>CP141140.1:37195350-39695350 GCA_035235625.1 Saururus chinensis | reverse complement strand
AAATGATTGCGTTAATTTAATTGGTAATCTTTCACTTTCAAATGTCTTTTTTTGTTATTAAAAGTTTGTAAGGCTGTTTTATTTACAATTTAACACTTCATCAATTCCTTAATTGTATATTGCTTGGTCTAATAGGATCAAAATTGATACAATGCTGGTAAAGGAGCACATATATATTTGAAATGTGCATAAAGGATCTTGTTCATATTTTCTTCAAAATATTACTCCTCTTCTTTATTCAGATTTATTCACTTCTTGCTAACTATGTTCTTTTCTGAGTCGAACAGGATGCTATGGGGCACTGTGTAGGATCCTTGATAAAATATACTCTCTCCGTCCCAAAATAAGTGTCCTATATAGTTTCCAAAATGAACTAATTTTAGTTTATTTTGGAAAACCAAATAGAATACTTGTTTTGGGACGGGGTATTTCAGAAGAATGTTTCAATGTAATGACTCTTTATCCTTTGTTTTTGGCATGGTTGCGTTTAGATTATACTCATACAAAAGAATTGAGCTTATTCTTTGAATGTTTTTTTTTTAGGTTCTTTTGTTGAGGTATGTAAAATGGTTTTCTATTTAGATAAGAGAAATACAATTATTTTGCTGAATATAAGAGTTAAGACTTGTCTATCTTGTTTGTCCCAATTTGCATTTGAAGAAAATAATGTTTGGACCAGCAAGGATTGCAATATGAACAATTAGACCTCTAGTATGTGAATATATAAATCGGAGTTGAATTCTCTGATGGAAGAAATAAGAGACCTGTAGTATGCACAATTAGACCTGTATTTTAGATTATACTCTTTCCAAAATTCTGTGCACTCCTTATAGAAAGTAGGGCTAAGGGCCGAAGTATATCAGCATTCTGCAATGCCTTTAGAATAATTGTGCACATGCTTATGCCCATTGATTGTAAAGTCTAATTTCCTACGATGCACCGGACACATGCGCTAGTCCATGCCCACATGTGGACCTTTATACCTACTTCGTGGTGTGTTGATATATTTGCTTTTGATGCACGGTTGACATCACAGTAGACTTAGCATTTGTATTTGTTTCTCCTTCGGAACACCAGCTTCATTTTTTTGGGTTGGTTACAGATTTATGTGTGTTGGGGGTGAGAGCCTTTCTGGGGTGTTCACTTCCTATTACACCCTCCAGACCTTTAACATTAATGGTTGGCTGGTGAAAAGCACTTTTAAAGGTTAAAGTCTTGCAACTTAGCATTTTTGTTCTGGGATTTAATAGAAAATTTCTGAGGATAATTGAAACACTTTTGCTAACTGAAATTATGAAATTCAGAGCATATTCTAGTGATGATGCTACTAGAAAACTTTACATGCTAGTCGAAATTTCAGTGTGGCATTCTTATTCAATAGTATGATGTTAAAAATTTGTGCGGGGTAGGACGCAAAACTTTGCTCTGGTGCGTACAAATCATCTTTTTAGCAAGCTTTTAGGGAGGAGCGGCATGATTAGGAAATCGTTTTTATAGGTAAGCAAATAGTTGACATGTGCATGCCGTTTACAAACTCAACAAAAACCCAAATTTTCGTTCATTTATTCTAATGTATTTGCCCTGAACTTTGATTACACCGTGAGCATCTTTAATTGAAAAGGCAACTATGGGCATCTGCCCTGACTCTTTTTTGCTTTCACGGGCTTTTGTTTTCATGATTATGCGTCCTCTTCCACATAACATAACATAAAGACAAAGGACTTGCGGAGATCATTCAATAACAAGGTTGGGAATAGATTTGTACCTTGCACTTTTAGTACCTCCATGAGAACAAGGGGCAACACCTTAGTTCAACAAACAGGAATTAGCAAGGGAACAGCAGCTGTTTTTTGTGGTTAAAATGAAGGGGATTTTTTATGAATCATTATTTGATGCCATTGTAATAAATGCGTTGAGCAAGAAGCTTTGAATTGATTGGGTTTCATCAATGCTACAATGAGGAAGCATGATCAGTCTCGTTTAACATGGCTAATGATTTAACACAAGTTTGTATGTCTTCATTTCCCTTTTACCTCCCCTAGTTCAATTATACTAATGTATTATCTAGATTTTTTAAAGAGTGCCGTTTATATGAGCCCGGGCTCATATAAACTTTTTCCTTTTTTAAATGCCTATAAAAAAATGTTGGAATGTTTGTAATGAGAATATATTCATGTTTACCTTATTGTAGGAAATGACTAGCATATATTTATGAACAAACTCCTTTGTGATGTGTGTTTCCTGAAATGTTCTTGCAGATGTGATATACACTACAATAAAATGTAGTATTAATGACGCAAAAATCAAACATTGCTAAAAATAACTATTTGTGATGCACAAAGAATTGTCACAATAAAATTAACTATTAACAATGCATAAATATATACGTCGTTAATAGTCGGATATTAGTAATGTTTACTTAAAAACGTCATTAATACTGATCATATTAGCGACGCTTAATTATGAGCGTCGCTAATAGTTGACCTATTTGCGACGCTTTATGCAAACGTCACTAAAATAGGTATTGTGCAACTTTTAGGTTAATGTTAGGGTCATTTGAGACCATTAATCCCAAATTCTTATGTGGGCCCACAGTGGGTCCTGCCCCCTAACTTTTGGAGAAAAATAGTGAAAATTCTAAAAATTCTAAATTTTTTTCAAATGACTTAAAAATAATAGATGTGAAGAAAATTTTGGTTAAAACCTTTGTTGACCACTTTAATTGTGAAAATAGTCAAAATCGATCAGAATTAGCATTAAACTACATAATAGCAATTAAATAGAGTAAAATAAACCGGTTCTAAGTTTGGGGATCTTACGTACACACATGTTGTGCACTATTGTGGGTTGTCCTTGTAATGCATGCACACCATGTGTGCAACACATAAGCACATGTGTGTACCCTATCATGTGTCACAAGCAATGTGCCTTGCTACTTTGTGATGCTCTCCCCCATTCAATCTATCAACAACCTAGTCAAGTCTTTGCTTGTTGTGCATTTTTCTCTCTTCTCTAGCAGTACATGCTCCATTATCAAAAAATTTGACTTCTTTTGTGATGCTTGAAACTTTTGTCCACCACATCTTGGATAATTCCACACATCCGATCTGGCCTCGGTTAACCATTGCACAATAAAGTTTTTATGCTTGTTTGTCTTGCCAACACTAGAAAGTCAATTGTGCTATGCTATAAAGATTGTTTGGATAAGTGAATGTGTATAACTGCTCCATTTGAGTTGGTGTTGCACTTGAAAGTTTAATATCTATCGAGGTAGCTTATAAGATTACTAGATTGTTCTTCAAACTAATACTTCGTAGAAGTAAAAATCAAGAGTTCTATCCTTTATGTGTAGAAAATTCTATTATGCAATGGAAACTAAGTATCTACGCATATATGATTAATCTATAAGATATTCAATCAAACCGAGAATGCAAATCACACATGAACACATAAGGATTTAACGTGGAAAAGCCCAACTAGGGTAAAAAACCATGACATCTACTCTTGATCTAGATAGTATGACACCATATAGACATAAGAAAGCCAACAACCTTCGTTGTTTGATTCTAACCCAAAAACTTCTTTTTGTTTAGATTTACAACAAATTTTTTTCTCCACTATGCAATTAAATTTTTTCCTCTAATTTTTTCTTTGCCTCCTTCTAGCTACAACAACAAGCTCCCCTTGTCCTTTGACTTTAGACTCAATCATCTTCAACTCTTTTGAAGATTTTGCTACAGCTCCAATTTGAATGATTATGTGAAAATCTTCTCTTTTAGTTGTGTGTCTTCATGAAATCATCATTAACAAAAGCTTGATGCTCAAGGTTGATCTCTCTAGTAAAACAATGGAAAAATAATTTTTTTTAATGATTTTTTAGGTTTTTCTCTCTTTAATTTCATGATTTTTTAGCCAAAAAATAAGATATTAAGTTAGTTTAAGAGTTTGACTTCAATTAGAAATAAAATCTTTTCTAAAAAGGCTTAAACTAGGTAACCATAACATACAATGATCGCTCATTTCAAATAGTGATTGATTGTTCACTATTTTATTAGGGTATGATATTGCTAGCGATTAATTGATTAAATAATATTTTCACAGTTTTGCCCTTTTTACCATAATTCGGTCAGAAACTCCCAAAATCATTTAAGTCACTCATTCTAAGTGATTTGTGTATGTGAGCGTACAAATTAATATCTTTTACCTTAAACGCTCATAGTCTTCAACTTTGATAGATAAAAATGCGTCTGTTCCTACTTTCATGTTTGTCAATTCCAAATCCAATTCCACTACAATTATATCTAGTTAGATTCCAAAGACTAAAAATATAAATGAAGTTTCGACATAGTTTTGATAATCAACATTAGCTAATTATAATTTTTATGCCTCATATATTTTTTCAATTTCCCCATTTGGCTATTTTGTGTCAAAATACTACAAGATTGAAAATCAAATAAAATAATTACTGTTCTTGACATAGTGCATTGACTTTCACTTGTATATTTGGCTTAACAAAACTAAGACTTAATACAAACAATTTGGAATTAATCTTGAAGCTTGGTAAAAAGCTGTAGTTATCCTGCACACTTACAAACAAAATAATTTGCATAGTATTGTCAAAATAAGAACTTTGATTTTCATCAATCATTTCTCCCTTATTTGACACGAATAGACAAAAAATAAATTAATAATCAACCAAAATTGAATTAAGCATAGTCAAGTCATAATCATCACCACAAGACATGAAATATATAAGCAATAAATATAACATGCCCATTGTATATCCAATAAGATCATTAGTTTCAAAATATATCCCATAGTCACATAGAACATACAAGGAATTGACATAAGTTTCAATACATAATAAAATAAAATAAAAACTCAATCATCTCTAGCATCATCATCATTAGGAAGCTCTTGCTCACTGTTTGTCAAGCCTCAAGATTTTTAAACTCTTTTTTACAAATAAAACAATGGAAAATTTTTCAAAACATTTTCTCAATTATTCAACAAGTTATCTTAGGGATTAAGTCAACCATTTTTTGAACATATGTGGACTAAATCATAGTACATTTATAATCCAAGTCAAATCATATTCTAAATCACATAATGTCTTACTCGAGTACATGTCTTATTATCTTGATATGAACAAATACAAATAGATTGGGACTCACGTGCCTAAGGTTATCTACCTTTTAGTAAGAAGATATTAAATATTCCAAATTGACTAGCAAACATCATCCTTGACGCATGCCTAAATTCCTAAAGTTACTTTAACCATGCATGGAGCCTACATCATACGGATGTTGAGTATACAAATATACCCAGTGGAATGGCTAAACAAGTATTATGTAATAATCATGCACATGATTACACTACATCATCACACAATCACCATATATCATCTTCAATAGAACACATCATCATCATTGTACATAAGTGGAATAGGCATAACATTATCAACACCACAAAACATAAGTGGAATATGCATAGAAGAGATCTTTCCTATAAGCATAAGAACCACCTCCTTTCCATTTATTTCCTAGCCTTTAAAAGCAAAGCCAAGACTTAGGAAAGGTAGCAGCTAGTTCCTAGCCAATATCCAGCAAATTGTAGCAAGAAACATCTAGAACATAAATGACAAGTTTACAACAACTTTATATGAACAATAAAAACAAAGAATGTGAGGAGAGAACCAGAGATGGAAAATATAAGGAAAGAAGTGATGAGCAAAAAAGATGAAGGAAAATGAAAGGAGAATAAGAAGAAAGAACCTATTTAGGGATGAAATTGATGACTTGAACAAGGAAAGAACAAATATATCCCGCGTGTTTAAATATGAACAGATAATTGCATAACTTCGAAACGGAGTGAGGAGATGAATAGAATGAACTAGAGGCGAATTCACTCAATCCCATCATACAAAATCATGTAGAAAACAATTTGAAAATGAAGGAACCAAAGCCCAATAGTTGGAGCAACAAAAATAAGTAAGAAAAAAATTTGTTTTTGCGAGCACTGTAGTAGAGGTGAGAGGTTGAAGATGATGAGCAGTAACCACTGTTCATCAAAACTACAGCAGTTCAAAAATTTTCATATTTTTTTGATTTTTTTCCAAAGTTGTAAGTTTTTTTCGACTTAGTTTAATAGAGATTATGGTTTTTTAGGTTAATGAGTAACTAAGTTTTCCATCTAAGGCTAAGATGAAGCCTTGTTAATTTGTATAGATTAATGATCATGAGAGTTAATTAAATATCTTTTACGTGTGCTTTAATGTATAATTGTTCTACGTATTTTCAATTGATAAACTCTATCTTGGATATAAGATTAATCATGTTCTTCTTATGATTTGAGGTAGTTTTTATTAATTAGTTGCATGAATTTTTAACTCTTAAATTAAAGTTGGGTATTAATTGTGATTTGCATTTGGTGGTTACAATTATGAACTTAATTTTAATCTTATTAAGTAAAGGAGAACATAATTTTTACTCTAAAAGTATGCCTAATGATGATATTTTTTGTAATACATGAGATTGAATTCTAACATGTTATGAGACAATATGGAAATCAAATCAATAATCATGGACATGACTTTTTATAATTAATTCATGCAGATTTTATGCTTTAGTAGTTTGATTAATTAGATATTCGAATTGTTTGATATTACTTTCTTAGTTTAAATTGATACTCAGAGTTTTGATTCTTATTCGTTATTAGATTTAATTTTAAATTCTATTACTTTTTTTATAGTTTTAATAATTTTACTTCTTTTATGTACTTCGCTTTTCATTCTTAGATGTTTTAGGGTTTTTAAAGTAGGCAATTACTTAATAATTCATTAACTAGATTAGGGTTCGACTCAATTATATTAAAATTTAGTTTTCAATTTCAAGTCTCTAAGGGATTATGAGGTTTCCTATTTTTTATTGTGGTTATTTAGATTTGAATTTTGCTGTTACTGCTTTAGAAGATTTAACTTTAAATTTGTAGTTTATCTATGTTTTGTTTAGGAGGTTGTGGATCAGTGTTGTGTCGGGTTTGGCAGTTTCCATCCATAGATTATTTTTTGTGCTCATCAGTAATATTGGTTTTACTGTTTTATATAATCGACAAATATTGTCGTTGCCGACTGTTGCATTTTGTCGAATATTTATTTTTTAGGCAAGGGGAAATTTGATCTAGAAAAATTTCAGTCTTCGTCATCAAATAATGGGTGAAACCAAGCTATATATGGTCGTTAACATTTCATAGTTAGGAGATTTTGAAACTTGATTCTATTGGCTCAGTCTTGTATCAGTGAAAGAGGTTTAAAATTAGCTTGGAAGATTTGGAGGTATGTCTTTTTTTGTGGGTTTATACATTGAGGGAATTGGGACCTGTTTTTGTATGCTTTAGCCATCTAAAAGTATATTTTCCTGAAGGTTCATTCCTTTCTGTCTTTGCTTCTATCACGTCGTTCTTCATGAATTTTTTCATTTATCTTTGTATCAGCGAATGCAGTCTGTAATTACTTTCCAAATTTGAAATTATGCGTTTTTTTATGGTGTTATACATGTAGGTTATTGGGATCTTGGTTTGTTAAGTTTAGGAGTCTAATATAGATTTTCCATAGGGTTCATTTTTTTTGTCTCTACTAATTGTTCAATATGTAAGGATTGTTTTAATTCTTGCCGACATTTGGTATTCGGTGTCATTGTGCAGCTAACAACGAGTTTTGGTTTGTTTTTTACGATGAAGTAGAAATCCACTCAAAGAGATCAGACTGGCTGCAGCAGGATTGAGGTATATTTGGACATGTCTTTCATGAAGTGTTTCAACTAAAAGAGGGGTATCATTCATACCTTGCTGCCTCTAAGATTTGAGAAATTCTAGAATTTGCCACTTTAGATGTTAATGTCTATAGTTTCACGTTTCATTTACCTATGGATACTAACATTTCTGATATTTGTTAGCTAATGATCTTTACAGAATGCTGGCCCAACACAGTCCATTTTTAGTGATATTGACGGGAAACTTGATAAGAGCATGGACCGGGAAAACATGGGGAAACCCTTACGTATGTCTCCAGTGGCGTTAGTGGATACTTTTTATTGAACCATGTTTTGATTGATTTGATTTATTCATAAATATTTAGTTTTTATAGGGATTTTGAGTGAGGTATTATCTTTTTATTTAATTTTGTTTTTGTACAGCGAGTTGCGTGCTTGTTAATAAAAGTTGGCCGAGGTACCAGATCCAGCCCCGATTACAGACAGACAGCATATGTGGCAAGACACTACGGACGACGGCGAGATGATATGGACGGCGGTGAGACGATAGCGGACAGGGGCGAGACGACTGAACTCCCCTTGCACGGAGATGCACAGACAACCATGCACAGGGCGGCTGGATGACAACGCACGGGCGGCTTGACGACCATGCACAGGCGACTGGTCTGGCTCGTCAGAGACACCGGATGACTCAAAGTGACGCCTTTTCTGTCCCTGCCTGGTTCCGAAATCTTGCTGGAGGTGCAGAATATAAAGCACTGGGGGAAATTCGCTTGAGAGCAAAGTTTTGCGCCTAAGAAAATTCGCCCCAGCGCAAAACTTCGCGCTCGGGCGAATTTCTTCCCAAGTAAAACCTATAGCGATGCTTCGATGAAGCGTCACAACAATTTCTCATTTGCGATGCAATAAAGCGTCGCAATTGACTTCATTTGCGACATGCCAAAATAAACGTCACAAATTGTGAATATAAGTAGCGATAGAAAATTTAGCGTCGCTGATACAGGTATGATTAGCGACTTGTAATTCTCACCGTCGCTAAATGTCTTAAATTTTTTTATAAAAAAATTATTCCCTCTACCCTCCTTCACTCCCTTCTCTCTCTCTACCCTCTCCCTCTGCCTTCTCTCTCTCCTCCCTCTCTCTCTCACTATCCTCTCTCTCCTCCCTCTCCCTTCTCTCCCCCCTCTCCTCTCTCTCCCCTCTCTCTCTCTCCCTTCTCTCCCCTCTCTCTGTAACACCCCGACCCGAATCACCCGACCCGGACCGGGGGTTAGATCGGAAACAAGTGCTAAAAATGATATGGAAGTGACTGGAAAGCAGAAAAATTTTGTACACGCCCAATAATGTCAAATTATGAAAATACCCCTAGAGAAAAAAATGAGTAGAAATATCCCAAATCAGAGTATAATATGTATAAGTAAAAACTAAGCATATTTAGTACAACAAGTACATATAAACTAATTCGTTAAAGCCTAAAAAATTGGAATTTTTGACAAAAACAGTGTGGAATGAAAAATTCAAAATCCAACTTACACAATGCAGCATTCATTCAATCAAATTATACCAAATCATGAACATGAATATACAAGTCGATTCTAACAAATTTCCACAAAAAATTGCATCTGATTTTGTCAAGAATTGAAAGAAAAATGCAAAAATCAAATTTGGGGCTTACCGGGTAAACAGAAGAACAGCGTGAAATAGAGGCTGATTCCGCTCAAATTGACTCCGGAAATAAATTCTACACGAAAAATCGGAGGGGAGGGACGATTTTGGACCAAAAATCTCGCCGGACAGGGTACGGAAGACAGTGGAGGAAAACAGAGATGACGTGGCAGAGAAAAAACAATGGCTGAACTGAACTGGCCAGTGCGCGCATTGAAAGTGATGACTCAACTGTTCAAAAGAAACACTTACTGATTGATAAGGCCGATCGATTGGGAACAGTCCCGATCGAACGGTTAAACACAATTTTTTTTTTGAATAAAAATAAAAATAAAAATCCAGTTAATCAACTAAAACTACTTAATCAAAAAAAAATTCATTACATGATTAAATAAGGAAATTTAACTAAAACTAGAGAAAAAGAGAGAAAATAAACATAAAAACAAACCGAATAAACAAGGGTTGCCTCCCTAAAAGCGCTAAGTTTATCGTCTTCAGCCAGACGGTGTTTACTCCCTTAATGTATTAATGGATCAATCAAATCAATAGAGTCAATGTCACCCCTCTCAATATCTCTCTCGATGATAGGCTTAAGTCTCTGACCATTAACTTTAAAAACTCGATTATCTTGTGGGTCAAAGATTTCAATTGCTCCATGAGGGAAAACCTGAGTAACAACATAGGGGCCATCCCAGCGAGATCTAAGCTTACCTGGAAAGAGGCGTAATTTAGAATTAAAGAGCCAAACTTTCTGGTTAGGTTCAAAGGACTTTCGATGGATTAAGCGATCATGTAAAGCCTTAGTCCTTTGTTTATATAATTTGGCACTTTCATAAGCTTCATGACGCATCTCTTCCAATTCATTAAGTTGGAGTTTGCAGTGGGAACCGGCTTTGTCCATGTCAAAATTAAATGATTTAATGGCCCAAAAAGCATTGTGCTCCAACTCAACGGGTAAGTGACACGCCTTACCGTAAACAAGACGGTAAGGGGACATGCCAATGGGGGCTTTATAAGCGGTCCGATATGCCCATAAGGCATCATTAAGATGCATGGACCAATCTTTTCGATCAGGGCACACTGTTTTCTCAAGGATTTTCTTAATCTCACGATTGGACACCTCTACTTGACCACTGGTCTGAGGATTGTAGGGGGTGGCAACTTTGTGTGACGGAATATCTTCGAAGAAGAGCTTCAAAGGAATGGTTACAAAAGTGGCTACCCCCATCATTAATGATTGCCCTAGGTGTACCAAATCGACAAAAAATATGTTCCTTGAGAAATGCCACCACAACCTTATGGTCATTGGTTTTCGTCGCTATGGCTTCAATCCATTTGGAAACATAATCAACAGCGACCAAAATATAAGTGTAGCCAAAGGAGGGTGGAAATGGTCCCATAAAATCGATTCCCCAAACATCAAAAATCTCAACAATGAGGATGGGTTGGAGAGGCATCATGTCTCTCCGAGAAAGGGCCCCTAGTCGCTGACATTTATCACAAGACTTACAAAACTCATGAGCATCTCTAAACAAGGTGGGCCAGTAGAATCCACTTTGAAGAACCTTAGCAGCAGTTTTCTTTCCCCCAAAATGACTGCCACAGGCGTGAGAGTGACAAAATGTGAGAATATTATGGAATTCACTATCAGGCACACATCGGTGAATAATCTGGTCGGAACAAAACTTAAAAAGATCGGGGTCATCCCAATAATAGTGCTTAACATGAGAAAAGAATAAATCCTTGTCCTGTTTAGTCCAATTAGAGGGAATGCGACCCGCAACAAGATAATTAACAATATGGGCAAACCAGGTGGGTGAATTGGTAGAGACAATAAAGAGTTGTTCATCGGGGAAAGAATCATGAAGTGGTTCAGGGTTGGAAAGTTCCTCAAGTAAGATCCTAGACAAATGATCAGCCACAACATTCTCAACACCCTTTTTGTCTTTAATTTCATAATTGAACTCTTGAAGGAGCAAAATCCATCGTATGAGCCTAGGCTTGGTATCCTTCTTAGAAAGAAGGTAGCGTAAGGCTGCATGGTCAGAAAAGATAATAATTTTTTACCCTAAAAGGTATGATCGGAATTTATCAAGGGCATGTACAACAGCTAGCAATTCCTTTTCTGTAGTGGTATAGTTTAATTGGGCATCAGAAAGGGTCTTACTAGCGTAATAAATGACATGGGGAACTTTGTTCACTCTTTGGCCAAGGACTGCGCCCACAGCATAGTCAGAGGCATCACATATAATCTCAAAGGGTAGGGAGTAATCAGGGGGCTGAATGATAGGGGTGGTAGAGAGGAGTGTACTAAGCTTGGTGAAAGCTTTCGTACAGGCATCATCAAACTCAAAAGGAACATCCTGAGCCAACAAATGACACAAGGGCCGGGAAATCTTACTAAAGTCCTTGATGAATCGCCTATAGAAACCGGCATGGCCAAGAAAGAAACGAACTTGTCTTACCGTAGTGGGTGGAGGCAAGTTAGCTATTAGGTCAACTTTGGCCTTATCTACTTCAATACTACGTTTGGAAACAACATAACCTAAAACAATGCCCTCTTGAACCATAAAATGACTCTTTTCCCAACTCAAAACCAAATTAGTCTCCTCACAACGTTTACGCACAAGAGATAAATTATGGAGACACTCATCAAATGAAGCACCAAAATAGAAAAATCATCCATAAAAACTTCCAAAAATTTATCAATCATATTAGAAAATATGGACATCATACAATGCTGAAATGTAGCAGGAGCATTACACAAACCAAATGGCATACGTCTATAAGCAAATGTACCAAACGGACAAGTGAAGGTGGTCTTCTCTTGATCCCCTGGAAACATAGGTACCTGATTATACCCTGAGTAGCCATCTAGAAAGCAATAGAAGTCCTAACCTGCTAGTTTCTCTAAGATCTGGTCAATGAATGGCAACGGAAAATGGTCCTTTCGGGTCACGGAATTCAACTTCCGATAGTCTATACACACTCTCCACCCTGTGGTTTCCCTAGTAGGGACTAACTCTCCTGACGAATTTGACTTAACAGTGAATCCAGACTTCTTGGGAACAACCTGGGTAGGACTCACCCACTCACTATCAGAGATAGGGTATATGATACCTGCATATAAAAGCTTGACGACCTCCTTCATGACTACCTCCCGCATGTTAGGATTCAACCTTCGTTGTCCTTCCCTCGAGGGTTTGACCTTATCCTCTAAGTGGATCCTGTGCATACAAATGGATGGGTCAATCCCCCTAAGGTCAGCTACCGTCCATCCTATGGCTCTCCTATGTGTGACAAGGACGGTAAGCAATCTACTCTCTTGGTCACTAGTCAAACTAGAGGAAATAATGACTGGGAGAGTGTCCTTGGGTCCCAAGAAGGCGTACTTGAGAGAGCTGGGTAAGTCTTTCAATTCAAGCTTAGGTGGTGACTCTATGGAGGGCTTAAGAGGTGTGGAGGCTGATATAGGTAAAGGCTCTACCTGGAGCTTCCAAGGGGAAGACTTGGGAACACTAGTAGCCACTAGTTGGCTATGGACCTCCTCCAAAGATGGGTCAATAGTGGATTCCTCTAACCCTGGGTGTAGTAAAGTCATTTCAAGAGCATCTCTCATTAGGGTAAGGGGGAGGGCTTTATTGACTAGGTCATCTAAATGGTCAACCATTAAGCACTCAAAGTCACACTCAATAGGTGGCTGGTTAGATGTATGGAACACATTGAGCCTCACATTCATATTCCCAAAGGATATCTCCATCACTCCCATTTGACAATTGATACAAGCATTAGCAGTGGCAAGGAAGGGGTGACCTAGAATGATGGGGATTTGGTGTGTGGTATTGCAGACAGGTTCCATATCTAAAACACAATGTTAAAAAACGACGTCAAAAGCCTACTTCATCTTCCCATCACCGTTGATGAGTGGGACCCATTTTTGTGGTGGGTCCCACTCATCAACGGCGATGGGAAGATAAAGTAGGATTTTGATGCTGTTTTTTAATGTTGCGTAAGCATTTTTCATTCTTAAATAATGTCTAGTTCCTTTCTCTATGGTTCTATATATAGGGATAAAATATGGTACAATGTTGTAACTATGGATGTTTGTTGTTTATTACTAGGACGCCCTTGGCAATATGCTAGACATGTCATGCATGATAGTTGGAAGAACACTTAAATTTTTGTATGGAATAATACTAAGATTGTTCTTTTAAAAAAAAAATGGTGTGGTTAAGCCCCAAAACGACAAAGAGGTGACTCTTCTATCTTGGGATTTTTTTTGGAAAATGAATGAGGTGGATTTGGTGTATGTTTTGATGTCTAATGAGGTTAGTGAAAGTGAGAAAATTATGGTAAAGGTCCAACCTTTGGTGCAGGAGTTCCAAATATTTTTCTGGAATCTTGACTTGATGGATTGCCACACCTTATAGATATCTTGTGACACCTATAATTTCAATGATGAATTTCTATGCTATTGTTCATGATTTATCCTCATAGTTTGTTTATAACCTTGTATTGTGAGTCTCTCATTCTTTAAATCAATAAACCTCTTTGATAAATATGAAATTATTAAGTGATAAAGTCAGAGAAGTAATAACGATGATAAACATGAAGTTTGTTTAATTTTAGTTTAGAGTAAAAAGTTCTGATAGCAGGCACCGAGACATCTGTGAACCTAACGATGAAATAGTAATTTACTAGTGGTGAGGTTTGACATGTCGATCAACTCACCGATGAAGTATTTAAGACACTGTCGGAAACCTTTTGACGTGTTGATGGTCATAAATCAATTGCATTGATGGGTTATGAAACCGCAAGAAAAAATGGTTCCAAGCAGTTTCATGGGTAGTTATGCACCAGAATTTGGTTGTTTGATTCTCATATAAATACCTTTGGAAAAACCATGACCCTAATTCTACAAATCTCTGACTTTGGGGAGAAAGCAGTGGACTGAGTGAGTGTAGAAGGGAAGAAGAAGAATATTTGTGGAGACCTCGTTTGATTACAAAAAGGAGGTTGGATTGCTAACCTTGTACTATGATTTAACATCATATGTATGCAAGATGGATTTGAATTATAATGTTATTATCATTATATGCATTAAGGCATGACTTTGCATGATATGTTGTTATGATGATGAATATGATTATGATGTTTGTGTTAAATGAGTATTTGATTCCATGAAATTATTCTATTGTCTTGTTAAGGAATAGTATATGTGAAATATCATGTGACATCATGTTTTTAGATCAACATTAAGCAAGTCTACTGATATGTTCGTGATGCCGCCGATGCAATAGAGAAGATGAAGATATGAGATATTCATATGCATCAACACATCGGTGAGCTACCGACGGGTCACTGTAGTGAGGTCAACATGATGGTGAGGCATAGGCAAGGGTGGATGTCCTTGTCATCCCATTGTCAATGGGGGTTCGACACGTCGATGAGTTATTGATGACATTGGTGACTTCACTGACACTTTAATGAGTCTACTGATAGTAAGGTTTTTGTGTAAATGGAAGAAATGAATAATATAAGTGTTAGGCTATTATTATGATATATAATAACATGATATTGAATGCATGCGATGTAATTAATATGTGATGTTGTATTGATGATTGTTTGAGTTTATGTACAATTGTATGTACGTAAATCCTTATAATGAATTGCACCTCAAGATAATTGGATAAAGGAACTTAAGGACATAGGATCCTTGCATCGGTATGGCTCCTCAAGTTAGTATTTAGCCAAGTAAATGGAAAGGGTTTGGTAAGAAATAGGACCGAGGTCTTCCGGCTCTCTTTAGATGGGAGTTATTTAGAATTGCTCTTTGGCCTGAGAGATGTGTTTGTATGGACTAGAGAATTAAAAAATTATTGGTCCTGCTCAGCGCAATATATGAGGTTTAAATAATTATGGAAGTCGGGATTTCAACTACTTAGGTTTATGAGCCCCTGTGGACCTTAGCTTCATGGCGTGGATAGAGAAGGTAGGCCTCAAATTACTTGAGGTCCGTAATGTGAAGTTCATAGTTTAGTGAGGTGAGGCTGTACTCTTAGACATAGCTATCGTGTCATAGAGAACCTTATGACATGCACTTATAGAGCAAGGAACTCATGAGTTAAGTTGCATTATAATGTTTTCAATCATTGCTAAGCAATTATGAATGCCTTGCTTATTCTATTTATGTGTGGTGGTGATGATGATGATTACTACTGGATATGATAGTTGTTGATTTTGTAATAATGTAAAAAAATAATATGCATTGTAATTACATAGTACTTGTTTAGCCATCCCACAAGGTATATTTGTATACTTAACATCCTCATGATGCAGGTTTGTTGGAAGAGTAGCCGGATTGGATTTGTCAGTTTGGGAAGGACAACAATCTCTAGAAGAACTGTAGGATTTATATTTTTATTAGTAAAACTTTTAGTATAGTATGTAATTTGAATGTAGGCACATAAGTGTCAATTACTTATGGTTGTACGTGTGTGATGGATTAGTGGTATGTACTCGGGCAAGACCTTGTGTGATTTATGTGTTATTTGACATTATCTTATTTATGGATATGATGATTTGAATATTCTTGTGTTCGAAAATGAGTGAGTCACCCCGAGGATATTTTTGTCAATGATTGATAAAAGGAGTTATGAAAAAAACTTGTTTCCACTAATTTTATTGTGATAAATGATTTTTGAAAATCATGGGCATGACATGTTCAACACTAAATTAGTTTGATGACAGGATTTACACTCCCTAATTGTCAATATCATAAGAGGAGTCCTAAAGGGCATCAAGAGCTTCAATTAGAAGTTCATAAGTTGTTGAGCAAAGGACATATTAGAGAGAGTTTGAATCCATATGTTGTACCATTTTTAACCTAAAAAAGATGGTAGCTAGTGTATGTGTGTGGATAGTCGTGCTATTTACAAAATATTTGTTAAGTATCACTTTCCTATTCCACGACTTGATGATTTGCTTGATCAATTAAGTGGTGCTACTATCTTTAGCAAACTGGATTTGAAGAGGAAGTACCGTCAAATTCTAATGAGATTAGGTGATTAATGTAAAGTTGCATTCAATACAAGGGAAGAATGAATGAGTGGTTGGTCATGCCATTTGGGATGTCTATGTTGGTTTATGGATTGTGTGTGGCATAGACAAACTGAGAAAACTAAAGTGCCTCTTACTTGCAATTAAGTTACAAAATTTATCTTTTAATTTAAAACAAAATAAACACAAAATTTGTTCAACTTAATGTGCCTAATTTTAATGTGTTCTAATGAGAAATTTGCAATAAAATTAGCAAACAAAACGCACAAATTTTTTTACTTGGAAACCCAACTAGGGAAAACCATGGGACACTGTCTAGATCAACTATGCACTATGTAAACTTAAGATTACAAAATTATTGATTACAAAGATAAAAGTCTATTTCTTTCCTTCAAATGGTTAGTTTTTCACACCACTTTTAAATTCTGAATCAACCACTCCTTGGTTATTTACCAACCATAGCTTGATCTTCTTCTCCTTTGTGCTTTTTCAATCAACATAGATCTATCATCTCCTCCTTGGAATGAATTTTCTATGCATGATCTTCTCAGTAACAAACTTTTGTAAACACCATGTCGCACGTGCGTTTTGTGCATTAATCTCATCTACAATCACTCTTTTTGATTTATGGTTGAGATTTTCTCAATCTAGAAGATAACTCTCCCAAAACTCCATTAAAGCAACTTCACATGAGGTCTCAAGGTTTTCTAAATCTTCTCTCTTCCTCCATCACATTCTAATATCTTTTTATAGACTCCCAAGCCCTAAAAGGAATAAGACTCCAATTTGGAATCCAACTCAAATCAGAAAATTTTAAATTAGGCAACCTGCCACTCGAGCGATCAATCATTTTCACACAGCAATCTCTGTACTTTTCCTCATGAATCTTCAGTAGATTGATCATTTCACTTAGCCGATCGATCGCTAACTCTCAGCTTCATTTTGAACAATGCTATTTAATGTGTCAATCGATTGTTTCATAGAAGCGATCGATCACTCAGTCAATTTTGGGAGATTATACTGCAACTCATCAGCGATCGATCGTTCCAGCTTGGCGATTGATTGATTTGATTAGATTTTTTATTTTGTACTATTTAAATCTCTAGTTTTCACCATTTTTTCACCTATGACCTTGTATACTAAAGTGTGTGAATGTGATATGTGTGCATGCTTTTACGTGATGAAAACATGGATTTGAGTCTTCCTTTCCTTCTATCTTTAGATATCCATCTTCTAACTGTAAACTGACTCAAAATACATAGTAACAACATTGTTTTGATCATGACAATAAGTCAATATATGACATAAGGACACTTATGTTCTTATATTTTACTACCCCAAGTACATTAATGAGAGTGACGAGTCAAGCCCTTAGACCATTCATTGGTAGTTTTATGGGGGTATACTTTGATGATATACTCACATATAGTTTTGATTTTGATTCTCATTTACAACCTCTTTGGAATGTTCTAGTTGTACCTATTAGGAAAAAAACTTTTTACAACTATCAAGAAATGCTATATTATGAGAGATTATGTGCTCTTTCCTGGGCTGCACCTCGGGGGCCACAGCCGGTTGTTTTCCTCGCGCCATGGATGGAGATCGTGACGGCTTTGATACCAGTGTTGTGCCCGTCTTGGGCACAAATGGTACCTTACAAAATTCACGAAAAGGAAGAGGGAAGAGAGTAGGAAAGAAGAGAGATGGGACTGAATTCTTAATTGTATAAAAAAATAAGCAAGTAAGAAGATGACCCCTTATAGGGAAGTCGCACCTCTCCTTGGGGGTCATGCCAGCAAGTGGGCTTGATTAATCAGTGGGGTCACAACTGACCCGTTACACACTACTACATCAATGTCTAGGTAACTACAATTTTTATTACAATTATACTAGAAGCATAAAATAAGGAAAGTAGCCTAGTACGAACGTAAGGAAGGTCGAATAGGACAAAAGGTGTGCTCAGGTAGATGTGCACAACATTCCACCATGCTTCCACTATCGCCTTGGCCTCAAGGCGACCACGCTGGGTAGCAAGCCATGAACTCATCCTCTGACATCCATGTGGCGTCCTCAAGCGGCTGGGCTTGCCAAGAAACAAGCACCTTCATAACAATGCCGCCAGAACGGTGGACCCAACGTTTATCCAGGACCGAGGTGGGCTTGGGTTCATCGGTAGAAGTTGGTCCCATCAATGGTGGAGGCAGTGCAGTGGTAGCAAGGGTGGTGTCACCCACACAATGGTAGAGTCAGGAGACAGGGAAGTCTAGGCGGACCAAAGAGCCAGGTGTTAAGGCAAGACGGTAAGCCACTGGGCCAATGCACTCCACAATAGCATAAGGCCTATGGTAACGTGGGGCTAACTTGGAATCCTCCACCCAAAAGAAACTAGTATGACCCTAAAGGAGGAATGAGATGTAGACCAAGTCGCCAACATTAAAATCCCGATCAGCATGCTTCTTATCATACACCTATTTCATTCAATTCTGAGTTGAGGCTAAGTTCAACTTAAGTTGATGGAGGACCTTGTCCCGTGTCTGAAGCATGTAGTCCAGCTCGGCAATAGAAGAACAGTGAGGAACATATGACAGAATGATCGGAGGAGGATGCCCATATAACACCTCAAAAGGAGTGAACCTTATGCTTGTGTGAAAGGCAGTGTTATACAACCATTCCTCCCATGGAAGAAGCTAGAGCCACCTACGTGGCTAAGTCATGGCGAAGCACCACAGGTATTGTTCCAAGCAGCGGTTCACCACCGCGGTTTGTCTGTCTGTCTGTGGATGATAGGATGTCATGTGAGGAGTAGTTCCCTGGAGTAAAAAGAACTCCCGCCAAAATTGAGAGAGGAATACCTTGTCGCAATGTACGAGGCATGCCATGCAGCTTAGCAACCTCTCAAAACATAAAGCTCAGCCACAGTTTTGGTGGTGAAGGGGTGTCCAAGGGCGCAAAAGTGCGCGTACTTAGACAACCGATCCACCACCACAAGAATTACTGACTTGCCTTGTACCAAGGGCAAAGCCTCCACAAAATCCATCAAAACATCCTCCCAAACCTTGTCTGGAATGGGCAGTGGCTAAAGTAATCTGGTAGGGGATGTCGTGGCTGCCTTTGCTCATTGGCATACATCACAGGTGGCGACATAATCTTGAACAGCCCATCATATGCCCTGCCATAGGAAGCTCTGGCTGATCCTATTATAGGTGTGGAACGCTCCTTCGTGGCCGGAAAATGGTGTGTCATGGAAGTGAAAGAGGATACATCGGCGAAGGTCCTCGACATCTGGCATCTAGAGGCGGTCTTTCCAGAATAGAATATCATCACACCAAACAAAGAAGGGTCGGCCAGTAGGGTCTTCCTGGAGAAGTGTAACCAGCGACTTCATTGAAGGATCATCCCTATAGGTTCTCTGTAACTCAGCAATGAAGGGGCAGGAAGAGGTATATAAAGCCATGCAGAAATCGGAGGTAGAACTGCGAGAGAGGGGATTGACTATAGTGCTGTCCGCCCCTTTCTTGTATACCACCTCGTAGTCATAGCCCAACAATTTACTGACCCACCGTTGTTGTGCTAAAGTGGAAACCTGCTGTAAGGAAGTACTTTAAAGGCTGATGATCAGTGTGGATAGTGAAGCGGTGGCCAAGCAAGTAAGGTTTCCATTTATCGATGGCAAGGACTATGGCTAGCATCTCCTTCTCATAAATGGATAATGATAAGGAATGACCGGCCAACGCCTTGCTGAAAAATGCAATAGGCCGCTCGTCCTGCACCGCACCAAGGCCTACCTCCAAAGCATCTTTTTCAACCACGAAAGAGCAGATGAAATCCGGTAGAATGAGGACAGGGGCGGAGGCCATGGACTGCTTCAACTTGTCAAAAGCTGCTTGGGCAGCCTCCATCCAAGTGAAACCGCCCTTCTTGAGAAGCTCGGTGAGGGGACAGGCGATCACCCCATATTGGCTGATAAAACTTCGGTAGTATCCAATGAGGCCCAAGAAATCCCTTAGTGCTCGAACACAAGTGGTCATCAGCCAAGAAAGCATTGCGGACACCTTAGAAGGGTTGGTGCTGACCCCGTCCCGAGAGATAATATGGCTAAGATAGTCGACCTATGGGCTGCAAAAAGTGCAATTCGAATATTTAAGAAATAAGGAATTAGCTCTCAGAATGGAGAAGACAGACCTGTGATGCTGTAAATGTTCCACCCAAGATTTGCTATAGACAAGTATGTCATCAAAGAAGACCAGAATGATGTGGCGAAGAAATGGTCTGAATAGATCGTTCATAAGGCTCTAGAAGGCGGAGAGAGCATTGGTGCGCCCAAACAACATAACTAAGAACTCCAAATAGCCGTTGTGAGTGCAGAAGCCAGTCTTATGGACGTTGACTCGTGCACCCAGATCTGATGATATCCCAAGCAAAGATCGAGTTTACTAAAAACTGTCACTCTGGCCAACTTGTCAAGGAGCTCCTCAATCACTGGGATAGGTTACTTGTCCTTGATGTTGATGGCTTTCAAGGCTAGGTAGTCGATGTAAAAAATGCCAAGTGTCATCCTTCCTTCGAACTAGCAGCATAGGAGAGGAGAAGGAACTAGTGCTGAGGCGTATGATTCTGAACTGTAGCATATCGGCAACGAGGCATTCTATCTTTGTTTTTTGTCTGTGGGGGTAGCGATAAGGATGGACATTGACCAGAGAAGCCCCCAAAATGATAGGGATGTGATGGTCATGACGATGTACTGGGGGAAGGCCTCTGGATCGTCAAACACATCATTGTGGTCTGTCAAAAGGGCAAAAAGATTAGTAGGCAGGTTATCTTGGCACACCTCTACCATGACATGTTGCTCAAGGAGAAACCCTTGTGGTGCGAACTAAAAGAAAGAACTCACTGATTGGTCAGAGTGTAGGGCGCCCAGCTGAGAACCTTGGATCCGCACCACTAACACCACGTCCACCTATTTTGTAGGCATCAAGAAGAGGTCGGTGACAAAATGGGAAATGTCTTGAAATAATTTTAAAAAATTATATCAAAATTTCTATAATTTATTAATTTTTTTGTAATTTTTATTATTTGTAAAAAAAATTGGATTTATTTAAAGAACAATTGATGATCGTCCCAACCGATTGATCGCTGGTCTGGTTTTCCATGTTGAAGATTGATTTGAAATTTTATTTCATTCCATTTCTCTCCAAACATCCTCTAAGTGCTCGTAGGAGAGAATAGAGGCGAATTGCATGCATTTTAGGGTTTATTTTAAATTCAAAATTTGAATGTTTGGCTCATATTTCAATGCATTTTGAAATTTTATTGTAATTGATTGGCAAAGATTTGAATGAAATGAGAAGTGGAGTGGTTGAGATTGTTTAGTAGGCTCCATTTGTATTGCCTGAGATTTTTATAAATATGTTTTTTTATAATTCATGAAAATTTATTGCAACATAATGGCTGTAAATCAGAAAAAATGACAAAATCTAAAACTTGTGAAAACATATATATAAATTTAAAGCCTCGTACATCCATTTTCCACATTAATTATTCTAAATCATCATACATCCAAACAAAATATTCCAAGCCATTAATTGAAAACAAAACATGACATACAAGTCCAGACATGGGTTTAATCATAAATACATCCCAGGTATATCTGAGTACAATCCCACAAGAGTACAAAGCTATAATCCAATATACAAGTCCAGACATGTACAAACACAATCAACTCTCACCTTAGCTAATACATAAGATCCACAACATTATCGGCAAGTAGTGGAAAAATATTAAAGACTCATGAAGAGTTAGAGTTATACTAGAGCCATTGGAAACTGCCCCCCCAATAGAAATGAGTGTCTAACTTCATGAGCTCTCCACTACTAACTTGCAAAAGACTCCTGAACATCAGGGTTAAAAAGAGTAAAAATGAGCATTTTCATACTCAGTAGGAGAGTTCTAGTGAGTGAACTCTATAAGTCCATACATAGATGCACTTATGCAATTTTTACAAGAAACATGTATAACACAACATAATCTCTCATGATAAAATATCTATGCTTATAAACAAGTCATCCTACCATACATCTTACACATACTATCTTACTTGTACTATAGTACTCAAATCCGTACACTTACCATCTTGCTCTGAAGTCTTACTCCAAAACTTATACTTAAATCCTGCTCCAAAAACTTACACAATCTTACTCAGAAGTAAACACTTATAGGCTTATGAAAAAACTTACTCAGAATCTTACACTTACTATAGACAACTCAAGCTCATTACCATTAATCAGCTTGAGCATCGAGTTAAAGGCATGCTATTGGGGTGTTGCGTTAACCTCCAAGAGCACTAGACGCCATGAAATTTTCCATATGCAAGGCACATCTAAACTCATGGAGCACAGGATCAAGCATATAAGAGTAGAACCATAATGCTACTTACCAAAGTGCATAGACGCCCACACTCTAAAGACCATATAGTGCCAACAAAGGGTGGAAATCATACAGTGCCTCTTTAGTAGAAAAACTTATAGTGGCACGTAATGGTAGAAACATACAGTTCCATCAATAGACAAAAAATCATATAGTGCAAACTAAGGGCAAAAACTTAGAGCGCTCTCAATCGAGCATCAAACATATGGGCTTAATGTAGCAACCCAGGTTTTTTGGTTTTTTTCTTCTTATAATAAAAATAATATTAGATTTCTTAGTAATGTTTTAACAATATTAAGATTTTTATTGAGCAAATTTTTCATAAGAAGTGATAGAGCTAAAAAAGGTGAGCATTACGGGTCTTGAACCACTCGAATCGGACATTAGGGCCATAAGCTATGGCTTTGACAAGCATGTCATATAGGTGAGACCTACTTAAAAAGTGAAGAATGTGGGGTATAATATTGTAGGGTTCATTGATATGAGTCCATCAATAGCAAGAATGTGAAGTTCTAACTTATGGTTGGAAAGGTATCGCGTTTTTTAGTTTAAATTTGAGAAATATTAATAAAATAAAAAATTGGATTGAATAATGCACAGCTAGCATCAGGCACACATGCAACATATGTAGTTTTTAAATTATATTTTTATAATTTTTTTTCAAAATTTAGGGGTGTTGAATAGAGCTCGGTGAGACGAGCATAACGAACCTAAGAACAGTGAAACGGACGTCGGGACCGAAAGTTATGGCCTTGGGAAACATGCCATATAGGTGGAACCCACTTAAAAAGTGCTGAATAACCTACCCAAGTGGGGTCTAGTTTTGAAGGGCTCATCGATACGAGTACATTGGTACGAAGAACACGCGATTCTGACTTCGGGATAAGAAATTATCGCGTTTTGAATTCGGAATTATCTTTTAAAGAAATAATAATAAAATATTAAAATAATGACATCATCCGAGTCAGAGCCGAGCAGCCTATTCAACGCACCATGCCAAACCGCGCGATCACAGGCATCTGCAGCGCGCGATGTGTGCGGGACTAGTGTCGATGCAGCACATCGTGCCGCAGACGTGAGGACGCAAGAGTTACACACATGTCAAGTGCCATCTGCCATGTGCACATTCCAATGGACGTGTGACATGCGGTCAAATTTCTTTTTCTTCATACACTCACATGCAATTTCCTATAAATTCTCATTTCCATTCAAACTTCCGGAGGAGTTTCTGAAGTTGTTCTGAGCCCGTTTTCTTCTGTTCAAGAGGGATTTCTACCTAAATCGAGCATGATGGACATTGTGGCAGGGTTAGTTTTCTGTTTAGAGATCTCTTTGGCCCAGAAACATGACATCTAATTTTTGGTTATTCGGCATATCATTTTTTTCACGCGGGAAGCAAGGTAGGGGTATTTATCCTCTCTTAAGACATAAATACTTACATTGGTTGTCTTTGAAAGTTTATATAAATAATTTTAGTTAAATACTTGTGTAATTTCCATGGATGTTTTGGGATTGCCTCGTATACTTATTTTATCGAGTGTTTATCTCTTTGAATTTAATCATGAATTATGCTTTTATGATATATGAGATATAAAGAAAATCTAGCTTCACCATTATTTTAATTATACTTGAGTATAGCAAGATTGAAAGACGGTTTTATGAAATTATTGCTCTATCAAAATGATCTTATAAATGTGTACAATCATGACAACTGAGTTGCTGAGTTGAGATAGAGAAGGGGTAACTATCTCATTGAAACGAGCGGCTAACCCTACCTTTACAATTGTTATCAGTAACATGACCATGACTTGTAGAGGTGAGGCTAGGATATTGAAATGTTGATCTTTGTAGAAGGAAATTCCCATTTGAATTGGGAATATAAGAGATATAATTGTCTGGGGCTCAGATTGGTAGACGTACCCATAGAGTTCCATAATAGAGAGTACACAAGTATAATCCGGTTTGGAATCAAATACACGATACGCACATTAGCCTGGTGAGCCCCTTACAAAGGGCAAGACCCCTAATTAGCCCCTAACAAAGGGAACCTATCAAGACTATGCGCGCTAGGGTAGAGAGTATCATAGGAAAACTCTCTACTCTCTAGATCCCAATGCCCCATGAGCATGGGTGGCTCTTCCCTCTACAAGTACAGAGTGTTTTTATGAAAAATTCTATAGAGTAAGAGGCCGCTACTTTGTACCTACAACAAATTCTTTATAATAGAATAAGTATCAGGGACACTAGTTAGCCATGAGAGCTTATAAACCTTAGAAGTATCTTCGATATATAGGAAGAAGCCCTTGGGAAGTTTTTGGGTGAGAGGTACACCCTTATTGCTTTTGTTGAAATTTTTTTATCTATTTACTTGATCATGTAATTTTAAAACTCCCAGATGTTATATTTGTGTTTGATAGGATAAGTACTACTATGTATTTTAAAATACTCACCACCCCGCAAACCTTGCAGGGCCCGGTGTGAAATAGACGTGGGTAGAAGAGATCAGTAAAGGCATTTTCTTGGGAGCTTCAAGTGGTGACTAAGGAGTCTACGATTGCATTAGTAGTTCCCAAGCACACTTTCTAGCTTGTGGCTTGAGAAGACTTGTTTATATCTTTACTTGTGTGTTTGTACATAGACAATGTATTTCCTGGGAAATTAAGTATATTATGTTATGTTTATGGTTATATGTTTCTAGTTTGCGACCCGAGCAAGCTCTGAGTATTTTTTTTAACTATCTGTTTGTTTTAAAAATCTTGGGTCGTGACGGTATTAGAGACCAAGAAATTTTGTCTACAAATGCATAAAGTGAGAAATAAATGATTTCTTTCTCTATAATTCGCTTAGATAAGTAGACATAATATAACTTTAGAGCATCTTTTTGAACTTAGATGTCGTCATCGCAACAACCTGGTCAAGAGCTGCAAACTCCAAATAATGATTTGGTTGGACCAACCCTGTCTGCATCGGGAGGGGGAGTAGCACCCGAAGCTATTATTGTGTTGTTGCAAAATCTTGCTCAACGCTTAGTTGAGCAAGGTTATCATCCTATTATTTCCTTGCCACTAGCATGACCTTCTCCGATTCCCTTGAGTGAACACTCATCTGGTGGGAGTAAGGGTGAGTATAATTTGGCTGAACGGTTTAAGATGATTGCACCCACCTTCTTGGGTGAGAGAGAACCGAAGGAGGTGGAAAAATGGATAAAAGAAATTGAAAAGATTTTTGAAGCAATGAAGGTACCTTAGAATAGAAAGGTTGCCCTTGGAACATTTGTCTTCACTGGAGAGGTAGATCATTGGTGGACCATAATCAAGGAGACTAAATTTGCAGAGGTTCAACACGTTTCTTGGAATGAATTCAAAGAAGCCTTCTATGATAATTATTTTCCACTCCATATGAAGCAACAAAAAGAGTTGGAGTTAATGGAACTGAAGCAAGGAAGTTTTTCGGTACATTATGTGACCAAATTCACTTAGTTGCAGCACTTTGCCTTGAGTGCGTGCACTACAAAATTATTTTGTGCTACCCGATTTGTCTCAGGATTAAAACCTGAATTAAGAGCTCAAGTGGTAATTTTGTAACCCACTACATTGAGTCGAGCAGTGGAGATGGCCTACGTGGTAGAGCATGATCAAAAGAGAGCAATGGCAGAAAAGAAGGAGGCTTGGCAAAATAGTGGTTTCAGATGCCCTAACACCAAGAGAGGCTATAACTACATTGGTGGTGCCCCTACCTAGCCGGCTCGACCATGTCAACCACTACCACAACAAAAAGCTTTTAAGAGAAGGCCACAACAACAATATCAGTAGGGCAGGAGAGGGACCCCATGCCCCATATGTAAATTATTTCACTTGGGGCAACCCTGTAAGAAGGGGAATAACCTATGCTTTGTTTGTGGAACTGAGGGTCACTTTTCCAAAGATTGCCCAATGAAGCATACAACAAATGAGCCTCAAACCGAACAAAAGGCCAGAAATCCAAGGCGGATATACGTCATCACAAGTGAGGAAGCTCATGCCTAAAATGCTATCGTGGAAGGTACTCTTCTTGTCTCTGACTGATTAGCTAAAGTTTTGATAGATCTAGGCTCTCTAGATTCATTTATATCATTTGAATTTTCTTTTAATCTGGAAGATTAAGTTTTGAAGTTACCTTTTATACTAGAAGTCGCAATACCTATAGGAGACTCTTTGTTAACACTTGAGTTTCTTAAAGAGGTGTAAGTTTAGATAGGTAGCAATTGGCTGAGTACTAACCTAGTTTTACTAAAGATAACTGTCTTTTGTATTATCCTTGGCATGGATTGGTTAGCTACACATGGAACCTTAGTGGATTGTGGTAAAAAGAAAGTTGTTTTCTGAAAAGGGAACATTGTGTTCCAAGGAATTCAGGATAAACCAAGCTCTTGTATTATATCCACCATTAAAGCATAGAAACTAATGAGCCAAGGATGTTGGGCATTTCATGATACCGTTATCACAAACAAGGTAAAAGAGATAACTTTGGATGAGATAAACATAGTATGAGACTTTGTTGATGTTTTCCCATATGAATTGTCAAGTCTACCACCTAAAAGAGAAGTTAAGTTTAGTATTGAGCTTCTCCCAAGTACCACTCCTATCTTGAAGGCACCTTATAGAATGGGTCCGGCCGAGCTTAGAGAATTGAAGGAACAACTTCAAGAGCTTCTGGACAAAGGATTTATCCCTCCAAGCGTCTCCCCTTGGGGAGCACCAATGCTTTTTGTGAAGAAAGACGGGTTTCTCCGATTATGTATCGATTATCGAATATTGAATGGAGTGACAATAAAGAATAAATATCCTCTTTCTTGTATTGATGATCTTTTCAACTAGCTATAGTCGGCTAAAATATTCTCTTGAATCTACTTAAGATCTAGATATCATCAGCTGAGAATTTGAGATGAGGATATCTCAAAAACTACTTTTCGAACAAGGTACGAGCATTATGAATTCTTAGTTATGCCTTTTGAGTTGACTAATGCCCCAGTTGCTTTTATTGATCTAATGAATTGGATTTTCAATGCTTATATAGATAAATTTGTTATAGTATTTATAGATGCTATTTTAGTCTACTCCAGTATTGATGATCATAGGGAACATCTTCAAATAGTGTTGAATATACTTTGTACACACAAGCTTTATGCCAAGCTTAGCAAGTGTGAATTCTGGATGGATTAAGTAAACTTTCTTGGTCATGTTATATCGAAGGACGAAGTGTTGGTCGATCCAGCTAAGGTCAAAGCTTTGCTATGGTGGGAGAGGCCTAAAATGGTGTCTGAAAGTTTTAGTCTCTTATGTTTGGCAGAGTACTATAGGAGGTTTATTGAAGGGTTTCCAAAGATTGCTCTGCCATTGACCAAACTGACCCACAAAGATGTTAAGTTTATTTGGAATGAGGAATGCGAGAAGAATTTTCAAGAATTAAATAGACTTACCACAACCCTAGTGTTAACTCTACGTTGTGGAAGCGGTGGATTTGTAGTGTATTGTCATGCTTCATGAGAGAGTTTGGGTTGTGTACTGATGCAAAATGGAAAGGTTGTAGCCTATGCCTCGCAATAGCTGAAAATTTATGAAACTAATTACCCTACTAATGATTTAGAAGTTGTTACAGTTGTCTTCGCATTAAAGATTTGGTAACATTATCTTTATGGAGAGTAACTTGAGGTGTTCACTGACCAAAAAATCTTCTCCCAACCAGATCTGAACATGCATCAAAGATGTTGGATGGAATACTTGAAGCACTATGACTTCACCATCCAATACCATCCAGGGAAGGTGAATATAGTAGAAGATGCCTTCAGTCAAAAGTCTCATGGGTTCATGGTACATTTAATGATAAAAGAATCACTACAACAAATTGCAGTATTAGCTACGCATATAAGCGTTGCTAATAGTACCATAAGCGTCACTAATAATACATCGTTAAAAGTACAATCACTACTGCTTATTAGCGACGCTTACCATAAGCGTCGCTAAAATATTATTATTAGCAATGCATATTAAGCATCGCTAATATGTTACTATTAGCGACGCTTAGACATAAGCGCCGCTAGTAGTTATTTATTAGCGACACTTAATTACGTCGCTAATGATAAAAAAATTTAAAAAAATAATAAAAATAAATTTCTAAAACAACAAAATAAAAAAATTATTTTTCTATTAGCGACGCTTTAGTAAGCGTCGCTAATATGAAATAAAAATAAAAAAAATAAAAAACCATTAGCGACGCTTTTGTAAGCGTCGCTAATAGGAAATAAAAATAAAAAACATTAGCGATGCTTTTGTAGGCGTCACTAATATGAAATAAAGAAAAAAAATAAAACAAGCCATTAGTGACGCTTTTATAAGCATCACTAGTGACTTAATAAATTAATAAAAAAAAACCCGCTTGCGGCATAAAGCTGCCGACGGGGGATCAGAATCCAGTGGAGAGGGGGGGAGAACAAGGAGGGGAGAGGAGGAATAGGGGGAGGGGCCAGCAAGTGGGGGAGGGAGGGGGTACTGAGCAGGGGGAGAGGGGTCAGGTGGGGGAGGGAGGGGCGACTAAGCCGGGGGCATCAGGGGAGGAGGGGGGAGCAGTAGGGGAGGAGGGAAGGGGGGGATTGGGCGGTTGTGGCGGGCAGGCCGGGGCGGAGGGGGGGACTAAGCAAGGGGGAGAGGGGCCAGGTGGGGGAGAGAGGGGCGACCGAGCCGGGGGGCATCAAGGGAGGAGGGAGGGGGTCCAGAGGGGGGAGAGGGGGGGGATTGGGCGGGGCGGCGGATGGAGGCCGGGGCGGAAGGGGGAACTGGTCGGTGGCGGACGGAGGCTGGGGGTGGAGGGGCCATGCGGCGGCGGGCAACTGGACAAGGGGAGGGAGCGGAAGACCGGAGCAGAGGGAAAAGAGAAAGGAGAGGGTGGGGGCCAGAGGACAAGGCGTTGTGGACGGCAGCGGGGAGAGGCGGAGGAAGCGGCGGGAAGGCAGTGACGGCGGGGTAGTGAGGTGTCGGGCGGTGGGGAGGAAGGGGCATCAAGGGAGGAGGGAGGGGGGAGGGTGTTGTGCACGATGATCATACTCTACTTCATTACTTTATTTGCATTGAACTATTTATTTATTTATTATTGTAATAGTTTAATGTTTTGTACTGTGTTGGTTCAGTTAGTGGCCCGGGCTAGCCGACCCACTAATTGGTATATTTCCTAGGGACCTGGGCCATTTTTGTCCAAGTGGCACAGTTCCCTAGGGGACTGGTTGTCCCCTATATGGGGCTGCCCTCTCTTTTGTTTGAGGTTATGCAATTGAAGAACTCTATGATTTCTCGCCTTTCTTCCTTACTTCTTCCCTTTCCCTGCGTAGATCTCCTAGTGCCGATTGTGCCTACACCGGGCACATCATTGGTATCGGAGCTCTTGTAATCCCCGGCATGGCTCGTGGCAAACAGTTGATGTTCCAGAGGTGCCTTCAGAGAAGGAGGTCCCTGATTCAACATTAGCAGACAGCCCAAAGGCTAATTCAGCGACAGGTGACGCCAAGCTGTCAGAGCTCATAGTGCCGGTACAGGCTCTCACTGCAGACATGGCCAACATGAAAGTACAGCAGTCAGCCCAAGTGCAACTGCTGGCAGCGCGCGTAGCACCCATCCTGCTTGGGCCGGTCGCTGCTACCCCCAGAGAAGGGCTGGCCCTCACAGCCTCCAGAACTGACCCTTCCTGAACCCCCAAATCTGGCTGGTGTCAATGTGGGGGTGTTCCCATACCCTGCACGCTATGGCATTGGGCAACCAGCATTGGGAGGAAGACGCCAGACCTGGGACATGCGAGGCATGCCATGTGTTCGTGAAAATGCCCCTATGTGCCGCCCCCTCCTAATCAGTTCCAAGACGCAGAGGAGTGGAACGAGTATCCTAGGCATGGGGGGGGGACAACGAGGGGACGCTGAACCTCGTCTTGCCTACCTTCAGTTTCCCCGCTACAATGGGGATGATGATCCAGTGGAATGGCTGTACAAGGTGGGAAAGTTTTTCGCCTACCAAGGAACGAACTCCGAGGCTGAGCGCTTGCGCATCACAGCCTTTCACCTGGATGGAGACGCATCAGTTTGGTTCCAGAGCTTTGAGAAAGAGGTGCACTACCCTACATGGGCGGCCTTTTCCAACAAACTCTGCATTCAGTTTGGGCCGAATGAGTTCCAGGATTTCAACGAGATGCTTTCCTCCATGCACTAGACTACCACCGTCCGTGCATACTATACCAATTCTATGAAGGTGGCCAACTGACTTCCAGATTGTCCGGTGGCTGCCTTGGTGGGCACCTTCAAGTGTGGCCTCAAGCCTGAGATTTCGGAGGAGATGCAGCATTTTCCATGTGCCAACATGCAGGACGTGGTGTGCCATACTCACATCAGAGAGGAAAAACTGGCTAGACAACGCAGAGGAGGGTGGCTTGGACCTTTGGCTCGGTCTGCTCTCAACGCCAATCCCTTGACCACGCCCACTAGTAGTTCCGTACCTGGCTGCCCCGGCCAGCAGATCCTATTGTACGTCCCCTCACACCGGCCCAGATGGAGGAACGACGTTCGAAGGGGTTATGTTTCTGATGTGATGAGAAGTTTGTGCCCGGGCACCGATGTTCTATCAAGGGCAGTCTTCTAGTGGAGGAGATTGATGATGATGGTGAGGGTACAGAGGGATCTGCATCATTGGCGACTGAGGAGGTCTTACCCGAGATTTCAGTTCATGCTTTTTCAGGGGCATTTACTCCTCGCACGATGTAAGTACAAGGGTACCTCAAGCGGCAACAAGTAGCTATCTTGATCGATAGTGGTTCTACTCATAATTTTATTAACGACAAGGTAGCCCATTGGCTTGGTTGTTTTGTATCGAATTCAAAGTCATTTGACATGTTAATTGGAGATGGCAAGCACCTCAGGAGCAATGGGTGGTGTGCGCAAGTCACCTATTCTGTCCAGGGCCACACATTTGTCACGATCTCTTCCTGCTGCCTACAAAAGGGGCAGACATTGTGTTAGGCATACAGTGGCTACAGGAACTCAGCGATGTCGTCTGGAACTTCCGTGACATGTGGATGGATTTTGAGCTCCAGGGGCAGAGCGTTCGGTTGGAAGGCTCTAGGCCGGGCACCCTCCTCTCCGCCCTTCCTTTGAGTACTCTGTTCTGGTTCTCCTCCCAAGGGCTCCTTTTGCAGCAGCGTGCTACCCTTGAGGTGTCCCAAGATGGAATGCCACCGGATCTTCAGGAGTTACTGACTGGCCACCAGGACTTGTTCGTTGAGCCGCAAGGTCTTCCACCTGGCCGCTCTCATGACCACCAAATTACTATCATACCTTGAGCGGTCCTGACCAATGTCTGACCTTATCGGTACCCACACATCCAGAAGTCAGAGATTGAGCGTCTCGTAGAGGACATGCTTCAGGCTGGGATCATCCGGCCTAGTACGAGTTCCTACTCATCACCGGTGTTACTTGTATGGAAGAAGGACGGTACATGGCGCTTCTGTGTAGACTACCGCGCCCTAAATATTGTCACTGTAATTTGGTGGAAGAAGGACTGGCCACCAGGACTTGTTCGTTGAGCCGCAAGGTCTTCCACCTGGCCGCTCTCATGACCACCAAATTACTATCATACCTTGAGCGGTCCTGACCAATGTCTGACCTTATCGGTACCCACACATCCAGAAGTCAGAGATTGAGCGTCTCGTAGAGGACATGCTTCAGGCTGGGATCATCCGGCCTAGTACGAGTTCCTACTCATCGCCGGTGTTACTTGTATGGAAGAAGGACGGTACATGGCGCTTCTGTGTAGACTACCGCGCCCTAAATATTGTCACTGTCAAAGACAAATATCCCATTCCGGTGATTGAGGAGTTGTTGGATGAGTTGACGGGCGCCACCGTATTCAGTAAGCTCCTCTTCTTTCGGGTTACCATTAGATCTGGATGAAGGCCGACGATGTGCACAAGACTGCCTTCTGGACTCATGACGGCCATTTTGAGTTCCTTGTTATGCTGTTTGGGTTGACCAATGCCCCCTCCACATTCCAGTGCCTCTTGAATGACCTCTTCAGGCCCTTCCTTTGCCGTTATATACTAGTATTCTTTGATGATATCCTGGTGTACAGCCTGTCATGGACAAAGCACTTGACACATCTCAGGTCGGTCTTCTCTATTCTACGAGACAATTCTTTATTTCTTAAATGTTCGAAGTGCTCTTTTGGCAGTCCGTAGGTTCAATGGTGTCACCACAGATCCAGCCAAGGTGGCCGCCATGCTGTCTTGGCCCACACCCCAATGCATTCGGGTGCTTCGTGGTTTTCTGGGCCTCACCGGGTACTATCGGCAGTTCATTAGTTGCTATGGGGAGTTGGCTCAGCCTCTGACAGAGCTGCTAAAAAGGGGGGCCTTTGCTTGGACTGCGGCTGCTGAGGAGGCCTTCGACGGGCTGAAGCAGGATATGGCCACTGCCCCAGTCTTGATCTTGCCTGATTTCTGCCGCCCTTTTGTGGTCGAGACGGATGCATCGGATGTGGGGCTTGGGGCGGTTCTTTTACAGGATGAGCATCCCATTGCCTATTTCAGCAAGGCTCTGGCTGGCCGCTCCTTGTCCTTGTCCGTGTATGAAAAGGAAATGCTGGCCATCATCCTTGCTGTTACCAAGTGGCGGCCCTACTTATTGGGTCGTCGGTTCCTGATTCACGCAGACCATCAGCTACTGAAGTATTTCTTGGAACAACGGGTGTCAACTCCGTCTCAGTAGTGGTGGGTCAGCAAACTTCTGGGATATGATTATGAGGCAGTTTATAAGAAGGGTTCGGAGAACACAGTGGCCGACGCTCTCTCTCGCATACCTTCCCCGGGCACTTGCTTGGCCTTCTCAACGTTATCCTGTCCGTTTATTGATGAGTTGAAGCAGGCCTACATTGATGATGCTTCAACGCAAGTTCTGATCGTTGCCCTCCAGACCGATCCTGCTGCCCACCCGTTCTATGCCTGGCAGGATGACCTCCTTTTTGGAAGGACCGTTTGTGGGTTCCCGACGTCGCTGATCTTCGCTGCTGCATTATTTCTCATTTCCACGAATCTCCAGTGGCCGGTCATGAAGGGGCTTTCCGCACCTATAAGAGGGTCAGCCAATGTTTCTTATGGTTGGGTATTCACCGGGCCGTTCATGAGTATGTGACCGCTTGGGATACTTGTCAGAGAGCCAAGGCAGCCACGACTTCTCCCGCTAGGTTGCTCCAACCCTTGCCTATTCCGGATAAGGTATGGGAGGATATTTCGATGGACTTTGTCGAGGCCTTGCCTCTGGTGCAAGGTAAGTTAGTGATCATGGTTGTGGCCAACCACTTGTCAAAGTATGCTCATTTCTATGCGTTGGGCCATCCTTTCGCTGCTAAGACCGTGGCTGACCTTTATGTACGGGAGGTGACGAAGCTTCATGGTATGCCTCGCACTATTGTTTCTGATCATGATCGTATATTCATTTCTTAGTTTTGGTGGGAGTTCTTCGCTTTACAGATCACTTCGCTTCATATGAGCACTGCTTATCACCCGCAGACGAACGGTCAGACCGAAGTGGTTAATCATTGTCTGGAGCAATATCTGAGGTGTTTCACCATGACACAGCCTCGCCGATGGCTTCAGCTCCTTCCATGGGCGGAGTGGTCCTATAATACCGCCTATCATATGCGTGCGGGCTTTACTCCTTTTGAGGTGCTATATGGCCGTCTTCCACCGACTATCTTGTCTTATGTACCTCACCGCTCTTCTGTGGCTGAGGTGGACTATATGCTTCAAACTCGCGATAACGTCTTGCATCAGCTCAAGATGAATTTGGCTGCTGCTCAGAATGGGATGAACCAGCTCTATGATGGCCGCCGTACTGATCGGGAGTTTTAAGTGGGTGACTTGGTTTATGTTTCTATTTTGCCATAGCGCCGAACTTCTTTGTTTCAGCCGGAGCACTCCAAGCTCGCCCCTAGGTTCCATGGTCCCTATGTTGTGGCGGCGCATGTTGGTCTGGTCGCTTACCGCCTTATTTTGACGCCTGATTCCTTGGTTCATCCTGTTTTTCATGTGTCCCATCTTCGGCGGTTTGTGGGTGACAGGCCTTTGGCTGTGGGTGATCCTCCTCCTCCCGTGATGGGTCCGGTTCTGCCATCCGACCCTGCTCCTGTGTCTGTGCTTGAGAAACGCTGGGTCCGTCACTCTGGTCTCATTATTACTGAGATCTTGATTTCGTGGTAGGGTCAACCGTTGGAGGATGCTACATGGATGCTGAGGATGAGTTTTTGGCTCGTTTTCCAGCTTGGTCGCCTTCTGAACAAGGCGAATAGAGGAAGCATGGTGGAGTGTTGTGCACGATGATCATACTCTACTTTATTACTTTATTTGCATTGAACGATTTATTTATTATTGTAATAGTTTAATGTTTGGTACTATGTTAGTTCAGTTACTGGCCCGGGCTAGCCGACCTACTAACTGGTATATTTCCTAGGGACCCGGGCCGGTTTGGTCCAAGTGGCACAGTTCCCTAGGGGACTCGTTATCCCCTATATGGGGCAGCCCTCTCTTTTGTTTGAGGTTATGCAATTGAAGAACTCTGTGTTTTCTCCCCTTTCTTCCTTACTTCTTCCTTTTCCCTGTGTAGATCTCCTAGGTGCCGATTGTACCTACACCGGGCACATCACCGGGGACGAGATGGAGGGAGGGGGAGCCGGATTCCGGAAGGAGCGTGGTCAGAAGCCAGACGGCGGGGAGGGCGAAAACGGGGCAGCGGGATGGTGATGTGCCGGGCAGCGCCGAGGCAGAGGGTAGATATAAGGCACAGGCAAAATTCTGCCAGCGCAGGGGAAATGTCACTGCGCTGGCCGAATTTTGCCCGCGCCTTTTTATTTTTTATTAAATAAAAAGTTTTAGCGACGCTCTTAGAGAGCGTTGCTAGTATGATTCAGTAACGATGTCTCACAATATACGTTGCTACTGATCACTATTTGCAATGCACTTTAGATCGTCACTAAATATCAATACTATATACCGCGGTGATTTTTTTTAATTAAGACATTTTAGTGACGCTCTCATCGAGCGTCGCTATTAGGCATCCAGTAGTGACATAAATTTATACGTAGCTACTGATGTCTACTGACGAGCGTCACTAAAAGCTTTTTTTATAGAGATTTTTGTCTCTCCCTTCTCTCTTTCCTCTCTCTCTCTCCTCCCGCTCCCTCCACCCTCCCCCCTCTCTTTTCATTTAATTTTTTATTTCAAACATAGGTAGTAGCAACACATCTCTATGCGTTGCTACTACTATGAGTAATAGTGATGATCCGAAACATGTGTCACTATTACCCTTAGTCAGTAGCGACACACAGGGCAATGGGTCACTACTACATAAGTGTAGTAGCGACACATAGCCCTGTGCGTCGCTACTACTTATTTTTTTTTATTTTTTAAAATATTTTTTCTCCCTCCCTCTCTCTCTCCTCCCTCTCCCTCTCTCTCTCTCCTCCCTCTCTCCCTTCTCTCTCTCCCCCCCTCCCACTCTCCTCCCTCACTCTCCCTCCCCTAGCTCTCTCTCTCTCTACCCCCCTCTCTCTCCCCTCCTCCCTCACTCTCGCCCCTAGCTCTCTCTCTCCTCCCTCTCTCTCTCTCCCTCTCTCTCCTCCCCTAGCTCTCTCTCTCCCTCCCCAGGTCTCTCTCTCCCCTCCTCCCTCTCTCCCCTCCTCCTCTCTCTCTCCCTTCTCTCTCTCCTCTCTCTTTCTCCTCCCTCCCCCTTTCTTTTTCATTTAGTTTTTTATTTAAAACATAGGTAGTAGCCACATATCTCTATGAATCGCTACTACCAAGGGTAATAGCGACGCTAAAAAACTGGCATCGCTATTACTTTTAGTCAGTAGCGACGCATACACCTATGCGTCACTACTCCTCTTATGTAGTACTGACGCATAGCCGTATGCATGGCTACTAAGCTTTTTAATTTTTTTATTTTTTAAAATATTTTTTTCTCCCTCCCCTCCCCCTCTCTCTCCTCCCTCTCTCTCTCCTCCCTCTCTCTCTCCTCCCTCTTTCTCTCCTCCCTCTTTCTCTCCCCCTTCTCTCTCTCCTCCCTCCCTCTCTCTCTCCTCCCTCTCCTCTCTCCTCCTCTCCTTTCTCTCTCTCCTCCCTCTCTCTCTTTCCTCCCTCTCTCCCTTCTCTCTCTCTCTCCCCCTCTCTCCTTTCTCTCACTCCTCCCTCTCTCCCTTCTCTCTCTCCTCCCTCTCTCCCTTCTCTCTCTCTCTCCTCCCTCTCTCCCTTCTCTCTCTCTCCTCCCTCTCTCCCTTCTCTCTCTCTCCTCCCTCTCTCCCTTCTCTCTCTCGTCTCTCTCCTCCCTCTTTCTCTCCCCCTTTCTCTCCTCCGTCCCCTCTCTTTCCCTCCTCCCTCTCTCTCTCCTCCCTCTCCTCTCTCTCCCTTCTCTCTCCTCTCTCTCTCCTCCCTCTCTCCCTTCTCTCTCTCCTCTCTCTCTCCTCCCACTCTCCCTTCTCTCTCTCCTCCCTCTCTCGTTGTTATTAAATTTTTTATTTAAAAAATAAGTATTAGCGACGCAAAGTTACATGCGTCGCTATGACTATATAGGTAGTAGCGACGTATAGGTATGCATCACTATTAGTTGATAATTTTTAATTTTTTATTTAAAATTAAGAATTATTAGGAAGGCTTGTTTATAAACGTCGCTATTATTGAAACTATTAGCGACATTTGAGAAAATGTGTTGTTAATAGTTTTGATTTTTTTTAAAAAAAATTAATAGATATATCTTTTAGTGAAGCTTATGCAAGCATCGCTAATAACTTACTTATTAGGAATGCATAAACTTAAGCGTCGCTAAAAGGTTAGGTATTAGTGACGTTTGCACTTATGCGTTGCTAATATTGATTTTTTTGCGACATTTTTTTGATATGTCGTTATTACCACTTTTTAGTGACGCATATTATTGCGACGCTTATATAAGTGTCGCTAATACCTAATTTTGTTGTAGTGAATGGAAGTTACTTGAAGGAGTAATAACAATCAAACTTGAGGTTGATATTGGATGAGGAAAGTCATTCTTCACCCACATGTTGGCATAGTCTATGGTAATTGAACAAATACTAGAGGCTCACGGATATGGAGACTCAAGCCTTGTTAGAACGGTCAAGTTTCACTCAAGGAAGTGATGAAGGTATACGGTTTCTTGAAAGATTAGTTGTTCCTGCCATTCTAGAATTAAGATGTATAATACTAAATGAAGCACATAAGTGAAAGTAAACTATTCATCCTAGAGGGACTAACATGTATCAAGATTTAAAAAGGATCTTCTAGTAGGATAGGATGAAGCGAGACGTGGCTGAGTGTGTTTCCCGTAGATTAACATGCCAATAAGTTAAGACAAAACATCAGAGACCTTTTGGATTTCTTCAACCTCTTGACATTCCTCAATGGAAGTGGGAGCATATAACAATGGATTTCATATCAGGACTACCTAGGACTTCAAGCGGTAACTACATAATTTGGGTCATAGTTGACCGGCTTACTAATTCCTCTCATTTCCTTCCACTCCAAAAGAATCACTCATTGGATAGTTTGGCACAAATGTGAATTTAGGAGATAGTCAGTTTACATGGAGTACCCGTGTCTATTGTTTCGAATAGGGATAACAGATTTACTTCACGCTTTTGGTGAAGTTTACAAGAGCCTTTGGGTACTACGTTGAAATTTAGCATAGCTTTCCACCCGCAAACAGATAGACAATAAGAAAGAATCATCCAAGTATTGGAAGATTATTGCGAGCCTACGCCTTGGAATGGAAAGGTAATTGGGATGAACACTTGCCATTGGTAGAATTTGTTTATAATAACAGCTACCATTCTAGTATTGGTATGGCACTGTATGAAGCACTATTTGGACGACCTTGTCGAGCACCTACATGTTGGAGTGTAGCTGGAGAGCGTCGTTTGGTCAAATCGGAGTCGATCTAGCAATGTGCTGATAAAGTTAAGTTAATTAAGGAATGCTTGTTGATAGGTCAAAGTTGACAAAAGTGCTATGCAGATAAAAGACATTGAGATCTTGAGTTTGAAGCAGGTGATCACATCTTCTTGAAGATATCACCAACCAAAGGGGTTATGAGATTTGGAGTGATAGGTTAGTTAAGCCGTTGTTTTTTTAGGACCGATGGAGATATTGGAAAAGATCGGACTCGTAGCTTATAGGTTGGCATTACCTCCTCAGCCTGAAGGTGTTCATGATGTCTTTCACATCTCCATGCTTAGGAAGTATGTTCGAGATCCATCCCATATTCTAGATACGATACGTAGGGAGCTGAAACTAGACTTAACTTTCAAGGAAAAACCAATTCAGATCTTGGATAGAAAGGAGCAAGTCCTTATCTTGTGGCACCACCACTCATTGGATGATGCAACGTGGGAAACCAAAGTTGATATAAGAAGGAAGTACCCTGAGTTATTTGATGACTAGAAAATTTTGGGGACAAAATTTCATCAGAGGGAAGAATGTAACATCCATAGTTATTAAACTATCTTTTTATAATTTTTTTAAAAAGTTAGGTGTGTTGAATAGAGCTTGGTGAGACAAGCGTAATGAACCTAAGAACACATGAAATGGAGGTCTACTTTCAAAGGGCAGGACCCACTTAAAAAGTGCGCAATAACCTAGCCAGGTGGGGTCTAGTTTCAAAGGGCTCATCGATAGGAGTCTATCAGTACAAAACGCGCGATTTCGACTTAGGAATAAGAAGTTACCATATTTTGAATTCAGAATTGTATTTTAAAGAAATAATAATAAAATATAGAAATAATGAAGTCAGCTGAGTTGGAGCCGAGCTGCCTATTTGACGTGCCGTGCTGAACCACGTGATCAGAACAATCCATGTAGCATGATCACGTGGTGTAGCGCACGATGCACAGCTTGGCCACCACACACATAGTCCAATGGACACGCGACACGTGGTGCACATCCATGCGGGCTAGGGTAGAGAGTATCATGGGAAAACTCTATGCTCTCTAGATCCCGGTGCCCCATGAGCACGGATGGTTCTTCCCTCTACAAGCACGGAGTGTTTTTATGAAAAATTTTGTAGAGGAGTAAGAGGCCACTACTTTGTACGCACAACCATTTCTTTATAATAAAATAAGTGTCTGAGACACTAGTAGTAAGCCATGAGAGTTTACAAACCCTAGAAGCATGTTCGATATGTAGGAAGAAGTCCTAGGGAAGTCTTTGGGTGAGAGGCACATCCTTATTGCTTTTGTTAAAACGTATTATCTATTTACTTGATCATGTGATTTAAAAACTACCAGATGTTATATTTATGTCTGATAGGATAAGCACTCCTACTGAGTATTTTAAAATACTCACCACCCCGTAGACCTTGCTGGGCTTGGTGTGGAATAGACGTGGGTAGAAGAGACCAGTAAAGGCATTTTTTTATTGGAGCTTCAAGTGGTGACTAAGGCATCTACGATTGCACCAGTAGTTCCTAGGCACACTTTCAATCTTTTGGCTTGAGAAGACTTGTTTATATATTTACTTGTGTGTTTGTAGACAGACAATGTATTTCTTGGGAAATGAAGTATATTACTGTATGTTTATGGTTATATGTTTCCAGGTTGCGACATGAGTAAGCTCTGATTATAGTTTTTAACTCTATATGTTTTAAAAATCTCGGGTCATGACAACACACGGCAGACTTGTGAGATGTGATGTTCTCCACATGGCACATGGAGAGTGGAAGCACCCATGTGTGGCTATAAATAGTACCCCAACCCAATTTTTCTGTTGTTTTCCAATTTCCCACTCCTCAAATTTCATTTCCCTTCTTTGAAGCCATTTTAGGTCTAAATCGAGTTGTTCAAGAGGCATTTTCAAATTGGGCATGCCGAATGTCGTGGTGGGGTTATTTTCTCTGTTCAAATTGTCTAAAGTAAAGAAAGTTAACACCTAAGGTTAAGGTAGTGGCTATCGACCCATGCTCTGCTCATAGAAGTTGATTCTTCTTAAATTTTTTGCTTGAGTATGCATATTAGCATTGTTTTATGAAAAGATATTATATCTGTGAAATGATTTGCATGCACTATGTTTTGTGTTGGGTGTGTACACTCTATGAGGAATTCCTTGGCAAATGAACCAGGAATTATCATATGTTTTGATACTTAATAATCGATTGTGGTGCACTCGGGTGTGGAACATTATAGCAAAGCACCTATAGTTCTAGCTCTTGTTGCCCCATGAGCGCAAGGGTAGGCCGTTAGGTATCATGGCTTTTGGATTTGCTTTTTGATTAATCTATTTTTTGAATGATTTACTCTATGACAAAAGATCTGTGAAAAGATTGTGATGGTTTACAAGGAGTTTTTCTCAGCATTCCTTTAGACTTTAGCTCAACCTACTAAGAATAAATATACTCATCTACCACCATATTCCGTAGGTGATGTAAGAAGGACGCAGGTGAAAGAGGAATAGATTTTTGAATGAATTATTTGCTTGCTGCAATAGAAATTTATGTAACTATTTACGTGATCAATGCTCAAAGGCAAGATATGCCTAGAGATTACAATCTTTGTATAACTTCCAGCTCTATGCACAGTGATCCTTGGCACATGCAGTTATATTTTTGTTCTATTGAATTTGTTAATTCCTATGTATCTATGACATATGTTTTTCCTATTTGATGACTCTGTTAATTCTATGAGTAGATGTTATGATGAATCTGATATTTTTTGGCGTGTATCGACAACCATCATGTTTGGTCACATGCGTGATAATTTTCCTCGTTGAATGGGAATATATTATCATATATGTTATTTTGTGACAACTGCCACACTTAAATATAACACCAGGACAAGACTAGCATAACATATAGTGCTCTTAATAGAGCATCAGATGTCTAGGCTTAAGTACAACACCAATACAACATCCTATAGGATAACACCGTGGCTAGACATGGAAAATGCACAACTAGCTAATTACTGGCTAACGCAAACATAGAATTGAATCTGTTGAACCCCTAAGGTATCACACTCAAAAGGTTATTGTATTAGTTTTGCTCGCAATTCAAGTTTGGTTTACATAAATTATTCAAGTACAATTATGCAACCAAATCCTTTCGTTTTACAATCCTTCACTAACTGATCCAAAGCTAAACGCATTCTGAAACTCTAGTCCATTAGAATAGCATACTTCACTTAACCCATCCATCTCATAACTATACTCACCATACGAGATATCTTTACATATACATACATTCTCTGCTGACCACCTTGGGACTACATTATTTTATTTGGAAATCATCAACCTAAGCCTCCATGCTCCAACCTCAGTATTGTTCTTACCTTCCAATTCATACTATGTACATTATGTGTGAACAATTGTTTAGTCAAATCTTCCTATCTAGAAATCCCCCATACCACTCCAAACTCTATCTACTCACTTACTCAACCCCCAACATGTTCTCCAATTGAAACCCTATTTTACTTGCTCATTGAACCCCCAACATGCACTCAAGTCCAAACTAATCCTCACCCATCAATCCATACACCCAACATTATTTAACATTAAGTCACAAATCCACATCAAAATCCATGCAAAACCATGTGCCACCACTCACCATCCATCGTACATATAGCTCATATAGCTTCCCCACACACATCCACATATCTTTCATGCATGAGCATACCCATCATACATTCGTATGTCCATCACAAATCTTTATCTTATATACATACTTTTATCTACTTGCACATGCGCATTATATACTCGTAATTCGACACATAACATACTAACATACTTGCTAGCCATCACTAGCACACATACATATTCCACATAAGTAACATATACTCAAGGCTTACATGCACATCATATGCATGATTAAATATACTAAATTTTATTATATTTCCCTCTTAACATGAAATCGAATTATCATTATTCATCCAACACACTAAATTATACATTCTCAGCACTAAACATTTAAAGCATGCTATGTTCAAAATCTCATACCTTGTAATCCATGCAATTCTATAGTGAGCACACAATAGTGGTTGCGTTGGTGGCCAAAGGAGTCACCTAGTCAAGAGAGCTACTATCCCTAGGGTTTTGGAAAAGTTGGAGGCAATAATGACAAGTCAGGAGGTGACCGAAAACTATGCGGAAAAGTCCATGATCCACAATAGTACCCTAGTGGTGGCCGGGAGTAGGGTTGTGTCGAAAAATGATTGTTTGACCGTAAACGAGGTTTGTTAATCGAAGGTAGAAACTACCCGATAAAGGTATTGGTCAACTATTAGATGGATAAAAATTTCTTTATCCTTAAAGACATGCAAGGTCGCATAGCACATCCAGCCAAAAGGGCAAAGGTAGGGGGAGAGGGGCTTTTGGCAGGTCTGGGTGCTACTTAGGCCAGTGATGGTTGGATCTGGCCACTAGCGGGGCAGAGCAATTGCCATTCAACACATCTATGCGTTATCCTAACCACATCTAAAAAAATAAATTTTTGGGTGACGAGAAGGATAAACAAGGGAGGAGAAAGGCCAGACAATGACGACCCAAGGCCTAGAAGACCAAAGGAGCCATGGCCAACAAGTAGTGGCTAGTGGAGGGTAACATAGGCTTCAAATGCAGCCTAACCCAAAACGTACAGGGTATGCTGAGAACATTCACATTGCGCCACTGGCCGCTACCACTGGATCTCCTCTCCTCTCAACTCCCTCTTTCTACCTTGTCGCCATGGTTTTCTGCTAGCAAACAGCCTTACACCCATCACCCACCATCTCCTCCACCTCTTTTTCCTTTCACCAATCTGACACCTTACGTTCATCCTCCCCTCTTCTCACCTCCTCCTCGCTATTGTTGTTCAGTCATCTCACACAACCCCCAGCCTCCCTTCTTGCTTTTGCAATGGCTTTGACCTCTTCTCCCTCTTTTTCACTCTCACTCCCGGCCACCACTATTTGTGTTCACCATGCACTACTGGTCGTCTCCTCTTCTATCCCGTAAAGACATTTGACACCGGATCTCCTTTCCTCCAGTCACCTGCTCCATAACGCTTTTGTCGTTGTCTACCACCCCTCCTCCCTCTCCTTCAGGCTCCATCTCATGCCTTGCTGCTAGCCTCCTCCGCTCCATGTCTCAGATTTCACCCTCCTCCATCTCACTGTTCTCCTCCTGTTGCTTCTCACCCCCACCAATCTCTCTGCACACCCCCCATCTTCAACAACCACCACTACCTGCTTATAAACAAATCAAGCAAAGTGGATTACCAAGACAATGAGTTGAATTGAAGGATTGAAGGGCAATGAAGCATGATACATACAAAAGTGATATGGGAAGGATGAAAGAGAGCGAAGAATAGAAAGATGAGAAATTTTAACGTACGGAAAGAAAGGATATGGTCACAAATGATGCAAGAGTGGAATAGTATTTAAAAAGGATACCGAGATTCTTGTTTGAGTGAGAGAGGTCACAAAAAGGCAATATGCACTACTATTATTGGCATAACCAATGATACAAAATCAATGGTCTATGATCCAAAAAATCCTCTTTGGATTAGGGACAACCACTTTCACTAAACAACCCCACATTTTTAAGAATTTGTAGGAAGGCATTCGACCTTTCCCTAATTCATATGATGTCTTCAAATTTTTCTTAAGAGGTATTTTGTTGATAATATAATTTACTAAAAGTAAAGCTTCCCCCCACATGTTCTGGCATAATCCAGAACTTATTAACATAACATTCATCATCTCTTTCAAAGTTCTATTTTTTTCATTTAGCAAATCAATTTTGATGCAGTGAATAGGGTGTTGTAGTTTGGTGTATAATACCATGTTGTGAACAAAATTCTCTAAAAGGTTATTCATATTCCCACCCCTATGTCTCCTTAAAACTTTTATTTTCTTGTCAAGTTGATTCTCATACTATATTTTGTATAATACAAACATGTATATAGCCTCATCCTTACTTCTTAGGAAGTACACAAAACAATATCGAGTGCAATCATCAATAAATGCAATAAAATATTTTTCACCTCCTTTTGTTTGAACAAGTTTTAAGTTACATACATTATTGTAAACTAACTCAAGAGGTTTAGTACTTCTCTCAATGGTTTAGAATAATTTTCTTATCTTTGATTCCACACAAGTCTCACATTTATGATGAGAGTATTAAATTTAGGTAGATACTTTATATTAATGAATCTTTGCATAGGTTCATAATTAACATATCCTAATCTACCATGCCACACATCACAAAACTCAATCATATAGGAAGAAGAAGCCCTAACATTTTTAATATTAGCAAGACAATAGTCAATACATTGAGCTTGAAAAACCCCTCATTAAAATACCCTATTCCCACATACATCTCACTCTTAGTCAATACAAAGTTATCCAATTCAAACACCAATTTGAACCCGTTCTTTCTCAGCAATGATCCTGAAACTAAATTCTTTCGATTTTCTGGCACATACAACACATTGTTAAGAGTGAGTTCCTTACCCAAAGTCATCTTAAGTACCACCTTTCTAGTACCTTCAACCTTGGCAGCATAAGAATTGCCTAAGAAAAGCTGCCCACCACTTTCCACTGGTTGATAGGTGGAGGGCATTTTTCTATTTGATCATACATGATGACTGGCACCTGTGTCCACCCATCATTCTCTTGCATTAGTGACCATGTTCACTTTAGAAATCATAGCAGAGAGGCTGATGTCATTCACATTGTTTGAGAGATTCTCCATTTCAGTCACATTGGCTTGTGATTTTTTCATCTCGGAATCCTCTTATTTATTCTGCTTATAACAATCCTTAGCCTTGTAGCCTTGCTTGTCACACACATAGCACTTGCCCTTGAACTTGGTGTTGTTGGAGTCATTCTTTTATTGTCCTCCAAGATTTTTCCACTTCTTGTTGTTGAATTTGTTAATTTTCTACTCTTGTTACACAACATTGACTTGTGCTTCCATGTTGTTACCCCCGGTTTTCTTTTTAGAAGCAACAATTGTCCTCTTCTATCCTCAACCTTACAATCAAGTCCTCCATGTTCATCTCCTTACGCTTATGCTTCAAGTAATTCATAAAATCTTTCCTAGAAGGTGGAAAATTTTCAAATATAGAAACCACTTGAAAGGACTCACTCAAAGCCATACCTTTTGCACGTATATCTTGCAGGATCACTTCGCTCTTTGACTTGATTAATCACAGTCTTAGAATGCATCATCTTGAAGTCCAAGAATTTTTCTACAACAAATTTCTCCATTCTAGTATCTCATGTCTTGTACTTCTTATCCAAGGATTCCCACAGTGCTTTAGCACTCTTCAATGGACTATACTTGTTGTACGATGTGTTGTCCAGCCTATTGAGAATAAAATTTTGGAACAGAAAGTCTGCATGCTTCCATCCATCAAATGTTGCAGCAGCCTATTTGTCATCCTTTTTCTCCTCAATGAGAATGGGAACATCCACTTGCAGGAATTGAGCCAAATTCAATGTGGTGAGATAAAATAGCATCTTCTGTTGCCATATCTTAAAATATACACCAATAAATTTTTTTGCTTTCTCCCCTTTCACTTGAATAGAACATGAGCATTAACAGTAGTGGGAATTATGACCGAAGTCATAGTGGTACCCACTACAACTATTTCTATTTTAATGAACAAAAGGTAATCTTAGTTCAAAAATATTTAGAACACAGTTTTGAAATACTAGTCACAACAATAAAGTATATAAAAAAAATTCTATCCTAAGATTGTTAATTTTTGAACCTTAGCGAGTCTTGTGATGAAAGAAACTCACAGAAAGATGTTGATTGAATCAAATGTGTACGATTTGTCTATAAGACAGAATTCACCCACCCTACTGGTGCTTAGGAATCACTTGGGAGTGTCTCCTAGGATAAGACGATCCACCACATGTTGTAGAAGGACCTTCACACAACATATGCAATGAACCAGCATTATGGAGTTTCTCTAATACAAGATGCTAATCAAATCTAGTAAAGTATATTCAAAAAAATATTTTTTAGTCTTTTGTAAGAAATCCCGTTGAAGACAACCCATCCAATTCAAACGAACGCGTCCGCCCATTAATAGACACATTTTGGTAAAAAGAAAATAGACATATTTTGGGTTAAGAAAAAACTAAATGAATTTGTCCCAAAAATAATTGTCTTATTAACCCGACTAGACAAAGGTACGTCTGTGGCACGTGTGAGTTAGCCCACCTAGGTATATGGGTCCAACATGTTTCTCCCCCACAAAAGTGGGGTGGCCTAACGACTTAACTTGAAATGACAAACTTATGCCTTGACTATTTATAACTTTCAACCAATTCACATGTGTGATTCTCATTCACTTTAAAGTTGGATTGGTCTCCCAATACCTAAATAGGCTTAGCCCATATACCCAATTTCTACACTATACTAAAGGGAAAAGCCCTAACTAAGGTTTCCCACACTAGGTGGCTCAGCTCTGGAACTGTTGACCCTTTTATGCTAACATATCCCAGCTCTCTTTCTTTCTAGCTTACCTAAGAAATGCTCACACTATGATAGCTACCTTCCTTAATGTAAGAAAGAAGGGAATAAACCCACTGTTTTATGAATAGGGTAAAGAACGAGTGGCTTTCCCGATCGGCATCAAATACCTTAGACCAAAAGTAACTGCCATTGTGGAGTCAAAGTGTAAGATCCCTGATCATCAACCGGTTTGAATTCATTTTGTTTAAATACTTTTATGTGGTTTAATATTAATTCTGATCGGTTTGGGATAATTTTCTTAATTTGAGTATTTTCTAAAGGTTTTAATAAAAAACAACTTCACATTTATAAGTTTTAAGTGCTTTTAGAACAAATCTAAATTTTTGGGAATTTTTTAATTTTTTAATAATTTTTTAAAAATTAGGGTTTGGCGGAACCCCCTGTGGGCCCCCACGATGAAATTAGGTTTTTTGGACCAAAATGTCCCAGAAATCAATGAAAGACACTATAAAAAAATTTTGAATTTGTTTAGACCTAATTTTGGGTTAAATTACCAAATTTCCTAATTTTAGTTAAAAACTCTATTTCTACCCCACATTTCATTTTGGTATAGCCTAACCCTTCCTATAAAAGGAAAGGGTTGTGTCATTTCTCATTTGGGAATAGGCTTAGCCAAGAGATTTGGAGCCTAAACCCTGATTAAGCTAAAAAGGGAAATGATTAGAGGTGAGTTTAGCTTAATCTTGGGTTAATCTCTAAGTTTTTCTTAAACTCTCCTTAATCTTGACTTCCCTCATCATTTCAATCCGTTTTGAAGGCATAAAACTATTGTTTTACCTCTATTCTCCAAGCCTTAATCTTCAAAATCTCATTTTTAGGCTTCTAAAATCCTAGATTTAATGTTTTACATTTGATTTTTCAAAGCTAAATCGAGATTAGTTTTATGTTAACTTAAAATCGTGTTTTTAGAAGGTGTTGGAGGAGATTGAAGGTTCATTCCGACCCAAATCAACAAGGAAAGGTAATGAGTTCTTCAATCTCAACTTTGGGATGTAAAAATCTCGATTTTTATGATTTTAGTTGAATGAGATTTGTTTGATTAGGACTCTAATGGTGGCTTTAATAAATGCTAATCTTTTACTTCGATTTCTTAAGATTTTCTTTTAGAATGGCTTAGATTAGTGTTCTGGAAGGTTTGATGAGTTTTTGGTAGTGTTCGATACCATGGATGAAGATTTGAAGGTATTTTCATAGTGTTTCGGTTTTGATTTTTGAAATGAAGAAGTTCAAAATTGCTTTGTTGGCGATTGAACAGCCTTCAAGGGCGATCAATCAGCAACACTACATTTTTGGCAGATTTTTAGTTTAGCAGATCTAACGGCCTGGCAGGGTGATCGAACGGCTACATGGTAGTTTTTACTATTTTTGAAACTTATGCACATTTCAATGTTTTATTCCATTTGATAATTCTAATGGTTATGAGAGTTGTGTTGTGATGAAATTAGGCTACTGGAGGTGTAGAATTGATGATGGAAGTTTATGAAATGTGTTTAAGTATGGTCATGTAGCATTATATTATGTTGATAATTATGCATATTGATATCGAAGTACTTTAAACTTTTGAATTTTGGAATTCTTATTATTAGAATATGTTTCCAGCAGGGATATTATATGAAAAATGGTGAGATGTGTTCTCTTTTATAATAAGGATGGTTTATGGGTGATGGATGTGATCATGTTGTGGCTTAATATCTGAAAAAATCATAATTATGGGAGTGAATGTTCGATTTCACATTGATGGATTTAAGCTTTATAGTGGATTTTGCTTTGATTTTAGTTGGGAATCATTGTTTTGAATGTGTTTAAACATGCATATATTGTCTTATGAGTTTATGTCAAGCATTGGTCATGTGCTTAGAATATGTATGAATACACACACATATGGGGAACCTACTAGGAAATTGTAGTTAATTATGCCTTGATTATGATGCATGAGATGACTGATTGGGAGCACGTTCCATGTGTTGGAACCCATGTAGGTCTTGTTCACGGATGTATTATGCTATATTGCATCATGGATCGGTATTCATGGACAAAGTTTTACCGATGTTTAACTAGAATTAATAGGTTGTATGCATTGGTTGAGATTGCTTGCCAAATTAATCGCTCGGTGAATTAGTTAGAACTTGGTTGGTCCGAAATGACATATTTTTTATTTAAGTCCTGTGTGGAACATGTATACTCCTTGGGTTGAGTCTAGTTAAATTGAGTTGTGGGGACGAGTTGTGTACTTATCTTGCGAATGAGATTAGTTGTTGAGATTATCTGGACCTTGAGAATCTAGCTGGTTTGTCTGAGTAGACCGGCTTACCAGGTATTGTTGCTTGGGACTTCGGTCTTGACAAGTAGGGTTGCCCGGGAGTTTAGGCTTGATGGGTAGAAGTTGCTTGAAGGCTTTTACCTTGAGGAGCAAGAGTTGCTTGAAGGCATTGACCTTGAGGAGCAGGAGTTGCTCAAAGGCTTTGATCTTGAGGAAGAGGGGTTGCTCAAAAGTGTTGGCCTTGAGGAGTAGGAGTTGCTCGAAGGCTTTAACTTTGAGGAGCAAGGGTTGCTCAAAGGAATTGGTCTTGAGGAGCGTGTTTATTTGGCATGGGTTTGCTTGTGGGCTTCGGCCTTGAAGAGGAGGTTTATTCTCTCTGTGTGTGGACTTGCATGTTAGATTAGTGTATGTGAGACACTTATACATGCATGATGAATGAGAATGTTAATGCATAATCTGAAATGTATGTTAGAGATACATATAATGCATATTTATATGATGTTGATGCATGATTTAAAATGTATGTTAGAGATACATCTTATGCAGGTTTATGTGATATAAATGCATGATTAGAAAGTGTGTGAATGAGATATTATTATGTAGGTTTATGTGATATGAATGCATGATCAGAAAGTGCGTAAATGAGACACTATTGTGCAGGTTTATGTGACATGGTTGAATGATCTAAAAAGGGTGTGAAAGACACGTCTTATGTAATTTATGAGATTATTATGCTTTATTTGAGTAGATGTGAATAAATACCTATGTGGGATGCATATTAGGTTATAACTTAAATATTTATGACTTGACTTGATAGATATGTCTTATGCAAGCTAGTTCTTATGCTTAGGGTTAAATAGGGGTTTTAGCTAGTAAATAATCAGAAAGTGGTATAACATGTTGATTTTGAATCTGAATTTCTACATTGCCATGCAGTCGTATTTTCTGATTATTATAGTTTTATTCAAACCATTATAGAGTTTTATACTCACCCTACTTTTCTTATTTTGTTTTGGGGCTGCATGGCGTGACATGTAGTCGGAAAAGATCCTCTTTATGAGGAGAGGTCGGGGCTACTAAATTTTGTATCTCTCTTTGATTATTTTGTTATGATGTTAGAACCCTTATCGAGTGGTTTTTTGTTTCTAACTTGTAATTTATTATATCTTTGGTTTTGTTTAAGACTTTATTTTGGATGATGCCACAATTCAAGTTGAGGTGGTCTAGGCTGTCGATATGCCGACTACCACCCACATAACTTTGGTGGAGCAGGTTGAGGCAGAGAAGGTGGCTGCAGAGGTGGCGTGGGTTACTGTTGAGGCAGAGACGGTTGGCACAAAGGATGATACCACAGTGCAGGTGGAGTGTTCTAGGCTACTGACGAGCCTGCCACCCATAGGGCTATGGTGGAGTTGGTTGATGCGGCGCGGGCTGCTACCAAGGCAAAGTCAGTTGGGGGCAAAGGATGATGCCACAGTACATGTTGAGCTAGACCAGGCTACCAACGAGCCGACTATTGCCCATAGGGCTATGGTGGAGCAAGTTAAGGTGAAGAGGATTCGTGGAGCAAGTTAAGGTGAAGAGGACTCTTGCGGAACTAGCCGAGGCAAAGGAGCAGGCTGCCCTGGAGAACACTGCGGCCTTAAAATGGACTGAAGCAGGGCGGGTTGTAACGAAGCAGGCTGAAATGATGCTAGCTGCCCCTGAGCAAGCAAAGTGGGTTGCAGCCCAACAGACGTGAATCTGCTGGGGAGGGTCTTTCCGCTCAGCACCGATTGGCCACTAATGGGTGCCTTCCACATCACAAGCACCAGCAGATTCACAGAGACGCTCAAATTGGATGGCATTTCAGTTTACGGCGACACAGAACCGGGAATTGGTTCACGTTTACGGAACTGGGATTTGGTTCACATTTACGGAACCGGGAAGCCGGTTTTATAACAACGACGAAACCAGAATAGAGAAAACCCGCCTCTTGTATAGAGATGCAAATCAGAACAATTCAAAAAAACCCGGGACTTTTTTCCCGCCTCTCATACTTCCTCCTCATCGACCGTTGCCACTAGGACCGTCCACCGTAGTGCCTCCCTTTTGATTGATCATGAACAAGAGCCGCCGGAACCGGACTTATCGCATAGATCGGAGCCCAGGAAGATACTCATTCATCTGTTTTCGGCACCCATTACACTCCACCTCAATGTGAGTCATCCTCTGGTTGTCCACCTCCACTTTGTTCCTGAAGCTCTTGGTACCTCTGGACAAGGAGTAAAAATCCTTTCAGAAAAACAACAGCTTCCGGTGTCATCTCCTGATGGACCGCCCTCTTACTCTTCTTTTCCCGCCTCTCACAGCTAGGCGCAATACAATCAGGGAGAAAGGGAGATAGAGTCTAGATGAAATGAGGAGAGGAGGGATGATGCCCTTCGATTAAAAAAATGCTCCTAGTGGCTGCAAAAATATGCTGTAGTTGAGGACGACAATTCAGTGACTACGAGGGCTACTGCAATCATAGATATGATTATGCGGCTCTTTTATGCTGTTGTTGAGGAAGACAATTCAGGGGTTGTGCTGCATATTGCAGCATATCAACTCTACCACTTTTGAACTGCAGTTAGTGGTAATGGTAAACACTTTGACTATGTTTATAATCTTATGCAGGCTGTGTTTTTTTACGATAAAGCTTGTAACTTGCTATGTTCATACCCCCTTTTTTTTAGAATAGTCAATACCGATAAGATTGAGGAGACTTGATCTCTGCAGATATGCTGGACAAGGAGTAAAATCCTTTCAGAAAAACAACATCTTCAGGTGTCATCTCCTGACTGACCGCCCTCTTACTCTTCTTTTCCCGCCTCTCACAGCTAGGCGCAATACAATCAGGGAGAAAGGGAGATAGAGTCTAGATGAAATGAGGAGAGGAGGGATGATGCCCTTCAATTAAAAAAAATGCTCCTAGTGGTTGCAAAAATCTGCTCTAGTTGAGGACGACAATTCAGTGACTACGAGGGCTACTGCAATCATAGATATGATTATGCGGCTCTTTTATGCTGTTGTTGAGGAAGACAATTCAGGGGCTGTGCCACATATTGCAACATATCAACTCTACCACTTTTGAACTGCAGTTAGTGGTAAAGGTAAACACTTTGACTATGTTTATAATCTTATGCAGGCTGTGTTTTTTTATGATAAAGCTTGCAACTTGCTATGTTCATACCCCCTTTTTTAGGATAGTTAATACGGATAAGATTGAGGAGACTTGATCTCTACAGGTATGCTGGACAAGGAGTAAAAATCCTTTCAGTAAAACAACAGCTTCCGGTGTCATCTCCTGATTGACCGCCCTCTAACTCTTCTTTTCCCGCCTCTCACTGCTAGGCGCAATACAATCAGGGAGAAAGGGAGATAGAGTCTAGATGAAATGAGGAGAGGAGGGACGATGCCCTTTAATTAAAAAAATGCTCCTAGTGGCTACAAAAATCTGTTGTAGTTGAGGACGACAATTCAATGACTACGAGGGCTACTGCAATCATAGATATGATTATGCGGCTCTTTTATGCTGTTGTTGAGGAAGACAATTCAGGGGTTGTGCTACATATTGCAGCATATCAACTCTACCACTTTTGAACTGCAGTTAGTGGTAATGGTAAACACTTTGACTATGTTTATAATCTTATGCAGGCTGTGTTTTTTTATGATAAAGCTTGTAACTTGCTATGTTCATACCCCCTTTTTTTTAGAATAGTTAATACGGATAAGATTGAGGAGACTTGATCTCTGCAGATATGCTGGACAAGGAGTAAAAATCCTTTCAGAAAAACAACAGCTTCAGGTGTCATCTCCTGACCGACCGCCCTCTTACTCTTCTTTTCCCGCCTCTCACAGCTAGGTGCAATACAATCAGGGAGAAAGGGTGATAGAGTCTAGATGAAATGAGGAGAGGAGGGATGATGCCCTTCAATTAAAAAAAATGCTCCTAGTGGCTGCAAAAATCTGCTGTAGTTGAGGATGACAATTCAGTGACTACGAGGGCTACTGCAATCATAGATATGATTATGCGGCTCTTTTATGCTGTTGTTGAGGAAGACAATTCAGGGGCTGTGCTGCATATTGCAACATATCAACTCTACCACTTTTGAACTGCAGTTAGTGGTAAAGGTAAACACTTTGACTATGTTTATAATCTTATGCAGGCTGTGTTTTTTTATGATAAAGCTTGTAACTTGCTATGTTCATACCCCCTCTTTTTTATAACAGTTAATACGGATAAGATTGAGGAGGATCTTTGCAGGTATATGTTGCTCAGTTATTGGTGAAATGTTGCAACATTGTCGGGCAACGCTGCAACATTGTAGCATTATTACTACAACGGTTCAGCATTAACGCCACATCGTTGCAGCAGTAACGCTGCAACGTTGCAGCATTACCGAGAAATGCTACAACGATGCAACAATAACGCTGCAATGTTGCAGCATTAACGTTGTAACATTGTAGCGTTATCACTACAACATTGCAGCGTTATTGGTGCAATGCTGCAACATTATCGAGCAACGCTGCAACGTTATCGAGCAACGCTGCAACGTTGTAGCATTATTGCTGCAATGTTGCCGCATTATTGCTGCAACGTGGATGCATTATTGTTGCAACGTTGCCGCATTAACGCCACAACGTTGCCGCATTAACGCCACAACGTTGTCTCATTAATGCCGCAACTATGCAGCATTAACGTTGCAACGTTGCAGCAATAACGTTGCAACGTTGTAGCATTATCACTGCAATGTTGCAGCATTATTGTTGCAACGTTATTGAGGAACGCAGCAATGTTGTCGAGGAACACAACAACGTTGTAGCATTATTGCTGCAACATTGCAGCAATAAGGCTTCAACGTTGTAGCAATATAGCTATAACATTGCAGCGTTATCGCTGCAACGCTGCAATGTTATCAAAGAATGCAGCAACATTGTAGCAATAATGCTACAATGTTGCTGCGTTCTTCGATAATGTAACAACAATAACGCTGCAGTGTTGTGATATTGCTACAACGTTGCAACTTTATTGCTTGATACAGGGTTACACTTGGGTTCTGCCGGCCACTGAGTGATTGGGCAAGGTAAATTGTTTTCAATTGCACATTTTGATTTATCTTTTACCCGTTGCAATGTGTTTAAAAAAAATAGGTGGTTACAATGCATTGGGGAGAGAAAGAAGAATTTAGGGTCTCAACATGAGATAACATGCTGAATTTCTTATCACTTGAGTGCAATCCATTTTGTGTAGTATGATATTGAGCTGAATCATTGGTGCTCATGAGTTTAAAACATGTATTGGCCCTTGTAGCATATAAAATGGAGTGAAGACTTATGAGTATTTGGTTAAAAGATTTTGTTTCATGATTGGTTTTTGGCTTCCCTTATTCATTGTGAGAAGTAATACTTATGAAATGGTATGTGATTCATTCTTATTTAATTGTGTAGGCTTCAAATGGAAGAATTAGAAGTGGACCTCGGTAAATCAAGTGATCCTACAGAAGAAAAAACAAGGGAGATATGGGAGCCAGAAGTTGGTATGAGATTTTCTTTTGAGGAAGATGCATATGAGTTTTACAATAAGTATGCCCGAAATGTTGGATTTAGCATTCGTTGAGCCAGCTCCTGTACAAATGTAAAAGGTCAAAGGTGTTATAGAAGATTATGTTGCTCCAAAGAAGGTCATAGACTATTTGATAAGAGACGGGAAAATCCAAAGAATCCTCGACCAGCAACAAGAGTTGGATGTGAAGCCCAACTGGTCATCAATTTGCAACAAGATGGTGCATGGCATATTCAGACTTTTGAAGAGAAACATAATCATGAGGTCACAAACCAAGTCTATGTTAATAGGCTAAGGTCGCAAAGGAGAATGAGTATTATTCAAGTTGTTGCTGCAGACATAGCAGATGGTTCAGGGATACGCCCAAGAGAAGCAGTTGAATTTATGGCTAAGCAAGTAGGGGGGTTTGAGAGCTTTGGCTTTATTCAGGAGGACTACAATAATTACTTACGTACGAAGCGCCAATAAACAATTGACCAAGGAGATGCTTTTGCCATAATCAAGTATTTGGAAGGGAGGCGTACTCAAAATTCCTCATTTGAGTATAACATGTAATATGATGAGGATCATAAAATAACAAACTTCTTTTGGGCAGATCCGGTTTTGATTATGGATTATCATCATTTTGGAGATGTTGTTTGCTTTGATACCACATATAGGACCAACAAATATTGTCGTCCATTTGGCCTGTTTGTGGGTTTAAATCATAATAAGATGACCATTATTTTTGGAGCCGTTTTATTATATAATGAAACCATCCAAAGTTTTGAGTGGTTGTTCAAGACATTCACAGATACAATGGGTAGTCATCCGAAGACAATTTTAATTGATCAGGATAAGGCAATGGCTAGTGCAATAGCTTCGGTTTTAACGAATATCCATCATCGTATTTGTGTGTGGCATATGTATAGGAATGCCTGTAAGCATCTTAACCACTCATTTAATTTAGTTATTGATGGCAAGAAGCCATTTGCCCATGACTTCAGCTAATGCATTTATGATTACGAGAATGAAGAAGAATTTTACACAGCATGGGATAATATGCTTGAGAAGTATGAACTTCATGGAAATGAATGGCTAGAAGGGCTATTCAAAGAAAGAAAGAAATGGACAATGGTTTATGGGCGACATATGTTCACAGGTGATATGAAATCCACACAAAGGAGTGAAAGCATGAACTGTATTCTAAGAGGATACTTGAAATCTGAGCATAATTTATGCAGGTTTTTTGATTATTATGAGAGGCTATTGGCTGATAGACGTTGTAAAGAAGGGAATGCTGAATTTAAGATGAAACATAGCATGCTAATTGTGACTGTTCATTCTCAGATCATGAAGTATGCTTCCAGTGTTTACACACCAGTAATATTTAAGATGATCGAAAAAGAATATTTAGGTTGCTTAAACTGTGTTGTCATAGAGGTTGTTGATCATGGTGTGATGAAGGAGTGTACAATTGAAATGGATCAAACACAACGCAAACACATTTTCAATTATGACCCATCAACCAATGTAGTTGATTGTAGTTGTAAGAAGTTTAATTTTGTGGGTATCTTATGCCGTCATGCATTTAGGGTACTTGATCACTTCAAGGTACTTGAGTTGCCTCCACATTATGTTCTGAAAAGATGGACAAAAGAAGCAAAATCTGGTAGTGTTATTAATCGTCGTGGTTCTATAATTGAAGCAGATCCGAATGTTGTTCTCATGAGGAGGAATAATGATTCATGTCTTGCTTTTAGATATTTGACAACCGAAGCAACACTAACTGAGGATGCAACTTTAATTGCCCTAAACTATGTGGATACAATTTTGAAGGAAGTGCGAGAGTGTAATAATCATGTAATTTCACAACAACCCGATGTCATCTCACATGGTAGGGTTTGTGATAGCCAACATGATTCTTTTGGAGTGGACATAACTTGTAGTGGAAGTGGCAAAGCACAAGTTGATGATGTTAATGATAGTGCAACTTCCCCACTAGTTAAGGGCTTCAAAGTAAAACAAGGAGGAAAGCGAGGTGGTCCTAGGATCAAAAGTTGTCTTGAGAGGACTAAGAAGAATAAAACACTACCCAAAAAGAAGGCCACCAGATTCAATATGGACAATTGTTGTATCGAGGTATTATGTTTTTGTTTTTAGTAATTGACTTGTACACTAACCTTAGCTAAATGTATATGTTTGAAATACTCTTTTCTATGGTGTAGGAATTCACCAATGGACTTCCAAGTGATTACATGCAAACTCAACTTAGTCAAATAAATTCCCAACTGGAGACTTCTTTGCATAGCCAATTGCCCGCAAAGATCACTGACCAACATGGTTGCAGCATGATGAATTTATTATTTGTAAAACTCCTAATCTTTTCCTTTTGGTTATCATCTTTAATATACATATGTATAACTTCAAATCTTAGCAGCTAAATATGTTTACAGATGGAAGATGTTTCTATACCTATGCAAGGAGATTTGATCACTAGCAACATAGATACCATTGGAAGTAGGCATCACTACTTAGACCGAAGTAGCTCTCAACAACCTAACTAGGTTGGATATTGTATTTGAAAGCTGCATATTATAGGTTTATCAAAACTTAATCCTTTGATTGAGCATACTATAGTTGTGTTCATGCAGGTGGAAGCTTGTTTTTGTTAGGGGATGGAGTTGTCAAGACTGCTATCCTCATTATGCGTACATTGAAGTTTCGTCTACTTATTGTGCAGAATGCTTGACCATACAATACTTGTGAAGAATTTTTTGGGGAGGATACGGGATTTTTTTGTGATAGTCATGTATTTAGCAACTAATCAATTTTTTTGTAAACACTGCACATATGCAAGTAGAAACTTGGTAGTTTTTTGTGCACAAAGGATACAAATTAATAATCAGATATTGCTCGTACTTTCCATTTTTGTATTATTGTTTGGTACTTCACAGTAGTTACCACTTGATAATATATTCTATTATTTTCCTATATCAAGCAGCACTTCACTTACTCTCCCAACAGTGACCACATAAGACTAATTTGCTCATTAATTTCTTATTCTTTTTAGTGTTATATCTTGCACCTTGCCTTCACCTGTTTTGAAACTCCATAGCCGTTACCTTAGGCCCTTTTTGTTTATCTTCTTTTCTTTTCTAGTAAATGAGGTTCAGTGGATGCTTATGGTGATATTCCATCAATTGATTCAGTGTGTCATATTATAGTATCTAACTTGCAATCTATGTATATGTTTGGAACTCCCATGGTCTCACAGAGGGTTGATTTGGAATATGTGAAGTAATGACGTGATGGGGGATTTAAATAAAACCATTTCAGGACATGGCTTGGAAAGTTATTTTAATGAAGAGAAATGATGTCTTATTGCTTCTAAGAACCTTTCTCCAGGTAATTCTTTATGTGTTTGTTGTCTTTTAATCTGTCATGTTTATGTTTTTCATATGTTGCACTGATATTTTTCTCTGTTTAACTATGTTATGTGCAATCATCAATTGCATGATGGGATGTTATCCGTAAATGATAAGAATGTACTGGATATACCAGTGCAGTTTTTTTTTTGCAATATAAACACTATGATGGTTTATCCAAATGACTGTTGTTCATGGCCGTTTTTTTACTTTTCCTTTTGTGATTACTTGAATTAAACTTTCCTTGTTTTAGGAACAATTACTGTTGGAACAGTTTGAAAAATCATAGCTAAAGGTACTGGATGCCATTTTGTTGGTTATTTCATTTCACCATCCTATCATTTGGCCACAATATTTGTTTAAATGTAACACCTTACGTTGGATTTGTAGTTCATGATAAAAGCAGGCTTTGTTATCTACATTCTCACAAACACCATGTCAACAAGTTTTTTTCCATGTTGTTTGGAAATCATTAAAAAACCAGAAGATGAATTCAAAACAGGTGTTATTTATCACTACAATTTGTACGCTATCTTGGTTTTGAGAACAAGCACAAAATAAAACTGTTGTTCTCAAGATCATCGTCATCATCATTAATTTATACTTTATTGTAAACTGTGGTTGTCAGATTCATTTGTTCTTTCATCCTTCTCTACTTAATTTATTTTCAGCTCAGAAAGGACAAATAAAAGCATATGTTATATAATTTCATATGACGAATCCTTATCTTTTATCTAAAATATTTATTAAATTCTATCTCAATATTTTCTTTTGCTTTTTTACTAGGTAAAAAAGTTAGATGCAATGTATGATGCAGCCTTATTTGCTGCAAAGGAGTGTCTTAGAGCTGATGGATGCTGTGAAACCGTGCATACCTCTTGCCTGCAGCAAAAAATTTTGAATTACTTTATTAGAGACAGTGATGATGTTAGTGGTAGCTCTTCCATTAAAATTGGATCAATAAGGTTGACACTTTTCATTTGAATATTATTGATATTTGATTTTATAAGTATGTCATATGTTGCTAACCATTTCCATGTTACGAGCAGCCCATTTTTACATGCTGACATAAAGGTGAGCTAGATTTGCAGTTAAATAAGGAACATTGAATAATTGTGATGGTAGTTTGGTTGTTTCAACATAGCTCCACTCTGAATATTGGAATTGGAAAATTTTGAGATTGGTGAAATGTTTCATCTTTCCAGAGCTCTTAGTGTTATGCATTGTATTTTATGCAAAAAATATTGATGACAAGGACTGGAAATATGTATAAAATCTTTGTTTTTGCTGCAACCACCTATTGGATGTGAATCTCATCTTACATTTTCAATCTATACATGTAATTGCATTTAATTAGATACATTATTCAATTTTTGCTGCTTGGTTGGTCACACAGCTGTGGCTTTTACGCTTGAAAGCAAGTGAATGGGTTTGTCTATATATTTATTCAAGGTGCAAATATTGTGAGAACAATTGAGCATAATAATCTGAGTATCTTCTTCTCTTCTTTTATAGTAAATCATGTAGTTTTTTTTTTAATGATGTTGAGAAATAAGAATTTTTAACTATCACTATATTTAGTCTGCTGCAGCTAATAATTTTCTCTATATTCAGTCTCTCACAGCTAATAACTATCGCTATATCCGGTGCATTCTGACTACATGATTATCCATAGCTGGGGCAAAGAAATTAAATGATGTGGTTTGTTACACATTTTATAAAATATATATTCTTAAATTAATGGTGTATCTTTTACAACCGACTTTGCATTGGTGGGAAGTCAGGACCACGTCTCAAGAAGTGGAGGTCCTAAGTTCATACCCTCATTCTGTTAGCCACCCACATATTCTTACACTGTGTTGTGTGGGTGTTGCATGTGCCCGAACTGGCAGGATACAATGCTCTTAGAGGCCAGTTGCCCTGCCCTTTCTAGTTGGGTCATGAGCACCTGGCACCCTGTTAACAAAAAAAAATAGTGTTTATTTTACATAGTAATAGTTTTAATGTTAGTTCTTCCTTGTCAGTCAACATGAACACTTTATGATGGCAACATAAAGTAGCTGCTGCATTCGTTAAAACAAACTACTTTATTATCATAGGTGGTCAAAATTGTTGTCATTTCTATTTTATTGTCTTTCGTGAATTGTGTTGGATTTAAAAATAATAAAGAAGCTTATTGAACATTAGGCTTAGCTTGAATTGTATTGGATTTTATTGTCTCCAGCTGAGTACATAAATTGCAGTTTGTGAATCAGTAAATGAATAAATGATTCTTAGAATTATCTTATTACTAGTTTTCTTGTTTTTTGTACAGGTTGATGGGGAAGATTGTTTTTCTTGTTTGGTTATTTTTGCTGTAATGAATACAATTCTTCTGTTTTTCTCTTATTTTTTGTCACATGGGACCTTTGCGCTAGCTAACTGGTTTTACTTCTTTTTAGCTCCTAAGTATCACTCTGCTCTGTTTGCTGGGACTAAGGGCCTGTTTGTTGACCTTAATCATATCTTATCTCACTAAGATTTTGCCAGTTTTTTGGGAAGCGATTTCTGATCTAGTTTATAGTTGCCATGTATATAGATAGTGCATGCATTGGTGGTGAGATTCCTTCAACATTCTCAAATTTGCGAATCTTACTAACTGTGTAAGTAGTTTACAACTTTGTGTACAAGATGCTCATTATGTCATGTTGTGTTTATGTTGCCATAATTAAAACTTGCATCATAGACAATTAATTTTTCCAGGTGGGCATCGGACAACTCATTTACTGACATTATTACTGAATTCACATTACTACTTTGGAAGGATAAATATGAAATTCTTGTAATGGGTAGTTTCATGACTACTTCTATTTGCGTCTTTCTGTCATAGTGTTTATAGTTTTCACGCATACTTCTTATTGGTTAGAACCTCTTCTTGAGATAAATTGAGCTGTAAGGAAAGTAGAACCATAAAGACAACCACATAACGTTAAAATAAGCTGAGTTTCATGCTTTGAATTGTGATATTACATGTTAACTAGATTCTCTCATCGCAAACTGCCAATACGGAACCTTGTTTAAATATAGTCAAATGAAAAGTTGGATTGAGTCATATGTCTGTTGATTATGTTTAAGACTATGTATTTTGATTTAAAAATATTGTTCGTTGATATGTCCATAAAAACCTTTTTTCGTGAGAGTTCATGTAACTAACTTTGTTTCTTTATAGCTCATTTTTACTAGAACTCTATTCTATCTTGACTTTGATTCCTGATTTCCTTATGTTGCCCCACCTTTTTTAGTTTAAAACTCTCGAGTTTTCCATCCTTATCTCTCTTTGATAGAATGCTCTGTTCTTTGTCCCTAACCATTATGAATTCTAGTGCCTAGTAATATTGATTAATTTCTTACCTTACATTTTTTATCTGGTCACATTTGCAGGTATTGTAATTAGTTTGATCAGCTAACAACATCTTATTTAAATTGCCCTTTCCCTGCGCTATGTAAATACTCCTTTATCAATAAAAGGGCCTGTTTGTTTGGAGCTTGCAATAGTGTTTGGAAGCATTTTCTCCAAAATGTGAATACTGGGAGGTCCTTATGAGAGGTGGATCCTTTGATTTTCAAAGTAGCAGAAAGTAACTTTTCACCATGTTCATCATACCTGCTTTTGTCATGTGACGATTTAAAAGGTGTTGGATCTTTGGACTCAACTTGTCTACTTAATGAGAATTTGCAGATAGAGGATGATTTGATCGTATATGGAACGGGAAATCTTGAGATATATTCCCATGTTTATTGACAAATAACTGAAAGAAGAAATGTAATTTATATTATCTCTATTCCCATCAACAAAATAGATATAACTGGTATATTTCCAGCATGACTTATCAGGCTCACATTATAAAGATGGACATGGTTGTATCACTTGTCGAACCCCTGTGATTTTCCATTATCAAGGTTTTCGTGATTGTCCCTTAGTGAGTTTGTCTTTTTAACAGTTTAGTTTGAATTGTCTAAGGCAGTAAACAGAGAAGTGAAAAATCTAAAAATTGGACAAAGGCAATATAAATAACATTTCTGATAGTTTTTTGTTTCTAAACTATGATCTGATAGTTATGGTTGGTTGGATTGATCTCCCACTTGTGTTGTATTAAGGTTAGAGTGAAAGACATAATTAATTGAGTTGGAGAATGAAGTCCTCACTCAGATTCAAAATGTCTGCTCTTTCTAACAATTTGTATATAGAAAACATAAAATTACTACAGATCAACGAGTATTAGAAGAGAAAATAGGTGACATCATGATCTGCAGAACCAGAGAGACCTATGAACTGGAACTTCATTTTCTTTTCCAAGGAATCAAACCCTCATTTGCATATATGGTGACGTCTATAGACATAATAAAACAATCTTTTGATAATATTTACTTTAAAATCAGACTTGCACTTGTACTAGATACAGAAGGACTCCTTGATCGTGAGGCAATTCGAATATGGCGGGTTGCAGAGGCAAGTGAAATTTGTGCAGCGTTATTTGTGCAATGTTGCAACATTATTGGGCAACATTGCAACGTTGTAGCATTGTCGCTGCAACGTTGCAACATTATCACAAAAACGTTGCAGCCTTAACGCTGCAATGTTTCGGCGATATCGCTGCAACGTTGTTGCATTATCACTGCAACGTTGCAGCGTTATTGCTACAATGTTGCAACATTATCGGGCAACGGTCCAACATTGTAGTATTATTGCTGCAACGTTGCCGCTTTAACGTCGCAACTTTGCAGCGATAACACTGCAATGTTTCCGCGATATCACTGCAACGTTGTTGCATTATTGCTGCAACATTGCAGCATTATTGCTACAACGTTATTGAGGAATGCAACAGCGTTGTCGAGGAACACAACAACATCGTAGCATTATCGCTGCAACATTGCAGCAATAACGCTTTAACGTTGTAGCAATATCGCCACAACGTTGCAGTGTTATCGCTGCAACGTTGTAATGTTATCGAGGAACGCAGCAACGTTGCAACATTATCAAGGAACACAACAATGTTGTAGCAATATTGCTGCAACGGTGCAGTAATATCACTACAACGTTGTTGCATTATCGCTGCAACGTTGCAGCGTTATTGCTGCAACGTTGTAGCAACATTGTCGAGGAACACAACAATGTCGTAGCATTATCGCTGCAACATTGTAGCAATAACGCTTCAACGTTGTAGCAATATCGCCACAACGTTGTAGTGTTATCGCGTCAATGTTGCAACGTTATCGAGGAACGCAGCAACGTTGTAACAATATTGCTGCAACATTGCATCAATAACGCTTCAACGTTGTAGCAATATCGCTACAACGTTGCAGCGTTATCGCGCAATGTTGCAACGTTATCGAGGAACGCAGCAACATTGTAGCAATATTGCTGCAATGGTGCAGTAATATCACTACAACATTGTAGCATTATCACTGCAATATGGCGGCAATAACGCTTCAACATTGCAGCAATATCGCTACAACGTTGCAGTGTTATAGCTATAAAGTTGTAACGTTATCGAGGAATGCTGCAACATTGTAGCAATAATGCTGCAACGGTGCAGCAATAACACTACAACATTGCAGCATTATTGCTACAACATTACAGCATTATTGCGGTAATGTTGCAGCATTAATACTGCAACGATGCGGCGTTAATGCTGCAACATTGCAGCAATAATGCTACAACGTTGCAGCATTGCCCGATAACGTTGCAATGATTATAATGGTCATGGTCATGGACACGGACATGGTCAAACTGTTTATGTTTTTTTATGTATTTTTTTGCTTAGTTTATAGTATTTATTTTGGACCCTATAATAAAAAATACTTTCCCCCCTCCAACCCTCTCTCTTGACGCCCTCACACTTTCCCCCACAATTTTCCCGCCCTTCCCTCTCCCTTCTCCTTGTCCATTTATGGCTGACGTGCTTGAGTTTAGTATGGCCACAATACACAAATTTCACTTGCCTCTACAGCCCGCCGTATTTGAATTGCCTCACGATCAAGGAGTCCTTCTCTATCTAGTACATGTGCAAGTATGATTTTATAGTACATATTATCAAAACCTAGTTTTATTGTGTCTATAGATGTCACCATATATGCAAATTAGGGTTTGATTCCTTGGAAAAGAAAATGAAGTTCTAGTTCATAGGTCTCTCTGGTTTTGTAGATCATGATGTCACCTATTTTCTCTTGTAATACTCGTTGATCTGCAATAATTTTATTTTTTCTATATATAAATTGGTTGAAAGATCAAACATTTTGAATCTGAGTGAGGAATTCATTCTCCAACTTGATTAATTATGTCTGTCACTCTAACCTTAAAACAACACCATTGGGAGATCAGTCCAGCCAACCACAACTATCAGATCTACAATATCCCTTCTCTGCCATATTCTTAAGCAAACAAGACGCTGATAACACATTTTTATGCAATCCACAGCAAACAGTCAAATGTTCTTCACTAGACTTATCTTTCTACAAATAAATAGAGGAAGAGATCATATTCGCCCCTGTCAATTTTCCTCAATGAAGTGGCCAATATTGTTACAAACGTGATATGAGCATTTTCAGTTATAAATACATTAATGGTCAGTTGATTACTGTTCTTTACAACACCTAATGGATGTGAACAAGTCGAGCTCAGGAACTCAAAAAAATAGTGGATACACACTGTTCATTTTTACAATGATTAGTCAATCCACACTATTAATTGTGCGCTGGAGCATATCACCAACAAAAAATGGTCAAGCAAGTGCTATTAGCCCAATAGAACATGTGATGAGCACGCCTCCCAACCAGAGTTGTGTATTCTCTGGTAACAACATCCTTCCTGCCCTTTCCCTTCTCAACCATTTTTGCTGCTCCACACAAATGAGCTCTCAGAACCATTTTTGCTGCTCCACACAAATGTGCTCTCAGAACCATTTGTTGCTGCTCCACACAAATGTGCTCTCAGAACAATTTGTTGCTACTCCACACAAATGTACTCTTACAACCTACAATGATAGAACAAAAAGCTAATATTAATCCATCTCTATACATATACATAATATATATATAAGAAAATCACTGAAAGGAATACAAACAAGCACATCTTTGGACTACCACATACAAATATGATAAAGACACTAATGAATTACCATAGATTGCACAGAAATGGACCTGAGGCGTTGCTACACCAATTAATACATAGAAGCACATAATGGAGATAGCTCAAAATGGACAACATATCAATATCAAAGGCATTGATCCCATTATGGAATAAATTATCCTCAACTAAGAGTATTGATTTATCCACACCTAAGAGATAAAAGCTAATCAAGAAACGTAAAAAAAACCCATGTTTTGATAGTATAGTGTAGTCTGATCCCAAAGAAGAACAATTAAATTTCATCCTAGGATGGAGAAAAATGACAATAAAATAGAGATAATGGCTGACACGAATGAATATGCAAGCTTCCTACAATTTCTCAAAGCAACAACAAATGCAAACCAAAAAGATAGTCAATAGATTTAAATCCATCAAAGTGATAACAAGGGAAAGAGAATTGTGAACCATTGGTCAGCTATCTGGAAAACAGTTCAGAGTAGAACCACATTTATATCATTCAAAATAGAGTGCATCCAAAAGGACAACTTATAAAATAACTGGTGGCATCTTTCATCAATGTTGTATGGTATACAGTTCACTCCTTTATCATTAGAATAAGCTCAATGGTGTAACCTCTGAAATTTTAAAAATTGGGAAGAACGCATAACACTGTATACATGCAGTGGCATTGTTCATGTTGAGATGTTCCAAACTGTGAAAGTGTTATGAGCTAGTCTTTATCGAGAACCAACCTTCCATATACCAATGTCGCCAACATTTGTCCCTTTTAGACGTTAATAAATGGCTCTTACGAATGCTGCGACATCGTAAATGTCGTCGAGAATCTGCATTAATAAATAGCCAACGTCATATGTATGACATAGAAATTCTTACTGAAGGTGTTGCTGCTCACAATTGTGTAGAATTCAGGCATATACCAAATGAACTTGCATGTATTTAGAAGTTATTTGTTATTTTTTTTAAAGCTAAGGTTTAAAAATTTATCGTTTAAGAAGAAGAAAAGAACTAATTAACCAGGTTAATCAGAAAAGCAACTCATTCAATAGTTGGAGTATGCATCAAAGCTCAGTGCATGCAGAGTACTGAATTTACATCAGCGTCATTATTATCATTATATACCTTGTACTAACTTTTGATAGACGTGACGCAGATTCTGCTCAGCATCCCAAAATACTGAGGATACATTTTAGAACAAAAAGATTTAAAGAAAAATCACTAGCTGCAGTTACGAATGCAAGAAGAACCTTCTCATTCAACCGTGAAGTGGCGTAGTTCACTCTCAAACAACAACGATGATAGCTGACCTGACACAACCAGCAATTCAAGGCAATTTAGAGGAACTGCTACTAGGCTTTCTACAGAATTTCTATCAATTTTAAATAATATTCTTGACTTTAACCTTTTAAACTAACCATTATATGCTGAATGCCAAGCGGCAGCTCCACTAGCCGGAACTAACAAAGTAAAATCTACATTAACAGATTTTGTTGCTGAAATATATGTGGTGTCATTATCTAAATGAGTAGTTTTCCCCTCCACCGTTGTATGAGAAACATAAACTGCAGTTCCAGAGCAATCAAGAAGAGGAGTAACTTGAACCAACTTCTCTTCACCTCCTTTCAAATACTTCTTCCGGTCTCCAAAGGGCGAGAATGAATAGAGAAAGCTGTCTAGTGAGCCAATAGATACCCAGCCTAAATTCCAAAAGATTTTGACACAGAGCGTCACAAATACTGTAAATTTAAATGATTCCTTCAATCACTAGTCTCCAAAGGCTAAGCACTAATAGAAGCTACTACTAATACCATATGCAAATTAAACCCATATGGCAGGAAACTAGGAAAAAAAGGAATATCTTAAGATCATGACACATACATCAGAATCTGTGACAGAGATAATATGTCAAAAACATTTACCATTGGAATCAACCACAGGGGAACTCTCCTGTGTATTCAAGGGGCCAACACTTTGTTTCCAAATAACATTTCCAGATGAAACTTCAAGTGCCATTATGATAGATCTCCTCGGGAAAGCCAGGTAGAGGTGACCATTGTTTCCTGGAGCCACTGTAAAAATGTTGTCTACTTCACTAAAATCCTGTATCCAGTTATAGTGAGGCTTCTGAATAGACAAGGAATAAAGCTGCCCTTCAGTATTTACCATCTGCTTGAGCAGGATGAGAGTGGTGAAAAACATTCAAAATTCAAATGTTGGGGAAGGTGAAAATCAAAAGAAATGGACGGTAATAGCGGAAAGATAAACGAGGAATGAAATGTAAAATAGGTTTAATGAGACCTCACATGGAGACTTCCTTGGCAATGATCTATAACAGGGGCTGAAGTGAAATAACAATTGGTCACATTCTCCTTGCAGCCTTGGCTATAGCTGAACCGATGGAGTACAGGCCCTGAACTCCAAAGATGATGCACATGCAGCGTATATGCAGAGTCCCCTATTTTTGACGCTGATATATAATGGGAAACTCCAAATGCTTATGGATATTCCAACAATTTCACTAGAGCCTCCCCTAGCTGCTTCTGGACCAAACAAAACTTCCACAACAAGGTCACCAGACCCTATTCTTGAAGGCCAAATTTTTAAAACTCTGCCTTCTACGACCAAATATATCTGCCAAAGCAGTTGGTCTTACTTGCATAATCAAACCTGTAAAAGTAACATTTCAATCTACTTGAGCAACAAATAAATCATCCATTGAAACCCTAAACAAGATGAGCTAAAAACTAGAGGTCGGTAAAGAAGTTACCTGTGCACTGTTTCCTTTAACTTCTCCTCGCCCAAAAACTGTAAGATTAGAAATACCAGATCCTTATCGAAAAATTTAGTTGTCTTGTTGGACTGATACTGAAACAATGCTATATTATATAGTAATATCAAAAGATAGTGTAACAAAAAAACGTTCCTTTCTAAACAAAATTAACCTATATGAGTCACAATTTTAACTAATATGGTCCATTGGAAGAGAGATGAAACCTATCAAAATAAATGCTAAAATGTACGATCAATATAGTTTTCATCGGAAATATATAAACTTTAAGTTTCTTACCATCATGTAGAGGTTCCTACTCATTCAACATAGCCTCTCAAGATCTCTGCAGCCATTACAAGTCTCAAGCGCTGAGAGATATCTTCCTAAAATAGTTGAAAGAATTAATATTGCATCCCCTCACTTTGAATGAAGGTACAAAGAAGAAACTCAAACAGATATCTATAATTAGGCCATATACCTGAGTAAAATTAACCGGCAGTCCAGAACCAATGCAATAGACTGTACGCATGAGGAAGAACCCACAATCAACCCCGTTGCCTTGATATGGTCCCTTCTGACTATTGATCTTCCACTTCTTAGTATTAAAATCCTTAAGGTGCCCCTCAAGTAATACTCTTATGTTTGCCACTTAGACATATTAGCTGAATTAGTTTAAAAGCCATCACTAAAAAAAGACATTTTCACTTAATCATATAATTACTCACCAATTTCCTCACATTCGGCAGCCTTTTCTTATGGCCATACCTTGGCATTGAATCAAACCATTTCACTTCACCCTCAGTCACATCTACCACCAACAAGTGGAAATGTGCATTGTCACATAGTGGTAAGAAGATGATGTCAGGGCAATCTTTATCAGCTCCAAAACAAGTGGTTGCCAAGTCATCCATTATGTCTTTTGCCATATCCTTCTGTTGCAATTGGTGTGGATTTGACTTAGTCCATATCCTAACTTAATCTAATAAATAGACATTATACTGTTGACCATACCTGGGTGAAATAATATTGCAAGGCAAAGCTCCCAAAGTGGCATTTGGGAAAGGCATTTCCAGTTGATCTAGAGGCCCTCTGCTCTAGCATATACATATATGCATCTATAACCTACATGCATCAAAACATACATTTAATATATAAGCAATATTGACTAGTTAAGATTTAAAAGGGAGAAATTGTAGTCTTACATTAGAGGATATGTACTCCGCCTTCAACATATCTATCAAGTCTTTGTCAGCAACAACAACCCCTGCCACGGAGTGGCTCCCGTCTTTAATGAATTTTTTAATAGTATCTTGGTCCAACTTAATCAAATTAGAGAGGGGACTGCATAAATTTATCTTCAATGGCTGGCGAAGGATGGTAGGGACTGTTTGCTTGGTTGAGACCTGGGAAGAAACTACAATTGTTGCAGCCTCCACGTCTTCAGTCAATGCCTTATTCTCCCTCTTTGTTCTCTTCATCTCTTGTGTAAATGGAGTCCCATACTTCTTGGTTTTATATTTCATCCGTACAAGCCTCTTTGATGGACATTCCACATTATCAACACCCCTGTTCTTATATCCATTTCCCTCCTCATCCTTCTTTCTCTCATCCCCATCTGGCCCCTCTTCTCTCTTACCCACCTCTTGCTCCTCTCCCCCCTCCTCTGCCCCCTCCTCTCCTTCCTTCTCTCCCACCTCCTCGCCCCCATCCTCTCCTTCCTCCTCACCCCCCATCTCTGCCCCATCATCTCCTACATCTTCTCCCCCCCTCCTTTCCCCCCTCCTCTTTGTCCTCTACTTCCTCTCCCCCCACTTCCTCATCTCCTTCCTCTTCCTCCACCTCTTCCCCCTCCACACCCTCACATCCCACATCATCACTCTCCTCTCCGTCATCTTCATCAGCTACTTCACCACCTTCCTCCTTGTTCCCAGCTCTAGGGGATGAGGCATGCCTCATCTTCTTCAGTGGCCTCTTCACCAAATGATTGGCCATGCTTTAAAATTTTGAAAAGTTTTCTGAAATGGCATCAATTACACCATGTAGCTGGCCTGTATGGTAACCCTCCTCATGCAATATATACATGGCACTCTGCACAACTCCAAGTGCAGAGGACATATTCTCTACGGAGGACTTCAAGACCAATAGCCCTCGCCCACTATCCTTCCCCTACTCCAGAGCCTTGACTCCTACCTTCCTTTTCTTTGAAGTTTTTCATGCACCTTCAAATAGATATGACTCATTTGCAGCAGGAACCAACACAGATAAAACCTGCAGTGAACATATGCACAATGATTTAACATCCAACTTTCAATAAAATTAAGAGTTGAACAACTCTTAAAAAACTCTCAAATAATTCATTATATATATTATCTTGTTGCAATTACCTCTTTTGGTCTCACATATTTGAACAATTGTGCATATCTACCCACCGACCTGTGGTGTGTTCCCTCTTTTTCACCCATTACAAGGCCACAATTTGGCCATTTACAAAATCGGGGTAGCTTCTCCGGCATAGGGGATATGAACATCCGAAAATGCTCAAACACCCACACCTATGACATATAATAGATATACATTAGTATCTTGTAGTTCCCACATAAAAATGAAAATATAATTATGTACAAAGTATAAAATACCTGTAGGACAAATGGGGCTCCAATCAATGATCCATATCCCTCAAACTTGCCTTCCTCCTTCAACACAAGCTTCCTATGGAGGGCTAAGGCTGAGCTTACTAAAAAGTCATAAATGGCTTGAGGCCAGTTATACCGATGGAGGTTGCCCATGTCTTCCACCAGGTCAACTAACTCGTTCTTGACCACATGGTTGGTCTGAGGAAATAAAAGGCATACAAAAATGTGCAAGACGATCAATCTTGCACAATCCTCCATTAATTTAGAATCGGTCTTGCCCTGTAACAGGTCTAGTTTCCTTTCAATTTCAGACCTTGTAACCTTCTTCCCAAAATGGCTCTTACAAAAATCACCCCTCTCTCGTTTTTGGCCGAATACCACCCGATCACCCCCCCCCCATTTTTAGGCCAATGATGAGGGCCACATCCTCCACAGTAAAGTCCACTCTGTGTCCCCTGAATGTGACCCTAGGTTGAGCCTCCGACCAATAACCCAAAATAACTTCAAACAGTGATGCCTGACAAATAATGGTTATGGCATCAAGCAATATGATGAATGGGGTCTGGCCAACCAAGTTCTTCACCTGCGGGATGGTAGAGAGAATGTTGATTGACTTTGCTAGTCCCATGGGGGTGCAAGGGACTTTTAGTGACTCACGCCTAATATTTTTTGACCCTACTACAAGGTCTGGGCTCCTCTTCTTCATTTCGAAAACTTCTGCATAGATATCCACGGATGAGTACGAAGGTATATAGATGTTTAACAAAAGTTTTTAGTATACCCCATGAATAACATAGCCATATAATTCAATATCTTATGAGTAGAGATCTCAATTCAAGAATCATTTTTACTTATGAATCTTTTAAAATGAAAAAGAAAATTAAAATAGTTGGTGAAACATACATCAAGAAGCTTGTTGAAAAATTATAACAATAAAGCCAAATCATTATACAAATCATGTTATAAAGTGTTAGCAATTATACGATAACAATTTACTAATAATGCTAACATGGTTTTAGCAATAATGCTTGGAAAATGTGGCACATACTTAATTTATTGATAATAGGATTATCATCTACGATAATGCTAAAGCATCAACAACAATGCTAAATCATTAGCAATAATCATAATACATGAGCAATACTCTTACAAGTTCAACAATATTGCTAACATTATTTAACCACAGGGATTAAAGAAAACATATTTGATTTATTCTTCATGATATAAGGATTTGATATATGGAAGCCTCCTGTAGAGAAGACACTAAATGTTCAATGATGACTCCTAAAACATCATAAAGTGCATTCATAAAGTTATAATGTTGTGAAGAGAATTTAGCATTTCAATTTTAGAATAAGCCAATCACATAACATAAAACTAGAGACATATAACATATCAATAGTACACATGAAATCAATATAAGCCAATTTCCTCTACATGATAAAAAATAAGCGGAACTCCTCTAGGTTTCATAAAAATACAAGAGCAATCAAGCTTAAGTAAAAGTCATAGAGAAAGACGAAACACAGGGGTAAACAACACCAAAAGGAGTTAAGCCCAAGCTAAACAATAATCATGAATGTAAGCCAAATTCACAAACAAATGTACAAATGAGATGCCTGTATGTAGTTTATAGCATTAAGCAAATTTCTTTAAAAGTAACGTGAATGGCAATCAAAATATGAACAATCTGACCATATGAGGGATTTCAAATTCTCACGTCCTAAGAAAGAGATATAAATGACAAAATAGCTCACAACATAGACAACAATTGAGCATCAAAATATAATTTTTAAAAGACATTAAGAGGTTTTTTTCGAGAAATTGAGTGTGGCAAACTGAAAAAGAAAGAGATTCATAGAACAACGAAGTGACTATTATTCAACAAACAAAAATAACCAAAAAGTTGGACAGACCCTAATCAGAAAACTTAAAAACAAATGAATATGGTAGCACGGAGCAGGTCCCAAATGAACAAAAGAAAACAACATCCAAATGAAAGCACATTACTGCTCAACTAGACACAAATGCAATGAACCAATTGAGAGATCAGATAGAAATAGAGCACGAAATGCAAGCAACCCCTGCACCATGCTTCGCCAACTAATACAGAATAAGCAGGGACTAGACAAAGAAAATTAATGCAGAAACACAATGATATAAGAGACAGATGAAGAGATATTTGGCATTACTATTTGGGAGCCGCTACAACTTCCTTGGTTTGGTAGTGACGGCCAATCAGGAGGGAGGAGGTGTGAGAGGCAGGAAAAAGGGAGGCTATTCCGGCAGCTAAGTGGTCACGGTCGATGAAGAGGGTGGCGCTCCAACTTCCTCGGTTCCGATGGTGACGGTCGATCGGGATAGAGGAGGTGTGAGAGGCAAGAAAAATAGAGGCTTTTTCCAGCGGCAGTTTGGTCACTGGCGATCAAGAGGGAGGTGCTCCGACTTCCTCTGTTCCAGCTGTGACGGTCGATTAGGAGGGAGGAGGTATGACAGGCGGGAAAAAAGTTTGGGCTTTTTCTCCCGATCTTCTCTCCCGTGTTCTTTTGACTAGTTTTCCGGCGGGGATTTGGTCAAGGTCGAGTGTATGCAGTGGACAAGGAGGGAGGCGCTGCAAGGGACAGTTCCGGGGCGATCGAAAGGGATGCGCTGCAGTGGACTGTTTCGGTGGCGATCAAGAGGGAGGCGCTGCAGTTCCGGTGGCAACGGTCGACTCAGAGGGAGCAAGTACCAGAGGCAGGAAAAAAATCGTGCGTTTTCTGAGCTTCTTGATCCGCGTCTTCTGTACCAGAGGCGGGTTTTCATAACCTAGTTCTATCTTGGTTGGAAAACCGGGTTTCCGGTTCTGTGTCTATTAATTTAAATGTGAACCAAATCCCAGTTCCGTAAACGTGAACCAATTCCTGTTTCCGTAAACGTGAACCAATTCCCAGTTCTGTGCCACCGTGAACCCAATTGGCCATCCAATTTGAGCGTCTCTATGAATCTGCTGGTGCTTGTGACGTAGAAGGCACCCATTGGTGGCCAATCGGTGCTGAGCGGAAAGACCCTCCCCAGCAGATTCGCGTCCCCGCCCAGCAGGCTGAAGATGTGCGAGTTGCTTTCAAGTGGGTCGAGGCGGTGAGGCAAGTTGCCGAGCTGGCTGCCACTGAGCAATCTGCCGCAATAAAGCAGCTGGCTGCATGGCATGCTGAGAGGGTGCAAGCTGTGGCCAAGTGGGCCGAGGAGGTCAAGGCTGTAACTGCCTCAGTGGAGTGGGCTTTTGTGGCGGAGCAACCTACCATGGAGGAGCAGCCTGCCATGGAGGGGTGGGGGATGGCTGAGCGGCAGCGGCAGAGTAAGGGGCAACTGAGCAGGGAGCAGCGGAATGGGCTGCAGGAGGTACGTTCATCGAAGTGTCTTTGAGAACACATGTTTGGTACAACTTTCATTGGATCCTTAATTTTTATATACATGATAATGTTTATTTATTATTTTTTCACTGGTTATGTTGTTTCTGAAGGAAACTATAACATTATTAATAGATTGTCATGTTTAGTAAAACTTTCATCGGATCTTTAATTTTTGTAAACATGATAAGTTTTATAGATTTTTTTACTAGTTCTATTATTTCAAAACGGAACCATGGCATTATTAACGCATTTTCATGTTTAGTAAAACTTTTATTTAATCTTTAACTTTTGTATACATGATAATTGTTACAGATTGTTTTTTACTGGTTCTGTTGTTTCTAAAGAGAACTATGACATTATTATTTTATGCTCTATATGAAATCTGGCACAATAATGGAGTGGTCGTTTCGCATTGCTTGGGGTTATACGACTTGAATGTTGTCTATATATGCTACTAAATTTGACTTTTTAGAGCTTGGATAGCTTATAACTGAAGACATTCGCATCACTACATGTCATTCTTAGCAATCCTACAAAGGGAATGAACGTTACTACTCAAGGATCTACATATTTAATGAATATATAGAAGTGTGTGGTTAATATATATTTATGCTTGCTTTGTCTGTTTTGTGGGGTATGTTTTCTTTCATGCAGCTTGCAGCCACATTCTGCTAAGAAGGCACACATTGCTGTAAGAGACGACTATGCCAACAACTCTACATGAAACATAGCACTATGTGGAGCAAAAGAGAAAGCAGGGGACAGAGGAAAGAGAAAAGGCGTAGAAGAAGTTTAGTTGGTTGCGAAGAAGACTATTCTAAAGTTACAGTATTAACTATAAAGTGCTACTAATTATTTTCATCTGCCGGTTGGATAAATAGATATGTCTACATTTCAGCTTTGAAGTATGTGAAGATACAATTTATTATTTCATGGAAGACTAAAAGGGGTTTAATAAAGGTTGTTTACATTGTGTGGGTAGTTATTCATCAAATTTTTCGAGGAGTTTTGAAGTGAGCAAATAAACTAGAAAAATATGCTTTTGATTTGTGATTTCATTTATTTGAATGATGAAAGCAAAGATTCTATGATAGCCAAATTCAAATAATAAGAAGCAATTAAAGATAATGTATAAAGAAAATCATAGTTATACGATACTGTCTTGCTATCTATTTGGAATGAAGCCTGAGTTGGGGAACCATAACTAGCTTCATGTTTGATCTGAACTGAGAGTAGATGCTACAAACACAGAAGGCGACAGAGATGTAGATCATGAATGGGGAACTGGAGCAAAATTACCGCCAGGGTTTGTTATAGTATAGGATCTATGTAGCCATAAGCGTCTTCATCAATAGTATGGAAGGGATTATGCTGATCACTCCATGCTTCTGCTCGGTGAGAGTGGAGAAAAGCATGTGACAAAGTTAACGATGACACATCACTGATTAGCATGATGATTGTCATTGTTCAGATCATGTTTATTGCTCTCATCATGGCTGCCGAAAATGGAGGGTAAACTTATGGTACTTGCTTTGATCCCATAATGTTCATTTTCAAATAAATGGTCATCTATATTTTTGCAATGAAGTAATAGTTATTTGGACAATATCACGGAAGTCAATCAAAAGAAGCATGTGTATCATGGTTCTTGCATGATGATGGGGAAAACAACTTATTTTTAACTTTAAATTTGACCAAGAAAATAGAAGATATGTGGGTTACAAAAGAACTACAAGTGAACTACGAGGTGGATGCCAGGATGGCTACTGCTTTCTCTAATAAGTCTTCAGCCCTAAATTTTGTTCAGTTCAATGGGCCCTATTTCTGCACGTAGAGATGATTTGTTATTTTCTAAATTCCTGTATTTTATAATTATTTTATTAGTAGGATTCTTTTAATCTAAAATCTCCTTGAATTTAAATACCTATTGTGCTAATTTATGTGATTATACTTTATAGTGGAAATAAGAAGTGCAGACGATCAGAACTAGTTATGCAAGCAAAGCTAGAACCATTATCAATAAACAACGTGTGAAATTTACACTTTAAACTATGCGTTTCACAAGTCATTTGATCAAAGTTTCTTGTGTTCTTTTATGCAAAATTTGTTTACCCAAGTAACCCAAATAACATTTGTACTCTTTCGCAAAGAAGGTACCAATATTTATACAAATATGAAATTTCCTACAATTTACAAATGGTAAATTGTAAACTCATAGGAATAAATCCACGTGGAAAATGACAACGAAATAATGGTGCTTTCTCATCTAAAGATTATACCAAGAAGGGCTCACTTTGAATCAGTAAGAGCACAAGATGCCAGAAGAAAGCCCAAGCCGTATCAGCTGGCAGATGGACAAGTCGCAGCATGACAGCAATTTACAAATGGTAAATTGTAAATGCATAGGAATAAATCCACGTGAAAAATGACAACGAAATAATCTATATCAAAACTGAAGGGTTAACTCTGAAAAAGAAAATAACTGACCAGATGTCTGGAATAAACTGAAGCATAAATATGAAACCCTGAAGATTATTCTTCAAGTATCCTTGAGAAAGTATATAAGCTTGAAAAAAAGAAAGTTTCCATGAGCTTTCCACTGTCAATAAGTGAAAATAGTAAAAAGTAAACCCATTTCTACATCAGATATCTCCTCTCTTTCCGCTATAGTATTATTTATCGAGTTTGTGAGTGCATAATGAGACTGGATTGTGTGACCATCATGCCCATATATCTTATTCTATAACTGACAAAAGAACAAGCAGACCTGCGCAATCAACTATAGGAAGCTGCATATATAGATCGCAACTAGAAATAACAATGCAAATAGAAGAACGTTACCAAAAATACGTTTTAGTATCATGTTTTTGCGTCACTAATAAATATTTTATGTCTCTAATAAGTTAATTTATTGGTGATGCTTTCATATTAGTGTCGCTAATATCATAGACATTAGTAACATTTTCTAGAAAACCTCGCTATTAAATATTAAATTGCAACATTATGAAAATGTCTCTAATAAAAATATTATTTTAAGCAAAATTAAAAAAACTTTTTAGCAACGCTTTTGTAATGATATACATTAGTGACATTTTTACATTTCTAATGAACATATTATTAAAAAATTTAAAATAGCTTACTAGCGACTTTCCTAAAAGCATCACTAATAGAAGAGCTTTTAGCAACACTTTTAGATTAGCATCGCTAATAAAAAAAATCTCACAAAAAAAAACCCTATATCATATTAGCTAGATCTGGATGTCCGTCCATGCTTGCGTCCTTTTTTATATAGAGCAGATAATTTTTTTTGTTTGGGTTAGTATGGACACGAACCAAGTTTTTTGTTGACCCATATAGAGAACTATGAACATGGACATACACTTATTTGTGTCCATGGGAGTTCGCATCAACCATCCTTACTCAACACTCTCTCAAATATTAGTGTATTACTAACTTCTAGGGGAAAAATAAATCCAATTTCTATGTATCATGTTAGAACAGTTTTAATATGCTACATAAATACTTAACAACGTAAAAACATAAAACCAGCATTTATGTAACATAATAGGACAGCCCTATGATACTATATAAGTATTGGACAACTTGAAAATATAGATTTGAAACCTATGTAACATTTTTGGACAATTTTAGAATGCTACATAGGTACTAGATAACATGAAAACATGAATCTAGCACTTATGTAATTGTTAGGATAGCTTTAATATGCTACATAGGTACTTTACAATATGAATTGATATAAAATTTAGGTATTAAAGTATTTATCTATGTCCATCCATGTCTATTTGTGTCTGTGAGATGGACTTAGCTAGACAAAGCATAATATGGACAAGGCCGAACATAGACAAGGGGTACACAAATCGCGGACAAATACAGACAACCCTCTGTCTTTGTCTTTTTTTGTCTATGAGCACCCCTATTATTAGCGACTAAAAAGCACTGCAAATACAAGAGGTAGTAGTGATTGCAATGTTCTAATAAAGATAATATTTAAAAAGTAAAATGTGAAAAATTTCTCTTAAACAACTTGTAGATAGATGATACACAAAATTCCCAAACACTTCTCCATTAAAGACCTCTTCTTAGGTCTTCTTTGGGAAGCTTATTGTAATTTCTTTCTAATAAGACAATACTATAACATAAAACTGAATTTTTTTCCTTTAAAAATCAATGAACAACATGATACATAATACTAAATATGCAAAGAAACTTCTTGAACTAATCCTCAGCACTTTGGAATGAGTAAGTTGGAAGATTTTGCAATTTCAACTCTTTCTATTAAAAGAAGTGCAAAGATAACCCAGCAATAAATTGTATTTTTTTCCGACAAAAGTTATATAAGAGAAGAGCTAAGAATGTACATAGTGCTTGCTGCTGGGCAGCCAAAGCCAGTCATCTTAGTGCATTTACATTTAGTTTTTATTTTTGTTATCAATCAGTATTACTAATCACCACCATGGCATCTTATGGGATCTTTGGCCAAGGGTGACCTACTTACCAGCCCTCATCAACTCCCCAGAATGAATTGAAGTCGGACATCAAAAATTGGAAATGTGATTTTTCATGCACATTAACAGGTTCTTTGTGTTTCTTAAGCACTCAGTTCTTTTCAAAAGAAAGAAAAGAATATAGTTGCAGTTAATCTTTGATTTAATTGTCAAGATAATTCTTTAGCATGATTAAAATGTAAGCAAAGAAACAAAGCCAACCATACCAATCCAGTAGAAAGAATTCTCAGCAATCATACAATATTATCTGAAGAGGTTTTACATTCTCAAAGACTTGAAATACATTAAAATCATTTTAATTAATTGAAGCTCAGCTAATGAATTTAAATATTTATTCATGAATTTCACGTGACATACCAAAGTGATGGTATGAATCACCTTTCCACTACATATCTCAACCCAACCCTTCCCCCTTGCCGCTCTCTACAGAACTAATGCCCTCGATACAGAATTATTTTCTATATAGTAGACAAAAAATTTACTCAAATGTCTTGTTATCACACAATCTTGGCTTATTGTGAAAATTAAAGATTTTCCTCTAATTTCTTTGCATTTTTACTCTGCTTGAAAAGTATTGAAGAAACTAGAAGGGCACAAGACAACTAATGTACACCAAAATTAACTCAAAACTCTTAACAAAATCAATATGAGAACGTTCAATCGTACTCAAGTACTTCTTCCCTTTCAGCATACAATAATTAAATCACTTATGTACCTTCATGAGAATATGATTGATGTAAAGAAGTATAATGAAAGAAACATGTCCATGCTGAAACATAACCCCATAAAAATAATATATGATTGATGTAAAGAAGTATAATGAAAGAAACATGTCCATGCTAAAACATAACCCCATAAAAATGATAAAATGCTACTTCTATACTTGATAATTAACATACCTTTGTCTCAAAATCAAATATGTTGGAAAGATGCAAATACAATGAACAAAAAAATACATGTGGCCCTGCAATAAGTTCCATCGCAAAAGGAAAAAATGAAAAACTATCATGATGCTGTAATAGCTTACAAATCAAAAGTATAAACAAAAAGCATACTTAAAGAAGGATATTTTCTTGAAAGGCACAATTAAAATATTGCACAAGAACGTGCACATTGCGAAAATGAACTATATCCTAGACTCTCACAACATCATAAGAGACATTGAGAAAAACTACAATTTGCTCATCAACTTTTGCAGAACTAAGGGCCTTATGTTCAATCTCATCAACCCAAGGGTTTGATGTTCCCTTATCCTCCAATTTTTGGGTCATAAAAATGCCAAAAAATTTAAGTGGCAAGTTTAGAGGCCAACTAACCCAAACTTATGTTCGAGGGAATTTTCTTGAGAATGGCCTGACAAATATTGTGTGTTCATATGCAATCAGTATACTTAATTCTCTTTGGAAAAGAAGAAAATGTATCATGTTTGGATTTTTGACCAAAAATAGTGCAAATGGAATTGGTGAAAGACAGAGAATGAGTACTCCCTATAGCTACTTCGCAAACAATGGCTCAAAATTAACCATTATGATGTTCCGTCGAAATGAGAAATTCCAAAGCAACTTTTCTAAAGAAGAAGCATATTAGATTAACACTGTAAATGAAATAAAAAATAAAATAATGTTACAACAATGTAAAGAAATAAGACAAAATATAAGAATAGTCAATAACATGCCCAACCAATGCATAAGTTCAATATTAGGTACTCATGAAAGAAAAAGCAAATTACAGCCACTCCCTTTTCTCATACACGAAAATTTGGAGATAAATAATTACATAACTACACGTACAGTACTACTAATCAACGTCCAAACTAGATAGGTTCATGGAACCGAGAAAATTGAAAATTAAAATGCATTTCATCTTATGAAGAAAAGTAAACACATTAATTAAATATGCACATGATCCCGTCATGTAGCAATAAATTAATGAAGGTTCCAAGTTTTGGCAGAAAAAGTGATGGAAAGGGCATAAGCACTGATAATATAAAGAAACAAAATAGAAAACTTTGCATGATCCAAACATTAACACACTTAAAGAACCTCGACCGTAGTATTGTATTGCTCCTAGCATCATCAGCCAAAGGAACAAAAACAAGAAGATAGCAAATTCAGGAGCTCACCTCAGTCCTAATGGTACGCCTATTGAGAAATGGGCTAAGGGGAAAGGAAAGCCAGTGCAGTTCAGATAGAAACTCCCACCACTGCTCTCCCCCTCAGTGCTCTCCCCCTTAGTACTTGAGCAAGGCTGTTGCTGGTAGAGACAACCACCAAATTGATGAAATCTCTTCTCCTGCTCGTCACTTTCAGCTGAAAGCACATACCTTTCAATGACCCACCAAGGAGAAGCGGGGACCCTCTACAGAAGCTCAGGCTTGGGTAGAGAACTAGCAATTGATGACACCCATCCATTAATGCCACTGGGAACTACAACAAAATTGGGTATTAGCGACGCTTATATAAGTGTCGTAATACTATGCGTCGCTAAAAGGCAATAATAACGACCTATAATAAACTGTCACAAAAAATACCAATATTAGTGACGCATAAAAGTAAGCATCACTAATGATAGTCTATTAGTGACGCATACAACAAACGTCGCTAATACGTAACCTTTTAGCGACGCTAATACTTACATTATTAATGGCGCTTCCATAAACGTCACTAAAAGATATATATTTAATTTTTTTTAAAAAAATTTTAAAACTATTAACGACGTATTTTTACAAACGTCGCTAATAGTTTCAACAATAGCGACATTTAAAAATAAGCCTCGCCGCCCTGCCTCCTCCTCGGCCACTCACCCCTGCCGCTCCGTCCTCTGGTGCGACCCCCCACCCCCTTTGTTCCCCTTTCTACTCCCTGTCGTCCGCAGTCGCCCGCCTCCTTGTCGCCCCCACCTTCAGCCTCGCCGCCCACCTCCTCTCCATCCCGCCGGCCCGCCTCCTCCTCGGCCACTCGCCCCCGCCACTCCGTCCTCCGGTCTGAACCCCCACCCCTCCGTTCCCCTTTCTGCTCCCTATCGTCCGCTGCCGCGCCGCCGCCTGCAGCCATGCCGCCCCACCTCCTCTCTGTCCTGCCACCCCGCCTCCTCCTCGGCCACTCGCCTCCGCCGCTCCGTCCCCCAGTCCGACCCCCCCACCCTTCATTCCCCTTTACGCTCCCTCAGCAGTCCGCCACCGCCCGCCGTCTCATCCGCCCCCTCCCCTTCCGCCCCCCTCCCTCCGGTCCCCCCTTCCCCCATCACTCCAATCCCCCACGCCTGCACTCCTCCCCCCTCTCCCCGCCCCCTCACTCAAGTCCCCCGCCCCCTCCCCACGCCCCCTCCCTACCCCCTCACTCCGGTCCCCCACGCCCTACCCCCTCACTCTAGTCCCTCCCCCCTCACTCCAGTTTTTTTTTTATTATTTATTTTTTTTAGCGACACTCAATATGAGCGTTGCTAATAGATTTTTTATTTTTTTATTTATATACTATTAGCGACGCATTTACTAAGCAACGCTAATAGTATTAAATTCTTTTTTTATTTGTAAATAATTATATTTAATATATTTTTAAATATTTTTTAAAATATTATATATATTCGCGATGCTTACATAAGCATCGTTATTAATTATTTATTTAATTTTTAAAAAAAATATATTTTTTTAAAATTATATTTAAAAAAATTAAAATATTTTTTATTAGCGACATTTAATAAACGTTGTTAATACTATATTATTAGCGACATTATTAAACATCGCTAATACTATACTTTTAGCGATGCTTGCTTTATGTGTCGTTAATATGCAATAGTGACGGCACTTTTATCGACGCATGTAGCAACGTTTAGTAAACATCGCTAATAACTATTAGCGATGCTTACAGTACTATTAGCGACGCTGTTAAGTGTCGCTAATAGTTAATTTTGTTGTAGTGAGTCTTCAAACTGTCACATGAATGAAGTTTTCAAGATCTAATGGAGGATAAAATATATAATATAAACCACATGCTTACACATAAATAATCTCATTCGCATCAGGCAATGAACAAAATATAACTGAAGGTAGTACTGTGTACATGGTAAGTTAACTAATACAACATTTACATCTGCCATGTCCATGGTCTTCTAGCAAGATATGCATTCTAGAGACTACACATAGACATGTGGTAATGTTTTGTGCCTGAGACTACAAAAGTGATCATATGAAGAGCCCTCAAATTGGCTGATAGTAAATTCACCATGTATATACTATATTAATAAGGAGAAGGGGAACGATAGAAATTTATATTTTTTACTATTTTACCCTTAAATTTTTTATTTATTCAAAACTCCTTTTAACTGCCATTTATAGAAGGTGGTGGTTTGGTGGTTCCTTGTAGGGAGTCATGCTAACAAAAGAGGCACTTAGACTAGAGACGAATCAAGCTTTGTCTATCTAATAATATTCTATTATTTTACTTTTACTTTGTTCTAAGGCCTAATATGTTATTTTTTGTGCGAAAACATTTTCTATAATTTTTGGCATCTTCATTTGCTTAAAAGATGTAAATAAATGCATTCTTAATATTAAGGAAATGATTCTTACAAATCTAGAGATTTCCTCTGTATTTGCATTCACGATTAAGACTGTTTATTATCATCATTTTTACACACTTTAAACATTACCATCATCACATATATATATATAGGAGTAAGAAGTATTTGCATTCACAATAAAGACTATTTAATATCATCATTTTTAGACACTTTGACTATACCCTCATCACATATATGAGTAGAGAAGGGAGTATTGGCCAAGGTTCTTGATATGAAACATTACACCTATCAAGAACTGGAATGGCAAGTGTAATGATTGTGAATTTTTGGTACAATTTTTTGCCTCTAATAAAGTTATTTTATGAATTTTTAATAATTTAAAATTACTTAGAGAAAGATATTTGGTGAGTTTTCATATAGGTGTGTTAGAGCATAGATAAACGAGTGTAACAAGCCTTGAACCGCACAAATCAAATGCTAGGGCCGAAAGTTCTGGCCTTGAGAAGCATGTCATATTGGCAAGACCCACTTAAAAAGTACTAGATAACATACCCATGTAGTCTAGTTTTGTAGGGTTCATCAATATGAGCCCAACGATACTAAGAATGTGTAAATCGGAGTCCACGAGAGAAAGTTACGAGCGTTTAAAATTTTTAAATTTTTTTAAAATAAATAGAAAAATAATATTTATTGTGTCAGAATGCATCAGCAAGACGTGAGATGCATGCATAACACACACTGAGTGCAAGTGGGTCGGGGCCAGCATTGTGTGTCGCTACGCATGACGCATGGCATTCAAATGGCCTCACATGGCCTATAAATAGCCGTGAGGGGTTTCAGTTTTCCCAATTTTCTCTCCCATACACTTCAATCTTTATTTCTTTTATTTTAAGTCGTTTTAAGTCTAATTTAAGTCATTCAAGAGGTTTTTTTACCTAAATTGAGCATGTTGGACATCGTGGCGGGGCTATTTTTCTAGTTGGAGACATATAAAGCCCAAAAAGTAGACGTCCAAATTTATAGAGTATGGCGCATCATCTTTGAACTCGCACAAAGAGCGAGGTAGAGGTTTTTAGCCTTTCTTAAGGCATGATTATTGACTTTGGCTATCTTTTTAACTTAATATTTATATGACTTTTGTATGCTATGTATTAGACTAACTTTCAAGTTATGTTTTATAATTTCTGTACATATATTCGATTTGTTGAATGATTAATCATTGAGATAGGATATAAATTATATATTTTATATTTATAATTCTATTATGTATATTTGATTTGTCGAATGAGTAAACATTGGAAGCAGATAATATTTTATATTTATAATTCTATTATGCATATTTTATTATTGCCTCATATATAATAGTTTTATCGAATGTTTATTCATGAAATTGGGTTTGTATTATACACATTGAAGCATGTGAGAGAGAGTAAATCTAGCTTTTCCATTGTTTTTAATGTGAATAAATTCAATATGTTTGAAAGATGGTTTTAGAGAACTCGTCCTCGTCGAAAGGAGGATTCTCAAGATTATTTTCGAAAATATGTATAAGCATAGTGATTGAGTCACTAAAGAGGGACAAAGAAAGGGTAATTATCTCGTTGGAATGGGCGATCAACCCTATTATTATAGTTGTTAATAGTGATGCTTGATAAGTATGAAATCTATATCTATTTTATATGTCTTTTTACCTTATTTGCCAGTATAGATTAGGTTAGTTTAGAGTTAATTATGGTTTATTTAGATTAAGATAGATATTAGTATTTTAGTTTAATTATTAATGATTTTGTAGTTATTAGTTGTTTAGACATGTATTTAAATCAAGATGGAATTTTAGTTACTTTCTACATGTCTAAAGTATGATATTTTATATTTTGTAGGAAAAGTGCGCTTATCGAAGTACTTGGACAATGTTTTGAATAGTTCAAAGTAGTCTTCACATGCTTTAAAGTGATTTGGACAACTTTTCGGAGTTATAAACAAGTTGGAAATTAATATGGACACGAAGGAAAGCTTAATGAACAGAATATGAACTGTCCAGGAAAACTGTCCAGATTGCAGAAACACTGTAGCTGATCAAACGGGGTCACTTACCGATCGATTGGGATAATGTGAATTCAGACAAAAATACAGTTCAAGCGATCGATCGGGCATGCAGGGCGATCAAACGGCATAACGTGCAGTTTCTTAGTTTGACCCAAATTTCAATTCTTTTCATATTGGACTTCTTTCTACGGAACTTATGAATATAAAAAGACATATTTGGCTTAAAATTGGGGGATTCTAGTAGATTTTAGGAAGAGAAAAAGGAAGAAGAAGATGGAAAAGAACTCAAAGCTTTCAATGGAGATTCAAGTGCTTTCTTCTACCATGGAAGGCTAGACTTTTCTTTTACTTAGGAGTTGATGAAGCTATAGATAAGTTTCAGTTTCTTTTCTTTTTAATTTAGATCTCAGTTGTGAATGATGACAATTGTATGATATGGATTTCCTTTTTAATGGAAGAGCTTCTCATGTTTATTCAAGTCTATGTTGATTTATTGTCTTGTAGATGATAGATTGATGTGGTTTTGATATTTGCATCGATTCTAATTTCTGTGATTTAGATGAGATGGTCATATAATAGTTTTAATGTTCAGATAATTAATGACTTGGATGAGTTATACTAAGATTAGACGGGTCATGCCTATAGCTAGTTTAGTGTAGATGATTCGTGCTATTGTCGAAGATAGTTCATGCCATGGAAGTTAATTTATGATTTTTTTTTAAGTAATTCTAGCTTGTAGCTGAGAATACTTGTTCATATTCACACTAGATTTAGATTAAAAGTTAAGGAATTGCTATGGTTCTATAGTGGATTCAATTTCCTAAGTAAATTCCATCAAATTAATCTCTTATTTTTAAACTAGTTGATTCCTTTCTTTTGCTTAATTTAAGTTTAAGTTATTTTTAGTTTGTAATCAGCAAATTCCTCTTTAGATTTTGTGATAATCCATCCGTCCCTGAGGTTCGACAACCCTTAAATACTTATCCTAGTACAATAACCTTGTACACTTGCAAAGGGTTTAATTATAAACGATCAATGCTCCCATGGCTTGTAGAGACGAGGCTAGGGTTTTTAAAAGGATAAATATTGGGAGATAATATTTTAAAAGAAAAACTACCCTTTATGAGTCTGGGAACTCAGGAATGTTTTGGGTGAGTGTTGGATCTCAAGAATGTTTTAGTTGTCTAGAGCTATTGTTGGGTGCCCTAATAGAGCTTCGTGGATTAGATGAGGGCATAATTATAATCCAATTTGGAATTGAATGCATGATACCTATTTTAGCCTAGTGAGCCCCTCACGAAGGGCAAGACCCCTGATTAGCCCCTAATGAAGAAAACCTATCAAGGCTATGCGCGCTAGGCTATAGAGTATTATAGGAAGATTGTCTGCTCTCTTGATCTCACTGCCCTATGAGCATTGGTGGCTCTTCTCTTCACAAGCACGAACTCTTTTGCGATGATCTGTGGAGGAGTAAGAGGTTACTACTTTGTACCCGTAGCAAAGTCAATATGATAGACTAGGTGTCTGGGACATTGGTAGGAAGACTTGAGAGCTTACAAGCTTTATGAGCATCTTTGATAAATAAGAAGAATCTCTAAGTGTGGTTTTGGGTTAGAGGCTCACCTTGTTTTTATGAAAGTAATATCTATATTACATAATTTGAAACTTATATGTATTACTTCATGCCTAATAGTATCAACTCTCCCACCGAGTTTTTTAAAATACTCACCACCCCCCTACCTTGCAAGATTTGATGAAGCATTAGTGTGTGGATGGAAGGGCCTACTTAGGAATTCTTAATCTGATTTCAAGGATTCCAACCACACTGAAAACAAGTAAGAACTCTTATTATTTTCCAACTTGTGTGTTTGTATATGGACGATATATTCTTGGGAAAATTACTATTTTATACTATGCTTATAGTGAGTTACTCCATGCTTATAGTGAGTAACTCCAGTTGCGGTCCTGCTTATATTCTGATAATTTTATTAAAATATTTTTTATATGCTTTCAAAATCTCACGGCGTGATAGCATGTATTAGGATCTCGTAACATAGGAGGAATTTCAAGTCTAGATGGTGTAATCTCTTATGGAGAACACAATACAAATCCGTGTTTGTTTTTGGGTTGTGATTGGTCATGTTTCATAAACTAAACCCCACTTTCATACATGAGAATGATCCCAAATCCACACACGCCCAACTTTTGATTTCTAAAATTCAATGGACTTTTTTTCATTCACTTACTGGATTTCTTTCATAGACATGTAAGAGTTGGACTTTGAAGAGGAGGAAAAACGGAGGGGATGAGAGTATATATGCTTAGGGTAATATAGGAATAATAATAATAATATTACATATTTGTGGGCAAGACAATAAGAGATCCAAAAATCTGTCCTCACCCTTTCATGCTTTATATAATAGTCTAATCATATTATATTATATTATATTTAAAAAGGAGAAAGGGGTAGGATAGAACTTTTTATTTTTTATTATTTTACCTTAAAAAAATTATTTATATATTAATATAGCATGATAATGTCTGCACTAATCAGCGATAGATAATATTTGTGTACACTGAATAAGGTTATAATATAACATTAAAAATAACTAAAATTAATATCTGAAAAAGAAAAAAGTTAATATGCATGAGATCGCAAGTGCATTGGCATGCACATGACACATTACACACCATACTAGTACAGATTTAATTGTGCGCATGTATCATAGGGTGGGTAGGCAGATCCTAGTAGATATTTGGGTTTAAATTTTCCGTTTAGTTCTTGGGTCTATAGTTCGAATAGGGCCGGCCCTATGTATTCAGCTCGGAGAAGTTCACAAAATCAAACGACCCAGAGGACCAACCGGGCAAATGATATGTTCCAATCCAACAGCTAGTCTAGTTCAATTTTATAGCAAGCATAATACAATGAGAAAATAGCCATTGAGCCTCCCACCGCCTTCTAGCAGAGGAAAATCAAGAAATGATCGTCTCCACAACGTATATCCTTCCACTCGTCCCCTGTTGCTGTCACTTGAAATCAAAAGCCATTGCCTTCAAAAGCACTTCCTCCAATGTTCGTCCTCATCTTCTTGCCTTGCAATTGCTGGTTCGATCCGATCGGGGCTTTCATTGCATTGCGAGTTGCTTTGATTCCATCTAGAACGAAAATGGTAAGACGTGAAATGAAAACTTTTTAGAAATAGACTCAACAAATGTCGAAAATGCAAAAATAGGCCAGGTACTTCGATTTTGCACAATTAGACTTATGCACATTCCACTTTCCCACACGCACACTTGAATTGCCGATAATACCCTTAGGGTAATGGAAATGAAAAGTTACAACCCTACTTCACTGGTTCCATCCCAAATTTAGATTTCGATTTTCCCTCCGGCGCTCTCGACCGTTCCGAGATTTGCACTCCCTTCAGGCCACCTGTCATCCAACTGTATTTCTCCTCCAACACCTTATTCTCCTCCACTATCACTCCTCCAGTCCCATTTTTCTCTCCTCCATTATAGCAAGAAAGTTCCAATTTTTTTTCCATCATTCACTCTCCACTCAGACAATCTCACAGCAACAGTCATTTCACAACCAGAGACATATATTGCGGCCACCTATCCCCCCTCCGAAGACATTTATTCTAATCTCCATTCCCGTTGTCCCTCTCATCTAGCCACCACATCCTGTAAATTGGACATATGTACTGCTATGATTAGTGTATTTGATGTCGTAAGATAAATTTGATTTAAATAGTTGAAGGATGTGATCTCATGATAAAATATGAAAAGGAAATCTCTGTTGAAAAAAATATTGTAAGTAGGATAAGGAAGAAAAATAAAGCGGATTAGTTAAGTTGGACCTGTTCTCTGTTATATGAGATATGATAAATACCAAGGGGAAGACCATAGTAGCAATATTAGATGTTATAGACAAAGTTAACTTATAGGGCCTAACTGTTGACTGGTACATTATAGGTTAGTCTTTAAAGTAAATTATATGGTCAATAAACTCTATATAGTCTGGTATATAGATGGGTAGATTGATCTTGTCAAACGTAGATTGTGTGTTTGGTGCTTAGTTTACGGTCATGGCTCTGAAGAACCATAGAAGCATGGGCCAAAAGTCTTTGAGGATATAAATTTAGTTGCTAGGTTGACTCTAGAAAATAATGCTCATTAGTGGCTTTTTTGACCATTCTCTGTGGTATGTGATATGATATGATGAATAAGAAGGGTAGACAATTTAAACAAATATATATGCTTAAAACCAAGTTAACTAATAGGGCCTAACTGTTGACTGATAGATATTAGGTTTATTGTTTTTTGTGAAGTACTATGTGTCGGCATTAAACTTGATATAGTTAGGTCTATATATGAGTAAATTAATAGGAGTGTCAGGCATTCATTTTTTAAATTGTATATTGTGTGTTTGGGGCTTAATTTACACAGATGACTTTTAAGGAATACAAAACTATGGGCCAAAATTATTTGAGGGTCGAAATGTAGTTCCTAGTCTAAGTCTGGCAATTATTGCTCATTAGTGGCTTTTTTACCATTCTCCGTGATATGTGATATGATGAAAAACAAGGGTAGACCATTTAAGCAAGTATATATGCTTAAAACAAAGTTAACTGATAGGGTCTAACTGTTGACTGTTACATTTTAGTTTATATGTTTATTTGTTTATAAAGTACTATGTGTCAGCATTATACTTGATATAGTTAGGCTTATATATTGGTAAATTAATAAGAGTGTGGGGCATTCATTTTTTAAAATGTACATTGTGTGTTTGGGGCTTAGTTTATATGGATGACTTTTAAGGAATGTAAAACTATGGGCCAAGATTATTTGAGGGTTGAAATGTAGTTGCTAGTCTAAGTCTAGAAATTATTACTCATTAGTGGCTTTTTTTACCATTCTCCGTGATATGTGATATGATGAAAAATAAGGGTAAACCATTTAAGCAAATATATATGCTTAAAACAAATTTAGCTGATAGGGCCTAACTGTTGATTGTTACACTTTAGATTTCTATTTTTATTTGTTTGCAAAGTACTATGTGCTGACATTAGACTTGATAGAGTTAGGTCTATTATATATATAGGTAAATAAATAGGAGTGTGGGGCATTCATTTTTTAAAATGTATATTGTGTGTTGGGGCTTAGTTTACATGAATGACTTTTAAGGAATGTAAAACTATGGGCCAAAATTATTTGAGGGTCAAAATGTAGTTCATAGTCTAAGTCTGAAAATTATTGCTCATTAATGGTTTTTTTTACCATTCTCCGTGATATGTGATATGATGAAAAATAAGGGTAGACCATTTAAGCAAGTATATATACTTAAAACAAAGTTAACTGATAGGGCCTAACTGTTGACTGTTACATTTTAGGTTTCTATTTTTATTTGTTTGTAAAGTACTATGTGTTAGCATTATACTTGATATAGTTAGGTCTATATATGGGTAAATTGATAGGACTGTAGGGCATTCATTTTTTAAAATGTATATTGTGTGTTTGGGGCTTAGTTTACATGGATGACTTTAAGGAATGTAAAACTATGGGCCAAAATTATTTGAGGGTCAAAATGTAGTTGCTAGTCTAAGTCTTGAAATTATTGCTCATTAGTGGCTTTTTTTACCATTCTCCGTGATATGTGATATGATGAAAAATAAGGGTAAACCAATTAAGCAAGTATATATACTTAAAACAAAGTTAACTGATAGGGCCTAACTGTTGACTGTTACATTTTAGATTTTTATTTTTATTTGTTTGCAAAGTACTATGTGCCGACATTAGACTTCATATAGTTAGGTCAATATATAGGCAAATTAATAGGAGTGTGGGGCATTCATTTTTTAAAATGTATATTGTGTGTTTGAGGCTTAGTTTACATGGATGACTTTTAAGGAATGTAAAACTATGGGCCAAAATTATTTGAGGGTCAAAATGTAGTTCATAGTCTAAGTCAGAAAATTATTGCTCATTAATGGTTTTTTTTACCATTCTCCGTGATATGTGATATCATAAAAAGTAAGGGTAGACCATTTAAGCAAGTATATATCGTTAAAGCAAAGTTAATTGGTAGGGCCTAATTGTTGACGGTTACATTTTAGGTTTCTATTTTTATTTTTTTGTAAAGTACATTGTGCCGGCATTAGACTTGATATATGCTAAATTTTGTTTGTATGATGCAAAATAGGAGCTATTTACATGAAGTATAACACATATACAAAATGGAATTGTCAAACATTGTAGGGTGAAGATACCAGTAATGTCTCAGTGACTTCAAGCATGTAGAAGGTGATAAGGGTAGAGCCCATGAGGGCGACCCTCAACCCAAATCAACCTATGCATACATAAGGAGGATGAAAGAGCATTTCAATAAACATAAATGACAAACAACACTATTTGAAGGATCATGTTTCAAAAAACTACTTGCAGTTAGAAGTAGAGAAGTTCATATTCCTCTTTTAAGCCTTACACCACATAATAAAAATGTATCAGGGAGAGTATAGGTTTCAAGTGACTGAAGCCTATTCGATGAAGTTGTCACCCACTGAATTTGCCCAAGTAGCCGGTCTACGTATGGCTGATGTGCTCCCATCCCTTCCAACAGTGTCAAAAGTTTTGAGAAAGGACTCCCTACTTTGTAGGGTGTTCGGTAAGGAGAAGCTTCACACAACAAAGGAGCAGATATACCAGAAGATCATCATAGGCAAAAGTGATGATGACGCGGTGAAGTTGGCCTATGTACTAGTTTTGGCTTCTTTCATTGTGGGTAGAGGGTGGGAGCATAAGGTGGACCGGCGGTTTTTTTTATTGGCAGATGATGTGTAGGAGTTTGATTCATATCCATGGGGTAACATTGCATATTGGGAAACCCTCCATGGCTTGGAGGAAGCAAGGAAGGACCTAACCAAAACCACTTACATTGTACATGGATTTGTACCGACACTATTGGTACATTGTTTGGGTAGTTTGATTGAGGATTTTATGTAATATGTTGTCTTTGATATTATGACATTTATGTCCATGGTTTGAATATGCAAGCTTGGGCACTTGAGTGGATTCCTCTACTTGGTGACTTATGAGCGAGACGTGTACAAGATGTTTATCCTAGAATGCTGAATTAGGCTAACTATAAGAAGCCCAGTTATAATGCAATTGATAAAGCCATTTTTGGAGGGGAGAAGGTAATATATTCATATGTCATCTTACTATGATTTCTAATTTGTGAATGACATATATGATGACGGATAATAAAATTTTTTTGGCTTTTAGGTGTTGGTGCACATGTGCTTGGAGTTGACCCAAGCTGAGTCCAGTGAGGAGATTGTCCAATCAGCCAAAGGGCTAAAGAATTTTCCTATGGGGGATTGGATAATTTTTGATAAATCTGAGGTCCCCGTTGGTGGTGCCCTGCAAGGGGTAGAGGAACATATTGAAGTAGATACAAAGGAGGGGCCTCGGAGAGCTCATGAAACAATTGTTTCTTTTGTTGATGAGGTGTAGCAAGAGGGAAGTTGACAACCACATTCTGCAATGAGACAAAATATGCATAGCCAATTGGACTGGATGAATGACATATTAGTCAAGCTTGTTGGCACAATCGACCAGTTGGAGGCCAAGGTAGACAAATTGTCTCAAGATGTTTCAACTTTGTTGTCCATGAATAGGAGGTCAGCAGACCCATTTGAGGTTAGCTACATTATATTAATTGTTATGACTTCTTACTACTGTTAAGTTTTATTATTCTTATAATTCCACAATAATCATACTAAGATTTACGATATTTAATATTGACTAGGAAGGGAAGATGCTGGAGCTGATTTTTTTAATGAAGATGAAGCCCATCAATACCCCATCAATGAATCTTCTTGTCCGTAGGTTAGTGAATGCTAACTTTTTTGTCATATGAAGGACATGTTTTTCTTGCCTCAATGTTATACTTTGCTTTCTTAAGTACCCCACATTGTCCAAACATTGTTATATTTTGATTTACACTTCTACTCATACGTGTATGCCATCATAGGAAATTGTCGCAGATGAAGTTCACCCATTTGATGGTGCAACGGGTGTCGACATTGGGAGTGATGCCCCCAAAGTCAAGGAGATTGTGCCCCCTGATGTCCAAGGTAGGAAGAGGACTGCTAACAAATATGTAAGGAACCCTTATATGGCTCCAATGAGAAGCAAGAGGAGATTGGTGAGGGGCCCAAGTGAAGTTGAAGAGGAAGATACTGGTGGCGAGCCCTTAAATAACGACGATGTTCACTGCGAGGGAGAAGAAAATGGGCAGGCTAACATTGAAATGGCAAACAATTTCTTGGATCAAATTGAAGATGGAGGAGATTCAGTTATTGCCAACCCACCTAGGGGACAAACTCCAGCAGGGCAAGAAGTCCACAGAAGCAAGATATGTGGACTCGTTGCACTCTAAGAGATAGCCTTACTGGAGTTGTCATGTCCTACACCCCATGCCCTAACACCGGAAGAAGATAAAACCCTTCAAAAGAACCTCAGGAAGTGTTGGATCTCTGAGTGAGTTCATAGTATAATATTAGGTTTGATACACATTTCATTTCATATTGATCAATTTCATTTACATAAATATGTGTTGACATTCATGGCATTCATAATTGATCAGCCGGTCGGCAATTCGTGGAATCCAACTGACATCTGAGTTTATATGGTCCATTATGCAGCAGCATAGGTGGCTTTGGGATAATGTATGTGTGAATTTGAGTTGTATTAGTAGTTGGTTGTGTTGTACACAATAATAGTTATTCTAATTTTTATAGATATTAAATACGATACTCATTCATTTTTTGCTTCCTCTGATATAGCATATTGATGCGTATGTGTTGGCTTTGCGTAAGAAGGCACTTGGTAACCCAAATAATAAGCATGTCCTCCATCTTGTCCATTTTATGGTAGGTCTTCATTTGTTTTTAATTTCATATTTAACTGACAACTACCAACTACTTGACTGACGTCTGTTTCTAATTCAACAGGATCTTATGAGGATGGATGCATCTCTACTCCTCAGCCTATACGCATCAATGAAGGAAAAGGAAGTAAATGTCTTGAGGGTTGTCGTTGCAGAAGCATGGCCAAAAGTTCCAACGAACATGTTGAAGTTGTTGAAAGTGAATGATAAAGACTTCTGGGAATATGAGGTCCACCACTTCCCTCTTCATGTAAACAGTAACCATTGGACTCTCATTATTCTTAACTTGAGGAAGGATGTCCTATACATAATGGACCCATATTACTCTGGTGTTGAGGTAGAGCAGTACTACAAGAAATTGGCGATATTCAGACATGTTTTGCCAATAGTTTTGTTGAAGTTGGGATATGAAGCAGCTACTACCTTTCGTCTCTCGGTGACAGAGATAACTGGACACCCACAACAAATCAATAATAATGATTGCGGTGTCTGCGTATGCATTTATATGTGGTACCTGTCACATGGTTACTGATTTAGCTTTAATGGAGAGGACGTGCGAATCATGAGGCATAAGGTTGCATACCAAATTCTACAAAATTCCATATGAAGCTGATTTTCATGTCATTAGATGTGGCTTAACTTTATGGTGTTGGTCCTTGACTATGTGATTCGGTGTGTGCTTGACTATTGGTTTATAGGAATAATTTATTCGGGCATATTAGTTTCTTTAATGGTGACTGAATCTTGAATATATTTGTGTTGGTACTTAACTATATTAATTTAATGGTTTCTGTAAGTTTTTGGCTGATGAATGGTGAGATATCAACATTCTTTGAACGAAGTTGTTCTTATAAGGACCGAAATTGTAGATGATAATGGCCGTGGGTCATTGCTGTATTTGATGGTATGATATGATTGAGATATTGATTAGGTTTGGATGGATTTTAGCATGTGCAAGAATGAAGTACGTTGAGTAGTTAAAATTTGTCATTTGTCATTGATAAAAATCCATGCGTTCAGATAACATTTGATTGGCCCATGAAATCCCTTTGCGAAGGAACTCAATTCAACCATGCCTTGACTAGCTTATTCTTTACAGCCTGTAAACCTTAAAGCACTTTGCTTGGGGAAAAATAACGAGATTGTTACTAATAACTTGTACTTGAAGTTCCGCCACATCATGTCCATTACAAAAGCTCAAAATTCATTTTATACCTGGCTTCACAAAGAAATCCACATCCTTGAATATGCTAAATGATTTCGTCATCTGTGGTTAAATCATCCCTTTGCATAGGGTTGTTAAGTATATTCATATCAGAAGTGTGTTTTGATCGATTGCATAAGTACACAACATTGCAACATTACACTCTTCCTCTCTAAATGTTACTTTACGTGTTCAAGGACAATATGTCAAAAGATAACAACTTAGACAACAAAAATATGTTGACAAATGAAGTTTGTGCACTTGGGATTTCTGGTAGATTTGCCTGTACTCTAATCCAAAATATAGGTCTAGCATATTACAACGGTAATACTTTGTCCACTGAGATCGTTCACTTGCACAATTTGTCCTCAAGTGTACATGCATTGATCTCAGCCACTTGTCTCATTTTCTTCTTTCTCTTCCCCTATGGAGTTAGAGGGCTGATATTCGCCTAGATTGGGCATGTCTGACGCTTCTTCCTCATTTCTTTACCACCCACCTTATCGACTAGATGTGGGACTTGCGTACATGTTGACAACTTTTGGCTAGCATGAGTTGGCAATGGGGGCGGGATAGGAAAAGGAGGGGGTATAGTTGTATATGGATGAGGTGTAGGGCCCCCAATCAGGTTCTCTCCAATTACTGCAATACAAATATTGCGATAGTGACCATATTGTTTGGACTTATGACATTGTACTCTCCTTTTTTCTTCACCTCGAGAGAGAATCCGCTTCTTCTTTATCCGGCCCGGTCATGCCTTCTCCTTGGGAGGCCTCAACTTAAGGTTCTTCATATCTTCAGGAATCTCACATCTTTTATGTTTGAGGACCAGATAAACTCCCTTGTTATAGATTTGCCTATAAGTTTCCGTTGTGCAGAACATGGAGCAATAGTCAACATAATTTAGTCTTCAGTGGCCACATGCTGCCAACGCATGTTCCCAAGGTAGCTCCATTTGTTGAAATTTTCCACATGTACAAGTCTTTGCGATAAGGTCAACTTGATCATCCCCTCTTTCGGACCTAGTTAAGACCTCATGGCAACTTATGGGATAACACATCATACCTCTAGCGGCTTCATTACACTTATGAATCTTGCCTTCTGCATATTTAGTTAAGTAACCCTTCCAATGTTGTGCCTCCAATCCACGCTTGTACCACATCTCATGAGCCTTCAAACGGATGACCTCAATGATCATGACAATGGGGAAATGTCGCTGCTCCCTAAGCATTCCATTGTAAACTTTGCATGGGTTGGATGTGACTATATTATACCTGGGCGATGGAAAGTAAGCACTAACCCACCGTAACTTATCAATTCCCATTAACCACTTGTAAGCATCGGGGGTTTTCTCCTCAATGATAGTCATTTCTTCCATATATGTCTCTAGCCTAAAAGCTTTTGCCACCTTGAAGAAGTTACTATTCAAACCTCTATCTTTGAAATGTGCAAACATGTTTTGAGATATGTAAAATGCACAATATCCATGTGTGGCATATGGAAACATTTGAGCTACTTATAATGTGATTGATCTATGCCAATCAGAAAGTATCACTAGGCCCTCCAAATAACCAAGGAGGGTTTCCAAATGTGCAAGGACCCAACCCCATGCATCATTATTCTCTCCTTCTCTGATAGCACAAGCAATTGGGTATATATGGTTCTCACTATGCAAAGTAGATATTACGAACAAAGTCCCTTTGTACCTTGCTTTCAAGAATGTGTCATCTATGCATATAACCCGTCACATGTACTTCTTGAAGTTCTCCATGGCAGCTCCAAAGGAAACAAAACAACTCTTGAAGATCTGATCCGATGAGTCGTACTGGAGAGCATTTGAGGTACCTAGATTTGCCTTCTCCAACTCACATAAGTAGGCAACCAACTCGGTATATGATGACTCATAGGATCCTCTTAACTTGTTAAACGCCGCAACCATTGACCTATATGCCTTCAAATAATTCATCTTCACTCCATATTCCAAATTGACATCAACTTGAATATCCTTTGGAGTATGAGCAACACGTTTCCTAAGTCATTTCACAACTGAGTCAGCAATAATACCCGCTTTTGCTTGTTTATGATCTCCTCCAAATATTGGTTTGCTACGTGTATGAACATTGTTCATAGCTTTCACTTAGAAGATACTACACCCATTAGTTATCACAGTATGTAGCCTATAAGATCCCTTATTGTAAAACCGGTTTGAATTCATTTTGTTGAAATGCTTTCTGTGGTTTAATATTAATTTTGATCGGTTTGGGATAATTTTTTAAATTTGAGTATTTTCTAAAGGTTTTAATGAAAACCAATTTCACATTTATGAGTTTTAAGTAGTTTTTCGTCAATTCTAAATTTTTGAGATTTTTCTTAATTTTCAATAATTTTTCAGAAATTATGGTTTGGCGGGACCCCTCGTGGGCCCCACCAACGAAATTAAGATTTTTTAGACCAAAATGCCTCAGACATCAACACAAGCCTTTATAAAAAATTTCATAATTTTTCCAAGTTTTATTAGTGCTCAAATAACTAAATTACCCATTTTTAACCTATTTTTCTATTCATACCCCACAATTTACCCATACACACCCCAAAAATTTACTATAAAAGGCAAGACCTGATCCATTTCTATTTTGAGAATAGGCTAATAAGGAGAGGTTAGGCCTAATCCCCAATTAGGCCAGGATTAGAAGGTGTTTAAGGTAAGTATCTTCTAATTAAGCACAAAATCCTAACTTTTCTCTTAATCCCTTCTAGACCTACTATTTCCCATTCGTTTTGATTCATTTTTAAACATCAAAACTACTAATTTGCATCTTTACTTCAAACCCTAGCTCTAAAAATCCGATTTTTATGTTCAACAAGCCCTAGATCTAAGTTTTTAATTAGGGTTTTCTATGTTGAATCGGTTTTAATGGAGTTTAATTCAAACTCTATGTCTTTGTAAGGTTTTCAATAAGGGTGACCATCAAATTCAAGCCTAATCAAGGGATAAGGTAATGAACTTTTGGAATTTCAGTCTTCCTATGGTAAAACTCTTGATTTTGTGGTTATTTTGAATAGATTTACTTCATTTAATGCTTTAATGGAATGATTAGTAATGGTAATCTTTACATCCCGATTTCCTAGGGTTTAATCTTTTTCTGATGTAGATTAGCTTTTTGGAAGTTATGGTGGAATTCTATTGCCATTTAAGTTATTAGATGGAGATTTCAAGGTTTATCAATGGAGTTTCGGATTGAAATTCGAAATGAAGAAGAAGGTCGATTCCACCTTGTCGGCGTTCGAACTGCCCTCCTGGGCATTCGAATGGTAATACTGTCAGTTCAACAGATTTCTAGTTTAGCCGATCGAACGGCCCTCCTGGGCGTTCGAACGACAATATTTGTAAATTCAAAATTTTCTTGTTTAGCCGATCGAACGGCCTTCTAGGCATTTGAACGGCTACACAACAGATTTTTGTATTAGGTGCATGATGTTTGTTTCGATGATTCTACTTTAATATGCCAATTTCATATGAATGTGGAGTGTTTTGAGCTATAGTATGCTACTGGAAAGGCATACCATTGAGGTTATGAAGTTGAGGTATATATTTTGAGTAATGTAGAATGACTTATGGTTGGAGGTATGATGTTGGAATTGCCATCTTGAAGTTATGAATGGTTGATTCTCTATGGTTAAGTATATTTTCAGTAGAGCTACAACCTACTAACGGACTGATATGTCATGATATGATGTGGTTAATTGATGTGTGAATGTTAGTGATCGTCATGGCTCAAGGATGAAGTGAATGATCTTATATGTGTTTAGCTTCTGGTTGAGCTTTGATTTGAGTTATGATTTTAAAGATTCTTCTCCTATTATTTCCGCTAGAATTCATGATTAGATGTTAATTCACATGTGTAGTGTGGTAGTGAGTAAATTTCAAGCATGGTGATATGCATTGAGTGAAGTGCGTCCACTAGGTACACAGACACATGTGGGGTTTAATGATAATGTTGAAGCTTGATATTATAATTATGAATGATGCATTAGGGGCCGATGAGAGCACTTATCATGAATTAGGATTCATTATGCCTTGCCCACATATGTACCATGTTGCATGCATCATGAAAATGGATATCCAATTGAGGCTTTGTCAAGGTTAATCGATTTTGATCGAATGGATGCAATGTGGTGAAATTGCATGCCGGATTGATCGGTCGTGTCTTAATCAAAACTTGGTCGGTCTAAAAGGGCATGTTTTCGATTTGAGTTCCTATGTAGAACATTGATACTCCCCGGGTTGAGTCTAGTTAAATCGAGCTATGTAGGGACAAGTTGTGCACTTGTCTTGCAGATTGAGATTATTATGATTATCTGGACCCTGAGAATCCAGCTGGTTTGTCCGAGTGCACCGGCTTACTAGGTATTGTTGCTTGGGACTTTAGTCTTGACAAGCAGGGTTGCCCGGGAGTTTGGACTTGATGGGCAGGAGGTGCTCGAAGGCATTGGCTTTGAGGAGCAGGAGTTGCTTGAAGGCGTTGGCCTTGAGGAGCAGGAGTTGCTTGAAGGCATTGGCCTTGAGGAGCAGAAGTTGCTCGAAGGCTTTGACCTTTAGGAGCATGTCTATTTGATAAGTGTTGCTCGAGGGCTCCGGCCTTGAAGAGCAGGTTTATTCTCTATGTGTATGGACTTGCATGTTAGATTAGTGGGTGTGTGACACTTATACATGCATGATGAATGAGAATGTTGATGCATCATCTAAAATGTATGTTAGAGATACATCTCATGCAGGTTTATATGATGTTGATGCATGATCGGAAATATATGTTAGAGATACATATTATGCAGGTTTATGTGGTATGAATGCATGAACATGGATGATGTGATTAAGACACTATTATGCAGGTTTATATGATATGAATGTAAGATCAGAAAGTGGTATAGCATGTTAATCTTAGATTTGATTTGCTTCATTGTCATACTGTTGTGTTTTCTGGTGATTATGGTTATATTCAAAACCATTATTGAGTTTTTATACTCACCCCACTTTCTTGTTTTGTTTTGGGGCTGCATGGCGTGACACGCAGACGGACAGGATCCTCTATACGAGGAAAGGTCAGAGAGAGCTTGGGATTATTCGTGGAGGCTCCTAGTTTTGCATGTCTCTTTATTTATCTTATTTTGATATTAGAACCCTGTGGATGATCCTTGTCTTAGATTTGTGAGATAGTTTGTTTTTAGTTTCTAGACTTGTTTTGGAGCCAAGTGTATGGCTATGAATTATTTGTATGTGGTTTGATATTATGGTTTAATTAGAGTTTAACTCTTTTGGTTCTACCTATTTATTCTTGCTCAAAGTAGTGCGTAAACTCCGTAAATTAGATTGCCCGTAGTTGGGGCACAAGTCTTCCGCTTTTTTCCTCAATCATTTCAATTCGTCGCCCCCTTGCATTGGTCCGGCCCTTGGACCGGGTTTGGCTAGGGTCGGACAGTGCCGGGGCGTGATAAAGTTTTTGGTATCGGAGCATTTCTTTGTCCAAGAGTAAATGTGGTTTGAGTGACAAGTCTTTCTTGCTTGCTTGTTTGTGTGTTTCTAATTATTTGGTTGCGTGGTTTTGGGTTATTAGGTTGTATGATTAATGTCTAGTTGTTGTGTAGAAGGCTGGCCCTAATCATGTAGGCGCTAATAACCATTGCAGTGCTCGAGACCCGAGAGTGGACGATGTGTTGACTGCCATTGAGGGGTTGACACAGGTAGTCCAGGCTAAGCATGCGAGTGGTAGTGGTTCTGAGTCTCACTCACTCGAGGGATTCAAGAAGCTTAACCCTCCTAGCTTTAAGGGTGGGTTAGATGCTTCGGAGGCAGATAATTGGAAGCTTCATATGGAGAAGATTTTCAGTGCTCGACATTGCTTAGAAGAGGAGAAGACTCGACTTGCAGTCTTCACGTTCGAGGGTGAGGCTCAGAGGTGGTGGTTGTCGATGGAATGTTAGAGATTCCATGGCCGCGTGGACATCCCATGGGTGGATGATTCTTGTCTGCCTTTAATGACAAGTACTTCCCTCTTCATGTCCGGGAGGAGAAGAAGGAATTTCTCAACCTTCAGCAGGGTCCGATGACGGTCTTGGCTTATTAGACCCAATTTGTGGAGCTTGAGCGCTTTGCTCCTCGCTTCTTTAGCGATGAGTATGAGCGGGAACGTAAGTTTGAGGATAGTCTGAAGCCTTTCATCAAAGGTCGAGTGGTCCCGTTCCGACACAAGACCTTAGCAGAAGTACTCGAGACCGCCATCGTAGTGGAGCGGGACTCGGAGGAGTACATGAGGAAGAAGGTGCAACAGTCTGAGAGGTCGAAGCAGGAGGATACCCATGTCCGTCAGAGCCATAAGCGTCAGGGTGATGACCTAGTGAGGAACCACACCCATGATGCACAGCCGGACCACACTAGTCATCGTGCTCACATCACTTGCTACCTATGCGGGAAAATGGACATTTTAAAAGGAGTTTTTCAAGAGGATTCATGAAGATGCACCAGGGCAGCAGCTCGTTTCACCAAACCATGGCCTAGATGATGATCGTACAAGCCTTGCTTGTTATTTCTGTGGGCAAAGGGGGCACATCAAGAAATAATGCCCTGAACGAGCTCAGGGTGGTGCAGCTAAGCAACAATCGGTTAAGCAAAACCAAGGGTCCCAGGCTAGAACATCTACCAGGCAGCCTGATTCCAAAGGGAAGAAGCTGATTACCTATGGGAGAGCCTTTGCAATATCAGTACAGGAGGCAGCTAACTCCTCAGGCGTAGCGGAAGGCATGATCCTCCTTGCCTCTCACCTTGTTAAGGTGCTAGTCGATGCCGATCCTTCTCACTCTTTTATCTCTCCGCATTTTGCTCGTGAGCTTGAATGTCGAATGAGCTGCATGTTGATTTGATTATCTTGTCTATAATTGTTTTCGATGTGATTTTCGACATGGATGTGATGTTTATAGCATCATGCACATGTGGGTTGTAGGGAGAGAAAGCAGTGTTCACTTTACCTGATGTTGAACCTTTCATCTTCAGGGGTGTTAAGTGCTCTAGTGGAAGCTTTTCGGTGTCTTTCACTAAGGGTAGAAGGTGGACTAATAGAGGGTGTGTAGTCTTCTTATAACCATCTTGGTGATGAGTGTGGAACTACCTCCTCTTGAAATCCATTTAATAGTGTTGGAGTTTGGGAATGCGTCGTCGAAAAACTTGTCGAAATTATATTTCGCTAAGGGGATCGAGTTCCTTGTCAATTTTATTTTGGTTAGGAGTTGAAGAAGAGATTGACTTCAGCTCCGGTGCTAACTCTGCATTCCGGGAGTGGTGGATACGTGGTCTCTAGTGACGCTTCAATTTGTGGCTTGAGTTGTGTACTCATGTAGCGTAGGAGAGATTACAAACAGTGCAGAGTTGGCCAAAGAACTGCATTGACCTAGAACGAATTTTGGAGGACCAAAATTCCTAAGGAGGGGAGGATGTAAGATCCCTTATCATAAAACCGGTTTGAATTCATTTTGTTGAAATGCTTTCTGTGGTTTAATATTAATTTTGATCGGTTCAGGATAATTTTGTAAATTTGAGTATTTTCTAAATATTTTAATCAAAACCAATTTCACATTTATTAGTTTTAAGTAGTTTTTAGTCAATTCTAAATTTTTGGGATTTTTTAAAATTTTTACTAATTTTCCAAAAATTATGGTTTGGCGGGACCCCCTATGGGCCCCACCGACGAAATTAAGATTTTTTAGACCAAAATGCCCTAGCCATCAACACAAGCCCTTATAAAAATTTTCATAATTTTTCCAGGTTTTATTAGTGCTCAAATAACTAAATTACCCATTTTTAGCCTATTTTTCTATGCATACCCCACAATTTACCCATACACAGCCCAAAAACTTACTATAAAAGGCAAGACCTGAGCCATTTCCATTTTGGGAATAAGCTGAGAAGGAGTGGTTAGGCCTAATCCCCAATTAGGCCCGGATTAGAAGGTGTTTAAGGTAAGTCTCTTCATATTAAGCACCAAATCCTAGTTTTTCTCTTAATCCCTTCTAGACCTACCATTTCCCCTTTATTTTGATTCGTTTTTAAACATCAAAACTACTGATTTGCATCTTTACTTCAAACCCTAGCTCTAAAAATACAATTTTTATGTTCAACAAGCCCTAGATCTAAGTTTTTAATTACGGTTTTCTATGTTAAATCAGTTTTAGTGGAGTTTAATTCAAACTATATGTCTTTGTAAGGTTTTCAAGAAGGGTGACTATCAAATCCAAGCTTAATCAAGGGATAAGGTAATGGACTTTCGAAATTTCAGTCTTCCAATAGTAAAACTCTTGATTTTGTGGTTATTTTGAATGGATTTACTTAATTTAATGCTTTAATGGCATGTTTAGTAAATGGTAATCTTTAAATCCCAATTTCATAGGGTTTCATCTTGTCATGATGTAGATTAGCTTTTTAGAAGTTATGGTGGAATTTTATTGGCATTTAGGTTGTTAGATGGAGATTTTAAAGTTTATCAATGGAGTTTCGGTTTGAAAATTTGAACTAAAGAAGAAGGTCGATTCTGCCTTGTTGGCATTCGAACGACCCTCCTCGGCGTTCGAATGGCAATATTGTCAGTTCAACAGATTTCTAGTTTAGCCGATCGAACGGCCCTCCTAGGCATTCGAATGGCAATACTGTAAATCCAAACTTTTCTTGTTTAGCCGATCAAACAGCCTTCTAGGCATTCGAACGGCTACACAGCAGATTTTTGTATTAGGTGCATGATGTTTGTTTCGATGATTCTACTTTAATATGCCAATTTCATATGAATGTGGAGTGTTTTGAGCTATAGTATGCTACTGGAAAGGCATACCATTGAAGTTATGAAGTTGAGGTATATATTTTGAGTAATGTAGAATGACTTATGGTTGGAGGTATGATGTTGGAATTGCCATCTTGAAGTTATGAATGTTGATTCTCTATGGTTAAGTATATTTTCAGTAGAGCTACAGCCTACTAACGGACTGATATGTCATGATATGATGTGGTTAATTGATGTGTGAATGTTAGTGAACATCATGGCTTAAGGATGAAGTGAATGATCTTATATGTGTTTAACTTGTGGTTGAGCTTTGATTTAAGTTATGATTTCAAAGATTCTTCTCCTATTATTTCCGCTGGAATTCATGATTAGATGTTAATTCACATGTGTAGTGTGGTAGTGAGTAAATTTCAAGCATGTTGATATGCATTGAGTGAAGTGCGTCTACTAGGTACACAGACACATGTGGGGTTTAATGATGATGTTGAAGCTGGATATTATAATTATGAATGATGCATTAGGGGCTGATGAGAGCACTTATCACGAATTAGGATTCATGTATGCCTTGCCCACATATGTACCATGTTGCATGCATCATGAAAATGGATATCCAATTGAGGCTTTGTCGAGGTTAATTGAATTTGATCAATTCGATGCAATGTGGTGAAATTATGTGCCGGATTGATCGGTCATGGCTTAATCGAAACTTAGTTGGTCTGAAAGGGCATATTTTCGATTTGAGTTCCAATGTGGAACATGGATACTCCCCTGGTTGAATCTAGTTAAATGGAGTTATGTAGGGACAAGTTGTGTACTTGTCTTGTAGATTGAGATTATTATGATTATCTGGACACTGAGAATCCAGCTGGTTTGTCCGAGTTGACTGGCTTACCAGGTATTGTTGTTTAGGACTTTAGTCTTGACAAGCAGGATTGCCCAGGGGTTTAGACTTGATGGGCAAGAGTTGCTCAAAGGCGTTGGCTTTGAGGAGTAGGAATTGCTCTAAGGCGTTGGCTTTCAGGAGCAGGAGTTGCTTGAAGGCATTGGCGTTGAGGAGCAGGAGTTGCTCGAAGGCGTTGGTCTTGAGGAGCAGGAGTTGCTCGAAGGCGTTGGCCTTGAGGAGCAGGAGTTGCTCAAAGGCTTTGACCTTGAGGAGCATGTCTATTTGATAAGTGTTGCTCGAGGGCACCGGCCTTGAAGAGCAGGTTTATTCTCTATGTGTATGGACTTGTATGTTAGACTAGTGGGTGTGTGACACTTATACATGCATGATGAATGAGAATGTTGATGCATCATCTGAAATGTATGTTAAAGATACATCTCATGCAGGTTTATATGATGTTGATGCATGATCGGAAATGTATGTTAGAGATACATATTATGCAGGTTTATGTGGTATGAATGCATGATCATGGATGATGTGATTAAGACACTATTATGCAGGTTTATGTGATATGAATGTAAGATCAAAACGTGGTATAGCATGTTAATCTTAGATTTGACTTGCTTCATTGTCATGCCGTTGTGTTTTTTGGTGATTATAGTTATATTCAAAACCATTATTGAGCTTTTATACTCACCCCACTTTCTTGTTTTATTTTGGGGCTGCGTAGCGTGATACGCAGATGGAAAGGATCCTCTATATGAGGAAAGGTCGGAGAGAGCTTGGGAGCTAAGTGTGTGGCTATGAATTATTAGTATGTCCATGGAGGCTCCTAGTTTTGCATGTCTCTTCATTTATCTTATTTTGATGTTAGAACCCTGTGGATGATCCTTGTCTTAGATTTGTGAGATAGTTTGTTTTTAGTTTCTAGACTTGTTTTGGAGCTAAGTGTGTGGCTATGAATTATTAGTATGTGGGTTTGATATTATGCTTTAATTAGAGTTTAACTCTTTTGGTTCTACCTATTTACTCTTGCTCACAGTAGTACGTAAACTCCGTAAATTAGATTGCCCGTAGTTGGGGCACAAGTCTTCAGCTACTTTCCTCAATCGTTTCAATTAGTCGCCCCCGTGCATTGGTCCGGCCCTTGGACCGGGTTTGGCTCGGGTCGGGCAGTGCCGGGGCATGATATAGCCTCCATGGACATCTTGACACATTGCACACAATTGTGAATTGAGATTTATTTGAATATTTTATCTTAAACTCAAAGTTGTTGTGTGTAGCATACTTGTGTACATGTAGCTGTAGAGAATCCTTATCCATAAACTCTTGGCCAAGTAGAAGTACCTTCAGATCTTTGCCATAGTCATACAAATCACCGTCCATAATGATGTTGTGCTCTTCATTCACACACACCTCCACATCTAATCTGCTAAATATTTATATTTATATCAATATTAGAATGAAACAAATAGTTATAAGTTAAGTATAATCACTTAACTGACTATGTAAGATATGATATAACCTTTGAAGTTGTTCTGGTGCCGAAGGTTTCCCAAAAAGGGTACTTGATGATGGTGTTTTCACCCTCCAACCACCATCTCTGTCATTTATGAGTGACAATTTTCCATTTTCTCTTGTTGGAACTTCATCATCCTTGCATTTAACACCACTACAAATTTACTACGCATTGATAAATTAGCAAACAAATAGATAATAATAAGGATTTAATATTTCTTACCACTTTCTTTCAACCATGTCAATGTTCATCACTTTATTTAAGTTTGAAGGCAGACCTCTACCACCTTCCATACTTAAGGTAGTTTCATTTTAACCATTTCCATACCAAATGTCATCATCTCCTCTTACAATGTAGACATCCTCATCAGTCATGCAATTCAAATTTATCTAATTTAATGTCTTCCTCATGATGATCTTGTCATCCATCGTAGATGACATCTTTTACATCAGTGTTATACATTGTTTTCGTCCCACTTTCTTCATCATTAGCTCCTCCAGCATTATTACCCTCATTTGAGTTGGCCACAATCTCCACAATATTTGAGATGTTCACCTTATCAACTTCAACCCTTGCAATCAGGACATCCACTAGTTCTTCATCGGAATCCGATTGTAAATTTAGGTTAACAGGAGGAGCTTTCTTTGCCTCCAACTCCCTGGCCTCACGCAGTAAGTCATCTACTTCTGCGTTGTCACTCAAATCCATTGTGTTGTCCAAAAAGTCCTTATCAGCCGCACCACTTGCCAAATGATCATTGAGTTCTTTTGCATCCCTCACTCCTACTTCCTTCACTTCTACCTTCGGGTTCACTTCATTTGCATGTCTACTATGGACGTCAACATCATTCAACATAATCGACTGGTTAATCATTGGCTCGGATACATCAAAATTCAGGTCACATTCCTAGAACACATGTACATGTCACATTGTGGTTATTATCAATGGGAGACATCGTGCCTGGTCTTTGCATGGCGCAGAAAACAATGTTGAGTCCTAGTATCATGTATTTCCGTTGGAGGTAGGTCTAGGGGGATTGCCAAAGGATATGTAAAACTCATCTTCAACGAGTATTCCTTGCTACAACATCCTATTACTTTGTAAACCATGGTCACCAATGATTCGTACATCAATGAGCTTCTAACAAAAATGAGATCTGACTTGGCATTGGAGCTATCATACTTGTGTCGACTTGCATCTCACTCTCCCCCCCACACACATAACAAAGGCTGCTCATCTGTATCCATCTTAATACACCCGAGAGCTATATCAGCTAGGCGATAGCAGTTATTAGTTGATACTTATTAGTCAATGCTTTCTATCTCAAAATTGAAAGAAGTTTGTGTTTACGTTCTTCAATTTGATTCTTAACCTCAATCATTCCTTCTTGTATTACAACTGTACATGCGGCACACACACCCCTATAAGTGCCTCCAAAAGTAAAGATTCAATGTAACCAAGAGTTACCTATGTCGGCCACTACCAGTTACCAGTTGAGCCGGATCAGTTAAAGCTTTTGCCGACCTTCTACACACCCAAAATTTTTTTGCCTTTCTTGTTTTATCACCAAAGCATACCAGATAAGAACTAGTTTATGCACAAGTAAAAACATTAACATATTCTCCAGATCCAGCATTACCATTGTTCTGGTACAACAACCTTTAGGTAGAAACGTGACTATTCATGTCTTCCTCGAGTTAGGGTACATATGGGGAGGATGCTCTTGAACATCCACCCGTTGCCAACATACAGTCACATGATCTTTCGGTAGGGAGACGAGAATATGGGTCTATAAGAGAATACCTCAGAAGTTAGCCTAGGAAGAAACATTCGGCTGTTAAGAATTGGGGGGGTGTTTCATGGTTTTCAGCTTTATAATGAGGGATGGCCCATTAATGCTATATGCAGCGCACATGTGGACAACTCAAACGTGGTGAACTATATTGATTCTTGTGATACACAATGAAAATATGTAGCTAAATGTATATAATATACAATAAAGGCAAAAGTTTATATGAGCCTGAGCTCATGCATGCCTACAAGAGCCTCGGCTCACGCGAGACTACGTGAGCCTGATCTCACGTGCGACCGCGTGAGCCCGTGCTCTATGGACCGTCTGATTTACATCTGGTGGCCCATAATACTCACGAGTTTAAATGGCCCGTGAGTATTATGGGCCATCGGATGTAAATCGGATGGACCATATGAGCCCAGGCTCACGTACGCACGCACGAGCCCATGCTCATATAAATGGGACTCTATTATAATTGCCCCAGTCATCGAAAATAACATTTGTGAGACTCCAAAGGAGAATGCATGAACTAAAAGATACTTGGGCAATGGAAGTATATGTGACGGAAACTCCTCCCTCGTGTTTTAGTTTACTTTCAGATTTTGTATCTTTACCGTATATGAAGTTTTTATTCCTCGTGTTTTAGGTTACTTTTCAATGCAGTATAATAACCATAAATGAAGCTTTTAAATCAAAGCCTTCACTCCATCAAAATATCTCTTTGCCATTGACGAATTCTAACCATCGATATTGAATTTATTTAACTCTATCTGTGTTTTTAGCACGTCTATGGGAAGCTATAGCTTTTGATTTTATTTTTAAAGGTTTCTAAATAATATTTATCTTAGATATTATAACAACCACTAAATTGTATATGAATGCATTAAAAACTATTTCTATTTCCACCAATCCAATCAACATAATCAATAAATAAAGATAGTTCTAACCCTGAGAAACATTCGCTTGTACAATATCAACTAAATTGTACACGAATGCATTTTGTAGCCACTAAAAACAATCTCATATACATTATCCACCGTACCGTTACATGCTAAAGATACAAAAATATCATTAACTCAATCATGTGCAGTATGTGATTACATGTAATTGAATTAGAGAGCAATCATGCACATTACAAAGTTTAATCATTAGGAGGTGGTGGTTGCAAGGAAAAGAGGTACACACCTATAATTATCATTAACACAGACTATGAAGATGCTACATCTAAGGTGAGAACCAATATGTTATACTATCACTGAGTTATTTCATGATTCTATAACATATCATTTCTCACATTAGATTTAGCATATTCAAAATTTGAGTCAATGATAATTGTAGTTTTCTTCTTCTGCATGCCACCACCAACGCCTAACAAAGAAACTTTGTTATGTCCATAATGATTGCTCTCCAAGTCCATCCGATTTTTTTCCTAGCACAATCACTCTATCCACTACGAAGCTGGTCGGCACCTGAATGTCGGACCCCAACGATCTATTCTTCAGCTCTTGCTTCTCCTCCGCTACCCCTTCAAATCAATGATAAAATTAATAAGCCAAATTTTAATTCGAAATATATCAGCCACCTACCATCTGCCAGTCATTAGTTAGCCAGTATTAGTTAACTTTCATTTAACCATAAACTCTAGGTTATATGGTCTCGTCCTCACTAATATTATATCAAATCATTGAAACCAACCATGTAAACCTATCTTGCTCAAAACAAATGAACACACAATGTACTTCAACAAATAATAGCCTACTAACATCTACCAGTCATAAGGTAGCCCGTATCAATTAACTTTGTTTTAACCATGTATACTGGTTATATGGTCTCCTCATCCATAAGTATCAGACCAAAGCATACTCCTGAGTAAAATAAATTACATATATTCTTAAAAAATATCATTAACTCTATTATGTGCGGCATATGATTCTATGTTGGTGGTATATGGTAATATGTTCATATATTTTCTTTTGTTGATTATACAGAGTGATTATTCTAGATCAGATAATGTAATTGATTTGGAGAGCAATCAATCATGCACATTACAAAGTTTAATCATTAGGATGTGGTGGTGGCAAGAGGAAGTATAAAACAATCACTACTATTGATTCAGACAATGAAGATGTTAAATCTGATGTGGGAAGCATAGATATGGTGTACCATATCTATGTTCCCCACCTTAGATTTAACAACTTCATCGTCTGAGTCAATAATAATGATTGTTTTATACTTCCACCTACAACCACCAATGCCAGATGAAGAAACTTTGTTATGTGTAGAATGTTTGCTCTCCAAATCCATCCCATCTTTTGATCTAGCATAATCACTCTATACACTGTGAAGCTGTCCGACACCTCGACGTTGGCCTCCACTGACTTGTTCTTTGCTCTGGTTTCTCCTCCGCCGCCCCTCGCATGCCTCAGGGAGGTGGAAATATAAGTGTACTGCGATGAAGTGACAAGATAGATTTCGTCAAAATTATTTAACTACCAGTCATCATTTAATTGAAATAAGTTAACTATCTTCAAACCATATAAATTAGGTTATATGGTATCGTCGTCGCTAAATATTAGATCACATTATACTCATGATAGTATAACACAAATTGCACAAATCTAATGACCACCCAATGTACTTCGAAAAATATTAGCCTCCTACTATCTACTAGTCAATAGTTAGGATGCATCAATTAACTTTGTTTTCACCATATAAACTAGGTTATATGGTCTCCTCCTCGCTAGATATCAGATCAGATCATACTCGTGAGTAAAACTAATTACATATATTCTTCTTACTTACCCTAACAACAAAACATATATATTCATTTACTTACTTTCCATCTATTAAAATATATTACAAGCATACTAACTAATCACCAAACACACAAGATAAAGTTGACATATTTACTTAATAACACTCTTATTTATCCACCCATATGTAAACATAACTATCGCAAATCTAATGACCTCCAAATGTACTTCAAAAAATATAAGCCTCCAACCATCTACCAGCCAATAGTTAGGATGTATCAGTTAACTTTGTTTTCTTCCATCTACTAGGTCATCTAGTATAATACTCATTATATATCAGATCACATAATTAAAACCTACCTTGTAAGCCCATCTTGAGCAAATCTAATTACCACACAATGTACTTTAAAAAAAAACCTCCTACCATCTACCAATCAACAGTTCGTTTGATTAGTTAACTGTGTTTTAACCATATATTTTAAGTCAGGGGGTCTCCTCCTCGCTAGATATTAGATCACACAATTTAAACCTACCTTCTACACCTATCTTCCTCGAATCTAATTACCTCAAAAAATGCTAGGAAAAAGTTACCATCCTACCATATACCAATAAACAACTAGGTTATATCAGTTAACTTTGATTTGCCCATAAAAAATAGGTCACATGGTCCCCTCCTTACTATATATCTGATCATATCATGAAAACCCACCTTTTCAACCAATCTTACTTAAATCTAATGACCACACAATGTACTTCAACAAATAATACCCTCATACCATCTACAAGCCAATAGTTAGGATGTATCAGTTAACTATGTACTGCCCATATAAACTAGGTCCAATTGTCTCTTCCTCACTATATACCATATCAAATCATTAGTTAATCTAAACATACAAGCAAAATACATAATCTATTACGTGTACCATTAATTTATTTATTATACAACCTCGAAAGAACATAATTCATCATAAACTATCAAAATACAACCATACATTACAAACCCAATTAATACAATCAGACCCCCATTTGATGGGAAATTGTAGCAAACAACCAAACCCAAAGAAAACATATATTGAATCTCTTTTCTCTCATATATTTTTTAGCACAAACTATATAACTAAATATTTCATAAACTATATATTTCAGCACAAACTAACATTACTCAGCCAAGTCACAACACCCCAGATTTGCACACCTATATTAGTGAAAATCAAACTAAACACAAATCGCCTTGCTTTTAATTAAACATTGCACAATCACGAACTACACATATAACATATACTCAATATAAAGAAATATCTCCATAACCTATATTCGGATTCTAACAAAGCAATATTTCAAAAAATACAGACCTCAAACCCTCCATTCGTCTTCACAAAGCAGCCATTTTTCGATCACCCATATTCGGCCTTTAAGCGGATGAGGGATCTTCTTCAACCGGACGGAGATGATGTGGAAATGACGAGGAGCAGACGATGGCTCCCGTATCTAGGAGAAGATGATGGTTGAGACGGGGGAGGAGGAAAGAAGGACGGCGACTCTGGTATCTAGGAGAAGATAATAGAGGAGACAGGGGAGGAGGAGAGGAGTATGGCGGCACCCTCTCTTGGAGCCACCGTCAGGTCTTTTGGTCTCCCATGAGGATTTTTATCTTTTTATATAAATATATAGCTTAAGGGTATTATCGGCAATTTAAGAGCGTGTATGGGAAAGTGGAATGTGTGTAAGTCCAATTATGCAAAATCGAAATACCTGGTCTATTTTTATATTTCCGACATTTATTAAATCTACTTCTAAAATTTTTCATTTGAAATCCGTCAGGTGTGGCGGGCAGATTTTCTGGAAGAGCTGGGTCTGATGCTGAAGTACTCTGCCTCCTTCCCATTCATTGCCGTTGACACAGAGTTCCCCGGGTTCCTATGGAACACCCCCCGTGCAGCCCCGGAGGCCCTCCGCTACAGCGACATTAATAACAACGTCGACACCATGAACGTCGTCCAGTTGGGCCTCACCCTCTTCAACCAGCACGGTGTCTTCCCCGACAATGGGCCTACGTGGGAGTTCAATTTCTCTAATTTTGATGCAGACCGGCACCCGCATTCGTCCGTCTCAGTGGAGAAGCTGAAAGAGAGTGGCATTGATTTTGTGAAGAACCGCAGGGAGGGGATCAATTCCAGGGAATTTGGGTTTCTTCTTATGAATAAGCTTCTGCTCCCCCTCTGTAGATACCATTGCTTTGTCTTCTTTCATGCTCTCTACGATATTGGGTATTTGGTGCCTATGCTCAGTGGCGGAGCGCCTCTCCCTCCTACCCTTGAGGGCCGAGTCCAAGAACATTCTTGGGGCTTTTATCGATCTCAAATACATGGTGAGGGACTGCCCGGCACTGTCAAGAGGGGAGATCAGCCTAGAGAGGATGGCGAAGGTCTTGAACATTGAGCGGATCGAATTGTGCTGGTTCTGACAGCCTACTCACCGCCGCGGCCTTCATTGAAGTCAATCGACGCTACAGGCTTCCCGGCGGCAACCATGAGGGGATTCGTTACGGCATAGAAAAGGCACAACAGAGGGTCGTGAGAGTTGGCTTTGCATGGCTTCTGTTTTGACCATCCAATTGGATACATGTTTGTTAGATAATCATCAATCATGTCTAAGTGTAAATGTGCATTTTCATAGCAATCATTTCTTGTAATTGTTCATAATCATTATTCAATTAATAAAGAAAATCTTTATTTTTAACAAAAATTCTCTCTTCTTATTTTTGGCTGAGGGTTCTTAGTGATAAAGAAGTATAATTAGATGGTAAGATTTGCTATTTATGATGGCATATGACCTATTTAATAGAACGTTGTGGCAGGGTTATACAGGTTATGGTTGTCCATAGTTGAACCAGTTTATTTGGTCAATTGGCTAAACACTTCTAGCAGTGAATGTTGTTTAGTTGATCAATGCAGTCAATAAGTCTCATAATTGTTCTTTTACTGGAGGTAGTCATGGATAGGTTTTTAATGCAATTTATCATGTGTATCTCGTAGGAATAGAGGCAAACCTTACCTTATTTTTATATCTTAGTCTTTGGCATAGTTGTACGTATTCTCCTTATTTTCAAATCTATAATAGTTGTACATATTCTCCTTATTTTTATATTTGGCATAGTTGGTATATTAACATTGTTTAGACTCTTCTTACATTAAACAACTGTCAAAGTCTCAAAGATAATTTGATTTGTCCGCAGTTTTGAATGTTTTTATGTAAATTTGGAAATAGGGATAGACACCAGTTTCTACCTTTGAGTGTGACCATTGGCTATTGGGCAGCAAGCTAGCCTACTGGGCAGGGTCCATGGGAATGCTTAAAGAGTATAGTTAAAATGAATTTCATAAATATCTCATTAAATTTACTGTTCTAATAAAAATCTGACTTATATATATGTGGATACTAGTCATGGAGGAATATCATTTCATCACGCTGGTTCCTCCCCGTGTTTTTTACTTTGTTCTGCTAGTCACACTTACACTGTATTCAGGGCCATAATTTTTTTAAAATCAGCTACAAAGATATTGCTTCCTCTTGCGTTATGAGGATGCAAAAAGTGGTCATTATGTAGGTTTTGGATTCATTTACTTCAGTAATATTTTTCCCCTCAGGTTGCTCTCCTCTTACATGTCTATGAATTTTATGTTTTGCAGTTAGTTAACTTATTCATCCAAATGTTCTATTTAAAACATTTTGAGTTGTTCATTGAACATTTTATTTCATTATCTATCTTAGTTTTTTTCTTTTGTTCTATCCTACATTATTCATCTTCCTATTTTTCAAGGATTTTACTTTATTCCACACACTAAGCATGTTTGATTTGGGTTATCAAAGTAGAATATGTAGGCTAGGACATGTATATTGGTCATATATACTATCGGATATTTATGGTGAGACATGGAGGTTAGGGAAAACTAACGTTGCCCATTAGTAATTGATAATGCTTCTGTCATTTTACCCACAAGTCCTAACTCTTTACTTTCATAGTTTAATTTCTTGTAAAAGCTAACAGCCATAGAACCTAGAGTTTTGGTCCTAAAGTTACAATTCTTTAAATATAAAGATTCAGGAGATTATAATTTGTGCAAAAGAGAAACGTGTGATACATATTCTTTGTACAAAAGAGAAATGTGTGATACATATTCTTATGAATCTTTTGGTGCTCCAAATGACGCCTTGGCTGAGTGGTCGATAAACTCTGAAATGTAGGTTTAGCTTCATTTCTCTACTCTTTATATCATTTGCAATCATTTTTGGTCCCTTTTGTAAATGAATAAGATGACTAAAACTGTGTTCTTTTAGCAAAAAATATCATCATTAAAGCTGCCTGAGGAAAACTAAAATGAAATTGTCTTGATTTTTTTCCCTTACAAAATTCAGAGGATTGGTTTGGCAATGAAAAGCTACCATTGCTGACCAACTTCGTGACCAACTTTTGACATGCATTATACAAAATTGTTTTTCTAAATAACTTGGTGACTAGAGCCCTGTAACTATGCCACATAGGGATCCAAACATGGTACAAAGAGGGGCCTTGCTATCTAGAGGGTAAACTATGTCAGAATATTTTCAAAAGGAAAATAAATAAATATATAAAATTCAGTTGAAAACACTTATAAGAACTGTTTTTGGTTACTTTTCAAATTTGAAAATCACCTGTCAAAGGGATATGGGATTCACAAAAAACAAAGAAGTATTAGCACTTTTCAATGGCAGAAAAACTATTCTCATTGAGATATAAAAAATACCTTGCAGGTATTCAAAGATTGATCTTCAAAATAGTGATTTGTAAGCAAAATAGGCTTCATTGTATCTTGAGAATAAATTTGTGGAGATCACAATTACATACCAATATCTACAATTGGTCGATCCGGGCAAATACTATTTTTAGGATAGTGATCATGCCTTGAAGCAAAGTGTTGGAATGCATTGCTTTCATCAAACTCCAGATTTTAGTCAGAAGCAAGAAGAAGTTCTTCACTAGACACCATCAGCATCTCACAATCTAAAAACAATAATTTTTTAGGACAGTGTATCATGCCTTGAACCAAAGTGTTCAATGCATTTCCTATATCAAACTCCAGATTTTAGTCAGAAGCAAGAAAAAGTTCTTCATCAGCCAGCATCAACATCTCACAATCTAAAAATAATAAGGTTTTGGGTGAGAGGCACACCTTCAATTGCACCATAATTCTTAAGTAAGAAACTTGATCATTTTTATCCTTGTGTATTTGTACACAAATGGTATATTTGTGGGAAACTAAATTTTTATACCATGATTATGGTGAATCCTCCATGTCGCGGTCCCGGCGAACTCTAATACTTCTTATTAAATTTTATACGCATTTGAAAATCCTAGGGCGTGACAGGATATCACCTGAGTTTAACAACATAAGTCTAATCCACTAATATGAAAGCCAAGTACAAAAGGATTGAGAAGAAAAGAGATAAGTACATGTGATAATTATCCTCCCAAACCAAAAGTACCGTACCCTGAAAAAAAGCTTAGTTAGAAAAGAAGCATAAAAGAACATAAAGCCAAAAGATAACCCCTGAATCGGCTGACTACATTTCCATCGCACCTTAGCAACATGTTTAATTTGGTTATTGATGGTAAGAAGTCATTTGCACAAGACTTCAGCATGTGTATACATGATTATGAGGATGAGGAAGAATTCTTGAAGGCATGAGAAAATATGCTTACTAAGTATAATCTTCATAGAAATGAATGGTTAGAAAGGTTATTCAAAGAAAGAGAAAAGTGGGCAATGGTTTATGGGCGACACATGTTCACAGGAGATATGAAATCTACATAAAGGAGTGAAAGCATGAATAGTATTTTGAGAGGATACTTGAAATCTGAGAATAATTTATTTAAATTTTTTTAGCATAATTTGAGAGGCTTCTTCCTAATAGGTATCGTAAAAAAGGGAGTGTTGAATTTAAGATGAAATATTGTGTGCCAACTATGACTATGACTTCTTGTATCTTGAAGTATGCAACAATCACATTCACTCCAATAATCTTCAAGATGATTGAAAGGGAATACCTAAGTTGTTTGAATTGTATTGTCATAGAGGTTGTTGATGACGGTGTGGAGAAGAAGTGCACAATTGAGATGGATCAATCACAACACAGACATATAGTCAAGTATGACCCTTCAAACATTGCAGTTGATTGTAGTTCTAAGAAGTTCAATTTTGTTGGGGTCTTATGTTGCCATGCATTTAGGGTACTTGATCATTTTAGGATACTAGAGTTTCCTTCACAATATGTCCTAAAAAGATGGACTAAGGAAGCAAAATTTGGCAGTGTTGTTAGTTGTCATGGTTGTATAAGTGAGGCAAATCAAAATGTTACTCTACTAAGGTGTAATAATGAATTATGTCTTGCATTTAGAGAATTGCCATCAAAGGTAAAGAAACAACTTTAATTGCCAAAAACAGCATAAGGACTTGAATGATAGTGCCACTTCTCTGCTTGTTATGGGATTTAAAGTGAGAGGAGGAAAGCGTGGTGGTCAAAGGTTAAAAGGTTGTCTTGAAAGGTCTAAAAAGAAGAAAGTTTTTTATAAAAGTACGGCCACTAAATTAAATATGGATAATTGTGGCCAAGCTTTATAGGCATTATGCTTTCTTAGCACTTGACTTTTATACTAACCAAGCAGATTTTCTAACATGTTTTTTGTCATAGGAATCAAACCATGGAGATCCAAGTGATGATATTCACACTCAATTCAATTCCCAACTTATGTCTTCTTCACTTGACCAATTGCCCTCGACGATTAGTGACCAACATGGATTTAGCATGATGCAACTACTTATGGTAAAAAAAAATTCATTTTGGAGAGCTCATCATGCTATATTTATATAAATGTGTAACACTAGATGAAAAATTTTCAGCTCCAAGATGGTTATGCTCACCCTAGGGATTTGTTTAATAATTCCTCCTTGATCCCAGTATATAATAATACATAATTTGTGGTACTTTATGGTGAAATAATTTACAATTTAAGATAACTTGTACACTTGTAGGAGACACCTACCATCGTAAAAACCACATAAGAAAGGCAACATTGCTTGGATTGAAATAACTATTGCCAAGCTGACTAGGTTTATTCTTTTATGGGCATCTAACATATTCAGTGAGTCACAAGAGATGCCCAACAAGGCACTTCATTATAGTAGATGTCGAAATGAAGGCCCAAATTATAAAACATGTACTGCATATATCAAAGGGGTCCATTTTGAGGCTTTTGTTGGAATTTTGATACAAGTGAATATTCTATTTGATTTGAATACAAATGAAATTGCTTTGTAGTTTGTAGTTAACATGAAATTTTGCTAGAATGTGAATATTCTATTTAGTTTGAAGATCATGAATGGCTTTAACATTTATGTACTTGCTAGAAATTTTGATTTTTTAATTCTACTTTTTAAGAAACCCTAGGTCTTGGAGGATTATAATATCCATCTATTTAATTCTAATTGCTCTATCAGTTGAGCTAGAGACCCCCCGGGTCGTATTATGCTTTCAGCTAAGGTAATTCCATGGCATAGCCCTTGAATAGTTGGAAGTATAAGTTGTTGGTAGAGTCTCAGAATTTCAGCAATGCTTTGCATGGAGCATGCTAGAACATCGACGTAGTAACCCAGTTTCCCTCTTAGCTCCGCTCTCACAACGATCCCATTGATAGTTAGGGATATAAGGTACTTCTCCAAATAGTACCTGTAATTCAAAGGAAAGCTTTAAATAACAGGGAAGAAGGAAAGTTACAAGGAAGAGATTTTGAATAGTTAGGGAAGCTTGGGACAAAGATACCGGGTCAGGGATAGCAATTCACACACAACAACGTTTCAGTGTAGCAAGAGGCAATTCCAATGCGCAACTTCACATATTTTTGCCCCCAAATTTATGCTTTTCTCATAAACAATTGCGTGGTAAAATATTGTATTTTGTACATTGATGTCAATGTAATTTTACTCAAATGAACAAATGATTCCACATCTTAAGCTACATTAATACTTTTATAAGTGCAAAAATTCTTAGAGAAAACCAGTACTTGAGTTTCCAAAACCAAATACACTTCTTGCCTATAATTTTTTTGCTACAAGTCTCCCAACAGTTTAATTTATGTTGATGAGCTTTTATTATTCCCAAACAATGGTAAAATAAAGCATTGTAAGCACTTATATCCTCTACCATAACCATGGCTATATTAGCAGAAATAATGACTCAATCTTTCGTTTGCCCTGTCACACTGGCAAAGAAGCACAATAAAGACCTTCAAAAACAAAGAGTATTCATAAGATTTGTTCAATATTCTCAAGTAAACAAGTACAACACTCGCCTTCACCCATAGAAGGTTGTCATTTGTTGCTATCATCAAAACTCTGGATGGACCAGTTTATACTCCTAAACAAATCAGAAAGAAAATCAGCCCAAAGTTGTGAACTGGTTTTTGATTTCTAAAAAATATGCAATATTATGCATCACTTACCCCATACCAAGCAAAGATTTTTAAGCTGGATAGCATAATCAAATTCAAATTCCAAATTGCGTATGCCTAGTGATAACAGAAAAAAGAAAAGGATCAATATCATAACGAAAATAACATAGAAGTATAAAAAAGAGTTTTTTCCAAATTACCTGGCCTAAGATATAAATATTCCATATTCCCTGGTTTTGTAAACAACATTTCATAGAACCTGAGTTTACACGATATTTAGAAAAAATTGGACCAAAATACCCTTACAATAAGGGTTAGGGTTTAAAATCATGTAAACTAGTTGTGATGACACATAAACAAAGAGGAGATTAGAGATCAATGACGATTTGTGATTTTTGCCCAGCGGTTTTCTATTTGGCAATTATCGATCTACCTCACTTCATCCGTGATTGCTCTTCTCTGATTTTTGTCCAAAAATTTCTAACCCTATAAACTATTTATACCTACAAAAGGAGATCTAGATGGCATTGCAACCCAAAAATTGAATCTTGAGGGACTATCTAGGGAGAACATTGTTATATAAAAATGAAGAAGGATGTAGATGCCAAGGACACTGTAGAATAGCCATGATAGCCTCCTACCCTATTGTGCAAAGAAAGACTCTAGTATGATTTTTTATATGCATGTTTTACTATGTAGAACATCTTATGTAAGCATATACATGATCTTAGAGGTTTTTATCTTTGACTTGATGAACAATTGTATAAATAACAAATATTGGTAAATATTGTGTTATCGATAATACGCTATGACAAATATCCTATTATATTCTATGTGATATATCATATTATCATTAATACGTATTGTTGGCATATCGTGTTATCAATAACATGCTATGTCAAATATCACATTATCAATAACATGCTTTGGCGAATATTGTGTTATCGTATATGCGATATAGAGGATATCGTACTGTATTGTATTATCGATAACACGTATTGTTGGCATATCATGTTATCAATAACACACTATGGAGAATATCGTATTATTGATAACACGCTATGACAAATATCATGTTATAGTTTATGAGATAGACAAAAAAACTAACATGTCTTGTTGGCATATCATGTTATCAATAACACGCTATGCCAAAATATTGTGTCATTGATAACACGCTATGGCGAATATCATGTTATTGATAATATGTTGTAGCGAATATCGTGTTATTCATAACACGCTTTGGCCAATATCGTGTTATCGTATATGCAATATAGAGGATATAGTAGCATATTGTATTATCAGTAACAAGCATTGTTGTCGTATCGTGTTATCGATAACATGCTATGACGAATATCGTGTTATCGATAACACACTATGATGAATATCGTGTTATTGATAACACGTTATGATAAATATCATGTTATAGTATATGCGACATAGACAAAAATAACTAACACATCTTGTTGGCATATTACGTTATCGATAACACGCTATCCAAACTATCGTGTTATTGATAACATGCTATGGCGATTGTCATATTATTGATAATACACTATAGCGAATATCATGTTATCAATAACACACTTTGGTGAATATCGTATTGTCGTATATACGATATAGAGAATATTGTAGCATATTGTATTATCAATAACGCGCATTGTTGGCTTATCGTGTTATCGATAACACGCTATGACAAATATCATGTTATCGTATATGCTATATAGAGGATATCATATTATGGGTTGTCATCTCAAATAATACATGTTGTATTATCAAAAATACATTTCATTGACATATCATGTTATAGTGTACGCGATATTGATTAAGTGTTGGACATAGGCCATACGAAGCATGAGATATTTGGTCTATTTAGTGGGAGCCATCCTCTCATTCTCGCATTCTCGGAAGTCTAGCGAGTCATGCAGAGTGGATGTACTCTACTCGATTTCCATCATATTCATTGTATTCCCAAAAATTATTTCTTTTTGCTGCGTCCAATTCTCATTTGCAGCAAGTCTCCAGAGTCTTTCAATTTGTTCTAAATGCAACCCAATTTTCCATATTGCCGAAAAATTTTGTTTGTTGCAAGTCACCAACACTGAAGTGGATTCCTTTGATTCCCCATTTTGAATTTTGTTATTTTCGTCTTTTTTTTAAGTAGGAACCAGTTTTTGGATTGAAACCGGGAGGTGGCTCTATTCTAGTTTGTTCTTTGTAATATTCATTATGAAGAAATCAAGTGGGGTTTTCCCACAGGAAATTAAATGTCTTGGCACAAAACAAGTGCTCAACTCTGCCCACCTTTCTTTCCACCATTCGATCAGAATACCAAAGTGCAATCCTTTATATTTATTTGAACAAGATAGCCAAAATTCAAAATAAAATGTAGGATGAAGCCTCAAACTGTAATATTAACACCAAAATTAGTTACTACACTCATAGGTCCCTGCATCAATAGGGCCCGGGGGAGGGCTGTGAGGGATGTCGATTGGGAGTTGGCTAGCTATGAGGGGCTCTGGTGGCGATTGAAGACCATTGGCTGCTTACTTAAAACATCAAGATTATCATTCAAATCGTTTGCATATACCTGATCAGTGCCAACAAATCTAAACAAGAGGAGCAATGGCCATAACCAGAGAGAGGGGGGGAGGGAGAGACAGAGAGAGTAGAGTACTATTTTTCTTCCAAACGAACATACTAGCCGACTGTGGCTGCTAGATTGGTGCAAAATGCGTCGCGGAAAGTGGGCTCGATAAGGAGAAAGTGGGTTTCAGGGGCAGACTGGAAACGGGATGCTAACGGGGGTTTTCTTTATTTTTTACTTACTGGCAACATATTTTAATTCATACTTCCTCTTTATGGATTTGGACGATGATCCATGACCCATAGATGCTGCATAGCGGATAGACACATCAATGAATGTACCCGAGGACACAAAAAAATTGCATGCATCAAAGTATAAAATGACCAAAATGCCCTTAACAACAACATTGATGAAAAACACCCAAATCAAAGTATAATGTACACAATATAATTCTAAGACACTTTATTAAAGCAAGCACACATGCAAAATCATGCATTACGACATTTAAAATTTCAACTTTTCATGAAAAATTTGAGTTTAAAAAGAATTTGAAATGAACATGCATCTGACTTGAATTGCATAGTTTACTCGCAAGCACACGAATGTATAGTAGTTAAGAGGCTAAATTGAGTGTCGATCCCATAGAAACTTAAAATCGAAAAAGTAAATTTAATCTAACTTGAGTAAACTCTAATCTATTTAACAACTTATAACAATAGTAACGAATCTAACTAAGAAGAATTAATGCAAATAATAAACAAGAGTAAACTTAAATTACTAGAGCTAACTAAATGACAAAAAGAAAGAAAAATTCAAATAAAATATAAAAGCTAAAATTTAATTAAACTAAGAAAGCAATTAAAATGTAGAACAGATTAAATGAAAATTAACTAAGGTTTCAGAATCCCCTCTTATTAACTTGTAAATTATCACATCTATGATCATTAATTTATTTCCCAAATATAACTCACAATAAATTAGAATTCAATTTTATTTATTATAGAAAATTTCATCTTTTAAACCTTTAATCAAAATACTAAAGTTATGTTCTACCTCTCTTCAAAGGAATGAAATCAAGTCATAAGTCATATCCATATTAATAAATCACAACTCATACCCATGTCTACTAATAATCAATCTTAAACCAAGCATTTAATAAATGAAAACTAATTCAAATCAAGAGAAAAGTATGACTAGACTTATATCCAAATTAATCCACTAATTAAATTAAGATAAGAATAATTAACATAAAACCCTTTTTAAATTAACCAAATCACATAGATTAGACATCTCTACAAAATTAATAAGAGCTTTATCTTAACCTTAGTTAAGAAAACTAGCCACTAATTAACATAGTCTCTACTAAAAATTAAATAAAGTTACAAGTATTGAAGAAAAATTAAAAATAAAATAACTTGGATTGCTCCCTCAACTTTAGACTTGAGCAACTTAAAATTCTATAATTTTTCTTCATAGCCCAACAACCTAACAAGGAGCCCTCTCTGAGTTCTGTATTTCTCTCTTTCTGTCTTATGTGTGTCTGTGTTTTTTTTCTTCTACCTTAAAGCAACTTACATAGAACTTTGATTGGTAGTCCTAAGTTGAATAGGAATTGGAATTCTATATTGCCTTCATGTTTTGGCCTTCCCTATTGGTTACTATCCAAATTGCAACCCAGTTCTATTTTTAACACAACTTCTTCGGACTCCATCTTCCCGTTTCTGCACTTCTTCCCAACATGAAACTTCCTCATCAGCTTGGGCGTCCTCCTATTCCATCACTACTCTTCTCTTAGACTACAATTCCTTCATTGGCTTCAACTTGATGCTTCTTCATTCAATTCTAGTACGTTTCTATTCAACATTGAGTTCTACTGCTACTCTTCTCTCAACACAACCCCAGCAACTTAAAACTCCTTTCATTACTTAAACAATAACAAGGATCACAAGCTCTGACCACAACCAGTTTCATTGATTCCAACACTGATATACCGTCTCTGGATGCAACCAGTTGAGAAAAATTTCAGATCTAAATATTACAATTTTTACTTTCTTAATAATCCTTCTCAAAATTGATAAATGAATCCAAAATTATCCTAAAATCCATTTGATATCCGTTGGGTTTCAGTTGGTTGTAGTTTCTAGCTTTCTCCACTTCAATTGAAACTTCGAAGATCCATTAATGGCGAATTTACCTCTTCCCTTCACTGTTTACTTTAAAATCCAAACCTCCAAGACCCACAAATGTAAATTTGAAATCACTCTCTTCTTCATCTTTGAGTTAAGAGTAAAAAACCTAAGTTAATTGATGTGATTACAACCCATACAGTGGTCAATTTTGGTGTTTTAAGCTTCTAGGTACATTTTTTTGTAATATGGATAATTTTGTCTAATTACTGTTCAAATTTGTGTTTGGGAAGGTGACATGTTCACTGGACAGTCCATTTTTATGTTTTGTTTTCTTCTCTATTCATTAAGCTCTTCTTTTCATGTCTATATATATTTCCAACATATCCGCAACTTCATAAAGTTATCCAAATCACTTGTAAGCATGTTAAGTGTATCTTGAATTTTTTCGAGCATCGTCCACATGCCTCAAGAAGTGTGCATCACCTAAAACGCATAAGCAATCATAATTCAAACGTGTAAGACATATGCAGAACACTGATTTTATTCAAATATACTCCTAAACAATTAACATTGTCTAAATTAACTAATAATGAAATCACACTACTAATATCTATCTTAACATAAATGAACTCTAATTAATCCTTAATTAACCTAATCATACACTAGAAAATAAGGTAAATAGGCTTATAAAATGTATAAAAATCATACATATCAACAATCATTAGGATTTATCTTCTGAATAATCTCTAAAAGATCAATCTTCCTTGTAGGTAATTTTTGGGATTCTTCTGCCAAAAATCTGTCTTTGGTCAAAACAGCGCAAAAAAATTCACCAACAACAAGCTCAACATGTCGTCACATTAAATCACTTGTAGCTTTATATTTTCCATTAGACACTTGTAATTTCTTAAGAGTATTAGAATGAATATCTTCCAAATGTGAAATAAAGTTTTTAGTCTACTTAATCACTTCACATTTGGAATAGAAGCCAAATCCAAGGGAGAGTATGAGTTAAAGCCATATACAATAGTGAAAGGCCTAGAACATGTACTTTTGTTGACACTTCAATTATAAGCAAACTTAACTTTAAACAAGTGTTGATCCCAAGATTTCATGTTAGCACCCACTAAACTCCTTAACAAGTGACCCCGAGATCTATTGATTACCTCTGTTTAATCATTAGTTTGTGGATTACAAGCACTCTTGAAACCAAGAGATGCATGTGCCAATTTCCACAAAGAATGCAAAAAGTGACTCAAGAAATGAGTATCCCGATCAGACATAATAGATAAAGGCCATGTAAATGATATATCTCCCAAAAAAACAATAATGCAACATGAGATGAACCAGAAGTCTTCTTGCAAGACACAAAATGTGTCATCTTAGAAAATTTGTCAACATTCATATAGATAGCATCTACACCTCTCTGTATTCATGGAAATCCAAGAACCAAAATATATACTAATGTAAGACCAAGGTTTCTTAAGGGTAGGTAAAGGCATATACAAACTAGCATTAGTAGATGCTGCTTTAGCAACATGGCGTATATGACATTTTCCAACAAATCTATACACTTCCCTATTCATAGATGGCCAAAAATAAGATGAACAAACAAGTCAGAATTTCTTATCTCTTCCCATGTGGCCTTCATCATGTCATTCCTTTATGATCTTCAAACGCATACAATATATAGGAACACATAGTTGAATACCTCTAAAGAGAAATCCATCATGCATCAAATAATATCATCTCTTCCTTGCCTCTATGGGGAAATTATTGCAAATGTTTTTAGGTGATGACATCATCCCCCTGGTTAACTCGGGTCGACCCACGGTTCAACTAGGTCGACCCAGCCCAGCCACTAATCCGGATCGGGGACCGGGCTGGGACCCTCTCAACAACCCCCTCTTGGTGCTAACCCTCTTCCCATCACGGCCAGCAACACACCCATCAGCCGCCTTGGTCAACCGCCCCTACTAGCCAGTCAGCTCGTGTTTCGCCTCATGCAAGTCCAGATGGAGGAAAGTCGATCAAAGGGTTTGCGCTTCAAGTGCGATGAAAGGTTTGTATCCGGACATCGCTGCTCGGTCAAGGGTAGTCTATTTGTTGAAGAGATCAAAGAAGGGATGGATGAAGCGGATAGGGATGATCCCCACCATTATGATAGTGTGCTGCCTGAGATCACAGTCCATGCCTTTTTTGTGGAGTTCACTCCTCGCACTATGCATGTCCAATGCCATCTCAAGCGACACCAAGTGGCCATCCTTATCAATAGTGGCTCCACCCATAACTTCATCAACGATAAGGTGGCATAGCATTTGGGCTATTTCATGTCGGATTTGAAACCGTTTGATGTCTTGATCGATGATGGGAAGCACCTCAGGAGCTCCGGGGTGTATGCACATGCTGCACTAGCTATCCAAGGTCACTACTCAGCCTTGAAAGCCATCAACATCAAGGACAAGTACCTTATCCTGGTGATTGAGGAGCTCCTTAACAAGTTGGTTGGAGTGACAGTTTTCAGCAAACTTGATCTTTGCTTGGGATATTGTCATGACCTGGATTTTAAAAACCCTTGTTACAATAAAGGACAGACGATAGATCACGATAATTTTTTTTCCTTTCTTAAACACAAAACAAATCATCCGATTAAATATCCAGGTCATGATAACTGGGGTTCACAAATACGAATATCAAATCATATGATATTATTTAACGTCTGAAAATTCATAAAGACCAGCTCATCCATCTAAGTACAAGTCTGTCATCCGTCTGAAAAATAAATAACAAGTTGACTCTCACGCTTAAGGTACACTTACGTATCGGAGTTTCAAAAATGCAAAAACCTCTTGAGCTTGCCTGCCTTGGTCTCACTTGTCGTCACCTGGAGAATCTGTAATAAAGCAAACCAAACAACAACCACAACTACAATGGAGCATCTCCGCCTTTAGGAGAAGAGCTTCCAATGGACAAAATGTTTTATTAGTATTTTTCGGATCGGGCCAACATCACCCGATGTTAGTCGCCTATGTACTCATCAGACAACATCTCCAATGTTTCCAACAAGATCGGATCCAGACGTAGTTCTGCCTAAAAACTACACTATACTAAGAAGCATAGCATCACCCATGCAATGCTTAAGTATTTTAAAGCAACCAACATTTTATGCAAGTCCTTTTATCATTCCACTTGTCTACTTAACAAGCAATATCAAACAATATTATTAATTATCTCACAACCCTTGTTCAATAATTAATGCTTACATCTTGCAAACCGTACCACATAAGGGTAATATATAGAACACATAACTCAAAAACATGGGCTGATCTTTAACCAATGAAGACCATCACAATGCACAAAACAATGGAAACCGTTCAGGAAACAATGTACTAATTGTTACCTGAAAATACCAACTCCCGCTCAAAGGAGTAAATGTATGCTAACAGAAATCCTAGCATCTCTAGAGATCCACTTGGATCAGCCATGGGCCTAGAGATGTAGGTACCAGTTGTGCTCATGGACACACTGGCCGGAGGTAGATGAGCCTTCCATGATGCTCAAAAACCTGGTTTGCGCGTTTGCAGGGATCCATCGTCCCAAAGGAGCGGAGACCACAAGGGTCTAAAAGATTACCGACATGGCTATTATCAGAAATCCTAGCATCTCTAGAGATCCACTTGAATCAGCCATGAGCCTAGAGATGTAGGTACCAGCTGTGCTCATGGACACACTGGCAGGAGGTAGATGAGCCTTCCATGATGCTCAAAAACCTGATTTGAGCGTTTGCAGGGATCCATCGTCCCAAAGGAGTGGAGACCAAGAAGGTCTAAATATCTGCCATGGCTATTACTGTGAGCTTAAACTTTGACTCTAAGAACATCCCATAACCACCTCGGTTCATTAACCAAGATAAAATTCTATGTCAGGGCCTCATTCACTCCATGAACAAGTCCCAACCCTAAAGAGGGTATTTTAGTCATTATCTTGATTAAGTGTTCTTCCCCTAATCTAAAGACAACCAAAATCTCTTGATTATTCTTTATTAACCTTAATTTATTAATAAAACTTAAAACAATAATAATAAATGTAAGCATCAGAATAATCAACATGACAAGAACTCAGATTCTAACCAATTCAACATTATAATGAAAAGGATTTGGGGCTGAGATGTATAACTCAAGTTATATACCTAACATGACAAGTTCAAGCTGAAACAACCATCAACATTCACCCTAATGTATAACACAATCAAGGCTGAAATTCAAGGACATATTATGCTTAATTTCAAAGGCATCTTAGGCTCAAATTCAGAGACTTAATAAATATAAGTATATCATGAACTAAGGCTCAAAAGTCAAGGATTCAATCAGCAAGATTATAACCTAAATCAAAGCTGAGAATCAAGTATTAGGTAGGCAATAATGCAACCTAAACTAGGGCTGAAACTTAGATATTCTCTCAGCATGATTATAATATAAATCAAGGCTGAGAATTTGGTATTACTTTGGCAAAAATAGAGCCTAAAACAAGGCTGCAAAATAGGTATCTAAATAAGTAAAAGCAAGGTCTAAACCAAGGTTTAAATCAGGGATTTAATTAGCCAAAGTATGGCCAAAACGAAGGCTTGTAATCAAGGATTTAATTGGGCAAAGTATGGCCTAAACTAAGGCCATAAATCAGGGATTAACTTAGCCAAAGTATGGCCTAAAGTAAGGCCACGAATCAGGGATTAACTTAGCCAAAGTATGGCCTACACTAAGGCCACGAATCAGGGAATAAGTTGGCCAAAGTATGGCCTAAAGTCAGGCCACAAACCAGGGAATAAGTTGGCTAAACTATGGCCTGAAGTAAGGCCACAAACCAGGGAATAAGTTGGCCAAACTATGGCCTAAAGTAAGGCCACAAACCAGGGACTAAGTTGGCCAAACTATGGCCTAAAGTAAGGCCACAAACCAGGGAATAAAATCAACAAACTATGGCCTAAAGTAAGGCCACAAACCAGGGAATAAGTTGGCCAAACTATAGCTTAAATTAAGGCCACAAACCAGGGAATAAATTCAGCAAAGTGTATGCCCAAATCATGATTTATAAACATGACTAGAATAAGAATTATTCATGCCTAACATATGGCTAAGATAGATGACAAAAATAAGCAACATACTTGCATGAATTATGGCTAGTTCATGACATCAAAAGGAACCCCTAGAACCAAGCTACATTATGGCTGAATTACATCTATCAAAACCTCATTCTTAAGGGTGTAAAAGGAAGCACCTACTTGTACCAATTCATCCCCAAAGCTCCTAGCCCTTTCTCCTATGCATCTAGTGCTTGATTCAATCCAAAGGTGGCTGATTTGTGCCTTCGAAATTGTTGGTTATGGAGGTCCTTGCTGAGAGAAGGAAGAGGAGAGAAGAGATGGAGAAGAGAGACTTGAACCAAAATCAATCCTTTCTTATATAAGGCTTCCCTTCTTCAAACTCTTGGGTGCCCTCCTCTTCTAAGACTCTCCATTAATTACAATCCCGGAATTACAATCCCTGCCCCATTAATAATAGGATTCCAACCTACATATATGCTCAAAACAGTCCCAAAAGAGTTCTAACCCAACTAGATATATAGTGGATCCCTCCTCCAACTTTTTCCACCACTCCTAGCACTCCTCGGACTCCTACGTGGGCTAGAAGTCATATGCTCACAAGTTATCTCATATCAGCAAAGTTCTAGTTGCATCCTCCTTCTTCCTTGGAATCCTTAACCCGCTAGGACTCTCTACCTCTTTAAAATCCTAGTTCTTTTAAGACTTCTAATTCCTAGTATGTTTAGGACTCCTAACTCCTAGCATATTTAGGACTCTTAACTCCTAGCACATTTAGGACTCCTAATACCTAACACGATTAGGACATCCAACTCCAAGCACGAGTAGGATATCTAACTCCAAGCATGAGTAGGACATCTAACTCTAAGTACGAGTAACCCTAAGCACGAGTAGGACATCCAACTCCAAGAATGAGTAGAACATCCAACTCTAAGCACGAGTAGGATATCTAACTCTAAGCACGAGTAACTCTAAGCACGAGTAGGACATCTAACTCCAAGAACAAGTAGAACATCCAAATCTAAGCACGAGTAGGATATCTAACTCTAAGCATGAGTAGGACATCCAACTCCAAACACGAGTAGGGCATCTAATTCGGGTAAACGGGCCCTATGCAATAAGCTTAACTTCGAACAATTGTATCACCCTCATCTGAACTCTGATTCACACGTTCTTAGTGGCATTTCGAAGCTCTTTCTGTCTATTTTCTAATAAAATTAGTTTTAGCCAAAAATTCTATCTAGGGAGGTAGTTATTTTACTAAGAATGTCAATAGGTCAAACACCCTATTTTCCACATATTTAATTTTTGAAACATAGGAAAATTAGGGATATTACATTCTTCCCTCCTTAAAAGAATTGTGTCCTCGCAATTTGCCATAGGCAACCCTTTCAAGCTCGGCCTCTAACTCAAAAACCGTTCTACCCTTTCAAACTACATCAACTACAACTTATAATTTAAGTAGGACAAAAACTTAATAACCCCTAAAATTCAGGTCGTTACATTCATCAGATCTGGGTGCAGCCAGTCAATGTCCAAAAGACCGCCTTCTGCACTCATGACGGCTATTTCAAGTTCTTAGTTATGCCGTTTGGGCTCACCAATGCTCCCTCTACCTTCCAAAGTCTTATGAACGATCTATTCAGGCCATTTCTTCTCCACTTCATTCTGTTCTTCTTTGATAACATACTTGTCTACGGCAAATCTTGGGTGGAACATTTGCAGCATCATAGGTCTATCTTCTCCATTCTGAGAGTTAATTCCTTATTTCTTAAGTATTCGAAATGCTCTTTTGGCAGCCCACAGGTCGATTATCTTAGCCACATTATCTCTCGAGATAGGGTCGCCATTGACCCTTCTAAGGTGTCTGCAATGCTCTCTTGACCGATGACCATTTATGTTCGAGCACTTAGGGGTTTCTTGGGCCTCAATAGATATTACCAGCGTTTTATCAGCCAATATGGGGTTCGCCCATCCCCTCACCGAGCTTCCCAAGAAGGGCAGTTTCACTTGGACAGAGGCTGCCCAAGTAGCTTTCGACAAGCTAAAGCAGTCCATGGCCTCTGCCCCTGACCACTTAGGGATTTTAGCCGCTCTTTCATGGTTGAAACAAATGCTTCGAAGGTAGGCCTTGGTGCGGTGCTACTTTAGGACCAGCGGCGTATTGCATTTTTCAGCAAGGCTTTGGCTGGTCATTTTTTATCACTGTCCGTCTATGAGAAGGAGATGCTTGTCATAGTCCTTGCTATCGATAAATGGAGACCTTACTTGCTCGGCCACCGCTTCACTATCCACACTGATTATCAGCCTTTAAAGTACTTCCTTAGAGTGGGTTTCCACTCTAGCACAACAACGGTGGGTCAAAAAAAATGTTGGGATACAACTACGAGGTGGTATACAAGAAAAGGGTGGACAACACTGTAGTCAATCCCCTCTCTCACAGTTCTACCTCCGGTTTCTGCATGGCTAAATATACCTCTTCCAGCCCCTTCATTACTGAGTTACAGAGAGCCTGCAGGGATGATCCTTCAATGAAGTCGCTGGTTACATTTCTCCAGGAAGACCCTACTGGCTCACCCTTCTTTGTTTGGTGTGATGATCTTCTATTCTGGAAAGACCGCCTCTGGATGCCAGATGTCAAGGACCTTCGCCGATGTATCCTCTTTCACTTCCATGATACACCACTTTTTGGACACGAAGGAGCGTTCCGCACCTATAAGAGGATCAGCTAGAGCTTCCTATAGAAGGGCATACGACGGGCTATTCAGGATTATGTCGCCACCTGTGATGTATGCCAATGAGCTAGGTCACCACAACGTCCCCTGCCGGATTACTTCAGCCACTGCCCATTCTAGACAAGGTTTGGGAGGATGTTTCGATGGATTTTGTGGAGGCTTTGCCCTTGGTACAAGGCAAGTCGGTGATTCTTGTGGTGGTAGATCGGTCATCTAAGTACGCACACTTCTGCACCCTTAGACACCCCTTCACCGCCAAAACTGTGGTTGAGCTTTATGTTTGAGAGGTTGCTAAGCTGCATGGCATGCCTCACACTATTGTCTTCAATCGCGACAAGGTATTCCTCTGTCAATTTTGGCGGGAGTTCTTTGCACTCCAGGGAACTACTCTTCACATGAATACAACCTATCATCCATAGACAGACAGACAGACCGAGGTGGTGAACCGCTACCTGGAATAGTACCTGTGGTGCTTCACCATGACTCAGCCACGTAGGTGGCTCCAGCTTTTTACATGGGAGGAAGGGTCGTATAACACCACCTTTCACACAAGCACAGGGTTCACTCCTTTTGAGGTGTTGTATGGGCATCCTCCTCTGACTATGCTATCATATGTTCCTCACCGTTCTTCTATCGCCGAGGTGGACTACATGCTTCAGACACGGGACAAGGTCCTCCGTCAACTTCAGTTGAACTTAGCCTCAGCACAGAATTGAATGAAATAGGTGTATGATAAGAAGCATGCTGATCAGGAGTTTAACGTCGGCGACTTGGTCTACATCTCATTCCTCCTTTAGCGTCATACCAGGTTCTTTCGGGCAGAGGATTCCAAGTTAGCCCCACGTTACCATGGGCCTTATGCTATTGTGGCGTGCATTGGCCCAGTGGCTTACAGTCTCGCCTTAACACCTGGCCCTTTGGTCCGTCCAGACTTCCATGTCTCTTGACTCTGCCGTTGTGTGGGTGTAACCACCGCGAATTTTTGGCATGATTTTTTGCCTCTAATAAAACTATTTTATTAGTTTTTAATTATTTTAAGTTATTTAGAGGCAGATATATGAAGATTTTTTATATATGTTGATAGAGCTCGGTGAGACGAGTGTAATGAACCGAAGAACAAAGGGCTCGTTGATACGAAAGTTAGGATTTTGGGAAGTGTGCCACATGGGCGGGGCCCACTTTAAAACTGTGAGATAACCTACCAATGTGGGGTCTAGTTTCAAAGGGTTCATCGATACGAGTCCATCGGTACCAAGAACTCATAATACCAACTTCGGCATAGGAAGATATGATGTTTTGAAATTTTAAATAAAAATTTGCTTTGTCGCCACGTGGCAGCGCGCGAGCCGCGTGCACACCATGCGGCAATGCGTCAGAAACTAACGCGCATCAGGACGTGCACGTCAAAAGTCTGACATGTGTCTGACACATGTCAGTCACACGTCAGACATGTCTTTTGCGCGTGACGCATGTCTGACACGCATCAAACGCGCATCAGCTTCCATCCCCTATATAATAAATCTGTTCTTTCCCATTTTTAAATTCATTCTGAAACTTCTTTTCTTCGTTTGTCACTCGTTTTAAGTCTGTTTCCTCTAGTTCAAAAAGTATTTTTAGCTAAATCGAGGGTGTTGTATGCAATGGAAGCGTTCATTCCTCGAGATAGTGACCTATATGGGAGAAACGCCCCGAGGCAAGGGGAAATTCTGTATGTAGCCTACGGGCATGGAAAAAGAGTTTCTAGAGTCGTTCGGAGTCCGTTTTCTTCCATTGAAGAGACGTTCTTATCTAAATCGAGCATGCTGGACGTCATGGCGGGGTTATTTTCTTGGTTGGAGACCTTCAAAACCCCAGAAGTGGACATCCAATTTTATGGTGTCCGATTTATAGGTTTTGAACTCGCATGAAAAGTGAGGTAGGGGCTTTTATCCTTTCTTATGGCATGATTATAATATTTGGTTGTGTTTTTAACTTGTTATTTATATGACTTTTGCATGCTATGCATTAGAGATTACTTTCAAGTTATGATTTATGATTTCTGCACATATATCCGATCTGTTGAATGGTTTTATATATCGTATATTTGTAATGCTATTATGTATATTCGATTAGTCGAATGATTTGCCACTAGAAAGGGATATATTTTATACTACATGCATTATGATTGCCTCATAAATAATAGTTTGATCGAATGTTTATCCATGGATTTTGATATAAATTACACAGAGTGGAGCGTGTGAGATAGCGACAAACTAGCTTCGCCACTGTTTTCATTGCGAATGGATACAGTATATTTGAAAGACGGTTTTAGAGGACTCGTCCTTGTTGAAAGGATGATACTCAAGATTATTTTTGAAAATACGTATAAGCATGATGATTGAGTCACTAAGGCGAGACAAAGAAGGGGTAACTGTCTCATTGGAATGAGCAACCAACCTTGCCATTGTAGTCGTTGATAGTGACGCTCTCATGTCTTGTAGAGGCGGAGCTAGGATTTTCAAAAAGATAAACATTGGGATAGAATGTTTTAAAAGAAAGCAACGATTTTTTAGAGTCTGGGAACTCTAGGATATTTTGATTGAGTCTGGGACTCAAGATTATGAGTCTGGGACAAGACTATGAGTCTGGGACTCATGAGTATTTTGGTTGTCCGGAGCTATTGTGGGGCGCCCCGATAGAGATTTGTTGACTAGATGAGGGCACAATTAATTCGGTTCGAAATCGGATGTACGGTACCTATTTTAGCATGGTGAGCCCCTAACGAAGGGCAAGACCCCTAATTCGCCCCTAACGAAGGGCAACTATCAAGGTTACGCGTGCTAGGGTAGAGAGTATCATGGGAAGACTCTCTATTCTCTAGATCCTGGTGCCCCATGAGCACGGGTGGCTCTTCTATCCACAAGCATGAAATATTTTGACATGATCAGTGGAGAAGCAAGAGGTCACTTCTTTGTACCCGCATCAAATTCTTATTAATATATATATATATATATATATATATATATATATATATATATATATCTGGGACATTGGTAGTGAGTCATGAGAGCTTTCAAACCGTAGTAGCATCTTCAATACGTAGGAAGAAGCTATAGGGGTGGCTTTGGGTGAGAGGCACACCCTGTTTTCATTGAAAAATACTATATATGATATGTGCTGTCAAACTGCCATGTGTTTATTCATGCCTGATCGTATAAACTCCCCTACTGAGTATTTTAAAATACTCATCACCCCCCAGACTTTGCAGGACTCGACGAAGCTTAGTGTACAGGTAGAAGGGCCTACTCCGAGTTTTATCGATATGATTTTGAGGATTTCAACCACACCAAAACTCTCATTATTTTTCTCTTGTGTGTTTGTACACGGACTATGGTTCTTGGGAAATTATTATTATATTATCACATAAGGTGAACAGCTTCAGTCACGGGCCCGGGTAAACTCCAATATCTTTATGAAAAGAAAATTTTATATGCTTCAAAAAATCTCAGGGCGCGACAGTTGGTATCGGAGCAACCAGGAACTCTATCTACAAATACATGAGGTGAAAAATAATGTTGTGTCTAGACTGATTTTTCGTATGAGTCAGGGGGTGTAGCACGTAAAGTAATAAACATAGTTCTGTTGATGGTATATCTTGTAAGGTTGTGGAACTGCCAAGGAGATATCCACCAAACGCCCGTGGTATGGGACATGCGGCGTTAGTGGATGGCTCCAAGGTTTGTTGTGCTCGTTTAGCGTAAAGTTGTTTTTGAGGTGTTGTAAAATACTCGTGGTATGGGACGTGAGTACTAGCGGCCACTTAGAAGCGTCATTACGCATACACTTCCAAATATGTCAATGCAGATAATTAGGTAACATGTATAGAAGGGTTGTGGGACTGCCACGGAGAAACCACCAAACACCCGTGGTATGGGACATGCGGTGTTAGTGAGTAGCTCCAAGGTTTGTTGCGCTGCTATTGCGTAATACTGTTTTTGAAATAGCTAATCAAAAGCGTCATTACGCATATACTTCTAGATATGTTAAAACCAACAATTGATTTTCTGGTTTTATGGTTTTGTTGCCTGATAATAATTGTTATTATCGGAAGGATTTTGCGTATGTTGATTTTAAAAATGAGTGAGTGGGGTGTTGTAAACACACGTCTCGTTTTATGAAAGACTAGTGTAGAAAAACTTGTTTGTGTGTCTGGAACAAACTGTTAATTCAAGGTGGTTACAATCAAGTAGTACCCCAAGGATGTTTCTATCGTGGAGGAGGTTAGATGGCTTGACTTTTGTTGAAGTATCAGTGTAGAAATTAGTGACTCAGAGGACATTTATAGAAATCTTTGTTTTGTGGAAAAGTGATTGGTTGAAGATGCTAGATGTTGAATTAAGCGCAGTGGTTCAAGTCTAACTCCAATTGCTAAAGTGAATGTAATTATTCTGTTGAGAATAATCGCAGTGAGAAGGACCAACCATTAGAGTGAGTGAAGAATATTTCTCCAGCTTTACAGGATATGGCAATTTTAAGACAGTTGAAAAGTGAACCATTGAAGTGGAAATAGTTTTAAGGTGATGAAGGTTCTAACGGACAGAAAGATGAGATATTTTTATAGGACGAGGAGGGTAGCTTTGTGATGACCGTTAACAAAAAGGGGTTTCTCTTCTGACAAGAAAGTAGATTATGGAAAAGAGAAAAACTTTTGGAAAAGAGAGCTCAGGTTTTTAAGGAAATTCAAGATAGGTCAAATCGGTGTGTTGTATCCGCCACAAAGTATAGAAATAGCTGAGTGAAGGGTGTTCGACTTACCTTGCTATAGTTATTTCCGACGGAGCAAAGGAGAGGAGTTTGGAGGAGATGGACATGCTACCAATACTTTTCAAAGACACCTTAAAGAATAGGTGTAGAAGATCTTAGAGAATTAACATAACAACTTTAAGGTTGGTTGGTCAAGACTTTATCCATCTAAGATTTTTCCTAGAGAAGTGCATGTGATTTTGTAAAGAAGGAAGACGGATCTCTTCGATCAGCTACAATTGGTCAAGATGTTCTCTTGGAGTGATTCAAGATCTCAATGTCATCGACTGAGGATGCGAGAAGAGATATCTCAAGAGCTTTATTTTGAACAAGTTCACAAGAAAGGAGTACCACTTACGAAGCATCAAATGGATGGTTTTATGCTGAATGGACTAGGCATGCAAATATTTTATCATAAGGACCCAGTGTGAAATGATTGAAGGATAGTTAGTGTATATCGATGATTTGCTAAGATGGTTTTGATAGTGTTAATGGGTGCTTTACATTGGTGTGTGGATGCGGATTGCAAAAGTAGTAACAGATGCATTGAGTCACAAGATCGAAAAAGAGATTGTTTAAATGCTTAGAAGGAACGGAAGTTATTGGAATAAGACGTTAAGGTTTTAATTGGATGTGTGGCCTGAAAATAAGGGAATTCTTGTGGTTAATTTAGAGGCGAAGTCGCCATCAGATGAGTTCATCTCGAAGCCATAGCAAAAAGAAGATGAGGAAGTGTGAGTGTTATATGGAAAGCCTACCCATAGCAAGACTCTGGTAAAAAGTGTTGGACTCTGGGAAGAATTCTAGTTTCCGACAATAATCGAGCTAAGGAAGAAGCTATTGTGTAAAGTGTATAGATCGCAGTACACTATCTAGCTGGGAAGAATAAGGAGGTATTAAGAAAAGAAAAGAAAAATTCAGTTGGATGGAATGACAACAGATATAAGAGAGGGTGTTACGAGATGTTTAATGGTCAGCAGGTCAAAGCGAATGGAACATTTGGGTACGCTTCCATCGATGGAATTTCAGAATGGAAGCAAGAGTACATTCTCATGGTTTTGGAAATCAGGTTTATCGAAGATGATGAGGACTTCATGGAGGAATGCTTAGTGTCTGAGTACCAGCAGTATCAAGATACGGTGGCCAAGGATGACGTAAAATTGTGAATCTATTTTAGGCAATAGTAGAATGAGTATGAATGTACTTCTTCTACCTCTGAAAAGGATTACTTCTTCAAAATCTCAATGAAGTATGAGAAAGAAATGATAGGTCGACCAAGAGTGTCATCATGAATCATCTTGAAGCAAGATAGTCGGTTAATCTTTCAAGTTCTGGTAAGGACTTAAGAGAGAATTCAGTATCAGCCTAAGGATCAGTACGACCTTCCCTTTATGGATGGATAGCTAGTCACAGAGGATGATTTAGACAAAGAAGATATGTTGTGTGATCGTGTGATGGATTAAAGAGAACACCATTATGTTGAAACCAAGTCATATGATGGATTAGAGAGAAAGAGCATCGACAGATTGAAAGGTAGGTTGGTGAAGCCCGAATAATTACAACATTGACTAGATTTGGTGAAGTTTACCAGAGTGCATAGCAGAAGTTTGTTAGGACCTCTGTAAGCATGGACAAGGTAGGATTGATATCTTAAAGACTAGCATTACCCCTTAGCCTAATGGTGGTTAAGATGTGTTTCAGGTGTCCATAGTTTGGAAGCATGGGTGAGATGCTTCGCACGTCTTGGACTAGACAGCAGTTGCCCAAGAACTTGATATGATTTATCATAGGAGGAAAGATCAATCAGAAGTTTGGATTATAAGGAATGGGTGTTCGAGCAAAAGAAATTTTGTTATGTTAAGGGTTAAGGTAGCACCACTTTCCTGGGAAATTATTATTATATTCTCACATAAGGCATGCGGCTCCAGTCGCGGGCCCGGGTAAACTCCGATATCTTTACGAAAAGAAAATTTTATATGCTTCAAAAAATTCTGGGGCGCGACAGTGGGTGACACCGCCCTTGCTACCACTGCACCGCCTCCACCATTGATGGGACCAGCTTCTACCGATGAACCCACGCCCACCTTGGTGCTGGATAAGTGTTGGGTCCTCCGTTCTGGCAGCATTGTTACAAAGATGCTTGTTTCTTGGCAGGCCCAGCCACTTGAGGATGCCACATGGATGTTATAGGATGAGTTTTTGGCTTGCTACCCAGCGTGGTTGCCTTGAGGTCAAGATGATAGCAGAAGTGTGGTGGAATGTTGTGCACATTAACCCAAGCACACCTTCCGTCCTATTCGACCTTCCTTACATTCATACTAGGCTACTTTCCTTATTTTATGCTTCTAGTATAATTGTAATAAATTGTAGTTACCTAGACATTGATGTGGTAGTGTGTAATGGACTAGCTATGACCATGCTGATTAATTGGGCCCACTTGCTGGCACAACCCCCAAGGAGAGGCGCGGCTTCCCCATAAGGGGTCGTCTTCTTCCTTGCTTATTTTTTTATGCAATTAAGAATTCAGTCCCCTCTCTCTTCTTTCCTACTCTCTTCCTCTTCCTCTTCGTGAATTGTGCGAGGTACCATTCGTGGCCAAGACGGGCACAACACTGGTATCAAAGCCGTCACGATCTCCGTCCATGGTGTGAGGAAAACAACCAGCTACGGCCCCCGAAGTGCAACCCAAGAAAGAGCACATAATCTCTCATAATATAGCATTTCTTGATAATTGTAAAAAGTTTGTTTCCTAATAGGAACAACTAGAACATCCCAAAGAGGTTGTAAATGAGAATCAAAATCAAAACTATATCCACAAAACTACCAATGAATGGTCTAAGGGCTTGACTCGTCACTCTCATTAATGTACTTGGGGTAGTAAACTATAAGAACATAAGTGTCTTTATGTCATCGATTGGCTTATTGTCATGATCAAAACAATATTGTTACTGTGTATTTTGAGTCAGTTTACAGTTAGAAGATGGAAATATGAAGATAGAACGAAAGGAAGACTCAAATCCGTGTTTTCATCACATAAAAGCATGCACACATATCACATTCACACACTTTAGTATAAAAAGGTCATATCTGACAAAATGGTGAAAATTAGAGATTTGAACAGTGAAAAATAAAAAATCTGATCAGATCAATCAATCACCAAGCTGGAACGACCAATCGTTGATGAGTTGCAATATAATCTCCAAAAATTGACTGAACAATCGATCACTTCTATGAAACAATCGATTGACACATTAAATAGCATTGTTCAAAATGAAGTTGAGAGTTAGCGATTGATTGGCTAAGTGAAATGATCGATCTACTGAAGATACATGAGGAAAAGTACAGAGATCGCTTTGTGAAAATGATTGCCTAATTTTATTACAAATTTCTCATTAGAACACATTAAAACTAGGCACATTAAGTTGAACAAATTTTGTGTTTATTTTGTTTTAAATGGAACGATAAATCTTGTAACTTAATTGCGAGTAAGAGGCACTTTAGTTTTCTCAGTTTGTCTATGCCACACACAATCCATAAACCAACATAGACATCCCAAATGGCATGACCAACCAGTCATGCATTCTTCCCTTGTATTGAATGCAATTTTCCATTAATCACCCAATCTCATTAGAATTTGACAGTACTTCCTCTTCAAATCCAGTTTGCTAAAGATAGTAGCACCACTTAATTGATCAAGCAAATCATCAAGCCGTAGAATAGAAAAGTGATACTTAATAAAGATTTTATAAATAGCATGACTATCCACACACATACCCTAGCTACCATCTTTTTTAGGTTAAAAATGGTACAACATATGGACTCAAACTCTCTCTAATATGTCCTTTGCTCAACAACTTTTGAACATGTAATTGAAGCTCTTGATGCTCTTTAGGACTCCTCCTACTATATTGACAATTAGGGAGTATAAATCCTGTCATCAAACTAATTTAGTGTTGAATATGTCATGCCCATGATTTTCAAAAATCATTTATCAAAATAAAACCAATAGAAACAATTTTTTTTTCATAACTCCTTTTATCAATTATTGAAAAAAATATCCTCGGGGTGATTCACTCATTTTCAACCATACGAATATTCAAATCATCATATTCATAAATAAGACAAGGTCAAATAACACATAAATCACACAAGGTCTTGTCCGAGTATATACCACTAATCCATCACACACGTACAACCATAAGTAATTGGCACTTATGTGCCTACATTCAAATTACATACTATACTAAAAGTCTTACTAATAAAGATAATAAATCCTACAGTTCTTCTAGAGCTTGTCGTCCTTCCCAAACAGACAAATTCAATCCGGCTACTCTTCCAGCATACCTGCTTCATGAGGATGCTAAGCATACAAATATACCTTGTGGGATGGTTAAACAAGTACTATGTAATTACAATGCATATTATTTCATTACATTATTACAAAATCAACAACTATCATATCCAGTAGTAATCATCATCACCACCGCACATAAATAGAGTAAGCAAGGCATTCATAATTGCTTAGCAACAATTTCAAACATCATAACGCAACTTAACTCAGGAGTTTCTTGCTCTATAAGTGCATGTCTAGGTTCTCTATGACACGATTGTTGCGTCTAGGAGTACAGCCTCACCTCACTAAACTATGAACTTCTCATCATGGCCCTCAAGTAATTTGAGGCCTACCTTCTCTATCCACGCCATGAAGCTAAGGTCCACAGGGGCTCATAGACCTAAGTAGTTGAAATCCCGACTTCCATAATTATTGAAACCTCATGTATTGCGCTAAACAGGACCAATAATTTTATAATTCTTTAGTCCATAAAAACACATCTCCCAAGCCAGAGAATAATTTTAAATAACTCCCATCCAAAGAAGCTGAAAGACCTTGGTCCTATTTCTTACGAAACCCTTTCCATTTACATGGCTAAAGATTAACTTGAGGAGCAATACCGATACAAGGATCCTATGTCCTTAAGTTCCTTTATCCAATTATCTGAGGGTGCAATCCATTATAAGGATTTACACACATACAATGGTACATAAACTCAAACAATCATCAATACAACATCACATATTAATTACATCGCATGCATTTAATATCATGTTATTATATCTCATAATAATAGCCTAACACTTATATTATACATTTCTACCATTTACACAAAAACCTTACTATCAATAGACTCATTAAAGTGGTAGCGAAGTCACCAATATCATCGGTAACTCATCGACGCGGACAATGGGATGACAAGGACATCCATCCTCGTCTATGCCTCACCGTCATGTTGACCTCACTGCCAGTATCCCATCGGTAGCTCACCGATGTGTCGATGCATATGAATATCTCATATCTTCATCTTCTATATTGCATCGGCGGCATCACGAACATGTCGGTAGACTTGCTTAATGTTGATCTAAAATATGATGTTACATAATATTTCACATACACTATTTCTTAACAAGACAATAGAATAATTTCATGGAATCAAATACTCATTTAACACAAACATCATAATCATATTCATCATCATAACAACATATCATGCAAAGTCATGCCTTAATGTATATAATGATAATAACATTATAATTCAAATCCATCTTGCATACATATGATGTTAAATCATAGTACAAGGTTAGCAATACAACCTCCTTTTTGTAATCAAATGAGATCTCTACAAATCTTATTCTTCTTCCCTTCTATACTCACTCAGTCCACTGCTTTCTCCCCTAAGTCAGAGATTTGTAGAATTAGGGTCATGGTTTTGCCAAATGTATTTATATGAGAATCAAATAACCAAATTCTGGTGCATAACTACCCATGAAATTGCTTGGAACCATTTTTTCTTGCGGTTTCATAACCCATCAGTGCAACTGATTTATGACCATCAACACGTCAAAAGGTTGCCGACAGTGTCTTGAATACTTCATTGGTGAGTTGATCGACATGTCAAACCTCACCACCAGTAAATTACTATTTCATCGTTAGGTTCACAGACGTCTCGGTGCCTGCTATCAGAACTTTTTACTCTAAACTAAAATTAAACAAACTTCATTTTTATCATCATTATTACTTCTCTAAGTTTATCACTTAATAATTTCATATTTATCAAAGAGGCTTATTGATTTAAAGAATGAGAGACTCACAATACAAGGTTATAAACAAACTATGAGGATAAATCATGAATAGTAGTATAGAGGCATCTAGTAGCTGAGGTGAGAGGCTGAGACCAAGCCATTGTGAGCGGAGTGTGGTCCATGTGGTAGTTCAGGCTTTCATGGAGTGAATAGATGCTCGACCATATTAGATGGATTACTTTAGGTCAATCTCTGTAATAGATCAATCAGTTTATCCTTGTCTTGTTCGCATGTGATACTCTACACTCATATTAGACGGTGATGATGCATTGGTTGGAGCTACAGGAGGTAGAACTATTCATGTCTTGGCTCGGATTATTGCTAATGTGATACATTGTGAGCAGTGCCCGGTTAGATATCCTCAGTTTGATGGATTTCCATTCCCTTCCAATAGTGAGTTGGCAGGTCAACTCACAAGCCTACCCAGAGGCAAAGAGTTGGATATTTGTCTTCTTTCTCAATATTATAAGATTGCTGACTATCGTCTATTGCATGTGATAGATCAATATGACAATTGGAGCATGAGGAAAGAGAGCATTGACAAGATGTGGCTCGGATTTTATTTCTTTTGTCAGAGTTACAGTTGGACTTGGACTTGTCAATTATCATATTTGGTTGAATTATGACTTTTCTACATTGTCATACACATGAGATGCTACCATATCATTACGTTATGTGTTAGATAATCAATTTTGTTCATCTTATGATCCTACGAGTAGAGACTACTATAGTTGGTATGAGACCTATTAATGTTGTTGTTGTCAAACATATGGTGTCTCACACTAGGGGACATGAGGGAGCAAACCCAGAGGAGTAGCATATACAAGCATATGCACCACAACTTGAGACATCATATGATCATCTAGATGGGCCTATGACATATGCAAAGTTTATTTCATTACAAGATGAGATGTGTTAGGGGTTTACAACCATCAAGACGTTACTCATAGACAAATTTCCGCACCGAAACAGTGTGGCACCTAAAAAAACTATAAATTTTCAATATTTGGCCACATGGATATAAGTGAGTTTGATCATTAGGTCTTCTTAGTATAATAACTTCCTTTATACATGAATTTTAGATATAAAACTTTATTAATAAATAAATAAAGAACTTTGTAGTGTTGCTAAGAGTGGCCAAATCGAAGCTCAAATGAGGAAGTTATGATAGATGAAACATCAAGGTAATTTTGGAGTACAGGTGTAAACTAATAAATTTAACCTTTGGTAATTCTAAGTACAATAACTTATTCTGTTGGCTGAATTTAAGTAAAAATTTTGAAAGATAAAAAGTAGACAGAGACAGCTTTGAAACACATCTAAGAATGCCTAAATCGGAGTGTGGATGATGTTCATATGATTGTCTAAAGTTAGACCTAAGGTGTTGTCATGACTTGCCGGCTCTAGTAGATCTGACCCTTAGTCATTGTTAAGGTTGTAACTTTTTCTACATGATTATTTTTTATCATGAATTTTTTAATTAGAAAATGGACAGAAATATCTTCATAATTCCACCAAGAAAGCATTAATCAAAGTTTGTATCAGGAAGTTATGACTTTCCAAAATTAGGACTTGGTGCAATCAACAGTTGTTGTTGGCGGGTTCCTAGACGTGTCGATGACCTGCCGTTGGTTCAAACAATTTTGATGTTTCGCTCAAACACAACCCAGATTGACAATTTTAAACCATAATTTAGTCCCATTTTCCTTATAAGTGACTTTTTAAGTATTTAGACTCTATTTCTTTCAAAAAAAATCTCTCCAAATGAAGGAGAAGATAAAGGGCTCTCCAAATCAAGGGAAGGAATATATTTATGCGGGGACTAGTCAGCATCACTCTTAAGGAAAGTTTTTATATTGTGAAATAGGTCAAATTGCTAATCTTGTACTATGATTTAACATAGAATATGCATTTAAGATTTAAATTATGAAATTATTAGATATGAAAGCATAAAAATAGGATTTTTTGTGAATCTATGTCATGGTAATGTTGAGGAATCATGATTTTATTTTTTATTGTAAACCTTAATTCCATGCTTTGGTTTTGAAATGATTGCATGAGATATGTATTAATTACTTGCATAATACGAAAGCATGTAAAGGATAATTATGAGATTTGTCATGGTTATGTTAAGATAATATGTTATTCCCACATTTAATGATCAATTGATATTGAGAATCATCATTTCATATTACAAGTAGGTTATGTGTGAGAAGAATTATGATATTATATGATAAGGAGTGATTTAAGGAAGTCGGGACAATTTTTGTTATTTCTTCCTGACCATCGAAATATCCATTGACTCGTCAATGATGTCGTCTATGTCATGAAATAGATGACAATGCTAATATCAATGAGCATTGACACATCAGTATTTTACCGGTAGTAAGGTTGACGCACTGGTAAGGCATCAATGAGGATGGTTGTCCTTGCCACCCACTGTCAGCGAGGGTTTGAAGCGTCAATGAGTTATCAATGGTCGTTAGTGACTTGTTCGACATGTCGATAAGTCTACCGATAGTAAGTTGGTTTTGGGTATATTTATCATGAACTGTTATAAATGTTAAGCTATTATTATAAAAAAAATAGCATGTTATTTGATGCAAGAGCTGCAATTATATGTGATGATGTAATGAATTATAATTTGGTGTATATACTTTTGTGTGTGAATATCCTTTTAATGGGTCACACCCCAAGACTGATGTTTTTTGGCATATGAAGTTGAAGGGTTTGGTCGAATATTTTGGCCACGATATTCTGGCTCTCTAGAAATGGGAGTTATGTAAAATGACTTCCTTGACCCGGGATCATATTTGAATAAACTATAGTATTAAAAGATGACTACTCCCACGTAGCACAATAAAGGAACTTTCGATAATCATGGAAGTCATAATCTCAGCATTAGGGTCCATGAGCCCTAGTGATGCTTTGTTTCATGGTGTGGATGAGGTGAGGCAGACTTCATAGTACTATGCTCATAATGTGATAGCCCAATATCTAGTAGTTGAGCCTTTAGATGAGGTTATAGTGTCATAGAGAACCTTATGGCTTGTTAAATTTTAATTGTTACTTATAAGTGTACAAATCAAAGGTAGAAATGTGGCTAACCAAGGTCAATCCTTTAGAGACTCGAAATCAGAAACTAAATTTTAATATAATCAAGTCAAACTCTAATCTAGTTAATGAATTATAAAGTAATTGCCTACTTTAAAAACCCTAAAACATCTCATAATAAAAAGCAAAGTAAATTTATTAAAACTATAAAAAAAAGTAATAAAATTTAAAGTTAAATCTAATAATGAACAAGAATCAAAACTCTGAGTATCAATTTAAACTAAGAAAGTAATATCAAACAATTCAAATATCCAATTATCCAAACTACTAAAGCATAAGATCCGCATGAATTAATTGTAAAGAGTCATGTCCATGATTATTGATCTAGTTTCCATACTATCTCATAACCCATTAGAATTCAATCTCATGTATTACAAAAAATATCATCATTAGCCATACTTTTAGAGTAAAAATTATGTCCACATTTCCTTAATAAGATTAAAATTAAGTTCATAATTGTAGCCACCAGATGCACATCATAATTAATACCCAACTTTAATTCAACAGTTAAAAATCTACGCAACTAATTAATAAAAACTACCTCAAATCATTAGGAAGAACATGATTAATCTTATATCCAAGATAGAGTTTATCAATTGAAAATACATAGAACAATGATACATTGAAGCACACATAAAAGATATTTAATTAACTCTCATGATCATTAATCTATACAAATTAACAAGGCTTCATCATAGCCTTAAATGGAAAACTTAGTTCCTCATTAACCTAAGAACTAAATCCATAATCTCCATTAAACTAAGTCGAAAGAAACTTACAACTTTAGAAAAAAATCAAGAAAATATGAAAATTTTTGAACTGCTATAGTTTTGATGAATAGTTGTTACTGCTCATCGTCTTCAACCTCTCGCCTCTACTACAATACCCTCAAAAACAATTTTTTCCTTACTGATTTTTGTTGCTCCAGCTATTGGGCTTTGATTCCTTCATTTTCAAATTGTTTTCTACATGATTTTGTATGATGGGATTGAGTGAATTTGCCTCTAGTTCATTCTATTCATCTCCTCACTCCATTTCGAAGTTATGCAATTATCTGTTCATGTTCAAACACGCAGGATATATTTGTTCATTCCTTGTTCAAGTCATTAAGTTTGTCCCAAAATAGATTCTCTCTTCTTATTCTTCTTTCATTTTCCTTCATCTTTTTTGCTCATCACTTCTTTCCTTATATTTTCCTTCTCTGGTTCTCTCCTCACATTCTTTGTTTTTATTGTTCATATGAGTTGTTGTGAACTTGCCATTTATGTTCTAGATGTCTCTTGCTACAATTTGTTGGACATTGGCTAGGAACTAGCTACTACCTTTCCTAAGTCTTGGCTTTGCTTTTAAAGGCTAGGTAATAAATGGAAAGGAGGTCTTTCTTATGCTTATAGGAAAGATCTCTTTTATGCAAAAATTTGTAGGCTGCCCTATGATTTCTAACTCTAGCTTGCCATAAGCTGATCTTTCCTCATTAGGTTTTCTTTATATTTTCATGTGAAAACCCCTGCTTTTGCATTGATGTGTATGCTCCGTACCAATATCTGATCCATCCAAGATGTTTAAACCATGTCCAAATATTTTCTAAGTAACATGAGCATCAAGAAAGTTGTTTGCGCGATATCTACCTACAATGCACGATAAGACCATCATTGAGACATGTAAAAATTATATAAAATCCCAACTTGATTCGAATGCATTCTTAACCTACTAATAATTCCTAAATTAATTAATTATTAAATCAAACTACTTCTATTTGTCTTAACATAAATAAACACTAATTGGCCCTAAATTAGCCTAATCTTACGCTTAAAATTAGGTAAAAAAGAGTATAATATGTATAAAAACTATGCACAACACTTACACTTATGGAGAAAGAGACTTCTAAGTGAGGTCACGTTATGATTGTAAAATACATTCATGAATATTATACTTATTCCACTTATGTTTTGTGGTGTTGATGATATTATATCTTTTCTACTTATATACAATGATGATGATGTGTTCTATTGAAGATGATATATGGTGATTGTGTGATGATGTAATGTAATCATGTGCATGGTTATTACATAATACTTGTTTAGTCATTCCACTAGGTATATTAGTATATTCAACATCCATATGATGTAGGTGCTATGCATTGTTGAAGTAACTTCAGGACTTTAGGCATGCGTCAATTATGATGTTTGCTAGGCAATTTGGAATATTTAAAATTTTCTTACTAAAAGGTAGATAACCTTAGGCACGGGAGTCCCAATCTATTTGTATTTGTTCATATTAAGATAATCAGACATACACTTGAGTAAGACGCTATGTGATTTAGAATATGATTTGACTTGGATTATAAATGTACTATGATTTAGTAAAGATATGTTCAAAAAATGGTTGACTTAATCCCTACGATAACTTGTCAAATAATTGACAAAATGTTTTGACATTTTTTTCCATTGTTTTGTTTATAAAAAATAGTTAAAAAATCTTGAGGCTTGACAAACAAACAGTAAGGAGGAGCTTCTTATAAGTATAAAATATATATCTATATTATATGTCTTTTTACCTTATTTGCTAGAATATATTAGGTTAATTTAGAGTTAGTTATGGTTTATTTAGATTAAGATATATATTAGTGTTTTAGTTTAATTATTAATAATGTTGTAGTTATTAGTAGTTTAGATGTGTATTTAAATCAAGTTAGAATTTTAGTTATATTCTACATGTCTAAAGTATGATATTTTATGTTTTGTATGTAAAGTGCACTTATCGAGGTACTTGGACGATGTTTGGAATAGTTCAAAATAGTCTTGACATGCTTTAAAGTGATTTAGACAACATTTCGGAGTTATAAACAAGTTGGAAACTAATATGGACACGAAGAAAAGCTTAATGAACAGATTATAGACTGTCCAGAAAAACTGTCCAGATTGCAGAAACACTGTAGCCGTTCGAACGGGCATCCATGGAGTTAGAATGGGATAATGTGATTTTGAAGAAAAACTCAGTATAAGAGTTTGAACGGGCATGCAGGGCGTTCGAACAGCATAACGCGCAGTTTCCTTATTTGACCCAAATTTTAATCCTTTTCATATTTGACTTCTTCCTACAGATCTTATAAAAAGACATATTTGGCTTGGAACCAGAGGATTCTAGTAGATTTTAGGAAGAGAAAAAGGAAGAAGAAGATAGAAGAAAACTCAAAGCTTTTAATGGAGATTCAAGTGCTTTCTTTTACAATGGAAGGCTAGACTTTTCTTTTATTTAGGAGTTGATGAAGCTATAGATAAGTTTCAGTTTCTTTTCTTTTTAATTTAGATCTCTATTGTGAATGATGACAATTGTATGATATGGATTTCCTTTTTAATGAAAGGGCTTTTATTGTCTATTCAAGTCTATGTTGATTTATTGTCTTGTAGATGATAGATTGATGTGGTTTTGATATTTGCATCGATTCTAATTTCTGTGATTTAGATGAGATGGTCATACAATAGTTTAATGTTCAGATAATTAATGACTTGGATGAGTTATACTAAGATTAGACAGGTCATGCCTATAGCTAGTTTAGTGTAGATGATCCGTGCTATTGTCGAAGATAGTTTATGCCATGAAATTTAATTAATGATTCTTTCTGAAGTAATTCTAGCTTGTAGTTGAGAATACTTGCTCATATTCACATTAGATTTAGATTAAAAGTTAAGAAATTGTTATGGTTCTATATTGGATTCGATTTCCTAAGTAAATTCTATCATATTAATCTCTTGCTTTTAAACTTGTTGATTTCTTTCCTTTACTTAATTAAAGTTTAAGCTTGTTTTAGTTTTCAATCAGCAAATTCATCTTTAGATTTAGTGATATTCCGTTCGTCCCTAAGGTTCGACAACCCTTAAATATTTATCCTAATACAATTACCTTGTACACTTGCAAAGGGTTTAATTATAAAAGATCAGCTTCCTAATGATGATGATACTAGAGATGATTAAGTTTTTTTTCATTTTATTATGTATTGGAACTTATGTCAATTCCTTGTATGTTCAATGTGACCATGAGATGTATTTTAAAACTGATGATCTTATTGGATATACAATGGGCATGTTTTATTTATTGTTTATTTCTTTCATGTCTTGTGGTGGTGATTATGACTTGACTATGCTTAATTCAATTTTTGTTGATTATTAATTTATTTTTTGTCTATTCGTGTCAAAATAGGGGAGAAATGATTGATGAAAATCAAAGTTCTTATTTTTGACAATACTATGCAAATTATTTTGTTTATAAGTGTGTAGGATAACTACAGCTTTTTACAAAGCTTTTCAAGATCAATTCCAAACTGTTTGTATTAAGTCTTAGTTTTGTTAAGCCAAATATACAAGGAAAAGTCAATGCACTATGTCAAGAATAGTAGTTGTTTTATTTGATTTTCAATCTTGTAGATTTTAATACAAAATAGCCAAATGGGAGAATTGAAAAAACATATGAGGCATAAAAATTATAATTGGCTAATGTTGATTATCAAAACTATGTCAAAACTTCATTTATCTTTTTAGTCTTTGGAATCTAAATAGATATAATTGTGGTCGAATTGGATTTGAAATTGACAAGCATGAAAGTAGGAACAGACGCATTCTTATCTATCAAAGTTGAAGACCATGAGCATTTAAGGTGAAAGAGATTAATTTGCACATTCACATACACAAATCACATAGAATGAGTAACTTAAGTGATTTTGGGAGTTTCTAACCGAATTAGGGTGAAAAGGGCAAAACTGTCAAAATATTGTTTAATCAATTAATCGCTAGAGGTATCATACCCTAATAAAACAATAAACAATTGATCACTATTTGAAACAAGCAATCATTGTATGTTATGGTTACCTAGTCTAAGCCTTTCTAGAAGAGATTTTATTCTTAATTAGAGTCAAACTCTTAAACCGACTTAATATCTTATTTTCCGACTAGGGAATCAAGAAATCGAAGAGAGGAAAACCTAGAAAATCATAGAGAATAGTTTTTTTTCCATTGTTTTCCTAGAGAGATCAACCTTGAGCATCAAGCTTTTGTTAATGGTGATTTCATGAAGACACACAACTAAAAGAGAAGATTCTCACATAATAATTCAAAGTGGAGCTGCAGCAAAATCTTCAAAGGAGTTGAAGAGGATTGAGGCTAAAGTCAAAGGACAAGGGGAGCTTGTTGTTGTGGCTAAAAGGAGGCAAAGAAAAAATAAGTAGAGGAAAAAATTTAATTGCTTGGAGTAGAAAAGAATTTGTTGTAAATCTAAACAAAAAGAAGTTTTTGGGTTAGAATCAAACAACGAAGGTTGTTGGTTTTCTTTTGTCTATATAGTATCATACTATCTAGATCAAGAGTAGATGTCATGGTTTTTTACCCTAGTTGGAGTTTTTCATGTTAAATCCTTATGTGCTCATGTGTGATTTGCATTCTTGGTTTGATTGAATATCTTATAGATTAATCATATATGCGTAGATACTTAGTTTCCATTGCATAATAGAAATTTCTACACATAGTGGATAGAACTATTGATTCTTACTTCTACGAAGTACTAGTTTGAAGAACAATCTAGTAATCTTATAAGCCACCTCGATATATATTAAACTCTCAAGTACAACACCAACTCAAATGGAGCAGTTATACACATTCATTTATCCAAGCAATCTTTATAGCATAGCACATTTGACTTTCTAGTGTTGGCAAGGCATAGCAAGCATAAAAACTTCATCGTGCAATGGTTAACCAAGGCAAGATCAGATGTGTGAAATTATCCAAGATGTGGTCGACAAAAGTTTCAAGCATCACAAAAGAAGCCAAATTTTTTGATAATGGAGCATGTACCGCTGGAGAAGAGAGAAAAATCCCCAACAAGCAAAGACTTGACTAGGTTGTTGATAGATTGAATGGGGGAGAGCATCATAGAGTAGCAAGCCACATTGCTTGTGACACATGATAGGGTACACATGTGCTTATGTGTTTCACACATGGTGTGCATGCATTACAAGGAAAACCCACAACAGTGTGCAACATTTGTGAATGTAAGACCCTTGAACTTAGAACTGGTTTATGTTACTCTATTTAATTGTTATTATGTGGTTTAATGCAAATTCTGATCGATTTTGACTAATTTCAAAATTAAAGTGGTCAACAAAAGTTTTAACCAAAATTTTCTTCACATTTATGGTTTTTAAGTTAATTTTCTGAAAAGTTAGGGGGCGGGACCCACCGTGGGCCCATGTGAGAATTTGGGATTATTGGTCCCAAATGACCCTAACATTAACCTAAGAGAGAAAATAATTATTTCAAAATTTTGAGATTTTAATTTTCTTTAAAATAACCAAGTTTTTTCATTTTTAGTAGTAAATACTATTTATACCCCCTAAATTCATTAGGTTTACCCCACCCTTTACTATAAAAGGAATGACCCGGCCACTTTTCCAATTGGGAAAGGGCTTAGACCTGGAACTTAGGAGCCTAATCCTCATTTTACCTAAAAGAGAAAGGAGATTAAGGTATGAGTTTGCTTAATATTTTATTAATCTTTAGGGTTTTTTTTAAATCTTTCAAATCTCTTCATTCGCTTTGGATTAATCACAATTTCTACCCAAAAGCTACTGATTTGAACTTCTATTTCAAACTCTCATGATGTGAATTTTGTTTTTGAGCTTCTTGAACCCTAAATCTACTAGTTCTTAAAGGTTTTAGATGTTTTAAATCGGATTTATGAAGGCATTAAAAAGAATCCCTTTATTGGGTAGCTTTTTAAGGTGTTAGAGGAGCTAATTCGAGTCAAGAAGTCGCTGGACGGTAATGGTTTTAGTCTTAAACATTGTTGTGATTTCAAATTTAAGTTTTGTTGGAGTTTGAAGTGGGTTCCATGGTTATGAGCTTTAATAGTGATTTAAAAAAAAATAATCTTTGATGAGATTTCTTAGGGTTTTTGTTTAGTAATAGCTCTAAACATAGATTGGATTATCATGATATTTGGTTTTAATTTTACAGTTGGGAAGATGAACCAGGAATTGCCGTTATGGCAATCGAACGGCCTGATAGCCGATCGAACGGCCAGGCATTCGAATGGCTCTGCAGGGCGTTTGAACACTAACACTACAGTTCGGCTACTTTTGTATATTTTGCTTATTTTAGTGTTTTACTCTTGAGTATCATTTCTTATTACATTGATGAGTAATATATGCTATAATAAGCTACTAGAAGGGTATAAATTGATGTTGAATGTCATGAAGAATGTTTAAGTGTTAAGAGGATTTTATGTTATTTGGTTGAGCATGTCATAAATCCTTGTATTCAATCCATGATTGAATAATTCATTGTATTTTAGTATGATTCTAGAATAGTTTATAGCATGAAAATGGGTAAATGATGGTGTCATGTTTAGCTTTAAGTGTGGTATGAGTATGCTCATATAAGTTTAGCATGTGTTTGCACTTGATTTGAATGGTGCTTTCTGATAGTTTTCACCCATGATTTTAGTAAGAACTATGATTAAATATTAATGAACATGTGTGTGGTATGATGATGAGTTATTACAAGGCATGTTTATATGCTTAAAATTGAATATTTCTACTATGTACATACACATGTGGGGGATAGTTATGATGATGCTTAATATTATGATTATGAATGATATTTGAGGGGCTGATAGGATCACATATCATGAATTAGGATTCATGTATGTCTTGCCCACATATGTACCATGTTCCATACATCATGAAACAAATTTCCGAATTAGACTTTAACGAGATTAGCTGTGGTTGATCGATTGGATGCTATGATGTGAGATTGCATACCAGATTAATCAATTGTTGACTTATCAAAAATTGGTTGGTCCGAAAAGACATGATATTAATTTGAGTTCCTGAGTGGAACATGGATACTCAGATTGAGTCGATCTGAATGGATATTGAGTTTGAGTTGAATAAAAACGAGTTGTGTACTCACATGCAATTAAGATTTCTTGAGATAGTCATCTAGACCCTGAGAATCCAGAGTGGTACGCCTTCGTGCACCAGCTACCACGTGTTCTACCTTCCCTATGTAGGAATTTGGACTCTTCCCGCCATAGGAAATGTCAAGGGTGAACACACTGCTCTAAGTTCTCTATGTGGGATTTAGACATCCTTGGCCAAAACTGTCCTGGGTGAGCAAACTTAGGGGCTAACTACCCCAAACACTTTAAGCTTCATTTGTGCAAATCGAACTATATCTAGCCTATGTGGTATGATTGTATTTCTCTCTATGATGGGGATATTTACCATTTGTTGATGATGCATGTATATGAGATAATATTATGCCCAGGTTACATACGTTGTTGATGGATAATTGAGATTATGTGACACATGTGAATATGATTTATTATGCATGATTTAGTATCGTGTGATTGAGACGCTTATCATGCAAGGTGAATGACCTATGGATGAATGATATGAATATGCATCATGTGATTACATGTTGGAGACACATGTTATGCAAGTTTAATGTTATGAAGGAGAATGGTTTATTATGCATGATCCAAATGTGTGTTAGAGATATTGCTCCTGTAGGTTATATATGATGTTTATGCATTGTGTAATTGAGTGAGAATCACTTATTATGAGAATGGATGTTGTGCCATAATGTGATTATTTATGTTAGAATTAGTATGTATGAGATACTTTTATGCAGGATAATTACTTAAGAGTAAATAGGGATATGGTAAGGGTATTAATAAAAAATTGTGATATTAGGTGAAACGTATATCTGAATTACCAAGTTGATATGTCATGGTTATTTTTTTTATTAATGTTACTGTATTTTAAACCTTACTGAGTTTTACTCACCCCTCTTTCTGTGTTTGTCTTGGGGGTTGCATGGCGTTACAACAGTTAATTAAGATTCCTTGTATGAGGGACGATTGGGATATACATGGGATTAGGCATGAATGCCCCTTGATGTTATTTTGTCTTTTGATTTATGCTGGCACGATTATAGAACACTTTGTATGAATGATTATGTTTTAGACTCGTGCATATATGATGTTTTTAGACTTATCTAAGATTTTCTAATTCGAGGCATGTGTTTAGGCTCATGTGGTACTTTTGAGGATTGATTTCAGAGATATTATCTTCTTTTATTTTACTTTATTTATCTTGCTTAAAGGACTAAAGATTAGTGACTCCACGTATGTGTTAAATACCCAATTAAAGGTCTTTCACAATGCAATTTAGTTACCCCCATATGCTTCATCCGGCCCCTTGACCGAGTTCGGCTTGAGTTGGGCAGGCGCCTGGGAGTGACCGTGCATGCATTGGAGGGAAGCCTACAATGTTGATCAACATGTGTGCGAAATGTTGCATAAGATGTATGCAAAGTTGCACACAAATGGATGGCCATGTTAGGGCACTTGATCAACCATGGTATATATATATAGGGTTTAGAGAGAGAGAGATTGGACCCGAAAGAAAATGCTAATGTTATCAAGTATAGGGGTGCTAATGCGTTAAGCATACTTGAGTTTTGGCCCCTTCCCCATAAATAGCATTGAAGAGTCTTGCGGAGTATTTTGGGGTCATTTGATAAACTTTGGTTTGGGCAGCATGTACAACCACTTTAGTTGTCACTCTAACAATATGAAAAAAATATATTGTGCTAGAAAGAGGGGTTGGTTGAGCAAAAATATTATAATATTTGTATGATGCCTAGCTTTAGAGTTGGTTGCAAGGAAAAGCTACTGGTTGGCTAGCCATTATGCCAGAAGGCCCATCGGCTAGGAGCTAGGGCTTTCAAAGCCACAAGTCAGCCATCCTGCCTTATGGCTTTGTTGAAAAGAAAAACTTCATAGCCGTTGCATGCATAGTGCCGAAATGAACATTATGTTGCTTGAGTTGCCTAAATTGATTGTGTGCATCACAAGGCTACATCTAAATCTGGCTAGCTTGCTTGTTGTATAAACATATGTGTCATATGTAATATAATAACTTATTTCTTTTATCAAAACAATGTCATATATGTTTTAATTTTCTTTCATGTTAAGTCTGAAGGTCATATTTTGAAGATGAAGCTGGAAGAAGACTCAAATCAGTGTTTCGACATGTAAAAATATGTACACACATCACACTCACACAGCTCAGGGTAAAGGGAACCTTAATTGAGAGTGTAGTTGAGTGATGAAAATTTTTTAAATGGAAATTCACATTTGTGTTCAAAGTGATCAATTGTTGGGTCAAAGGATCGTTCAACCATGATTGAAGTGCAAAAGGTTCTTTGATATCATAATCAAAAGATCTCATGCTAGATTGATTGATCAGTTAGTGAATGCTTATTCAAAATCTTCAACCAAGAGGTAGATTTGACCGCTTAGAAGAATGATCAATCTCTTGGAGTGTCTAGGTTGGACAGAATAGGTAAAAGATCAATTGCCCAGTGAAACGATCAATCGTTTGAACCCACAATTTCCTAAATTAAACCATTCTAATTTGATTTAAACACCCAGTTAAACTAAACTTTTTTATTGGACATAGGGGCTCTATATAAAGAGTTTCGAACATGAGAGGAGAGGATTGAAAGGCTTAAAAATTGGAGAACATGGGTGAAACTTCTCTAATGGATTATAAGGAGATTAAGTCTTCATGCTCATGAGTTTTACTACCATTATCAAAAGAGTAATTAGTCACAATTAGAGCACAAAAAACTTGTTGTGACAAGTTATTAATGAAGATTATTGCTGAGAATATTAAGTAAAAGGAGATTTGTGCAAAAGGGGGTACACATGAAATTTTACATTTGTCGGAATCACAATCAGGCACGAAGATTAAGCCTTTACCAGTAAACAACTAAGGTGTAATTGATTTAGAGTTTAGAGTGGTGTGAATAACCAACCGTTTGAAGAAAAAGATGAGTCTTTTGCCTTTATAAACTAGTAAGTAATCTCTAGTTTACATTGTGCATAGCTTATTTGGATAGTGTCTTTTGGTTTTTCCCTTAAAGGGTTTAATATAAAAAATTCGTATGAGTTTGCTTGGTGATTGTTTTGCATATTTTCATTAGAACACATAGAAATTATGAGCACAAGCTTCAGCAAAATCAAATTTTGATTTTTATTTAAAGGGGATGATATATCTTGTAGCTTAAATATGCATTAGAAGCACTTCATCCTTCTCAATTTGTTTTTCCACACTTCTCAAACAAACCAACACCAGCACATTCACATGTCAGAATTGGTGCAAATTTGTTGCTTGAGTTTGTAGCAACATGGTACATGGCCATTACTGAGGTAAGGCTTACTTGCCACTACAAAAAATTTGATTTTCAGTGACGGTTGCCAACCATCATTGAAAACAACCTTGACCATAACAAAAGGCATTAGCAACAGTCCAGGGGTCATCGCTAATGATAACATATATAGTATTAACGACTGTCAATTTGGTTTTCAGCGACGACCATGACCATCGTTGAAAATCCTTCCTACACGTTGTGGTTGAGTTCATAGCAACATTTTATGTGGCTTTAGCAACAGTTGTAACCATCACTAATGTATATGTTTTCAGCAACAACCATTACTGCTATCATTGAAACTCATTTTTTAGCGATGCCCATTGTAGGTCGTCACTGAAACACTTTGTTTGAGCTACGACCAATATAACAACAACAATGGCTATAGTCGTCACAAATGTCATTTTTTTTAAAAAGTTAGTTTTAAAATCTTTTAAAATTATTTTTTAAAAAAAGTTAGTTTTAAAATTTTAATTTTAAAAAATTAGAAAAATTATTTTTTTAAAAAAATGACATCATCAACAGCCATAGCTATTGGTGTTGGTAATTTTTTTTAAAAATAATTTAAAAATTAATTCAAAAAAATAGGGAAATTTTTTTTAAAGTGATATTACCATCATTGTTGTTAATTTAAAAAAAAATAAAAAAAATAAAAATTAATTTTTTTGTTAAAAAAATCTTATATAGATTTGATTGCATCTGCTTCAAAATGAGGATAAAACTTACAATATCAAACTTATCAAACTGTGCGTGGAAAGAAGAAAGGTGAAACACGTACTATAGATCCCACAGGAAGCATTTGGCCCCTCTGTGTCAGCATCTCAATAGTACTCAGTTAAGGCAAAAGATAGAGCAGCTGAATCCCGTGAGTGTTGCTTTTGCAAAGCTTCTAGCTCTGATTCCCATGCACGGTCCCTTTCCTGGGAGATCTTGCAAAGTTCCTGAAGCCGAGCCTCCTCAGATGCTGACAGGTCAAGAAGCTGTTTCTGGGTGTCATCTAATTTAGCAGCTATATATGCGAGTTGTTTTTTGGTTCCTTCTGCCTCTTGCTGAGCGTCCAGTTTGCATGTCTTGGATGCACCCAGTTGCTCTTTTGTGTTCTTTAGATCTTCCTGGAGTTGAGTCAGCTGCGTTTCTAGTTCAGTCACCCTGCTTGGCTGCTTTTTCTGAAACACAAAGGGCAAATAGACATGAGAAATTAAATAGAGAAAATCTAAAGTTTGAAATATCAAATAGGACACTTATTTTGGGACAGAGCTGGATTTGGAAGCATTTATATCTTCAGCATAATATTCACTCTGGTTTTTAAAGTTTTGATTTTTAGTAGTCAGAATCTTCACATTACGTTCTTCCTTCAAATTGAAACTTAATTTTTACAACTATACTTCTGATTGTAGCTGAAAGCCAAATGTTTTCAACAGACAGGTTGGTGCACCAGGATCATAATTCACAAATGTGGTCAGAGAATTGGAGCAAAACAATCACTTAAATTGTATGACAAAAATTAGTCTAAAAAACCTTTGTTAGACAGAATCTTTCCTTTCCAATAAGATAATTTACAAAAAATCATTCCAATTAAAGCAAACTAGGAGAAAAGGCCCTGAAAACAAGAAATCAGAAAGAGTGGTGCCTGGAAAAACATCTCCTCCAATTGCTATGCCTGCAGGAGTTTCAATTTACATGAAAACCATATCAACACATATTTTATAGGAAGCAAGCACATACCCTTATATATGCCATCTGTAACACGCGCAATTGTGTTATAGAAATCATTTGACATGCCACCCTGTGATCATCAACCTAACTTTCAGATCTAGCTATTCAACAAAAATCAGTAACTAACACTGGAGTCATATTGATGCATTCAACTTAAAGGTCAAAGCTATAGTTTTGTTATTGAATTTGGTGGAAAAAGCATTAGCAAAGCTCTACTCATTTTAAAAGCTTGCACTGAATAATATTATCAAGTGTTCCTGCAGTGTCACCAATCTTAAAAGCTCCAGCTTGTATGCCTCCAACAGTAGCAGGTCCAATGACGAGTGAATGGAAGACAGATAAAAAATAAACCATCCTAAACATAGCCTTGAAGGAAGAATCTCAAAAAACTTGAGAGAGTTAGAGATTCGCGAGGCACCTGTAATTATCACATCACGAACGCCATCACCATTAATAAAGCTCATATACCTCCCTCCAGGTCGCTCTCGTCCCCGTCCGTAAGATGGTCAAGGATCATTCAATGGCCAGTTATCTTGTATCCTGGATCATTCGTTAAAGTGCTGCATGAGAGTTTCGTACTTCCATTAATCCAAATTTTATCTTGTGGTGAATAACTATATTTCAAGAAAGAATCATTAACATTCAACAAACATCGCAAATTGATTACACATCAGTTTGAAAATCATTAGTTTGGCTCGACTTAATAGTGACAGCAAAAGAAATTAAAAGCTCAAACATAAACAATTTCAAATACAAACACGGATATATGAATCCGGAAAAGCAAAAAAAATTTCAATACAATTTCATTAGTTTGGATAAGACTGTCATATGTTTCAGAGTCCGGAAAAGCACCAGTTTCTTCCATCCTGTTGAGATAAGATTTCGCTTCATCAAATTCCCCTCTTCTTGCAAACCCATGAATGATACAGTTGTAGGTTTCAACCGACGAACTAAGACCATGTCCGTTCATCTCTCGAAATGTCGAGACCGCCTCATTCATAAGACCCGCTTTACTCAACAAATCGATGACCCTTAGCATAGTTCACTTCATTGGTTTGGGACTTCTCTATATTCCTCCATAATCAAACACTTGGTAGGCGGCTAAAAATCTCTAAATATAAACAAAGAATGGACGCACCCAAATGCAAAAAATGGGCAAATAATGCTGTTTAAAGTTTAAACAGAATACAAACAATTTACTAAGTACAAAGACATGAGGAGACAAACAGATTGATACCTGAAGGAGCTCATTAAATTTGGATGTTTCGCTGAGATACTAGATCACGACCCAGAAATGTGCTGGGATGTGGACGTCGTACCCACTTAAACCGGGAAGAGAGGCTCGGTTTGAGAGAACCGGGGTAGCATGTGAAGAGATACGACTAAGGGTCCATTTGTTTGGATTAATCAGGTCTTACCTGATTAAGTATATGATAAGTGAGTTAAAAGTCAACTTATCAACTTGTTTATTTTAAATTTATTTTTTATCTGATTAAGCTAGAAAATTAAGCTTATGTTATTCGAAAATAAGATACGTTTAACAGGCTGATTTGGCTGAAAATAAATCGGGAACCCAACTTGCTGAGACCCTCCTCCATCTCTGAAGCCCTTTCCATGGCGTCGTCTACTTTCCATTTTGGTGCCTTCGACTCTCCTCGTTGCCTGCTTCGTCCCGGATTTATCTGCTCATAAGCCATCCATTCCTCTTTAAGCAACAGTCGCTTCCCCCTATCCTATTGCTACACTCTATCACTCGCCGAGACCCTCCTCCATCCTCTACCATTGCTACCTCTCATCACTGCATGTTTCATCCTAGATTCGTCTCGATTGTTCAACCAGCATCTTGCTAGCAGATCTGTGGCATCTCGCCAGGATTATTCAGCTCTGGCTCTCAGATCATCCTGGATTCGTCTCGATTGTTCACCCAGCATCTCGCTAGCAAATCTGCGGCATCTCGCGATGATTACTCACCTCTGGCTCTCAGATCATCTGTGGTGTTTTCGCCCTAACACTTGAAAGTCCTAATTTTTCTCACTGTCGATTGACATCTGCATCACCAAATTTCTGTTCCTTTCAGCAATCAGGTAGAATCACCTTTCAATTTTTGTCCGAAAGTGTATTGCTTTTGCATGCTTGATGAAAAAAGTTGTGATTTTTCAGTGATATATGTTTATTGATCTTTCATAAGTGGCTAGATCTTGGTTATTTGAGCTTTTAGTGTGATGTCATTTTAAGCATCATGTAGAGCCAAACTAAATAAGTCACAAACCTTGAAAGATGCAGTCTTTTTGCCTAAACTGGATTTTATGCGCAGCTTGCCAGGTTTTATTCATGTTGCTCACTTTTGTCGAAATAATATGCTAAAAAATTGTTTAATAATTGGTTGGTTGTAGATTTAGCTTCTTGCTTTTGTTATGTTGGATTTGCTTGTGGCTTTTGGTTGTTGTTAGTTTTGTTTGGGGACTTACAGTTGCACTTGCAAAAAAAGGCGGGCAGAAATGCATAGTCATTTTTGGCTGTTGTTTATCAATACATAAACTCGTGTACTTCCAGATGGATTTCATATTTCTAAAAAAAAAGGAATTCATATGGTCTGTGCAATATGTTCTATTGACACTATAACCCTTTATAAAAAGGTATTAATAATAAGATAAATGCATATTAGTTGTAGAGGTTGGAGAAGCTCATGGAGTTCGACTAGGGGAGTCAATGAAATCAATCATAAAATCATACTCCCTCCATCTTAAAATAAGTGTCCTATTTATTTTAATTTATTTTGAAAAATCAAATAAAAATATTCATTTTAGGACGGATGGAATATATATTAATTTAGAATCAACATCTTGACTCGAAAAAGCTAAAGAATGGAGTCAACTCAAGAGTTTTTAGAATTAAAATAGAGTTTTTAAACTATGGAACAAATTAATTAGGGGTTCTTTCGATTGTATTGTGTCTGCAATGACTACAACCATGCCCTCTTGCTGTAGAAAACAACCAAAAAAAATGTTGCAACACCTTTACATGCTATGATATAAATGATTTCTCTATGGAAATTAGTTTAACAACAACGATGTAATTTAAGTTTCATTTTTTTTGTCTAAAAACCATTATATATTGTCTCCTTTTTTATTTTTTTAGTTCACCTCTAAACATCTTTAAGAAGTACAAAAAAAAAATCCTCGCAAAAGGTGCCTTGTGCTGTTGTGCTTTCATGCTTTTCTTTCTATTTTGATTTTATTTTTCAATTCATATCTTCACTAACTTTTATGCTGAATTTAAATTTGGATTGATTTTCTATGGGATATTGGTTATAGTTGACCCTGGTATCTTTCATTTAAATTGGTTTGTGGTGTATCTATTACTTGCAACCACAAGTGTGGTTTGTGTTATCATCCTTGCACTTTTGGCATATGTTTTACTCCCTCTGTCTTGCATTAAGGATTTTATTGTTTCTTTTCCTGTGTATTTCATCGTCTGTAACTTTATGTTATACTATTTTATGTTATGTGATTATGTGATGATATATTGACTTTAAAATGCAACTTATAAATTGTTTTTCTTTGAATGCATAGGCATGCCATTTAAAGATCCAGAGGCTCTTAAGTCTTTTGTCTTATGTTTTAACCATCTTATTTGGGGGTTTTGTAGGGAGAATAAGGCAATTGAACTACTAAAGAGTTCTCCTATTACATGGAATGATTGCAAGTGGAACAGGCCTGCATGATGAATGTTGCAATGTTGTGCTTCTAGGTATATGTCGGGAAAACCAAATCATTAGATTGACTCATCCATATGAGTTTCTGTGTTTCATGTTAAGAATGAATGTCAAGTTATCTATGTTAGGTTATCGTAGCTTGGTGCAATTGATGTGTAAGCATGGCAGAATTCATAATGTGATGAGCCTAAAAAATCATGTATTGACCGAACATATGTCAATTGCAGTATATAATGTTCTTTTATTTCATATATTTCAGAATAGACATATTTTTCTTGCTATGAAACTTTTGGTTGAAATTATCATTGTCTGCAGTTATTTTTTCCTGCTTTGAACTTGGCATCTGCAGATGCAAAAGGAGAAGCTATTGCTCCAACCCCTCGTAGGGTTGCTTTGAGCAACTTGTATCCAGATAGTAACTTTTTTCAGCAGGTAGTGTATGCTCGCTGAACTATACCCTTTTTTAAATTCTACTTCCTGGTTTGAACATTACTTTTCTTTTATTGAAGTTTAAAATTAACTTAGTTTACTGAATACCTATGGGATGCAGCTGCATAAATTATATCATGTTTTTTAAATAATTGTGTAGTCTTGCATTGACAATGGAAGCTTTGAATATATTGAGTGCACCAATGTCATTTAAGGTGCGTAATTCTGGAAGGTTTTCCGACTTGAAGATTGCCATTGTACATATAAATAGCTTTAATGACATAATGTAATTGCTAAATAAATTCTCCACGGAACTTGGAAATTTTTTTATAAAAATTTGGGCTATGTTTGTGTTTTAAAATTGTAAAGTTATTGTGTTGGTCCCGCAAACTCATTTGTATCACCTGTAAAGATAGAATTGCGCTGCATTATAAAAATGGATGCATCCCATCTCTCTCTCTCTTCTCACAAAAGCTTTTAGGCAGCAAGCGTATACATATGTGCAGTTCTAGACAATGCAGATTTCACAAATTATGCCATTATGGCCAATAAACTTTGATCCAATGGCTGTGATTAGCCAACCTATCATGTGAGAAGCCATATTTTTACCATGTGCGCTAATTGTGAGCTTTTCTTGGCAGAAGGCTCTGGTGCCCTTTTCAACTATTTTATGCTTACGGATGACCTATTAAATTTCTATGCACGGTGGCTTGCATTGTGGTTTGTTTCACAGGCATATGATGATGATTCATTTGCATTAATTTGTCAAGACATTAAATCTACAATTGATTTCCTTTGGTTTGGTATTGATTGGTGGGTCCTTTCTCTTATAGCTTAGGCTGATGGATGACTTGCTTTTAAATATATTATATCTGAGGGGAGGTCTTGGGTTCAATTTACAATCCTTGTACCTGCATGTTCCTTTGGAAGTGTTGGCTTTGTAATGTTTGGCTTGATATCTATTGTTGCATTTTGTTTTTTAATTCCTTAAGCCTTTAGGGACTTGGTTTCTAATACTTTATGAGCCCATTTTTTCATGTTTTGATCTGATGGGCTGTTATGTTGTTTTAGGCACAAATGAACGATGCTTCTGAAGTTCTGGCAGTTATATTTGAATGTTTGCATCGTGCATGTACTTCCACTTCCGGTGCTTCTGATGCGGAATCAGAAGAAAGTAATTGTGGTGGCTCTTGGGATTGCATGAGCAATACTTGTATAGCACATACCCTTTTTGGGATGGACATTTATGAGCAGATGAATTATTACAGCTGTGGCATGGAACCCAGACATCTAAAGTACACATCATTTTTCCACAGCATCAATGCCAATGCATTGCATACAATGAAGGCATGTCTCATAATGAGGAATATGGGTAGATTGTTGGAAATTAAGAAATTCAACTACTGAAAATAACTAATGGTTGGTATGTACTTTAAACTTATTACTAAAAGTATTTGTCTCTCCTTTTTCTTCTTCAGATTACTTGTCCAGACTGCTCTTTTGACAAGCTTTTGAAAAATGTTGAGATGAATCACCAACTACCCTGTGATCTAGAGTGTGGTGAATGTGGAAAGATGAACTATATCCATCACTTCCTATCATATGATCCACATATATTCACAACAGGTTTGTTCTTGCTACCAAGAGGATATCATTTTGTCATGAGTAAAGTAATTGGTGATTTTATTATTTTTTCAATCATGTGCAGCAGTTCTGGGTTGGCAAAATACTTGTGAAAGTGTTGAAGATATATCAGCTACACTAGCTGCTATTACAACCAAGATAGATGTTGGAGTCATGTATCACGGTCTAGATCAAGGACATCATCATTGCCTGGTTTCTTATAATACATCTTCATAAAACCATATTATAATTATAGACTTTGATGTGCTTTTGGGGTGACTTGTGAATTTGAACTTGCTCTGCAATTTTGTGACATTTAATTTGGCAATTTGTTAGTTTTTTTATTTTTATTTTTAATTTCGTTGGAGAAAGTTCATATGTATGCCCTGTTATGTTGTGACATTTAGTCTTCAGATTTAGCTAATTCAGCTCCAGATTCAGTTTCAGATTCAGTTAATTTAGTTTCAAATTTAGCTAAATCAGATAATCAACTTTTCAGCTAATTAAGATAACTTTTTAGATTAAGATTCAGCTAAAACAAACGGACCCTAAGTCCTATCTTTCTAATGAAAAGTCGCAGGGCAGTTATAAGATGAAAACCACCTCCTCATTATAAAAAAACATGACGCAAAACAGAAAAAACACTCGGCTTCTTTTTTTCTCTCCCGGACGAAATAGAGAAAGCTTGTTTCAACTTGTTTCTTCTCTCCCGGAAGAAAAACTAGATAATTTTCCTTTCTCTATTTACATTCAACCCAACTAGAGCAAAGGCAGATTTTTCCACTTCTCTTTGATTGAGTGGCAAACAAAGAAGACTACTCATTGGTGGAAAATTGTGGCAACACTCTTGCTCCCTTCTTCTCTTTGATAATTGATGATCAGCCTCATTTAAGCCAAAGTATCCCAGTAATTTAGATAAGGAATAAAGGTGTTTCTCTTGGTAAGAAGAGAAGGGATTCATCAATTAAAGAGGTAATTCTAATTCCCCCGTTTATATTTGATATAACAATGAGGTCGTGCAAGGTGATTAGCCACGTCCTTAGGGCTCAGCCCCTAAAGGTTAGTAGTATTTAATCTTTACTTTAATTTATATTAATTTAAAGTAATTTAAATTTACTACTGCTTATTTGTGTTTATATGTGTATGCATCTAATTTGTTTGAGAGGGACATAAAGGTGATATTTTTGCACATCAACAAGGCCAGGCTCACCACCAAGCTTCTGCTGTGGCACCCAACAGTGGTATCAGAGCTCTGGTTCATGGATTGGGTGCAGAAAATTACCTTATTTGCCCCTTCCCATCCCTGATAAGGCTAGGGGTAGGGCTTGCTATATCTCTCTCATAAAAATAGTAATTGAAATTCTGTTTAAGCAAAATTTTTATTACTATCTATAGTAGGCCTCTACTAAATTTGAGCTTAATTGGATCTCGGGAAGCATGCCAAACGCTGCCACCAAGATCAGGGGTATTTTGGTCAATTGGGATCAAATTCGCTAAAATTTGAATTGAAGTTTTTCAGCATTTTTCCTAGGTTCTTTAGGACTCTAATTGGCTGAAATTATCATTGATTTGGTAAATTTGGATTATAGATTTATTCTATACATAGATTTTGCCCTAAAAGAGATTTGATTTCAAGGGCATCATAGGAAATTCACCTTGCTAAATTCTATTGTTGAGGTTTATGTGTGAAGTAATTGATGCATGATATAAAGTGCACAATTGTTGTATGTGATTGATTGTACTTAAGTAGCCCAAGGGTAGTTTAGTAACTTCACACAATTCACACTTTTGTTTTTTAGATAGGAGTGTATATTATCTTTATTTATAAAGTTCACTCATTTTCATTGCTTGTTTAGCATAGTAAGTACACATACATTGCTTACTTGATTGTTTAAGTGGATTATTGTTGTAAATAACCTTGCAAAGGGTAAAGTAGTAATTCACTCTATTTTTCAACCACACACACCAAGATTATTCTTGGGAGTGAACTTTCTTGCTGCTGAGATTAGATAGAGTCCTACTCCTTTTACATCCATCTAAATAAGTTAGCAGTATTATTTGCCTATTTAATTCCCTTGTTTACCTTTGTAGACAATTTTCATTTATTCCATGACGTCCCCTTATAGTTGCTAGTGAGCTATGCAAAATTGAAAAGCTCAACTCCACCAACTACCTCACCTAGAAGAGGAGGATTAAACATATTCTTTTCCTAGATAACCTGACCCATGTTTTGGACCAGTGTGTGGACCCGCTTACAGATTCCTCCACTCAGGCTCAAAAGAGAGCTTATGAAAAGTTTAAGGAGGAAGATGCCAAAGCGAGGACTACCCTCCTTACATTCATGTAGCCAAACATTGAAATATTTTTTGAAAAGCATAAAACTACCAAGGAAAGGATGGAGGCAGTAGCTAAGCAGTATGGAGAGCACACAGAGGCTCATATTAGGATGTTGCAGATCCATTATCAGAATAGTCGGATGAGGGAAGGAGATAATGTGCTTGAGCACATTAACTCTATGTCCATCATTGCAAGTGATCTGGAGATCCTTGAGAACCCCATAAATAAGGGGATCTATGTTTCAACCGTTCTGAATAGCCTCCCCTAGGTCTTGGGAGAGTGTGGTTGTTGCATTAAACATCTCTGATAAGAAACTCACACTGGATGATCTCACTGCTAAGCTTGGCTTAGAGCATGAGAGAAGGAACCATGTGAGTGCTCTGAGTGCATCTGCCAACCTTGCCCAGCATGGTGGCTCTAAGAATGGTGGAAGAGGAGGTGGTCAAGGTCAGAGGAAGAAGAACTTCAAGAGAAAGGGCAAGAAACCCCAAGGTGGTGAAAAGGGCAACAATGGCAACAAACCCAAAAGTGCTTGTTTTAAATGTGGCCAGATGGGTCATTTTAAAAATAACTACCCTAATGGGGATCAGGGAGCTGGAAACAAGGCAAATCAGAAATGGAAAAATATCATTTGCATGATCTCATAGGTTATGATTGCTGACTCCAATGAGAAGAGCTGGTGGATGGATTCTGCAACCACTAAGCATGTGGCTATGACTAGGGGTGACAAGATGACTGATCTATCTCCTGGGTAGCACAAGATCTACATGGGGAACAACACATTTTGTGATGTGACTGTTACAGGCACCTACAGGATCCCTCCTCCTCAGGGGATGAACTCGGTGCTGACATATGTCCTCTTTGCCCCTACCATCATAAGGAATATTATCTCAATTCCCTTCCTCACTAGCAAGGGGTTTGAGACTAGGTTTAAGGGGTCATAGGCAACAGCTAGCAAGAATAATAAGATTTTATTTACTGCTTTTTTTGTGATGGTTTATTTAAGTTAGATGTAGTAGATCACTCTTCAATTAATGTAGTAGCTAAGTTTCAGTATGTGGTGTGTTCATCTGATGTTAATTCTTTGATGTGGCACTTGAGGCTTTGTCATGTGCATGTTTACAAATTACACAAAATGTCCAACATTGGACTCCTCCCAAAGTTATCTAAGGAAATGTGTGTGTGTGAAGACTGCTTGGCAGGCCAAATGAGTAGATAGCCCTTCCCAAAGGGTAAGCGTGCCACAAACATTTTAGAGGTCATTCACTTAGACATATGTGGGCCTATGAATGTACAAACCCATAGAGGGATAGTGTATTTTATTACATTCATAGATGATTACTCTAAGTTTGGTTATATATACCTCCTAAAGCGAAAGTCTGAAGCCTTTGAGAAATTCAAAGATTATAGGGCTGAAGTAGACACTCAATTAGGTCGGTTAATTAAAATCCTAAGAACGGACAGAGGTGGAGAATACACCGCTAATGAGTTTAAGGACTATTTCACCAACCTAGGAATTATACACCAATACACCTTACCCTCATTTTCTCAGCAAAATGGAGTTGCTGAAAGGAGAAACAAAACCCTCTTAGATATGGTTAGATCCATGCTGAACCACTCAGAGCTAGGACTAAATTTTTTGGGGTGAGGCATTACACACCACTGTGTATGTGCTTAACCGTGTACCCACTAAGGCTATCAAGAAAACACCTTATGAGTTATGAACAGGCAGATGTCCAAACTTATGTCATCTTTAAGTGTGGGCGTCTAAGGCACAAATAAAAGTACCTGACCAACATAGAAGCAAACTAGACCCTAAAACAATAAAGTGTAACTTTATAGGGTACAGTGAACACTCTAAGGGGTACAGGTTTGTAGTACACCATACTGATGTTACAGTGGGGGTCACTGAATCTAGGGATGCTTATTTCCTAGAAGAACACTTAGACCCTAAAATTCCTAGTAAAAGAGTATAACTGTTTGAAGTAGAGAAAGAATAAAATACTACTACTTCTACATAGGTGGTTATAGGATCTAAACCTAGGGAAGTGTCTGAAGTGAGGGAGGTGAGAGATAGAAGACCTTTGACCTTGTTGCGGGACTTCTATGCCATGTTAAGAGATAATGAAGTAACAATAGATGAACCTTTATCTGATGATTCCTTAACCTATGAGCAGTCAATAGATAGTCCAGATTCTAAGGAATGACAATTAGCTATTTAAGAGGAAATGGATTCCATTATGAAGAACCAAGTCTAGGAAGTTGTTGACTTGCCCAGTGAAAGAAAGCCTATTGGTTGTAAGTGGATCTTTAAGAAAAAGCTCAAGGCAGATGGGTCTATAGATAAATATAAAGCAAGACTGGTAGCTAAAGGTTTCAACCAAGTCAGGGGAATTGACTTTAAGGAAACTTATTCACCTGTGACTAGATTTACATCTATTAGGTGTTTGTTGGCTATAGTGGCACAATAAGACTTAGAATTGCACCAAATGGATGTAAAGACTGCCTTCCTAAATGGTCATTTAGAGGAGGAGATTTACATAGAACAACCTGAGGGTTTTGTTATTCTTGGAGATGAACATAAGGTATGCAAATTCATAAAGTCTTTATATGGCCTTAAACAGTCTCCCAGGCTATAATAGTTCACTTTTCGTAAGGTGATTAGTGAGTATGGGTTCATAGCAAATGAATGTGATCATTGTGTCTACTCCTTTAAGGATGAAAATAGATTTATGTTACTCTCTCTCTCTCTATGTAGATGATACCCTTTTGATGAAAAATGACTTAAGCTTAATAGTCAGTCTAAAGGAGTACCTCAAGACCGAGTTTGAAATGAAAGACATGGGTAAGGCCTCCTACATACTCGGTATGAAGATTGACAAAGATAGAAAGAAAGGTTGCTTAGTATATCTCACGAATCATACATAGAAAGCATCTTAAAACGCTTTAGTGTAATTGGTTAGAAAGCAACAGAGTCTCCAATCTATAAGGGTACAACTTTATCTAAAAGTTCGGCACCATCCTCTAACAAATAGACTCAAAATGGAGTTAGTGCCTTATGCACAGGCTATTGGCAGCTTAATATATGTCATGACCTGTACTCGATCTGATTTGAGCTATGTTGCAGGGCTCTTGAGTAGATACCAGGCAAACCCAAGTATGGCCCACTGGCAAGCTGTGAAGCGAGTTTTTAGGTACCTCCTGGGAACCAAAGGTATGAAACTCACCTATCAGGCTGAGGAACTTACATTGGCTAGGTATTGTTATTCAGACTATGCTGGGTACCCAAATGACAGGAAATCCACTGCTGGTTATGTCTTCATGTTTGGAGGCGGTGCTATAGCTTGGGCTAATAAGAAGCAAAAGAGCGTGGCAAAGTCAACCATGGAAGCTGAATTTTATGCATGCAGTTTAACAACTTTAGAAGCAGTGTTGATTAAAGACTTTCTAACCTGGCTTAGGGTAGAGAGCTAGGTTGATTCTCCTGTTCAGATGTTTTGTGATAATCTGGCTGCTATGTCAACACTTAAACATGGAGAAATCAGCGCCAGAGGTAAAAACATTGAAGTAAAATACTACTTTGTGTTTGACGTGCTACAAAAAGGAAAGTGGGTAGTAAACCATCTTCCTACTTCTGAGATGTTGGCAGATCCATTAACTAAGGCCTTAACAACGGATCACTTTGTACGTCATGTTCATAGTATAGGATTTCGACAGGGCTAGGGCGCCAGCTCTTGTGAAGTTCAGCATGAACATTTTTGCCTACATGTTGGACTAAGATAGAACTAGGTGCACAAGTTGGTGTCTGGTTCATGGGCACTTCACCCAAGTGGGGGATGTTGGGATGTGGGCGTCGTACCCACTTAAATTGGGAAGAGAGGCTCAGTTTGAGAGAACCAAGGTAGCGTGTGAAGAGATAAGACTAAGTCCTATCTTACTAATGAAAAGTCGTGAGGCAGTTATAAGATGGAAACCACCTACTCATTATAAAAAAAATGACACAAAATAGAAAAAACACTCAGCTTCTTTTTTCTCTCCTGGACGAAATAGAGAAAGCTTGTTTTGGCTTGTTTCTTCTCTCCCGGAAGAAAAAACAGAGAATTCGCCTTTCTCTCTTCACATTCAACCCTACTAGAGCAAAGGCAATTTTCCCACTTCTCTTTGATTGAGTGGCAAACAAAGAAGACTACTCATTGGTGGAAAATTGTGACAAGTCTCTTGCTCTCTTCTTCTCTTTGATAATTGGTGATAAGCCTCATTCAAGCCAAATTATCCCAGCAATTTGGCTAAGGAATAAAGGTGTTTCTCTTAGTAAGAAGAGAAGGGATTCATCAATTAAATAGGTATTTCTAATTCCCCCGTTTATATTTGATATAACAATGAGGTCGTGCAAGGTGATTAGCCACATCCTTGGGGCTCAGCCCCTAAACGTCAATAGTATTTAATCTTTACTTTAATTTATATTAATTTAAAGTAATTTAAATTTACTACTGCTTATTTGTGTTTATATGTGTATGCATGTAATTTGTTTGAGAGGGACATAAAGGTGATTTTTTTGCACATCCACAAGGTCGGGCTCACCACCAAGCTTCCGTTGTGCCACCCAACAAAATGTTGCCAACTCAAATCACCATCGTCCTTAATAATATGAAGAGGGTCCAAGTGTCTCGCCTCGAGCTTCCGGAGCAAGGCTCGGAGTGACCGGTTCTAGTGAAAGGCATCCACTAAGAGGGTGGTGTGCCTGGTTGACAAGTTTGGAGGTGGTCTGGGGGTGGGGATGGCGATGGCGGAAGGAACAAAATGAAATAGGAGAGGGAAATTGGGGCGGGGAGAAGGAAATTGGGGCAAACTCACCATTGCTATCCGAAGGACCGAAGTCCATATTGAAATGCCCAGTAAGATGCCTCCTTTGAGAACTATAATCTAGAGTCGACACACAAAATGGCATTGTAAGTGGAGACGCTCCCGGAGAAAGCAAAATGAGGCCGAAAAAAGCATGAGATCGATTTGTGGAATGCCTTTCGGAGAATAAATTCGTCGAAATTGCATCGGACGGGGAGAAGCGAGCAATGAGGTTAGGCGATGGATGGAGGCGGCGGCGAAGAGGATCTTGATGCTGACTTCACCAGCCTATGCAAGGGTGACCTGGACGTCCTTGATTGGGGCTTGTTCGCCTCCCATGCCACCATAGCTTCATTCAACAGAGAGAATCATCACGACAAAAAAGAAGAAGGGAGAAGGGGGGGCGGGGGGGGGAATGGGCGGGGGAACGAAATTGGAGCAGCTGGGGGAGAGGCGACCTGGACATCCTCCATCGAGAGGGGCTTGTTCGCCTCCCATGCCGTCGCAGCTTCGTTCGATGGAGAGAATCATCAAGACAAAGAAGAAAAAAGGGAGGAAAATGGGCGGGCGGGGTGGAGGGAATTCACCAACAACGGCTGCTTAAAGCCATCGCTAATGTTATCATATGTGACGCAGATAACTTAATGCCATCATGGATAATGTAAAAACGGATGGACAATATAATAATGTAAAAATGGACGGACGCAGACAGCCTTTGTCTGTATCCATGTCCGTCTGTTTACACCCCTAATGCCATCCGTCATCGCTATTGATGTTGAGACCACCAGCGACGGTAGAAACCATTGTTATTGGTATTGAGACCACCGACAATGGTCTTTTTAGCCATTGCCTATGTCAAAAAATTTCTATGATTTTAAATAAATGAGTAAAATAAAATCATCAACAATGCTACCTGAAAGACATGTAAATAATAAGTAATAGCGATGGTTAAATACTTGAGCTCTCGCATATACTAGCTCCGTGTCGCTGTTAACCAATTCTTTTGTAGTGATGCATGTTTCATCTAATTTGCTTTGTGAGTGACACATAAATAGATGCCTCAGGAGAGCCTCAGTGATACTGTGCTACACTCATTCATGTGAAAAGAGATCCAAATTAGAGACACAAACGTTGGATATCCATTGATTTCCAACATATGGAATGGATATCCGATTGGGCTACCTGAAATAAGGGATGGTAAACTACTCATCATTAGCAATTCCCCACATTCAGAACATGATATAACGGATAAGGACATGAGTTTAGTCCGGATTTGACCCAGATAATTTTTAGCTGAAGACATGAATAGACACATATTTCTATAAAAAGAAACAAATATCAATCTTACATTTAGGGAGTACTACACGTTAATAATATGCTGACGTAGTGGACATAAGACTAATTTGCTAATCACACAAAGAATTATATCTGCAAGCACTCGTTTGCACCCGGAAAGGGCAAGACCACACCCATCAACATAATATTACTCCAGCCCAGATGATGGTGGAGCCATAGGCAGGGCCCCACAATCATAGTGCATGATGCTCATGACCCGGCTATAGATAAACTTGTAAAAGATTTTGTCCCTCAGTAGCTTCCAGAACCAACCCAGCCCACTCTGCTGAGCCAATCCGAAGACATATGCACCGATGATGATTCCGGTGACCCTCCAACGCCTCTCCATCGCGTACATCTCCAATGCCTCTTCAGCTTGGCCCCAGTTGGGACTGCCCCCATCGGATTGGGGCAGACCGGCAATGCTCCTAGCAAGGAACACTGCGTCCTCTAATGCACTGCAACCACCTTCGCCCACGTCTGGGGTCATGGGGTGCATGGCATCACCGGCCACAGTTGTGTTGCATTTGTGAAGTTGCCGGAGTATGAGCTCCCACGGCCGGCGGAACATCAATGGGGCCGATGTTACCGATGTGGGATCGGAATGTTGCACTACGTCTAAAAAGGTATCTGGGAAGCCCTTCGCAATCTTCTCCATTACCTGTTTCTGTATCATCTGTGGATCCCTTGCCATCTCTTCACCTACATAGCGATGAGTTAGTTCGTAAGTGAGTGCCAATTCCAAACCAAGTCGAAGGGGCTGATTTCTTTTAATAAACTGGTTCCAAATTTTCCAATCACAAAGAAGACCCACTTAAACAAGATATAATTAATAAATAGACATGACTACTTGCACCATAGAAGCTCCTACGTCCGCCAATAAAAGTATAATTTGAAGGCTTTTTTTTTAACTTTAGTACCTCATTCTTCCCTTATAAGTTTTTTCTACATCCTCCAAATCCTGAACCCTAAAAAAAAAATTACAAAATCATTCTGTTTCTCTTTTTGTATCATTTTTGTCATTCTATAGAACTGCTGACAACAACACTTTTGCTTATCAGTGGCCCTTGGAAGCTGTTCTGGCGCTTTGCTTTTAAGAACCCATTTATCACCCAGAACGCATCTATCTTCCCCGCCCCTACATCGTCCAAACCCTAAACCCTCCAAAAAAAATTACAAAATCATTCTCTTTCCCCTTTTTGTATCATTTTTGTCATTGTATAGAACCGTTGACAACAATTCTTTTGCTTGTCGGTGGCCCTTTTAAGAACGCATTTATTGCCCAGAATGCATCTATCTTCTCCCCCCCCCACCCGAAAAAAAAAAAAACTCAAAGCATCCGCCATATAAAGATAACTAGCAGTTTTTAACAACTCAGTACCCTACATCCCCCTATAATTTTACTTATGCCACCCTAACACCTAAAAATTTTTGGAGATTTTTTTGTGGGTGGTACTCTTCGCCAAATAAAATATTGTGGTGGTGATCCCCCCCTCCCCTGAAAGAAGTTTAAAAAACTTATAGAAGTTTTGTTATAAGAGGTATCCCCGACAAATATAACTGCATTATACGGGGAATAAAGGTCCTCATCTAAAAGTTTCTTAGCAGAGATACTATTTACCAAATAAAATTTATTTAGATGGAGACCTAAGTTTCTTGTCAAATTTTGCATATTTTGGCAGTAACCACCCCCCACCAAAAATCATCGAGAAGTTTTTAAGAGGAGCAGAAAGGTGAGAGGGGGAGAAAAAAGGTCGTAAAAGAAGAGCCACAAACTAGGGGGAAGAAGGAAAATAATCGAAGTAAAGGAGCCACAAGTGACTAGAGAGATCAAAGAGCTCATATCGAAGAGGGAAGATTCATTGTAGAGCAACAAAAGAGTAGAAATAGAGTTAAAAAAAAATATTAGGGGTAGGAGGTATTTAGTAATTTGATTAATTTTTTTAGTGCATATAAAATATGGGGGCTTAAGTAAAATTTAGGGGGGAAATAGCCGCATTCTTGTTTTAATTTTTTGGCCGTGCATGTCTTTCTACCTAACATTTTATGGTAGCTGTAAGTTTTTTCCATGTGGTAAATTTGTTTTTTGGTGGCCACCCATTGCTAGAAGTGAGACTTAGAAACTAGTACTCACCTGAATAGAAAGCGACAAACCAATATAGCTTCGTGTCATTGAGGGGCATAATGCCTCCCCTAACACCATCACCCAGAAACTGGTGGACCCCGTGGTTGAACCCATGACCTTGTGGGTAGACCGACATAGCCCGAACGGCTGATCGGCCCGAGTAAACAGGTTCACCCAGACCGAGCCATTGTGCCACCACTGAGTGGACTCCATCGCACCCAATCAAAACCTATACCCAATGTCAATGTCAGCATAATTTGTGAGATTAAGTAATTAGATATTGGGATCAATTAAAGAACCTAAATTTGTTTTGGCCACGGTGATGTTTCACGGGCGGTGAATTCAAAAAATCAATGGTGCTCTCACATATTCTGTGAATCGAGCGACTGCCGGAAAACTTCACCAGTGACCCCATTGTTGAAGCTTCACCAGCAGATTTGGGTTCCAATTTACAAACCTTGGCTTCAATGACTGTACCATCCTCCAAGTGGACAACTGGGTGAGGTTTGCCATCAACTGTCTGGGTTTTGATGCAAGCCACCTTGGATGAGAAACGGATGCACCCACTTGGAAGTTCCTGGGCCATGGCTTCTAACAGGGCCCTCCTGTGAACGAGCCTCATTCCCTTCCCACCCCTTCACGTCAAAAATATAAATTACCAGTCATAAGAAGAAAAAAAAAAAAAAAATATATATATATATATATGTACATTAGTCTAAGCATTCCCTTATTATATACATTTGTACAAAGTATTCAAGAAATTAACATGCTAACGTGTACAGCAACATTTGTGATACCTGTCAAATGTATTTTCGAAAGAAAGTGGAATAGTTGAACCAGTTGCAACATCAGTGAAAATCCCCCTGTAAAACAACAATGAAAAATTCATTCATTACCGTTGCTGTGTTGAACTTGTAATAGGAGGGCAAGGATGATGGGCATACTTTAGTAATGGGGCATATAGGGGCAGGAGCTTATGATCCACACCCAGTGCCTGTAGGGCTCGCCAGGCATTGGGGAAGAGGGAAAGGGCAGTGCCGGTGGATCGCAACTCATCGGCTCTCTCGAGCACTGTAGCCCCAATGCCAACCCTCTTCAGCACTAGGGCCGTCGCCAACCCGGCGATCCCTCCACCGACGATTACAACATCCTTGTGGACCCCGTCCATGCTTTTTACTAGTCTTCCTTCTCCTTTGATTGTTTGTGTTTGTGTTCAGTAACGTGTTAACAAACGAAGGCTAGCTAAGGGCAATATATATATATATATATATATATATATATATATATGAAGATAGAACAATAGTCAATCCAGTGGATAATTCTTATGAACGATCAGCATAGACCTTTCTTTCTGTCTTCCAAATAGAAAACTATTTCTCTAACACAGTATTATCGTAGGGATGTTAGCCAAAAAAAGAGAAAAAGAATTGTTAATGCCTTTTATGCTGATCATCTACTCTTCCTTCTCCTTTGATTGTTTGTGTTTGAATGGTCTTTGTGGCGGCTGGTCAGTCCATGGCTACTAAGATATTGGAAATAACTACTAAAATTAGAGTAAGTCTCGTTTATATCCGAGCCGTTTAATGGTGGGCGTCAATAAAATAAGAGTCTCGTTTATTGGATGATTCAAACCTGCATTTCAATTACGCAACATTTGGCATAGAATCTAACCAAGAAAGTTCTACCACCATAGACTCGCAATATTGGCTAAGTGACATGACGGTCACGTAGAACTTCTAGATGATGGGTGCCCATACAGTGGGAAGCCGGCCCCATCGTACAACATCTGGTGCATTGTTAATATGCTAATTTCCACAAACACATAACACGTACCCACAGAGATCCCATGGTAAGCCCTCCCTTTTAGCAGCTCTTGATGGTTATGAAATTAATTATATGAAATCAGCCTCTTTGGAGTGGAAGCTTCTTTTTCTAGCTATCTTTGCGAAACAAACGCTTGTTATTGCTGTCCACAGTGCATACGCCTAAAGATGTCACTGGGCAATTGTCTCATGAATAGTGTTATATCTTGTCGAAGCGACAACATCAAATAACACATTGGCATAGCATAAAAAATATAGTGGTGGAGCCGAATTATGTGAGCTCTTAAGGCTCCAACCATCCAAGTTGGAAAGCTTATGCAAACAACCACAATGCCTCTAGCCCAAAACATTTGCTAAGGATGACAAGATGTTACCTTTGGCACATAAATTGAAATTACTACCAAATAAAATAATCAACCACATAAAGCAAAGAAAAATCACAAGATAATATCTTAGTTGATTAATCAATGCATTAGTAAGTTAAGACTTACATGACATAGCATTGCCAGAACATTAGAAATCTCATCTCTAAGTATTCATTGGCTACCAACGTCCATCATGATACTTTCCATCGTACATAGCCTTGATCTTTTACTTCACTAGCATAATCTCTTGCAAAATTTCAATCAATGTCCTTCATTCTCTCTATATTCAATCCTTGTAAAGTGTAGTAACTCATAACTCACTACTTAATTCATAAATATCTTATGAACCAAATTCTCTCACATCTCTTTTAATATCTCTTTAAAATTCGTGAAGGTGGGTAAAATAATTTTTGTATAGTAACTCTCAATTTTTCCGCTTCAATTCTGTCAAAGAATTCTATTCCTACCCTATCAATTTTGTCATGTTGTAGTATGTAGGGTATTAAGTTAGCTTAGGTGTTTGAATTTTACTTGGAAACAAACTATTCGCGTATTTTAGGCAAAATGGCACCGTCCGATTGATTGTTCCGTAGGGGGATCGATCGTTCCCTATATTGTTCAATATTTATCAAGAATTGATCGATAGTTTTAATAGTATGATTGATCATTTATAGTTGTGGAATGTGACAAAACGTATTCCGATCAATCTTTTCCACATGATGATCAATCAATTGATGTTCTGAAAAAAATCTCAAATTTTATTCAAAACAAATAGATCGCTTGTATTAATCCAATCAATCATTTATGAACAATTTGCAATTTTTTATGTAGTTTCTATCCTTTTTTTTTTCTAACACTCTTGTGTGATTAGAACATGAAAACACTAGGTTTGTGTGTGATTTCATACCTTGAAAGCTTGAAATCATCTCTTAATTAGTCTTCCACCTTGAATCATAAAATGGTAAATGTTCTAATTTTTTATGCTTTTCAATTATAAATCTGACTTTACTTATCACTAATCAAATAAGACTTCATAAGACTTAAAAACACACATTGAATGAACATAGTTTTGTTCACATAAATAAAGTCAATATAATACATATGTCAAATATGTCCTAACAATCCCTCACGTTGGTTATTTTTTGAAAAACTATACAAAGTATGAAAATAAGATAATAATCTCTTTGACAATTAGTGTATTAATTTTCAATTTTTATAAAACGTGACTTGAATTGATTTAACAAAGACTCTTTCAAGAATCTTTTGAAATTGAACTTGAAAAGCCTTGTATCTTGTAATTAATTTGCATACTCACAAACAACCAAATTTGTATAGCACTGTTCCACAAAGTATAATTGAAGATTAAGAGAAATTAAAGTCAAATTCAACCATTGTGAAGGTTTTCCCTAAAGTGCTTAAAATCAACGGTATATACACTTTGGATGACTTTTTTAGCTTTATTCTATTCTTTCTATGTCTTATTGAAGTTTCATCCATGATGTTAGAAAGAGTCATAATTGAGTTCGGAGCACAAGATAAATTTTTGCAAGTACATCGATTTGCCAATCGGTGTCTTTTGGTCTAAGCATGTTCCAATAAGTTGAGCCCGATTGATCTCTTATTCCCAAACAAAATTTATTCAGCCCCATCAATTACCCTCCAGGGAAATTTCTTTATTTAGTCCAATTTGATTCCTAATTGGGCAAAATTCTTCTATGAACCACTTTACACTCTAAATCCATGTATTCTAGAGGGAAGCATATTCCATTACCTTTTGAACCGTAGCCTTCAACCTAGTGTATTTTCTTCTCTTGCTTCTCTCTTAATGATACACTTGAGACTCTAAGGCCTAGTTTCTAATTGATTGAATCATTCCTTGACTCTACAAACTTTCTCGAAGTCTTTTTGATGTTTGAAAGTTTGTGAAATGAGTGTTTCATAAAACCCTTTGTAAAAGTTGAACTTTTCCTCGTAGTTCTCAATTGAATAATTGAAATGTGATTTGTTCATCATCCTTGGTAAATATCCTGGGTGATCAAGTACTATTGGCATAATAGAAAACAAAGGACACGCCATGGAGATTGGGTGTGCGGGAAGTTGGAATCTAGATCACCAAGTAAAATCATTTGATTGCGCTGTACTTTGGAAGATGATTCTTGTACTAAAAAAGTTCATTTTATAGTGCGTACTTTAGGTGATCAAGAGAGGTCCCATAGTTTGTTACCCTAGTTTGGGTTTTCTATGCTAAATTGGTGTGTTCGATGTGTTTGTGCTTGATTAGTTAATTGATTTGAATATCACAATTAAGGGATTAATGCTAGATGAATGTGTGTCAATGAAATACTAATTTTTGTGAAGCACTAGTTCATTAAATTGGTTCCTTAGGGGTATAAATTTTAATGAATGTAATTTTTGTGTGACTAAATATACTAGAAGTGATGTTTGGTGTGCATGCTCAAACCCTCAACTAGAACTTATGATTTTCAATAATTTATCCCCTTTTTTGTCCAAAATAGACCAAATAGAATAGAAAATATAAAAATTTAATTTAAAGAAATAAGAATAAGTACAATATAATCCATGTCTAACAATAAACATCAATTTAAGATACAACAAATATATGTTAAGTAAATATCTCAACTGAAAACAAAAGACCTGTTGTACTCAACAAATGGATGACCTTAGCATAGTTCACTTCATTGGTTTGGGACTTCTCTATATCCCTCCATAATCAAACACCGGTTTGGGACTTCTCTATATCCCTCCATAATCAAACACCGGTTTGGGACTTCTCTATATCCCTCCATAATCAAACACCTGGTAGGCCGCTAAAAATCTCTAAATATAAACAAAGAATGGACGCACCCAAATGCAAAGCAAATAATGTTATTTAAACAGAATACAAACAATTTACTAAGTACAAAGACATGAGGAAATAAACGGATTGATACCTGAAGGAGCTCATTAAATTTGGATGTTTCACTGAGATACTTGATCACGGCCCAGAAATGTGTTGGGATGTGGGCGTCGTACCCACTTAAACCGGGAAGAGAGGCTCGGTTTGAGAGGACTGGGGTAGCATGTGAAGAGATAAGTCTAAGTCCTATCTTACTAATGAAAAGTCATGAGGCAGTTATAAGATGGAAATCACCTGCTCATTATAAAAAACACGACACAAAACAGAAAAAACACTCGACTTCTTCTTTCTCTCCCAGACGAAATAGAGAAAGATTGTTTCGGCTTGGTTCTTCTCTCCCGAAAGAAAAAACAGAGAATTCGCCTTTCTCTCTTCACATTCAACCCAACTAGAGCAAATGCAAATTTTCCCACTTCTCTTTGATTGAGTGGCAAACACACAAGACTACTCATTGGTGGAAAATTGTAACAAGGCTCTTGCTCTCTTCTTCTCTTTAATAATTGGTGATCAGCCTCATTGAAGCCAAATTATCCTAGCAATTTGGCTATGGAATAAAGATTTTTCTCTTGGTAAGACGAGAAGGGATTCATCAATTGAAGAGGTAATTCTAATTCCCTTGTTTATGTTTGATATAACAATGAGGTCGTGCAGGATTATTACCCACGTCCTTGGGGCTCAGCCCCTAAAGGTCAATAGTATTTAATCTTTGCTTTAATTTATATTAATTTAAAGTAATTTGAATTTACAACTACTTATTTGTGTTTATATGTGCATGCAAGTAATTTGTTTGAGAGGGACATAAAGGTGATATTTTTGCACATCCACAAGGCCGGCCTCACCACCAAGCTTTCTTTGTGCAACCCAACAATGGTATCAGAGCTCTGGTTCTTAGATTGGGTGCTAAAAATTGCCTTTTTTGCCCCTTACCATCCTTGATGAGGCTAGGGCTAGGGTTTGCTAGATCTCTCTCATAAATAAAGTAATTGAAATTCCATTTTAATAGAATTTTTATTACTATCTAAAGTAGGCCTCTACTAAATTCGTGCTTAATTGGATCTTGGGAAGCATGCCAAATGCTACCATCAAGATTAGGGGTGTAAGGTCCCTGATTTTTCTACGATTTTCTGGGATTTTTCTGCCATTTTTCTGGTCATTTTTGGCAGAAAAATGTGACGTTTCAGTGTATGGGTATTTGTGTCTTTTCCCCGTATTTATACCCGTAGAGTCGGGTGTGGGGCTTAGTCGCGGGCCACGGGCCTCGCTGCGCGCTTATGGCGCGAATTTTGGAGGTTCGACGCGTAACCAGTGGGTTAACGCGCGTTGAGCGTACGTTTGGAAAAAGAAAAAGAAAAAAATAAAAATAAAAAGGAAAATTGGATCGGGATCGCCCGATCCAGAACCTCCTGCGTGATGAACAGTACCGCCGCCCCCCCCATTCCGCCTTTTCCCTGTGCCCGGCCGCCGGCAGGCCGCAGGACGCCGGCACAGGCTCCGCCCCGGCGATGCGACGCCGAGGGGCCACTGCCCCGGCCGCCCACGGCCGCGCCGCCCCGACTTTTCCGGTTAGCCTCTTCACTGTGTATTTTGGATTCTGCCGCAGGCGTAGGCCGGCGAGGGCCGGCCGGCCGCCCACGGCTCCGCCATGGGCCGGCGACGGCGGGAGGCCACTCCCCCCGGCCCCGGACGGCCCCAGCTCCGCCGTCCCGCTCCCTCTCTCTGCTGCCCCTGTTTCCGCCCCCACTTTGGATCGCCGTTCCGTCGCCGCCACGGGCCGGCACGGCCCGACCGGCCGGCCACGGCTCCGCCCCGGGCCGGTGACGGTGAGGAGCCACTCCTCCCGGCCCGGTGGGCCTCCGTTCCGCCGCCCGTCCTCATCCCCCTCTCTGCCCTGTTTTTCCGCCGGACGACTGTTTTGGTCGATTTGGGGCCGCCGACGGCGAGCTGCGGCCGATCGGACCTCCGTCCGGCACCGCCTTGCTCCGGCGACGGCGAGGAGCCCCTCCTCCCGGCCCGGTGGGCCTTGGCACCGCCGCCCCACCCTCTTCCTCCCTCTGTGCACTGTTCCGCCGACGGACTGTTTGGGCAAACAGTGGCCGCCGGCGGTGATCTGCGGCCGATTCGGCCTTCCCCCAGCTCCGCCTTGCTCCGGCGAAGGCAATGGACTACACCTCCGTGCCCGATTCAGCCGCCGCCCCCATGGCCGCTCCGCCCTTACGGGTTTTCTCCGGTCGTCCCCTATTTTTGGCCTGCGTCCGTTTTGGACGTGGTGACTGACGTTATCAGTCGGACGCCGGATTTGTTTTGGTGGACCTTAGTTCGGCTCCGCCCCAGCCCGGTGATGCCAGTGGGCCACCCCTCTGGGTCTTGTTCAGCCTTGCGGCCCGTAGCTGCAGCTAGTCCGCCTTACCGGCATGTGTGCCGTTGACCCTTCTTGCCCATTTTACGCCGTCGGTACCGGACGGCCTCGGGCAAGAATTAGTATGTCTTACCTTGACAGAAGGTGGACGAGTTCACCTGCTCAGGCCTTGGCCAGTGACGGCCTCATAGCCTTTGCTCGACCTTGAACCCTTCCCTTGCCCTATACCGTGCGAGATGCACAGCCGCCCGCACCATGGGTTTTGGTTGTGGGTGGCGATCGGCAATGTCGCCGCTTAGATTGGCCACAGCTAAGGGCCTTAGCCCTGTTGGCTTTTGTGGGCCTTGAGTCGCCTCATTTCAGCCATCTCCCCCGCCCTTTGGGCCGCGTGCGCATGTAGCCACGTGTGTACTTCTGGGTTTAGGCGCTGCATTCGTGCCGCCTAACCATCGGTTGGCTTTGCCACCGAGTGGAGTTGACCACTAGAGCTGTCCTCCACCTCTCCTTTGATTCTCGAGCGTTGCCCCACGCTCTCCGCCCTTATGTGGGCCTTTGTTGACCGAAATCGTCGCCGTTGGGTGCTGTCCACGGCCGATTTTGACGTCTTTGTGGCCGGCTGAGCACGTTTTAGCCACCGGCTGATCTTCAGAGTGTACACCCTTGACATCTGATCGCACCGCCACATATGTTGGCATGACTTTTCTCCCGGCTGCCCTAGTGTGCCGCCGTGGATCGCGGGTTTTGCCGCATTGAGTTCTGACACTCTATTTGGCCGTGATAGTTCCGGCGCATCTTGATATCCTCGGGACAGCAGCTCTCTCAGCCAGGCAACGGTTTTGACTGCCAACTCCGCCGCCGACGCCGCCACCGTCGTGTGCTCGCCATCGAACGTCATGATTACGAGGTAGGGGAGCTTTGAACTCGTAAATTCATGAAGCATGCTTTGAATGAGTAGCAGCATGCTAGGATTGTATGATTCCATGCTTGGATGTTAAGTAACGATCCGATTGCATGATGTGCGTGTAAGCATGATTGTATGGTATGATTGATATGCATAAGATGTATGCATGTTTTATGGATGTGGATTATATATGCGCTGGCGATGGCTAGCAAATATGTCAGTATGCTATGTATGGGTTATGCACGTGCTAGTGATGGCTAGCGTGCATGTTTGAAGTATGTATGAATGGGTGTGTGCACGTGCTAGAGATGACTAGCGTGTACGTTTGATGTATGCATGTGCTAGTGATGGCTAGCGTGCATGTTTGATGTATGTGTGAATGTATGCATGTGCTAGTGATGGCTAGCGTGCATGTTTGACGTGTGTATGCATGTGCTAGTGATGGCTAGCATGCATGTTTGTATGTTATGTATGTATGGTCGTATGTGTATGTTATACGTATGTGTGAGACATACGTATGTATGATGGCTTTTTGCCTATGCTTTGGATGTGTGTAAGTGTATGTGGGCAGAGGTATGGGCGATGGACAGTAAGAGGTGACAGAAGCTCTGTCTGAATTTGGATGCAGTTGTGTAAGCGTATGACAGAGGATATGAGTATGACGGGCAAGGATTAGAATGGATCAGTTTGAGGTGGATTATATGTTGGGCGATTGTCAGACAGTAAGAGTGTTCATAATTGTACAAGCATAACGTACAGATTATGAAGTGAAAAGTAAGTATAATAAGTGAGATATAAGTAAGAGGGCGACAACTGGGTTGGCTCTGAGGAGCGTTATTTGAGGATGTCAGTGTAAGAGGTTTTGGCCATAAGATGGATGGCGAAGTGTAAGACTGTAAGGGTTTGGTGTACGATGAGTTTTGTCCATGATGTGGACGGGTAAGTGAAGTCTGCTGCCCTGACGAACTTGGGTTTCGGATCGGGCTCAGCTTCAGTTTGACCAGTCGAGGACTGTGAGTTTGTGTGGCATAATTGTACCGCATAATATACTTAATTCAAACTTGAATTATAAGCACAGCTAATGATAGCGTTGTGAGTTTGAGACCTGAGGGTTCAACGGATTAAGTTCCGTGTTTGAGCTGGCCGCTGATGAGTTGGCCGAGCGTTTATCATGTCTTGCCATGGTGTTTATCCTGCGGGATGTTGTCTGTGTGCTATGTAGAGCACTGGACGTCTGATGCTCTGCTGAGAGCGACGTTGTTTCTGATTTGGTCTGCGTGCTGTATAAGCCCAGACGTTTGATGCTCTGTTGAGAGCGATGTACGTTTCTGAGTTTGGTCTGCGTGCTGTATAAGCCCAGACGTTTGATGCTCTGTTGAGAGCGATGTACGTTTCTGACTTTGTCTGCGAGCTGTATGAAGCCCAGACGTCTGATGCTCTGCTGAGAGCGACGTATGTTTCTGATTTGGTCTGTGTGCTGTGTAAGCCCAGACGTTTGATGCTCTGTTGAGAGCGTTGTACGTTTTTGCCCAAGTGGCACTGTATGTTTTCTGCCCAAGAGTGGCAATGGCACTATAAGACCCATTATGGTGGGCAACTATATGACCCCTTATGTGTGGGTATTTATGTTTGCGCGCTCAGGTAAGTAGTATCATGGATCTACTCTTACCTGTTTGATCCAGTGCCCCATGAGCATTGGTGTGCCTTACCTTTGGAAAAGTCCATTGCGTCTAGTCACTCCCCGGAGGTTAAGGTGTTGCCCCAGTGGCATTCTTTTCCATTTCGACGCTGGAGCTTATTAGTTGTAATGAGCTTCAGTGGTCGTTGATATGTGTACGAGTACGACTGTACGAGTGTGAGTACGACTGTATGTGTATGAGCAAGACTGTAAGTGTATGAGTATGAGCAAGACTGTAAGTGTATGAGTATGAGTAAGACTGTAAGTGTATGAGTATGAGTAAGACTGTAAGCGTATGAGTATGAGCACGACTGTAAGAGTATGAGTACGATTGTGAGAATATGGTTCTGAGTAAGACAGTAAGTATGATTTTGTGCGATCGTACGAGTGAGGTCGTACGAGTCTGATTGTACGAGTAAGGTCGTACATGTATGGGTAAGCTGTATGAGTGAGCATACGATTGTACGAGTAAGGTCGTACAAGTATGCGTATGTTGTATGCGTATGCGTACGGTGGTACGAGTAAGTTGTATGACCCTGGATAAGGGTGTTTGTGTAAGTTGATTGAATAGTATGCTTTGGCACGTTGGTGCCTTTGGTATGATTTTGGCACGATGGTGCCTTCGGTATGTCTGTAGCACGTTGGTGCATTTGGCATGTTTGTATGAATTTGAGCATGATATTGATATGCTTCTGCTTCATGTTTGAGTTGCATGACGCATGATTTCTGAACTTATGAGTTCACCGTTTGGGATTTCCCCTACTGGGTATTTTCCTACTGAATATGAAAATACTCACCCTACTATTTTTAGCCCCATTGTACGGGAGGTTTTGCAGGTTGTGCGGAGAGCTCCTGGAGATGGACGCTCATTTCAGCGGTGGATTGATTCCCATTGACTCAGGTATCAGCTTGACTCTCTGCGAGTTTATTTGTGCCACGATCTCCTGTATTGGGTGAGATGAGACATCATGATGTTTATCTGGACTTTCATTTGGATCAGTTAGTAGACTGTTAGGGGACTTGTACTCAGGGATGCCCGGGAGTGATTTGTATTTAAAAGTCTATGATCATAGCAGAATTTATTCGTACGTGTGTTTTCGGGTAGCGCCTGAGGATATTTGATTTGACAGTACGATGTTTAACCGTATGATGTTTTAAATTATAAACAGGTTTTGATTTTATCGTTTTGACTCCGATTTATGGAAAGAAAAAAAAAATTTCTATGAGTTTTGAGAAAAAGGGATGAAAAATCTCGGGCGTTACAAGGGGTATTTTGGCCAATTTGGATCAAATTCGTCCAAATTCTAATTTAATTTTTCAGCATTTTTCCTGGGTTCTTTAGGACTCTAATTGGCTGAAATTATCATTGATTTGGTGAATTTGGATTATAGATTTATTCTATAAATAGATTTTTCCAATAAAGAGACTTGTTTTGTAAGACTTGATTTCAAGGGCATCATAGGAAATTCACCTTGCTGAATTATTGTTAAGGCTTATTTATATGTTGTTTAGAGGTGATTACATGCATAATCTCATGTGCAAAAAAATTGATGCATGATATAAAGTGCACAATTGTTGTATGTGATTGATTGTACTTAACTAGCCCAAGGGTACTTTAGTAAATTATCTTTATTTAGCATAGTAACCAGTGTATATTATCTTTATTTATAAAGTTCACTCCTTTCCATTGTTTGTTTAGCATAGTAAGCACACATGCATTGCTTACTTGATTGTTTGAGTGGATTATTGTTAAAAATAAGCTTGCAAAGGGTAAAATAGTAATTCACTCTATTTTTCAACCACACACACCAAGATTATTTGCCTAACTTGTAGTAGCTAAGTTTGAGTATGCGGTGTGTTTGTTTGATGTTGATTTTTTGTTGTGGCACTTGAGGCTTTGTCATGTGCATGTTAACAAATTACACAGAATTTCCAACATTGGACTCCTCCCTAAGTTATCTAGGGATATGCGTGTGTGTGAAGACTGTTTGGCAAGCAAAATCAGTAGGCAGCCCTTCCCAAAGGGTAAGCATGCCACAGACCTTTTAGAGGTCATTCACTCAGACATATGTGGGCCTATGAATGTACAAACCCATAAAGGGATGGTGTATTTTATTACATTCATAGATGATTACTCTATATTTGGTTATATATACCTCCTAAAGCAAAAGTCTGAAGCCTTTGAGAAATTTAAAGAAATCAAGGCTCAAGTAGAGACTCAATTAGGTTGGTTAATTAAAGTACTAAGAATGGACAGAGGTGGAGAATACACCTTTGATGAGTTTAAGGATTATTTCACCAACTTAAGAATTATACACCAATACACCCTACCGTATACTCCTCAACAAAATGAAGTTGTTGAAAGGAGAAACAAAACCCTCTTAGATATGGTTAGATCCATGCTGAACCACTCAGAGGTAGGAGTAAATTTTTGTGGTGACGCATTAAACACCACTGTGTATGTGCTTAACTGTGTACCCACTAAGGCTGTCAAGAGAACACCTTATGAGTTATAGACAGGTAAATGTCCAGACTTAGGTCATCTTAGAGTGTGGGGATCTAAGGCACTATAAAAGTGCCTGACCAACATGGAAGCAAACTAAATTTACTATTTATATATACAATAAATAAATATTAAATTTTTAATAAAAACTAGTGTTAATAATTCACTGTTTATATACAATATATGTTATTTGTTAAATTTTATTATTAATATTAAAATATAATTTATAATAAAATAGAGAGTGAAAAGAGTGCATTGAGAAAGAGTGAGGAGAGAGAGGGATCGAAGAGAGAGAGGCGAGGGGAGATCAGAGGGAGGGAGGAGAGAGTGAAAAAGAGAGGAGAGAGAGAGAGAGAGAAAAAGAGGGAGGGAGAGAGAGATAGAGCGGAGAGAGAAAGAGAGAAAGTGAGAAGAGAGAAAGGAGAGAGAGAGGGTGGAGAGAGCGAGGAGAGAGAGGAGAGAGGAAGAGAGAGCGAGGAGAGAGGGAGAGATGGTAGAGAGAGAGAAGAAGGTAGAGAGAGGGAGGAGTGAGAGATACAGTGGGAGGGAGAAGAAAAATTAATTAAAAATTATTTTTTAAAAAAATAAAAAATTTAAAAAAATAGGTAGTGCGACGCATGTTCATGTGTCGCCACTACCCTCCATAGTAGCGACGCATATGGCTATGTGTCGCTACTGCCTATTTTTTAAAAATATTAAATTTAAATGAAAGAGAGAGGGAAAGGGGAGAGAGAGGAGAGAGAGAGGGGGAAGGGAAGAGAGAGGGGTGAGAGAGAGAGGAGAGAGGGAGTGGAGAGAGAGGGAAGAGAGAGTGTCACGCCCCGGCGATGCCCGACCCGAGCCGAACCCAGTCCAGGGGCCGGTCAAGCACGCGGAGGCAACGAAGTGAAAATTGAGAAATGATCTAGCGGAAGACTTAACCCTAACCACGGGCAATTAACAGCAACACGGAGTGCGCACAATCCTTTGAGCAAGAGTAAATAAAAGGGAAGAAAAAGGTGTTGCTTATCACAAAGTAAACAACAATCTCAAACCCACAAACTTAGTTAAGTAAAGCCCACACCGGCTCAAAATAAGTCATAATCATCACAACTGTAGTATATGACATAAATCCAAAACAAGAACCCTACACAAAGGTTCGAACATAAAACATGAAAGAAACGATGATAAGTCACTCAACGATCTCCATCATCACACCCAAGCTACCTCTGACCTTTCCTCAAAGAGGCAATCCTGTCCGTCTGCGTGTCGCACCACGCAGCCCCAAATCAAAACACAAAAGAGGGGTGAGTTTTAACACTCAGCAATGGTTTTAATATCACTGTCAACGTAGAAAATACGATAGCTTAGAAATGAGATCGTTCAGATCAAAGATTTACATGGTGCATCACTTTCTGATCACACATTCATATCACCTAACACTGCATCATAATGCATAATTCAACCTGCATGGATGTATCTCTAGCATACATATTCCCACATGCATTCACATCATACCAATCCCGCATAGATGTATCTCTAACATACATATTCCCACATGCATAATATCATCACAACCTGCATGGATGTATCTCTAACATACATATTCCCACATGCATAATAGCATCACAACCTGCATGGATGTATCTCTAACATACATATTTCCACATGCATTTTATCATCAAAGTCAACATGCATGGATGTATCTCTAACATACATATTCCACATGCATAACATCAAATCAACATGCATGGATGTATCTCTAACATACATATTCCCACATGCATAACATCATCACAATCTGCATGGATGTATCTCTAACATACATATTCCACATGCATAACATCAACATCAACATGCATGGATGTATCTCTAACATACATATTCCCACATGCATAATGTCATCACAATCAACCTCCATCAAGGAGTAATCACACATTAACGTCACACAGACGGGAGCATAGACAAGGCCACGAAGGCGTGTCATGGTCCAAAATTCTACACAAGAATTCAAGAAAGGTCGGGGTTGTCAATCCCTAATACTGCTCGCCCTGGACGATCCTGGCCAAGGATGTCCCATTCTCACACAGAGAATCTAGAGCAGGGGTGTTCGCCCAGGGACATCTCCTGCGGAGGGAAGAGCCCGAGTTCTCACACATAGAACCCTAGAACACGTGGTAGCGGGGTGCACACGGCATACCACACTGGATTCTCAGGGTCCAGATGACACACATAATAACATTCTCACATATCCGCAAGACAAGTACACAATTCGTCCCCACATCATTCCATTAAACAAGACTCAACCCGGGGAGTGCACTCGTTCCACACAGGAACTTCAAATCGTTCCACATAGGAACTTCAAATCGTTCCACACAGGAACTTCAAATCAAAATATGTCCTTTCGGACCAATCAATTTGCGATTAATCCACGACCAATCAATCCGGCACACAATTCCATCACATTGCATCCAATCGCTCAAATTCGATTAATCACGATGAAGCCTCAATTGGAAATCCATTTTTTCATGATGCGTGCAACATGGTACATGCGTGGGCAAAGCATACATGAACCCTAATCATGATAAGTGCTCTCACCAGCCCCTAATGCATCATTCATAATCATAATATTAAGCTTCAACATCATCATTTAACCCTCACATGTGTGTGTGTGTAACTAGTAGAAGCCTTTCACATAATGCATATCAATATGCTTGAAAATCAACTCACTACCACACTACACATGTGAATTTCTATCTAAACATGAATTCTAGCGGAAATCATAGTAGAAGAATCGTTGAAATCACAGCTAGATTCAAAACTCAACCACAAGGGCTAAACACCTATAACATCACTCATTTCATCATTGAGTCATGGCATTCACCAACATCCACACACCACTAACCACAATCTATCATGACAAATCAGTCCAACAATGATTGTAGTCCTACTGAAAATATATGCTTATCCAAAGGGAAACAACCGTTCATAATTTCAAGATAACGATTCCAACATCATGCCACAAAACATAAGTCATCCCACCATCTCTAAGCATATGTCTCAACTCTATAAACTCAATAGCATGTATTTCCAGTAGCCTAACATAGCTTAAAACACTCCACATTCATATAAAATTGGCAAGCTAAAGTGGAATCATCAAAATAGACATCATATGCACAACACACAATTTCCTATGTAGCCGATCGATCGCCCTTCAGGCCGTTCAATCGGTTACATGCAAAAATTTGAAATTTACAGTTTAGCCGATCGATCGCCAACACGGCAGAACAATCATCTTCTTCCTTTCGCAAAATCAAACCGAAACACCATACATAACACTTCAAATCCACATTTAACACCCTAATCATCATCAAAAGTCCTCCTTGACTTCCAGAATATCAAACCAAACCATAATAATGCAAAACCCTAAGAAATCGGGATTAAATAATTCCATTTTCTAATCTTACCATTAACACACTAAATCAAGCATATCATTTCGAAATAAGCCAAAAATGAAGAGTTTTACCATGGATAAACAGAGATTTTGAAGACCCATTACCTCAGCACTTGATTAAGCTCGGATTGAAGAGTCACCCTTCTTGAAATCCTTGAAAACACAATGAGTTTGAATTAAACTCTAATAGAAATCGATTTACCCAAGAAATCCCTAATTAAACCTTAGATCTAGGGCTTGTTGGTAGTAAAAATCGAATTTTGAATGTTAGGGTTTGTAGTAAAACACAAATCAGTAGCTTTTGATAGTCAAAAATGAATTGAATCAAAGGGGAAAATGGTAGATTTGGAAGAAATTAAGAGAAAAGCCATGGATTAGTGCTTAATTAGAGCAAGCTTACCTTAATCGGCTTCTAATTCGGGCCTAAGTGGGGATTAGGCCAGCCCTCCTTCCTTAGCCTATTCCCAAAAATGGAAATGACTCTGGTTTGCCCTTTTATAGTAAGGGTTGGGGTAGGCATAGGTAAGTTTTGGGGTGTAAATATGAAAAGTAGGCTAAAAGTGGGTATTTTATAAATTTAAGCATAATTTAAGCCTAATAAAATTCTGAAAATTTTTGTGTGACCTTAAGTATATGTCTAAGTTCATTTGACATAAAAATAAAATTTTCAACGGTGGGGCCCCAGGGGTCCCGCCAAAACCCTAATTTTTGGGAAAATAGTGAAAATTCTGAAAAATCTCAAAAATTCACATTTGGTTTAAAATCACTAAAAACTACTAATATTGAAGTTAATTTTGGTTAAAACTATCACAAACACTATTTATTTACGAAATCACCGAATAAGATCAGAAAACGCGTAAATCTCACGATAACCCATAATTAAAGAAAACCAAAACCGGTTCAAAGATGAGGGTCCTTACAGAGAGAGTAGAGGGAGGAGAGAGAGAGTAGAGGGTGGGGAGAGAGAGAGGAGGGTGTAGAGAGAGAGGGGAGGAGAGAGAGGGGAGAGAGGGAGGAGAGAGAGAGTAGATAGGGAGGAGAGAGAGGAGAGAGGAGAGAGAGGGAGAGGGAGAGGGAGAGATGGTAGAGAGAGAGAAGGTAGTGAGGGAGGATAAGAGAGATATAGTGGGAGGGAGAAGAAAAATTACTTAAAAATTATTTTTAAAAAAAAAATTAAAAAATATAGGTAATAGCGACGCATGTTCATATGCGTCGCTATTACCCTTAAAAGTAGCGACGCATTTGGCTATGCGTCGCTATTACTTATTTTTTTAAAATTTTAAATTTAAATGAAAGAGAGGGGAAGGGGAGAGAGAGAGCAAGAGAGAGGAGAGGGAGGAGAGAGAGACAGAGGAGAGAGAGAGGGGGGAGGAGAGAGAGAGGGGGAGGAGAGGGAGAGGGAGGAGAGAGAGAGGAGGGAGGAGAGAGAGAGGAGGAGGGGAGAGAGGGGGGAGGAGAGAGGGGAAGGGGAGAGAGAGGGGGAGGAGAGAGGGGAGGAGAGAGAGGGGAGAGAGGGAGGAGATAGAGAGAGGAGGAGAGGGAGAGAGAGAGGGAGAGAGGGTAGAGAGAGAGAAAAAGGTGGAGAGAGGGATGAGAGAGAGTGTGGGAGGGAAAAAAATTAATTAAAAATTAATTAAGATAAGTTGGAAAGCTTATGCAAACAACCACAATGCCTCTAGCCCAAAACATTTGCTAAGGATGACAAGATGTTACCTTTGGCACATAAATTGAAATTACTACCAAATAAAATAATCAACCACATAAAGCAAAGAAAAATCACAAGATAATATCATAGTTGATTAATCAATGTACTAATAAGTTAAGACTTACATGACATAGCATTGCCACAACATTAGAAATCTCGTCTCTAAGTATTCGTTGGCTACCAACGTCCATCATGATACTTTCCTTCGTACATATCCTTGATCTTTTACTTCACTAGCATAATCTCTTGCAAAATTTTCAATCAATGTCGTTCATTCTCTCCGTATTCAATCCTTGTAAAGTGTAGTAACTTATAACTCACTACTTAATTTATAAATATCGTATGAATCAAATTCTCTCACATCTTTTTTAATATCCCTTTAAAATTCATGAAGGTGGGTAAAATAGTTTTTGTATAGTAACTCTCAATTTTTTTGCTTCAATTCTGTCAAAGAATTCTATTCCTACCCTATCAATTTTGTCATGTTGTAGTATCTAGGGTATTAAGTTAGCTTAACTGTTTGAATTTTACTTGGAAACAAACAATTCACAGAATGACGTATTTTAGGCAAAATGGCACCGTTCGATTGATTGTTCCGCAAGGGGATCGATCGTTCCCTATATTGTTCAATATTTATCAAGAATTGATTGATCATTTATAGTTGTGGAATGTGACAAAACGTATTCTGATCAATCTTTTCCACATGATGATCAATCAAATGCAAATTATCTCTATAAGAAGAAAAACCAGAGAATTCGCATTTCTCTCTTCACATTCAACCCAACTAGAGCAAATGCAAATTTTCCCACTTCTCTTTGATTGAGTGGTAAACACAGAAGACTACTCATTGGTGGAAAATTGTAACAAGGCTCTTGCTCTCTTCTTCTCTTTGATAATTGGTGATCAGCCTCATTCAAGCCAAATTATCCTAGCAATTTGGCTATGGAATAAAGGTGTTTCTCTTGGTAAGAAGAGAAGGGATTCATCAATTGAAGAGGTAATTCTAATTCCCTTGTTTCTGTTTGATATAACAATGAGGTCATGCAGGGTTATTAGCCATGTCCTTGGGGCTCAGCCCCTAGAGGTCAGTAGTATTTAATCTTTGCTTTAATTTATATTAATTTAAAGTAATTTGAATTTACAACTACTTATTTGTGTTTATTTGTGTATGCATGTAATTTGTTTGAGAGAGACATAAAGGTGATATTTTTGCACATCCACGAGGCCCGAATCACCACACAGCTTTCGCTGTGCCACCCAACAGTGGTATCGGAGCTCTGGTTCTTGGATTGGGTGCTGGAAATTACCTTTTTTGCCCCTTGCCATCCCTGATAAGGCTAGGGCTAGGGTTTGCTATATCTCTCTCATAAATACAGTAATTGAAATTCTGTTTTAATAGAATTTTTATTACTATCTAAAGTAGGCCTCTACTAAATTCGTGCTTAATTGGGTCTTGGGAAACATGCCAAATGCTGCCATCAAGATTAGGGGTATTTTGGCCAATTTGGATCAAATTCGTCCAAATTCGAATTGAATTTTTTCAGCATTTTTCCTGGCTTCTTTAGGACCCTAATTGGCTGAAATTATCATTGATTTGGTGAATTTGGATTATAGATTTATTCTATAAATAGATTATTCCAATAAAGAGACTTGTTTTGTAAGACTTGATTTCAAGGGCATCATACTAAATTCACCTTGCTGAATTCTATTGTTGAGGCTTACTTATATGCTGTTTAGAGGTGATTACAAGCATAATCTCATGAGTGAAAAAATTGATGCATGATATAAAGTGCACAATTGTTGTATGTGATTGATTGTACTTAACTAGTCCAAGGGTACTTTTGTAACTTCACACAATTCACACTTTTGTTTTCTGGATAGAAGTGTATATTATCTTTATTTATAAAGTTCACTCCTTTTCATTTCTTGTTTAGCATAGTAAGCACACATACGTTGCTTACTTGATTGTTTGAGTGGATTATAGTTAAAAATAACCTTACAAAGGGTAAAATAGTAATTCACTCTATTTTTCAACCACACACACCAAGATTATTTGCCTAACTTGTAGTAGCTAAGTTTGAGTATGCGGTGTGTTTGTCTGATGTTGATTATTTGTTGTGGCACTTGAGGCTTTGTCATGTGCATGTTAACAAATTACACAGAATTTCCAACATTGGACTCCTCCCTAAGTTATCTAGGGATATGCGTGTGTGTGAAGACTGCTTGGCAAGCAAAATCAGTAGGCAACCCTTCCCAAAGGGTAAGCATGCCACAAACCTTTTAGAAGTCATTCACTCAGATATATGTGGGCCTATGAATGTACAAACCCATAGAGGGATGGTGTATTTTATTTATTACATTCATAGATGATTACTCTATATTTAGTTATATATACCTCCTAAAGTGAAAGTATGAAGCCTTTGAGAAATTTAAAGAATTTAAGGCTGAAGTAGAGACTCAATTAGGTCGGTTAATTAAAATCCTAGGAACGGACAAAGGTGGAGAATACACCGCTAATGAGTTTAAGGACTATTTCACCAACCTAGGAATTATACACCAATACACCTTACCTTCTACTTCTCAATAAAATGGAGTTGCTGAAAAGGGAAACAAAACCCTCTTAGATATGGTTAGATCCATGCTGAACCACTTAGAGCTAGGAGTAAATTTTTTGGGGTGAGGCATTACACACCACTGTGTATGTGCTTAACCGTGTACCCACTAAGGCTGTCAAGAGAACACCTTTTGAGTTATAAACAGGCAGATGTCCAAACTTATGTCATCTTAGAGTGTGGGGGTCTAAGGCACAAGTAAAAGTACCTGACCAACATAGAAGCAAACTAGACCCTTAAACAATAAAGTGTAACTTTATAGGGTACAGTGAACACTCTAAGGGGTATAGGTTTGTAGTACACCATACTGATGTTATAGTGAGGGTCATTGAATCTAGGGATGCTTATTTCATTAAATAGTACTTGGACCCTAAAATTCCTAGTAAAAGAGTATAATTGTTTGAAGTAGAGAAAGAATAAAATACTACTACTTCTACATAGGTGGTTAAAGGATCTAAACCTAGGGGAGTGTCTGAAGTAAGGGAGGTGAGAGATAGAAGACCTTCGACCTAGTTACGGGACTTCTATGCCATGTTAAGAGATAATGAAGTAACAATAGATGAACTTTTATCTGATAATCCCTTAACCTATGAGCAGTCAATGGATAGTCCAGATTCCAAGGAATGACAATAAGCTATTTAAGAGGAAATAGATTCCATTATGAAGAACCAAGTCTAGGAAGTTGTTGACTTGCCCAGTGAAAGAAAGCCTATCGGCTGTAAGTGGATCTTCAAGAAAAAAGCTCAAGGCATATGGGTCTATAGATAAATATAAAACAAGACTAGTAGCTAAAGGTTTCAACCAAATCAGGGGAATTGACTTTAAGGAAACCTATTCACCTGTGACTAAATTTACATCTATTAGGTGTTTGTTGGCTATAGTGGCACAATTAGACTTAGAATTGCACCAAATAGATGTAAAGACTGCCTTCCTAAATGGTGATTTAGAGGAGGAGATTTACATAGAACAACCTGAGGGTTTGTTGTTCCTGGAGATGAACATAAGGTGTGCAAACTCATAAAGTCTTTATATGGCCTTAAACAGTCTCCTTAGATATGGTACTTCACTTTTCATAAGGTGATTAGTGAGTATGTGTTCATAGCAAATGAATGTGATCATTATGTACACTCCTTTAAGGATGAAAATAGATTTATGTTACTCTCTCTCTCTATGTAGATGATACCCTTTTGATGGGAAATGACTTAAGCTTAATAGTCAGTCTAAAGGAGTACCTCAACACCTAGTTTGAAATGAAAGACATGGGTGAGGCCTCCTACATACTCGGTATGAAGATTGACAGAGATAGAAAGAAAGGTTGCTTAGTATATCTCAAGAATCATACATAGAAAGCATCTTGAAACGCTTCCGTGTGATTGGTTAGAAAGCAACAAAGTCTCCTATATATAAGGGTACAACTTTATCTAAAAGTACAGCACCATCCTCTAATGAGGATAGACTCAAAATGGAGTCAGTGCCTTCTGCACAGGCTATTGGTAGCTTAATATATGCCATGACCTGTACTCGACTTGATTTGAGCTATGTTGCTGGGCTCTTGAGTAGATACCAAGCAAACCCAAGTATGGCTCACTGGCAAACTGTGAAGCGAGTTTTTAGGTACCTCTTGGGAACCTGAGGTATGAAACTCACCTATCAGGCTGAGGAACTTACATTGGCTAGGTATAGATAGTTATTCAGACTATGCTGGGTACCCAAATGACAGGCAATCCGCTACTGTTTATGTCTTCATGTTTGGAGGCAGTGCTATAGCTTAGGCTAATAAGAAGCAAAAGAGTATAGCAAAGTCAACCATGGATGCTGAATTTTATGCATACAGTTTAGCAGCTTCAGAAGCAGTGTGGATTAAAGACTTTTTAGCCAGGCTTAGGCTAGAGAGCTGGGTTGATTCTCTTGTCCAAATGTTTTGTAGTAATTTGGCTACTGTGTCGATACTTAAAAATGGAGAAATCAGTGCAAGAGGTAAACACATTGAAGTAAATTACTACTTTGTGTTTGACATGCTACAGAAAGGAAAGTAGGGAGTAAACCATCTTCCTATTTCTAAGATATTGGTAGATCTGTTAACTAAGGCCTTAACAACGGATCACTTTGTACATCATGTTCATAGTATAGGACTTCGACAGGGCTAGGGTGCCAACTCCTATGAAGTTTAGCATGAACATTTTTTCCTACATGTTGGACTAAGATAGAACTAGGTGCACAAGTTGCTGTTTGGTTCATGGGCACTTCACCCAACTGGGGGATGTTGGGATGTGGGCGTCGTATCCACTTAGACCGGGAAGATAGGCATGGTTTGAGAGAACAAAGGTAGCGTGTGAAGAGATAAGGCTAAGTCCTACCTTACTAATGAAAAGTCGTGAGGCAGTTATAAGATGGAAACCACCTGCTCATTATAAAACTCATGATGGAAAACAGAAAAAACACTTGGCTTCTTTTTTCTCTCCCACACGAAATAGAGAAAGCTTGTTTCGGCTTGTTTCTTCTCTCTCTCGGAAGAAAAACCAAAGAATTCTCCTTTTTCTCTTCACATTCAACCCAACTTGAGAAAGGGCAAATTTTCCCACTTCTCTATAATTGAGTGGCAAACAAAGAAGACTACTCATTGGTGGAAATTTGTGACAAGGCTCTTGCTCTCTTCTTCTCTTTGATAATTGGTGATTAGCCTCGTTCAAGCCAAATTATCCCAGCAATTTGGCTAAGGAATAATGGTGTTTCTCTTGGTAAGAAGAGAAGGGATTCATCAATTAAATAGGTAATTCTAATTCCCCCGTTTATATTGATATAACAACGAGGTCGTGTAGGGTGATTAGCCACATCCTTGGGGCTCAACCCCTAAAGGTCAGTAGTATTTAATCCTTTCTTTAATTTATATTAATTTAAAGTAATTTGAATTTACTATTGCTTATTTGTGCTTATATGTACATCCACAAGGCTGGGCTCACCACCAAGCTTCCACTGTGCCACCCAACAAAATGTTGCTGACTTAAATCACCATTGTCTTTAATAATATGAAGAGGGTCCAAGTGCCTCGCCTCGATCTTCCGGAGCAAGGCTCAGAGCGACTGGTTCTAGTGAAAGGCATCCACTAAGAAGGTGGTGTGCCTGGCTGACAAGTTTGGAGGTGGTTTGAGGGTGGGGATGGCGACGGCGGAAGGAACAAAATGAAATAGGAGAGCGAAATTGGGGCGGGGGGTAGGAAATTGGGGCAAACTCACCAGTGCTATCCGAAGGACCGAAGTCCACATTGAAATGCCCAGAAAGATGCCTCCTTTGAGAACTAAATCTAGAGTCGACACACAAAATGGCGTTGTAAGTGGAGACACTCCCGGATAAAGCGAGATGAGGCCAAAAAAAACGCGAGATCGATTCGTGGAATGCCTTTTGGAGAATAAATTCGTTGAAATTCCTTCGGATGGGGAGAAGTGAGCAATGAGGTTAGGCGATGGATGGATGTGGCGGCGAAGAGGATCTTCATGCGGACTTCATCAACCTGGGGAAGGGCAAGCTGGACGTCCTCGATCGGGGCTTGTTCCCCTCCCATGCCACCGTAGCGTAGTTCATGAGAGAGAATCATCACGACAAAAAAGAAGAAGGTAGATGGGGAGGGAAATGGGCGGGGGAGCAAAATTGGAGTGGCCGAGGGAGGGGCGACTTGGACGTCCTCCATTGAGAGGAGCTTGTTTGCCTCCCTTGCCACCGCAGCTTCGTTCTATGGAGAGAATCATCAAGACAAAGAAGAAAAAGGGGAGGAAAATGGGCGGGCGAGGTGGAGGGAATTCACCAACAATGGCTGCTTAAAGCCATCGCTAATGTTTATCATATGCGATGCAAATAACTTAATGCCATCATGGATAATGTAAAAATGGATGGACAATATAATAATGTAAAAATGGACGGACACGGACAGCCTTTGTCCGCATCCGTGTCCATCCGTTTACACCCATCCATCATCGCTATTGATGCAGAGACCACCAGCGACGGTAGAAGCCATTGGTAGATACCATCGCTATTGGTGTTGAGACCACCAGCAACGGTCTTTTTAGCCGTTGCCTTTGTCAAAATTTTCTATGATTTTAAATAAATGAGTAAAATAAAATTATCAACAATGCTACCTGAAAGACATGTAAATAATAAGTAATAGCGATAGTTAAATACTTCAGCTCTTGCATATACTAGCTCTGTGTCGCTGTTAACCAATTCTTTTGTAGTGATGCATGTTCATCTAATTTGCTTTGTGAGTGACACATAAATAGCTGCCTCAGGAGAGCCTCTGTGATACTGTGCTACACTCATTCATTTGAAAAGAGATCCAAATTAGAGATTGGATGAGTAGTTTGCCACGCATTATTTTTGCCAGCCTACCCCTAATATAGAGACACAAACGTTGGATATCCATTGATTTCCAACATATGGAATGGATATCCGATTGGGCTACCTGAAATAAGGGATGGTAAACTACTCATCATTAGCAATTCCCCACATTCAGAACATGATATAATCGATAAGGACATGAGTTTAGTCCGGATTTGACCCAGATAATTTTTTGCAGAACTCTACTTTATCACTAGCTTTCACTGAAAGCATGGATGTGGAATTCCACTCAACTACTATTCCATAAAAAAGGGCCTTCAATCTAAAGTGAATCGACACATATTTCTATAAAAAGAAATAAATATCAATCTTACATTTAGGGAGTTGTACACATTAATAACATGCCGACCTAGTGGTCAAAAGACTAATTTTGTAATCATATAGGTTAACTGATATTTTCATACTTTTGCAAATATGGTGATAAGAAATCTTACTAGAAAGATTATGATTGAATAAAGTAAGTCGCTCTGTCCTTAAGACGGAATTCGCCCTCCTTAACCGTGCTAATGACTCTTGGGCATATGCCTCTCAAGATAAGACGATCAACTACGTACTATAAGAGCACCTCCAACAAAATATATGCAGCAAACCCCAGAATGTATACTCACAGAAATGGAAACGGACAAAAATCGAATGTCGAATCAGTGCAAAAATTATTTTTCATGATTTTATAGGAAATCCTGTTGAAGACAACCTTTCCCGTTTAAACGGATGTGTCTATCTGTTAACGGACACATTCTTTAGTAAAAACAAATCGGACCTATTTTGGTTAATAGAAAACCAAAGCAAATAAATAGAAAATCAAACCAAATAAATTTGTCCTAAAAATATTATCTTGTTGACCCAACCCAACTCAACCCGACCTGGCTAGCTATGTGTGGGAACCGAGCCGAGCCAGCTGGACGGGTGGTAGTGCGCGCATGTAGGTTAGCCCACCTAGGTGATTGGCCCAACATCTCTCTCCCCTACAAAAGTAGGTTAGCCAAAGGGCCTAACTTAAAAAGCCAAACGAATACCTTATATACAAATATCATCACCTTCTACTAGGCAAAGTGGGATTATTCACCTCTTCAACAAATTTACATATGTGATTCTCATTCAACACAAAGTGGGTTTGGGCATATTACCATATGGGCTTGACCCACTTAAGTAATATGGGCTTGACCCACATAAATATTATAGTCTTAGCCCATGTAAATAATATACCCACCTTAATTATTTGGGCTTAACCCATTTAATATAATGCCCACTTCTAACAATTCCCTACATGAATGAGAATTGACTGGATAACTATGCAAAATAATGCAAATAAACCGTGAAAGCAGTATTGAAAAGATCATGCATAGAGAATAGGTAGCTTTTGGCTTCAAACCTTCCCTTGTGAAAACTATCAGGTCTACTTGCTAATTAGTGAACGTGATGTCTTAAACTGTTCAGTCGTTTGTGTAAACCGAGACAACAGAATTCACACAATCACTTCTCAGACACACCGTGGTTCTCATGATTGTGTTCATTTCAACCTTGAACAAACCTGGTTTTTATGAGTGCTCAAGAAGATTTAGCCTTAAAATCCTCATAGAAGCGGCCCCTTCACACTCATATAGGTGATTCTCATTAGGATTATCCTACAATACCCCACTTGAATGAATTCAAGCTATAAGAACCATTAAAAGTAAAGCTTATCCCGATTCATTATGCAGGCAACACTATCTCATTATAAGAATGAGGACGAGATTTTATCTCAATAGTGATTCCCTTTAAATCCCCCATAATTCGGTTGTCCCTTTGAACCTAAATCTTGGGTTCTCCAGTCAACTAGGTTGGGTTGCCATTATGGTTACTATTAATATATAGGCTTCAAGCTTATTCCCCTCGATGAACTGCTCACTTGTTCTTTGGTCAAACCCTTAGTAAGTGGATCCATAATATTTTCTTTTGACCTAACATATTCAATAGAAATTATTCCACTAGAGAGCAATTATTTTATGGTATTGTGCCTCCAATGTATATGTCGAGACTTACCATTATACAAGTTACTTTGTGCCCTTCCTATAGCCGATTGATTATCACAGTAGATGCATATAAGTGGCACATGTTTCCCCCACATTGGAATATCCTCTAAAAAATTACGAAGCCACTCAGCCTCTTCGCCTGCTCTATTAAGCGCAATGAATTTAGATTCCATTGTGGATCTTGCTATGCTCGTTTGTTTCGAGGATTTCCAAGACAGTGCTGCACCTCAAAGAGTAAAGACATATCCACTTGTGGATTTTGAGTTTTTTGTATAAGATATTCAATTTGCATCACGGTAACTTTAGTAATGCTAGATACCTAGTATAATGCAACCCATAGTTCAAGGCATATCTCAAATATCTAAGAACCCTTACTACAGCCTTCTAGTGGTCAGCCCCTGGGTCGCTATTAAATCTACTCAGTTTACTCACTAAGTATGCTATGTCTGGTCTCGTATAATTCATGATGTAATTGAGACTTTCAATAATTTAAAAATATTGAAGTTGTGATATGCTCTCACCCATGTTTTTGCTTAAGTGCAATGTCACATCCACAGATGTTCTCGCTGGACGATTATCATTCTTATTAAATTTTTTTATGATCTTCTCAAGGAAATGAGATTAAGATAATACATATCCATCTGATATTGTAGTGATTTTCATCCCTAGTATGACATCTGCAACACCCATATCCTTCATGTCAAATTGTTTATTCAACATATTCTTAGACGCTTTAATGATATTATCACTGCTATCAATAATAAGCATATCATCTACATATAGGCATACAATAACATAGTCATCAGAACTTTCTTTGACATAAACACATTTGTCACATTCATTGATTTTGAATCCATTTGACATCATCATTTTGTTAAATTTTTCATGTCATTGCTTAGGTGCTTACTTAAGCCCATAGAGAGATTTAACAAGTCTGCGCACTTTGTTTTCTTGACCCTATACAACAAACCTTTCAGGTTGTTGCATATATATTTTCTCATTCAAGTCACCATTTAAGAATGCAGTCTTCACATCCATTTGATGTATTTCAAAATTATTCAAAGCAACAATAACGATTAACATCCTAATTTATGTTATCCTTGTGACTGGTGAATATGTATCAAAATACTCTTGACGTTCCTTTTGCTTGTATCCTTTGATAACAAGTCTGGCTTTATATTTGTCAATTGATCCATTAGCCTTCATCTTCCTCTTAAATATCCACTTGTATCCTAGAGGTTTACTTCCTGGTGGTAGGTCCACCAGTTCCTAAGTATGATTTTGCGTAACAGATTCAATTTTACTGTTTACTGCCTCCTTTTAATATTGTGCATCAGGAGAGGACATGGCTTTCTTAAAGCTTTGAGACTCATTTTTCAACAAATAAGTTAGAAAGTCTAGACCAAAGAATTTTAATGTTCTAGCACGTTTGCTGCATCATCCTCTCCACTTGGTCTTCACTATTGTCCTGTTCAACATCCAAAATTCTTTTAAAAGAACTTTCCTTCTTTGTAGAATTTTATAGAAAAATATGTTCGAAAAATAAAGCATTCCTAGATTCAATCACAGTATTGACATTTACATCAGGAATATTCAATTTATGAACAAGAAATCGATATGCACTACTACTATTGGCATAACCAATGAATACACAATCAATGGTCTTTGGTCCAATTTTAATCCTCTTGGGATTAGAGACCACCACTTTTGCCAAACACCCCCACACTTTTAAGAATTTGTAGAAAGACTTTCGACCTTTCCATAGTTCGTATGGTGTCTGTAAGGTATTCTTATGAGGTATTTTGTTAAGAATATAATTTGTTGAAAGTAAAGCTTCCCCCCACATGTTCTAGGGTAACCCAGAACTTTTTAACATGACATTCATCATTTCTTTTAAAGTTCTATTTTTTCATTCAGCAACACCATTTTGCTAAGGTGAATAGGGTGTCACAGTTTGGTGTATTATACCATGTTGTGAACAGAAATCACTAAAAGGTAATTCATATTCCCCACCTTTAACACTTTTTAGAACTTTAATTTTTTTTCCAAGTTGATTCCCAACCTCTATTTTATATAATATAAACATGTCAATAGCCTCATCTTCACTTCTCAGCAAGTAAACATAACAATGACGAGTACAATCGTTGATAAATGTAATAAAGTACTTTTTACCTCCTCTTGTTTGAACAAGTTTTAAGTCATAGACATTGTTGTGAATTAACTCAAGAGGTTCAACACATCTTTCAAAACTCTGAAAAGATTTCCTTTTTAATTTTGATTCTACACAAGTTTGGCATTTATGATTAGAGTCAATATTGATTTTAGGTAAATTTTCCATATTAATCAATCTTCGTAAAGCATCATAATTAACATAGCCTAATCTACCATTCCACACATCACATGACTCAATCATATACGATGAAGAAGCATTTGCATTTTTAATAATAAAGATAGGTACAATAGTGAGTACATTGAGCTTGAAATGCCCCTCATTTAGGTACCCTTTGGCCACATATATCACACCCTTGGTCAAGAAAAATTTATCTGACTCAAAAACCAACTTAAACCCATTCTTGCTCAACAATGATCCAGACACTAAATTCTTTCGAATTTCTGGCACATGCAGCACATTGTTGAGAGTGAGCTCTTTGCCTGAAGTCATCTTGAGCACAACCTTTCCAAGTCCTTCAACCTTTGCAATAGAAGAGTTGCCATAAATAGCTATTCACCATTCTCCACTGGTTAATAAGTGGAGAACATTTTCCTATTAGAGTAAACATGATGAGTAGCCCCAATGTCTACCCACCATTCTCTAGCGTTTGTGACCATGTTCACTTCCGAAATCACAGCGGAAAGGTTGATGTCATTCACATTGGTGGAGAGATTCTCCACTTCAGTCATGTGGGCTTGTGCCTTCTTCTTCTTGGAATCATCTTATTTTTTCCGTTTGTGACGATCCTTAGCCTTGTGGCCTATCTTGTCACACACATAGCACTTGCCCTTGAACTTGGCTTTGTTGGAGTCATTGTTCGATTGTCCGGCAGGATGCTTCCTCTTCTTGTTGTTGAAGCTATTGCCTTTATGCCCTTGTTCTACAACATTGACTTTGGCTTCCATGACATGACCCTGGTTTTCTTTTCAGAAGCACGGTTGTCCTCTTCAATCCTTAACCTCACAATCAAATCTTCCATGTTCATCTTCTTTCTCTTATGCTTTAAGTAATTCTTAAAATCCTTCTAAGAAGGTGGCAATTTTTCTATTATAACTGCCACCTAGAAAGACTCACTTAAAGTCATGCCTTTTTCATTAATATCATGCAGGATAACTTGGAATTCTTGAACTTGGCTGATCACAGTTTTAGAATCCATCATTTTGAAGTCCAAAAATTTGCCGACCACGAATTTCTTCGTTCCAGCATCTTCAGTCTTGTACTTCTTGTCTAATGACTCCCACAGTGCCTTAGCAGTTTTCATTGAACTATACACATTATATAATGTGTTGTCCAACCCGTTAAGGATGTAATTATGACATAAGAAATTTGCATGTTTCCATGCATCTACTGCAACAATAGCTGTTTTGTCTTCCTGTTTCTCCTCAGTGAGAATAGGTACTTCCTATTGAAGGAATCGGGCTAGGTTTAGTGTGGTCAGATAGAACAACATTTTCTGTTGCCATCGTTTGAAATCCGCACCACTGAACTTTTTTGGTTTTTCCCCTTTAATTTGAAGATGAGCATTCACCAGAGTGGAAATAAGTACTGAAGTCAAGTTGGTACCATCAGCAACCATTTCTATTCCAAAGAACAGAAGATTAGCTCAGTAAAAAATATATGGCAAATAGAATATTTTTTTTTAAAAAAATTCACGTAACCAAATAAAGTTCGAGAAATTATAGATAACTCAGTAAAGTTCAAAAATTTATACCAAGGCGAGTGCCAGAAATTATGTATAGTACTATAAAGTTAAAAAAATTACACACAGTAGAATTTTAAAAATTCATAACATAGTGAAATTCCAGAAGTACATATAGCATAGTAACTGTTTAAAAATTTACAAATAGAACTGTAATTTTCAAAACATTTCACACAGAATAGTAACTTGCAGGAAATTACTTATAGAATAGTAATATTTCAAAATTTACACCCAAGATAGTAAAATTTTAGAGCTTTACATCCCGAACAGTGAATTTCAAAAATTTAAGCACTGAATAGTGAATTTCAAAATTTAAGCACAGAACAGTAAATTTCGAAATCAATGCACAGAATAGTGAATGTCAAAATCTATGCATGGAACAGTGAATTTTGAAATTTTAACAGAAAATAATAAAAAAAATTAAAAAGTTTTCTCATAGGATAGTGAATTTCAAAAATCCACACGTAGAAGAGTAAAAATATAAGGAATTAATGCACAATACTATATAATTTCAAAATTTTACATATAGTAGTGTTAAAATTCAAAAATTTTACACAGAGAAGTAAAAAATTGAAAATTTTGAGATGAGCAGTAAATTTTTGAAATTCACATAATATAACTTATAAATATACTATTCTACATGTAAATTAATAAAGTACGAAAATTTACATAAAATTATGTCTTAAGATTGTTATTTTCATACCTTTGCAAATATGGTGATGAGAAATCTTACTAGAAAAATTGTGATCAAATCAAGTAAGTCGCTATGTCCTTAAGACAGAATTTGCCTTCCTTAACAATGCTTAGGACTCTTAGTCATCTACATCCTAGGATAAGACGATCAACCACGTACTCTAGGAGCACCTCTAATACAATACATGCAGCGAACCACATAATGTATGCTCTCACAGAAATAGAAAAGGACAAAAATCCAAAGTTGGATTAGTACATAAATAGTTATCCATGATTTTATAGAAAATCCCGTTGAAGACAACCTTTCCCATTCAAACGGATGTGTCTATCCGTTAACGGACACATTCTTTAGTAAAAATAAACCAGACCCATTTTGGTGAATAGAAAACTAAACCAAATAAATATAAAACCAAACTAGATGAATTTGTTCCAAAAATATTATCTTTTTGACCCAACCTAACCCGGCCGGCCATACGTACGAACCGAATCGAGCCTGCAGGAAGGGCAGCGGCACATGCTTGTGGGTTAGCCCACCTAAGTGCATTAGTCCAACATTTCTCTCCCCTACAAAACTAGGTTGGCCTAAGGGCCTAACTTGAAAGGCCAAATTTACACCATCACCTTCTGCTAGGCGATGTGAGACTATTAACTTCTTCAACCAATTCACATATGTGATTCTCATTCGACACAAAGTGAGCTTGGGCTTATTACCATATAGGCTTAACTCATTTAAGTAATATGGGCTTGACCTACATAAATATTATGGGCTTAGCCCATATAAATAATATACTCACCTTAATTATATGTGCTTAGCCCATTCAATATAATGTCCACTTCTAACATTAAAAAATTGAATTAACCACACAAAGAATTATATCTGCCAACACTCGTTTGCACCCGAAAAGGGCAAGACCACACCCATCAAAATAATATTACTCCACCCCAGATGATGATGGAGCCATAGGCAAGGCCCCACAATCATAGTGCGTGATGCTCATGATCCGGCTGTAGATAAACTTGTAAAAGATTTTGTCCCTCAATAGCTTCTAATGTTTTAAAACCCAGCCCAGACCTCGACCCGGATTAATGGTTGAGTTGGGTCAACTTAGTTGAACTGTAGGTTGACTGGAGTTGACCCGGGTGTTGACATCATCATAAAAAAAAATTTATAAGAATTTCCCATAACACTAAGAAAAATTTAGTTAAACTTACTTTAAAATCTTATGCCTTCTCTCCTGCAATAAGATCAAGCACGACTCGCTTGATACTCCCATCATTCTTAATAAGCAGCTTCTTGTTCTTTTGTCGGTCAGAAAATCCCTGAAATATAAAGACAACGTCACAATTTAGCATCACAATAAACTGTGGCTTTTGCTGCATCACAGCCATATGTCACCAATCGTCAAGATATCTGACAAAATTATCCTAATACTCCAATGTATGCATAAAAGAAAAGGCAGAAATATTTACCATTTCCTGCAGCTCTTCAAGCAGCGGGTCCCATTCACTAACGGCGCATAAGTCATCCACGGAATTCTCCAGATCGTACTCGTTCTTCCTCAGAACCTCCTTGTTCAAATCAATCTACTTAAAGCCCATCTCTTCCAGTTCTTTAAGCAGAGTATCCTTCACTGAATCACCAACCACATACGGCTGTGGGGCCATCAGCAGGGGATAAATCAGATAGTTCAATGAACGGATATGACACCAAATTCGAGGAATTATCATCACCACCTACCTCCAATTCACTCTCCTGACTATCATTAAAATGCCCATCAAGTAAAGGTTTAGCTTGCTTTGCAACTGCATCAAACTGCGCCAATTTGATACCACTGTCCGCGGGCTCGATATTTACGTCGATGCTCTCTTTTTCCTTCTGTGTATTACTACTTTCAGGAGGAAGGTTCAAGTTCAGAGTCGGAGAATAGATAAAGAAGAAAAATAAGGGCTTTTTACCGGAATTACGTTTTCGATGTTGGGAGATCTTCATCGGAGACGGATTTTAGCTAAAGAGGAAGCGGCCAACCTAAATTGCCTAAATTTTTCTGCCGGCCGCGATTGTGAGATTTAAGCGGTTGTAGAATTGCACTATAGACGAAATCAACTGTAAGATTACCGGATAGCTAGAGAAGAGGAGATCGCCTCTATCAATGGCAGCGGCGCCCCAAGTTCCCCAACTGTGAGATCACCGGACCAGTTGCTATTGTGCACAATGAGAAGTCGTGAATAGAAGATGAACAGTAAAACCACTGTGCATAGTTCGCGTGACTTTGCGACTCACCCCATATTAATTTTTTTTTTTTAAAACCGGACCGGAGGGCCGGGTTTACGATTTAACTGGCTGTGTCCCTCTAACCCGGCCGGGTTAAACCAACCTAAATTTTTACTCAAACCGGCCCATATTTTATACCGGGTCAGGTTGAACCCAGTTGGACCGGCCGTTCCTATCTAGTTTTTAAAACACTGGTAACTTCCAGAACCAGCCCGGCCCACTTTGCTGAGACAACCCGGAGAAATAGGCGCCAATAATAATTCCTGTAACGCGCCACCGCCTCTCCATCGCATACATCTCCAATGCCTCTTCAGCTCAGCCCTAGTTGGGATTCCCCCATCGGATTGCTGCAGACCGGCAATGTTCCTACCAAGGACCACTGCATCCTCTAAAGCACTGCAACCACCTTGACCCAAGTCTGGGGTCCTGGGGTGCATGGCATCACCGGCCACAGTTATGTTGCATTTGTGAAGCTGCCGAAATATGAGCTCCCACGGCCGGCGGAGCATCAACGGTGACAATGTTAGCGACAAGAGATCGGAATGATGCACCACATCTAAAAATGCATCTGGGAAGCCCTTCGCAATCTTCTCCATTACCCGTTTCTGTATCAGCTGTGGATCCCTTGTCAACTCATCATCTACACAGCGAAGAGTGAGCTCGTAATCGAGTACCAATCTCTAACCAAATCAAACCGGCTGATTTCTTCTAATAAACCCGGTTCCAAAATTTCCAATCACAAAGCCGACCTACTTAGTCATGATGATAATATTTCAAGGGCAGTATTAAATGGCAGGCATCAGAATACTTTGCCACATGTAATTCTGGTTTTAGGGGGGGGGCGTACCACATGAGGACGCAGAACATGTAGGCATTTTGTGGGCCTCCGTATCAATGTTTGGTACGCAGACAGTTTTGAGTCATTTGACGGGCGTAATTACCAAGCAGATGGGACTAGTATTTTTGCTAGTGTTGTGTCATATTCGAAGAGCTAAGGATTTTCATCAAAACAAATTCGAGCAGCTCACAGTCTTTTGACACCACAGGCTCTTTTGCTCCCTTTCTGTTATCTCTACCGGCTCTTAGACTCATTGTACACTGTATAGACAGCTACTTTGACCAGTAGGTCCATGTTTGTGTGGGTTATCGTCCAATTATTTTTATGGTGGTGAGTGGCATTGAAAAACTTTTACGAAGACCGGTAAGCTCCTAGCCTCCTACCATATTCTAAAATTTATCATGGTGGTTAGGCTACCCACCGCTAGAAGTGGGGCTAAGAGTGATGAGTTTGTGTTGCATTTTTTGGTAGTGGACACCCACCGTTGAACTGACGGGTAAAAGCAGTCTTTTTTTATGTGGGGAGAGAGCAAAAAATATATAATTCATAAATTTAAAATATAGGGTACAAGTGAAAGACAGGACGTCAGAGTTTTTTAGGGTACACCGTTACCCAGAAACTCCTGGACCCTGTGGTTGAACCCATGACCTCGTGGGTACACCGACATAGCCCGGACGCCTGAACGGCCTGAGTGAACTGGTTCACCCAGACCGAGCCATTGTGCCATCACTGAGTGGACTCCGTCGCACCCAATCAAAACCTACACGCAGTGTCAGCATAATTTGTAATTACAAAGAATAGACTCTACTGCATTTAAGATTAGAACTCCACCAGCAGATTTTGGTTCCAATTTACAAACCTTGAATTCGATGACTGTACCATCCTCCAAGTGGACAACTGGGAGAGGTTTGCCATCAACTGTCTGGGTTTTGATGCAAGCCACCTTGAATGAGAACCGGATGCACCCACTTGGAAGTTCCTGGGTCATGGCTTCTAACAGGACTCTCCTGTGAACAATCCTCATTCCTTTCCCACCCCTTCATGTCAAAATAGAAATTACCAGTCATAAGAAATCTTATATTAATCTCAGTCTAAATATTCCTTTATTATATATTTTCTTTGTCTTATATTAATAGTTATATTTAAAATAATAATAATTTTTATGGGATGATGAAGCCCACTATCAAGAGAAGGAAAATACACTTATGTTTTTGGAAGTACTTACCTAATTTCTTAAATCAAGTAAAATAAAACTATTAATATGGAACAAACTTTCTTGCCAAATAAAATTATTAATTTAATATTAAAGAAAAAGGCTAAGGATATACAACATTTGTAACACCTGTGAAGTGTATGTTCTAATGAAACTGGAATGGTTGCCCCAGTTGCAACATCAGTGAAAGTCTCGCTGTAAAACAACAATGCAAAGTCACATTACCAATACTGGCTATGGTTACCAATCACATATTGTAATAAGAGTGCAAGGAGGATAAGCATACTTTAGCAATAGAGCGTATAGAGGCAAGAGCTTATGATCCACACCCACTGCCTGTAGGGCACGCCAGGCATTGGGGAAGAGGGTGAGGGCAGTGCCAGTGGATCGCAACTCTTCGGCTCTCTCTAGCACCGTGGCCCCAATGCCAACCCTCTTCAGCGCGAGGGCGGTCGCCAGCCCGGCGATCCCTCCACCGACAATTACAACATCCTTGTGGATCCCGTACATGCCTTTTTTGCTGATGGTCTAATTTTCCTTCTCCTTCGATAAATCTTCCAAGCATGTTATCTTAGAAAATATTAAATATATGAAAAAAATTAATGTGGGCCCTGGCTCACATGCAGGTGCATGAGGTAAGGCATCTCAAACTCCAATAATGCAATGTTACTCAAAATCAGCCTGCCCTCTTAGTAACATGTATTGTTAGATCAAAATTCCACAACCTACAATGTGCCTTGGCTCATGCAGAGGTTCATGTTAACGTCACCAAATATTGGGTTATATACTAATAAATATTTAATGTAAGGATTCCATATAGGCTCAGAGTTAAACACCATTAAAAAGCATTTCGAGGAGTCTAGAGCTTCTGAGTTGAAGCAAACATCAAATCCGCATATGGATCTTCTGGTTAGCTATGTAAAAGTTGAGTATGTGGTTTTTAACAAACAAATGACAAGGCAGATCCTCTAGGCTATAGTGCTATTATATGAAGAAGCAATTTTGTCGGGGATAGGTCCATTAGGAGCTTAGGAAATCATCATTGACGAAACATTCATTAATATTGAAAGAGTTTTTTCATATTGCATGCTCAAAGAATAAAATTTTTTATATTTTCTAGATTTTGAACATAAATGTCATATGACTTATTTGTAGACCAAAATACCCTTAAGTTTCTACTATATCAGGTTTTAATGTTGAGAGTAATAAATGAACACTGGAACAGTGTTGTGTCATTCTAGTGTGCTGGTAGTTATCAGCAGCGAATGGAACTCGTCAGTAGGAGCAGACTGGCGGTGACTCATTGGTGAGAGTCGATGAATAAGAAAAAAACATTTTTTTGCACTACAGATGCTGTGTGAGTGCTCCAAAGGCTACATTTTGCAGAAACGATCATTCTTTCACACCGATCATGGATAGGATCGGCATTTGCATCTATTATAATGGAGAGGTAGGCTATGACGGTGTGTATATTAGTGGAATGACACAGTTGATGAACATTTATCCGTCGGTGAGCTTCGGCGAGCTGCTGGGGCAAGTCAAAGCACGACTTTTCGTCAATGGTAATGTCAGTTTGAAGTATTTAATTTCATCCTTCCAATCATCCATGCTATATAAATTACAACACGATGAGGACCTCCAATCAGTGTTCTCCATTCATAAGAAGGTGAATAAGGAGGTGTTATCATTGTATGCCGAGATGAAACAGCCCGACAACGATGATAAATCATTATCACCCTCTATAGAGAGGAACCAGACAATCAATAGAGCTAAATCACCCATAGTAATGGCTCATCCTAGCTCTAATGTCAGATTTAATGAAACTTAGTTCACCTTTGAAATTGTCAGGTAACAATTAATCTTTTGATTATACGCAATTGCAATATTTCACATTCTCGAAACCATGATATTTAACATATCGTGCCAAGGGTAAATCATATCATGTGAATTAATAAACATGACGTGTAATATATCACATTAGTAATTACACGATATTCACATGCGATATAGCAATTTTGAGTTGCAATGTAGATATAATAACATGACATGCATTCATGTCTTGGTTTTGATAGCACGTTTTGAAATGTAAGCGTGTTAATAAAATACATGATGTCGACTAATGTCACATTTTTTTAACACGATAATGTGCAATGCAGATTAGGAGAACTAGAAAACTTATCCTAAAAAAATCCATGTCAATCATCTTTCACCAATCCAACAAGTACAGAACCTAAAATAGAAGTCAATCAGAATAGATTAGAGGAATGGTTGCCAATGATGGTGGGTCAAGGACTTCATTTTATAACTACGAAGCTCTATACAGCCCTTGTAATTACGACAGTGGACAAGGCAAAGAAGTTGAAAATATGTGGGGTGAGCATCTATGGTACGATAATGATATAGTTGACATGGAAAGTATGTCCAACCACGAAGAATTTGGAAACAGCGAGGTTTCCAGTAACATCGATGTTGAGGCGGAGGCAAATTAGGATACAGTCGATGATTTAAACATGTTGGAATTGAATATTGGTGAAGGCAACTAATGATGGGCAGCTTGGAAGATAAGGATTACTAGAAGCTCCTCGAATTGGGTGCATATTTTCTAAGCCTGTTGCATTTCAAGAGGGTCTTGATTGACTTAGCAATAAAGGCGAATTTCACATATCGTGTTGTAGATGAAAACCGGAATACATACGCTGCAAAGTGCTCCAATGAGTCTTGTAATTGTTACATAAGGGCTTCAAATATAGGAGATCATGTGACTATCACGAGGTTAGTGTCGACTCATTCATGTGGAACCCAAAGGAAGTCAACTGACCATCCCCTAGCATGACACATTTGGATAGCGAGAAAATGTTATGGTCTCTTTAAAGACTCGATGGACATTATACCTAAGAGCATAACAAGTTATATTTTGAAGCATTGGGGCATAACTGCCAACTACCAGAAATGCTAGCGCATAGGCAATGCACCAGAAGAATCAAAGTGTGTGATTTAGTGTCACGATATGTTAGTGTAACGTGTTATTGTTTACACACTTAAACTATAGTTGAAATATGCACTCACACGACATACGTCAATATCGTGTTATCATAAACACGACTAGTCATTGTGTATGGATTCCGATCACACAAAAACATAAAATATTGTGCGATTGAGAACACGATCTAAGCCGGTGTCGTATAACATTTACTAAATTGTATTCAATTGTACAGGTAAATATTTGATTGATTTAATAGATGGTGACCCAGATGAATCCTACCGCTTACTTCCTGCTTACGGGAGGCAGATAGAATATACAAATCCAGGAAGTGTAGTTGTGCCAGTGACATCATGTGATATTCTCGGACCTATAGGTGGATACAATTTCAAAAGTGTATTCTGGATGTTTGGCCCCATTGTGAGAGCTTTCAGAACAACCCTGAGGCCATTGCTAACGGTTGATGCAACTTTCTTGAAAGGAAAGTATCCTGGACAACTATTGATACCAACTGAACTGGACGGGAACAATAATATGTTGTGCGTTGCATTTGTAGTGGTTGAGAATGAGTGCGAGAAAACTTGGTGCTGGTTTCTTAAGTTGCTTAGAAATCATCTATTCTCTGAACCTCCAGCTGAGTTGGATACAAATGTTTCTGATAGACAGAAGGGATTGGCAAATGTTGTGAAGAAAATTTTCCCATCTACACACCACAAATATTGCATCCGTCACATAGCAGCAAATATGCTGGACAAATTCAAGGATAACTACCGGAATGTGTATGATGAAACGATGAATAACATTAAAGAACATAATCCAGAAGCATGTGCTTGGCTAAATAAGATAGGTTCAGAGCACTGGGCCAATGTATCATTTCCAGGGAAAAGATATGGGACCCTCAGCTCCAATAGGTCTAAAAGTGCAAATGCAATGTTCAAAAAAGCCACAATGATGCCTATAACTCATTTAATTGAGCACATGAGGGAGCACACAACTGCATTATTTGAAAAATGTTAGATGGACGGACATAATATGATGGAAGAGTTAACCCCATTTGCCTGAAAACACATCAAAAATAGGCAAGAAGAAGCAAGGAATGTGATTGTATTGCTTGTGTCAATGTTTGAATTCCAGGTTAACTTGCTATATCACCAGGTACATTGCATTCATAAGGCAATAAACATCGCATGCGTTCTTTTATGCGCGAGGGGAAAATATCATGTTAGTGCAAACGCATTATTTTTCATTTATCATGTAAGTTGATATGGCTTATGTAATGATCATACGACACGTCATGTAATCAACAACACAATAATGTCATTTATGGTGCACTCATACTAATGATATTTTCTTCACAAGATGTGGTAAACCTAGTTGATCGTACCTGCACATGTGGTAAGTTTCAACATCTGGGTCTACCATGTAAGCATGCAATTGTAGCAATTGATAATAGACACTTCTATGTGTTTGATTACTGTTAAAGATGGTACTCTACTGAAATGTATAAACTAACCTACCGAGAGCCCTTACACCCAACAAAGGAACGACACCAGTGGGCACCGGCTAGAGTTATGCCTACATTCAGCCCACCTATCGCTCAAAAGCAGAAAGGGTGTCCACGAAAAAATCGAATAGAGTCACAACCGCCTCTCAAAGCCCCACAAAAATGTGGAACATGCGGTCAGTTGGGTCACAATAGCAAACGATGTACCAGCGCACAAGCCCCCCCCCCCCAATGTGGCAAATATCCCAACAACAAGCCTAAAGAGGTCAAATAATAGCATATGCAAACGACGTAAGGAAGGGGAGCATCAATCAGGCTTACCTTTTCCACCCCTGTTCTTTAACTGAAATTTTTTGTATGTGCATTGTGTTATCAACAACACAAAATATGTAATTAATGTGGTCCTAAAAACACGACATGTTGTACATAGGGTATACTGTATGCGTGTATCGTGTAATCGACAACACAACCAAAAGGGTTTACGTGTTACTAATTATACGATAATATATATCGATTATTAGTTCTTATGTCAAAGTGTCCTTTGCTGACATGATGCCAAAGTGTCCCTTGCTTACACAATATTGGTCATATCGTGTGTTCGAACCTATGACAATTTCATGTTCGTAATGTTCCAATTCCCTAGGTGTAAGGTCCCTAATTTTTCTACGATTTTATGTGATTTTCCTGCTATTTTTCTTATCATTTTCGGCGGGAAAATATAATGCTTAGGTGTATTCATATTTATGTATTTACCCCGTATTTATACCCATAGAGTTGGGTGTCGGGCTTAGTCGCGGGCCTCGCTGCGCGCTTACCACGTGAATTTTGGAGGTACAACACGTAACTTAGAGGTTAACGCATGTTAGGGACGTAAAGGGAAAAATTAAAAAGAGTATACAAATTGAAATCCAAACATTAGATTCCAGTAAGTTTTCGACCCAAAAACGTTTTCACATCCAATGACTTTTGTGAGAACCTGAGTGAGATTCTAGTCGCTCCATTCTCCCTCCTCCGTCATTGGATTCTGCCAGTTCTTGTCAGGATCCTCTTTGCCTCACTGCAATGAGTCCGTAGGTACTGGCTATGACCGCTGCCACGGCCTCTTTGTTCCTCCACGAGGTACTGAACTTTTATTCGGTTTTTCTCTTTTTCAAATCCCGTTTTCGAGCCATGAGGGTATGATTTTAATGTCGTTTGTTGCCGCCCTCAACTAGACTTATGTTTGGTTGGCCGCTAGAAACCCATAGGTGCTGGCTAAAGCCGCCGCCATGCTTTCTTCGCTCCGCTGTGATCTACTGGTACTTTGGTCGGGTTTTGGTCACATTTTCATCTCACCGTCCGTGGCATTTTTTAAACGCTAGTATGTTTTCAGTTGTTGTTTGGCCACCGGACAGACTCCGTCCAACCTACCTCGACCCAGTGTCGGTAGGGGGTTGCCATTTCCGACCCCGCTTCACCCCCATTATCTTGCTCCACCTGATTAGATGCTTTGGGTGTGTCTCGGGTTGTTGCCATCGGCAAGTTGTGGGCCATTTGGCCATCCTGGGATCTGCCCCAGATAGGCAACAGTGAGGGCCAGCTCCACTTAGCCAATTACACCTCTGCCAGAATGGGCCGCTTGCCTTTGCCCTATACCGTGCGAGATGCTCAGCCGCCCGCACTACGTGTATTGGTTGTGGGTGGAGATTGGCGATGTCGCCGCTTCGATCGGCCACCACTTCCTGGCCCTAGTTCCATTGCCCCTTTGTGGGCCTTGGGCCACCATTGTCTAACCCATCTCCCCCTAGAGTGGCACTTTTTGGCCGCATGTGCATGTGGCCACGCGTACGTTTCTCAGTTTAGGTGCCATATTTGTGCCGCCTGATCGTCAGATGGCTCCATCACCATTTGAGTTGACCACTAGAGCCTCCTCCACCTCTCCTCTATCCTCGTGCGTTGCCCCATGCTCTTTGCCTTTATGTGGGCCCTCGATGACACGAAATCGACGTAGTTGGGTACTGTCCACGACCAATTTTGACATCTTGCGGCCGGCTGAGTACTTCTTAGCCGCCGGCCGACCTTCAGTGAGTACACCCTTGACATCTGGCTGCACCTCCACTTGTGTTGGCTTGACCATTCTCCCAGCCGCCCCTAGTGTGCCGCCGTTGGTTGCGGATTTTGCTACATTCACTTCTGACACTGTGATTGTTTCCGGCACTTCCTAAAATCCTCGGGACAACAGTTCTCTCAACTTGGCAATGCTTTTGGCCGCCAACTCTGCTGCCACCATCATGTGCTCACCATTGAACGTCATGATTATGAGGTAGGGGAGCTTTGAATTCGTAATTTCATGATAGCATGCTTTGAATGAGTAGCAGCATGCTAGGACCATGTGATTGAATGCTATGGATGTTAGATTATGATCCATTTGCATGATATAAGAGGATGAATTATGCCATGTTGAAATGCATACGACATGCATGTTGGTTGTAAGTATGATGGATGTATGTATGTGCACGTGTATGTTGTAAGCTTCGTATGTGTATGCATGTGCTAGTGATGGCTAGCGTATTTGTTGGTAAGCTTCGTATGTGCATGTATGTGCTAGTGATGGCTAGCATGTATGTTTGAAGTATGCGTGGATTATGCATGTGCTAGTGATGGCTAGCGTGCATGTTTGAAGTATGTATGGATGTCTATGTATGTGCTAGTGATGGCTAGCATGTATGCTTGACGTATGTATGGATTATGCATGTGCTAGTGATGGCTAGCGTGCATGTTTGAAGTATATATGGATGTGTATTATGTGCTAGTGATGGCTAGCATGTTTGTTAGCAATCTTCGCATGTGTATGTATGTGCTAGTGATGGCTAGCGTGTTTGTTGATAAGCTTCATATGTTGATCGAGTATGTGCTAGTGATGGCTAGCGTGTTTGTTGGTAAGCTTCGTATGTGTATGTATGCGCTAGTGATGGCTAGTGAGTATATTTGTAAGCTACATATGTATGACAGTATGTGTATGTTATACGTATGTGTGATATACATACTTATGTATGATGACTATTTGTCTATGCTATGGATATGTGTATGTGCATGTGTACAAAGTATGGGCTATGGATGGTAAGAAGTGACAGTGTTTGGTATGGATTTGGATATGGAAACCATATGATGGAAGGCAGAGTATAAGATTGACTAGCAAGGATTAGAATGGATCAGTTTGGGTTGGATCGTATGTTTGGGGGGTTGTCAGACAGTAAGAGTGCACATAATTGTACAAGCATAACGTACAAATTATGAAGTAAAAAATAAGTATAATAAGTGAAGTATACGTAAGTGGATGATAATTGGGTTTGGATCTAAGGAGCTTAGTCTAAGGACTTCTGAGTAAGATGTTTTGGCCATAAGGTAGATGGCGGAGATTGTAAGACCGTAAGGATTTTGGTGTACGATGAGTTATGTTGTAAGATGGACGGGTTAAGTGAAGTCTGTTGCCCTGACAAACTAGGGTTTCGGATCGGCTCAGCTTTAGTTTGATAAGTGGAGCACAGTATGCTTGAGAGTTTGTGTGGCATAATTGTACCGCATAAATTACTTAATTCAAACTTGAATTATAAGCACAACTAATGATAGCATTGTGAGTTTGAGACCTGAGGGTTTGACGGATTAAGTTCCGTGTTTGTGCTAGCCAATAATGAGTCGGCTGAGCATTTCTCATGTCTTGCCATGGTGTTTATTCTGCGGGATGTTGTCTGTGTACTGTATAGAGTACCAGACGTCTGATGCTCTGTTGAGAGCGACATATGTTTCTGATTTGGTTTGTGTGCTGTATAAGCCCAGACGTTTGATGCTCTATTGAGAGCAACATATGTTTTTGATTTGGTCTGTGTGCTATATAAGCGCAGACGTTTGATGCTCTGTTAAGAGCGATATATGTTTTCGATTTGGTCTGTGTGCTATATTAAGCCCAGATGTTTGGTGCTCTATTGAGAGCATTGTATGATTTTTGCCCAATAGTGACATTGTATGATTCCGCCTAAGAGTGGTACTGTATGTTTTCTACCCAAGTGGTACTGTATGATTCTGCCCAAGAGTGGCACTGACACTATAAGACCCATTATGGTGGGCAATTCTATGGCACTATAAGACCCATTATGATGGGCAACTGTATGACCCCTTATGTTTGGGTCTTTATGTTTGTGCGCTTAGGTAAGTTGTATCATGGACCTACTCTTACCTGTTTGATCCTATGCCCCATGAGCATAGGTGTGCCTTACCTTCAAAAAAGTCCATGGTGTCTAGCCACTCCCCGGAGGTTAAGGTATGGCCCCAGTGACATTCTTTTCCATTCGACGTTGGAGCTTATTAGTTGTAATGAGCTTCAGTGGTCGATAGTATGAGTAAGACTGTAAGAGTATGTGTATGAGTACGACTATAAGAGTATGAGTATGAGGAAGACTGTAAGTGTATGATTGTATGAGTAAGGTTGTACGAGTAAGTGTATGATTGTACGAGTAAGGTCATACAAGTATGTGTATGATTGTACGAGTAAGGTCATATAAGTATGCTTAAGCTGTATGAGTAAGCATATGATTGTATGAGTAAGGTTGTACAGGTATGTGTAAGTTGTTTGTGTAAGTGTACAATGGTACAAGTAAGTTTGTAAGACCCTGAATGAGGATGCTTGGGTAAGTTTGATTCGATGGTATGATTTTAGCATGATGATATGCATGATGATATGCGCATGAGCATGATTATGATATGCCTGTTTGCCTGTTTAGAACTCCCCTACTGGGTACTTTCCTACTGAGTATGAAAATACTTATTGCCCTACTTTTTTGCCCCGTTGTATGGGAGGTTTTTGTAGGTTTGTGCGGAGAGCTCCTGGAGATGGATGCTCGTTTCCATGGTGGATTAATTCCCTTAGACTCAGGCATATCCTTCATTCATTATGAGTTTTCTTTATGCCATGATCTGTTGTATTGGGTGAGATGAGAAAACAAGTGTTTATGTATTCTGGACTTTTAGTTTGGATCATAATGTGGACTATTATGGGGCTTGCACTCAGGGATGCCTAGGAGAGATTTGTATTTAAAGTCTATGATCATAGCAATTTATTCATACGGTTGTTTTCGAGTAGTGCCTGAGGATGTTTAGTTTGGCCGTACGATGTTTGATCGAATGAGTAAAAATTTGTATGGGAAAACCGATGTGTTGTGTTTTAAATTATAAAACTATTTTCACAGGTTTTGTATTCGTCATTTTCCCCGATTTATAGTAGTTATATTGCAAAAAAGTTTCGTGAATTTTAAGGAAAATGTATGAAAAATCTCGGGCGTTACACTAGGCATTATTCCTGAGGCATCACTATCCTGCCTATATATATTATATATTAGGGTTAGGGTTTGTAGAAAGCTCACTCACTGGTTATTCGCGAGAAAGGGTCATTCAGGAGATTGCTTTAGCGGCGGCTAGTGAATCGGCCCACCATCGGATACGGTCCTCACCTATATCCGATGATGGACTTGCTTCACTAGATGGCAATATATCATTGTCTCCAATGATCCATCGCATTCATACCCTATTCACTAGACAACGATATTGAATATTTTTAACAGTATATCTGAGAAGTTTGCAGGGAGATCGCTCACATAGTGATGTTCTTTGTGGAGATGTGTCATTCGGGAGATTGCTGTAGCGGCGGCTAGTGAATCGGCCCTCCTTCGGATACCGTCCTCACCTATATCCGCTGGTGGGCACGTTTCACTAGAAGGCGATATATCAATGTCTCCAATGATCAGTCACAATCGTGCTCCATTCGCTAGACGATGCCCTATTCTTGAATTGATGGGTCCAATAGTTTGCTAAGAGATAGCACGTCAACTGATCACTGGCAACAAGACGAATTGTTATTTTCCTTGTATTTTAAAAGTTCTTTACAGATTAGTTTTTTTATGTAATAAACTAATAACAGTTATATCTTTCTTCCCATTGAAAGTTGTCTTTCGCGTATATTGAGAGTAATAACGTGACAACAATAATACGATATTGGCTTCCCATTGAAAGTTGACTTCCCATTGTTGAAGTGTGTATGCCTTCACACAATAGTTTACCTTTTCCAACCCCTGTTCTTCAACTGAATTTTTTTGTAATGCATCGTGTTATCAACAACATGTAATATGTAATTAATGTGTTCCTAAAAACACAAAATGTTGTACATAGGGTATACTTTATAGTTGTATCGTGTAATCGACAACACGACCAAAAGGGATTACGTGTTACTAATTACATGATAATATCAATCGATTATTAATTCTTTTGTCAAGAGTGTCCATGTCTTACACGATATTGTTCATATCGTATGTTTGAACCCACGGCAATTCCATGATCATAATGACCCAATTCCCGAGGCATTATTCCCTAAGCATCAATACCTTCAATAACCTAGCAGTTCGTAACCGTCTCATCCTGGTTCTTTGCGGAGATGGGTCATTTGGGAGATTGCTTAAGTGACGGTTGGTGAATCGGCCCACATTGGATACGGTCCTCACTTATATCCGATCATGGGCATGATTCACTAGACGGCGATATATCAATGTTTGCAATGATCTATCGCATTCATGCCCTATTCGATAGACAGCGATTTAGCAATGACTTTCTCACGACTCCGATAATGAATATTTTTGCAGTATATCTGCGAACGTTGTACGGAGATCGCTCACACAATGTTGTTCTTCATGGAGATGTATCATACGGGAGATTATTGTAGCAGCGGCTGGTGAATTAGCCCTCCTTCGGATACGGTCCTCACCTATATCCGATGGCGGGCATGTTTCGCTAGACGGCGATATATCAATGTCTCCAATGATCCATCGCATTCGCGCCCTATTTGCTAGACGACATCCTATTCTTCAACTGATGGGTTCGAGAGTCTGCAAGAAGATCGCAAGCTAACTTATAGCTGGCGACGAGATGGATTGTTATTTTCTTAATAGGAGGATCAATTCCCGAAGCGTCACCACAATTTCTGGGATTTCAATTAAATTAGAATCACCAATCCACGAGGAGTCATTTTCAATTTCCAATTTCCAATTACACTATATATGGAATAATTTCCATATATACTTAACTGTTGTATCCCACGCATCCTACTTATATATATATATCTATATATATATATATATATATATATATATATATATATATATATATATATATATATATATATATATCTATATATATATATATATAGAAGTGACCTCTGAGCTTACCCAATTCACAAAGAACACATGGCGGAGTCTGAGAGTTTGTGGGGAGATCGCGTGCCCATTGATCGCTTTCACCGAGACGGAGCCTTTGGGACATTGATATAGCGTTAGATGGTAATTCGTCCCCTTTAGTGGCACAATCCTAACTAGCATCTGAAGGGGGGCAATTTACTACCCAGTGTTATATCAATGTCATGAATGTTCCATCACAATTGATGTGATTGGTCCGAGAGTCTGCAAGGAGATCTCACGCCCACTAATGAGGGCACAATTCACTATCTTCAAATTGTTATTTTACTTTGTATTTATAAAGTTCTGTAACTATCATTTTAAAGGAAAATATTAATAACACTTATATCTTTTTTCCCATTGAAAGTTGTCTTGCCGTATATTAAACTATATTGGCTTCATGTAAAAACAAACATGATACATTAAACTATTTTCGTAGCTCAATATTTCTGATAACACGACCTAAACTATCATCATATGATCGATGATACAATGCCCACCATTTATGATAACATGATATGATGTTCCGAATACACGACATTGGTACCTAACGTATTAGCAATTACACGATAGAATAACTGGCCATACATGTTGATTACACGACAGAGACATTCAGTGTATACTCAGTCAAACCATCGTGTTCGCTCCTGTCTCACTGTATATTAGGGTTAGGTTTCAGGGATGATAGAACATTCTTGTGCAGCCAACACAAGCCTATCGGTTGGAGGACTCCAAGCTTATTGGTTTGTGGGCAATAGAACATTCTCGTGTGTCCAAACCATTGTGTTCACTCTTGTCTCATTTATACATTAGGATTAGGGTCATGCTCCGCTAGCATGTGTTTGGTGCCGAGACGAATCATTCGGGGGATTGCTTTAGCAGTGGCTAGTGATTGGTCATTCATCGGATACGGTATTCATCTATATCTGATAGAGGATTTGTCTCACTTGATGGCGATATATCAATGTCTTTAATGATCCATTGCTTTCGCGACATATAGGTCATCAATATCATTTGAAATAATCATCCAGAAACATATTTGATTTGGGTTAGCGTTTGAAACTTTCATATGAGCATCCTCTTTTGAGAACGTTCAGTCATCGGTTATGATCAACAACATGCATTTTTTTCGTTTGTTTGATTACACGACATCAAAGACGTCCTAATACGAGATGTCTTGTAAATGATAACATGACCTAATACGAGGTGATGTGTATGTGATAACACGACCTAATAGGCGACCGTTAGAATTATAATACTATCGGATATATGTGCACTTCCATTTTACGCTATCGAATACACGATATTGGTACAAATTGTATGATCTATTATATGCCATCTGACATTGGTACATGTATTTCTATTCTAGTAATTAATTAAAAAATAATTGGTCGAACATTGAATTTGTCAATTAATTGAAATGTGAAAGAAATCTATTTTCTTTTACAATTCATCTATACCCGGAACAAATTCCTTTTTGATTCGGGCCCAATGTATAGCAGCACATATCATCGGCCTAACCTAGCCTGTTATCTTGAGTTGTCTAAAATCTGGCTAAATGACTCCCCCTGCCAGTTTTGCTATGTAGTACATGACGAACAAACCACAATCTTCATTTGTTTTCTGGTACGGGCATTTGTTGATCTTAGTCATTGGCCACAGCCGAATGCCCTTTATCTTAAGTGCCTTCTCCATTCCATTGACAACATGTTTCCTAACACTGTCCAACCCAGTGAAGTGGTGACTGTGTTCACCCTTTAGAGGATTGTACCACCTAAATCGCTTCTCCCTGTAGCGGACAATAAGCAAGAGAAAGTGGTCCTTGATGTAGATAGGAATGAAAGCGCTCTCCGTGTTAACATTCAGGCCTCTCAACAATATGCCAGAAAGTTTGCCCTCCTTCTTTGCCGGCCCTTCTGCCATGCCAATGTTAAAGTAGTGCTGAATAGAGAACTTGCCGAAAAAATAATTAGGGTACCTGCATGTATTTTTCAAATTTCGTTCATCAAGAAGTTGGAAGAAGATGTCAATGACCTACACAAAACCATACGTGTTAGTAATGACACGATAGTCGACCGCTCATGACATCGTTTACACGGTAAGTGATTATATCGAATTAACGATAAGATGATGCATTTACAAGTCGTGTATGATTTAACATGCTAGTTTTACTTTAGCAATTATAGTTGAAACTTAGTGTATAAGGAAAACAACAATATGATCCTAGGTCGTGTAATGGATAAAATGATAATTAAATGTAATATGCGTCAGTTATTCAAGTGTTTGATTGATAACACGATAGATGTTAAAACATATGAGAAATGAAATGATGTTAACTCATTTCTTATGCATTCCTGCTTTAACATAGATAGGTAGTCGGTATGGGCCACAACTTGTATGGGTTTGACAGAAATTCGGTGATAATTTCCTTACCTGCCTCCTTCTGAACCTCCATTTGGAACACCAACTCTGTGTCAAGATAGTCACTTGGCCACAAACTGCGCTCTTCCTTATTCGTCTTAGTTGCAGTATCATCTTCGATATCTACAACATTGTGGATACTCTCCATTACTTTCGCATCTACTGGAGGAGTATCCGATAAAGTGCATTCACTGGAAATTATGATTGAGGATGTTGGTTCTGGGGTGGGAGACTTTGGATGTGCCAAACGGATATTGCTTGGGCCAGGGACTGATGCCAGAGGTACTTCATCACCAGGCTTTCCAGGCTAGGCAATGTGTCCAAACTTTGCTAACTTCTCATCAATGTAGCTGTTGAAACGCTTCGTCTTCTTTAAGCCCTGAGCTGAGACTTTCTTCACAGACTCCTCACCTTCAGCAGGTTGATTAACTGCTATGTACCTCAACTTCCGTGGCACAGGAGGTAAGAAGAGAGCGACAGGAGTAGCTTTCTGCTTCAATCAGAATTTTATTGCTTGTTTTGGGACTGCTCCTTTATTTGCTTCCTGGGGTGCTTTTGGTCCCTCCAAGGGTTGTTCCACAATCTCCAGTTGTTATGTCAGTCCCTCACGGGGCTATTCCTACCCATCGTAGACTTGAGCCACGACCTCCAGGGGAAGGTCCGGTGCTATCTCCCATTGTTTTTCCACCTCTTGGGGTAGTTCCACGACATCTTGTGGTTGTTCCACGACCTCCCATCGTTGTTTAATGAATTCTGCATTTATTTTTGTCAAAAATCTAGTTATTTACGGTCCTTTGCAACTTCAGACCAATCTTCTTCATCGGTTTGGTGGTAGCTTGCGGTTGCCGTTTCTCTATATTTAAGAAGTAAGCAATCATGTTAGTAAAGACACGATATGCACGCTAGTCATCTTTTGCCAAGCATGATAAAACTGCATATTGTATTGTTGGAAATAGAAAAGATGACTAATCGTGCTCACGATCAGACGACCACACAAAGATTGTTTTCAGAAGTAACTACCATTTCAATGATAATGTGATCAATGACACGACAATACCAAAATTGTCTTTGTTAATAAACGACATGATCCCCTATTGTGTACTCGACTACACGAAGATCCCCTCATGAAACACGATACATTAAAATGTCGTACTTACTCAAAATGAATCCCTCTTCCACTGGCTGAGGGACATGTACTGGTTGATCTTCGGGGGCATATGGTTGGCGAGCTTCTCTAGATTTTGAAGCTCTTGTCTTTAAACGAACCAACGGCGATCCTTCGGTTCTTGGAGGAGGGGTTGATGCTTGGGCAACCTCTGGCTGAGTAGGTTCAGGGGGCTGTTCTGTCTCTAGTTCCTTAGGGGGTTGATGAGGCTAGTTGCCACCTCGAGATCGTTCTTAACACGCTGAAGTGCAACTTCAACTCACTCTGTGTTCCATCCCTGCTCATCGTAGAGCATAGCCTTCTCCAAAACAACTTCACTTATTCCCGTCATGACATCAACTAGCATGACGAATGATTCAATGACGTCATGTCCAAAATGTACATGCCCCGATGTCTTGCCGTGGAGGGTGTGGCCAGGTCTCATTGGCCGGAAAGTCTGCGTACCCACATTCTTAGCTTTCGGGGTCACCCTTTGGACATCCAACAAGTGTGCCTCCTCAGGAATTGCTATGATGCACATAACAATTTGGGAGTCTGGCTTCAGCCTCATGAAGACATCCTCGTACAACTTCTTCATCCGGTGATGAGCTAGAATCTTCTTCCTCCCTTTTTCTTCGGCTGGGTCAAGTTTATCGACCTTCTCCACGTCACTCAAAAGTTGGGTAAATCTAGGCCACCTCTTGCAGCTCAGGCTACTTGGAGGACCACCGGTAGCCCATATGAATGTATGCTCATAAAGCCATATGTGGTGAACAATACAGAAGAATATAGTAATTATTGTAAATGGTCAGTATCTTCACTATAACAAATTAGTTGTGTTACTGATAACACACTTTCAGCCACATCAAGTTTCTGGTAACACTATATGTTCCAATCGTCTAATGTCCTATCCACAATATTATACTTAGTTGTTTTAGCGAGAACACGATATGTCTACATGAATGTTATATGTCGTACATCTGATAACATGATGTAGTTTGTATTGTGTGATAGATACGACAATCTTCATATGGCTGTAAACATATCGTGTCATTAGAGATACGATATTAGAATTTGCATAGTATAACACATACGAGCATTACCTGGAGCACTAATGAAGCCCCAATGAGAATTCCGGCCGTGGTAGAATGCTCATCTTGTCTGCTCATAATGTTCCGGTGGGCTGCCGATATGCCTCTCATCATCATATCATGTACGACACCTTCCCAATTGTAGTTCCCCATGACCGACATGTCATCTAAGAAATCACACAGAGCTGGGGATATGGCTTTGTTGCTTTGTGTGAATAACATGGGAACACCCATGTGGACAATCGCCAACCATGCTAATTCCTCGTCTAGAATAGTCCTTGTTTCGTCATCCACTTCTTTCAACATTTCTTCAAGACCTGCCTTCTCTGGCCGCTTCCCTTAGAAGAACTTCTTATAGAATTGTCCCTTGCCTTGGGCAGCCTTCCCTTGCTACTTTCCAATTTACATGGGTTCCCTTTTCCACTCAAACCCATGATCGTAGTCACTTCAACCATAGTAAGTGGTAGTCTTTTGCCCCTTATGTTGAAGACCTCTAGTGAGTCATCCCAACAATCACCAATGAGTACATCCAACAGTGACCTGGAGATGATGATGGGTTCACAATCATATACTGGGTAGAACCCAGTCTCCACCAATATGGCCTTGCATCCCAGACATGAATCTACAATGTCTTTTGATAGACGTAGTCCAGCGGGGAAACTATTGATTCCCAGACCCGGTCTTCACTTGTAGATTCCCTTCTTCTCTTCTGCAACCTTCACCAACTCTGCCATTTGATGTAATACTCTAACTTTACGTCTGCAAAATTGGATAAATATACATCAATCAACAATAGGTTGTGACCATAATCAATAGCCGTGTTGATTCACATTATATAGCTAACTTGTATTTATACAATAAGTATATTTATTGTGTTCTCGAATATACACTACGAGGAAGTCGCATACACGATATCATAATGGTTGAGCATCATGTTTCTAATGTCTTATTGAACACATGATATATGGCTCATTGTCTTTCTGACCCAATTATAGTCTGATTCAACTGGCTATGTTGTGTGCTCTAATACACACTAAATAAAAAATTGTGCAATGCAAATATCCAAAATGCATTACCATGAAACCGCCGTTGTTGTTCTCCGAGCCAGATTAACAACTCGTTCAGCCGTTGCTTTTCTACAAAGTTTACTACTTTACCTGGATCGCTGCAAACCCAAACCCGCTCTACAAAGAAGAACCACCTTTGGGGCGTACAATTTCAAAACTCAACTTCGTAAACTCGTTCCAAAACTCGTTCTTTGCAAACTCATTCTAGAACAAAAAAAACCCTAATCTCCAAAGATAGGTTACAAAATCTTCTCCCACGCCGCTTGAACGGTGCTCAACCAGAGTACTTTGCAATCGGAATGGAGTTTTGAATTGGATTGGGATTTTCAATCGGAGGAATTGCCGACATGTGAAGTCATATGCTAATGAATGCAACTTTGTGAGGGTTTTACACGATATAAAACCTTACCTTTGGTCAGAAATATTTTAGTCCCAAATTTACCTTATATCGTGTTATTCCATGTTTTATGGCATTTCCATTTAAAATCAAGGGAATATGAAAATTTTCATTCTTTGGCTAGGCAATATGGAAAAAACTCCACAATCAATTGAAGATGATTACCGCTTTACTCGGAGCTTCATTCATGAAATTTCACCAGCTTATTCCTTCTTGAAGTGGGATTAGTTGCTAATTGCTCACTTGTCTTAATCTAGAGGAAGATGTGTGAGAAAGGGCAATAGCAAAAGGATGTGTTTAGCTTGACTGGGCTTATAGTACATAAAGGCAACTCAAAATCTATGTAGAGCTCTCCTCTTGTGTACTATGTTTGGAGCTCTAAGTAAGTTGGTTAAAAAAAATTTCAATGACAAAAATAGGCAAAAGGTAGGAAAAATATTCGCAGGGGGTAGGGGTTAGGCGAAGATAACAACCACATAGACCTATGTTTCACTTCAAGCGTTTTAAATGCTCAACTTTAACAATGATCCCAACGTAAGGGATGCATGGGAACCTTTGATATTTGAGATTGACGATGCACACTCTAGCGCTAGAACCATGTGCGCTAGCGTGTGCATCATCAATCTCATGGATAAAAGGTTTCTGTATGTTCCTTACATTGGATTCATTGCAGAGTGATGCATTAAAAATGCTTCCCCTTATTAGCCTATGCATGCTTTAATCTAATAGGCAAAAGGAAAAGTCTAAATGAATTGAAAAATGTTTTCATCAAACTAAATAAGTGAAGGTATCACTGCCAAAAAATAAATAGAAAATAAGTAGAAGTCCTTCGATCATGACCTAACAATTGTACGCCACTTAGTGCTTAACTAAACACATGACAATCATATAGGCCTCATAGTGATACCATCAACATTAGGTGCATTGTCACTATGCAAATTTCCACAAACACATGATAAGCACATAGACCCCATAGTGGGAAGAGTTTTTTATGTTTCCCTTTAACAATGAGTCCAATGTAAGGAACACATAGGAGCCCTTAATATTTGATATTAAGGGAGCACACATTAGCACTACAATCACTAGTGCTAATGTTTGTTAGCGTGTTTGTCATCGATTTTATAGATAAAAGGTTCTCATGTGTTCATTACGCTAGGCTCAATGTTAGAGTGGAGCATTAAAAACACTTCCCCTATAGACCCTCACTTTTAGCAGCTCCAATTATGAACAAGACAAGAAATTCTGTCTACACAAAAAAAAATACAATATATTCAAAGAAAACATATTTCTTGTAAGCTTCTTTTTCAAGCTTTCTATGCGAAACAACAATAATTTTGTTGTTCATGTAAACTACTGAATATGCCTAAAAATATCACTGGGCAATTTTCCCATTGAATAGTGGAAGATAGTAGTTGTGATAGCATAAAACAACACATGCATAGCATCAGAAACAACATGAAATAGTGGTGGAAAACTAAATCAATGCATATTAAAAAAGGCATTTCGTATTATGCAATATACAGTATGACAAAATTCTTAAACAGATGTGCAGAGATCAGTGAAAAAAAAATGTTGACTATGGAACTTCTAATAGAAATTTACCCTGGTCATGTTGTCCTATAGATTAACATCCGAGGAAATTATATAAGGGTAGTGAAAATTTTTTGACCTTTTGACAACATAGTTATTTTGCTTTGTAATTTATTCATGGTATCCCAGTGAAGAAAAGAGTAATCAATTAGTTCAAATGGTAATTGTACATGTGGAGTTTAAATTTTATAAATATTTTTTTAAAGATTAGTGGAATTAGTATCCTTTGGATGTGAGGAAGGAAATTGTTAAGTGTATGCAATAAGTATCCTATGGTTGTCATGGAACAGTAAGGTGTAGTGATTGTGACATGCATTGGGGCACACACATGTGGTTATGTATATGCAATATGCATGTGTTCAAGTATGTGTGAAGTATTGCAGGGAAGGCCAACATTGTTGTATACAAACATTGTGCAATATGTATGTGAAACATTGCGTATGATTCACATATCGTTGTGCACACTAGGTTACTAAGTTAGGATACTTGGTAATGTTGAGTGGTCGGACCAGCGGAAGCAAGGTGGGATGGGGGTGGTGTACCAATCAAAATTCAGCCTTTACAATTAATCTACAAAGATCATGCATAAAACACATCCATTCAAAGAATAATAAAACACATCCATTCAATTAGTATGCATATAAGAAATCATAATGAGGAGATGGCATACTAACTTTGGGCATTCCAGCCCCTTGCACGCCCTTGAAACCTTCGATTCACACAACCAAACACAAAGGAATCAAGTGGGGAGAGAACAAATACCTTATATATGTTGATCCTTCAAAGCCCTCACTCTTGGATTGATTTTTCAGCAAGGATCGCCCCAAAGCCCTCTTCTTTGATACTCCAACCAGCAAGGAATGCAACCACCTTCATTTGCCTCATTTAGGGATTTTTAATGTCTCCTCACCCAAGATAAGAGTATTTTGGGTTCCTTTGGTGAACTTTGGGCAGGCATTGTTCAAGGCTCTATTTGGAGAATCGGAAATGGGCAGTGAATTAAAATTTGAAGTGATCGATGGCTGCTTAGACCTTCTACCTTTCGTGTGATTTCCCCTTGCTTTTCTACTACCCCAAGATTCCACGGCTTCTCAACTTTTGAACTCTTTACTTAGTTATTGGAATGAAAAATTAGTTAAAGAAGTCTTTTTACCTGTAGATGCAGAAGTAATTTTAGACATTCAGGTTGGAGAATCCTATCAAGAAGACTACCTAGTTTGGAATACAAATTCAAAAGAAGTCTTCGACGTTAGAAGTGCTTATATGGTGGCTGTTGAGTGAGCCGAGCAGCTGAGAAAGGATGAGATGCTGGAATGCTCAAGTCGATACCACCATAATAAAGTTTGGCATGAGGTATGGCACTTGAAATTTCCTAGAAAGATTTCTTCCTTTTTGTGGCGCATGTACAAAGAGATTATTCCAGTCAAAAGTAATCCACTGAGCAAAAGGGTGATCCTCAATGCATTGGGTGAAATTTGGAAGAAGGAGAAGGAAACACCTATTCATGCAATATGGGAGTGTGATCAAGCTCAAGCGGTTTCAAAGTTTTGGCCATAAACTGGTTGATTTTTTTATAATGTGTTAAAAGAATGCCCTGAACCGTTGGTTGAGTCTTTTGCTGTGGCGGCTTGGTCAATTTGGCAACATCGTAATAGGCTATTAATGGAAGGAAAATGGATTGAAGGCAAACATGTGTGAGAGAATGCTATAGCCTATTGTGATTTTTTTAAGCGACGTAGAAAACATGATCCAACATGATTTGTTCCTAGATCTATATTTTTGGGCTTCCCTTAGTAGGGAATTTATAAAACTGAATTTTGATGCAGCTTTTAATTCTAATACCCATGAAGGGGGTGTTGGAATAGTGGCCATGGACTGAATGGGAATGTGCAAGCAAACTTTTGTTATTTTTTTTTCATGATGTGGTTGATGCTTATGAAGCTGAGATGAAGGCTATGCAAAAAGCAATTTGGGTTGCTGTTGTGCTTGGCTATAAATATGTAATATTTGAAGGGGATGCTCTCCAAGTTATTAAGGACATTCAACATATGCTAGCTGGACATGGAGGCCTGAATAGAGTACTGGATGTTAGCATGCATTTTCGTGAATGAATCAGTGATCATACAAATTGATTTCTCTATCTGATATCTACTGTATTATCAAAGTAAATAGCGTACCTAGTTCTATTCCAAATTGATGAATCTTCATAGGATAGGTTTCTCTCCTTTTGCCCTTTCGTTCTAACGATTTTCACTTGAGATGGATCAGTTACAGTCGTAGTTTTCTACGTTGGGCAGAGAGAGGACCATCTCCTCTATTTTATCTTCACGTAACCACTTCCATCAAGCAGTTACAACATTCATATTAAGAGCTAATCATAAACAAGATAGATAAGTTTATTGTTATTTATTAATTATCATGTGGGACTACATACGAGATTAATAAAATTGTTTACATTCTCCCACTTGGTCTGAATGATAATTAATCATGATAGTATAACAAGACAACATAAAGTGTACACAATTATCTATTCAAATTGGTTATATAATGCTATCATTAAACAAATCAATAATGAGTCATGGCGGTTATATGTCTTTAAACAACATGGTCCATTCCATGTACCACAATATTAAAAAATCTACTCAATATAGTGTTCAAAAGAGGAAATCATAAGAGTCCACATAATGTCTCTACAAATAGAGACTAATCATGTCACAAATATATATTCATTCACAACAATATACATAATAACTAAGATAGGAAAATTAGAAACATTTTATTGATATCAAAATGTAATAGAGCATCATAAGGTTAATACTAATTTGCTCTATAAACACTTTTTGTTTTTGCACATCTTTAACAATAAGAAACTTTAATTATATGTGCTTTGCTCTTTTAGAGTACTTGTCATTCTTTGAGATGATAACTGCTGTAGAGTTATCACAATAAATTTTCAGCAATCTATTAATGGTGTCAATAATTCCAAGCCTTGAAATAAATTTATGTAACCATAAAGCATGAAGTGTGGCTTCATAGCATGCCACAAATTCAGCCTCCATGGATGAAGCTATGATAGATTCCTTTCCACTTTTTCATGATATGGCCCATTTAGCAAGGTCCCTGCAGCAAGCATGAATAAGTAGCCAAATATGGACTTTATATCATCAACACATCTAGCAAAATCAGAATCTGAGTAGCCAATGACCTCAAGATTTTTAGACTTTCTATATGTGAGCATATGATCTTTTGTTCCTTGCAAGTATCTCATGACTATCTTTGCAACTTTCTAATGATCAAATCCTGGATCCTTTTGATATCTTCCTAGTATACTAGTGGCAAAACTGATGTCTAGCCTTGTACAGGTTTGTGCATACATTAAACTTCCAACTATAGACAAATAAGGAATTCCCTCCATTCTTTTCCTTTCCCATTCATTCTTTGGACATTGCATAAGATTTAGTTTATCCCCTTTCTAAGTGGGAACTGGACTTGATGAGCACTTATCTATTCCAAATTTCTCTAAAATCTTTTCTATATAGACTTTTTGAGACAAACCCAACAATCCACGTGAACAAACCCAAAATATTTCTATTCCAATCACGTATTTTGCCTCACCTATATCTTTCATTTCAAAATTTTGAGAGAAAAAGTCCTTGGTTTTATACGATAATCCAAGGTCATTGCTTACAATTAATATATCATCAACATACAAAATCAAAAATATGAACTTACTGCCACTGACGTTTAGATAAATACATCGATCAACAATGTTTTCTTTAAATCCAAAAGAGGTAATAGTATCATTAAACTTAAGGTACCATTGTCGGGAAGCTTGCTTGAGTCCATAAATTGATTTCTTAAGTTTTCAAGCTAAATGTTCTTTGCCTTTAATGGAGAATCCTTCAGGTTGGTCCATATAGACTTCTTCATCTAAACTTCTATTCAAGAAAGTTATTTTCACATCCATTTAATTTAGCCCTAAATCATAATTAGCAACTAATGCTAAAATAATTCTGAGTGAGTCCTTTTTAGATACTGGAGAAAAAGTTTCTTTATAATCAAAGCCTTCTTTTTGAGTAAATCCTTTGGCCACAAGTTTGGCTTTATATCATTCTATATTACCCTTTGAGTCACATTTGGTCTTAAAGATCCATTTACAACCCACTTTCTTGTATCCTTTGGGCAATTCAATGAGTTCGAGACTTCATTTTGAGCCATTGAGTTTAACTCATCATTCATGGCTTCAATCCATTTTTCAGATTTAATACTTTTTATGGCTTGTGAAAATGAAACTGGATCTTTAGATGTTCCAATATCATAATCAGATTCTTGTAGATAAACCATATAATAATTAGAAATAGATGGTTTTCTGATCCTTTTAGATCTTCTTAACGCTATTTGTGGTTCATCTACTACTTGCTCATTGGTGACAATTTCATTATGGAGTGATGGAATATTATCTTGTTGTTCCATTTCATCATGTTCAACTATTGAAGGACCAACAAGTTGTGGCTCATTAGATTGTCATTCTTGATTGATAGGACATACATCAATCATAGGAACAATAATTTGTTTAGAAGTTATGGGTAATGAGACATGCACCCTAACTTCTTTAATTACCACATTTTGAGTTGTAACACTTCCACTGATTTCACCATTTTCCAAGAACCTTGCATTACCAGTTTTAACAATTCTTGTACTATGATTAGGACACTAAAACCTATATCCTTTGAATTTTTCAGGATAACCAATAAAGTAACCACTTATTGTCCTTAAATCCAATTTCTTTTCATGTGGATTATAAATTCTCACTTCTGCTAGACAACCCCAAACATGTAGGTGTCTTAAACTGGGTTTCCTTCTAGTCCACAACTCGAAATGAGTTTTTGGAACTGTCTTACTAGGAAACTTGATTAATAAATAAACATAAGTCTTTAGTGCATGCATCCACATAGATGAAGGTAATGTGGAATTACTTATCATAATTCTAACCATATCCATAAGAGTATGGTTTCATCTTTCGGCCAAACTATTCTACTGAGGAGTTCCAGGCATAATGTATTGAGCACATATGCTTTGCTTTCAAGAAGTTTCGTAAATGGACCTAGGTGTTGTCCTGCTTCATCATATCTTCCAAAGTATTCACCACATCTATCAAACCTTATGATTTTTACCTTTCTATCTAATTGTCTTTCAACTTCAGTAATGTATACCTCAACGGCATTCATTGATTGAGATTTATTATTTAACAAATAGACATAACCATAACGTGAAAAATCATCTATAAAGGTGATAAAGTACTTTTCTTCACCAAAAGATGGAACATCAAAAGGCCCACAAATATTTGTATGGACGATCTCAAGATGCTCCTTACTCCTTGTGGCACCCTTCTTTGTGTGTTTGGTTTGTTTTCCTTTAATACAATCCACACACACACAAAGATCAGTAAAATCAAGATTATAAAGAATCCCATCTTTTACTAATCTTTCTATTTTTTTGGGAAATGTGTCCCAATCTTCTATGCCACAAGTTTGAGGAATTTTCATCAATAAATCTACGTTTAGCACCAACATAAGTATGCAGGGAAAACAGTGAAGGAGAAAAATAATCATTAAGATTAAATTTATATAAGTCATCACATAAAATACCAGAACCAACACATGAAGCATTCTTAAATAGGCTAAAACACTTATTCCCAAATTTAAATTTGTATCCATCAACATCAAGTCTCGATAATGGAACTAGATTTCTAGAAACTGGAGGTATATAAAGAGTTTCAAATAAATCTAAGTGATGTCCACTATCTAGAAATAGCCTATAAGTCCCAATGGCTTCAATGGGAACTTTATCTTGATTTTCCATAAACAGAAAGTTCTCCTTTAGGTTTGTGGTTCTGGTTATAAGGAATCCCTGCAAAGTGTTGGAAACATGAGTGGTAGCTCCTAAATCTACTCACCAAGTATTAGAAGGAACTTCAATAAGGTTAGATTCAAAAACATAAATTGAATCAATACCTTTTTTTTGGAACCATACCTTTCTTTTCTGGCAATCTTTCTGAAGGTGGCCAAATTTTTTACAAAAGTAGCACTTCAAGCCCATTTCCTTCGGGTGATTGTTGTCTTTATGGGCAACATCATTCATTTTAGGAGCCTTCCCTTTAGAGCTTTTGAATTTCCTTTGCTTGCCTTTAGTCTCTTGAGAAACCATGTGGATTTAGTTTTGTTCCAGTGCCTTAAGCCTTGACTCCTCTTGCACAAGCATATTAGCCAATTCATTTACATTCCATTTATATTTCATGGTATTGTAATTAATTTGAAATGGCCCATACTGAGGTGGCAAGGTATTCAAATCAAACTGGACAAGAAAGAACTCATCCACTGACATTCCCAACGACTTAAGTTGTGCAGCCAAATCGTCATCTCTAGAACGTGCTCTTGCATACCACGAGAACCATCATACTTCATCGTGGTCAGCTTAGCCATAAGAGTCCCTGCAAGGGACTTATCTGCTGACTTAAAATGTTCTTCAACCTTTTTGAGAAATTCTTTGGCATTATCAGTTGGAAGTAATGTAGTCTTAATGTTATTTGCAATTGTCATTCGCATAAACATAAGACAACCTGTTGGACCTTTCCCATGCATTAAATAATGTCTTATCTTCATGCTGCTAGTTTTAGTAAAAGCAATAGATTTTTTAATTCTAAGAGCTACATTAAGGTCCAAAACACCAAGGTTGAATTGGACTTTCTCTTTCCGGTCTGAAAAATTAAGGCCATGAAGCATAGGAATGGAAGAAGCATGTAAATGCAAAGAAATAGGAATCGATGCTACAATTAAATAATAATGCCCAATACATTAGTGCTATGAATATGACATAATAAAACACATGAAAAATACATATACAATGAACAACATAACTTTGATATACCTTTGGGAATAATCTAATATTATGTTATTCAAATATTATGGTGTTCCCTATCACCTTAAGAATAATTAGCCACGCACACACATTAAGTTGGTTCACTACCTTTGGGATAGTGTTCCAACCTAATGAAGAGCATTTTCAAATAATTCTTTCACAATTCAATGATTAATAGAAAAGTAGTGCATCTTTGGGTCAAACATAATATCTTAGTAATCAAAGAATTAAATTTTCTAAATTATTCTATCACTACCATAAGGGAAATTATGTTAGGATATCATAATACGCTTATTTTCTAATTACATTCCAATTGGGCCACTTTGGTAACTATCCAATTGTATCTTAATAATAGAAATGTAAGTCAATAGAATAATTTTCATAACATCATAAGTGAACATTTACATGTGTATAAATAAACATTCAGAACATAAATTCATTTATGATCATTTCCTAATGCAAAGTGGAAGCAAAATAAACAATAATAATAAATAAATCAAACATCCTTTCATTTATTTATTTATTCATATATTTAAATTGGAGTGCATAAAATCATTAATTGCACATAAATGATACAAAATATAAGCATATGTATCAAAATTTATAATAATAAATAAATCATGTAAACACATGAACAATTTCATATGCATGAGGTTAGTAATAAAAAAATAAGATTATGGCAGTAGCATATAAAGCTATATAACATATCTGATTACCCACTTCAAAAGCATATAAAGCTATATAACATATCTGGACAATTGAATGCAAATGACGGTCGATTTTTATATTTGGCCTTATATGGGTATGTTTAGCCATCACACAGTTTTATATTAGCACCCAACCATCAACTCCAGACTAGCTTAAGCATCTCACGTGAGGTCCACAAACAAACAAGCCGAGATCTCATGTGAAGTCCACAAATAGTTGTCTTCTTTGCTGGTTCCAATTACATTACGGAAGCTTTCAAATAAATGAACTAGTGAACCAAAGAAAGAAAAAAATTTTCCGTTTTTCAGTCCTGGGGTTACCGTTCATAGTGAAACTTTAGAAATCATTCCACCAGATCAACATGAAAAGTGGGTACGTTCTTTTTCTATTGATTCAATCACAACATGCTACTTCTATAAATCATCCGAAAATAGCATAAAATTCATAAAAATTAAATTTTTTAAAATATAAATTACTATTCGCCTCAGTTACCGCTGTTTGCATTAAGATTTCGAAACTCTAGGCTCCAATACCAATTGTTATTGAATGAATCAGAGATCATACAAATTGATTTCTCTATCTGCTATCTACTATATTATCAAAGTAAATGACATACTAGTTCCATTTCAAATTGATGAATCTTCATAGGGTAGGTTTCTCTCCCTTTGCTCTTTCAATCTGACGATTTTCACTTGAGATGGATTGGTCACCGTCATAGTTTTCTACGTTGGGCGGAGAGAGGACCAATCTCCTCTATTTTATCTTCACGTAACCGCTTCCATCAAGCGGTTACAACGTTCACATTAAGAGCCAATCATAAACAAGATAGATAAGTTTATTATTATCTATTTATTATCATGTGGGACCACATACGGGACCAATAAAATTATTTACACTCGAGGATCATTTTTCTATTTTATTAAGCTTCTCCAACTATGATTTCCTTGATGTCCAACTATGATTTCCTTGATGTGTTTTGGGAGGCGTTGGGAGGCGAAAGCACTTGCTCATCATCTGGCAAGTCTGGCATTTACTTGGAAGGTTTCATCTACTTGGAAGGTTTGTTATCCTCTGTTTCTTAGGGAACCTATTAGCAGGAACTTGGTTTCATCTTCATAAGTTTGTATGGCTTTTTATTCATTGAAAGAAAAACTTTCTTTCAGTGAAAATATGAATGTGTACACCACGAATTCCACTCAAGGTACAGTTCCATAAAAATAGGCCCTCAAACTAAAGCCATTAAGCAAATATATCTGCAAAAAGAAAAAATATTAATCTTACATTTAGGGAGTAATACACGAAAAATTACTTGCTGTTCTAGTAGAAATAAGACTGATTTCCTTATTATATAGGTTATCTAAATGAATTAAATCTGGCAACACTCACTTACACCCATCAACATACTACTATTCCACCCCAGATAATGATGGAACCGCAGGCAAGGCCCCACAATCATAGTGCATAATGCTCATGAGTCGCCTAATGGCAAACTTGTTAGAGATTTTGTCCCTCAGTAGCTTCCCGAACCAACCGGGCCTACTTTGCTGAGCTAACCCGGAGAAATCGGCGCCAATGATGATTCTGGTGACGCACCACCGCCTCTCTGTCACATACATCTCTAAAGCCTCTTCAGCTCAGCCCCAGTTGGGACTCCCACCATCGGCTTGCAGCAGACCAGCAATGCTCCTAGCAAGGACCACCGCATCCTCTAATGCACTGGAACCACCTTGGCCCAAGTTTGGGGTCATGGGGTGCATGGCATCACCGGCCGCAGTTGTGTTGCATTTGTGAAGTTGCCGGAGCATGAGCTCCCATGGCCGGCTGAACATCAACGGGGCCGATGTTACCGATGTGAGATCGGAATGTTGCACTACGTCTAAAAAGGTATCTGGGAAGCCCTTCGCAATCTTCTCCATTACCTATTTCTTTATCAACTGTGGATCCCTTGCGATCTCTTTTTCCCTACATAGCGATGAGTTAGTTCGTATGTGAGTGCCAATTCCAAACCAAATCGAAGGGGCTGATTTCTTTTAATGAACTGGTTCCAAATTTTCTAATCACAAAGAACCCACTTAAACAAGATATAATTAATAAATAGACATGACTACTTGCACCATAAAGCACCTACTTCCCCCAATAAAAGCATAATTTGAACGCTTTTTTTTAACTTTAGTACCTCGTTCTTCCCTTATAAGTTTTCTCAAAATTTATTTAGAAATAGAATCAATAAATATCGGAATTACAAAAATAAGTTAAGTACTTCGATTTTGTACAATTAGACTTACGCACATTCTACTTTCCCATACGCATGTTTCAATTACCAATAATACCCTTAGGCTATATATATAAAATGTGACAAGCCCTCATAAGAGATGAAAAGACCTGACGGTAGCTCCCGGACAAGGAGCCGCCGTCTGCCTCTCCTCCTCCCCCATCTCCTCCCGCATTTTCTCCTAGATATAGGAGTCACCATCCTCCTCCCCTGTCTCAACCATCAGCTTCTCCTAAATATGGGAGCCTCCTTCTACTCCTCGTCGTTTCTACATCCGAAACCGTTTAGTAGAAGAAGCTCCCTCATCCGCTTAGATCGTGGACCGGCATGATCGAACCCAGTTCATCTGTCGTCGCAAGGTGATCGAAAAATAGCTACGAAGTGAAGACGCATGGAGGGTTTGAGGTGTGTAGTTTTTGAAATATTGTTTTGTTAGAATCCATTAAAAGTAAGGCGATTTGTGCTTGGTTTGATTTTCACTAACACAGGGGTGCAAATCTTGGGTCTTGTGACTTGGCTGAGTAATGTTAGTTTGTGGTGAAAAATAGATAGTTTGTGAAATGTTTAGTTGTATGGTTCGTGCTAAAAAATATATGAGAGAAAAGGGATTCAATATTTGTTTTCTTTGTGTCTGGTTGTTTGCTACAATTTCCCATTAAATGGGTAGTTTGATTGTATCAATTAGGTTTGTAATGTCTGGTTGCATTTTGATAGTTTATGATGGATTATGTTATTCTGGGGTTGTTTATTAAACAAATTAAGGGTAACAGTAATGGATTATATATTTTGCTTGTATGTTTAGATTAACTAATGATTTGATATGATATCTAGTGAGGAGGAGACAATTAGACCTACTTTACATGGGTAGCACATAGTTAACTAATACATCCTAACTATTGTCTGGTAGATGGTAGGAGGCTATTATTTGTTGAAATACATTGTGTGGTTATTAGATTTAAGCAAGATATGTTGAAAAGGTAGGTTTCCATGATATGATTAGATATCTAGCAAGGAGGGGACCATATGGCCTATTTTTTATAGGCAAATCAAAGTTAACTGATACTGACCTAGCTATTGACTAGTATATGGTAGGATGCTTAACTTTGGCCTAGCTTATTTTGAGGTAATTAGATTCGAGTAAGATAGGTGTAGAAGGTATGTTTAAATGGTGTGATCTAATATCTAGCGAGGAGCAGACCATATGACTTATAATATATGGTTAAAACAAAGTTAACTGATCAAACGAACTGTTGACTGGTAGATGGTAGGAGGCTTTTTATTTTTTGAAATACATTGTTGCTCAAGATGGGTTTAAAATGTAGGTTTTAATGTTGTGATATGATATATAACGAATAGTATACCATATGACCTAGTAGATGGAAGAAAACAAAGTTAACTGCTACATCCTAACTATTGACTGGTAAATGGTAGGAGCCTTATATTTTTTGAAGGACATTGCGAAGTCATTAGATTTGTAATAGTTATGTTTACATATTGGTGGATAAATAAGAGTGTTATTAAGTAAATATGTCAACTTGATCTTCTGTGTTTGGTACTTAGTTAGAATATATATGTTTTGTTGTTAGGGTAAGTAAGAAGAATATACGTAATTAGCTTTACTCATGACTATGATGTGATCTGATATCTAGCGAGGAGGAGACCATATAACCTAGTTTATATGGTTAAAAAAAAGTTAACTGATGCATCCTAACTGTTGACTGGTAGATGCTAGGAGGCTTTTTATTTTTCGAAATATATTGTGTGGTCATTAGATTTGCTCAAGATGGGTTTACAAGGTAGGTTTTAAGCTTTGATATGATATATAACGAGTAGTATACCATATAACCTAGTAGATGGAAGAAAACAAAGTTAACTGATGCATCCTAACTATTGACTGGTAGATGGTAGGAGGCTAATATTTTGTGAAGTTCATTGGGTGGTCATTAGATTCGTGCAATTTGTGTTATACTATCATGAGTATGATCTAATATTTATTGACGACGATACCATATAACCTAGTTTATATGGTTAGAAGATAGTTAACTAATTTAGATTAAATGTTGACTGGTAGTTAACTGATTTCGACTAAATCTATCCCTTCACTTCACCGCAGTACACTTATATGTCCACCTCCTCGAGGCATGCAAGGGGCAGCAGAGGAGAAGCCAGAGCAGAGACCCAGTCAGTGGAGGCCAACATCAAGGTGCTGGACAGTTTTACAGTGTATAGAGTGATTATGCTAGATCAAAAGATGAGATGAATTTGGAGAGCAAACATTATACACATAACAATGTTTCTTCATTAGGCATTGGTGGTGGCAGGTGGAAGTATAAAACAATAATTATTATTAACTCAAACGATGAAGATGTTAAATTTGAGGTGGGAAGCATAGATAATAATTATTGTTTTATATTTCCTCCTGCCACCACCACATCCAAATCAATTACATTGTCTGATCCAGAATAATAACTCAGTATAATCAACAAAAGAAAAAGTATAAACATATTACCACATACCGCCAACATCGAATCATATGCTGCACATGATAGAGTTAATGATATTTTGTAAGAATATATGTAATTAGTTTTCTTCAGGATGATAAGACCATATGACCTACTATATATATGGTTAAAACAAAGTTAACTGATATGGGCTACCAGCTTACTGGTAGATGTTAGTAGGTTATTATTTGTTGAAGTACATTGTGTGTTCATTAGTTTTGAGCAAGATAGGTTTACATGGTAGGTTACAATCATGTGATATGATATTAGTGGGGATGAGACTAGATAACCTAGAGTATATAGTTAAAAGAAAGTTAACTGATATTGGTTAACTGATGATTGGTAGACAGTAGCTAGCTGATATATTTTGAATTAAATTTTGGCTCATTAATTTTATTATTGATTTGAAGGTAGTGGAGGAAAAGCTAGAGCTGATGAACAGGTCGTTGGAGTTGGATGTTGAGGTGCCGACAAGCTTTGTAGTGGATAGAGTGATTATGCTAGACAAAAAGATGGGATGGACTTTGATCATTTATAATTAAACCCTTTGCAAGCGTACAAGGTAATTGTACTAAGATGAGTATTTAAGGGTTGTCGAACCTCAGGGACAGATGGATTATCACTAAATCTAAAGAAAATTTGCTGATTAAAAACTAGAAAAAACTTAAACTTAAATTAAGCAAAAGAAAGGAATCAACTAGTTTAAAAGAAAGAGATTAATATGATGGAATTTACTTAGGAAATCGAATCCACTATAGAACCATAACAATTCCTTAACTTTTAATCTAAATCTAGTGTTAATATGAACAAGTATTCTCAGCTATAAGATAGAATTACTTCAGAAAGAATCATTAATTAAATTCAATGACATGAACTATCTTCGACAATAGCACAAATTATCTACACTAAACTAGCTATAGGCATGACCCGACTAATCTTAGTATAAATCATCCAAGTTATTAATTATCTGAACATTAAAACTATTGTATGACCATCTCATCTAAATCAAAGAAATTAGAATTGATGCAAATATCAAAACCACATCAATCTATCATCTACAAGATAATAAATCAACATAGACTTGAATAAACATTAAAAGCTCTTCCATTAAAAAGGAAATCCTTATCATACAATTGTCATAATTCATAACTGAGATCTAAATTAAAAATAAAAGAAATTGAAACTTATCTAAAGCTTCATTAACTCCTAAGTAAAATAAAATTCTAGCCTTCCATTGTAGAAGAAATCACTTGAATCTCCATTAAAAGCTTTGAGTTCTATTCCATCTTCTTCTTCCTTTTTCTCTTCATAAAATTTACTAGAATCCTTCAATTTTAAGCCAAATATGTCTTTTTATAGGCATAAGATCCGTAGGAAGAAGTCCAATATGAAAAGGACTCAAAATTGGCTAAAACTAGGAAACTACGCGTTATGACGTTCAAACGCCCTGCATGCCCGTTCGAACGCTTATACTGAGTTTTTCTTCAAAATCACGTTATCCCGTTCGAACGTCCAGGATGCCCGTTGGAACGGCTACACTATTTCTGCAATCTGGACAGTTTTCCTGGACAGTCCATATTCTATTCATTAAGCTCTTTCTTCATGTCCATATTAATTTCTAACTTGTTTAGAACTCCGAAAAGTTGTCCAAATCACTTTAAAGCATATCAAGACTATTTTGAATTATTCCAAACATTGTCTAAGTACCTCGATAAGTGCACTTTACCTATAAAACATAAAATATCATACTTTAGACATGTAGAATATAACTAAAACTCAAACTTGATTTAAATACATATCTAAACTACTAATAACTACAAAATTAATAATAATTAAACTAAAATACTAATATCTATCATAATTTAAATAAACTATAACTAACTCTAAATTAACCTAATCTATACTAGCAAATAAGGTAGAAAGACATATAAAATAGATATATATTTCATATTTATCAAATACCCCCAAACCTATATTTTGCTAGTCCTCGAGCAAAACAAAAACAAAATAAAATAACTGATCTAGAAAAATAAATAAATGTCACTTTCGTAGGGAATCACGATTGCATTTAGCGTATGCAATAAGCCTTTAAACCCCTAGGTGTCCCTAGTTGGATGAGTTGTGTCTCGTGAGGGTTTGCAGTAATGATACTGATCGTTTATAATTAAAGCCTTTGCAAGTGTACAAGGTAATTGTACTAGGATAAGTATTTAAGGGTTGTCGAACCTCAGGGACGGATGGGTTATTACTAAATCTAAAGAGGAATTTGCTGATTTAAAAACTAAAAACAACTTAAACTTAAATTAAGCAAAAGAAAGGAATCAACTAGTTTAAAATAAGAGATTAATTTGATGGAAATTACTTAGGAAATTGAATTCACTATAGAACCATAACAATTCCTTAACTTTTAATCTAAATCTAGTGTGAACATGAACAAGTATTCTCAGCTACAAGCTAGAATTACTTCAAAAAGAATCATTGATTAACTTCCATGGCATGAACTATCTTCGACAATAGCACGGATCATCTATACTAAACTAGCTATAGGCATGACCCGTCTAATCTTAGTATAACTCATCCAAGTCATTAATTATCTGAACATTAAAACTATTGTATGACCATCTCATCTAAATCACAGAAATTAGAATCGATGCAAATATCAAAACTACATCAATCTATCATCTACAAGACAATAAATCAACATAGATTTGAATAAACATGAAAAGCTCTTCCATTAAAAAGAAAATCCATATCATACAATTGTCATCATTCACAACTGAGATCTAAATTAAAAAGAAAAGAAACTGAAACTTATCTATAGCTTCATCAACTCCTAAGTAAAAGAAAAGTCTAGCCTTCCATGGTAGAAGAAAGCACTTGAATCTCCATTGAAAGCTTTGAGTTCTCTTCCATCTTCTTCTTCCTTTTTCTCCTTCTAAAATCTACTAGAATCCCTTAATTCTAAGCCAAATATGTCTTTTTATAGGCATAAGTTCCATAGGAAGAAGTCCAATATGAAAAGGATTGGAATTTGGGTCAAACAAGGAAACTGCACGTTATGCCGATCGATCGCCCTGCATGCCCGATCGATCGGATACACTGTATTTTCATCTGAATTCACGTTATCCCAATCGATCGCCCTACATGCCAGATCGATCGGCTACAGTGTTTCTGTTTTACCGGACTGTTCATATTCTGTTCATTAAGCTTTCCTTCGTGTCCATATTAATTTCTAACTTGTTTATAACTCCGAAAAGTTGTCCAAATCACTTTAAAGCATGTGAAGACTATTTTCAAGCATTTTAAACATCGTCCAAGTACTTCGATAAGCGCACTTTACCTACAAAACATAAACTACCATATTTTAGACATGTAGAATATAATTAAAATTCTAACTTGATTTAAATATATGTCTAAACAACTAATAACTACAAAATCATTAATAATTAAACTAAAATACTAATATCTATCTTAATCTAAATAAATCATAATTAACACTAAGTTAACCTAATATATACTAGCAAATAAGGTAAAAAGGCATATAAAATAGATATAGATTTCATACTTATCAGATACCCACAAACATCTAAACCTAAGAAAAAAAACAAACAAGAAAACAAAAATTTGAAAAACAATCTTCTCTTAAAAGCACACAACTATTTTTAAAAAGAACCAACCACAAATACTTAAAACAAGTAAACAATTAAGATTTGATCTCTTTCAAGTAAGGAATAATCCATTCTATAACCCCATCTTAGAAATAATTGTTCGAAAACATAAAGTTTAGAAACTTTGTAGTCATACAATTTCATTCTTTATTAACAAGCATATCTTATGTGACCCATTAACCAAGCTAATTAAAGTTCACTAACTCAAAAATATAACAATGACAATGTTTCATTCTTAGCATCTCATAATAAACCCTCATGTAATAACCTTCAAATTGAATTAAATTCAGGGAATAAGTGCATAATATACATCAAAATATGACTTATGCAATACTTAGTTCTATTAAGCTTTCTAGATTGTCCATGTAACAAGTATTAGGCCAGTGTCCCTAATCCAGTTGGCTCAAGGCACTAGGTGCTGAAACACCCCTCAGGCGTAATAACGCGAACTATAAAGGCTACAGAACCAAACAAGTCATAAAAGAATTTATCTCAACTTTTCACCTTTTGACGTGATCCCTTATACTTACTTAGGCACAAGGTCCGGTTAGTAAAAAAATGAAACAAACCTTGACTTTTTTTTTCATCATCAATTTTCTTTTTCATTCAATCTATATTTTTTCAACTTTTTTCATTCTGTTTTTTTTTCATAATTTTTTTTATACACACTTATCCCATTTTTTTTCAAATAAAAGCTAAGAATAAAGATCTATCATAAAATATTAAAAATTACTCAATTGCCAAGTTTTCAAAAATATATGCTCAGTTAAAGATATCCCACTAAGATTACAAGTAATAAATCATAAAATTATATTCTTACAAGTTTCAAGTGTGTTAAATGTGATTTAAAAATATTAGCAAAATTATCCATGATAAAGAAAATAAAATAGAAATTACTCACTTAATCATTTTCATCACTTAATTAATTGCTTGAACTTTCTTCATGAAATTGATCTCTTTAAAAACAGACATATACTTTTAAAAGAAAATAAACGATAAAACCCACTTAAAAGAAAAGAAAACAAAACCAATAATGAAAAAAATACTCTAAAATATCCTAAAAGAAAAATAAGAAATAAAAATATCTTTCTACACCCCCAAACCTAAACTAAACATTGTCCTCAATGTTAAAGAAAATATATACTACAGTGATAAGAATAAGTAAGAGAGGGAAAGATATCACCTGAAAGCATAACTATTCCACTAATCTGAAAATGAAGTACATAGAATTGGAGAAAAGAAATAAATATAACTGATGAGCATTTCCCCAAACCTAAAGTATTATATCCCATAAAAGAAGAAAAATTATAATGAGAAAAAAAACTGTGAAAATAAGTAAATAAAGCCTAAATGAAGCAAAGAAAATAAACAAAAGAAAGAAAAAGAAATATATCAAAAACATGGGTTGCCTCCCAAGAAGCACTAAGTTTATTGCCTTTAGCCAGACATTGCCAACATTCTCAAATATATCAGGGCGGCTGGTAGATATTAGCATTGGCTCTTCTCTTAAGTCTCCAAAAAGATGATGTAAAAAAATTAGAAGGCATGACTTGATTATAGGCTGATGTTACAAAAGATGGACCTCTATCATAAGCATCAAATCTAAAATTGTCTACCATAAAACATTCAACATTAGAAGTTGCAGGCAAATGGTTAGACACATCAAAAATATTTAGTTGCACTTTCATGTTCCCAAAGGTCATCTCCATTACCCCCGTCCTACAATTTATGCATCCATTAGCTGTGGCAAGAAAAGGGTGACCTAGAATGATAGGAATCTGATATGTGGAGTTGGCACCGGTTTCTATATCTAAGACAATAAAATTAATAGGGAAAAAGAACCGGTCAACCTTCACTAAGACATCCTCAATGACTCTTCGAGGCTTACGTACAGAACGGTCAGCTAGCTGCAAGGTAACTGATGTAGACTGCAATTCTCCCAACCCTAATTTCACATACACCGAGTAAGGGAGTAGATTGACACTCGCACCAAGGTTAAGGAGGGCTCTATGAACGGAGTGATCACCTATAACACGAAATAGTCGGTACTCTAGGGTCCTTATACTTAGGTGGGGTGTCAAACTTCAAAAGAGAGCTAACTTGCTCGGTGAGAAAGACCTTCTTAGACACATGGGTCTTGGATTTACGCTTTTGAGTGCATAGGTCTTTGAGGAACTTAGCATAAGCAGGGACTTGCTTAATGGCTTCTAAGAGGGGGAGATTAATTTTGACTTGTTTGAAAGTCTCAAGAATCTCATCAGTTCTAGCTGTGCTCTTTCTAAATGGTGGGGCCATGTCAAGACACTGAGGAAAAGGTGCCCTAGGGATATAAGATCCCTAGAAAGTGGTCTTAGACTGTGGCTTTGAGGAAGGGGAAGGAGATATAAACTCCTTCTCATGTGGTGCACTAACTTCTACTTGAGGCTCATTAGGGGCTGCCCTCTCTAACTCCTCACTCCTATCATCTGTCATTGGTGTCCCCCCAACACTTTTGTCAACAATCCTCCCACTCCTCATGGTCATTATGGAATTAACTTGTTCATTAGAGGGAGGAGCTCCCTCTACCTAAAATTGACCTTTAGGGTTTGGTAGGGGTTGATTTGGCAACGTCCCCATCTCTCTCTTGTTAATAACATTAGCTAGTTGTCCAATTTGGGCTTCTAACTTTACTATAGATTGTGTGTGAGAGTGGAGGAGTTGGGATTGAGATTGAAGGCCTTGCAAGGCACTCAAGACCTTTTCTTCAAAACTTGGACTCTTATTGGGTTGGACATACGGAGGTTGCACTTGAGGTTAGTGGATAGGGGCTTGTAGAACATGGAATGGTTACCTATGGAGTTGGTTACCCATAACCCCTTGGTTTTGTGCCCGCCAGGAAAAGTTAGGATGATTCCTCCACCCAGGGTTATATGTATTTGAAAATGGATTGTTCTCAGCCCTAGGGAAGGATTGGGTGGCATTCACATGGTCTTGGACTAGCTCAGGAAATTGAGATGCAGAGGGACACTCCATGATAGTATGGGCTGGGCTAAGGCATATTGTGCATGCATCTTGAGTGAAGGGAGTGGGCTGATGGGTTGAAGTCATAAGAAGGTCCAGCTTCCTACTCAAAGTATCAACTTTGGAGGAGAGGTCTAATATGTTTTTGACTTCATACAAGCCACCCCCAGAGGGGGCATTGTTCAAGGTAGATAATCCACTCTCATTTCTATTCAATGTAGCATGTTGAAGAGAATTTTCACTCAAGTCCTCAAAAAGTTTCCATGCCTCATTTTCATTTTTTAGCAAAAAGGTACCCCCACAACTTGCATCAACAAGATGACGGTTTTGTTCAATAAGACCCTCATAAAAACATTGCACTAATTGCCACTTAGGGACCGCACGATGAGGACACCTCCTAACAAGGTCCCTAAGTCTATCCCAACTCTCATGGAATTGTTCAGTGGGAAGTTAGGCAAAAGTGGTTATGGCCTTTCTCATTTGGTTGGTCTTACCTATGGGGAAGTACTTTTTAAGGAACTCTTGTTGCACTTGGGCCCATGTTGTGATAGTGTTTGGCTCTAATGAGTGAAGCCATTCTTTAGCCTTATCTTTCAGTGTGAAAGGGAAAAAGGCAAACTTTAACAGCTTCATCGGTTAAATTTGAGAGCTTAAAAGTTGTGCATATTTCCAAGAAGTCATCTAGGTGCCTATACGGGTTTTCATTATTAAGCCTATAAAAGGATGGAAGCATTTGAATGACATTGGGCTTAATTTCATAATTTTGAGCAGCGACCACTGGCAACCTAATGCGTGAAGGGGAGGTGTACTCATTGGGAGTGTAATACTCCCTTAGAGCTTTGAGTGGTGCATCTACTAACTGATGTTCAGCCATGACAAGGGAAGAAGTAGTGTGGGTGGAGGAATTGGTGGGAGAGTTTGGGGGTGTAGGGATGTAGGTCGAGGGCAACTCAGCTCTCCTAGATGTCCGCTCAGGCTCAGGGTCAAATGGTACTAATCGGGGGAGTAAGGAGCGACGACCACGCATACACCACAAACACACCACACAATTTTAAGTATAAAAAGGGGAAGAATAAACAAAAACTAAGAAATAAAAACTAAAAAATAAAGAGAGAAAAGGATCTTGCAAAACGAAGAGAAACACTATGCTTGTCGATGTCCACTTGTGGCCACAAGTGTAGAGAGCATGATCTTCAACTAGCCTACAAGATCAAATTAAAAGAAGGTAATGTACTAAGAATTAACCTAAAATCTAAAGTAAACTAAATCAAAATTAGATAGAATTATCTTAATACTAATTTAGTAACAAATCAACACCGTCCCCGGCAACGGCGCCAAAAACTTGATCGTTTATAATTAAACCCTTTGCAAGTGTACAAGGTAATTGTACTAAGATGAGTATTTAAGGGTTGTCAAATCTTAGGGACGGATGGATTATCACTAAATCTAAAGAAGAATTTGCTGATTAAAAACTAGAAAAAACTTAAACTTAAATTAAGCAAAAGAAAGGAATCAACTAGTTTAAAAGAAAGAGATTAATATGATGGAATTTACTTAGGAAATCAAATCCACTATAGAACCATAACAATTCCTTAACTTTTAATCTAAATCTAGTGTGAATATGAACAAGTATTCTCAGCTACAAGCTAGAATTACTTCAGAAAGAATCATTAATTAAATTCCATGGCATGAACTATCTTCGACAATAGCATGAATCATCTACACTAAACTAGCTATAGGCATGACCCGTCTAATCTTAGTATAACTCATCTAAGTCATTAATTATCTGAACATTAAAACTATTGTATGACCATCTCATCTAAATTAAAGAAATTAGAATTGATGGAAATATCAAAACCACATCAATCTATCATCTACAAGACAATAAATCAACATAGACTTGAATAAACATTAAAAGCTCTTCCATTAAAAAGGAAATCCTTATCATACAATTGTCATAATTCACAACTAAGATCTAAATTAAAAATAAAAGAAACTAAAACTTATCTATAGTTTCATCAACTCCTAAGTAAAATAAAATTCTAGCCTTCCATTGTAGAAGAAAGCACTTGAATCTCCATTAAAAGCTTTGAGTTCTATTCCATCTTCTTCTTCCTTTTTCTCTTCATAAAATCTACTGGAATCCTTCAATTTTAAGCCAAATATGTCTTTTTATAGGCATAAGATCCGTAGGAAGAAGTCTAATATGAAAAGGACTCAAAATTGGCTAAAACTAGGAAATTGCGCGTTATGACATTCGAATGCCCTACATGCCTGTTCGAACGCTTATACTAAGTTTTTCTTCAAAATCATGTTATCTCGTTCGAACATCCAGGATGCCCGTTTGAACGGCTACACTGTTTCTGCAATCTGGACAGTTTTCCTGGACAGTCCATATTCTGTTCATTAAGCTCTTTCTTGATGTCTATATTAATTTCTAACTTGTTTAGAACTCCGAAAAGTTGTCCAAATCACTTTAAAGCATGTCAAGACTATTTTGAATTATTCTAAACATTGTCCAAGTACCTCGATAAGCGCACTTTACTTACAAAACATAAAATATCATACTTTAGACATATAGAATATAACTTAAATTCTAACTTGATTTAAATACATATCAAAACTACTAATAACTACAAAATTATTAATAATTAAACTAAAATACTAATATCTATCATAATCTAAATAAACTATAACTAACTCTAAATTAACCTAATCTATACTAGCAAAGAAGGTAAAAAGACATATAAAATAGATATATATTTCATACTTATCTGACTTGGAGAGCAATCATTCTACACCTAACAAAGTTTCTTTGTTTGGCGGTGGTGGTGGCATGGAGAAGAAGAAAACTATAATTATCATAGACTCAAATTCTAAAGATGTTAAATCTAATGTGAGAAATGATATGTTATACAATCATGAAATAACTCAGTGATAGTATAACATATCAGTTCTCTCCCTAGACTTAACATCTTCAGAATCTGAGTTTATGATAATTATAGGTGTGTATGTCTTTTTCTTGCCACCACCACCTCCTAATGATTAAACTTTGTAATGTGCATGATTGATTGCTCTCCAATTCAGTTACATGTAATCACATGTCGTACATCATAGACTTAATGATATTTTGTATCTTTAGCATCATTTGGTCACGGTGGATAATGTATACCCAAATGTATTTAATGGTTAGAAAATGCCTTCGTATACGCTTTGGTTGACATTGTACAAGCGAATGTTTCTTAGGGTTAGAATTGCCTTAATTTATTGATTATGGTGAGTGGATTGGTGGAAATAGAAATAGTGTTTAATGCATTCATATACAATTTAGTGGTTCTTTTAATCTTGATGATAAATATTATTTAGAAAATATAAAATGAAAAGCTACAGCTTCCCATAGACGTCATTAAAAACACATATAGAGTTAAATAAATTCAATATTGATGGTCAGAAATGTTATTTTCGTTGACTAGGGCATTAAAAAAGAGTCATGTTAATATATGCCCCGACTCTATGGGCTATTGATATACATCCAATGGCCTATGATACTCATAAAAAGATGAGCCCAGGCTCATGCACACTTTCATGAGGCCGGGCTATATAGGCAATTGGATATACATCTGATGGCCCATAATACTCATAAAACTGGGACTCATAAAGCCCAGGCACACGCATGTGTGCATTAGCCAAGGCTCATATAAATGGTACTCAAAAGGAAAAAATTTATTGGAGCCCGGGCACACGTGCATCTACGTGAGCCCTGGCTCTATGGCCAATCGGATGTACATCCGATGGCCCATAATACTTAGGGGCATTTAAACCCTTTACTATTATGGGCCATTAGATCTAAATCCGATTGCCCATAGAGCCCGGGCTCACGTAGACATGCGTGTGCCCGGGCTCCTATAAACTTTTTCCTTTATAATATATGCATTTAGCTACAAGTTTCCATTGTGTATCAAGAGAATCAAGAAACATCGCCACATTTGATATGTCCACACGCACGTTGCATATAGCAGAAATGAGCCATACCTCGTCATAAAGGCGAAAACCGTGAAACACCCCTACAGTTTCTTAACATCTGAAGGTTTCTTCCCATATTAACTATTGAAGTATTCTCTTACAACCCCATATTCTTGTCTCCCTACTGGCAGATCATGGGACTTAGGTTGGCAGAAGGTGGATGTCAAAGAGCAGCCTCCCCATATGTACCCTAACTCATGGAGGAAGACACAGATAGTCGCATTTCTACCTAAAGGTGTCCCTACCGGAACAGTGGTAATGTTGGATGTGGAGAATATGTTAATGTTTTTACTTGTGGATGAACTACTTCTTAACTTATATGCTCTAAAGATGAAACAAGAAAGGTAGCTAATTTTTGGGTGTGGAGAAGGTCGGTGAAAGCTTTAACTGATCCGGCTCAACTGATAATTGGTAGTGGCTGACATAGGTAACTCGTAGGTACACATAATGTTGTCTTTTGGAAGTACTTATGTGGGTGGGTGTGCTGCATGTACAGTTGTAATACAGGAAGTAATGATTGAGGTTAAGAATCAAATTGATGCCCGTAAACACAAAGTTCTTTCAATTTTGCGACGGAAAGCATTGATTGATAAGTATCAATTGATAACTGCTAGAGCCTAACTGACATAACCATCGGGTGTATTCAGATGGATACAAATGAGTAGCCTCTATTATGTGTGTGGGGGGGAGAGTGGGATGCAAGTCGACACAAGTATGATTGTTCCAATGCCAAGTCAGATCTCATATTTGTTAGAAGCTCATTGACGTATGAATCCTTGGTGCCTATGGTTTACAAAGTAATAGGATGTTGTAGAAAGGAATACTCATTAAAGATGAGTTTTACATATCCTTTGGCAATCCCCCTAGACGCACCTCCAACGAAAATACATGATACTAGGACTCTTCAGTGTTTTCTGCGCTATGCCAAGACCAGGAATGATGGTCTACCATTGATAATAACCAAAGTGCGACATGTACATGTGTTCCAGGAATGTGAGCCAAATTTTGATGTATCTAAGGCAAAGATTAACAAGTCAATTATTTTGAATGATGTCGAAGTGCATAGTAGACATACAAATGAAGTGAAGCAGAAGGTGGAAGTGAAGGAAGTAGGAGTGAGGGATGCATTTGAAATCAATGATAATTTGGCAAGTGGTGCAGCGGATAGGGACATACTATACATGAACACAATAGATTTCAATGACGACGCACAAGTAGATGACTTACGGCGTGAGGCTAGGGAGTTGGAGGCAAAGAAACCTCGTCATGTTTACGTAAATTTACAATATGATTTTGATGAAGAACTAGTAGATGTCCCCATTGCAAGGCTTGAAGTGGATAAGGTGAACATCTCAAATATTGAGGAGAATAAAGCCAACTCAAATGAGGGTAATGATGCTGGAGAAGCTAATGATGAAGAAAGTGGGCCAAACATGATGTATGACATTGACAAAGAAGATGTCATCTACAATGGATGGCAAAAGCATCTTGAGGAAGACATTAAATGGGATAAATTTGAATTGCATGATTATGATGAGGATGTCTACATTGTGGTAGGAGATGATGACATTTGGTATGGAAATGGTCAAAATGCGACTGCGACAAGTACGGAAGGTGGAAGAGGTCCGCCTCCGAACTCAAATATAGTGACAAACATTGACATAGCTGAAAGAAAGTGGTAAGAAGTATACAATTATTATTATTATCTGTTTGTTTGCTAATTTATCAATGTGTAGTAACTTTGTAGTGGTTTTAAATGCAGGGACGATGAAGTTTCAACAAGAGCTAATGGAATAATGTCACTCATAAATGACGGAGATGGTGGTGGGAGGGGGAAAGCACCACCATCAAGTAGCATTTTTAGGAAAACTTTGGCACCAGAACAACTTCAAAGGTCATATCATATCTTACATTGTTAGTTAACTGATTATGCCTAACTTATAACTGTTTGTCTCATTCTAATACCGATATAAATATAATCGTTCAGCAGATCAGATGTGAAGGTGTGTCTGCATGAAGAGCACAACATGGCTTTGGAGGTTGATTTGTATGACTATGGCAAAGATCCGAAGGTTGTTCTACTTAGCCAAGAGTTTATGGATAAGGACTCTCTGAAGCTACATGTACACAAGTATGCTATGCATAATAACTTTGAGTTCAAGGTAAAATATTCAAATAAATCTTGCTTCACAGTTGTGTCCATGGAGGTTACATGCGGCGATAACCAATGGGTGTAGTATCTTCAAAGTGAAAGCTATGAACAATGTTCATACATGTGGGAAACCAATATTTGGAGGAGATCATAAACAAGCAAAAGCGGGTATTATTGCTTACTCAGTGGTGAAACAACTTAGGAAACGTGTTGCTTATACTCCCAAGGATATTCAAGTTGGTGTCGATTTGGAATATGGAGTTAAGATGAATTATTCGAAGGCATATAGGTCGAAGGTTGCAGCATTTAACAAGTTAAGAGGATCCTACGAGTCATTGTATGCCGAGTTGGTTGCCTACTTATATGAATTGGAGAAGGCAAATCTTGGCACCTCAACTAGTCTCCAGTATGACTCATCGGATCTGACATTCGAGAGATGCTTTGTTTCCTTTGGAGCAGCCATGGAGAACTTCAAGAAGTACATGCGATGGGTTATATGTATAGATGACACATTCTTAAAAAGAAGGTACAAAGGGACTTTGTTCGTGATATCTACAATGGATAGTGAGAACCATATATACCCAATTGCTTGTGCTATCAGAGAAGGAGAGAATAATGATGCATGGGGCTGTGTCCTTGCACATTTGGAAACCCGACTTGGTTACTTGGAGGGCCTAGTGATACTTTCTAATCGGTATAGATCAATCACATCACAAGTAGCTCAAATGTTTCCATATGCCGCACATGGATATTGTGCATTTAACATATCTCAAAACATGTTTGCACATTTCAAAGACAAAGATTTGAACAGTAACTTCTTCAAGTCGACAAAAGCATTTAGGCCAGAGACATATATGGAAGAAATGACCATCATTGAGGAGAAAAACCCCGAGGCCTACAAGTGGTTAACTAGAATTGATAAGTCAAGGTGGGTTAGTGCTTACTTTTCATCGCCCAGGTATAATATAGTCACATCCAACCCATGTGAAGTCTTCAATGGAATGCTGAATGAGCAACAACACTTCCCCATTGTTATGATCATTGAGGCCATCTGTTTGAAGGATAAAGAGATGTGGTACAAGCATGGATTGGAGGGACAACATTGGAAGGGATACTCCTCATCCACCCACAACTACACCCCCTTCTACTCATGGCCAACCCCCATCACCAACTCATGCTAACCAAAAGTTGTCAACATCTACACAAGTCCCACAAGTAGTCGACAAGGTGGGTGGTAAAGAAATCAGGAAGAAGTGTCAGCCATGTCCAATCCAGTCGAAGATCAGCCATCTAACCCCAAAGGGGAAGAGAAAGAAGAAAATGAGACAAGTGGCTAAGCTTAATGCATGTGCACTTGAGGACAAATTGTGCAAGAGACCAATCGCAGTGGACAAAGTCTTACCATTGTTCTTTGCTTGACCTTTATTTGGGAAACCTTTATTTCGGATTGGAGCACAATATTTAGGCAATTTAACTAGAAATTCCAAGTGCTGAAACTTCAATTCTCAACATGTTTTTGTTCTCTAAATTTTTATATTTTGACAAATTGTTGTTGAACACGTAAAGTAATGCACAGAGAGGAAGAGTCTAATGGTGCTTTGTTGTGTAATTATGCAATTGACCAGAACACACTTTTGATATGAATAGACTTATTAACCATATGCAAATAGATGATTTAACCACAGTTGACGAAATCATGTAGCATATTCAAGGATGTGGATTTCTATGTGAAGCCAGGTATAAAATAAATTTTGAGCTCTTGTAATGGACTTGATGTGGTGGTGTATGTGTGTTCGAAGTTGCTCATATCAATGGTGTTGTTTAGTGATATGTTTTGCAGCCAACTTGGATGAGTTTATATGTCTACATCTGCACTACATCCAGTTACCATTTTTAATTATTTAATGATTGTTGTGACTCCAAATGGTTCGACAATACTTTCTTTCTAGTAGACAAATCCAGAGACCAGAAATACTTAATTGTTTCATAAAGCAATACTTCAAGTACAAGTTTATAATAACAATCTCCTTATTTTTTCCCCAAGTGAAGTGGTTTAAGGTTTAAAAGCTATAAAAAATAAATCAGTCAAGACATGCCTCCTGAATTGAGTTCCGTCCCAAAGGGATTTCATAGGCCAATCAACTGTTATATGAACGCATTGATTTTTATCAATGACACATCTTTATCTACTCAACAAACTTCTGAACATATTGATTTTTATGAATGATAAATCTTTAACTGCTCAACATACTTCATTACTGGACATGCTAAATTTGTACCAAATCTAACTAATCGGGAACAATATCTAAATCCTATCGTACCATCAAATACCACAATGACCCCTGTCCATTATCATCTACAATTTTAGTCCTTATCAGAACAACGTCATTCAAATAATATTGATATCTCATCACTCAACATCAGCCAAAAACCAACATAAACCATTAAATTATATTAGTCAAGTACCAACACAAATTACTTCAAGATTCACCTTCAACATTAAACAAACTAATATGCCTCCATAAATTATTCCTATAAACCAATAGTGAAACACAAATTGAAACACATAGTCAAGGACAAACACCATCAAGTTAAGCCACATCTACTGACAAGAAAATGGTCGTCATATGGAATTTTGCAGAATTTGGTATGCAACCCTATGCCTCATGATGCGCATGTCCTCTCCGGTAAAGCTAAATCGGTACCCATGCGATAGGTACCACATATAAATGCATACGCAAACATTGCAATCATTGTTATTGATTTATTGTGGGTGTCTGGTTATCTCTCTCACCGGGAGGTGCAAGGTAGCAGGTGCTTCATATCCCAATTTTAACAAAACTATTGGCAAAACATATTTGAGAATCACCAATTTCTTGTAATACTACTCTACCTCAATGCCAGAGTAATATGGGTCCATTATGTATAGGACATCCATCCTCAAGTCAAGAATAATGAGTGTCCAATGGTTACCGTTTACATGAAGTGGGAAGTGGTGGACCTAATATTCAACAACTTGAACATGTTGGTCGGAACTTCTGGCCGTGCTTCTACAACAACGGCCCTGGAGACAGTTGCATCCTTTTCCTTCATCGATGCGTAAATGCTGAGGAGGGTAGATGCATCCATCCTCATAAGTTCCTATTGAATTAGAAATAGACGTCAGTCAAGTAGTTGGCAGTTGTCAGTTAATTATGATATTAAAAACAAATGAAGCCCTACCATAAAATGGACAAGATGGAAAGCTTGCTTATTAGTTGGGTTCCCAAGTGCCTTCTTCCGCAAAGCCAGCACATACGCATCAATATTCTATATCAGAGGAATCAAACATCGAATGAGTATCGTATATAATATCTATAAAAATTAAAATAACTATTATTGTGTACAACACAACCAACTACTACTAATACAACTCAAATTTGCACGTACATTATCCGAAAGCCACCTATGTTGCTGCATAATGGACCGTATAAACTTAGATGTCAGCTGAATTCCACAATTGCTGGCCAGCTGATAAATTATGAATGATCCGAATGTCAACACATATTTATGTAAATGGAAAATGAAATTGATCGATATGAAATGTGTATGAAACCTAATTCTATACTCTAAACTCACTTAGATTTCAACCCTTTCTAAGGCTCATTCGAATGGTTTTTTCTTCTTCCGGTGTTAGGTATGTGGTTTAGGACATGCCAACTCCAGCAAGGCTATCTCTGAGAGAGCAACGAGTCCACATATCTTGCTTTTGTGGACTTCTTTCCCTGCTGGTGTTTGTCCCTTAGGTGGGTTGGTAGTAACTAAATCTCCTTCATCTTCAATTTGATCCAATAAATGATTCACCAATTCAATGTTAGCCTGCCCATCTTCTTCTCCCTCGTAGTGAACATCGTCGTCGTTTAAGGGCTCGCTAGCAGTCTCATCCTCTTCCACATCACTTGGGCCCCTCACCAACCTCCTCTTACTTCTCCTTGGCACTGTATAAGGGGTCCTTACATATTTGCTAGCAGTCCTCTTCCTACCATGGACATCAGCGTACACAACCTCTTTGACTTTTGGGGCATCACTCACCTCCCCAACGGCCACACCAGATGGCCCATCAAATGGGAGAACTTCATCTGCGACGATTTCCTTTGAAAACATGCACGTATGAGTAGAAGCGCAAATCATACTATTAAAATATTAGGACAATGTGCAGTAATTAAGAAAGAAAAGTATAACATTGAGGCAAGAAAATCATGTCCTTCATATGAAAAAAAGTTTGCATTCACTAACTTGTGGACAAGAAGATTCATTGATGTGGTTTTCATGGGCTTCATCTTCATGAACAAAATCATCTCTAGCATCCTTCCCTTCCTAGTCAATATTAAATATTGTAAACCATAGTGTGATTATTGTGGAAATACAAGAATAATAAAACTTAACACAAGCAAGAAGTCATAATAATTAATAAAATGTAGCTAACCTCAAATGGGTCTGATGACCTCCCATTCATGGACAACAAAGCTGAAACATCTTGAGACAATTTATCTACCTTGGCCTCCAACCGATTGAATGCATCCTGTTTTAACTAAATGAGGTCAATTATGCCAACAAGCTTGACTAATGTGTCCTTTATCCAGTCCAATTGGATATGCACATTTTGTCCCCCCTGTAGCATGTGGTTATCCACTTCCCTCTTGTCGCACCTCATCAACAAAAGAAACAATTGTTTCATGAGCTTGCCCAGGCTCCTCCTCCATATCCACTTCTACATGTTCCTCTGCCCCTTGCAGGGCACCACCAACGGGGACCTTAGATTTATTAAAAATTATCCAGTCCCCCTTTAGAAAATTCTTTAGCCCTTTAGCTAATTGGACAATCTCCTCATCAGACTCAGCTTGGCACAACTCCAAGCACCTATGCACCAACACCTAAAAAACAAAATATTTTCATTATCAGTCATCATATTTATCGTTTACAAATTATAAGTCATAGTAAAATGACAAATGACAATATATTACCTTCTCCCCTCAAAAAATTGCTTTGTCAATTGCATCATAACTAGGCTTCTTATAGTTAGCCCAATTCAGCAATCTAGGATAAACATCCTGTACGCATCTCACACATAAGTCCCCAAGCAGAGGAATCCTTTCCATTGCCCAAACCTGCATATTCAAACCATGGACATAAATGTCATAATCGCATATGCAACATATTACATTAAAACCTCAATCAAAATACCCAAACAAAGTACCAACAATGCTAGTACAAATCCATGCACAATGTAAATGGTTTTGGTTAGGGTCTTCTTGCTTCCTCCAAGCCATGGAGGGTGTCCCAATATGCAATGATACCCCATGGATATGAATCGAACTCCTCCACATCATCAGCTAACAAAAAAATTGTCGGTCCACCTTATGCTCCCACCCTCTACCCACAATGAAAGAAGCCAACACCAGTATGCAGGCCAACTTCACCACGTCTTCATCACTTTTGCTTATGATGATATTCTAGTATATCTGCTCCTTCATAATGTGAAGCTTCTCCTTGCCAAACACCCTACAAAGTAGGGAGTCCTTTCTCAAAATTTTTGGCACTGTTGGAAGGGATGGGAGCACATCAACCATACGCAAACTGGTTACTTGGGCAAATTTGGTGGGTGACAACTTCATCAAATAGGCTTCTGTCACTTGAAACCTATACTCTCCCTGATGCATTTTTATGATGTGGTGCAAGGCTTGAAGGGGAAACATGAACTTCTCTACGTCTAGCTGCAAGTATTTGTCGAAACATGATCTTTCAAATAATGTTGCTCATCATCTATGCTTATTGAAATGCTCTTTGAGCCTCTATATGTAAGCATAGGTTGATTTGGGTTGAGGGTCGCCCTCATGGGCTCTACCCTTATCACTTTCCACTGGCTTGAATATCACTTCGGCATTACTTGGTATCTTCACCCTGCAATGTTTAACAATTCCATTTTGCAAATGTGTTTTACTTTATAATAACCATCTATGCAAATATATGGTAACATACATAACACACAAAACATGTTCATACCAATTAGAGGAGGTATTTGTCACATCAAGCTGAGCATGGGTCATAATTTGGCATGTAACCCACATGTACCACATACATATTCGCTAATATTTAAGTAAGTAGCAAGTATTTTGTATCACACCAACAAAATTTATAGTATATCAAACACATGCACACTAAGCACCAAACACACAATATAATATTGATATATAACATACATACACTCTTCAAAAAAAATTTATCTACACTTATGTAAACCTCACTTGATCAAATTAACTTACCTCACAATGTAATATTAGTACAAAAATAATTATCAATTCTAATGCCCTATCAGTTAACTTTGTAAGAAACTTATATCATAAGACATCAAGTCTAAAACTGGCACAATGTACTTTACAAAGCAATAAAAGATACCTAAAACTTACTAGTCAATAGTTAGGCCTTATCAGTTAACCTTGTTTTAAGCATATGTACTTTCTTAAATGGTCTACCCTTAATTTTTATCATTTCACATATCACAGAGAATGGTAAAAAAAGCCACTAATAAGCATACAATTTACAGATACAGCCTAGCAACTATAGTTCGACCCTCAAATAATTTTGTCCATTTGTTTTGCATTCCTTGAAAGTCATCCATGTAGGCTAAGCCCCAAACACACATTATACATTTGACAACATGAAAGACCCACACTCCTATTAATCTACACAAATATAGACCTAACTACATCAAGTCTAAAACCAGCACAATGTACTTTGCAAAGCAATAAAAGATACCTAAAACCTACCAGTCAACAGTTAGGCCTTATTAGTTAACTTTGTTTTAAGCATGTGTACTTGCTTAAATGGTCTATCCTTCATTTTTATCATATCATATATCACAGAGAATGGTAAGAAAAGCCACTAATGAGCATACAATTTACAAATTAACCGAGCAACTACAGTTCGACCCACAAATAATTTTGTCCCTTTGTTTTGCATTCCGTAAAAGTCATCCATGAAAGCTAAGCCCCAAACACACACTATAAATTTGACAACATGAAAAACCCACACTCCTATTAATCTACACAAATATAGACCTAACTATATCAAGTCTAAAGCTGGCCCAATGTACTTTACAAATATATAAAATATACACAAAACCTACCAGTTAACAGTTAGGCCCTATCAGTTAATTTTGTTTTGAGCATATATATTTGCTTAAATGGGCTACGCTTCTTATTCATCATATCATATCACATATCATAGAGACTTAGCCTAGCAACTCAATTTCTATCCTCAAAGACTTTTGGCCCATGCTTCTATGGTTCTTCAAAGTCGTGGCCACAAACTAAGCACCAAACACACAATCTACTTTTGACAAAATCAATCTACCCTTGTATATAATAGTCTATATCAAGTTTATTGGCCACACAATTTACTTTTAAGACCAACCTATAATGTACCTGTCAACAGTTAGGCCATATCAGTTAAATTCATCTGTAGCATATAATGATGCTTCTTTGGTCTCCCCCTTATTATTCATCATATCTCATATAATAGAGCACGGCTCCAACTTAACTAATCCGCTATATTTTTCTTCCTTTTCCTACCTACAATATTTTTTTTATCAGAGATTTCCTTTTCAAAATTTATCATGAGATCACATCCTTCAAATATTTAAATCAAATTTATCTTACAACATCAAATACACTAATCATAGTAGTACATACGTCCAATTTACACACTTATTATAAATTTCATCACACAATCTCAATAAATTTCAAACCAAACCATATAATATAGCTAAACAAGATATTCGCTTCTTCAATTAACCATACAGAGTTGTAGGATCTTACCTTGCCATTTATATCGTCTTCTATTGATCAACAGATGGAGAGATTGGTCAGATGGCCAAGTGAAGAGGCAAAATGTAGATTATGGCCAAACACCGAAATGCGGGATGCGGCAGGCTAGAAGAGAGGGACGGCGTGAATGGAGATTAGCAAAATGTCTTCGGAGGGGGGAAATGTGGCCACAATATATGACTCCGGTTGTCAAATGACTGCTGCAGTGAGATGGCCAGAGTGGATAGCAAAGGATGGAACAAAATGGGAACTTTCTTTGCAATACCAGAGGAGCGAAAAATAGGATTGGATGACCGATAGCGGAGAAGAAGGTGACGGATGGGATATAAAAGGCTAGATGAGGGGTTGCGGGAAGGGAATACAATTCTTGTAACGGTAGAGAGCGGTCTCGAGCACTGGAGGGAAAATCGAAATCTGAATTTGGGATGCAACTGGTGAAGTAGGGGGTCAGGTCTATTCATTTCCATTGCTGTAAGGGTATTATCGGCAATTCAAGCACGCGTGTGGGAATGTGGAACGTGCATAAGTCTAATTATGCAAAATCGATGTACTTGCCCTATTTTTGTAATTCCAACATTTGTTGAATTTATTTCTAAAAAATGTTCAGTTTTCTCTACTTCAAATCCTGAACCCTCCAAAAACATTTACAACCATTCTTTTTCCCCTTTTTGTCTCATTTTTTACATTGTATAGAACTGCCGACAACAACACTTTTGCTCGTTGGTGGCCATTGGAAGTTGCTCCGGCAATTTGTTTTAAGAACGCGTCTACTCCCCCTTCCCCCCTTAAAAAAATGCTTAGATCCCCCGCCACAGAAAGATAATTAGCATTTTTTAACAACTCAGTACCCCCGCACCCCCTTATAATTTTACTTATGCCACCCCAAAACCCCCAAAATTTTTGGAGATTTTTTGTGGGTGGTACCCTTCACCAAATAAAATATTGTGGTGGTCCGCCAAAAGTTTAAAAAACTTTTAGATGTTTCGTAATAGGAGGTACCCCTGACAACTATAACTTTGTTATGCGGGGAATAAAGGTCTCCATCAATGTCTTCATATTGTGGCAGTGACTTCTCCTCGTCAGAAACCATCTAAAAGTTTAAAAAATTTCTAAAGGTTTCCTAACAGAGGATACGATCTGCCAAATAAAACTTATTTATACGGAGACCTAAGTTCTTTGTCAAATTTTACATATTTTGTCAGTGACCACCCCCAACTAGAAATCATCCAAAAGTTTTTCAGATGAGCAGCAAGGTGAGGGGGAGAGAAAAAAGATCATAGAAGAAGAGCCACAAACGAGTGGGAAGAAGGAAAACGGTCAAAGAAAAGGAGCCACAAGTGACTAGAGAGATAAAAGGGCTCATACCAAAGAGGGAAGATTCAATGTTGGGCAATGAAAGAGTATAACGAGAGTTAAAAGAAATAGTGGAGGGGAGGGGGATATAAAGTATGGGGGCTTAAGTAAATTTTGGGGGAGGGGAGGGGAGGGGGAATAGCTGTGTTCTTGTTTTTATTTTCTGGCCGTGTGTGTCCACCTAACATTTCATGGTGGCTGTAAGTTTTTTCCATGTTGAAAATTTTTTTTTACGGTGGCCACCCATTGCTAGAAGTGAGACCAAGAGTTATAAAATTGTTATTTTTCTCATGGTAAGTGAAATTGAAAAGGTTTTACATAATCCAATAATTTCTTATTAGATTGTAAAAAATTTCGTAGTGGCTACCCACAGCTAAAGTGGGGCTGCGAGTGATGAGTTTGTGTTGCACAAAATGGCACTCTATTTGTGTGGGGTGTAGCAAAAAAATTATATACTTCAGATTTAAGTTACTAATGAAAGATGTGAAAATTTTTATTTGGTCTATACAAAATAACGGGGGAAACATGAGGTTTTGGGGTGGATATAGCCACGATCTTAACAAAATAAATATTAGTACTCACCTGAATAGAAAACGACAAACCAATATAGCTCCGTGTCATTAAGGGGAATAATGCCTCCCCTAACACCATCACCCAGAAACTGCTGGACCCCGTGGTTGAACCCATGACCTTGTGGGTAGGCCGGCATAGCCCGAACGGCTGATCGGCCTGAGTAAACCAGTTCACCTAGACCGAGCCATTGTGCCACCATTGAGTGGACTCCATCGCACCCAATCAAAACCTATACCCAATGTCAGCATAATTTGTGAGATTAAGTAATCAGATATTGGGATCAATTAAAGAACCTAAATTTGTTTTGGTCACGGTGATGGTTCACGGGCGGTGAATTGAAAAAATCAAGAGTTTTTTAATATTGCCTAGCCAAAGAATGAAATATTTCATATTCCCTGGATTTAAAATGGAAATGCTATATGACCTGGTTGTTAACCAATTATCCTTTGGTTTCCACTATATCATGCTTATATGTTCATAGTAATAAATGCACAATGGAACAGTGTTGCGCCGTTCCAATGGGCTGGGAGTCATCGGCGGTGAACAGAAGTCACCTGTGGGAGCTGACTGGTGGTGACTCACCGGCAAGAGTCGATAAACAAGAAAAAAGCGTTTTTTGAGACCGCAGACACTGTGTGAGTGCTCCAAAAGCTACATTTCGAAACGAATCATTCTTTCACACCGAACATGGATAGGATTGGTATTTGCATCCATTATAAAGGAGAGTTAGGCAATGACGACATCTATATCGGTGGAATGGCATGGTTGATGAACATTCATCCATCAGTGAGCCTCGACGAGCTGGTGAGGCAAGTCAAAGCACGATTTTTCGTCAATGGTATTGTTAGTTTGAAGTATTTAATTCCATCATCCCAATCATCCATGATATATGAGTTACAAGACGATGAGGACCTTCAATCAGTGTTCTCCATTCATAAGAAGGCGAATAAGGAGGTGTTATCATTGTATGCTAAGATGAAATAGCCCGACAACGGTGATAAATCACCATCACCCTCCGTTGAAAGGAACCAGACAGTCAATAGAGCTGAATCACCCGTCGTAATGGCTCATCCTAGCACTAATGTCGGATTTCATACCGGATTCAATGAAAATCAGTTCACCTTTGAAACTGTCAGGTAACAATATTGAATCTTTAGATTATACACAATTTGTATATTTCGTGTACTCGAGACCACAATATTGAACTTATCGTGTGAAGTTTTAAACATGACCTGTAATATATCGTATTAGTAGTTACATGATATACAGATGTGATAGAGCAATTATGTGTTGCATCATAGATATAAGAACACAACATGCATCCATGTGGTTTCGATAACACATCTTGAAATGTTTGTGTGTTAACAGAATACACGAGGTCGACTGATTTTGCATTTTTTTAACACGATTGGGAGAACCGGGAAACTTGCCCTCAACAAATCCATGTCAATCATCTTTTACCAATCCAGCGAGTACATAACCTAAAATAGAAGTCAATCAGAATAGATTAGAGGAATTGTCGCCAATGATGGGTGGGACAAGGACTTCATTTGATAACTACTAACCTTCATACAACCCTTGTAATTACGACGGTGGACAAGGCGAAGAAGTTGAAAATATGTGGGATGAGGATCTGTGGTACGATGATAATATAGTTGACATGGAAAGTATGTTCGACCACAAAGAATTTGAAAACAGCGAGGATCCCAGTTACGTCGACGTTGAGGCAGAGGCAGATTGGGTTATCATCGATGATTTAAACATGTTGGAACCGAATATTGATGAAGGCCAGCTAATGACGGGTAGCTTGCAAGCTAAGGATTACCAGAAGCTTCTCGAATTGGGTGCACATTTTCTAAGTCTGTTGCATTTCAAGAAGGTCTTGATCGACTTAACGATAAAGCCAAATTTCAGATATTGTGTTGTGGATGAAAACCGGAATACATATGCCGTAAAGTGCTCTGATGAATCTTGTAATTGGTACATAAGGGCTTCAAATATAGGAGATCATGTGACTGTCACAAGGTTAGTGCTGACTCATTCATGTGGAACCCAAAGGAAGTCAACTGACCATCCCCTTGCATTGCACCTTTGGATAGCGAGAAATTGTTATGGCCTCTTTAAAGACTCTATGGACATTACACCTAAGAGCATAACAAGTTATATTTCAAAGCATTGGGGCATAACTACGAACTACAAGAAATGCTAGCGCGCAGGTAATGCATGAGAAGAAACGAAGTATTGATTTAGTGTCATGATATGTTAGTCTAGCGTGTTATCATTTACATGCTTAAACTATAGCCGATATTGTGTTACCACATAACGCACGTCAATATCGTGTTATGACCCACACGACCTACATCCATATCATGTTACCATAAACACGACCAGGCATCGTGTATGGATTTCGATCACACGAAAACATAAAATGTCATGCGATCGGGAACACGATGTAAGCCGGTGTCATATAACATTTACTAAATTGTATTTGGTCATGTAGGTAAAGCTCTGACTGATTTAATAGATGGTGACCCAAACGAATCCTACCGCTTACTTCCTTCTTATAGGAGGTAGATAGAATATATAAATCCAGGAAGTGTAGTTGTGCCAATGAGATCATGTTACATTCCTAGACCTATGGGTGGGTACGATTTCAAAAGAGTATTCTAGATGTTTGGCCCCGTTGCGAGAGCTTTCAGAACAACCTTGAGGCCGTTGCTAACGATTGATGCAACTTTCTTGAAAGGAAAGTATCCTAGACAGCTATTGATAGTAATTGCACTGGATAGGAACAATAATATGTTGTGCATTGAGTTTGTAGTGGTTGAGAACAAATGTGAGAAAACTTGGTGCTGGTTTCTTGAGTTGCTTAGAAATCATCTATTCTCTGATCCTCCAGCCGAGTTGGATGTAATCATTTCAGATAGACAAAAAGGATTGACAAATGTTGTGAAGAAGTTTTTCCCATCTACACACTATGGGTATTGCATCCGTCACATGGCAGCAAATATGCTAGATAGATTCAAGGACAATTACCTAAAGAATGAGCTCCATGTTGCAGCTGAAACGTTCAAAAAAAATGTGTATGATGAAACAATGAACAACATTAAAGAACATAATCCAGAAGCATATGCTTGGCTAAATAAGATAGGTTCGGATCACTAGGCCAATGTATCATTTTTAGGGAAAAGATATGGGACACTCAGCTCCAATATGATTGAAAGTGCAAATGCAATGTTCAGAAAAGCCAGATCAATGCCTATAACACGTTTAATTGAGCACACGAGGGAGCACACAACGACATTATTTGAAAAACATTGGACGGATGGACAGAATATGATGGAAAAGTTAACCCCATTTGCCCGAAAATACATCGAAAATAGGCGAGAAGAAGCAAGGAATGTGATTATATTGCCTGTGTCACTGTAAGAATTCCAGGTTAATTCGCTACATCACCAGGTACATTGCATTCATATGGCGATGTACATAGCTTGTGCTCATTTATGCACTAGGGATTTAGAGCTTGTTAGGTTACACACGTTATTGTCCTTCAATGTGTAAGTTGATGGGTTTTAGGAAACGATCATAAGACACGTTGTGTATGGTCCGCCATAGGATACGGTCCTCACCTATATCCATTGGTGGGCATTGTTCGCTAGACAACGATTTAGTAATGACTTTCTCACAATGATGTTCTTCACGGAGACGTATCATTCAGGATATTGCTGTAGCGGCGGCTGGTGAATCAGCCCACCATCGGATACGCTCACCACCTATATCCGATCATGGGCATGATTCACTAGATATCTCAATTTCGATAGACAACAATTTAGGGTTTGCAGAACGCTCAGTCACTGGTTCTTTGCGGAGATGGGTCATTTAGGAGATTGCTTTAGTTGCGGTTGGTGATTCGGTTTGCCTTCGGATATGGTCCTCATCTATATCCGATGGTGGGCATGGTTCGCTAGATGGCAATATATCAATGCCCCTAATGATCTATCGCATGGGTTCGAGAGTCTGCAAGAAGAACGTACACCAACTGATCACTGGCGACGAGAGGGATTGTTATTTTCTTTGTATTTTTAAAGTTCTGTAAAGATTAGTTTTTTGGATGTAATAAATTAATAACAGTTATATGTTTCTTCCCATTGAAAGTTATCTTTCGTGTATATTGAGAGTAATAACGTGATGATTTTCTACTTTCTAACACGCTATCAATATTGGTCCCAACGACAAGCCGAAGGAGACCGATTAACACGAAATAAGTAATTAACGTGTTCCTAAAAACACTACATGTTGCATGTAGGGTGTAGTGTATATGTGTATTGTGTAAGCAACTACATGACCAAAAGGGTTTACGTGTTACTATTTACATGATCAGGCTTACCTTTTCCACCTCTGTTCTTCAGCTGAAATTTTTTGAAAATGGATCGTGTTATAATCAACACGAAATATGTAATTAACATGTTCCTAAAACACCACATGATATAATAGGGTATGTTGTATATGTGTATCGTGTAATCAACAACACGACCTAAAGCGGTACGTGTTACTAATTACATGATAATATAAATGGATGATAAATTTTGCAGTCAAGAGTGTTCGTTGCTTACACGATCATGAGAACTATAATACGATCGAATATAGGTGTACTACCGTAACGTGCTATTGAATACATGATATTGATATGATCGAAATAATTTTGCAGAGGCATTATTCCCGAGGCATCAATCCTTCAATTACCTAGCAGTATGTAACCGTCTCACCCTGCCTATATATATATTAGGGTTAGGGTTTGCAGAACGCTCACTCACGGTTCTTTGCGGAGATGGATCATTCGGGAGATTGATTTAGCGACGGCTGGTGAATTGGACTGCCAATGGATATGGTCCTCACCTATATCCGTTGGTGGGCACGATTTACTAGATGGCGATATATCAATGTCTCTAATGATCTATCGCATGGGTTCGAGAGTTTGCAAGAAGATCGCACACCAACTGATCGCTGGTGACGTGATGGATTGTTATTTTCTTTGTATTTTTAAAGTTCTGTAAAGATTAGTTTTTTGGATTTAATAAATTAATAACAGTTATATATTCCTTCCCATCTAAAGTTGTCTTTCCCGTATATTGAGAGTAATAATGTGACAATTTATTATTAACTAACACGCTATCAATATTGGTCCCAATGACAAGCCAAAGTAGGTTGATTAACAGAAAATAAGTAATTAACGTATTCCTAAAAACATGAAATATGTACTTAACCTATTTCTAAAAACATGAAATATGTAATTAATGTGTTCCTAGAAATACGACATGTTGTACGTAGGGTATAGTATATATGTGTATCGTGTAAGTGACAACGCAACCAAATGGGCGATTATGTTACTAAGTACCATATTTGATTTGGGTTATGACCAACGACAAGTGTCTTTTTTGTTTGGTTGATTACACGACATCACAGACATCATAATAAGAGATGTGAAGTAAACGATAACTGACCTAATATGAGTTGGCATGTATGTGATAACACAACCTAATAGGCAATCGTAAGAACTATAATACAATTGGATATATGTGCACTACTGGTTTGCGCTTATTGAATACACGATATTGATACAAATCGTTTGATCTTCTTCCTCCCCTTTTTGTTGGCCAAGTCAAGTTTATCGGCCTTCTCCACGTTGCTCAAAAGTTTGGTAAATCCGGGCCACCTCTTGCACCTCGGGCTGCATGGAGGACCATTGGGAGCCCATATGGACGTATGCTCATAAAACCATACCTAGAGGACAATACGAAAGAATACAAACATTAGTCTAAAATATTCAGTATCTTCACTATAACAAATTAGTCGTGTTACGGATAACATGCTAGAAGCCACGTTGTGTTTCCGATAACATGATACATTCTGATCGTCTAATGTCCTATCCACGATATAATACAAGTCGTGTTTTCGAGAACACGATATGTCTACATGCATGTTAAATGTTGTATGTCCGATAACACAGTTGAGTGTTTGTATCGTGTGACCGATGAGGCGATATTCATCTCTGTGAAACATATCATGTCATTATAAATACGATATTAAAATTTGCGTATTATAACACATACGAGCGTCACCTAGAGCACTAATGAAGCCCCTACAAGAATTCTAGCCATGACAGAATGCTCGTCCTGTCTACTCATGATGTTCCAGTGGGCTGCCAGTATGCCTCTAATAAGCAAATCATTTACGGCGCTTGCCCAATTGTAGCTCCCCACGATGGACATGTCATCTAAGTAATCACACAGAGCTGGGGATATGGCTTTATTGCTCTGCGTGAATAACACGAGGACACCCATGTGCATGATCACCAACCATGCTAAGTCCTCGTCTGAAACATTTCTTGTTTCCACAGCCACTTCTTTGAACAATTCTTCTAGTCCTGTCTTCTCTGGCCGCTTCCCTTGGAAGAACTTGTAGAATTCCTACCTTGGGCAACCTCCCCCTTGCTGCTTTCCAATTTACACGGTTTCCCTTTTCCACTCAACCCCGTGATCATAGTGACTTCAGCCACTGTAAGGGGTAGTCTTTTGCTCCTTATGTTGAAGACCTCTACTGAGTTGTCCCAACAATCACTAATTAGTACATCCAACAACGGCTTGGAGATGATGATGGGCTCACAATCATATACTGGGTAGAACCCAGACTCCACTAAAATCGCCTTGCATCCCGGACGTGAATCTACAAAGTCTTTTGATAGACGCAGTCTAGCGGGGAAACTATTCATTCCCAGGCCCGGTCTTCCCCAGTAGATTCTCTTCTTCTTCTCTTCTACAACCTTCACAGATTATGCCATTTGATGTAATACTCTAACTTTACATCTGAAAAATTAGATATATATATGTCAATCAACAATAGGTCGTGACCATAATCAATAGCCTCGTCGGTTAACACTTTCTAACTAACTTCTATAGAAACAATAAGTATATCTATCGTGCAATTGAACATACACTAAGAGACCCTCACATACACGAGATCATTATGGTTAAACATCGTGTTTCCACCATCTTATTAAGCACACGATATATGACGTATTGTCTTTTTGACACAATGATAGTCTGATTCGACGGCCTATGTCGTGTGTTTGAGTACACGCTAAATAAAAAATCGTGCATAAAAATATCCAAAATGCCTTACTATGAAACCTCCACTGTTGTTCTCCGAGCCGGATTGAATACTCGTTTGGCCGCTACTTTTTCAGAATCGCCGCAAACCCAATCCGCGCTACAAACAAGAACTAGCTTTGGGGCGTACAGTTTCAAAACTCAGCTTATGAGAAACCCTCATTCTTCACAAACTCAAACTCATTCCAAAACAGAAAATCCCAAATTTTCAATGTTTTGGTCAGATAAGTTGCAAAATCTTCTCACACGCCACTTACACGGTGCTCAATCAGGGACTTTCTAATCAGAAGTGAGATTTAAATCTGAACGGAGTTTTTTACTTGGAGGAATCACTGGCGTCTAATGTCGTATGACAATGAATGCGACTTTGTGAGGGTTTAACATGATATAAAACCCTACCTCCGGTCAAGGGTATTTTAGTCCAAATTTTAACTTATATCATGTTATTTAAGGTCATATGGCATTTCAGTTTAAAATCCAGGGAATATGAAATATTTCATTCTTTGGCCAGACAATATGGAAAAAACTCAAAAATCAATGGTGCTCTCACATATTTTGTGAATCAATCACTGCCGGAAAACTTCACCGGTGACTCCATTGTTGAAGCTTCACCAGCAGATTTGGGTTCTAATTTACAAACCTTGGCTTCAATGACTGTACCATCCTCCAAGTGGACAACTGGGTGAGGTTTGCCATCAACTGTCTGGGTTTAGATGCAAGCCACCTTGGATGAGAAACGGATGCACCCACTTGGAAGTTCCTGGGCAATGGCTTCTAACAGGGCGCTCCTGTGAACGAGCCTCATTCCCTTCCCACCCCTTCACGTCAAAACATAAATTACCAGTCATAAGAAAAAGATATATATATATATATATATATATATATATATATATATATATATATATATATATATATATATATATATATATATATATATATATATATATATATATATAAAGTACATTTGTACAAAGTATTCAAGAAATAAACATGCTAACGTGTACAGCAACATTTATGATACCTGTCAAATGTATTTTCGAAAGAAAGTGGAATAGTTGAACCAGTTGCAACATCAGTCGCAATCCCCCTGTAAAACAACAATGAAAAATTCGTTCATTACCACTGCTGTGTTGAACTTGTAATAGGAGGGCAAGGATGATAGACATACTTTAGTAATGGGGCATATAGGGGCAGGAGCTTATGATCCACACCCAGCGCCTGTAGGGCTCGCCAGGCATTGGGGAAGAGGGAGAGGGCAGTGCCGGTGGATCGCAACTCATTGGCTCTCTCGAGCACTGTGGCCCCAATGCCGACCCTCTTTCAGCACTAGGGCGGTCGCCAACCCGGCGATCCCTCCACATTACAACATCCTTGTGGACCCCGCCCATGCTTTTTATGCTGATCATCTAATCTTTCTTCTCCTTTGATTGTTTGTGTTTGTGTTCAGTAACGTGTTAACAAATGAAGGCTAGCTGAGGGCAATATATATGTATGTATATGAAGATATAACAATGGTCAGGCGGCCGGTCGGTCCATGGCTTTTTATGCTTAATTTGTCCCCATGGAAAGGTTGTCTATAATAGAGTCAGCTTGCACGCAGCTTGTCTTGTCCAGTGAAGACTAGTCTCTTCTTCTGTGTATCCCACCTGCAGGTATTGGGTTTCTATTTGTATATTCCTATGCGAACATCTTCCCTCACCTTTTTTATTTTATTGTATGTTATTAGAATTTCACAATACTAAATCTTACAATTTTTTGAAGAGAGCAGGTGTCATGATCAGCATAGTTAATCAAACACTTTGTCTTGGCAGAATTGACTCGATTTCAATAAGGTTTAAGGGTTATGATTTCGGCATTCAATGTAATGTCTCTTTCAGTTGCTTGATAAAAATTTTAATTATAAAAAAATGTCATTAGCAAACAAATAGATGTAACGTCCTTAGAATTATTAAATATAAATATACTTATTTCAAGTTGAATACATATAATTAATGGGGTGTATACTCTATAATAAGTATTTATGTATAGGACTCCAATTTGAATCAATAGATTCCAGTTTAGATCCGATTAAAACGCATTTCAAGGAGTCTAGAACAGCTGAGTTGACATAAACATAAAAGTTGAGTTTGTGATTCTTTTGAATAAACAAATGGCATGGAAGAACCGCTAGCCTATAGTGCTATTATATGAAGAGTCAATTCTGTGGGACATAGGTCAATTAGGGCCTTATGCACTAAAATAAGAGTCTTTTTATAGGTTTTATGCAATCATCCCTAACGAAGATATTGGAAATAACTACTAAAATTAGAGTAAGTCTCGTTTATATCCGAGCCATTTAATGGTGGGCGTCAATAAAGGGTGACGGATGGTTCAAACCTGCATTTTAATTATGCAACATTTGGCATAGGCATCATTTGGATGACGCTTTTTACCAGCTTTCTGCCCGTTTTTAGCAGTTTTGTAAGTAAATCTTGTTTGGTTGGACAATTTAAATTAAAAGTTTTACTTTGTTTAAAAAACACCTTTAACCACGTTTTTGGCTTAATTTTGATTTCAACTTGCTTTTTGTCTAACTCTCCTCCGGAGGAGGGTTAGCAAAAATCGTGTCAATAAAAGGTAAATTTTTTTCGGACATTTATGCCCTTCTCCCATATCATGGCATAACTCAATCCCGCGAGTCCCGTGTCATTTCTTTTTCTATAACGATCTTCCCCGTCTTCCTCCCTCCATCGTCCCCTTCCTCCTCCCGCCATCGTATATATTCTATCTGGCCGTATTTCTTCCCCATTCCCCTTTCTCCTTCCACTGTCGCTTATATGCCTTTTGCTAACCCATCTTTTTCTTCATCCGTGGGAGGAAGACGGCAACAAAAGCATATTTTCCTTGCTAGTTTGTGTTTCATTTCCGGCAACAAAAGTATATTTTCGTTGCAGAGAGATTAAGCCCATTGCGGAGGACCGTCAACCACCATTTTTCCTAACTGGTATGTACAAAGAAATAAAATTTCTCCCTGGAATCGATATCATGTCTCCACTGCCGTTATCTTGTTTTTCTTTGGATTAGTGATTTTTATTCCATGTTTTTCAGCTTTTATGTGCTTTTTATTGTTGGTTTACCGTAAGAAGAAAGTATGACTTATATTGTCTGTTCAGCTTTGCAAATCTTGTATTTTTTTGCTGCTTTGATGGAGGATCATGCAGGGTAGAACAGAATTGGGTGGCGGAAGAGAAGGTAAGTGTGGGCTGGTGTAGATATAGCTGAGTTGGGTCAGAGGCTAAGGTCAATTTGCCCCACTAAGTTTGAATGTCCAGTCCAGGCCATGTTTTTTCTTCCCATTCAAAATTATTCAGCTGCTTCCCCTTCTAGACTCGTTCATTCAAAATTCTCTGGTCCTTTGGATATGGCCACATTCTTTTTGACTCCAAGTCAATGCACTAAGTTGGCCAGAACAATTAATACTTGCTTGGCACTCATGGTATTCCATCTTGCAAAATCTCGATGAGATCTCTGTTTTGCAAGAGTGGAAAGTTATATTCCCAGGAGGTCAGTTAAGATCCCTCTGTTAATCCTTTTCTCAGAGAATCACATATTTAAATTTTTTGTATAAATGTGTTTTTAAATATGCATATTTAAATATGCATATGCGTATGTATGCATAAGTATTTATGTAGTATATATTGAAATGTAAATACATATTGTAAAGCGTAGTTATTCAGCAGCAATATTATAATTCTATTATGTTGTTGATATGTGTGTGAGTATATATGCTTACATGGTTTCCTTATAAAATGTGATTTTCAATATCTTGAGTGATGTTAATCTTTTTGAGATCTCTCCTAGATTTCATTGAGATGCTTTCTATTCAGCTGACTGGGACCAGTTTGTATCATATATGCTATATACAAGGCATAGTATTTCCTGATGATTCTAGTTATATATGCATGGATAACCTGGATAAAAATTGGCTTCGTGTTGATTGATAACTTCAAGATGCACATAACATCTGGTTGTGGTCATAACTCTGGTTTTCTAAATCAGCAACTTTCCATGTGGAAATAGTGATGACGTTAGTAAGCTGCTTGGTTGCAATGTTTTCTGAAAGGGTATTCTTTTTTCTTTTTGTGATAGATGCTTGAGAGGTGTTTAATGCATGGTGTCGGCCTCTTTAAATCCATTATTCTTTTTCACTGAAGTGTATTACATTCTAGAATCTAGTTGAGTTGGATTTTATACTCTTTTGTCCAGCTTTTCCATGGATTAAATCTGGCATTATTCTATATTGGGACCCTGTTAATTCGTTGATATATAGTTTGAGCACTTGAATTGTCCAGCTGGTATTACATACTTGGTTGCATCAAGCACATGGAGACTGCTACTTTTAGATGTTTGCCTTTTCTGTTAACTGGCACTGGCAACCACTTAGAAGTGAGTTTCTCCTATATTCAAGATCTTTAGCAGTATGATCATCACTTGAACGTCTTGAAACTTTATGGTTAACATAATAGATTATTAGCTTTGAAATGAGGCCACCACTGGGTTACTTGAAATTTTGATGGGATCAAACAAGAATGAAATTTGCTACAAGCCTCTTGGAACTCACAAAAATGCTCCACCCAGTAGTGAGAAGGTGTCTATGTGGTTGCCCTGCATCCAAAGTTGTATATTTATCTTTTAATACAGGTTGTATCAAAACAGTTCCAGTGTTTTTTCTTTTTTTGAAAAAAAATGGATTCCCCCCATATCAAAACCATTTTATACTCTACCTACTAATTCCTGACATTTTGGAGGGTAAGAGTGGACAAAAATAGTGTTTCTATCATGTTTTGTTGCTCTTGTTGTTTCTATCATTGCAATGACTTCAAAAATGGATCTCTGTGCATGATTTTATGTCAGTGTGACATTTGATTTAGTAGTTCACATTTCTAGGAGAAGCAAAGGAAAAATGATCAATGGATTGCTAAGAATTTTATTGTTTTTTATCTCTTATTATTGGACTAGCAAACTGGCGACTGAGACTCTTAACAGATCATGCCTTACATGCTTTTTGTAACAAGGAGTTGTTGCTAGTGCATATGACATAAATTGTGTGCATAAAGAGTCAACTTAATTGTAGTCAATTTTTCTAGAGTATGCACTTGTCCAGTTTGTTCCTTTCATACTTGATATGATCAATAAATTGTGATATACTTAGTGCATTTCTCTTATTTAATAAGATATATTTGGATTTTCTAGAAATGGCTTATAATCAGGGAATGTCTTGTGGGCTTAACCCATCTTCTGAAGTAGGACCCAAGAAGTATTCTAAAAAAGTATCATGGGTTAGATCAATGCATTATGTCTTTCTCAAGCATATGGCATATGCAATTAACAAAGGACATAGGAAAGGGAGTGGTCTAGATGTCGAGGGATGGGCATTAGTCATCAATCTCTTCAAAACCGAAGAGAATGTTGAAGTTACAAGAGATATGTTAAAGAATCACTATGATTGTTCACATCGGTTCTATCAAGCTTGGGTGGAGTTAAGAAACATGACTGGACTTGGTTGGAACTCTCACCCACATGTTCATTTTGTCTGACTCTGCATGGGACACCTTCTTGAAGGTAATTGACGAATGCTTATTATGTAAGTGGTTTACATTTTAATAGGTTAATGTTGTTTCATTTTTTGATATTTGCATTTTACTTGTTTGGTTTAGAAATACAAGCAATGCAGTCGTCTAAAGATGTGGGGTTATGATGAGGAGGCTGAAGGTAACTTATTTCTTGTTCATGGTAAGCACCATGCAACCGGTGTCTATAAAAGTTTTTTTTTGTTGCTGGGGAAGAAGAATCTGAAAATGAGACAGGTGAGGAGCAAGGTCAGGGACATGTTGAAGTTGAAACTGAGGGTTTTGAGGCTTCATACCACTACTACAATGATACCCAACCTGAGGATGTACACGGTGTAGGGCTTGATGGAGGGACATCAAGTAATGTTTGGGAAGACTTTGGGACTAGTAGCCAAGTTCCTTTTACCCCTACTGTAGTCCCTAACCCTGTTAAGCACCCTACACCAACATCCATGCCAACCACAAATACAACTACAAAGAGTACTAGGAAGAGGAAGTCATCATCTATTGGAGAGTCTATTGCCAAAGCTATGTCGGAACGAAATGAGATTGCACATGAGGCCTCCCACACTAATAAAGACAACTATGAAGTTGAGCAGTACAAAAGAGCTGTTGATATATTGAAGGCCCTTCCAGGGTTTGATATATTTGACCCTATGTATGGGTCGGGAATTTCATTCTTCCTGAAGACTAAAGTAAGGCGTTTGTAGTTGGGCCTAGGAGATGATGCGATAGTTAGGGAGGAATGGCTTCGTCGCTATTGGGTGGAGCATGGTTCAGTTTAGTTTTAGCTTCATTTATGGGATGGTGTGTATTTAGTTAATTAAACTAGTTACTTGATTTTGAACATTGTTGCTTTAAATGGTTATGTAACACTATACATTGCTATTTATCTTTATTATATAATTATGTGTGCTGACATCATGATTGGACAAACTTTGTGATGGTTATGACTTTTATGTTAAATAGAATGTGTGATGGCTTACGATGATGGCTTTTGTTGATGTCTTTAATCATACCACATGTGATAGTTTTTTATTGAATGTAATGGGTGATTGCTTAAGTTGAATAATTTATTTGTTTATTATTGTCAATTGATTTATATTTGTATTTCCTTTTGTTTACATAGGGCTTGAAATTGATGTCATGGCCTTTACATGGAATGAACTTGTGTTTGATAATGATGAAGAAGAAGGTGTCTTACAATATCTACTTGAGGAGATCCCACAAAAGAATATTGTTCACATGCATAGGGAAAGGGGTAAAGAATTAGTATATGAAATGTTGAGCTACTCAAATGACATATGTCATGATATGTGTCGAATGAACAAAAAGATCTTTATTAATTTGTGTTTTGAAATGAGGTCTGGGAAGTATCTTAAAGACAAAAGGAATGTTCTAGTGGAAGATCAGATGAGGTATTTTCTTGAAATAGTTGGTCATAGGGAAGGACAACGTGTTGTAGGCCACCACATGTCACACTCTTCAGAGACAATAAATCGGCATTTTAATAAGGTTCTAAAAAAATTGTACAGGTGGGCTGCAGTGAAGATTGTACCGCTAGTAAGTCAAGCACACACACCTGCATACATTAGGACTAAGGAGAAGTAATTTCCTTGGTTTAAAAACTGCATAGGAGCTATTGATGGAACCCATATAGAAGCAGTTGTACCAGCTGAGGAGGAACAAGCATTTAGGGGTAAAACACGAAAGGTGACTCAAAACATAATGACAGTGTGTGACTTTAGTATGAGATTCACTTTTGCAGTTGCAGGGTGGGAAGGATCAGCCCATGACTTAAGAGTTTTCAATCATGTTATTTCTGATACAACCTCAAGGTTACCACACCCACCATTAGGCAAGTATTATGTTGTAGATGCAAGTTACCCAAATATGAAAGGGTATCTTGGGCCATATAAAGGAACGAGATATCATGTTCCAGAATTCCGCCAACATGGGCCAAGAGGAAGGAAGGAGAAGTTCAACCATCTATATTCTTCACTATGTAATATAATTGAGAGCACTTTTGGGGTATGGAAGGAACGATGGCTTATCTTGTCAAATATTCCAAAGTATGACTTCAAAAAGCAATGCAAGATAGTGATTGTCACTATGGCACTTCATAATTTTATTAAAGAACAACAAGGTTATGGTAATGACCCAGATTATAGAGATGCTTTATTTGCCCGTTGGGAGAATGATGATTTGGTTCCACCTACACAAGAAGAAGAAAATGTTGGTCCGAGTATTATACGAGATGATGCAGCTATGAATCTCATTCGAGATGGCATTCGAGTTGCTATTGGTGACCACTTTGGTTTGCCTCCAGTAACTTAACATTTAAAGTAGGGCTTATATTATTTATTTGCTTGTATGGACATTGAAGAACATTTGTTTGTTGGGTATTAGGAGTTTCATTTTTTTTATGTACTTGTAGTTTTTTAATGAGTGTGTAGGTAGACTTGTCTGATACATACATTAGAGTGCGTTTGTTTTCAGATCAAGCAAAGGTTGACAACTGTTTACCCAACTTGTTTACCCAAAAAATAGGATGATTAGACAATGGGGGCCCACCTACCCAGTAATTATCTTAACTTAGGATTACATATGCTATTTTATAAGTAGAGATGGAGTTTACTCTATTAAATTAATTATTAATTATTATTTTATTTTATAAGTAGAAATGGAATTTACTTTATTAATTATTATTTTATTAATTTAATTATTAATTATTATTTTATTTTATATTTTAATAAGCTTATAAATTATGTTTATTGAGGGGTAAAGTGGGTATTTCTCATAACTCAAATGTATGGAATATAATGGCCATCCGAACAAGATTTCTGAAACTTTGTTTGAAAAGCTAATTTTTTATAATATACATCCAAACATGACGCGCTTTTGATTTGTTTTTTAAAAAGCGATTTTAACTAAAAGCAGCTTTTCAAATAACATAAAGCGTCATCCAAACGACGCCATAGAATCTTACCAAGAAAGTTCTACCACCATAGACTCACAATAGTAGCTAAGAGACATGATGGTCACGTAGCCCATACACAGTGAGAAGCCGGCCCCATCGGACAACATCTAGTGCATTGTTAATATGCTAATTTCCACAAACACATAACACGTACGCATAGAGATCCCATAGTAAGCCCTCCCTTTTAGCATCTCTTGATGGTTATGAAATTAATTATATAAAAATAGCTTCCCTGGAGTGGAAGCTATATTTTCTAGCTATCTTTGCGAAACAAACGCTTGTTATTGTTGTCCATCTATGACAGTGCATACGCCTAAAGATGTCACTGGGCAATTGTCTCACTGAATAGTGCTATATCTTGTTGAACCCAGGAGCTGTGACAACATCAAATAACACATTGGCATAGCATAAAAAATATAGTGGTGGAGCCGAATTATGTGAGCTCTTAAGGCTCCAACAATCCAAGGGGGAAGCTTATGCCAGTTTAAAATTCTTCGATTGTTAAAAACAACCACAATGGCTCTAGCCTAAAACACTTGCTAAGGATGACAAGATGTTACCTCTGGTACATAAATTGAAATTACTACCAAATAAAATAATCAAGCACACAAAGCAAAAAATCATGCAGGCAATTATTCATATGGAAACCCAAATAGGAAAAACAACAGGACAATATCTTAGTTGATTAATTAATGCACTAGTAAGTTAAGACTTACAAGACTTAGCATTACCACAACATTAGAAATCTCATCTCTAAGTATCCATTGGCTACCAATGTCCATCATGATACTTTCGTCTGTACATAGTCTTGATCTTTTACTTCACTAGCACAATCTCTTGCAAAATTTTCAATCAATGTCCTTCTTCATTCTCTCCGTATTCAATCCTTGTATGACTCATTGTGTAAAGTGTAGTAACTCATAACTCACCACTTAATTCATAAATATCTTATGAACCAAATTCTCTCACATCTCTTTTTAATATCACTTTAAAATTCATGAAGGTGGGTAAAATAATTTTTGTATAGAAACTCTCAATTTTTCCTCTTCAATTCTGTCAAAAAATTATATTCCTACCCTATCAATTTTGTCATGTTGTAGTATGTAGGGTATTAAGTTAGCTTAGGTGTTTGAGTTTTATTTGGAAATAAACAATTCACGGAATGACCTATTTTAGGCAAAATGGAACCATCTGATAGGGGGATCGATTGTTCCTTATATTGTTCGATATTTATTGAGAATTGATCAACTGTTTTAATCGTATGATTGATCATTTACAGTTGTGGAATGTGACAAAACGTATTCCGATCAATTGATGTTCTAAAAAAATCTCAAATTTTATTCAAAACAAATCAATCGCTTGTATTAATCCGATCAATCATTTATGATCAATTTGCAATTTTTTATGTAGTTTCTATTCATTTTTTTTCTAACACTCTTGTGTGATTAGAACATGAAAATACTAAGTTTGTGTTTGATGTAATACCTTGAAAGCTTGAAATGACTTCTTAATTAGTCTTCCACCTTGAAATCATAAAATGGTAAATGCTCTAATTTTTCAAGTTTTTCAATTCTAAATATGACTTTACTCATCACTAATCAAACCAGACTTCATAAGACTCAAAAACACACATTAAATGAACATAGTTTTGTTCACAGAAATAAAGTCAATATAATACATATGTCAAATATGTCCTAACAATCCTCGCTTTGGTTATTTTTTAAAAAACTATACAAAGTATGAAAATCAGATAATAATCTCTTTGACAATTAGTGTATTGATTTTCAATTTTTATAAAACGAGACTTAAATTGATTTAACAAAGACTCTTTGAAGATTATTTTGAAATTGAACTTGAAAAGCCTTGTATCTTGTAGTTAATTTGCATAGTCACAAACAACCAAATTTGTATAGCACTATTCCACAATGTATAATTGAAGATTAAGAGAAATTAAAGTCAAATCAAACCATTGTGAAGGTTTTCCCTAAAGTCCTTAAAATCAAAGGTATATACACTTTGGATGACTTTTTTAGCTTTATTCTATTCTTTCTATGTCTTATTGAAGTTCATCCATGGTGTTTCATAAAACCCTTTGTAAAAGTTGAACTTCTCTTCATAGTTCTCGATTGAATCATTGATCCATGATTTGTTCATCATCCTTAGTAAATATCCTAGGTGATCAAGTACTATTGGAATAATAGAAGACAAAGGACATGCCATGGACATTGATTGTGCAGGAAGTCTAAATCTAGATCACTAAGTAAAATCATTTGATTGTGCTGTGTACTTTGGAAGATTATTCTTGTACTAGAAAAGTTTATTTTATAGTGCATACTTTAGGTGATCAAGAGAGGTCCCATACCTTGCTACCCAAGTTTGGGGTTTCTACGCTAAATTGGTGTGTTTGATGTGTTGGTGCTTAATTAGTAAATTGATTTGAATATCACGATTAAGGGATTAATGCTAGATGAATGTGTGTCAACAAAATATTAATTTTTGTGAAGCACCAGTTCATTAAATTGGTTACTTAGTGGTATACAATTTAATGAATGTAATTTTTGGTGTGCATGCTCAAACCCTCAACCAGAACTTATGATTTTTAACAATTTCTCCCCTTTTTTGTCAAAAATAGACCAAATAGAATAGAAAATATAAAAATTTAATATTAAAGAAATAAGAATAAGTACAATATAATCCATGTCTATTAATAAACATCAGTTTAAGATACAACAAATATCTCTAAAGTAAATATCTCAACTGGAAACAAAAGACATAAAAAAATTCAAACGGGAATATCCCCAAAATCAGAAAAAGGATCATATGTGAATCTCATGATCACCTCTTCCGTATGATCCAACCTCTCAAAAATATCTCTCCTGAAATCAGCAAACTCCTGGAATGACACTAATGTATGTTGTGGATCATCATCCGAAAAAATTGCATTTAGATCTATGTGCCCTCCATGGTAATTGTAGCTCCTCCCCTTCAACCTAATCAACATCATGTGCCCTCATCCTATGAATGACTAAAGAGTCAATCGGGTTTATACCAGTCTGGGTAGGCTCACGGTAAGGTATCCTAACTCCCTATGCACGAAAGATCCTTGACAAGATATGTGGGAAGGCGGGCATCTCGTGCGTGTGTGTGTGTGTATATGTGAACATGCATTTATAGACATCCAAAAATAACTGGCGGAAGATCCAATGGGCAGTCTAAATCAAAGAACAAATATAAAATCTGCACCATCATGTGTCCAAAGTTCCTCCTCTCTCAATCTCTTGAAGTATGCCTAATTTGGAAGATCAAATCTAGTGTGCAAAGGATATTAGATGGGGAGCCCTCTCTAATCCCATCACGTTCCCCAAAAAATTCATAGTGACAATGGCGGTAGATCCGTTAACTTGACTAACAATAGTTTGGTTATTCACCATATCCATCAAAGAACAAAATTGTCTAATCAATCTGGGATGGACTAGGGTGGGGTGGAAGTAAAATTGCAGAAAAATTGTGTCCACTGCGGTGCCCTATACAACCATCATACGCACTATGTATTGATTCAAACAACAGACCTCTCAAATCTAATAGTCTAATCCCTAGGTGTAACTTCCTTGTTTTTAATTTCACTTTTGAAGTTTCTATTATTAAATTATGGTCCGAGTAGGCGAGTAATCAAGTAAGCTAGTATGGGAACCCTAGCTGGGCAAGGTGCACATCGTGTAGGTCTGCCAGCCCTCTCATAGGTTGAGGAGGCAGGTTGAGGAGATTCCTAAATCTTTTATTTTGGTTGTAAATCTTAAGCCATGGTAATATTTGATTTGATCATGGTTAGTTGGATAAGACTAGGAGTCCTAAACAAGTTGGGGAGTTGCCCAACATAGGACAACCTTATCTCTTCCCCACACCGCTCTCCCTATCTCCTCTTTCTCTCAACCCATCCCTCCCCCCACCCTCCCCCCCCCACTCTTCTCTCCCTTGCTTCCCTCCTTCTATTCTTGCGTCCATTTCATTAACCTTTGTTCTTCTTCTTTTCTTGTTGAGATTTCTACCATTAAAACACTTAGATAAGCCTTGCTTTGTGGTTCACTATCAATGGAGTGCTAAATTAGATATCTTTTCAGCTTGGTTGTCTTCAAAGGAAGCTAATATATGAAATATGTTTCAAGGTAAGGGAAATTAATTTTCCTTTGATCTTGCTAAATTGGTGTAGGTTTTGTTTAAGGCACCCAAGTAATTTTGATGTGAACTTGGGTTTCAAGAAAGAAAGCATTTTTTTCTCTTAAAGTTGGGGTTTTTGGATCTACTTGATAGTTAAGTGATCCACACCCATTGTTTTACATGCTTATGTATGTTTTGAACTTGAATTTCAAGGACATGCTATTTCTAAGGTTTTGAATATATCATGTCAAAAGATGAATTTTTATGCACGGTTATTGTCGATGTATGTTTAATGGTGATTTTGGGAAAGAGTTTATGGTGAAAGTTTGCTGATTCTATGTTGATTTCATGTTGTTGATGTATGTTATATCTTGCATTAATGCTCTCTACTTGCTGAAATTCATTTTTGAGTCACTTAGGGTTTCCCACTTTCTTAATTATTTCCATTGAATTGACCATACTAGTTCATGCCTTTATGATTGGACATTAAAGCTGAAAATTCAATGATAGTTTGAGGACCTCTTGAGGATGCTTTATAAAAATTTTGGAGGTTATCTCCATGTATTTCCTCATCAAATGTTTCTGTTTTCCCAGAACCCAATTTTGACTAGTTGGATTTTTCTCCAATTTTGATTTCATCATCGATCATTGATCTTCTTTCTAAAAAATTTCTGCAAGAAAATAACTGGAGTATTGTTGTATGTCTAATTTTGCTTACTATTTTTAGGGATTTTTTCCTATCAGTTTTGAATTATTAGAATTTCAATATGGCACGCAAGTCAAAATTCACAATTCTTTTCTTCCGATTCAAATGCACTTTTTGCTTTCAAATTGAGTCATTTTTCTTCCAAATTTCCATGAGTTCTTTGTGTGTCATAAGAATCCATGTTCAATTTGGATTGCTTATCACTGAGTTATGACATTTGGTTTCCATGTGCTTAGGATTTTCTGCACGACACAACAATTTCCAAAAATATGAAGTAATATGTTTTGAAGTGATTTTGATTCCCCAAATTAATTTCATGTCCTAAACTTTCTCGTTTGGTTGCGGTCCAAATTTATGGTCATCTGATGTTTTAATGTATGTTTCCTAGAAATTGAAATTAGACACATGACAAAAATGAGGGTACACTAATGCACAGTCAGGTAATTGACTTGCAAGATTGTTTTGAGTTTGGCTTTTTTTTTCCACCATTTGAATGTACCTTGGGGTGGGAATGAGTTATACAAGTTTGAGTAACAAGATGAAAAATTGACAAGTTTTTATGTGTGCAGAGTTCCGCTAAGGAAAATATACAAAATTAGTCAAGAGCAGCTTATGGGGACTTTGGAGGTGCAGTACGTAATGCCTTCAGGGCCGGTGCTGAATGCATATAGGCAGTCTAGGACATGGCCCCATGGGGAAATGATGCTTGGTTAAAGTGGAAGATCATGGTTAGTTCTTGTAAATCGTGTTATGGTTTACATTAGAACTATTTAGAAGGTGGAATACTTTGATGTTTACTTTCATTGCTATTAATGTTTATACGTATATTTTCAATCATAAGTTTAGGGAATTAGTGTGTGTGAGTAGTCTTACTCGGTCTAAGGTCACATGTGGTTTTTCTTTTGCATTGATTTTTGGTCGCATGTATTCATACACACAATCCTATGAGTATGCAGATTCTTAGTGTTGAGAGCTATGAGTGTTTGGATGAATAAAACCCTCTCTGGGAGAGACATGGGTAGTTGCAGCAGGAGAACTCCAGTTATTTTATGAATTTGGATGACTATAATAATAATACTATCTAAGTGGCAGACATTTAGTACTTGTAGATTTGTGAGTTTTCCTTCAATTATGACTAAACTTTAAATTTATTTGACTTTTTATTGTTATGTAGACCTGTTGTGCCCGATGCAGGCATGATTGATATCAAGGAGAATTACGCAGTGAAAGGGGAGAATTAAAGAAAGGGGAGAAACTGGAATTCAATACTTACATAACTCTCAAAATAAAGGGGATCGCCCCATATAGGGGACCACCAGTCCCCTAGGGAGTCACGCCAACCCAACCCAAGGCCGGCCCAATTCCCTAGGAGCGCATGCTAGTCAGTGGTTTGGCTAACCCAGGCCACTGACTAAACCAACCCAAATTACATCTAAATATCCATAATACTAATTATTACAATAGCAAATCGTCCAAAGGAACTATGAAAATAATAAACTAAAGGCTAAGCACTAATCCTTCGCGAACTGGTCAAGTCTGGTCATCGTGCACAACACTCCACCATGCTTTCGCTAGTCGCCTTGTCCTCAAGGCGACCAAGTGGGAAAACGAGTCAGAAAATCATCTTCAGGCATCCATGTGGCATCCTCAAGAGGCTGACCCTGCCAAGAAAGCAAGACCTCCGTGATAATGGGGCCAGCGCATTGAACCCGATGCTTCTACAAAATAGCAATAGGGACAGGATCATCGGGCACAACCGGCCCCATCAGGGGAGGAGGAGGAGCGTCCGCCGCTCAGGAAGCATCACCCACGAAACGTCTCAGATGAGAGACATGAAACACCGGATAAACTAAAGAATCAAGAGGGAGGGTCAAGCGATAGGCCACCGGTCCAACACGCTCCTCAATAACATACGGACCATGGAAGCGGGGAGCAAGCTTGGAGTGCATAGGCTGAAACAGAGAGGTCTGGCGCTGAGGAAGGACCGAGACATAGACCAAATCACCAATAGCAAATTCCCAATCTGTATGACGACGATCATAAACCTGCTTCATCCAGTTCTGAGCAGTCGACAAATTCGATTTAAGCTGGCGTAAGACCTCATCACGCGTCTGCAACATATAATCCACCTCGGCAACGGATGAACGATTGGGCACATAAGATAAAACAGTCAGCTGAGGCCGCCCATAGAGCACCTCGAACGTGGTGAATCCAGCGCGCGTATGATATGCCGTATTATAAGACCACTCAGCCCAGGGAAGGAGCTGAAGCCACGGCGGGCTGCATCATGGTGAAGCAGCGAAGATACTGCTCTAGGCAACGGTTAACCACCTCCGTCTAGCCATCCGTCTAAGGATGATAAGCGGTGCTCATATGTAAAGAAGATCCCTGCAATAGGAAAAACTCTTGCCAAAACTGTGAGAGAAATATCTGGTCCCGGTCAGAGACAATCGTGCGTGGCATACCATGCAGGCGCGCCACCTCACGAACAAAGAGCTCAACAACAATCTTAGCGGTGAGTGGATGGCCCAACGTGCAAAAATGAGCATACTTAGACAATCTGTCCACCACAACCATGATGACGGAATTCCCTTGCACCACCGGTAAAGCCTCCACGAAATCCATCGAAATGTCGTCCCAAACCTTCTCGGGAATAGGCAAGGGCTACAGCAACCCAGCTGGGGAGGTGGTCGTGGCTTTAGCCCGCTGACAAACATCACAAGCAGCGACGTAATCCTGGACGGCACGACGGACGCCCTGCCATAAGAAACTCTGGCTAACCCTCTTATACGTACGGAAGGATCCCTCATGACCAGCCACAAGAGTGTCATGGAAATGCGACAGGATACGGCGGCGCAGATTAGAAACATCGGGAACCCACAAATGGTCTTTCTAGAAGAGGAGACCATCCTGCCACACAAAGAGAGGCCAGGCTGCTAGGTCGGCTTGAATGGCGGCAATAACCTCCTGTGTCAATGAATCCATACCATAAGCCTGCTGGATCTCCTCAATAAACGGGTAAGAAAGGGTGGAAAAGGTGAAGCAGGAGCCCGGGGCTAGACTACCAGAGAGTGCATCAGCAACGATATTTTCGGATCCCTTTTTATACACCAACTCGTAGTCATAGCCGAGCAACTTGCTCACCCACCGCTGTTGTGCCGGAGTAGACACTCGCTGATCCAAAAAATATTTCAATGGTTGGTGGTCCGTACAGATCTGAAAGCGACGACCCAATAAATACGGACGCCATTTGGCAACGGCGAGGATGATAGCCAACATTTCCTTCTCATACACTGACATAGACAAGGAACGACCAGCAAGAGCTTTACTAAAATAAGCTAGAGGGCGGTCATCCTGCAAGAGGACAGTGCCCAAGCCCTTCTCTGACTCATCCGTCTCCACCACAAATGGCCGACTAAAATCTAGTAAGAGCAAAACCGGGGTAGACGCCATGGCCTGCTTGAGCCCTTCGAAGGCTGTTTGGGCCGCTGGCGACCATGCGAATGCCCCCTTCTTCAACAGTTCGGTAAGAGGACGAGCCAACTTGCCATAACGAGGAATAAACCGACATAATAACCTATCAGGCCAAGAAAACCCCTGAGCGCCCGGACACATGATGGAGTCGGCCAAGAGAGCATAGCGGCCACTTTGGCCGGATCAGTAGCGACACCGTTTTGGGAGATAATGTAACCCAAATACTCAACCTACGGGCTGCCAAAGGAACACTTCGAATGCTTCAAAGATAAAGAATTAGCACGCAATATAGAAAAGACTGACCTGAGATGCGTCAAGTGTTCTTCCCATGATCTACTGTACACCAATATGTAGCGACAAAGAAAAGGCCAAAAAATATCATTCATGAGAGACTGGAATGTAGATGGAGTGTTGGTCAATCCAAAAGGCATCACCAAAAGCTCAAAATGGCCATCGTGAGTCTGGAATGCTGTCTTGTGTACATCAGGAGGCTGCACACGAATCTGGTGATACCCGGAATGAAGATCGAGCTTACTAAAGACGCTTGCATCTGTCAATTCATCCAACAGCTCTTCAATCACAGGGATGGGATACTTATCTTTGACGGTGATAGTGTTCAAAGCACGGTAGTCAACACAAAACCGCCACGATCCATCTTTCTTGCGAACCAACAGTACAAGAGATGAATAAGAGCTCGTACTAGGACAAATGATTCCGAACTGTAGCATGTCCGCCACCAGCCGTTCTATCTCGGATTTCTGTATGTGAGGGTAACGGTATGGGCGGACATTGGCTGGTGCCGCCCCTGGGATAATGGCAATCCGATGGTCATGAGGCCGGACGGGAGGAAGTCCCTGTGGCTCTGCAAACAAATCCTCATGTTCTGTCAATAGGCCCTGCAAATCCGATGGTATCTGATCCTGTGTGACGCCCCTAATAGCCCGCTGCTGCAAAAGAAGTCCCTGAGGAGCAAACCTGAAGAAGGAGCTCATGTCCTGGGCCGAAAGAAGAGTGCCAGGCCATGACCCTTCCAACCAAACCTGCTGTCCATTAAGCTCGAATTCCATCACCATATCCCGAAAATTCCACACCACATCACCCAATTCCTGCAGCCACTGGACTCCCAAGACGACATCGGCCCCCTTTGTGGGTAACAAGAAAGGGTCAGTAACAAATGTGTTACCCTGAATCGAGAGGGTAATCTGAGCGCACACACCTGCACTCCGGAGATGCTTACCATCGCCAATCAACACATCAAATGGTTTTGAGTCCGACACCAAACACCCGAGGCGATGAGTTACCTTATCATTAAGAAAATTATGAGTAGAACCACTGTCAATCAAGATAGCTACATGTTCCTGCTTCAAGAATCCCTGCACCCACATAGTGCATGGAGTGAAAGCGCCCAAAAATGCATGAACGGAAATTTTGGGCAGCACGTCCTCTGATATCAAGGGTTCAGCGTCGGCCTTGCTGTCCAACTCGTCGTCTACCTCCTCCACGAGCAAGCTGCCCTTAACAGCGTAGCGGTGTCCAGGCACAAATTTTTCATCACAACGAAAGCACAGCCCCTTGGCCCGGCGTTCGTCCATCTGGGCGGGGGTGAGACGGCGAACAATCTGAGTGGGAGCTGTGGCCTGTTGGCCAGGGCTGCCATTGGCCGGACTGCTGGAAGAAGCCGCCATAGGATTAGAGCTCAGTACAGGCCGGGGTGGAGGTCCCAGCTGTCCGCCCCTGCGCTGCCAGTTCAACTTTTCCTCCTCAATGCGGGCATGATGCACCACATCCCGCATACTTGTGCAAGGGAAGTGGCACATCTCCTCTGAAATTTCTAGTTTTAACCCCCGTTTGAACGTGCCCACCAGGGCGGCCATAGGCCAATCAGGGAGTCTATTGGCTATCTTCATGAACTCTGTATAGTAGGCACGAACAGTGGTGGTCTGGCGCAGGGTGGACAACATCTCATTGAAGTCCTAAAATTCATTCGGGCCAAACTGGATGCAGAGCTCGTCAGAGAACGCTGCCCAGGTAGGATAGCACACTTCTTTCTCAAAGTTTTGGAACCAAACCGATGCATCGCCATCCAAGTGAAAGACCGCAATGCATAGACGCTCTGTCTCAGAGTGTGTTCCCTGGTAGGAGAAGAACTTCTCCGCTTTGTACAGCCATTCCACCGGGTCATCATCACCATTATAGCAGGGAAACTGTAAACGAGCAAGGCGAGGTTCAGCCCCCCCTCAGGCCCTGCCATGATGCTTCGGATACTTGTCCCACTCATCCTCTGCATCCTGGAACTGATTGTTGGGAGGCGGCATCATAGGGGCATTCTCTCGAACACCTGGTGTGCCTCACATGTCCCAGGCAACTGTTTTACTATTTGTGACACTCAGTAATGAGCATCACAAATAGTACAATATGTAAAAAAAAATAGTTTTATGATATGCACATAATATAACTATTTATATACAGTAGTTTTATTAATTTTAGGGTTGATTTTATATAAATATTAACTTATTAGAGTTTAATTCTATTATATAGAGTTTGATGAGCTTAATCAATGAAATTGCTATTTCGGAGCATTCATGATGAATTTTTGTGCAAGAACTAGTTCAAGCTAGAAAATTCCTTTGCTTAAGCCAAGTGGATGGTCAAGTGCTTAGAAATAAAAAGTGCAAAGAATGGAAAATCTTAAATGAGGAAAGAACAAAAAAGACGAATAGAGAAGTTGGTTAGAGTTAAATTAAGGAAGAGCTTATAAAAAGAAAGAAGACTTAAACGAGAAAAGAAATAGGCAGAAGGAAAAAGGAAGGAACAAAGAATGGAAATTAATTATATTGGGTCGAAATTGAGGCTTAAAGATGGAAGGAATAATTCTACCCACCAAGTTTATAAATAGAGTAGAGAATTGCCAAAGATAAGGGATCAAAGCAGAGAATGAGAGAAGAAACATCTCATCCCTGTTTATGGTTACTATTCATAAGCACTATTCATGGTAATCTTCAGTGTTACTGTAGCAGACCAAAATTTTTGATCCTTGCTTAATTTTCATCTAAAGTTGTAAGCTTCTTGCTACTTTATTTAATGAAAATTTTATTTCTCAAGTTAATGAGTAGCTAAACCTCTTTGCTAGGGCTTTGATGAAACTTCATTAAATTATATAATTTTATGATTATGGGACTTAATTAATTTTTCCTAATAGTGGATTTAATGTTAATTGTTTCTACCTCTTTAATAGATGAGATTGATTTGGATATAAGGTTAGTCATGCTTTTCTCATGATTTAAATTGGTTCTTATCAATTTCTTACCTTGTTTTTTCTTGTTTAATATTGAAATTAGGTATTATTTGTGATTTACAAATTGTAGATACAATTAATGACTTGATTTTAATCCGTTAAAGTGAGGAGGAACAATGTATATTTTAATATGCATGAGAGCTTAAGGATGATATTTTCCATAATAATGAAGATTGAATTCTTGATTATTATGAGATTAATGTGAAAAAATAATCAATGATCATACTTATGAGTTTCTATGATTTAATGAATATAGATTCCTAGCCCCAGTATTTTGTTTATTTGATATTTTAGTTATTTTGCATTGCTTTCTTATTCGTAGATTAAAGCTTTAAAATTTTGATTTGGATAGTTTAGTTACGTTTAAACTCTTATTTGCTTTTGTTAGTTACTTTAGTCTAGTTATTCTTTTTATAATTGTTAACTAGATCAGGGTTTACTTGAGTTAGATTAAAGTTAGTTTCCTGATTTCAAGTCTCTGTTGGATTGACACTTAATTTAGCCGTTTAACTACTATAGATTCGTGCACTTGCGAGTAAATAATTAAAATTTAACAAGTTTTTGGCGCCGATATTAACACCACTTAATTGAACAAGCAAATCATTATGTCGTGGAATACGAAAGCAATACCTAATAGTAATTTTGTTAATAGCATGACTATCCATGCACATATGCCAATTACCATCTTTTTTAGGTGTAAGTAAGGCAGGTACAACACATAGACAAACTCTCTAATACATCCTTTACTCGGCAACTCATCAACTTGTCGTTGAAGCTATTCATGCTCTTTAGGACTCCTCTTATAAAGTGGACAATTAGGCATTACTGATAAGGGGTATCTTTAAGGGGTGGTAATCAATTAAGTAAGGATTCCCGAAAAACTTCTTGAAACTCATCCACCGAAGTTTGGACCTTTACAAGAATTTTCCCACCTTCACTAGCTTCATCGACACCAAAACATCCACAAAATCCACATCCACCATTTCATCAATAAAATTTCCCTTGATAGAAGAATCACCTCTTTGTTGTTTTGGGGCTTAAGCACATCAACAATGTTCAACTTTTCAACACCATTAAAAGGCTTGCCACTATGTGGAATAGGAAAGCGATATTGTAAAAAGGCTTGTATCATATATTTCTTCAACTTTTCTTACTCAACAATCTTCTGCTTGCCTTAGTGTGCACGTGTAGACTTAATTTGCCGCCACCATGTGGCCACATGATCTTTGGAGCGATTCACTACTAAGGGAACACACGTATTGCCCGAGATCTCCTTTAATTAGAGCCACTACATAGACAACCCAATCTAGGAACACCTTGAGTTGCATCCCCCGCAATGAAATTTAGGGATTTCACTCGAGACCTGCCTCCACGTGCCAATTCACCATCTCCTCATGCCTCATAGGCATGTATGCATCCAATCCCATGGAACATTGTTCATACATAAGTAAAAACATGTGGAATATGGTTCATACATAATTAATGTCATGTGTATGCAAGCATTTATACTTCAGCATGATTATATTCTACTGGTGTTATGTGAAAGAAATGAAGAAATGATTAAATTCCAGCTTACTATTAAAGGATAATGTCATTTTTTGCATAGCCGATTGATCAACCGAAGGGGGTGATCGATTGGGAACTGAGAATATAACTGTTGTTTGGCTGATTGATCGGTAAGCCCAGAAACCTAAAAACATTTCTTTTCTTTGCACTAAATCAATTCGAATTCATTTGAAAATTCTATAAAAATTCATAAAACTTCATGAAACTTCAAGTAATTATTATCTCATCCTTAGACAAGATGGATTTAACATAACTCGTGCATAATCATATAAAAACATAATTAAATCACGCATTAAAGAAGATTTAAGAAACTTCAAGAACATAAATTCACTAGCAAAAATGGTTTTGATGCAAGTAAACCCTCATCAAACAAAAACTACTTACCTCAAATCAGATTGTATGCCCTTCAACCACCTAAGATCAAAGAATCCATACCCAATAAATTAGGTTAAATTAGCCCTAAACAAAAATCCAACCTTTCTACTAAATAGAGATTCAGAATCGCTATTAGATGATAGATCTAGCATCGACTTGTGCCCAAAATAAAAATCAAAAGAGAAGATGCAAGAACAAGAATCTAAGGTTTCAAAACATGGGTAAAAGAATGAATTTGAGATAAAGAAAACCTAGCATTTCATTTGAGAGTAGAAGAAAAAGGGGTTGAATGTGAGATCAAGAGAAAACGGGGAAGAAATTTGAGGGATTTACCTTGGATTAAGTTTTCCTTCTTGAGAGGGGGTAGAACTCTCCCAGAGCCTCGAAAATCTCAGCTTACCCCAAATAGAGAAATGACCAAATGTTTCTATTTATAGCTAGAGAAAGTCAGTGAGTTTGAAATAGACCCAACAATGGAATAAATAAACCTACAAAAATATGAATTGACAAGGCCCAAGCCCATCTAAGATGTCAAGTAGGTCGGTGGTCTAAGAAGTTGGCATGTCACCCAAGATAAATAGAAGGATTTACATGGAAGATGACAACAATTTGTGTGGTAACTTGGTGGATTCAGATGGGCACTAACATTTTTCAACTAAATTAAAAATAAAGGCAAGAAAATTCATAACTAAATGAAACCATCACACAAAAATCAAATCAAATAGAAATTAATAAACTTTACAACAAATAGTGGATAGTAAAACTTTACAGTTCTCACCGGATGATCATGTATTTTAAGGCCCAATCGATCACCGCATATGCCCGAGCAATCAATTAGGTAAATTTTGACTTATGTGCTTAATTTTAAATTAATTTTTTTATGATTGTGTCATGTCTCTTGCATGTAACTACCTAACCACAAGATGAAATCATGCCACATGCATCATGAAATTGTTTATTAGTATGATTACTTATGCTTGCATGTATGAAATAGGTATTCAATATGCATCATGATCTAGCCTCGTGAGGTTTCATTCACTTAACCATGCTTTGCTATGAACTATGCTTTATGAATTTAGTCACAATTAGCCATAGTTTTCCTGATTTGTTGTATCAGGTTTTGAATGAATCGGTTTTCCATTCTAAAAGGGTAGGGTTTTTCATTACAAAAGGGAAAGTTCCTACCTAGGTCAAGATGATTCAAACGCTTGTTGAGACATTAGGATGCAAGCTCCAAGTTGGTCATGCCCATGTGAACCGACATGACCAGATATTTGGCATGTATGATCCACAAGGGTAAGAGGCTGTCTTTGGCATTTTCAACTTGGAATACAAGGTAGATCGGTATTCTCTACCTTTAGGTACTAGGATTTCTCTGTCATAGAATTTGATGCATAATTGAGATTACATTGCTTTTGGGTGTAACATGATTGATATATTTATACAGGTTTTGTGTAGGGAACTCGATGTATTAATGAGATAATTACACATGTTTTGTGTGTGAAGAACTTGATGCATTATTGGATACTTTCCTATTTTTGTGTGTAAGGATTGACACATGATTGAGATCATTACAACTATATTGTGGAAGAGATTTGATGTATTCTTTAGATATTAACACTGGTATTGCATAATGTTAATTCTATGCATATTGACATTAGGTTTTGAAGTTTTAATGTACGCTTCGTGTTTTCAAACACTTACTGGGCTATGCTCACCTTTTTGTTTTGATTTTAGGTATACCTTGGGGATCCTCTACGTAGTTGTGCCATGTAGGTGCTCATGATGAATTGTTTTGCAATCAAGGTGAAGACTAGGGATGCTGAGTGGTAAATCTACCATGATATAGTTAGTAGTTAATGTCTGATGTAACTTTGAGACCTTACAGTGATGTTGAGATAACCTTCCTTTTTAGAGATATGGTTTGTCTATTATCTTTGATGGTTTTGAACTCCTTTATGACTATGAATTCATATTTGTGTAAGAAAGCTTATGCTTAATAAGTTTTGTTTAATTTCCCTTATTTTTTCCCATAATTGCTTTTGAACAAGGTAGTTGTTGTGTACTTCGATCTATCACATGTCTTGGGTGAGTAAGCTATGGCACTTTCTAGCTAGTTTGGGTCAAGGGGCATAATAAAGCCCCTACATTAATACAAAAAAAGTGATTCAATAGGATGTAGCTTATGATTCTTCATATCCCCACCTACCACCACTAGGACTAGTAGGTTGCCTATTTAACATTCAACTTACAAGATTGAAGAGCCACAAAAGTAGTATAGTGATAAGAGGGACAAATATCAATAAAATAATTTGATATACTAGTTGCAATAACATATGTGTCACATGTAACATTAATTGGTTAATTTTGTTGATCAAAACTATGTTAAAACTTCATGTATGCAATTAGTCTTCGGAATCTCACTAGATATAGTTGCGGTCGAATTATATTTGAAATTGATGAACTTGAAAAATAGGACCGGATGTGTTCTTATGGATCAAATCTAAAGACTAAAGAGTGTTGATGGTGAAAGAGCTTTAAATAGCATACAAATGTCACTTGGGAGAGTTTTAGAAGTGATTTTGGAGGTTTCAGATGGATTTAGAGTAAAATGGGTAAAATTGTCATTGAATATACCATTGATTGATTGGTGGACAGTACACTGGATGAAATTGTCAATCGCCACCTGAATCAACTCTTTGTAAAATGAAGCCAAGAGTTTATCGATCAATCACCCTAGTGACCAATCCATTACTAGCGATATCGTGACCAATCCATTGCTAGCGATATCGTGCTCAAAGAAAATAGTGAATGATCGACTGTTTTGAAATGATCAATTGTTAGCATATTTAGTTGCTTAAGATAAGCCCTTTTAGAATAGAATTCATTCCTTGTTGGAGTGAAAGAGCTAATTTGACTTGGAGTTCTATGCAAAGGCTTAGGTATGAGAAATTTGAAGATAGAAAAACCTAAAAAATATTAGAGAAGAAAGGAGATTCATTTACTCATTGAAGTGAGAAGATTTTCAAACAACGAATAGAAAAGGAGACTAAGCAAATTCTTCAAGGGAGTTGAAGAATCTTAAGAGGTAAATCAACAAACATATGAGTCTTTGTTTGAGTTGCTAGAAGAAGATAAAAAATAAAACATGAAGAGAGAAAGCATTAAGGATTCAAGGAAAAATAAATGAAGGCCAAAAAAAAAAGAGGATTGAACAAAGGAGTTTGTATTAAGTCTATAGGTTGGTTTTTTGTTCATGAATATTCTTCATGCATCAACCAATTCTTACATGTTGACAAACTTAGTTTGAAATGACAAGGTCATAATCACTTAATATTATCCACGGCTTCTTGTCACAATCACATTACAAATAATACAAAAAAACTCTTATTAATGATGTTATATAGGTTCCCTTTTTCTTATTTATTTATTTAATTATTCATTTATTTATATGTATCTTTTGGGGAGTGGGGGGAGGGATTGGGCAATGCCTTTTGATTCAGTTTGTCTAGTTACACCAATCGTGCCTATGAAAACAATTGACCCTTATCGATTCATTAGCTCATACCAGTTGCCCTAATCATACAAAGCTCTGTGTGGTTTGCTTTCCAAGGTTCAATGATCAAAAAGCATTTGGCCAAGTAAGTACCATTATATTCTAATTAGATTGGGTGATGAATGGAAGACTTCCTTGTAGACAAGGGAAGGATTGCATGAGTAGTAGTTTGTTATGCCATTTGGGTTGTCTACTTCCCTAGGTACATTTATCAGAATGATGAATAAAACCTTTAAACCATTCATTGGTTGTTTTGTGGGGGTATACTTTGATTATATACTCATATGTAGTTCTCATTTTTATTCTCATTGGCAACGTCTTCTAAATGTGCTAATTGTTCTTGGTATGAAATTTTTTTTGTAGCTATCAAGAAATGTTATTTTATGAGAGATCATGTACTCTTTCTTAGGTATGTTGTGTCTGAAGATTGAGTATCTGTGGATGAAATTAAGTAAAATTGATGCAGTTAAGCAATTACCAAGACTTACTAACATACCTGAGTATGGAGTTTTCATGGATTGTCTTCTTTCTAAACAGGTTTATTCTGCATTTCAATACTATTATTGCTACTATCAATGATTGTACGAAGTCGGGATCTTTTGCTTAGAGTGATGAAGTTGATAAATCTTTTAGCCTTGTAGAAAAAACTAATTTCAACATCTGTGTTGACTTTGCCTAACTTTACAAACCTTTTAAACTACATTGAGATGTGTCTAAGGTTATTAGTCTAGTTTGCCTAAGTCAAGAGGACCACACCTTGCTTACTTTAGTGGAAAACTATTAGGTACAAGAGGGAGATATATTGCTCATGATGTTGAGTTTGATGTCATTGTTCAAGCACTTAGGCACTGGAGGGCATTATTTGATCCATGCCAAGTTTGTTCTTTATTTTGATTATATGGCTCTCAAACATATTAATAGCCAAGAAAAATTATTTGTTAGACATGCACAATGGACATTTTATTTCCGTGAGTTTATTTTTGTGCTAATCATAAATCTGAGGTTCAAAACAATGTTGTAGTTGCCCTGAGTCAACGTGTATGCTTGCTTGTGCTCAAGTGTTAGGTTTTGACTCTTTCTAGGAATTATTAATTGATGATGCCTTCTTTTCTATAGTTTTGGTTGATATTCAAGGAGACAATAGATTTGATTAATTGATGCATGATCGATTTCTCTTTAGTGGTATTCAACTATGTGTTCTTATAAACAGCTTACATTTAAAAATCATAAAGGAATAACATGATGAATGCCACATAGAAAAAGATACAACATTCTAGTTTGTTTCTTCATCTTATTTTTAGCCATCTACGCATAGGGAAGCATATAGATTTGTTGAAAAATGTCATATATGCCATGTTGCTAAAGATAATATACTAATGCTGATTTGTATATGCCATTACCTACCCCGAAGAAACCTTGGTCTTCATTAGTTTGGATTTTGGTTCTTTGATTGTCACATACACATAGAGAGGAATGGATATTATCTATGTGATTGTTGACAAATTTACTAAGATAACGCATTTAGTAGCTTGTAAGAAGACTTTTAATGTATCTCATGTTACATTATTGTTCTTTCGGTAGATATATTAGTTACATAGCCTTACTTTATCCATTGTGTGTGATCAGAATACTCATTTTTTGAGTCACTTTTTGCATTCTTTGTGGAAATTGGCGCATACATCTCTTGATTTCGGTAGTGCTTATCATCCGCAAACTAATGTTAAGACAAAAGTAATCAATAGACCCATGACTAACTTGTTAAGGAGTTTGTTGGTTGCTAACTAGAAATATTGGGATAAAATCTTGTTTAAAGATGACTTTTCTTATAATTAAAGTGTGAACAGGAGTATAGGTTCTAATCCTTTTACTATTGTATTTGGCTTTATCCCTCAATGGCCCTTGGATTTGGCTCTTATTCCATATGTGAAGAGATTAAGTGGCAGGACTGAAGACTCTATTTCTCATTTGGAAGATTTTCATTCTTATACTCTTAGGAAATTTTAGATGTCTAATAAAAAATATAAAGCTATAAGTGATTTAAAGAGATGACATGTTAAGTTTGATGTTGGTTACTTTGTTGACGTTATCATGACCAAAGACAAATTTTCAGCATGAGAATACAAAAAAATAACTACAAAGAATGATCCTATAGAGATTATTCATATAAAAAATCCTAATGCTTACCATCTCTAGCTTCCTAGCAACATTCATACTTTAGATGCTTTTAATGTTAAACACCTTATTTCTTACATTAGTGACTCTTCAAATGATTATTCTTTGATTTCAAGGTCATATTCTTTCAAAAAGGGAGGATGATGCAAATCAATTGGCTTTAGATTTTATGGAGACATGGGATCTAACATAAAACAAATCATAATATAACAACCATCGATCAATCTAGCCGAAAGAGCAATAGATCACTTGTCAAATTGTCGTCATAGAACAATTCTAGAAACCCCATAAATTGATCAGGTTCATTGAGGATTGATTGATCTATGATATCATTTGAACAGTAACATGAATGATCGATCGCCCACACAAGAAATTGACAGTCCAATTCCAAGATGAGCTAGGATTCAATTTTTGGATTTGAATTCTAGTTCTGAATTTCCTTGTTTAGAGTATGTTCCTATAGTAGAAGCCCTAATTCTATGTGTTCTAATTTATTTAGACTTTTTCTATTCTATTTTCTCTAATTGGTTAGATTTTATTTAGTCTTGGATTAGAATCCTTTACTTATAGTTTATGCTACTAGTGCTTATGTAAGAGTTTGGCATAAGAATGAAAGTCAATAATCTGTACTTTTCTCTAAAATATTATTAAAGAAAGAGAAAGCTTCTTTTTTATCTCTTTTCATTCTATTTGGTAAACAACATCACCTTGCCCATCCAATTATCTAGCAAAACAACATCCTCATTGTGTCCAACAACTTCTTGGTCACCATTGCTTACAAAGTTTTGTTACTTCTGATTCAATCAAGTTTCTCTTGCAATCCAAGTCTACTCAAGCCTAGGACCAACAACTTTGTACCATCTTCATATAGCCATCATGGTCACCAAACTTCTACGCCATTCTTGATACAGCACTATTTTTACATCTCTTACTTGCCAGTGGATAGAACCACTTTTTTCCAACTAGTGAGGTCACTACTAAAACTAGCAAAGTTTCATTGGGTGCCATCTTGCCAACCAGTTAACATACATGACCATGTTTAGCAACCTATGTGTGGGAACATCATTTTCTAGCTCACCCTAATCAAACATGCTTTGGATTCGCTACTTGCATGTTGACCCTCAGGCATGGGAATGTCTTGTTCATGTCCACCCCAAAGAACTATGTTGCTTTGTTCTACAACAGCTTCCAACCATGGCATGATTTCCATTGTCATTTTGTGTTAACCTTCTTTTCTCTTTGTTTTTTCTCCAAACATTGGATGCACACTTGCATGCCAAATGAGATGTCTTGCCTATAATTGTTTTCCCATTCCAGCACTTAGACTTGGTATGTTCTAGTATTTTTGTGTCCAGCATTTCTCTGTTCATAGGCCTAGGAAGTTAGCCACTTGCCAATGAGTCTCATACCTCATGAGCAAAATGAAGCATCTAGTCTTACTTTTGTAGGCTTCATTTTTCAAAAAGGCTATTATATATCATCCAACAACACAGTTGGCCAGCATAATTATTAACTTCAACACATCCTCCCTATGAAGAATCCCAGTCACAATAAGACCTAGTTGCATTCCCATTAGCTTAGTTTCATTATAATATTCCACCAACATCATTGGGAATATGTTACCACTTGATGTTCCAACATGATCACACATTGGTTCAACAACATTGCAACGTCATCAACCATTGAATGCAAACATTACTACCTGATGGATGTTGCACATTTCACATGTTATGGGCAATTTACACTCATGAGGCGGGAACAAAAAAAGGAACCCAATTAGCCAAACTTCATTTTAAGCCAACATTACCATCATTACATAAACAACATATTCAACCATCAGCCTTGCATAGCTATGGTTAAAGATCGCAACATCAGTACTTACCAACTCTTCATCCAAACACTCATCTTGATTCCCTAATAAGACGTAACCTTGGCTATAATATCACTTGTCATGGAGGTGCTTGAGAGGTAGCCATTCATGCGGCACTCACAAGGCAAATTAAATAAGCTAGTTAGCCAAAATCAAAGTTTACCAAACAGCCCCAAAATGTTCAATATGACTCTCTGACGCTATCTAGGGGGAGGGGACATGCTAAAAGTCCAAACAACACCATGGCTGACAGAGTATTCCAACATGGCCAAGCATGCATGCGGAACATTGTATGTATCTTATGCACATTTCGGGCAGTCCCCAAAAAGCATGCACACCATGTGTACAACATATAAGTAAATATGTGCACCCCAACTTATGCCATGAGCACTACACCTTGCTCACAGTGGTAAATCAATCCATTGAGGAGGCATATCCTAATTAAAACAGTGAACAATTGCTCCTTGTTTGAATCGATTGATCACTATCTATGTTACCTAGTTTAATCCATTACGAATGATATTTCATTCCTAATTGAACTCTAACACCAAAACTGATTTAATGGATTATATAAGGGCTAAGTAATCATGAAATTAAAAAGAGGAAAACCTAAATATTGAGAAAGAAAAGTGGAGAAATCCTTTCTCCATTGTTATCCCCGAGAGATCATCATTGTGTTTCAAAGTTCATGTTAAGAGTAATTTCTTGACTAATGCACAACTAAAAAAAGAGTTTTTCACTCACATTAACCTAAGAGGAGAGTCATCCCAGTTCAATAAAGCATTGAAGACTCAAGGCTAAAGTCATAAACACGAGCATCTTGTTTGAAGACGCTAGAAGAAGATGAAGGCAAAGTACAGAAGAAAAAAGTTTCAAGACTTGTGGAGAGAAGACTTGAAGGCGATCAACAAAAGAAGAGGGAGATCTAAATTAAAGGAGTTTGTGTTAGGTTCTTCACAAGAGGTTTGTTGTATGATTGTGTCAATTTAAATGTCTTACTTGCTAGTCATTGATTTAGACATTGAAAGATTGCTATCATTTTATACTGATTCCACATAAAAATCTTGTGTTTGCTTGTATGCTTTACATGTTGATGGATTGGTTGATGATTAGTATGATTATGAATACTTAAAGATTAGGTTTTATTGACTTTAATGTTTAAGTAAAATTCCTATCCATAAAAGCAAAACCTATTAATTGCTTACTTATCAAAGTACTAGGGGTTAGGAGCACTTTAGTGATATGCTAAGCCATCTTAATAGATGTTAAACCCTCAATTGGTTTGATCTTAGGATCTACACTTCCTAATTGTCTATACTATAGGAAGAGTCCTAAAGAGCATGAAGAGCTTCAATGACAAGTTCATGACTTGCTAAGCAAATGACATATTAGAGAGAGTTTGAGTTCATGTGTTATACCAACCTTACTTACACCTAAAAAATATGGTAGTTGACGTATGTGCATAGATAGTCGTGCTATTAACAAAATTAATGTTAAATATTTTTTCCTATCCTATGACTTAATGATTTTCTTAATCAATTAAATGTTGTTACTATCTTTAGCAAGCTAGATTTGATGAGTAAGTACTATCATATTCTAATTAGACTGCGTGATGAATGAGCTAGTTGATCTTAGCAGGGAAAAACTTTTTGCAACACAGTATTTTAACCAATGTAAATAAGGATAAATAATTGTGATGTTTAATTACAAATGTTGCAAATAGATTTTGTGGTGAGGGAGCAAAAGGTATTTATGATGCTTTATTATAATGCGTCTCAAATACTATTAGTAATAGCAACACTTTTATGAAAGCATTGCTAAAAGTAAAACTAATAGCGACGATGATAAAAATGTCACAATTGTTTGATTTTAGCGACTCTTTTATGTGCATTGCTAATAAATACGTCACAAAACAACCTCAAAATGCACTATAAGGCTCTCTAACCCTATCGGGGTGGAAGGGAACAAGTTAAAAGTCCAAACAATACTACTATGGATGACCAAGTGTCCCAACATGTCCAACCATGCATACATAACGTTGTATCTTGCGCAACATTGCAGGTAGTCTTCAAAATGCATTCACATCATGTGTACAACACATAAAGCAAATCTGTGTGCCCCATCACGTGCCCCCAAAATGCATGCACACCAGGTGTAAAATGCATAAGCAAATGTGTGCGCCTCTGCATGTGTTATGAGCACTATACCGTGCTTCTTCATGACGAAAACTACCATAAGGGACTTATTGCATATGCTTAGCACTTGCTATTCTATCATCCAAAGGATACTAATTATATTAATCATAAAAAACTTCTTTATAAAAACTAAACTCTACATAATGTGCAATTAACATTTGTACTAATTGATTGCTCTTTTTTTATTGGGATAAAATGAATAAAATACAAATAAATAACTACATTTGTCAAAAGTTAAAAAAAAACCTACCCTTATATTATATCCTCGGATGTTAACCCATGGGACACTATGGCCAGAGTAAATTAGTTTTAAAAGTTCCATAGTCAAGATATATCTTTTTTGCACTGATCATGAGACTCTACACCTGTTCAAGAATTTTGTCATGCTGTACATTGCATAATACCAAATGCCTTTTTTTAAGTGCATGATTTAGTTTTCACTATTTCATGTTGTTTCTAATGCTATTCCTGTGTTATTTGATGTTGTCACAGCTACTGGCTTCAACAAGATATAGCAATCTTCAATGGGAAAATTGCCCAATGACATTTTTAGGCCTATGACTATTAGGCATATGCACTAACTACAAACAGACAACAATAAAAATTGTTTTTTCAAAAAGAGAGCTTGAAAAAGAAGTGTCCATTCCTAGTAAGATGTTTTTATTGAATTTGATGTCTTTGTTTTTGGGCAATTTTTTTTCATATCTCTATTATAACCATTGGAGCTGCTAAAAGCTATGTTCTAACTGTAAGGCCTATTTGCTTGTCATACATTTGTGGAGAGGAAGGATTTTACGTTCTCCACTCTAACAATGAGTCTAGCATAAAAAAATGTATAGGAACCCTTGATATTTGAGATCGACGGTGCATATGTTACCACACATTATCACCAATACCACTGGTGCTAATGTGTATGCCCCTAATCTAATGGATATAAAGGGCTTCAGTGCCTTTTGTTCTATGGGCTTATTATTGATAGAAAAGAGCATTAAAAAATAAAAATGCTTCCTTGAGGTAATTAGCATAGTAGCAATGCACCTAATTATGTGAGATAAGGCCGGCATTGTTGATTGTGTATATAGGCTCATTATCTAGAATGTCTACGTGATCATCATATTTCTTAGCCATTATTGTGAGCCTATGGTGGTAAAACTTTCATGGTCATATTAGATGTCAAATGTTGAAAACTTAGAAATTTTAAGGAATTTGGGTGGTGGGTTGCCCTTTTGTTGACGCCTACCATTAAATCTTGATTTCATAGGCATGATGCGCATTTAATGTTAATGAAGGTTTCATCAGGGATGATTTCATAAGGTCCCAATCGACCTATGCTGGACAAAATTGCTTCTTCATATGATAACACTATAGCCTAGAGATTATGCCTTGTCATTGGCTTCTTTAAAAAAATCACAAACTCAACTTTTAATTATCTATCCAGAAGATTCAGATGCGGATTTGATGTTTGTTTCAACTCAGCAGTTCTAGAATCCTTGAATGCTATTTAATCGAGCTTAACTCCAAGTCTATATGGATTCAAATTGGAATCCTATACATCAAATATTTATTAAGTGTCCTATTTGATGTTTCAAAATGACCTCATCAAATAAGACACGTAATATTGTTTATGGTATAGAATAAGACACGTAATATGGGCACCTATCTTAGAATAATCTCTGACCTCTCCAAGTAAGTGAGTCTTCGATCCCCAGTCAAATGATCACAAGACTTCGTTCTTTCATCACGACTCCATTATTGAAAAACTGCGTGGGGACAAAGCCATTGACCAGCAGCCAGAGAGTCCAACTTGATTTCTTAACCACTCTCTTGTTATTGACTCCTTTATCTTTAGTTAGTCTTAATCTGTCACATTACTAAGCACAAACAGGTACAAGAACAAAGAAGAAGAAAGACTAGAACATTGCAAGAAGCAGCATGGCGGAGATCTCCAAGGATGTGGTCATCATCGGCGGAGGGATTGCTGGTCTAGCTACTGCCCTAGCACTGAAGAAGGTCAGAATTCGGACCATGGTGCTGGAGAGAAGCCACGAGCTGAGGTCCGCCGGCACTGCTATCTCCCTCTGGTCAAATGCCTTGCGGGACCTTGAGGCACTTGGTGTGGAACACAAGCTCATATCCCTTTATCCCTCATTACCCAGGTATGTCCGTCTATTAAGTGCGATTCATGCATGACATGTTGATCGTTTATAATTAAACTATTTGCAAGTATACAAGGTAATTGTACTAGGATAAATATTTAAGGGTTGTCGAACCTCAGGGACGGATGGATTATCACTAAATCTAAAGAGGAATTTGCTTATTGAAAACTACAACAAACTTAAACTTTAATTAAGTAAAGGAAAGAAATGAACTAGTTTAAAAACAAGAGATTAATATGATGGAAATTACTTAGGAAATTGAATCTACTATAGAACCATAACAATTCCTTAACTTTTAACCTAAATCTAGTGTGAATATGAATAAGTATTCTCAGCTACAAGCAAGAATTAATAAGTATTCTCAGCTACTAGGATAAGTATTTAAGGGTTGTTGAACCTCAAGGACAGATGGATTATCACTAAATCTAAAGAGGAATTTGCTGATTGAAAACTAAAACAAACTTAAACTTTAATTAAGTAAAGGAAAGAAATCAACTAGTTTAAAAATAAGAGATTAATATGATAGAAATTACTTAGAAAATCAAATCCACTATAGAACCATAACAATTCTTTAACTTTTAACCTAAATCTAGTGTGAATATGAATAAGTATTCTCAGCTACAAGCTAGAATTACTTCAGAAAGAAACATTAATTAAATTCCATGGCATGAACTATCTTCGACAATAGCACGAATCATCTACACTAAACTAGCTATAGGCATGACCAGTCTAATCTTAGTATAACTCATCCAAGTCATTAATTGTCTAAACATTAAAACTATTGTATGACCATCTTATCTAAATCACAGAAATTAGAATCGATGAAAATATCAAAACCACATCAATCTATCATCTACAAGACAATAAATCAACATAGATTTGAATAAACATGAAAAGCTCTTCCATTACAAAGAAAATTTATATCATACAATTGTCATCATTCACAACTGAGATCTAAATTAAAAAAAAAAGAAACTGAAACTTATCTATAGCTTCATCAACTCCTAAGTAAAAGAAAAGTTTAGTCTTCCATTGTAGAAGAAAGCACTTAAATCACCATTAAAAGCTTTAAGTTCTCTTCCATCTTCTTCTTCCTTTTTCTCTTCATAAAATCTACTAGAATCCCCCAATTTCAAGCCAAATATGTCTTTATATAGGCATAAAAGCCGGAGAAAGAAGTCCAATATGAAAACGATTGAAAATTGGCTAAAACTAGGAAACTGCGCGTTAGCCCGTTTGAACGCCCTGCATGCCCCTTTGAAAGCCTATACTGGATTTTTGTCTAAATTCATGTTATCCCGTTTGATACATCAAACGCCCTGTTCGAACGGCTACACTGTTTCTGCAATCTGAACAGTTTTTCTTGACAGTCCAATTTCTGTTTATTAAGCTCTTTCTTCATGTCCATATTAAATTCTAACATGTTTATAACTCCTAAACATTGTCCAAATCACTTTAAAGCATGTTAAGACTATTTTAAATTACTCCAAACATTGTCCAAGTACCTCGATAAGCATACTTTTCCTACAAAATATAAAATATCATATTTTAGACATGTAGAATATAACTAAAATTCTAACTTGATTTAAATACTTTCCTAAACTATTAATAACTACAAAATTATTAATAATTAAACTAAAGTACTAATATCTATCTTAATCTAAATAAGCTATAACTAACTCTAAATTAACCTAATCTATGCTAGCAAATAAGGTAAAAAGGCATATAAAATATATATATTTCATACTTATCAAATACCCCCAAACCTATATTTTGCTAGTCCTTGAGCAAAACAAAAACAAAATAAAATAACTAATCTAGAAAAATAAATAAAAGCCACTTTCATAGGGAATCACAATTGCATTTAGCTTATGCAACAAGCCTTTAAACCCCTAGGTGTCCCTAGTTGGACGAGTTGTGTCTCGTGAGGGTTTGCAGCAGTGATACCCACAACCATCTAATCCTAAGAAATAAAATAAAATTAAACAAGAAAACAAAAATTCTAAAAACAATCCTCTCTTAAAAACACAACTATTTTTAAAAAGAACCAACCACAAATACTTGAAACAAGTAAACAATTTCGATCTAATCACTTTCAAGTAAGGAATAATCCATTCTATAACCCCATCTTAGAAATAATTGTGCAACTACATATATACATTTCAAGAACATAAAGTGTAGAAACTTTGTAGCCATACAATTTCATTCTTTATTAACAAGCATATTTTATGTGACCCATTAACCAAGCTCATTAAAGTTCACTAACTCAAAAATATAACAATGATAATCTTTCATCTTTAACATCTCATAATAAACCCTCATGAAATAGCCTTCAAATTCAATTAAATTCAGGGAATAAGAGCATAATATACCTCAAAATATGACTTGTGCAATACTTAGTTCTATTAAGCTTTCTAAATAATCCATATAACAAGCGTTAGGCCAGTGCCCCTAATCCAGTTGGCTCTAGGCACTAGGTGTTGAAACACCTCTCAGGCTTAATAACTCGAACTATAAAGGCTATAGAACCAAGTAAGTCATAAAAGAATTTATCTCAACTTTTCACCTTTTGACGCGATCCCTTATACTTGCCTAGCACAAGGTCCGGTTACTCGGTAAAAAGAGAAATAAACCTTTACTCTTTTTTTCATCAAATTTTTTTTCAATCAATCTATTTTTTTCAACTTTTTTTTTTCATTCTTTTTTTTTATACATCATTTTTTTTCATTCTTTTTTCTACACACACTTATACCATTTTTTTAAAAATAAAAGCTAAGCATAAAGATCTATCGTAAAATATTAAAAATTACTAAATTGCCAAGTTTTCAAAAATATATGTTCAGTTAAAGATATCCCACTAAGATTACAAGTGATAAATCATAAAATTATATTCCTACAAGTTTCAAGTGTGTGAAATGTGATTTACAAATATAAGCACAATTATCCAAGATAAAGAAAATAAAATAGAAATTACTCACTTGATCATTTTCATCACTTAATTAATTACTAGAACTTTCTTCATGAAATTAATCTCTTTAAAAACAGAGATATACTTTTAAAAGAGAATAAGCGATAAAAACCTACTTAAAAGTAAACAAAAAAAAAATTAAAAAAATACTCTAAAACATCCTAAAAGAAAAATAATAAAGAAAAATAGCTTTCTACACCTCCAAACCTAAACGGAACATTGTCCTCAATGTTAAAGAAAATATATACTACAATAACAAGAATAAGTAAGAGAGGGAAAGAAAGATATCACCTAAAAGCATAACTAATCCACTAATCTGAAAAGTGAAGTACATAGGATTGGAAAAAAAGAAATAAATATAAGTGATGAGCATTCCCCCAAACCTAAAGTATTATATCCCATAAAAGAAGAAAAACTATAATGAGAAAAAAAAACTAAGAAAATAAATAAATAAAGCCTAAATGAAGCAAAGAAAATAAACAAAAGGAAGGAAAAGAAATATTTCAAAAACATGGGTTGCCTCCCAAGAAGCGCTAAGTTTATTGTCTTTAGCCAGACATTGCCAACATTCTCAAATATATCAGGGCGGCTGGTAGATATTAACATTGGCTCTTCTCTTAAGTCTCCAAAAAGATGATGTAGAAAAATTAGAAGGCATGACTTGATTATGGGCTGATGCTACAAAAGATGGACCTCTATCATAAGCATCAAATCTAAAATTGTCTACCATAAAACAATCAGCATTATAAGTTGCAGGCAAATGGTTAGACACATCAAAAATATTTAGTTACACTTTCATGTTCCCAAAGGTCATCTCCATTACCCCCGTCCTACAATTTATGCATGCATTAGCTGTGGCAAGGAATGAACGACCTAGAATGATAGGAATCTGATATGTGGAGTTGGCACCGATCTCCATATCTAAGACAATAAAATCAACAAGGAAAAAGAACCGGTCAACCTTCACTAAGACATCCTCAATGACTCCCCGAGGCTTACGCACAAAATGGTCAGCTAGCTGCAAGGTAACTGACGTAGGCTGCAATTCACCTAACCCGAGTTTCTCATACACCGAGTAAGGGAGTAGATTGACACTCGCACCAAGGTCAAGGAGGGCTCTATCGATGGAGTGATCACCTATGACACAAAAAATAGTGCATACTCCAGGGTTCTTATACTTAGGTGGGGTGTCAAACTTCAAAAGAGAGCAAACTTGCTCGATGAGAAAGACCTTCTTAGACACATGGGTCTTGGATTTACGCTTTTAAGTGCATATGTCTTTAAGGAACTTAGCATAAGCAGGGACTTGCTTAATGGATTCTAAGAGGGGGAGATTAATTTTGACTTGTTTGAAAGTCACAAGAATCTCATCCATCCTATCTGTGCTCTTTATAAATGGTGGGGTCATATCAAGACACTGAGGAAAAGGTGCCCTAGAGATATAAGATCCCTCGGAAGTGGTCTTAGACTGTGGCTCTAAGGAAGTGGAAGGAGATACATACTCCTTCTCATGTGCTGCACTAACTTCTACTTAAGGTTCATTAGGGGCTGCCCTCTCTAACTTCTCACTCCTATCATCTGTAACTGGTGTCCCCCCAACACTCTTGTCAACAATCCTCCCTCTGCTAAGGGTCATTATGGAATTAACTTGTTCATTAGAGGGAGGAGCTCCCTCTACCTGAAATTGACCTTTAGGGTTTGGTAGGGGTTGACTTGGCCACGTCCCCATCTCTCTCTTGTTAATAACATTAGCTAGTTGTCCAATTTGGGCTTCTAACTTTGCTATAGATTGTATGTGAGAGTGGAGGAGTTGGGATTGAGATTGAAGGCCTTGCAAGGCACTCAAGACCTTTTCTTCAAAACTCGGACTCCTATTGGGTTGGACATACAGAGGTTGCACTTGAGGTTGGTGGATAGGGGTTGGTAGGACTTGGAATGGTTGCTTAGGGGGTTGGTTACCCTTAACCCCTTGGTTTTGTATCCACCAAGAAAAGTTAGGATGATTCCTCCACCCAGGGTTATATGTATTTGAAAATGGATTGTTCTCAGCCCTAGGGAAGGATTAGGTGGCATTCACATGGTCTTGGACAAGCTCAGGAAATTGAGAGGCAGAGGGGCACTCAATGATAGTATGGGCTGGGCTAAGGCATATTGTGCATGTATCTTGAGTGAAGGGAGTGGGCTGATGGGTTGAAGTCATAAAGAGGTCCAGCTTCCTACTCAAAGTATCAACTTTAGAGGATATGTCTAATGGGTTTTTGACTTCATACAAGCCACCCCTAGAGGGGGCGTTGTTCAAGGTAGATAATCCACTCTCATTTCTATGCAACACATCAACAAGATGACAGTTTTGTTCAGTAAGACCCTCATAAAAACGTTGCACTAATTGCCACTTAGGGACAGCATGATGAGGACACCTCCTAAGAAGGTCCTTAATTCTATCCCAACTCTCATAGAACTGTTTAGTGGGAAGTTGGGCAAAAGTGGTTATGGCCTTTCTAATTTGGTTGGTCTTACTTATAGGGAAGTACTTTTTAAAGAACTCTTATTGCATTTGGGCCCATGTTGTGATAGTGTCCGGCTCTAATGAGTGAAGCCATTTCTTAGCCTTATCTTTCAATGTGAAAGGAAAAAGGCAATGTTTAATAGCTTCATCGGTTAAATTTGAGAGCTTAAAAGTTGTGCATAGTTCTAAGAAGTCATCTAGGTGCCTATACGGGTTTTCATTATTAAGCCCATAAAAGGAAGGAAGCATTTGAATGACATTGGGCTTAATTTCATAATTTTGAGCAGTGATTGCTGGTAACCTAATGCATGAAGGAGAGGTGTACTCATTGGGAGTGTAGTACTCCCTTAGAGCTTTGAGTGGTGCATCTACTAACTGATGTTCAGCCATTATGGGGGTAGAAGTAGTGTGGGAGGAAGAATTGGTGGGAGAGTTTGGGGGTGTAGGGATGTAGGTCGAGGGCAACTCAGCTCTCCTAGATGTCTGCTCAAGCTTAGGGTCAAATCGTACTAATCGGGGGAGTAAGGAGCAACGACTACACATACACCACAAACACACCACACAATGTTAAGTGTAAAAAGGGGAAGAATAAGCAAAAACTAACTAAAAAAAGAACTAAAAATAAAGAGAGAAAAGGATCTTGCAAACCAAAGAGAAGCACTATGCTTGTCGATGTCCACTTGTGGCCACAAATGTAGAGAGCACGATCTTCAACTTAGCTTATAAGATCAAATTAAAAAAAGGTAAGAAACTAAGAGTAACCCAAAAACTAAAGTAACTGAAACTACAGTAGCTAGAATTATCCTAATACTAATTTAGTAACAAATCAATACCATCCCCGGCAATAGCGCCAAAAATTTGATAGTTTATAATTTAACCATTTGCAAGTGTACAAGGTAATTGTACTAGGATAAGTATTTAAGGGTTGTCGAACCTCAGGGACGGATAGATTATCACTAAATCTAAAGAGGAATTTGCTGATTGAAAACAAAAACAAACTTAAATTTTAATTAAGTAAAGGAAAGAAATTAACTAGTTTAAAAATAAGAGATTAATATGATAGAAATTACTTAGAAAATCAAATCCACTATAGAACCATAATAATTCCTTAATTTTTAACCTAAATCTAGTGTGAATATGAACAAGTATTCTCAGCTACAAGCTAGAATTACTTTAGAAAGAATCATTAATTAAATTCCATGACATGAACTATCTTTGACAATAACACGAATCATCTACACTAAACTAGTTATAGGCATGAACCGTCTAATCTTAGTATAACTCATCCAAGTCATTAATTATTTGAATATTAAAACTATTGTATGACCATCTCATCTAAATCACAAAAATTAGAATCGATGAAAATATCAAAACCATATCAATCTATCATCTACAAGACAATAAATCAACATAGATTTGAATAAACATGAAAAGCTCTTCTATTAAAAAGGAAATTCATATCATACAATTGTCATCATTCACAACTGAGATCTAAATTAAAAAAAAAAAGAAACTGAAACTTATCTATAGCTTTATCAACTCCTAAGTAAAAGAAAAGTTTAACCTTTCATTGTAGAAGAAAGCACTTGAATCTCCATTAAAAGCTTTGAGTTCTCTTCCATCTTCTTCTTCCTTTTTCTCTTCATAAAATCTACTGAAATCCCCCAATTTCAAGCTAAATATGTCTTTATATAGGCATAAGAGCCTGAGAAAGAAGTCCAATATGAAAAGGATTGAAAATTGGCTAAAACTAGGAAATTGCGCGTTAGCCCGTTCGAACGCCCTGCATGCCTGTTGGAATGCCTATGCTGGATTTTTATCCAAATTCATGTTATCCTGCTTGATACATCAAACTCCCCATTCGAACGGCTGCACTGTTTCTGCAATCTAGACAATTTTTCTAGACAGTCCAATTTCTGTTCATTAAGCTCTTTCTTTATGTCCATATTAATTTCTAACATGTTTATAACTCCTAAACGTTGTCCAAATCACTTTAATACATGTCAAGACTATTTTAAATTATTCCAAACATTGTCAAAGTACCTCGATAAGCGCACTTTTCCTATAAAATATAAAATATCATATTTTAGACATGTAGAATATAACTAAAATTCTAACTTGATTTAAATGCATGCCTAAATTACTAATAACTATAAAATTATTAATAATTAAACTAAAGTACTAATATTTATCTTAATCTAAATAAACTATAACTAACTCTAAATTAACCTAATCTATGCTAGCAAATAAGGTAAAAAGGTATATAAAATAGATATATATTTCATACTTATCACATGTGAAGCAAAACCAAATACTAATGGATTACCTTTGCATTGTTGCTCATCAGGGTGCGTTTGACTGATGTTACAACTGGGGCGACCTTTCATGTTTCTTTAACACTTGCACTTGAAAGGTAGTGCAAATGTTGACAATATCATAGCATTGATTTTATAATTAATGTTTATATTAGATAATTTTGACAGTCTACATATAGCATAAAATTAAAAGCAGCCTACCTCTCTTAAACAAATAGTGAATAATGAAGTCTCATGCCTCCTAAGGACAATAAACAAGTCTATGTCATCACATTAAGGCTTCACACAACATCATTATTTCACAAAGTTATAACATATATAAGCAAACTTTAGTCTATCCCAAGAAATAAGAACTATCCCTACTCAGTATGCATATAATCGCCTCCATGCTCACAAAATAAATCATCCTTAGCTCCTTCATGACACAACCACACAAAGGATTCCTGAGGGATACCCTAAAATAAAATAAAACAAGGCAAACATGGTGAACTTAACTCAGTAAGAGTTTGAAAACATAGAGTTCACATTAACACCAAAAACATAATCATTAAGAAACACAACATAAAGCTTATACAAAACCATAATAACACAAGAGCATGTCAAATCCCTAACACATATTGTAACAATATAATTATCTTTATATCATGTATTGGCTTATTTCTATGATCAAAACAATGTCATTAATGTGCAATTTAGAGTAACTTTAAGTCTCAATTGAATTCTAAAGATGGATCAAAAGCAAGACTCAAATCCACATTTTTTCGTGCATTCTTTGATTCATTATGCTCGTTTCTTTGAGCTCTACTTATAAATGGAGGTTTCAACCTTTCAAACCCTCTATAATTTATCAAAAAATTAACTAATTGCCTCTAACCCCTTTGGTTAGACGTAATCAGAAAAGCGGGGTATTACATATTCAATGACTAGTTTACCCATTTTATTCTAAATCCGTCTAAAACCTCCAAAATCACTTCTGAAACTCTTCCAAGTAACATTTGTATGAAACTATATACTATTTAAAGCTCTTTTACTATCAACACTCTTTAGTCTTTAGATTTGATCCATAAGAACACATCTACTCCTATTTTTCAAGTTTATCAATTCCAAATATGACTCGACCACAACTACATCTAGTGAGATTCTAAAAGCTAATTACATACGTGAAGTTTCAACATAGTTTTGATCAACAAAATTAATTAATTGATGTTACATGTGACACATATGTTCTTGCAAATAGGATATCACATTATTTTATTGATATTGTGTCCCTCTAATCACTATACTACTTTTGTGGCTCTTCAATCTTGTATGTTCAATGTTAAATAGCCAACCTACTAGTCTTGGTTGTGGTAGGTGGGGATATGGAAATTCATAAGCTACACCCTATTGCGTCACTTGTTTTATATTAATGTAGGGGCTTTATTATGCCCCTTGACCCAAACCAGCTAGAACGTGCAACAACTTAATCATCAAAGACATGTGCTAGATTGAAGTACACAACGACTACTTTGTAAAAAAGCAATTATGGGTATAAATAAAGGAAATTAAACAAAATCTATTAAGCATAAGCTTTCTTACACACATCTGAATTCATAGTCATAAAGGAGTTCAAAATCATCAAAGATAATAGACAAACCATAACTCTAAAAAGGAAGGTATCTCAACATCACTATAAGGTCTCAAGGTTACATTGTACATCAACTACTAACTACCTCATAGTAGATTTACCGCTCAACATCCCTTTAGTCTTCACTTGGCTCACAAAACAAATCATCATGAGAACCTGCATGGCACAACTACGTAGAGGATCCCCAAGGGATACCTAAAATCAAAACACAAGGGTGAGCACAGCCCAGTTAGGGTTTGAAAACATGAAGCTTACATTAAAACGTCAAAACCTAATCTCAAGATGCATAAAATAAACATTATGCAATACTAGTGTTAATATTTAAAGAATACATCAAATCTCTTCCACAATATTGTTGTAAACATCTCAATCAAGTGTCAATCCTTACACACAAAACCTATGCAAATATCTAAATAATGCATTAAGTTCCTTACAAACAAAAACACACGTAAATATCTAAATAATACATCGAGTTCCCTACACAAAACCTTTGTAAATATCTCAATCATGTTACATCCAGAAGCAATGTAAATATCTCAATTATGCATCAAATTCTATGACAGAGAAATCCTAGTACCTAAAGGTAGAGAATACCTATCTACCTATCTACCTGGTATTCCAAGTCAAAAATACCAAAGACAACCTGGCACCCCTATGGATCAAACATGTCTAATATCTGGTCATGTTGGTTCACATGGACATGACCAACCTGGAGCTCGCATCCTAATGTCTCAATAAGTGTCTGAATCATCTAGACCTAGGGAGGAACCTTCCCTTTTGGAACAAAAAATACTACCCTTTTAGAATGGAAAACTGATTCATTAAAAACCAGATACTACTAATCAGGAAAACTATGGCTAATCATGACTAAACATCATAAAGCATAGTTCATGGCAAAGCATGGTTAAGTGAATGAAACCTCACAAGGCTAGATCATGATGCATATGGAATACTTATTTCATACATGCAAGCATAAGTGATCGTACTAATAAACAATTTCATGATGCATGTGGCATGATTTCATCTTGTGGTAATGCTTAGGTAGTTACATGCAAGAGACAAGAAATAATCATAAAAAAAGTTGATTTAAAGATGAGCACATAAGTCAAAATTTACTTGATTGATTGATCGAGCATCTGGGGTGATTGATCGGGCCTTAAACACATAATCATTTGGTGAGAACTGTAAAGTTTTACTATTCTCCTTTTACTGTAAAGTTTTACTATTTTCTATTTGATTTGATTTTTGTGTGATGGTTTGGTTAAATTATGAATTTTCTTGGGTATTTTTAATTTAGTTGGAAAACATTAGTGCCCATCTTAATCCACCAAGTTACCGTACAAATTGTTGTCATTTTCCATGTAAATTCTTCTATTTATCTTGAGTGACAAGTCAACTTCTTAGGCCACCGACCAACTTGACATCTGAGATGGGTTTAGGCCTTGTCAAATACATATTTTTGTAGGTTTACTTATTCCTATGTTGGGTCCATTTCAAACTCACTGACTTGCCCTAGCTATAAATAGAAACATTTGGTCATTTCCCTATTTGGGGTAAGCTAATATTTTTTAGGCTTTGGGAGAGTTCTACCCCCTCTCAAGAAGGCAAGCTTAATCTAAGGCAAATCCCTCAAATTTCTTCCTTTTTTTCTATTGACCTCACATTCAATTAATTCCATGTTCTCCTCTTAAATGAGTTTCGACATTTTCTTTTTCTAAAATTCATTCTTTTACCCATGTTTTGAAACCCTAGATTCTTGTTCATGCTTCTTCTCTTGCTATTTTTGTTATGGGCACAAGATGATGCTAGATCTATCATCTAATTGTAATTTTGAGTCTCTAATTGGTGGAAAGGTTGAATTTTTGTTTATGGCTAATGTAACCTAATTTGTTGGGTGTGGATTCTTTGAGCTTAGGTCGTTGAAGGGTCTATAATCCGATTTGAGGTAAGGGGTTTTTGTTTGATGAGGGTTTACTTGCATTAAAACCATGTTTGTGGGTGAATTTATGTTCTTGAAGTTTCTTAAATCTTCTTTAATGGGTGATTTAATTGTGTTTTTATATGAATATGCATAAGTTATGTTAAATCCATAATGTCTAAGGATTGATAATGATTACTTGAAGTTTCATGAAGTTTTATGAATTTTTATAGAATTTTTGAATGAATTCTAATTGATTTCGTGCAAACAAGAATTTTTTTTAGGTTTCCAGGCTTATTGATCAATCGCCCAAGTAGACCGATCAATCAGCCAAATGATAGATATGAAATTCTCTATTCCTGATCGATCACCCCCTTTGGCTAATCAATCGGCTATGCAGAAAATGACATTATCCCCTTTGGCTAATCAAGCTAGATTTTGATCATTTCTTTATTTCTTTCACATGACACCAATAGAGTATGATCATGTTGAAGTATAAATGTTTGCACACACACGACATTAATTATGTATGAACCATGTTCCATGTGTTTTAACTTATGTATGAACCATGTTATATGAGACTAGACGCATACACAACTGTGAGGCATGAGGAGATGGTGAATTGGCACTTGGAGGCAGGTCTCAAGATTGAAATACCTAAATTTCATGGGGAGAGGAGGGGTGACAATGTAGTGGCTTTATTTCAAGGAGATCTCAAGTAATAAGTGTGTTCCCTTGGTGGTGAATCATGCCGATGATCGTGCAAATTAAGTCTACATGTGCATGCTAAGACAAGCCGAAGATTGTTGAGTATGAAAAGTTGAAGAAATATATGCTGCAAGCCTTTTTACAATATTGCTTTCCTATTCCACATAGTGGCAAGCCTTGTAATGGTGCTGAAAAGTTGAACATTGTTGATGTGGTTAAGCCCCAAAACAACAAAGAGGTGACTCTTCTATCAAGGAAAAATTTTATTGAGGATTTTGTGGATGTTTTGGTGTCTAATGAGGTTTGTGAAGGTGGGAAAATTCTTGTAAAGGTCCAAACTTTGGTGGAAGAGTTTCAAGAAGTTTTATGGGAATCCTTACCGGATGGATTACCACCCCTTAGAGATATCCAACACTATATGGGTTTGATGTCAAGATCTATACTACCTAAGTGTCCACATTATAAGTAGAGTCCTAAAGAGCATGAATAGCTTTAGCGACAAGTTTATGAGTTGTTGAGCAAAGGACGTATTAGAGAGTTCGAGTCTATGTGTTGTACCAGCCTTTTTTTACACCTAAAAAAGATGGTAGTTGGCATATGTGCATGGATAGTCATGTTATTAACAAAATTACTATTAAGTATCACTTTCGTATTCCATTACTTAATGATTTTCTTGATCAATTAAGTAGTGTTACTATCTTCAACAAACTATATTTGAATAGTAAGTACCATTATATTCTAATTAGATTGGGTGATGAATGGAAGACTGCCTTGAAGGCAAGGGAAGGATTGCATGAGTGGTTGGTCATGCCATTTGGGTTGTCTACTTCCCTAGGTACATTTATGAGAGTGATGAATAAAACCTTTAAATCATTTATTTGTTGTTTTGTGAGGGTATACTTTGATTATATACTCATATGTAATTCTCATTTTTATTCTCATTTGCAACATCTTCTGAATGTGGTAATTGTGCTTGACATGTAATTTTTTTTGCACCTATCAAGAAATGTTATTATGAGAGATCATGTACTCTTTCTTGGGTATGTTGTGTCTGAAGATTGACTATTTGTGGATGAAAGTAAGTAAAGTTGATGTAGTTAAGCAATGACCAAGACCAACTAGCATACATGAGGTATGGAGTTTTCATGAATTGACTTCTTTTTAAAGAGGTTTATTCCACATTTCAATACTATTATTGCTACTATCACTGATTGTATGAAGTCAGGATCTTTTGCTTAGTAGAGTGATGAAGTTGATAAATCATTTAGCCTTATAGAAAAAACTAATTTCAGCATTAGTGTTGACTTTTCCTAACTTTGCAAACCTTTTAAGCTACATTGAGATGCGTCTAAGGTTAGTATTATAATTTGCCTAAAGTCAAGAGGACAACACATTTGCTTACTTTAGTGAAAAACTATCAGGTACAAGAGGGAGATATAGTGCTCATGATGTTGAGTTCCATGTCGTTGTTCGAGCACTTAGGCACTGGAGGGCATTATTTGATCCATGACAAGTTTGTTTATTATTCTGATTATATAGCTCTCAAACATATCAATAGCCAAGAGAAATTGCCTGCTAGACATGCACAATAGATATCTTATTTGCATGAGTTTATTTTTGTGCTCAATCATAAATATGAGGTTCAAAATAGAGTTGCAGTTGCCCTGAGTTAACGTGTATGATTGCTTCCTACTATGCATGCTCAGATGTTAGGTTCTGACTTTTTTTAGGAATTATTACTTGATAACACCTTCTTTTCTATAGTTTTGGTTGATATTCACGAAGACAATAGATTTGATTAATGATGGATTTCTTTTTCGAGGTATTCAACTATGTGTTCTTATATACATCTTGCTTTCAAAGATCATAAGGAATAACATGATGAAGGCCACATAGAAAGAGATAAGACATTCTAATTTGTTTCTTCATTTTATTTTTGGCCATCTATGCATAGGGAAGTGTATAGATTTTTTGGAAAATGTCATATATGCCATGTTGCTAAAGAGACATATACTAATGTCAATTTGTATATGCCTTTACCTACCCCTAAGAAACCTTTGTCTTCATTAGTATGGATTTTGGTTCTTTGATTATCACATACACAGAGAAGAATGGATGTTATCTATGTGATTATTGATAGACTTTCTAAGATGACACATTTAGCAGCATGTAAGAAGATTTTTGATGTATCTCATGCTACATTATTGTTCTTTCGGGAAATATATTAGTTACATAGCCTTACTTTATCCATTGTGTGTGATTGGGATACTCAATTTTTGAGTCACTTTATGCATTCTTTGTGGAAATTGGCACATACATCTCTTGATTCCGGTAGTGCTTATCATCTGCAAACTAATGTTAAGACAAAGGTAATCAATAGATCTATGGGTAACTTGTTAAGGAGTTTGGTGGTTGCTAACTAGAAATATTGGGATCAACACTTGTTTAAAGATGAGTTAAATTATAATAAAGTGCAAACAGAAGTATAGGCTCTAGCCCTTTTACTATTGTATTTGGCTTTATCCCTCAATCGCCCTTGGATTTGGCTCTTATTCAATATGCGAAGAGGTTAAGTGGTGGGACTAAAGACTCTAATTCTCATTTGCAAGATATTCATTCTAATACTCTTAGGAAATTTTAGGTGTCTAATAAAAAAATATAAAGCTACAAGTGATGTTAAACACCTTATTTCGTACATTGGTGATTCTTCAAATGATTATTCTTTGAATTCAAGGTCGTGTTCTTTCAAACAAGGGAGGAAGATGTAAATCAATTGGCTTTAAATTTTATGGAGAAATGGGATCGAACACAAAACAAATCATAATATAACAGCCATCGATCAATCTCACTAAAAGAGCAATGGATCACTTGTCAAACTGTCATCATAGAATAATTCTAGAAGCCCCATCAATCGATTAGGTTCTTTGAGCGATTGATTGATCTATGATATCACTTGAACAGTAACATGAATGATCGATCGTCCTCACGAGCAATTGTTAGTCCAATTCCGGGATAAGCCCGGAATCAATTTTTGGATTTGATCTCAAATTCTAAATTTCCTTCTTTAGAGTATGTTCCTATAGTAGAAGACCTAATTCTATGTGTTCTTATTTGTTTAAACTTTTTCTAGTCTATTTTCTCTAATTGATTAGTTTTTATTTAGTCTTGGATTGGACTCCTTTACTTATAGTTCATGCTACTAGTGCTTATGTAAGAGTTTGGCATCTTAATGAAAATCAATAATTTGTACTTTTCTCTAAAATATTGTTAAAGAAGAAGAAATGTTCTATTTTTATCTCTTTTCCATCTATTTTGTGAGTTAACTTGTGTAATTCGTAAGAGATGAAAGTTATGCATGTCTGTAGCTGGATTCATCCAGCGAAGTGCTTCCCATCAATATCTTCCCTTCATCACCGTCCCCATCCAAGTGTCTAGCAAAACAATGTCCTCATTGCGTCCAACAACTTTTGAGTCACCACTGCTTACAAAGTTTTGTTACTTCTAATTCAATCAAGTTTCTCTTGCAATCCGAGTCTACTCAAGCCTAGGACCAACAATTTTGCACCATCTTTACATAACCATCATCGTCACCAAACTTTTACACCACTCTTGATCCAACACTATTTTTACATTTGTTACTTGCCAGTGGATAGGGCCACTTTTTTCCAACTAGTCAGGTCAATACCTAAAACTAGCAAAGTTTCATTAGGTGCCATCTTGCTAACCAGTTTGGCATACATGACCATGTTTAGAAACCCATGTGTGGGAATGTCATTTTCTAGCTCATCCTGATCAAGCATGGCTTGGATTCACTACTTTCATGCTAACCCAAAGAAATCAGGCTTGGGAATGTCTTGTTCATGTCCACTCCAAAGAACTATGTTGCTTCATGCTACAACAGCTCCCAACCATGGCATGATTTTTATTATAAGTTTGTGTCAACCTTCTTTTCTCTTTGTTTTTTCTCTAAACATCGGATGCACACTAGCATGCCGAATAGGATGTTTTGCCTATCATTCTTTTCCCATTCCAGCACTTGGACTTTATATGTTCCACTATTTTTGTATCTAGCATTTCTCTGTTCATAGGCCTATGAAGTTCTCCACTTGCCAATGAGTCTCATACCTCGTTAGTAAGATGAACCATTTGGTCTTACTTTTGTAGACTTCATTTCTCAAACATGCTATGTGTCATCCAACAACACAGTCGGCCAACATGATTCTCAACTTCGACACATCCTCCCTATGAGGAATCCCATGGATCAATCACAATAGAACCTAGTTGCATTCCCATAAGATTAGTTTCATTATAATATTCCACCAACAATATCACTGGGAATATGTTACCACTTGCATGATTTCTATGTTCCAACATGATCACACATTGGTTCAACAACATTGCAACATCATCAACCATTGAATGCAAACATTACTACCTCATGGATGTTGCACATTTGACATGTTATGGGCAAATTACACTCACAAGGCAGAAACAAAAAAGGGAACCCAAATAGCCATACTTCATTTTAAGCCAACATTACCATCATTGCATAAACATCTTCGTCCATCAGCCTAGGATAGCTGTGATCAAAGATCGCAACATTCAATACTTACCAACTCTTCATTCAAACACTCATCTTGGTCGCCTAATAAGACGAAGCATTGGCTATATATCACTTATGATGGAGGTGCTTGAGAGTTAGACACTCGTGTGGTACTCGCAAGGCAAATTAAATAAGCTAGCTAGCCTTACTCATCACTATTATGGCCTTGTGCCATGCAACCAAGCATCTAGCTTGCAAATTCTCAATCAATGAATAGGCCCCAAGGAGTACATGAGATGTGTCAAAACATTTCCCAAGAGAGCTAACCAGAGGGGGATGTAGTCTTGCAATGCACACAATCAACTTAGGCAACTTGAGTAATAGCATATTTGTTTCAGCACCCAACATGCAAAGGCTACAAAGGTTTTCTGTACAACAAGGCCATAAGGAAGGATGCCCGACTCGTGGATCAGGGAACCCCATCTCCTAGCCGATGGGGCTCTTGGTACGATGGCTCACCAACGAGCAAGCTTTTCCTTAAAACTAGTGGTAAAGTTAGGTATTATACCAACAGCATAACATTTTAGATCAATCTACAGACAATATAGCGAAAGAAATTTCATGAATATTGTTGAAGTGGTAGCCAAACTGGTAGTACAGGCATGCCTCAACCAAAGTTTACCAAACATCCCCAAAATGCTCAATACGACTCTTTGATGCTATCTAGGGGGAGGGGACATGGTAAAAGTTTAAACAACACCATGGCTAACAAAGCATCCCAACATTGCCAATTATGTACACGAAACATTGTGTGTATCTTGCGCACATTGCAAGCAGTACCCAAAAAGCATGCACACCATGTGTACAACTTATAAGTAAATATGTGCACCCCAACTTGTGCCATAAGCACTACACCTTGCTCACAATGGTAGATCAATCAATTGAGGAAGCATATCCTAATTAAAATAGTGAACAATTGATCCCTGTTTGAATCGATCAATCACTTTTTGTGTTACTTATTTTAATCCATTACAAATGCGATTTCATTCTTGATTGAACTCTAACACCAAAACCGATTTAATGGATTATATAGGGCTAAGTAAACACAAAATTAAAAAGAGAAAAACCTAAATATTGAGAGAGAAAAGTAAAGAAATCCTTTCTCCATTGTTATCCCCAAGAAATCATCATTGTGTTTAAAAGTTCATGTTAATGGTAATTTCTTGAGTGATACACAACTGAAAAAAGAGTTTTTCATACACATTAACCTAAGAGGAGAGTCATCCTAGTTCAATGAAGGATTGAAGACTCAAGTCTAAAGTCATAAACACAAGGATCTTGTTTGAAGAGCCTAGAAAAGGATAAAGACAAAGCAAAGAAGAAAAATAGTTTCAAGACTTGTGGAAAGAAGAAATGAAGGCAAACAACAAAAGAAAAGGGAGATCTAAACAAAATGAGTTTGTTTTAGGGTCTTCACAAAAGTTTGGTTGTATGATTGTGTCAATTTAAATGTCTTACTTGCTATTCATTGATTTAGTCATTAAAAGATTGCTGTGATTTTATACCCTTGGGTATTCTACATAAAAAACTTGTGTTTGCTTGTATGCTTTACATGTTGATGGATTGGTACATGATTAGTATGATTATGAATACTTAAAGATTAGGTTTAACTGATTTCAGTGTTTAAGTAAGATTCCTATCCATAGAAGTAAAAAGTCTTAATTGCTTACTTGTCAAAGCACTAGGGGTTAGGAGCAATCTAGTGATCCGCTAAGCCATCTAGAAAGATGTTAAACCCTCAATTGGTTTGATGTCAGGATCTACACTTCCTAATTGTTTGTAGTATAGGAGGAGTCCTAAGGAGCATGAAAAGCTTCAATGACAAGTTCATGACTTGCTAAGCAAAAGACATATTAGAGAGAGCTCAAGTTCATGTTGTGTACCAGCCATACACCTAAAAAATATGGTAGTTAGAATATGTGCATGGATAGTCGTGCTATTAACAAAATTAATGATAAATATTGTTTTCCTATCCTATGACTTAATGATTTGCTTAATCAATTAAGTGGTGTTACTATCTTTAGTAAGATAGATTTGAAGAGTCAGTTCTATTATATTCTAATTAGACTGCATGATGAATGAAAGACTATCTTCAAGACGACGACGGAAGGATTGCATGAGTGGTTGGTCATGTCATTTGGCTTTTCTACTACTCCAAGTACATTTATGAGAGTGATAAGCCAAGCCCATAGACCATTCATTGGCATTTTTGTGGGGGTATACTTTGATGATATACTCATATATAGTTCTTATTTTGATTCTCATTTACAATATCTTTAGGATGAGCTAGTTGATCTTATCAAGGAAAATTTTTTTGCAACATTGTATTTTAAACAATGTAAATAAGAATAAATATTTGCGACGTTTAATTGAAAATGTTACAAATAGATTTTGTGGTGAGGGAGCAAAAGGTATTTGCAATGCTTTATTGTAATGCGTCTCAAATACTATTACTAATAGCGACGCTTTTATGAAAGCATTGCTAAAAGTAAAACTAATAGTGACGATGATAAAAATGTCACAATTGCTTGATTTTAGCGACTCTTTTATGTGTGTTGTTAATAAATACATCACAAAAATCCTTTTTGTTGTAGTATAAAGTTGTTGGTATGGGCATGCCTAAACCAAAGTTTACCAAATAACCTCAAAATGCTCTATAAGGCTCTCTAACCCTTTCGGGGGGGAGAAGCTAAAAATCCAAACAATACTACTATGGCTGACCAAGTGTCCCAACATGTCCAACCATGCGTAAGTAATGTTGTGTGAATCATGCGCAACATTGCAGGTAGTCCTCAAAACGCATGCACACCATGTGTACAACACATAAACAAGTCTGTGCGCCCCAAAATGCATGCACACCATGTGTAAAACACATAAGAGCATGTGTTACGAGCACTATACCTTGTTGCTTTATGATGACAACTACCATAAGGGACTTATTGTATATGCTTCGCACTTGCTATTCTATCATCTAAAGGATAATAATTCTATTAATAATAAAAAAACTTCTTTTATAAAAACTAAACTCTACATAATGTTCAATTAACATTTGTACTAATTGATTACTCTTTTTTTAATTGAGATAAAATGAATAAAATACAAATAAATAACTACATTGTCAAAAGTTTAATTTTTTTTTACCACCCTTATGTTATATCCTTAGTTGTTAATCCATGGCACACTATGGCCAGGGTAAATTAGTTTTAGTTCCATAATCAAGATATATCTTTTTTGCACTTATCATGAGACTGCACATCTGTTTAAGAATTTTGTCATAGTGTACATTGCATAATACCAAATGCCTTTTATTAAGTGCATGATTTAGTTTTCACTATTTCATGTATTTTCTTATGATATTCCTATGTTATTTGATGTTGTCACAACTACTAGCTTCAACAAGATATAGCACTCTTCAATGGGAAAATTGCCGAGTTACATTTTTAGGCATATGGCTATCAGAAATATGCACTAACTATGAACAAACATCAATAACAATCATTTTTCCAAAAGGAGAGTTGGAAAAAGAAGTGCCCATTCCTAGTAAGATGTTTTCATGGAATTTATTGTCTTTGTTTTTGGGCAAATTTTTTTCATATCTTGATTATAACCATTGGAGCTGCTAAAAGCAATGTTCTAACTATAAGGCCTTTGTGTTTGTCATGCGTTTGTGGAGAGGAAGAGTTTTTCATGCGCCACTCTGACAATGAGCTTAGCATAAAAAATATATGGGAGCCCTTAATATTTGAGATCGACGGTGCATATGCTATCGCAAATTAGCACCAATACCACTAGCACTAATATGCGCTAATATGTACGACCTTAGTCTCATGGATATGAAGGGCTCCCATGTCTTTTGTACTATGGGCTTATTATTGATAGAAATAAGCATTAAAAAATAAAAACGCTTCCTTGTGGAAATTACCATAGTAGCAATGCACCTAATTATGTGTCATGAGGCCGGCATTGATGATTGTGTATATAGGCACATTATCTAGAATGTCTATGTGACCATCATATTTCTTGGCCATTATTGTGAGCCTATGGTGGTAAGACTTTCATGGTCATATTAGATGCCAAATGTTGAAAACTTAGAAATTTCAAGGAATTTGGGTGGTGGGTCACCCTTTGTTGACGCCCACCAGCATGATGCGTCTTTACTGTTAATGAACGTTTCGTCAGGGATGATTTCATAAGGTCCCAATTGACCTATGCTGGACAAAACTGCTTCTTCATACGATGACACTATAGCCTAGAGATTATGCCTTGTCATTTATTTATTTAAAAAAATCACAAACTCAACTTTTAATTAGCTATCCAGAAGATTCAGATGCGGATTTGATGTTTGTTTCAACTCAGCAGTTCTAGACTCCTTGAAGTGCTTTTTAATCGAGTTTAACTCCAAGTCTATATGGATTCAAATTGGAGTCCTACACATTAAATTTTGATTCTTGAATATAACCCAATAATTATATGTATTAAACTTGAAGTACAGCTATATAACCCAATAATATTTAGTCATATTAATGAGTCTTGGCTTACATACGTCTGTGTAAATTAGAGAAATACAGGTATATCGGCACATGTTACTCAAGACGGTAGACTGATTTGGAGTAACAAGCATCGTTGGAGTTTTCCGTACCCTAGGTCAAGTCGTCGCTTGTTAACCATGGCCTACTAACTTTTTTTATATATTTAATATTTTCTAAGGATGTTATGTCTACTTTTATTGCTAATGACATTACATGAAGAAATCATAACCTTTAACCTTAATGATATTGTGCCAATTCAGCCAATAAGTATTTAAACTATGCTTATCAAGAAAGATGCTCTCTTCAAGGATGACTTACGTGGAAGATTTGACAATAATTTAATATTAATGTTCAACACGATAGACTATGGCATATAGATATTGTACAACATAGAGCTACGGTCCCATCACGGCTAGCTGGCGACCTCCAGTTTGCTAGCTAGCCAGCTGGCTAGACATGCTCATTTTAAACTTCTAATAACATATTATAGAAATGAATATGTGAAGGAAGATGTTCACATAGGAATATACAAATAGAAAAGTGTCTTATAAATAAGTAAATGTTAATAGCTGAGCAGAGTGGACGAAGAACATATGAGTAATGTACGAAATCAAGTTGAACCTAATAACTAGTTAATTAAATACTCTCACCGTCTTATATTAAATTAAATGTCTTATATTAAGTATCTTATTTGATGTTTCAAAATAACCTCGTCAAATAAGACACGTAATATTATTTATGGTATAGAATAAGACACGTAATATGGGCGCCTATCTTTGAATAATCTCTCACCTTTCCAAGTAAGCTAGTCTTCGATCCCCAGTCAAAGTCAAATGATCACAAGACTTCGTTCTTTCATCACGATTCCATTATTGAAAAACTGCGTGGGGACAAAGCCATTGACCAGCAGCCAGAGAGTCCAACTTGATTTCTTAACCACTCTCTTGTTATCGACTCCTTTATCTTTATATATATATATAGCCTTTAGTTAGCCTTAATCTGTCACATTACTAAGCACAAGCAGGTACAGGAACAAAGAAGAAGAAAGATTCGAACATTGCAAGAAGCAGCATGGTGGAGATCTCCGAGGATGTGGTCATCGTCGGCGGAGGGATTGCTGGTCTGGCTACCGCCCTAGCACTGAAGAAGGTCGGAATTCGGATCATGGTGCTGGAGAGAAGCCACGAGCTGAGGTCCGCCGGCACTGCCATCTCCCTCTGGCCAAATGCCTTGCGGGCCCTTGAGGCACTTGGTGTGGAACACAAGCTCATATCCCTATATCCCCCATTACCCGGGTATGTCCGTCCATTAAGTGCGATTCATGCATGACATGTGAAGCAGAACCAAATACTAATGGATTTACCTTTGCATTGTTGCTTATCAGGGGGCGTTTGACTGATGTTACAACTGGGGCAACCTTTCCTGTTTCTTTAACACATGCACTTGAAAGGTAGTGCAAATGTTGACAATATCATAGCATTGATTTTATAATTAATGTTTATATTAGATAATTTTGACAGTCTACATATAGCATAAAATTAATAGCAGCCTACCTCTCTTAAACAGACAGACAGTGAATATCTACAAACTGTATTAAGGGGGTGAGCTGGCTAATTAAACAAGAGGGAACTGAACTACCCATCCAAAACCAAAATGAACTATAACTAGTTTTTGGTTTTCTAATTCAGATTATTAGAATTAGAAGAGGGAGTTAGGCAATTAGGCAATGGTTAAGTTAACTTTATGATATAGCATTCTCTTATTATGAAGGGGTGGGAAGGGACTGAGGTCGGTGCATAGGAGGACCCTCTTAGAAGCCATGGCCGAGGAACTTCCAAATGAGACCATTCGGTTCTCAGCCAAGGTGGCCTTCATCAAAACCCACACAGTTGATGGAACCCCTCATCCAGTTGTTCACTTGGAGGATGGTACCGTCATCAAAGCCAAGGTTGGTAAATTAGTCCCAATTTATGATTTCCTTTCCTTACACTTTAAGTATATTTTTGTAAATAGAAGTCATGCTGGCATGGCATATTGGGCATAGGTTTTGATTGGGTGCGATGGGATCCACTCAGTGGTGGCACAGTGGCTCGGTCTGGGCGAACCGGTTCACTCGGGCCGATCGGCGGTTCGCGGTATGTCAGTCTATCCACAAGGCCATGGGTTCGACCATATGGTCCGGCAGTTTCTAGGTGATGATATTAGGGCAGGATTTGTTCCTCTTAATGACACGGAGCTATATTGGTTTGCCACCTTCAACTCCAGCCAAGGTGAATACTAGTACTTATTTTGTTAATAACATCTGGTTCAACTAGGTGTGGTTCGTTCTTGGAATTATTGAACCGGATTTATCAAAAGATAACATCCGGTTGGATTTGGTTGGAAATTGGCCACAATAATGAACTAACTCACTCCTGGCTTGCGTAGATGAGGGGATGCAAAGGGATCCACAGCTGATAATGAAACAGGTAATGGATACGACTGCCAAAGGCTTCCCAGAAACATTCTTAGACGTAGTGCGACACTCCGACCTCGCCTCCTTAACGTGGGCGCCACTAATGTTCCGCCGGCCGTGGGAGCTCATACTTCGGCAACTTCACAAATGGAACATTACTGTTGCCGGTGATGCCATGCACCCCATGACCTCAGACATGGGCCAAGGTGGTTGCATTGCATTAGAGGATGCAGTGGTCCTTGGTAGAAACATTGCAGGCCTGAAGCAATCTGATGGGGGAAGTGCCGACTGGGGCAGAGCCAATGAGGCATTGGAGAAGTATGTGAACGAGAGGAGGTGGCGAGTTGCTGGAATGGTTGCTGGCTCCTATGTGTCCGGGTGGGCTCAGCAAAGTAATCCGGGTTGGTTCAGAAAAATGTTGAGGGACAAAATCTTTTACAAGTTTGTCTTTGGCTGGCTCACGAACACCATGCACTATGATTGTGGGGCCTTGCCTGTGGTTTCATCATCATCTATGGTGGAGGAGTAATTATATGCTGCCAGATATAATGATTTGTGTGATACTTCGGTTTTTTGTAAACAGTTAAATTCTAAATTTTGTTGATTATACTATTTATATCTAAGTTATGTTTATTTGAATTTTGTGCTACTTCGAATTGCTGGTATGCACTTGTTTCAAGACAGGGAGGGATTATAATTTCATTTAGGCTGATTGTCTCTTGGAAAAAATTGGCCAGCATTCAACTATTTTTGGCCTCCATGGCTCAGGAAAAGGATGTCTAAAGAAAAAGAGGGCCAAATTCAAACCTGATTCCCCCCTACAAACAAAAATATAAATAAATGAATAATTAATTAAATAAAAATGGGTAACCTGTATAACTTCATTAATAAGAGTTTTTATATTAATAGTAATGTTATTGTAAGATGAAGACATGGATGATATTAAGTGATTATGACCTTGTCATTTCAAACTAAGTTTAGCAACATGTAAGAATTGGTTGATGCATGCAAAATATGGAATTAGTATTTCACATTATTTTATAGATATTGCTTCTCTCTAATCATTATATTGCTTTTTTGGTAGTTGTATCTTGTATGTTGAATGATAAATTGCCCTACTGGTCCCAGTGGTGGATGGTAGGGATACGAAGAATCATAACTTTGTTTATGTTAATGCAGGAGATTTGTTATGCCTCCTGACCCAAGCCAACTAGAAAATGCTAGACAACTTGCTCACCCAAGACTTGGGATAAATTGATATACACAACCACTTATTTATGCAAAAGTAATTACCAAAAAAAATAAAAAAATAAACAAAAATGATCAAGCATAAGCTTTCTTATATACATGTGAATTCATGGTCATAAAGGAGCTCAAAACCTTCAAAGATAATAGACAAACCATAACTCTAAAAAGGAAGGTTATCTCAATATCATTGTAAGGTCTCAAAGTTACATCACACATCAACTACTAATTATCTCATAGTGGATGATCTTTTACCACTCACCAACTCTTTACTCTTCACCTTGCTCATAAAATAAATCATCATGAATATCTACATAGCACAACCACATATAGGATCCCTAAGAGATATCTAAAACTAAAACAAATGGGTGAGCATAGCCTAGTAAGGATTAGAAAACATGTAGCTTACATTAACATAACAAAATATAATCTTGAGATGCACAAAATAAACCTTATGCAATATTGGTATTAATATCTCAAGAATACATCAAATCTCTCACACAATATCGGTGTAAAAATCTCAATCATGTATCAATTCTTACACACAAAACCTATGTAAATATCTCAATAATACATCGAGTTCCTAATAAAAGCATATGTAAATATCTTAATTTTTTATATATTTGAATCATGCATATATTCCTTACATCCAAAACCAATATACATATCCCAATAATGCATCAAATCATATGATATAAAAATCACAATACCCAAAGATATAGAATACCAAGATACCTAATTTTTCATGCCAAAAGTACCAAAGACAGCCTGATACCCTTGAGGATCGGAAATGCCAAATACTTGGTCATGCCAGTTCACATGGACATGACAAACCTAGAGCTCGCTTCCAAATATCTCAATAAGTGTCTCAATCATCTTGACTCAAGGAAGAATCTGCTCTATTCAAACAGAAAACCAGGCCTTTTTGGAATGGAAAACAGATTCATTCAAAACCTAATATGGCTAATCCAAAAACAATGGCTAATCAAGACTAAACTTGATAAAGCAGGTTCATGGCTAAGCAAGGATAAGCGATTGAAATCTCACAAGGCTAGATCATGATGTACATGGCATAATTATTTCCTACATTTAACCTTAAGTGATCATACTAATAAACAATTTCATCGTCCATGTGGCACAATTTCATACTATGGTAATGATTAGCTAGTTACATGCAAGCGACATGACAAAATCTTATTTGAAAATAGGAACATAAGTTAAATTTTACTAGAGTGATCAATCGGGCATCTAGGGTTATCTATCGTGCCTTAAAACACATAAACAAAACCTTTGGGCAATCGATCAGGCATCTAGGTGATTGACAAAGAAACATAAGATACTAACATTTTAGATCAATTAGGTCTTAGGGATGGACCTGATTGATCAGGTAAGAGAGAAGTGTTAAAACAATCATTTTTAACCACATGCAAGGGTGATCAACCATTAAAACATCATAAATCTTTATATAAATGGTATCTAAATATTAGATATGAAAATTTGGACATAACTCATGCACATATATGTCAAAATAGCATTAAAACGTATACTTGATAGTAAATGGGGTCAACCACCCATCAATCATAGAGAATATAATCAATCACATAATCCATGGTGTTAATGCAAAAAAACATCATCAATCAAAAACCTCTTACTTCTAATCAATAGAGAATCTATCACACCCCGCCATACCCCCTTGACTCAAACATGGCCAAAAAAGGATGACAATGGTATGACGAGGTGAGTTCTAACCCAAAACCGGGCTAGATCGAAGTACACGATATTCACTTTGTGCAAAAGTAATTACTGGAAGATAAAATAAATTAAATAAAATACATTAGTCATTCCCAATACCCATATAAATTTCATAAACATAATGAAGTCTCAAGCCTCATAAGGGCAATAAACAAGTCTATGTCATCACATTAAGGCTTCACACAACATCATTATTTCACAAAGTTATAACATATATAAACAAACTTTAGTCTATTCCAAGACATAAGAACTATCCCTACTCGGTATGCATATAATCGCCTCCATGCTCGCAAAATAAATCATCCTTAGCTCCTTCATAACACAACCGCACAAAGGATTCCTGAGGGATACCCTAAAATAAAATAAAACAAGGCAAACATGGTGAGCTTAACTCAGTAAAAGTTTTAAAACATAGAGCTCACATTAACACCAAAAATATAATCATTAAGAAACATAACATAAAGCTTATGTAAAACCTTAATAACACAAGAGGATGTCAAATCCCTTACACATATTGTAAGAATATATTTATCTTTATATCATATATTAGCTTATTTCCATGATCAAAACAATGTCATTAATGTGTAATTTAGAGTCACTTAAAGTCTCAATTGAATTTTGAAGATGGAGCAAAAGCATGACTCAAATCCGCGTTTTTTCAGGCAAAAATAGGTGTACACATCACATTCACATACTTTAGGGTAAAAGAGACCTTCGGTGAAAGAATGAAAAGATTCGGAAGTTTTTATATTGAAAAATAATAAATCTAGTCATCATAATCAATCGCCAAATTGGATTTGATTAATTAGTGATGAACCATAGCAATACTCCGAAATATAGAAGATCGATCATTCGCTTCTATAAACAATCAACTAGTACATGAAAACACACTTTATTAAATGAAGCTGAGAGTTTATCAATCGATCGCTAGGTCAATAAATCAATTGATGAAAAATAAGAACAGGGATTAATCGATCATCTTGTCGAACAATTGATCGATGGAACAGGGATTAATCGATCATCCTGTGGAACGATTGATCGATGGAGCACATAGTTGCCTATTTTAAACTTTTTCAGTTTGATTTGTATTCCTAGTTGGATTCATATTCCTTTTGATACTTAGGAGTCTATAAAAAGGGTTTAGGACGTGATGGAAAAAAGAGAGAAGGCCTAGAAAAATTAGAAAGCTTGTGTGGAGTTTCTCTAGCAAAGTTTTGAGAGAATTAGTCTTACAGAGTGAGAAAGTGTCTACCTTAATTAAGAGTAACGATATGCACGTAATATAAACATTCATATGCCCTAGTATTATGCATTTTAGGGTTGATTTTATATTAATATTAGCTTATTAAAGTTTAATACTATTTTATAGGGTTTGATGAGCTTAATTGTTGAAATTGTTATTTTAGTGCATTCAGGATAAATTTATGTGTAAGAACTACTTGAAGTTGAAATACTCTTCGGCTAGAACTAAATGGGTGGCCATGTGTTTAGAAATAGCAAGGACAAAGAATGGAAAGAACTAAGCTGAAAGAGGCAAGACGTGACGAACTAAGGCTGGAATGCCTTAAATGAGAAAGAGCCAAAAAGTGGTATGGAGAAGTTGGTTAGAATTAAATAAGGGAAAGGAAGATATCAAAGCGGGAAGACCAAATTGAGAAGGCAACGAATCACTTAAGTTTGGAACTTAGGTTTGGAAGGAATCATGCTAATATGTGTAGTGGTAAGACCCATATATAATAAAGAGATTGTTTGATAGAATGATGTTGAGAAGGAAAAGGAAAGTGAGAGCTTGGTCAATATGTAATCTCCATATTCAAGCAACTGGGTAGTCAATTGATGGAAAGAGACAAGTTGGTTGTGGGGCATTAATTACACCAAACATAAGACTTACTTAATGGAGGAGGTTGTTGAATAAAGAAAGGATGCTTTAGATAGTGGAATTTTAGTTGGTAAAAAGCAGCGAGTCTGACAAGCAGGTTGGATAATATAAATTCCAGCATGGAATGAATTAGAGAAGAGGAGTTTTTGAAGAGGTTGCAAGATGAAATTGGAACTCCCAGCAGCCAGCAAGTAACGTGGAGAATAAACCAATGAACTCCAACATCCCATTTAGAGCATCCTATGCAATAAAGGAAAGGAGACATCAGTAAGAAACATCCAAAACAAACAGCTCGTAGCATAGAATAAATGCAGCAAGATTTCAGTTCTCAACAGCAAAACATAGTATCACGAACCAAGAGAGAAGAAAGAAAGGAACCCAGAAATAAAGTGGGAAAGAATTGAGGTGCAAAAAAGCTTACAAAAGAAATGATTAAACAAAGCAAGAAGTATCTATAATGGGTCGGAATTGAAGCTTGAAAAAAGAATGGAACAGTGTTGTCCAACAATTATAAATAAAACAGAGTACAAATTTTCAAAGTGGAGCTGGAAAGAGCCATAGAAGAATTCAATCAATTCTTTCCTCCAAAATAGAGAGAGAGAGAGCTTGAGAGTTTACAATTCAAGTCTAAAGACGAAGGAGCAAAGCAAAGAACCTGAGAAGAAAATTTTTTGTTGTGGTATTATTCATGCTAGAGGTTGAAGATTATGAACAGTAATTTTTAATATTTCTTGATTTTCTTCTAAATTTGTAAGTTTCTATCTACTTTATTTAATAAAAATTTTATTCTTAGGTCAATAAGTAGCTAAACCTCTTTATTACGGCTTGGATGAAGCTTCATTAAATTATACAATTTTATGATTATGAGACTTGATTAATTTTTCTTAATGGTAGATTTAGTGTTAATTGTTTCTACCTCTTTAATTGATGAGATTAATTTAGATATGAGTTTAGTAATGCTTCTCTCATGATTTAAATTGGTTCTCATTAGTTTTTTACTTGGTTTTGTCATATTTAATATTGAAATTAGGTATTAGTTGTGATTTGCAAATTGTAGATACAATTAACGACTTGATTTTAATCCGTTGAAGTGAGGAGAAACAATATTTTTTTTTGTTATACATGAGAGCTTAATGATCATATTTTTCATAATAACAAATATTTAATTCTAAATTATTATTAGATATATGTAGGGGTGTTAACGAACCGAGCTAAGCCTAGTATTGGGCTTTTACGGCTCAAGCTCAAACTGCTGAAGCTCAGCTCAAAGCTTGAATAAGCTTACTAAAAATACTTCAACAAGTATTACGACTACACCTTGAACATCTAAGTATATATAGTCACTATGAAATAAGAAAATTATGACAAATAAGTTTTAGTTACATATGATCAAAATAGACAACATTACTATTTTTCTCTCTTCACGTATATATAATCACTAAAAAAGTTAAAGAAAATAAAAACCCACTTAGGCAACATTACTATCTACTTCTTCGTATTTTCTTTTCTTTACATGGTTATAAATCACTTATAAAAGAACTATTTTTTAGCCTTAGTATGACTCTAAAAAATTCTAAAATACATGTAAAAAAATATACATTTTGTAAGCTGATGACGGTCCCAATGTCATGCTTCAACTTTTAAAAAAATATCTAATCATTCTTTTGTAAACTATGGGTTGTCCTCCTAATGTCATGCTTCTTTTAAAAGTATTTTTAAGCATATTAGTGTGATATTATGTTTACCCTCCATCATATACTTATAGCTCCATTTGGTTTTAAAATTGAACTAATTTTAGTTCATCTTCAAAAACCAAATGGAGCTATTAATTTGGGATAGAAGGAATATATTAGTCTATGTGTCTCTACTATTTTTATTTTTATAAAATATATATCATATATAAAAATTATATAATAATTGCAATTCAACAAGGATAAATATCATGAAAAAAATTTATATAAGTTTGGGCTCATGTACATTAGTGTGAGTCAAGATATTATGGGCCAACAGATTGAGACCCAAGGGCGCAAGAAGACATAAACTAATCTACCTCCTAAGTTATGTGTGTTGTTGGATCGTAATATGATGATGCATGACATGGAGGCTCACGTAGTTGTGAGTGAGCCTTGGCTCATATAAATAGGTCTCATATATCATATATGATACGTGGTATTGATACATATATGTGATTATATGTTGCTTTATATATTTCATTCATCCTAGATTAATAGCTCCATTTGATTTTTCAAAATGAACTACTCAAATGGAGCTACTAATCTAGAATGGAGGGAGCATGTCATAAATATATATATATATAAATTAACAACTATGTTTATATAAAATATGTATATATATGTATTATTTATTTTATATATATTATTTATATATAATTTTAAAATTATATTCAAGCTCGAGTTCGAGTCGAGTAGCATGGAGTTTGAGTTTTATTCGAGCTAAGCCGAGTCGAGCCGGGGTCTGCTCGAACTCGGCTTGAGCTTATTCAAATTCGAATCGAGTTCGAGTCACGCCCGATTCACGCTAAGACTAATTCGAACCAACCGAGCCGAGCTGGGCCTGCTCAACGAGCCAGCTCGGTTCATTAATAGCCATAGATGTATGTGAAAAAATGATTAATAATCATACTTATGAGTTTCTAGGATTTAATAAATGTGGATTCCTATGCCCTGGGGTTTTGTTTATTTGATATTTTAGTTATTTTGCATTGCTTTCTTTTATTAGATTAAAGCTTTATAATTTTGATTTGGATAGTTTAATTTTCTTTAAATTCTTATTTGCTTTTTTAGTTAGTTTAGTCAAGTCGTTCTCTTTATATTTGTTAACTAGATTAGGGTTTACTTGAGTTAGATTAAATTTAATTTTTTGATTTCAAGTCTTTGTGGGATCAACACTCGATTTAGCCACTTAACTACTATACATCCGTGCGCTTGTGAGTAAACAATTAAAATTTAACAAGTTTTTGACACCGTTGTCGGGGACTTATAATGGAAAAAAAATTAAATCTAAACTAGGTTTACCCTTCTACTAGTTTTAGCTTATTGTGTAAAAAACACACACAAAAAAAAACAAAACGACAAGAAGGGATGAAAACAAAGGGCATTAGAGAGGGGATTAGTCGTGTATGACCACGTAGCTGTGTGATCAAACACGCCGGTTATTTAGAGTAGATTCAAACCCCCTAGAGAGTAGTGAAATTGAAATTGATCTTTCATTCATAATGGGGGATAACAATGCAGAAGCCAAACTCCTTAGGGAATTATTTTCACCAATCTCTATCAATCCTCCCTCATGCATAGTGTTGCCCGCTACCACTACCTCACACTTTGGGTTGAAAGTTCAAATCATTCAACTTCTCCCCACTTTCCATGGTCTTGGCAAAGGGGATCCTTACATGCATGTAAAGGATTTTCTAGAAATTTGTGCTACATTTAAATTTTAAAAGTTTTCGATGAGTCAGTTCGTCTGTGCTTGTTTACTTTCTCAATAAATGACAAAGCTAAGGCATGGTTGAATTCTCTTACAGCAGGGTCTATTAATTTATAGGAGGGACTTGTTAGCAAGTTTCTTTCAAAAATTTTCCCAATGTCCTAAACCAATGCTTTAGGAGAGCTAACTTTTATCAAGAGGAGCATGAAAAATTTTATGAGAGTTGGGAGAGGTTTAAGTTTTTTTTAAGTGTCCCCACCATGGTTTTGAAACATGGGAACTTGTACAATACTTTTACAATGGTTTGACTCAAACACTCCACAATATAATTTAATCCATGAACAGTGGGTGTTTCTTGAGTCTAAATGATGATGAAGTATATAAGTTCTTAGAGGGTTTGTTTGAGAGTTCCCAGCAATGGGATTTTTCTAGCCATAGAGAAAAACCTACCCAAAACCCTAGGAAATGAGGCTTAAATAAAGTAAGGGAAGATACTGACATGAAAGCTAGGTTAGACCAACTAACTAGAAGAGTAGAAGCCATGAATCTAACTAGAAACATGAATTTGGCCAACTAGATTCAAAATGAAGTGTGTTCTTTGTGTGCAAGTCTAATGCATACTGCTCAAACGTGTCCTTCTGTTAGGTTATTCTGAGAGCTTTACTGAGCAAGCAAATGCACTAAACAATTATGGGAAACCGTTTGGCAGTCCCTTCTCTGAGACATACAATCTAAATTGGTAGAATCATCCAAATTTATCTTGGAAGCCAAACCAACCTCCTATGAATGGAGTAGGGCAACAAATGTAGAAGATGTCCAATCAATTTAGGCAGCCCAACCCCTCCAACACCTCTATTCCCCAATTAGCTCCTCAAGTTGTTTCACCACCATGTCAACAATCATCACTTGAAGAGTCTCTCAAAATATTCATGCAATCTATTAACCAGACCATAATAGAACTTAAAAATTCTAGTCAAATGAACACTCAAGCCATAGCTAAACTAGAAACTCAAATTGGCCAGTTAGCAACTCATATAGGGGAGAGAGAGAAATGCAAGTTTCCCAATCAGCCTATACCCAACCCTAAAGGTCAATATGTTGTTAGTAATGCTTCAAATTCATCACATGACCAAGGGCATGTTCAGCCAATCACCACTCTTAGATCTGGATGACAGGTTGATAATCATGTAAAAAAGCTTGAAGAAGAGAGAAATAAGAGTACAAAGCTAGAGAGTGAGAAATAGGACAATGACTCCACACCTATTTTAGTTGACCACCCCCCCTATTAAGAGTTTTGTGCCTAAAGCTTCATTTCCTCAAAAACTAATCAATCCTAAGAAGAAAGCACAATTTGGAGATATTTTAGAGGTGTTTAAGTAAGTGCAGATAAACATCCCATTCCTTAATGCTATCCAACAAGTGCCCTCCTATGCTAAATTTTTAAAGACAGTCACAGTCAAGAAAAAAATAAATGTTCCTAAAAATTCATTCATGACATAGCGAGTTAGCTCTATCATTCAATGCAAACTCCTTGTCAAATATAAGGACCCCAATTGTCCTACAATTTCATGCAAGATATGGGATCATCACTTTGAGCAGGCTTTGTTAGATTTATATACTAGTGTGAATTTATTGTCATATTCTGTATATGTGCAATTGGGATTGGGAGAGTTGAAACCCACATCAATGACACTTAAATTAGCTACTAAATCTATAAAAATTCCTCGAGGTGTTGTTGAAGATATTCTAATTAAGGTTGACACATTTTTCTTTCCAGTAGACTTTGTAGTCCTTGAACTCAGCCTAATAAAATATTCATGAAAACATTCCTATCATTTTGGGTTGTCCTTTCTTGGCCACACCCATTGCTCTAATAAATTGTAGAAATGGGGTGATGAAAATATCCTTTGGAAACATGACAGTTGAGCTTAACATTTTTGACATAGGTAAACAACAGTCGGACATAGAATATGTGAATGAAGTTAACTTTATTGATAGTTTTGTTCATAATACCTTCATTTAATCACATTTTGAGGATCCCATGAGGCTTGTCTAGCACACTTTGGTTGCAGGTTTGACATTGACAAGTCACTTGAGGAGGTTAATTCATTGCTAGATTTTGTTCCTCTGATAAGTACTAAAAAATGGCAACCTAAAGTGTCTCCTCTTTCATTATCATCATCACCACCCCTTCCATCCATTGTGGAACCACCCAAGATGGACCTAAAACCATTACCTGACACCCTCAAGTACGTATTTTTAGGTTCTTTTGAAACTTTACTGGACATCATAGCTTCCAATTTAGATGATAATCAAGAGAAAAAATTAATTGATGTCCTTCAAGATCATAAGGAGGATATAGGGTGGACAATTGCTAACATTAAGGGTATTGTCCTTCTATAGTTATGCACAAAATTCACTTAGATGAAAATGTTAAACCTTCACGTGATTCTCAAAGGCGCTTAAAACCTGTCATGCAAGATGTGGTTAGAGCTGAAGTTTTGAAACTTTTGGATGTGGGTGTCATTTAACCAATTAATGATAGTAGATGGGTGAGTCATATTCAGGTTGTGCCAAAGAAGTCTGGATAACAGTAGTGAAGAATGATTTTGATGAGTTAGTCCTAACCCATGTTCAAATAGGTTGGCATGTTTGTATTGACTATAGGAAATTGAATGATATGACAAGGAAAGATCATGTTGCTCTTCCTTTCATAGATTAGATGTTAGAGATGTTAGCCGGTCATGCTTATTATTGCTTTCTTGATGGGTATTTTGGTTATAACTAGATTCCTATAGCACCTGAGGATCAAGAGAAGACTACCTTCACTTATCCTTTTAGAACATTTGCCTACCATCACATGCCCTTCGGGTTATGCAATGCACCTACCACTTTCCAGTGGTGCATGATTAGTATTTTCTTAGACATGGTAAACGTTTCCTAGAGGTGTTTATGGATGATTTTTCTATCTTTGGTTCTACATTTGAGGAGTGTTTGTGCAATGTCCCTAATTTTTCTACATTTTTTTATGATTTTCCTGCTATTTTTCTAATCATTTTCGGCAGGAAAATGTGACGCTTCGGCATATTGGGATTGACATATTTGACCAGGCTTCGTTGTGTGCTTTTAGTGCAAATGTTGAAGGTATGTTGCATAAGCAGGAGGTTAACGTGTATTGGAGACAAAGAGGAAAAAAAGATATATATGGAATGGATCAACACATTCTAGAAGCTCCAGGACATCCATAAAGTTTTAATGTCTAGTAAGAATGTGAGAAACCTGAGAGAGTAGCAGGCCACTCCACTGGGCCTTGTCCATCATTGGATTCCACTGGTTCTTGTCGGGATCCACTTCGCCTTGCCGACACGAGTCCATTGGTACTGGCTAGAACTGACGCCATGTCCTCCTTGCTCATCCACGAGGTACCGGTCTTTTCCTCGGTTTTTCTCACCTTTGAAATTCATTTTTGGGCCACCAGAGGATGATTTTGTCGTAGTTTGTTGCTGCCCTCTACTAGACTTATCTTCGTCCAGTCACCAAGAACCATAGGTGCCAGCCACAGCTTCCACCATGCTTTCCTTGCTCCCCCGTGAGTTGTCGATACTTTCCTCAATTGTGTTTCTTCCTCACTATGAAAAAATGAATTTGGCTGGGACGACTGTTTTGTAGCATCTGTCGGTCATTTCCAATCGGCCACCACCCTTCCATTCCATGTGTGGCTGGATCAACCTCCCATGCCCCCTCCGCTCATCTCCTCCACCATGTTCCACCTCTGCCTCACTGTTCCAATTTCACTATGTTTTCCATTTCCGCCCGATTAGAAGCATTGGGTGCATCTCGGGTCGTTGCCATCGGCAAGCTGCAAGCCATTTGGCCATTGTGGGTTATGCCTCAGCTCGATGACAGCAAGGGCTAGCCACACTTGGCCTGATTATGCCTCTGCTGAATAGGCTGCTTTCCACTTGTCTTATACCATGCTAGAAGCATAGCCGCCTGCACCATTAGTTTTGGTTGGGTGCTATTCGAGGCCAATTTTGATGTCTTGCAGCCAGCCGAGTACTTCTTAGCCGCCGGCCTACCTTGAGTAAGTAAGCCTCGACTTTTGGGCACACCTTCCACTCATTAGCACAACCTTTCTACCGGCTACCCTTATTACATCGCCATGGATTGCAGATTTTTCCGCATTGAGTTGTGTCACCCAGTTTCACCGTGAGTACTTCTGACGCTTCCTAAACCCTCGGGATAACAACTCTCTCAACTTTGCAATGCTTTTGGCAGCTAACTCCGCCGCCAACGCTGCCACCTTCGTGTGCTCACCATTAAATTTCATGGATTATGAGGTAGGCAAGATCTAAACTCATAATTTTAGGATAGCATGCTTTGATTGTGTAGTAGTATGCTTGGATTATATGATTCAATCCGTTGGATGTTAAATCATAATTCATTTGCTAGTGATGGCTAGTGAGTATGTAGGTAAGCTATGTATGTGAAATATATGTATGCTAGTGATGGCTAGTGAGTATGTTATACGTATGTGTGATGGACATACGTAAGTACGATGGCTATACGCCGGTGCAATGGATGTGTATGTGTCTAGAAGTATAGGCGATGGATGGTAAGAGGTGACAGAGGGTTTGGTATGGAGTTGATTGTGGATGTTTAAGCGTATCATGGAAGACAGAGGATGTTAGTTTGACGGACAAGGATTAGAATGAATCGGTTTGGATTGGAGCATTTTTTACGGAATTGTCAGACACTAAGAGTGTTGCAAAATTGTACAAGCATAAAATACAAATTATAAAGTGAAAAGTAAGCATAATAAGTGAGGTGTAAGTAAGAGGGTGATAACTAGGGTTGGCTTTAAGCAGCTCAGTTTGATGAGTTCCAAATAAGATGTTTGGCCATAAGGTGGATGGCAGAGATTGTATGAATACGTAAGGATTTGATGTACGGTGAGTTTTGATTATGACTTGGATGAGTTAAGTGAAGTCTATTGCCCTGACAAACTAGGGTTTCAGATTGAGCTTAGCTTCGGTTTGATCAGTGGAGCATTGTATGTTGGAGAGTTTTCGTGGAATAATTGTACCACATAACTTACTTAATTCTAACTTGAATTATAAGCAAAGCTAATGATAGCATTGTGAGTTTGAGACTGGAGGGTTTTGATGAATTAAGTTTGGTGTTTGAGCTAGCCGATAATGAGCTGGCTTAGCATTTCTCATGTCTTACCATGGTGTTTATCCTACGGGATGTTGTCTGTGTGCTATATTGAGCCCCAAACATCTGATGCTATGTTGAGAGAGATGTATGTTTTTGATTTGGTCTGTATATTGTATTAAGCCTAGACATTTGATGCTCTATTGATAGTGTTGTATGATTCTGCCCAAGAGTGGCACTGTATGATTTTTGCCTAAGAGTGGCACTGGCACTATAACACCCCTAAAGTGTAGGAAATTGTATGACCCCTAATGTGTCAGTGTTTATCTTTTCACGCTCTTATGGAACTTCTCTTACTTGTTTCATCCTGTGCCCCACGAGCATTGGTGTGCCTTGCCTTCGAAAAAGTCCATAGTGTCTAGTCACTCCCTAGAAGTTAAGGTGATGCCCCAGTGGTATTCCTTTCCATTTCGATGATGGAGCTTATTAATTGTAATGAGCTTCAGTGGTTGATAGTTTGTGTGCAACTATATGAGTGAGTATGTATGTTTCTCGGTATGTGTAAGTTTTTTAGTAAGACTATAAGCATATGTATCTAAGGAAGACTGTAAGAGTATGTTTCTGAGCAAGGCTGTAAGCATATGTGTTTTAGCAAGATTGTAAGTGTAAGGTTGTATAGGTAAGCTCCTACGAGTAAGATTGTACGAGTAAGGTTGTATAGGTAAGCTCCTACGAGTAAGATTGTACGAGTAAGATCGTATGAGTAAGATTATATGAGTAAGGCCGTACAAGTATGTGTAAGTTATATGAGTAAGCATATAATTATACAATTAAGTTTGTAAGACTCTGATTAAGATAGTATGTGTAAGATTGGTTTGATGGTATGTATTTGGCATGATTGTATGCGTATGTGCATGATTATTATATGTCTACATGCTTCATGTTTGAGTTGTATGAACGCATCTATGTATGGACTTACTGAGTTCATTGTTTAGAACTACCCTACTAGCTATTTTCCTACTGAGTATGAAAATACTCATTTACCCTATTATTTTAGCCCCGTTGGTCGGGAGGCTTTTTTCAGGTTTGTGACGTAGAGCTCCTGGAGATGGATGCTCGTTTCCGTGGTGGATTGATACCCTTTGACTTAGATATAACTTTGACAGTGCATGCATTATTTTGTGTCACGATCTCTTGTATTGGGTGAGATGAGAATTAAAGTGTTTATGCTTTCTAGACTTGTAATTTCGATTAAACTAAGGACTATTATGGGACTTGTACTTAGGGATTCCTAGGAGAGATTTGTATTTAAAGTATATGATCATAGCAATTTATTCATACATTTATTTTTGAGTAGTGCATGAGGATTTTTGGTTTGGCCATATGTTGTTTGATCGAATGAGCAAAAATTTGGATGGGAAAAATTGATGTCCAATGTTTTAAATTATAAATTTCTTTCATAGGTTTTGTATTCATCATTTTTTCCAATTTACAACCGTTATATTGTAAAAAAATTTGTAAATTTTAAAGAAAATTTGATGAAAAATCTCGGGTGTTATAGTTGGTATCAAAGCCTATGCAATCTGACTACAAGTCCATAACAGTCGCAAGTCTAGAGTCGTGGCATGTAAGATTATGTTGGGAATTAGTTTTGGAAGGATCATGGTGAATATGTTTCCTTGATTCCATTTTTTTATGCCTTTGGGCAAAGTTGACCCAAAGTGCCTCAGCCGCTAAGAGATTCGGAAGGTTAAATCGCACATTTTTTTTGTTGAGGAGAGCCATGAGCTGCTATTGATTGTGTTGAGTTTCAAAAAGGTTGGCTAGTGCCTTAAATGGCTAATAAGAGTGTCAAAAGCTGCTCATTTTAATTTGAGATTATGAAGCTCCTTGTAGTGGTTTTGCATACTCCGAATGACCAAAGAGTGGTTATGGCCACTTATGTTCTGACTAGTGAAAATCTATTAGATGTATCATTCCTAATTGGTCAGCGTATGACCTAAATGGAGTACATTTCCATGGCCTTCATGGTCGTAACGATTTGAAATCCCTTTTACTGGAGGCTAGGGAGTTTGTAAGTTCTAAAAAGAGACTCTTTTCACCTCCTTCCTGGGCTTTGTGGACAAAAGCAGTTAAAAGGAAGATTTTGAGCCCCCAAGATTGTGGATGGCCTTTGAGGTAACTATTTCGACACTTGCAAGTGTTGTGGTTACCACTTATGATTTTGGGAAGGAGGGTGTGAGTTTGGTGTGGATTTGTTGATTGGTTGATCGCTCAGAGAGTAGTGGTAGACCATCCAGGGTGTTTGAAAATGGTTGGCCTTATGCTTTGGGTGGACCGTTAAGGCTAGGCGATGCACAACTAAAGGTTGTAGAGCCTTTTGGTGGGTTGTTTGATAAGTTGTCTTAGGGACTTAGTCTAGAAGAGCTAGACATTGTCAAGGATTTTCCTGACATGTTCCCTAATGACTTACTTGGATTTCCACCTAAGAGAATAGTGGAGTTCATTCAGTTAGTGCTTTAGGGCACTCTACCTCTAGGGCATCGTGCTGATGACCTGATAGAGTGGAACGAACTCAAGGATGCATTGGTAAAACTTATGGAAAAGAAGTTTATTTGACCAAGAGTACAATCTTGGGGGTACATTGGATTTTGTCAGTGAAGAAGTAGGTTGTATCCCTACATTTATGCATCGACGTCGTATGTTTAACTGAGCGACTTTTAAGAATAAGTTTATGCTCAAGTTGGATGATCTTTTAAATAAGTTATGGTCAGCCAAGATGTTTTAGGAATTGACTTTGAGATCTGATTATTATCTACCCAAGGTTTGTGATAAGGATATTCATAAGACAGCCTGGTAAAGTCAGTATGATGATTACAGGGCCTGAAGGAATTTTGAAGGGCCCTTTGGAGCTGCACTTGCCATTGATTTGAGTTTGTTTATTATAACAACTCACTCTTGCTGACCCATGGGAGGTCTTGTATGAAAGTACATTTTAATTCGCCGACATTTTGGGTTGAAGTGATCGATCTGTAGATGCTCAAATGTGAATTGTGTGGCATTATGCGAACAGGTTGAATTTCGTCAAGCAAGGACATTAGACAGTCCAAAGCCGATAAGAGAGTTATGCTGATTGGAGACAAAGTGATCTCCAGTTTCAGTTGCGAAGAGCACCTTACTCAAATCCTTTGATGGACAAGGTATGTTTTGAATGACAAAGGTCATTCCTGTTGCGAAGATTTTCTGGAAAATATCCTATTCCCGAGATGGAAACTTGAGATATTCAAGTAGATATGAGAGAGAGATACCCCGAGGTTTTTTATTGTTTCAGCTATATGTTGTAATTTGATCTAGAAATTTAGGGGATGAAATTTTTCCAATGAGGGAAGAATGTAATGTCCCTAATTTTCTACGAATTTCTGTGATTTTCCTGCTATTTTTCTGATCTTTTTAGGCTAGAAAATATGATGTTTCAGTGTATTTGTATTTGTGTATTTGACCTCAGTATTATACCTGTAGAGTCGGGTGTGGGATTTTGTCGCGGGCCTCGCCATGCGCTTTTAGAGCCAATTTTGGAGGTACAATGCATAAACAGGAGGTTAACGCGTGTTGGGGACATAAAAGGAAAAAAGATATATAAGTATGGAATTGATCAACACATTCCAGAAGCTCCAGGACGTCCAAAAACTTTTGACATCCAGTAAGAATGAGAGAAACCCGTGAGAGTTTTCGGTCGCTCTGTCGAGCCTCCTACATTGTTATTCCGCTGGTTCTTGTCGGGATCTACTTTGCCTTGCTGACACGAGTCCATTGGTACCAACTAAGACCCCCGCCATGTCCACCTTGCTCATCCATAAGGTACCAGTCTTTTCATCGGTTTTTCTTATCTTTGAGCTTCCTTTTTGGGCCACCGGAGGACGATTTCGCCCTCATTTGATGCCACCCTCCATTGGACTTATCTTCATCCAGCCACCATGAACTCATAGGGTCCAACCAGGGCTACAACCATACTTTCCTTGCTCCTTCGCAAATTGCCAATACTTTACTTGGTTTTGTTTCTTTCTCACTGTGCAAAAACAAATTTGATCGGGACGACTGTTTCATCACCTCCGTCAGCCATCTCTGATCATCCAGCATCCCTCCATGTCATGTGTGACTGAATCGACCTCCTATGCCACCTCTGCTCCTCTCCTCCACCTGGCTCTACCTCCTCACTGTTCCACTTTTACTACACCAACTTTTCCGTTTCCGTGTGAATCGGGTGGTCGCCATTGGAGAGCCACATGCCATTTGGCCATTGTTGGCTCTCCCCTGACTTGGCAACAATGAGGGATGGCCACACAAGCCATTTGGCCATTGTGGGTTCTCTCCTTGTCCTATAATGTGCTAAATGCACAGCTGCCCACACCATTGGTTTTGTTGTGGATGGCGATTGGTTGTGTTGTCGTATCCACTGGCCACCACTAGGGCCTTAGCATTGTCACCATTTTTGGGCCTTAGGCTGCCACCGTCGAGCCCTCTCCCCCTCCCCTTTGGCCATGTGTGCATGAGGTCATGCATGTGATTTACGGTTTAGGTGCCATTTTCGCTCCGCCTGACCATCGACTAGCTCTGCCAACAAGTGGATTTGACACAAGATCCCTCCTCCATCCTTGAGCATCGCCCAATTCCCTCCACCCTTATGTGGGCCCTTGTTGATGCAAAATCGCCGCCGTTGCGGGCTATCTGCGGCTGATTTCTCATTGCCGGCCTACCTTCAGTGTGTACACCTCGACTTTTGGTCACACCTGCCACTCATTAGCATGACCTTTCTCCCGGCCACCCTTAATGCGTCACCATAGATCGCGGATTTTTCCGCATTGAGTTGTGTCACCCCGTTTAGCCGTGAGTACTTACTACACTTCCTAAACCCTCGGGACAACAACTCTCAACTTGGCAATGCTTTCGACCAATAAATCCATTGCCGACACTGACACCATTGTGTGCTCACCATCAAATGTCATGGATTACAAGGTACGGGAGCTTTGAACTCGTAATTTCATGATAGAATGCTTTAAATGTGTAGAGGGATGATAGGATTGTATGATTCAATGCTTTGGATGTTAAATCATGATTCATTTGCAAGATGTAAGAGGATAAATTGTGTCATGTTCAAATGCATAAGACATACATGTGAGCTCTAATATGGTTGATGTATGTGTGTGCTAGTAATGGCTAGCGAGTATGTTCGTAAGCTCTGTATGTGGAATATGTGTGTACTAGTGATGTCTAGTGAGTATATTGGTAAGCTATGTATGTAGAATATGTATGTGCTAGTAACGGTTAGCGAGTATATTGATAAGCTTCATATGTGGATTATGTCTGTGCTAGTATGTGTATGTTATACATGTGTAATGGACATACATATATATGATGGCTATACGCCGGTGCAATGGATATGTGCATGTGGGTAGAAGTATGGGCGATGGATGGTAAGAGGTAATAGAAGGTTTGGTATGAAGTTGATTGTGGATGTGTAAGTGTATGACGGAAGATAGAGGATGTAAGTTTGACGGGCGAGGATTGGAATGGATCAGTTTGGACTGGAGTGCATGTTGCGGGATTGTCAGATAGTAAGAGTTGCATAACTGTACAAGCATAACGTACAAATTATGAAGTAAAGAGTAAGTATAATAAGTGAGGTATAAATAAGAGGGTGATAACTACGGTTGGCTATGAGGAGCTCAGTTTGATGACTTCCGAGTAAGATGTGTTGGCCATAAGGTAGATGACAGAGATTGTATGAATATGTAATGATTTGATGTATGATATGTTTTGATTATGAGAAGGATGGGTTAAGTGAAGTCTGCTGCCTTGACGTACTAGGGTTTCAGATCGGGCTCAACTTCGGTTTGATCAGTGGAGCGCTATATGTTTGAGAGTTTTTGTGGCATAATTGGACTTCATAACTTTATTCAAACTTGAACTATAAGCAAAGCAAATGATAGCATTGTGAGTTTGAGACCGGGGGGTTTCAATGGCTTAAATTCCGTGTTTGAGCTTGCCGATAAAGAGTGGGCTGAGAATTTCTCATGTCTTTCAATGGTGTTTATCTTGTGGGATGTTGTTAGTGTGCTATATTGAACCCAAGACATTTGATGCTCTATTGAGCTTGACACATGGGCGGGGCCTACTCAAAAAGAGCAGGATAACCTACCCATTTGTGGTCTTGTTTCGAAGGGCTCGTCAATACGAGTCCATCCGTGCATAGAACGTGTGATTCCGACTTCGGGGTAAGAAGATATCGTGCATTGAAGTTTAGATATTTTTGGATTAAAATAATATGAAAAATATATTATTTTAATCATAAAGGACAGAATAGCTGGCGTCATGATGACGCCAACGGCTGGCATCAGCCGTGCCGCCCAACGTGTGGCGCGGTGCCGCGTGGAGGGGGGGCCGTGGGCCCGTGCGATGCGTGGTCATCCGTGCGTCATCCTGCGTGTACGCGGGATGGGGCCCGCATCGCGGGCCGGCTCCCACACGATGCACGGGAGCAGCGCATCACGCATGTGTGGCGCTAGGCCGGGCCCTGCACGATGCATGGCGCGCACGTCCCCGGGAGCGTTTCGTACACTCTCGGGTCCTCCCCTATAAATTAGATTCTCGTTTCTTTTCCGGGGGAGTTTTCCGACTCGTTTGGAGTCCGTTTTCTTCCGTTCATGAGGCATTCCTAGCTAATTCAAGGGTGATCTACACAATGGCATGGTCCATTCCTCGAGTTAGCTCTCCTATAAGGGAGGAACGACCCGGGGTAAGAGGAGGCTCTGTCCACCACCCTCCTACCCCAAGAGAGAGAGAGACAGCCCGGAGAGAGAGGAGGCTCCGTCCTCCATTACCTAGCCAAATCAAGAGAAGTGGCCCGAAGTAGTGGAGGCTTCGTTCTCCACCGAAGGACCATGATGTGTGAGAAACACCCTGAGTAGGGGAGGTTCTGTCTGCCGCCCACGGGCCAGAAAACCAAAAGTCTCCGAGAAAGGGGAGAGTTGGTCGGGTCATCTTTCAGGACAAGGCGATGAACGTATGGAGGCTAGAGGAGGCCATGCCCGCTGTCTTCGGATCTGAGGGGGAGGACGCCCAGAAACGAGCTTCCCGATTACCGCTACCCCGTGAGACATCAGGGGAGTAAGAGTTTCTTACCTCCTAGTTTAATTATAATGACATGTGCTAGTTATGATATGTGCTATGCTATGCTTTTATGCCATGATGCATGATGTGTGCCGTCTCGCTCTAGATTAGAGAGAGACGGGTTGTGCGTGTGTTTATATTATGATATGCTATGCTTATATGCCATGATGTGTGCCGTCTCGCTCTGGGTTAGAGAGAGACGGGGGCTGCGTATGTTTATATTATGATATGTTGTGCTTATATGCCATGATGTGTGCCGTCTCGCTCTGGGCTAGAGAGAGACATGTTGTGTGTGTGTTCGGTCTCGGCTCAGTGATAGAGCGAGACCTATGATTGTGTTCTGTCTCACTCTATGATAGAGCAAGACGTGTGATGTGTGCGGTCTCGGCTAAGTGATATAGCGAGACGTGCGATGCATGTGGTCTCGGCTCAGTGATGGAGCAAGACATGTGAATGTGATGGTCTTGCTCTAGGATAGAATGAGGAATGTTGTGGTGGTCGTGTGGTACTCGTCTCTATGATAGAGCGAGATGTTTGTTGCCAATGTTTTATCGGGCTTTTGTATAACTCCGATTAAATATTCGAAGATACATATTTTATACGTATGAGTTTTTGGTATGCTGGTTGTATGTAGTAGCCAATATGCAGAATTATGTCCGGATCCGATCGTATCGGAGTAACATCGTGGATGTTATCCGATATGTACGTAGGCAACCAACGGCAATGCAACGTTGGCCCGGTCCGAATTAGTTATATAATTAGGCCAGTTCTTGCCTATGCGCAATGGAGCGCTAAAGTTTCGGAGCATGTAGAGGAACGAGAAGACTCTCGCACTCAGAGTGTGCCGCTCTTGGTTATGGGTTTGGTTTTCATCGATTCCGAACACCCAGCCCGGGTTGGTTCTCGGGTTGGGGCGTCACAGTAGTATCATGGAACTACTCTGACCTATTTGATCTTATGCTCCATGAGCATTGGTGTGCCTTGCCTTCGAAAAAGTCCATGGACTCTAATCACTCCCCGGAGGTTAAGGTGATTCCCCATTGGCATTCCTTTCCATTTTGACGCTGGAGTTTATTAGTTGTAATGAGCTTTTGTGGTCGATAGTATGTGTATGACTGTATGAGTGAGTATATATGTTTATGAGTAAATGTATGTTTTTGAGTAAGACTATAAGCTTATGTTTCTGAGGAAGATTGTAAGAGTATATATCTAAGCAAGACTATAAGTGTATGTTTCTGAGAAAGACTATAAGTGTAATGTTGTACGAGTAAGGTCGTACAAGTAAGATTGTACAAGTAAGGTCGTACAATATGTGTAAGTTGTATGAGTAAGCATACGATTATATAAGTAAGTTTGTATGTAACACCCCAAGTTTTAATTCACATAAGCATGTGGCAATGCTAACTCAGGGTGTTAACTTGCCAAGTCAATATCACAACACATAAATAAATTACCTACTAAAGTAAAATCTTCATTAACCAGGATTTTGGCTCAGCCAAGTATAAGCACTATAACATAATAAAATAACATGATTAGAAATCTGATTGCAACACAGTGCCTTATTACAATTTAGCATGAAGTAAATAAACTAAAGCCCTACTAGTTGTGGAGAATCTACCCTGCTAACTTTGGTCAACTCCTACTCTAAAACTAGTGTTGATCCTGCATCCAAAGATGCATGAGTATTTCTACAAATACTCAGTAGGTGGCATGAAAAACCACCCTGAAATAGAAGATTATGATAATAGAAAAAACTATGTAAAAACATTTGTCAACACAATGCAAAACATCCTTCATAAGGTATCACATAAAGGTAATATACATGGTAATGATTATCAAATAAACCACACTCCTAAACTAGCAACTCATGCAAACTTAAACAACTCAATTGACGTCTACACTATTCAGAAAACAACTTAGTTATTGTCATTTGAAAAACCGACTCCCATTCATGAGGAGTATTGCACATAAGCAGGAAATTCCTAACATCCCTAGGGATCCACTTGGATCAGCCATGGGTCTAGAGATGCAGGTACCAACTGTTCTCATGGACACACTATCCGGAGGTAGATGAGCCTTCATGATGCTCAAAAACCTGGTTTGCGCATTTGCAAGGATCTATCGTCCCAAAGAAGTGGAGACCACGAAGGTCTAAAAGAGTACCGCCATGGCTATTGTAGTGAACTAGCATAATGCAGAATCAACATATGACTTAATGCATTCAAAGATTTAATATTAATCACAACCTATCATGCATACAACTGACTCTCATGATTGGCAAGATAATAGGTAGATTTAGAACTTAAGTATGTGAACAAATCAACATGACAAGTATTCAGACTTATGCTCAGATAAACTAACCAATTCAACATTATAATAAAAAGGATTTGGGGTTGAGATGAACAACTCAAATCAGCCACCTAACATGATAAGTTCAGGCTGAAACAACCATCAACATTCAACCTAAGGTATATCACAATCAAGGCTGAAATTCAGGGACAACATAGGCTGAATTTTAAAGGAATCCTAAACTGAAATTCAAAGACTTCTTAGTTTGAAATTCAGAGATTCAATAAGCATAAATACATCATGAACTAAGGCTCAAACATTAAAGATTTAAATCAACAAGATTATAACCTAAATCCAAGCTGAGAATCAAGTATTAGATAGGCAATAATATAACCTAAACTAGGGCTAAAATTTTGGTATTCTCTCAGCATGATTGGAACATAAATCAAGGCTGAGAATTTGATATTACTTTGGCCAAAGTAGAGCCTAAAACAAGGCTTCAAATTATGGGTCTAGAAAAGCAAAAGTAGAGCCTAAACCTAGGCTTCAAATTAGGGATCTAGACAAGCAAAATTAGAGCCTAAACCTAGACTTAAAATTAGGGATTAAATTGACCAAAGTATGGCCTAAACTAAGGCCACAATCCAGGGATTAAATTGGCTAAAGTATGGCGTAAACTAAGGCCACAAACCAGGGATTAAATTGGCCAAAGTATGGCCTAAACTAAAGCCACAAACCAGGGAATAAATTGGCCAAAGTATGGCCTAAACCAAAGCCACAAACCAGAGAATAAATTGGCCAAAGTATGGCCTAAACTAAGGCCACAAACCAGAAATAAAATTCAGCAGAGTTTATGCCCAAATTATGAATAATAAACATGACTAAAATCAAAATTATTCATGCCAAACATAGGGCTAAGATAGATGACAAAAATTAGCAACATGCTTGTATTAATTAAGGCTAATCTACTTGACAAAAATCAGAATCATGCATGCACAATTCAGCCATATATATATGAGATAACATCAACATCATTCAAAACTAGTAAAGGCTAATTCATGACATCAAAAACCCCCTTAGAACAAGGTTGAACTATGGTTGAATCACATCTGTCAAAATCTCATGCTTAAGGGTGTAAAAAGAACCACCTACTTGTACCAACTTGTCCCCAAAGCTCCTAGTCCTTTCTCCTACGCTTCTAGACCTTGAATTCAATCCAAAGGAGGCTGATTTGTGCCTTCTAAACTTGCTAGTAATGGAAGTCCTTGTTGGGAGATGGAAGAAGAGGAAGAAGATAGGAGAAGTGTAGTTCAAACCAATGCCCAAAAAGGGTGGTTTGCCCCCTCCTTTCCCCTTTTATAAAGTCCCTTCCTAGTTCTAGGATTTTAGAGCCAATAAGAGGGCTGACCTAATGTGGGTGGACTCCTCTATAAGAGTCATATATTCCCCCCCTTCCTATTAAGATAAGAACATGAAATACAGTCCTTAAAACCTCCCCCATGTTTATGGAGTTCGCCCCCTATAAAGTAGGGGCCGCCCCCTACACTCTAGGGGCTGCTCCCTCACACTCCTCTTGGGTCTCCTACACATCTTGGACTCTCCCTAATTTATAATAAACTAATTCCCTTAGGACTCCTTACTATACATATGATTAGGACTCCCAACTCCTACCACGATTAGGACTCCCAACTCCTAGCATGAGTAGGACTCCCAACTCCAAGCACGATTAGGACTTCCAACTCCTAGCACGAGTAGGAATTCCAACTCCTAGTACAAGTAGGAATTATAACTCTAAGTATGATTAGGACTTCCAACTCCTAGCACGAGTAGGAATTTCAACTCCTAGCACGATTAGAACTTCCAACTCCAAGCATGAGTAGGAATTTTAACTTCTAGTACGTTTAGGACTTCCAACCAAAGTTGGACCCCTAAACCCTAAGTGGACTACCCCCTTTCAAACAAGGGTTGGACCAAAAACCTAACTAGTTAACATACAAAATAATCGTAGGTTTTGAAAGCAAATACGGGCAGCAAATAACACACACACAAGCAAAGCAAAGAAAAAAAATTTACCTAAAATTGGGGGTGTTACATTGTAAGACTCCGATTAAGAGAGTATGTGTAAGATTGCTTTGATGGTATGTATTTGGCATGATTATATGCGTATGGGCATGATTATTATATGCTTGTCAACTTCATGTTTGAGTTGCATGAATGTATCTATGTATGGACTTACTCAGTTCACTATTTAGAACTCCCCTACTGAGTATGAAAATATTCATTTACCCTATTTTTTTAGCCCTGTTAGTCAAGAGGCTTTTGCAGGTTTGTGATGTAGAGCTCCTCGAGATGGATGCTCGTTTATGTGGGGGATTAATTCCCTTTAACTTAAGTATATCTTTGACTCACTATGAGTATTATTTTGTGCCACATTCTCTTGTAATGATTAAAATGTTCATGCTTTCTAGACTTGTAATGTAACACCCTGACCCGGTTCGGGGGTTATTCGAAAAACTAAATTGGAGTGTATATAAATAAACAGAAAAATTAACACTGAGACTTACTAGGAGCCGCGGACTCGGTGTGCTAGAGTCATAACATTTTCCATACACTACGGAGCTTTAACATTCCATTGTACATAGATTAGAACAAACCTAATTTTATACTATGTTATTCCAATGCGATCGGATCCAAACGTAGTTCTACCTAACGACTATTACATGCATTAGGCATTCGAAAGTCATATACGTTAAAATGCATATATCCTTATATTTGAATAAATCATTCAGAGTTAGACGAAAATCTTATAAATCATTGGAGTTAAACGAAAGCCAATAAATTAGCAAAATCACACCTCTTCACTCTATCACATAGCATAGCAGAACATACCATAGAGTAACATATTGGATCATATCAGATTTCATCTGACCATACTATTCATATCATATCACAATAGAGCATTTTAGTGCAGATCAAATCACAACAAAATATATCAAAGAAGATCGAATTAGAACATATCAACATATATCAGATCATAGCAAATCATATTTCTTAATCAGTATATTAATATTACTAATTAAGATGTGCATGCATATAAATTAGCGAAATCACACCTCTTCACTCTTATCCCGGGGATGTTTCTCTCGCTATGTAGCCCTTCGGAGGAGGATAGTGCCTCTCCTACTCTAGGCCACTTGCCTCGTTGTGGCCCACTGATGGAAGATGGAACCTCCCCTTACACTAGGCCACTTCTCTTTCCTTAGAGATAGATGGCTAAGAACACCTTTTGAATAGAAGAAAACAAACTCAAAACGACTCCAGAAACTCTTCCCTTAGTATTCGAGGGTGCCAGGTAAAGTCACCTTTTATTCCAAGGTGTTTCAACCTTATAGAGTTGCTAATTCAAGGAATGACTGCTTTCATTGCATAGAACATCCTCGAATTAGCTAAGAAGGCCTTTTGAAAGATTCGAATCGGACTCAAAACAAGTGAGAAATGAAAAAAAGAAGTTTCGGAATGAATTTCAATCAAAAGGATCGACTATATATAGTGGAGTGAGGTGAACGTGTGTTTGACACGTGAGAGATGTGCGTCAGTTTTTTTGATGCATCGCCACGTGTTGCCACGTGACGACTCATTTAATAATTTTTTATTTCTTTCTTTTTCAAAACTCTAAAATACAATATCTTCCTACACCGAAGTCAAAATCATGCATTCCTAGTACCGATAGACTCATATCAAAGAGCCCTTCGAAACTAGACCCGACATAGATAGGTTATTCCGCACTTTTGTAAGTGGGTCCTGCCCATGTGGTATATTTTTCGAGGGTCATAACTTTCATTCCCGACCTCTGTTTCGCGTGTTCTTTGGTTTGTTACACTCGTTACTTCAAGCTCTAACAAAATACTAGAATTCTATTCCCTGAAACCCCCTAAAACTTAATTGATAATTATATAATTACCCCTAACCCTCCTTAGACCGGGGGTTAAGCATAATCGCAACACAAGGTGTTACATGTAATTTGGATTAAACTATGGACTGTTATGGGACTTGCTCTAAGGGATGCCTAGGAGAGATTCATATTTAAAGTCTATGATCATAAAATTTTATTCGTACATTTGTTTTCAGGTAGCGCTTGAGGATGTTTGGTTTGGTCGTACGATGTTTGATCAAGTGAGTAAAAATTTGGTTCGGAAAAATTGATGTGTGATGTTTTAAATTATAAATTGTTTTTGCTAGTTTCTTATTCGTCATTTTTCCCTATTTATAGTCATTATATTGCAAAAAAAATCCTTACATTTTAAAGAAAATGTGATAAGGTGGGATGTTTCACACCACCTCTCCCTAGTGTTAGTGGGATGTAAAGATAAGAATCTTGTACCTGACTTGGAGAAATGTCATTTTATGGTACAAAAGGAGATTGTTCTTGGGCATGTCATATCACATAAGGGCATTGAGGTTGACAAAGCTAAAATTAATTTAATTTCTCATCTTCCACCTCAATGGACTGTAAAAGAAGTTAGATCATTTTTGGGTCATGCAAGCTTTTATAGGAGATTCATCAAAAACTTTAGTCGAATTTCTAGACCTTTGTGCAATTTACTTGCCAAAGATTCTCCATTTATTTTTTATGATGAGTGTCTTCATGCTTTTAAAATGCTAAAAACTGAACTGACCTCTCCACCTATTATTAGACCACCTGATTGGAGTATGCCCTCTAAAATTATGTGTGATGCCTTTGATTATGTCATTGGTGATGTTTTAGGGCAACACATTGATAAACTTCCTCATGTGATCTACTATGGCAGTAAAACTCTAAATGATACTCAACTCAACTACTCCACCACTAAAAAAAAGTTATTAGTTGTTGCTTTTACACTAAATAAGTTTAGGTCCTATTTATTAGGGTCTAGGGTCTTTGTCTATTCTGATCTTGCTGCATTGAAGTACATTTTGTCTAAAAAGGATGATAAACCTCTTCTTCTCCGATGGATAGTGTTGCTATAGGAATTTGATCTTGAAATTTGGGACAAGAAGGGTTTCAACAATGTTGTAGTAGACCACTTATCATGTTAACAGTTAATTTTACTAATGATTATGTACCTATTACTGAGCTTTTTCTTGATGAGCATTTACTTCATATCTCCCAATTGCCTTGATATGCTGATATAGTGAATTATCTTGTTACTGAGCAAATTCCTTCTCATTGGACTAAACAAGATAGATTAATTTTTTAGTTGAGGTTAAGTACTTGTTTTGGGACTACCCTTGTTCAAATATTGTCCCAACCAAATAATTAGGAAGTGTGTTCCTAAAAATGATCAACAAAATGTCATTCCCGTTTGTAATGATCGTGCTTGTGGTAGTCACTTTAGTTCTAGAAAGACTGCTGCAAAGATTTTGCAGTGAGGATTTTATTAGACCACTATTTTTAAAAATTCTCACACTTATTGCTTAGCCGTGAAAGATGCCGAAGTTAGGGAGTATATTGCACTGAAATATGATGCCACTAAACCCAATTTTGATAGTTGAGATATTTGATGTTTGGGGCATTGATTTTATGGGTTCTTTTTCAAATTCTTTTGGTAATCTATACATCCTTATCGGGTTGATTATGTGTCTATGGGTAGAGGCAATTGCTTGCAAAACCACCTTCCAGTCTCGTCAGTCTTGGTCTTGGCTAGTTCTCGCCTGAAGAAATTACAATCAACCAAACCAAACAACAATAGAACCTCTCCATCCTCTAGAAAAGATTTTTCAAATGAACAAAAATATTTATTAATATTTATCGAATCAGGCCAACATCACTCGATGTTAGTTGCCTACTTACTAAGCAAATAATATCTTCAATGTTATTCTAACAAGATCATATTAACATGTAGTTTTGCCTAGAAAATACAATATCTTAATAATCAAAACATCGAACATGTAATGCTTAAGTATTTTCAACTAACCTACATTATATTCAAGTCCTTTAATTGTTCTACTTGTGCTAATTAACAATCAATAACAAGCAATGTCATTAATTACCGCACAAACCTTCTGACAGACCCACCTAGGAGTGCTTCTTACCAAAAATCCATTAACTTCAACTAGATCATAAATTTTCAGATGACTTTAGACTTGCAGTTAGAAAAATGGCTCTAATACCATAGCCATAGCATAGCCCGTGGCTATGCAATGGCGTGGCTAGCCAGCTATTGGATTCACCACATAGGGCAAGCATTCTAAGGTGCCAAATTGATATAAATAGGGGAGGGGAAGCTCTTTTTCACACACTATTTTCTCCTCTTCCTCTCAGATTTCACCCTTCTCCTCAAACCTTCTCTCCTCCATTTTCAACTCATTTCTTGCTCTATTTCGTCCATACAAAAACCAATCCTACCTAAGTTGAGGGCGATCTACATTGTGGAGGGGTCCATTTTTTGAGTTAGATACTCTGAAGAGGGAAAATAACCCAGGGTATTAGGAGACTTTGTCCTCCACTTTCAGGCAAGAAGGAGAAATCTTCCCAACATAAGGGGAGGCTCCCTCTATTGTTTCCAAGCGTAGAAGGAGATTTTGTCATAACACGAGGGGAGGTTTTGCCCACCGCTTTTAAGCCTAGAAATAAGATAAGGCTTCTATCTGCAGCCACTACTCTTGCCAAATTTAAGAACATGCTACAACTAGGCCATACAATCTTGTAATTTTTTCATAAAAGGGTATTATTTGGGTCAAATTGAGCACTAAAATAATAGTGTCTCATATGCCTCTAAGAGAGATTTTATCGAGATGCGAACTTTAGAATATTACTATTATTTAAATGGCATTACTAACAATTTTGTTTTGATTTTAAATGTAGTTATTTTAGAAAGCCCACAAACTATAATCACTTTTGAAGGGTAGCTTTTTGATATAAAGCCCAAAAGCTATTGGAGTTATAACACCTTGGTACTGCCTATTAAGGCATATGACATGCCCATGAAATGGAATATCGTGAGAAGATCACATTCATTATGCTCCCATTGCCCTATGAGCATGGGTGTATGTCATTCCGGTATCAACAACATTCTATGAATGATGATTTATCCAATTTTGAATTATTTATCAAATTCTATAAATAATGATTTATTCAATGTTGTGAACTATTTATAGGACTCTATAAAAGGCTCTTTAATATAATTTTTTGTACAAGAAGTATGTTTTGATTTTGTTAGTCAATAAGAATGCTTTGAGTTATTTTAGTCAACTTTCAAATATGAATTAAGAGAATAATGTTTTTTGCATCTTTGATTATGCTTTACATTATAGCATGTTAGTAGAATTTAACTCTATCTATTGATTATAAATATACTTACCCAACCCTAAACACTACATGTTTGAATAGTGGAGATGATTTTAATGAAGATGGCCCGTAGAACTTTGAAAGATCTACATTTTTGGATTTACTTTCTCAAGCTTTTTTGTTATGCATTAATTTTGTATATTATGTTGTTTTGATGTTGTCAAGGCATGTTGAGCGAACATTGGCTGGTGCCGCCCCTGGAATAATGGAAATCTAGTGGTCATGAGGCTAGATGGGAGGCAGCCCCAGCGGCTTTGCAAACAAATCCTCATGGTCTGTTAGTAGCACCTGCAAATTAGAGGGAATCTGATCCTGTGGGACGCCCATAATAGCCCGCTATTGTAAGAGAAGTCCCTGAGGTGTAAACCGGAAGAAGGAGCTCATGTCCTGGGCCGAAAGAAGAGTGTCAGGCCGTGACCCCTCCAACCGAACCTGCTGTCCATGATGCTCGAATTCCATCACCATATCCCGAAAATTCCACACAACATCACCCAATTCCTGCAGCCACTGTACTCCCAAGACGACATCCACCCCTTTTGTGGGCAACAAGAACAGGTCAATGACAAAAGCATTACCCTGAATTGAAAGGGTAATATGAGAACACACACCGGCACTCCTAAGATGCATCGCCAATCAACACATCAAATGGTTTCAAGTCCGACACTAAACACCCGAGGCGATGAGCTACCTTATCATTAATAAAATTATGAGTAGAACCACTATCGATCAAGATAGCTACCTGTTCCCACTTTAGGAATCCCTGCACCCGCATAGTGCATGGAGTGAAAGCACCAGAGAATGCATGAACTAAAATTTCAGGCAGCACATCCTCTAGTTCAATGCTGGCTGGACTGTCCACGTCATCGTCTACCTCCTTGTTGTGCACGATGACCAGACTCAACCAGTTAGCGAAGGATTAGTGCTTAGCCTTTCGTTTATTATTTCCATAGTTGCTTTGGGACGATTTGCTATTTTAATAGTTAGTATTATGGATATTTAGATGTATTTTGGGTTGGTTCAATCAGTGGTTGGGGTTAGCTGAACCACTGACTGGCGTGCATCCCTAGGGAAGTGGGCCGGCCTAGGTTGGGTTGGTGCGACTCCCTGGGGGATTGGTCATCCCCTATATGGGGCGATCTCCTTTCTTTTGACAGTTATGCAAGTATTGAATCCCAGTTTCTCCCCTTTCTCCATTACTTCTCCCCTTTCCCTGCGTAATTCTCCTTGATATCGATCTTGCCTGCATCGGGCACATCATTGGTATCGGAGCAATTACGATCCTTGGCCATGGCCAAAGGTAAGCAAGCTGTAGCGGTTTCTGAGGTTCCCTCGGAGAAGGAAGTTTCGGCGTCAACGCCCACAGACAATTCGAAGGAATCTCCTACGGCAGCCAGCGAACCCACCATGTTTGAGCTCATGGCATTGCTGCAAGCCATGAACTTTTGTTTGATGAATGTGGAAACTGCGCAAACAACGGCTGTCCTACCAGATCCGTCCCACACTACTTTAGAGTGGGGAGGGCCATCTCAGCCCTTCGCGCCAACTGTTCCCTGTCCTCCAGTGTTAGCAGACATGGGCGCATGAGGCTTTCTAGATCCCATGCGCCTGAGCATTGGAAATCCAGCACTGGAAGGGAGATGCCTGGCCTGGGGCATGCGAGGCGCACCAGGTGTTTGGGAAAATGTCCCTGTGATGCCGCCCCCTCCAAACCAGTTCCAGGAAGCTGAGGAAGAGTGGGACGAGTATCTCGGCCATCATGGCGGGCAACAAGGTGGGGCTGAACCCCATTTGGCCCGGCTACAGTTCCCTCGCTACAATGGGGATGACGATCCAGTGGAATGGCTGTACAAAGCGGAGAAGTTCTTCTCCTACCAGGGAACACACTCTGAGACAGAGCGTCTGCGCATCGCGGCCTTTCACTTGGATGGAGATGCATCGGTTTGGTTCTAGAACTTTGAGAAAGAAGTGCGCTATCCTACCTGGGCAGCGTTCTCTGACGAGCTCTGCATCCAGTTCAGCCCGAATGAATTTCAGGACTTCAACGAGATGTTATCAGCTCTACGCCAGACCACTACTGTGCATGCCTACTATACGGAATTCATGAAGATGGCCAACAGACTCCCTGAATGGCCGATGGCCGCCCTAGTGGGCACGTTCAAGAGGGGGTTAAAACCAGAAATTTCAAAAGAGATGTGCCATTCCCTTGCACCAGTATGCAGGATGTGGTGCGTCATGCCCGCACTGAGGAGGAAAAGTTGTCCCAGCAGTGCAAGAGCGGACGCCTAGGACCTCCACCCCAGTCTGTACTGAGCTCTAATCCTATGGCGGCTTCTTCTAGTAGTCCAGCCGCTGGCCGCCCAGGCCAAACGGCTGCAGTGTCCACTCCGATTGTTCGTCATCTCACCCCCATCCAGATGGACGAATGCCGGGCAAAGGGCTTGTGCTTTCGTTGTGATGAAAAATTCATGCCTGGCCATCGCTGCACTGTGAATGGCAGCTTGCTTGTGGAGGAGTGATGTGCCCAATGCGGGCATGATCGAACAATGCGGGCATGATCGATATCAAAAAGAATTACGCAGGGAAAGGGGAGAAGTAATGGAGAAATGGGAGAAACTGGGATTCAATACTTGCATAACTGTCAAAAGAAAGGAGATCGCCCCATATAGGGGACGACCAGTCCCCTAAGGAGTTGCGCCAACCCAACCCAGGCCGGCCCACTTCCCTAGGGACGCACACTAGTCAGTGGTTCGGCTAACCCGGGCTACTGACTGAACCAACCCAAAATACATCTAAATATCCATAATACTAACTATTACAATAGCAAATCGTCCCAAAGCAACTATGGAAATAATAAATGAAAGTCTAAGCACTAATCCTTCGCTAACTAGTCGAGTCTGGTCATCGTGCACAACACTCCACCATGCTTCCGCTATTCGCGTTGTCCTCAAGGCGACCAATTTGGATAACAGGCCAGAAAATCATCTTCGGGCATCCACGTGGCATCCTCCAAAGGCTGACCCTGCCAAGAAAGCAAGACCTCAGTAATAATACGGCCAGAGCTTCGAACCCGACGCTTCTGCAGGACAGCAACAGGGACACGATCATCGGGCACAAGCGGCCCCATCAAGGGAGGAGGAGGAGCGTCCCACGCCAAAGCAGCATCACCCACAAAGCTTCGCAGATGGGAGACATGAAACTCCGGATGAACTAAAGAATCAGGAGGAAGAGTCAGGCGGTAGGCCACCTGTCCAACATGTGCCTCAATAACATACGGACCATGGAAGCGGGGCGCAAGCTTGGAGTTCGCCAGCTAAAACAGTGAAGTCTGGCGCTGAGGAAGAATGGAGACATAGACCAAATCACCAACAGCAAATTCCCGATTCGTATGACGACGATCATAAACCTACTTCATCTGGTTTTGAGAAGCCAACAAATTTTCTTTAAGCTGGCGTAAGACCTCATCACGTGTCTGCAACATATAATCCACCTCAGCAACAGAGGAGCGACTCGGCACATAAGATAAAACGGTCGGTGGCGGCCGCCCATAGAGCACCTCAAACGGGGTGAAACCAGCACTCATATGATAGGCCATATTATAAGACCATTCAGCCCAAGGAAGGAGCTGAAGCCACCGGCGGGGCTGCATCATGGTGAAGCAGCAGAGGTACTACTCCAAGCAACAGTTAACCACCTCCGTCTGGCCGTCCGTCTGAGGATGATAAGCGGTGCTTATATGTAAAGAAGACCCCTGCAATATAAAAAACTCCTGCCAGAACTGTGAGAGAAATACCCAGTCTCGGTCAGAGACAATCGTGTGCAGCATACCATGCAGGTGCTCCACCTCGCGAACAAAGAGCTCAGCAACCGTCTTTGCAGTAAAGGGATGGCCTAGCGCGCAAAAATGAGCATATTTCGACAATCGGTCCACCACAACCATAATGACGGACTTACCCTGCACCACCCGTAAAGCCTCAACAAAATCCATCGAAATGTCATCCCAAACCTTCTCTGGAATTGGCAAGGGTTGGAGCAACCCGACTGAGGAGGTGGTTGTGGCTTTAGCCCGCTGACAAACATCACAAGCAGCGACATAATCGTGGACTGCACGACGGATGCCTCGCCATAAGAAGTTCTGGCATACCCTCTTATACGTACGGAAGGACCCCTCGTGACCAGCCATAGGAGTGTCATGGAAGTGCGAAATGATACGGCTGTGCAGATCAGAAACCTCCGAAACCCACAAACGGTCTTTCCAAAAGAGAAGACCATCTCGCCACACAAAGAAAGGCCGGGCTGCTGGATCGGCGTGAATGGCATCAATAATCTCCTGTGTCCATGAATCCATACCATAAGCCCGCTGTAGCTCCTCAACAAATGGGCAAGAAAGGGTGGAGATGGTGAAGCAAGTACCCGGAACAGGACTACGAGAGAGCGCATCAGCGACGATATTTTCGGACCCCTTTTTGTACACCAACTCATAGTCATAGCCAAGCAATTTACTCACCCACTGCTGCTGAGCCGGAGTAGACACTCACTGATCCAAAAAATATTTCAGCAGTTGGTGGTCTGTGAGAATCTGAAAACGACGACCCAATAAGTACGGACGCCATTTGGTAATGGCAAGGATGATAGCCATCATTTCCTTCTCATACACTGACAGAAACAAGGAACGACCAATGAGAGCTTTGCTGAAATAAGCGAGAGGGCGGATATCCTGCAAGAGGACAGCGCCCAAGCCTTTCTCTGATGCATCCGTCTCCACCACAAATGGCTGACTAAAATCTGGCAAGAGCAAGACCGGTGCAGACACCATGGCCTGCTTGAGCTCTTCGAAGCCTATTTGGGTCACGGGCGACCAGACGAATGCCCCCTTCTTCAACAGTTCCGTAAGAGGATGAGCCAACTCACCGTACCAAGGGATAAATGACGATAATAACTTGTAAGGCCAAGAAAACCCCAGAGCGCTCTGACACATGAGGGAGTCGGCCAAGAGAGCATAGCGGCCACTTTGGCCAGATCTGTAGCAACACCGTTCTGGGAAATAATGTGACCCAAATACTCAACCTGTGGGCTGCCAAAGGAACACTTTGAACACTTCAAAAATAAGGAATTAGCATGCAATATAGAGAAAACCGACCTGAGATGTGTCAAGTGTTCTTCCCACGACCGACTGTACACCAAGATATCATCGAAGAAGACCAATATGTGGTGACGAAGAAAGGGCCAAAAAATATCATTCATAAGAGACTGGAACGTGGAGGGGCGTTGGTCAAACCAAAAGGCAAGACCAAGAACTCAAAATGGCCATCGTGAGTCCGGAATGCTGTCTTGTGCACATTAGGAGGCTGCACACTAATCTGGTGATACTCGGAACGAAGATCGAGCTTACTAAAGATGCTGGCACCAATCAATTCATCCAACAACTCTTCAATCACAAGAATGGGATACTTATCTTTGACAGTGATAGCGTTCAAAGCACGGTAATCCACACAAAACCGCCACGATCCATCTTTCTTGCGAACCAACAGCACAGGAGACGAATAAGAGCTCGTACTAGGATGAATGATGCCAGACTGTAGCATGTCCGCCACCAACCGTTCAATCTCTGACTTCTGGATGTGAGGATAATAGTAAGGGCAAACATTGGCTTGTGTTGTCCCTGGAATAATGAAAATCTGGTGGTCATGAAGCCGGATGGGAGGCAGCCCCTGCGGCTCTGCAAACAAATCCTCATGGTCTGTTAGTAGCACCTGCAAATTAGAGGGAATCCGATCCTGTGGGATGCCCATAATAGCCCACTACTGTAACAGAAGTCCCTGAGGGGTAAACCGGAAGAAGGAGCTCATGTCCTGGGCCGAAAGAAGAGTGCCAGGGCGTGACCCCTCCAACCGAACCTGCTGTCCATGATGCTCGAATTCCATCACCATATCCCGAAAATTCCACACAACATCACCCAATTCCTGCAGCCACTGTACTCCCAAGACGACATCCACCCCTTTTGTGGGCAACAAGAACAGGTCAATGACAAAAGCATTACCCTGAATCGAATGGGTAATCTGAGCACACACACCGGCACTCCTAAGATGCTTACCATCGCCAATCAACACATCAAACGGTTTCAAGTCCAACACAAAACACCCGAGGCGATGAGCTACCTTATCATTAATAAAATTATGAGTAGAACCACTATCGATCAAGATAGCTACCTATTCCCACTTCAGGAATCCCTGCACCCGCATAGTGCATGGAGTGAAAGCGCTAGAGAATGCATGAACTGAAATTTCAGGCAGCACATCCTCCGGTTCAACGCTGGCTGGACTGTCCACGTCGTCGTCTGCCTCCTCCACGAGCAAGATGCCCTTCACAGCACAGCAATGGCCAGGCACGAATTTTTCATCACAACGAAAGCACAAGCCCTTTGCCCGGCGTTCGTCCATCTGGGCGGGGGTGAGACGACTAACAATCGGAGTGGGCGCTGCAGTAGGTTGGCCAGGGCGGCCAGCGGACGGACTGCTAGAAGAAGCCACCATAGGATTAGAGCTCAGTACAAACCAGGGTGGAGGTCCTAGGCGTCTGCCCCTGCACTGCCGGGACAATGTTTCCTCCTCAATGCGGGCATGACGCACCACATCCCACATACTAGTGCAAGGGAATGGCGCATCTCTTCTGAAATTTCTGGTTTTAGCCCCCTCTTGAACGTGCCCACCAGGGCGGCCATCGGCCATTCAGGGAGTCTGTTGGCGATCTTCATGAATTTTGTATAGTAGGCACGCACATTAGTGGTCTGGCGCAGAGCTGATAACATCTCATTGAAGTCCTGAAATTCGTTCGGGCCGAACTGGATGCAGAGCTCGTCAGAGAACGCTGCCCAGGTAGGATAGCGCACTTCTTTCTCAAAGTTCTGGAACCAAACTGATGCATCGCCATCCAAGTGAAAGGCCGCGATGCGCAGACGCTCTGTCTCAGAGTGTGTTCCCTGGTAGGAGAAGAACTTCTCAGCTTTGTACAGCCATTCTACCGGATCACAATCCCCATTATAGCGAGGGAACTATAGCCGGGCCAAATGGGGTTCAGCCCCACCTTGTTGCCCGCCATGATGGCCGAGATACTCGTCCCACTCTTCCTCAGCTTCCTGGAACTGGTTTGGAGGGGGCGGCATCACAGGGACATTTTCCCAAACACCTGGTGCGCCTCGCATGCCCCAGGCCGGGCGTCTCCCTTCCAGTGCTGGATTTCCAATGCCCAGGCGCATGGGATCTAGAAAGCCTCGTGCGCCCACGTCTGCCAGCGCTGGAGGACAGGGAACAGTTGGCGCGAAGGGCTGAGATGGCCCTCCCCGCTCTAAATTAGCGTGGGGCGGATCTGGTAGGACAGTCGTTGTTCGCGCAGTTTCCACATTCATCAAACGAATGTTCATGGCCTGCAATAATGCCATGAGCTCAAACATGGTGGGTTTGCTGGCTGCCGCAGGAGATTCCTTCGAATTGTCTGTGGGCGCTGACGCCGAAACTTCCTTCTCCGAGGGAACCTCAAAAACCGCTGCAACTTGCTTACCTCTGGCCATGGCCAAGGATCGTAATTGCTCCGATACCAATGATGTGCCCGATGCAGGCACGATCGATATCAAGGAGAATTACGCAGGGAAAGGGGAGAAGTAATGGAGAAAGGGGAGAAACTGGGATTCAATACTTGCATAACTGTTAAAAGGAAGATCGCCCCATATAGGGGACGACCAGTCCCCTAGGGAGTCGCACCAACCCAACCCAAGCTGGCCCACTTCCCTAGGGGCGCACGCCAGTCAGTGGTTCGGCTAACCCGGGCCACTGACTGAACCAACCCAAAATACATCTAAATATCCATAATACTAACTATTATAATAGCAAATCGTCTCAAAGCAACTATGGAAATAATAAATGAAAGGCTAAGCACTAATCCTTCGCTAACTGGTCGAGTCTGGTCATCGTGCACAACAAGGTAAGAAACCTATTGTGAAAAATTTTAGTCTTTAGGAATCCTTGTCACATCTTAAGAGATATGGAAGCCTTAGGAAAATTTGAGTTTAAGCGTGATAATAAAATTTTCCTTGCATATTCCTTGACAAGTAGGGCATACATGGTTTTTAATGAAAGAACTCAAATTGTCATGGAGTCTTTTAATGTGGTTGGGAATGATGAACAAATCTTTTAAAATCAAGATATTCAGTATGAAAATGGGAAAAAATTTGATGATTGTGATGATTCAACTAATGTGTTTAGTGATGCACATAAAAAAGAACAAGGTACAGGTGGATGTTCATGATGATGATTATATACATGAAACTAAAGCTCATGAGGAGAAGCAGGAACCACAAGTTCAAGCTAGTCAAGTACCTGATTAGGTTCAAAAGACTATCATGAAACCAATGTGATTGGTGACATCAATGAGGGACTGAGAACATGACATCAGTTAGAAGAACAAATATAATTTTCTTGTTATGTATCTCTAACAGTACCAAAGAAAATTTATAAATATTTTTATGATGAAAATTGGATTAATGCAATGCAAGAGGAACTAGGTCAGTTTACAAGGAATGATGCTAAGTTTCTTGTTCCTAGACCTAAGTAATGCAATGTGATTGGTACAAAGTAGGTTTACAAGAATAAGATAGATGAACAATGTAATCTAGTAAGAAACAAAGAAATATTGGTTGCTCAAGGCTACATACGGGTAGAAGGTATTGATTTTGACAAAATATTTACTCCTATTGCTAGACTTGAATCTATTAGATTGCTTCTTGCTATAACTTGCTATTCAAAATTTAAGGTATATTACAGGGATGTCAAGGGTATTTTCTGAATGGAACTTTGAAAGAGGAAGTCTATGTCGAATAGTTATCGACCCTCATCATCTTAATTATGTGTATAAGTTGAAGAAAACTTTGTATGGGTTAAAACAAGCTCCAAGAGCATTGTATGATAGACTAACATAATATCTTACAAAGCATGGTTATACAAGAGGAGGTGTTAACAAGACATTGTTTATCAAGAAATATGGAAAACATGTTGTAATGGCACAAATCTATGTGGATGACATCATTTTTTTATCTATAAATGATAAGCTTGTCAAAGAGTTTACTAAGGTGATGAGTAAAGAAGTTGAAATAAGTATGAATGATTTGCTGACTTATTTTCTTGGTTTGTAGGTACAACAAACTGATTTTGGAATCTTCATCTCACCATCCAAGTTTGTAAAAGAACTTGTGAAGAAATTTGGACTTTAAGATGCAAAACATGCCAAGATACTTATGTCTCCTTCCATCAAGTAAAGCAAAGATTCTTTAGGTAAATCTATTTAACAAACTTTGTACAAAAGCATGATTGGTAGTTTTTTGTATTTAATTGCTAGTCATCCAAACATTTGCTTAAGTGTAGGAGTATGTAATAAATATCAAGTTGATCCTAAAGAATCTCACATAATTGCTGTTATGAGAATAATAAAATATGTGAGTGGATCTGCATGATATGAGTTATGGTTCTCATTTGATACTACTTCTAAAATAGTATGATATCCAGATGTTGATTGGGCAGGGAATGTAGATGATACAAAGAGTACCTCATGTGGATGCTTTTATGTTAGAAATTGTCTAGTTTCTTGGCCTAAAAAAAGCAAAATTGTGTTTCTTTATCTATTGCAAAAGCTAAATATATAGCTACTGAAAGTTACTATATACAATAAATGTGGATGAAAATAATGTTATTTGATTATGGAATATGTCAGGGTAAAATGACTTTATATTGTTATAATCTAAGTTCAATTAAAATTTCAAAAAATCATATTCAACATTCTCGTACAAAACATATTGATATTAGACATCATTTTATTTAAGACTTAGTTAAGGATCATATTATTAACTTAGAATATATTTCAATACAATTTTAATTGGCTAATATTTTCACAAAAAACATTGGATTTTAATAGGTTCATTAATCTTAAAAAAGTCATTGGACTCACTTGCCCATAGTAGTTTCATAAGAAATTTTTTGTCATTTGTTTTGTATTAAAATCTTTTGAGACAACAAACACAATAAAAACTATTTTTCTTAAACGTTTTTATAGTTCAGTATACTTTAGTTTATTTTAGAATTTATTTGATTTATTTTTAGAAAAAACAAAAATAAGTTTTCATTTTCAAACATATAGCCAGAATATCATATGAAACACACTTAAACTCTGAAGTATTAAACAAAGTGGGTCACATGTGTAAAGCACAATCAGTACAAACTTAAGTCAAGTGGACCAATTGGATATCTATTGAGTAGTTTTAATATTAGTGATAATTCTTTATGCATTATTGATTTACTATAAGGCTTAGTACTCACTATGGGAATTCAAAACTATCTATTGGGTTAAATGTATAATATGGTTGATTTACTTCTTAACTCTGATGTTATGAGGTAGTATAAGGTAGTTGAGTGGTTTGGATTCCTTTGCATGATAAATGAGATTTTATATGATCATGTTTTCTTTAAAACCATGATATAAACATTGTATTTAATAGTTCTCATAAAAATAATAGAGAGGGTTGCCTACATGAGAATTGTATTAGTGTGAAAACTGTCATCCCCTTAAAAACTAAAAAGGCATAGAATAAAAAATATATAAAGTGTAATGTTAAGAAAAATAAGAAAAAGTAATTCAAAGCAAAAAAATTTGAAAAAGTTAAAGGGCATAGAGAATGACAACAAAAGAAATAGAATTTTGTATTCATGTTCGTATCTCTTAATTATTGGTGTAAAATAAAAGTATATATTCACAAGCGCACAAATCAAAAGTTTAAAATTGACTAAATGAGGTTGATCCCACAAGGATTGATTCAATTCAACTAAATTGAAAAAATTACTTAACTAATTCAAACAAATAAATGGATTTTAATTAATTAAAACTACTAAAAGCATACTGAAAAAGCAATGTAAAAGAACACCAAGGCATTGAATCCACAATAAAAAAAAATTAATTCTATCTCTACTTGAATTTATAAATCTCAACTGATGTGTCTCTCATTTTCTTCTCAGACACATGAATCAAAAATTGTACATACTCCTCTTGGACGTATGCATCTAAATCGGTTAAAACAAATTGGAAAAACCTATATTTTAAATAAAAATAAAAACTTCGTTCAAAAATCACCTCAGAGTGCACTCATTCCTCTCAGACATGAGCGTACTTTTGTTTAATTTCATCTACTAAACAACCCTACCCTGTCATGCCCTGCACACACCACCCCAAACCCAAACCTTGTCCAAGGAGGAAGCGGTACGCCACACGATGGAATTAAGTGAAAATGTGGAAGACTTAACCCATCCTTGGGTGAAACACACATCGAAGTAAACACACATGCCCTTTGTGAAAAAGCAAATAGAGAATTATAAAGGACTACTTAACAAAAAGCATTATAAATGACAACTTAACAAAAAGCAAATAGAGAATTATAAAGGACTACTTAACAATCTTAGTCTACACATACCCACATCATTTAGTTAACACATAATAATAACAAGCCTAAGACTAAAAATATCTAAGCCAACAACGTCTAATCATAATGTGAAGTAGAGTCAAATGTATAAGTTTAACATATCATAGATCCAAACTAACATAACCCCAAACAGCTATAGTCCCTCTCAATGAAACGTGGTCATCCTCATATTCAACATAGAGCCCATCAAAAGCACCTACAAGACACAACATACAGCCCTAAAACAAAACCACAGACAAAGAGGGGTGAGCTTAGCTCACGTTTTAATATGGAATGTAAACTCATGAAAGTACCGCATACATTCTCAATCTAAACATGCATCATACATTCTTTCATTAAACCTGTATATAATTAGATAATTCACATTTCATCTAAATATCCATGTCACATGTACATCATGATATAAATCATATTCCATATCCACATAATCATGCCACTTGTACATCATGATATAACTCATATTCCATAAACACATAATTATGCCACTTGTGCATCATGATATAACTTACATTCTATAAACACATAATCACGCCAATTGTGCATCATGTGTTCAACCATAGTTCATAAAACTCATACATATCACGTGTGACATATGAATCTCATTCTAACATTCACATCATGCATGAATCAATTCTCAATATACACATTCACCCTACATAATCAAGTTTATCAAACACATCCCATCCTGCATGTTCATACAAAACCATTCCATAATCACATGTAAAATAAGCATCATTGTTCCTACACAACCTGTCTCAATGAGCATGATATTCCATACACATGCAACAACCATTAGGTGAATGTCTCACAATTGTGAAAAAATAATCAAACCCACTCACCTATGTCAATCCCTTGTAGGGAAGGTCCAAATTCTTAAAAAGGAAAACTAGAGTAGTTTAGGTAGGTTCCCTAACTAGGAAGGTACCCTCTGCTCACCCTAGATAATCCTTGCGAGGAAGGTCTGAATTCCTAGAAAGGAAAATTAGAACAGTTCCTACTCACCCAGGACAATCTTTGCAAGGAAAATCCAAATTCCTAAAAAGGAAAACTAGAACGGCCTGGTAAGAAGCTAGTACACACGAACATACCATCCTAGATTCTCAAGGTCCAAATAACACTTCAATTTAACTCATATAGTAAATCTGCTCATCTCAACCCGGGGAGGCAACACCTCCTCAAAGGAATGTAAAGCGAAAACTGTTCTTTCAGACATAAAACCAATTAGATAAGCCTCCGAGCGATTAATCCAACAACCAATGACATCCAATTGCATCCAATCGATCAATCATGATTACACTTCATTTATAAATCAATTTTTTATTGTGTATGCAACGTGATACATACATGAGAAAATGTTAAATGAGTACGAGCATAGGTAAACATACTCTAATTAGTCTATATGTTCATGAAACATGGTTTATTTATGTCAAATAAAATCATTTAAGTCTATGCAAGAGTGTACATACGTAGTAGTGTTCCTACCTAGGCTAAAACATGTGGAACATGAATCATTATAACCAAGGTTATATATTCAAGCAACCATATATTATCACACTCATATCCTACTGGAATCATGGAGTAAATCCAAGGAAAGCATTGAAATACGATTCAAGACAAGTATAACACCATGCTAAACCTAGACAAGTATAGTTATATCCATGCTTGAGCTAAATCATAATTCAAAGAGGGTTCACTTGTAATTACAGTGATATTTATAGGTAATCATAACTTATCATAGTCATAAAGAATTAGATTTATGAGAATAGTTGACAAAACTCTATAAAAATTGCCAAAATCACAAAACTACAGTACATCCGTTGGTGTGCACTGGTAGGCCGTTTGAATGACTAGCCGTTCAATTGGCCTAGCAAACTATTCGAACTGTCAAAATAGTTTGTTTTTCGTTCGCCTTCAACCTTCCGAGATTCAAACCGAAATCATTTCAAATTTCTATATAAATTTAAAAATCATAGTAGAACATCATATAATCAAAATCTAAGCCTAGAACATGATGGATCTAATCATTTTCATTCTTAATCACATGAAACTAACTATAAATCTCATGACTTTAGCAAATTACTATTAAACCTCAAAATGAGACAAGAACTTAAATAAACCTAAAATCATGCATTCCAATGAAGTAAACCACACATGGTAAAACTCCCTTAGCTCTAGCAAGCCTTTGAATCTACAAAAGAGCTTCAATTCTCAAGAAATCCTACCCAAAATTAGGGTTTTTGTTAAAACCTAATTAAAATTAGCAAATAGATTCAAATCAACTTGAAAATAGATAGATCTATGATAACCTTAGGTCAAAAATAAAAAATACCTAATTAGGGTTCTAAATATAAATTAAAAATAAGATTTTGAATAGAAAAAAAACAAGAATCAAGATGGGGAAAATAAAGATAGAAGTGATTAAGACCAAAATCGAAAGATTAGAGGTGAATAGGGGAATAAACACACCTTAATCCAAGTTTCTCCTTTGGAAAATGGGGGTAGAGCACTTCCTCTCTTCTAACATATCTCATCCCCATTTGGCATATGGGCTAAGTTTTTCCTTACATAGTAAAGGTTTTGGACTAGGTAAACAAATTATTTGGTAGGAAAATAGGACAAAATAGCCTACGTGGCTAATTAAGGTTTTTTTTAGCTTAAAAAAATTTACACACCCAAAACTATTGTAATAAATTATAGAAGATTAGAGGATCAAATGGGTCACACACCGTCCAACATAAACGTGGGGCCCATGGCTAGGTCCGAGCCCTTAATTAAGAAAAAAAGGATAAAATACCATTAAATCGGTAAAATTGGATAGATCAAGCTTTACACTAAAACTTATAAAATGAAATTAAACTTTATTAACTTCATAATTATCTAACCCATAACCCCAAAAATAAAATAAAATTGGCAAAAAAGTAAAACTACACAAATTCCCACAATTAAAAGGAATTAAAATAAAATAAAATTAGAGATCTTACATACCCTCTCTCTAGCGCATAGAATTTAACATAATGAAAATTTCATTCATCATACCAAATAAAGTCTTACATCAATTCAAAACTTAAATTAAAACAAGAAAGAGTAGAATGAAATTTGTTTAGGGCTTCATCTAAGCCTTGACTATGAATTTAGCTAGCCATGAACTTTGTAGAAGAAATTTGATTTGGAGAAGACATTGGCTACACACATGTTGATGACAAGATGAACCGGCTTCTTCTTTTTCTTCTTCCACCTCTTCATTCTAGCCTTTTTATTCCATTGAAAGAAAGTCTCAATCAAGTAACTTCCTAAGTAAGCATTCTATCAATGACCATAAGATTTACCAATATCCAAATCATCAAGATCCCTTCCAAATAAGAGTGGTTCACCCTTCCCTACTTCGGTCCTTTGCTATTTTGGTCTTTCAGCTTGGATGTTCTTTCTTTTCTTTTACTTTCCACTTTGCTTCATTCCTCTTTTTGGCTCTTTCTTCATTTAAGACTTTCCATTCTCACTCCATCACGTCTTTCCCCTTTTTTTTTATTCTTTGTCCTTGCTATTTCTAAACACTTGGCCACCCACTTATTTATAGTAGAGGAGTTTTCCAACCTGAACTAGTTCTTGCACACAAATTCATCTTGTACGCTCCAAAATAGCAACTTCAATGATAAAGCTCATCAAACCCTATAAAATAGAATTAAACTCTAATAAGCCAATAGTAATATCAAAACAATCCTAAAATGAATAAAATAGGGATATATAAATAGTTATATTGCATGCATATCAAATACCCCCAAACCTACATTTTACTAGCCCTCTAGCAAAACTAAAATGAAAACAGAGAGAAAAACAAAACTAACTACTCCACTTCCATAGGAAATCTCAATTGCAATTAGCATAAACAAGCCTTTAAACCCTTAGCTTACACTAGTGGACGAGTTATAGTCTTGTGAAAGTTTTCACTGAATATACCCTAAAAATTCAAAATGAGAAAACAAAATTAAAATCAAAACTAATCGAAATTTAGAAATATGCTCCTCTTAAACTTGTGACTCTATTTAGTAAAATCAATCAAAGTATATGCAATGCATAGTAAAACTTAATTTCTGAAATTAAAATTCACTCTAACAACTTCATATTGGTGACAAGTGCATACATAATATGATAGCTTTCTTAAAAACAGACCTTGTCAAGTAATTATACAATCTCAATCTCATGAACCTAATGACTTAATGTGTCTCACATCAACTAAGAAATTTTAACACTAAAAAAATGGGTGTTGGTATCCATTCATCCTCAAGAAATCATAATAGATAAACAAGCAAAACACTCCTTGAAAAGTAAAACAACCTAAATCACTTGACAACCCATTCAAGATACAACTACATAATATGCTACTAGGCTTCTATTCTCATCTCATATGACATGTGTAAGACTTAGTCATTTTAAGTTTTCTATAAGCTCCATATAACAAGTGTTAGGCCAATGACACCCAATCTAATTGACTCAGGGCACTAAGTGTTGAAACACCCCTCAGGCTTAATAACTTGAACCAAATAGGCTACAAGGCTATGCATGTCATAAATTAGTCTACTCTACCTTTGGACTCGAACACCCTATGCTTAGTGAGGCACGCCGAGGCCCGGTCAACTCAATAGAGAGACTTTAATTTTTTAGCTCTTTACGATTTTTTCTCATTCAAAATTTTTTTTAGTCAATTTTTTTCTCTCTTTTTTTTCTCTTGAGCACATTATACAATCAACCTTAATTGTAATGATAGAAAGACCTAGAATGATCTACAACCCAAGAATAGTTAAGCACATCACTCAACCATGATAACCTAAGTACTACTATATCATACTAAAGTTTTAATCTCAAGAAAACTTTACTTAGATTCAGTGATATCCACTAAGATGAAAAACCATAATCAAGGTTTCACATTCTCACTTAGACAAATTTCTTACTAGTTTTGCAAAATAGGAGCACAAACTACCAATATGATGAAATTAGAATAAAAATAATCTAATCAATCATGTTATATAATATTCTCTAAACCACTTGATATCTTTAAACAAAGCCACATATCTAAAAGAGCATCAATCTAAATAATGAAAATAAACAAAAGAAAAATCAATTTTATGTTTTTTTTTTCAATTTTGTTTCAAATTTTGTATCACCAAACATAATAGATACAACTAGAACACAAACAACTATCGCAAATATCTTTTAATACACCCAAACCTAAACTGAACATTGTTCAATGTTTAAAATAAAGACAAAGTCAATGTTCAATAAAAGTAAGAGTAAATAAAGAAAGCAAATATAATACCTTTGTTGATTATGCGCTGCAAGAATTCTTTCACTATCAAAAGTAAGCAATAATAGGCAGAAACTAGAAATAATCAAGTAAGAGTAACTAACGAAAAATAGCATATAAGCACCCCCAAACCTAGATTATAGTACAATACAGAGATTAAAAATAACTAAACATATAAAGCACAAAAAATAGGACTAGCTCCCAAGAGCGCTAAGTTTTATGTCTTCAACCATACATACCTATATCTAAACTCATCTAGGGTCCTTTAAAGCAATTATCATCTCTTTGTCAATTCAACTTATCAAATTAGAGTGATTTAAATAAATATTTAGTGGTTCATCAGAATAAATGAAAGGAAAAGCATCCTCGACGAGACTCTTAATCATGTTGACCTCAAAAGTATCATCGAAGTCTGATGGTTGGCTACTTGTATAAAATAGATTTAACTCACATGTCAAGTTCCTAAAAGAAAGATTCATCACCCGATTTCGACCATTTATCAGAGTAGTGGATGTAGCAAGGAAAGGACGACCCAAAATGACAGGAATGTACCCATGGATATTCTGAATAAACTGAGTATTAAGGACTACAAAGTCCACTCGAAAGTAAAATGTGTAAACTTTAATCAAAACATCTTCAACAACACCTCTAGGAATTTTAACAGATCTTTCAACTAATTGAAGTATCATTGATGTGGGTTTCTACTCTCTCATTCCCAATTGCACATACAAAAAATATGGTAATAAATTCACCCTAGCCTAAAAATCTAACAAAGCCTACTCAATGTAATGATCCCCTATCTTGCATGAAATATTGGGACAAGCAGGGTCCTTATATTTGATAGGGACTTTGCATTAAATGATAGAGCTTACTTGCTTTGTAATGAATGCCTTTTTAGGAACATTCATTTTCCTTTTTTGGGTACAAAGGTCTTTAAGGAATTTGGCATATGCAGGAAGTTGCTTGATGGCATCAAGCAATGGAATATTAATTTGGGCTTTCTTGAACTTTATATTGTCTCATTAAAGTTATTTTCTTATTTACCCATAGTCAGTCTTTGAGGAAAAGGAGCTTTTGGCACATAATTAGCCATAGGGGTAGACTCAAAAATGGTAGAAGACACTAGATGCACCTTGGAATTCTCTCCAGTCTTAGTCTAAGATGGTCTCACCTCAGTCTCTTCCTTCTCACCCTCCTCTAACATTGAATTGAAGGCATGATTAGGCATTTCTACTTTGTTGTCAACCTATTTGTCACTCTAAGAATGGTTATGGCCTTGGCTTCCTCATGGAATTGGGTTTGACTAGAGTTAGAGCTGACTTCATACTGTTCCTTGGGGTTTGCTATAGGTTGACTTGGAAATTTACCTTTTCCCTCACATTTAATGCAGATGCAAGTTGACCCATTTAAAGTTCCAACTTTGCACTTGCTTGTGAGTTGGCATGTAGTTCGGTATCTTTCTAGAATTGGAGAGAGAATTGTATAAACATGTTTAAGGTATCCTCAAGGGTTGGTTTCTTCGGTTGTGCAAGGAATGACTGAACCTGAGGAGGGTATGATTGATGTGGAAGGCACCCTGAAGGTCTTCCTTAATGTGGGCCCTTTGACCAAGAAAAATTAGGGTGCCTAGCCCAACCTAGGTTGTGTGTGTCAGAATATGGGTTATTTGCAGGTCTAGGGAAGCTATGAATTGCATTGGCTTGGTCATTGAAATAAGCAGAGAATGTAGCACTAGTAGGGCAATTCTAGGTAGAGTGGGCAGCACTAGAGCATATGGTACACACCTGAGCTGGGGATGGAATGTGGGTCCCTCCAGCTAACACTAATGCATCAACTTTTTGTGTCAAACTTTGTATCTTAGCCATAAATTAGGAGAATTTCCTACCTCATATATACCACCTCTCTTTAGAACTTGGGAGTCTTTATAAAGTCTACTTGAATAATCCCATTATTGAGAATTTTCACTCACTGTTTCAAAAAATTCCCACGCTTCAGTATCACTTTTTGTCATAAATGTCCCACCACTAGCAGCAACAACCATTCGACGGTTTTGAGGTGTCAAACCATCATAAAAGTATTGCACTTGCCACCACTTCTCAATTCCATAATGGGGACACCTAAGGAGCAGGTCCTTCCATCTCTCTCAACACTCATAGAAGTGTTCACCCTCTTTCTATATAAAATTTTTAATTTCTCTACAGAGGGCATTGGTCTTATGGACAGGAAAGAATTTGTTCAACAATTTCTTGGACAATTGCTCCCAACTAGAGATAGTTTCCTTCTTCTAAAGAATTGAGCCAAGCTTTTGCCTTATCATTTAAAGAAAAGGGAAAGTGGTCCAATGGAATCCTCAAGGAAGTTTTAGAATTTGAATGTGGCACAAATGTCTAGGAATTCCTTAACATGGTGGTATGGGTCCTCTTTTTCTACGCCATAAAATGTAGGCAAGAGATGTATGACGCCTGCTTTTAATTCAAAGTATGTCACTATAGTAGACGGCAACACAATATAGGAGGGTGAATTAAATTGAACAAGAGTTGAATAATCTTTTAATGTTTTTCTCTCTCCCATATTTTCCCTCTCAGCTACTTGATTTCCTACATCCATTTGTTGTCTTAGTCTTTGCCGAAGAGTTCTTTCAATTTCAGGGTCAAACAGTGCGAGCTCTTCACCTGTCGACTGACAACTATGCATAAAACAAAGAAACTACCAAATGAACTATACCAAACACTAAAAACCTAATTCTAACAAGAAGGATTACTACAAAATAAAAACAAAGACTTGAAAACTTCACCATAAAACTAGAACTTACTAATACACTTGTAAATGAAAAGGCAAAAAGCAATTCTTGCAAATTAATTCACACAAATCAATCCTCATCATGCTAAAACACTCAAATATCAATCTATAGCCTTTAATCATGAATATCAGCAATAAAAATGATCAAAATAAGACCCTAACAATGTGACTACGTGCTAGAATTTTTCAGTCAAGCAGAATTTTGGCAGCACATGCAAGAGACTTGTGATAGTTTACTTTAAATCTGTTGGGCAGCAAGAATGGCTCTTAATAGTTGATCTATTTCTCAGCAAGAACACTTATTTAGTGTATGAATTTGCAGCTTGTTCGCTACAATGATCAGAAAGGATGTACTTAAACAATCAACCCAAAAACACTAGTAGCAGGAATGTCAGCAAGCATATATCACAATTGAAATAACAAAAGTTATCCTTATCATGCTTGAACATTCATCAGTTAAATTCTAAACACATGGAGCATGAACATCGGCAATATCAACCATCAAGCATCATGCAAACATGATTTCAAGGTTGTCTTTTGATCTACTTCCCCGAATTGTACATTTGTTAGCTGATTTGTTTCAATATTTTGTATGTTAAAATTTTGTTGCACGTTGCCCCTTTCCACTTGCTTCTACTTTGATCTTCTAATTAAAATTCCAAAAAAACAAAAAATAAAAACAAGTTAGAACCTAATGATTGGTAAACTATGCAAAAGCCCTAAAATCAAAAATTATGATAAGCAAAATTATAGAACTTGGTTGAATCCTCACTCAATCCCCGGTAGCGGCGCCAAAAAACTTGATATAAAATAAAAGTATATACTCAGAAGCACACAAAAAAAAGTAAACAAATGGCTAAAAAAGGTAAATCCCACAAGGATTGATTCAATTGAGCTAAATCAAAAATATTACTTAACTAATTCAAGCAAATAAATGGATTTTAATTAACTAAAACTACTAAAAGCATAATGAAAAAGCAATGTAAATGAACACCAAGGCATTAAATCCAGCCTAAACAAATTAATTTTATTTCTACTTGAATTTATAAATTTCAAATTGATGTTTCTCTCATGTTCCTCTCAGACACATGCATAAAAAATTGCACATACTCCTCTTGGACATACGCATCTAAAACGGTTAAAACAAATTGGAAAAACTTATCTCTCTTGAGCATAGATTTCAAATGAAAATAAAACATTATTCAAAAAGCACCTTACAGTGCATTCTTTCCTCTTGGACATGAGTGTTCTTCGGTTTGATTTCATCTACTAAACAACCCTACCCTCTCTTGAGCATATAGAGTTGAATATAATGACACTTTCATTATCATACGGAATAAAGTCTTACATCAATTCAAAACTCAAATAAAAACAAGAGTAGATAAATCTGTTTGGGGCTTCATCTAAGCCTTGGATATGAATTTAGCCATCCATGAACTTTGGAGAAGAAAGTTGATTTGGAGAAGACATTGGTTGTGCACATGTTGACGACGAGATGAACCGGCTTCTCCTTCTTCTTCTTCCACCTCTTCTTTCTCCCATGTTCATTCTCAGCTTTGCTGTCTTTTTTTTCTTCACGTCCCTTGCTGGTTTGAGACTTCTTTTCTCCAAAAACTCTTCTCTAGGTCGTCCTCCTTGCTAGCATTTTTATTCCATTGAGAGAAAATCTCAATCAAGTAACTTCCTAAGTTAGCATTTCTATTAACCACAATGAGATTTACCAATATCTGAATCAACAAGATCCCTTTCAAATAGGAGTGGTTCGCCCTTCCCAAATTTGGTCCTTCGCTGATTATGTCTTACAGCTTGGATCTTCTTTCTTTTCTTTTACTTTCCACTATGCTTCATTCCTATTTTTGGCTCTTTCTTCATTTAAGACTTTCCATTCTCACTCCATCACATCTTGCCCCTTATGTTTTTTGTGTTTTCCATTCTTTGTCCTCGCTATTTCTAAACACTTGGCTATCCACTTAGTTCTAGTAGAGGAGTTTTTCAATCCAACTTGAACTAGTTCTTGCACATAAATTCATCATGGACACTCCAAAATAGCAGTTACATGGATAAAGTTCATCAAACCCTATAAAATAGAATTAAACTCTAATCAACCAACAGTGATATAAAAACAAACCAAAAATGAATAAAATAGGGATATATAAATAGTTATATTACGTGAATATCACTTACTCAATGTAAATAATGATCAAATGAATGCAAGAATGGGCTAAGTTTCTTGACGGACTCAGTTACCAAAGTAGTCGAAGAGAAGGGTTCTTTTTCTACTATATTACTTGTTGATATCCTAGTTATTATTTGAATGATTATGCTATAGTATTTGACTTGAAGTAAAACACTTTTGCATCTCTTCTTATTATGAGGTTTGGAACTTGAAATTCTAATTCTTTGGTTGAGTGGTTAATGAGATTATTTGTGCTGATGTGGGATACACATTGTGTGCGATTCTGAAACTTGAATGTATATTCACAATTGATATTATTATACGGTTATTGATACACTTTGTTTTCATTAAAGCTTTGCTTTGATTCCCCTAAAATTATTCCTAGATGCAGTTTCAAATTGGTTTACAAGTTTTTTCTCAATTATTTTCTTTACCTCGATTTCCTTTTGTTTGTTTGTATTGAAAAGGAGGAGAGAATTAGGTTAAAGAAAACCTTAAATCTTAAGGGTAAAGAATTAACAAAGAGCTTGAAAAATAATATCTTCGCTAAATTGATAAAAAGATAAAACTCTTGATATGGTTACCACTTGATTAATCTTTTACTTACTTGAATATTTATATTCTATATTTTACTTGTTTATTAGAATATTATTATGTGGGGATGTTCTAGTTTATGTTGTGCAAGTTAATTGTCAATTGAAGAACACACCATAATAGGATTAGAGTGTTATATATTAAGGGGAGGACTCATTGTTGGATAATCTATCTAAATCTGATTATGTACTATGAAGTTCTAATTTTTTTTTCATCTCACGGGTTGTAGTGTTTTGCCATGAAATAGCCAAAGGGGGAGATTATAAGAACATAGGTGTCCTTATGTTATGTATTTGCTTATTTCTATGAACGAAATAATGTCATTGAGTTGCAATTTAGAGTCAGTTAAAGTTTGAAGATTAAGTTCTAAAGATGGAGCAAAAGGAAGACTTAATTTGTGTTTTGTCAAGTAAAAACATGCACACACATCACATTTATACACTTTAAAATGGACCTTAGGTGAGAAAATTAGAGGTATTTACATTGAAAAATAAAAAATAAAGTTAAAATGATCGATCACTAGATTGGAATGATTGATCGGTAATGAACTGTAGCAAAATCTCCAAAATATGGAAGATCGATCAATCTCTTCTATAAATGATTGATTAGCACCCAAAAAAATTCTTTGTTAAATAAACCCAAGAATTTATTGACTAGTCATTGGGTCAATAGATCGATTGATGGAAGAGTTGTAAGTAGTAGGAACAAGGATCGATAGATAGCACTACGGAACGATCAATCGACTGAGCGCAAAGCTGCCTTTTTTAAACTTTTCCAATTTAATTTAGATTCCAAGTTTGAGTAATATTCCTTTTTAGACTTACGAGTCTATAAAAAGGGTTTGAGATGTGAAGGAAAAGAGAGAGAAGAACTAGAAAAATTAGAAAGCTTGTGTAGAGTTGCTCTAATGGAGTTTTGAGAGAACTAGTATTTTAGAGTTAGAAAGTGTCTACCTTAATCAAAAGAGCGATTAGTGGTGAGATGAGAGCACACAAACATATGTGAGGCATGGTGTTTTTAAAGATTGTTGTTGAGAAGATCAAGGAGAATAGAAGATTGATTCAAAAGGAGAAGATGAAAGATTTATATTGATCAGAAATACAAACAAAAGAAGATCAAACTAGTGCTACTAAATAACCAAGGAGTGGTTGATTCTGAATTCAAGAGTGGTGTGAAGAAATAGCCGTTTGAAGAAAAAAGAGTTTTTTGTCTTTGAAATCAGTAATTTTGTAATCTCAAGTTTGCATAGTATATACTTGATCTCGACAAAGTGTCCTGTGATTTTTTCCCTGGTTTGGTTTCAACGTAAAAAATTCTTTTGTCTTGTTTGCAAATTTGATTGCCAAATTCTCATTAGAACACATTACAATTAACCATGTTAATTTGAGCAAAATATATGATTATTTTGTTTAAGAAAAGGGGAAGATAAATCTTGTAGTTTAATTGCAAGTTAGAACCACGTTAATTTTCTCCGTTTGTCTATGCAACAAACATAGTTCACAAATTAGCAGATATAACCTGTGCAAATATTTCATTCATGTATTATAATCTACACACACAACTTGTGCATTTAAGTTTCATAATCCATACACATCTTGTATAATCAAGTGTCATAATCCATAAACAACCTATGTAAATAAGCATCATTATCCATACAAACAACCTATGTAAATGAGCATCATAATCTATACACATAACTTGTGTAAATAAGCATCATAATCCATCACCAAACCTATGTAACTAAGCATCATAATAATCCATAAATCATCAATAGAGAAATCCCATAATAAGAATATATTGAATCCTCACTTATCCGATATTCCTACTTCAGATATACAAAAAGCAATTGTGAATCTTGTAAAATAATAGTATCCTTGGTTAGCTTGTGCACAGGGCGACGCTCTAGGATATAGGAGAGGTGGAGGAGAGCTCTGATGTCAACTCCATTCAATGGCAGAACCATTCGACAGTCAAGCAACTCAAATACAACACCTAAACCCAGAAATGCATGTGTGGCCACATACACACACGGCCAAGAAGGACCACTCTAAGGGGAGATGGGTCAAATGGTGTCGGCCCAAGGCCCACAAAAGGGCAATTGAGCTAGGTCTAGGAGGTAGTTCCCAATTGAAATGGTAGCAACATCGCCGATCGCCACCCACACCCAAAACCAATGGTGCAAGCTATTGTGCATCTCGCACATATAAGGGCGAATGGTGACTCAAGGTCGAGCAATGGTGGGGCAAAGGCCACAGTGAAACAAGGCTAACCCTAAGGCCAACCAGAAGCCAATCGATGACCGGAGGCATCATAATAGCAAAACGGCCACAAAAGGGTCTACGGGTAAGGCCCAAATCGATGCATAAGTGTGGAGCATGAATATAGGGGTGAAGCGGGGTCGGAAATGGCAAGCCCCAACTGACACTGGGTCGAGGTGGGCTGGACATAGTCCATCCGGTGGCCAGATGATGACTAGAAACACCGGCGTTAAAAAAAATTACATGGACAGTGAAATGAAAATAAGAACAAAAATTGAACAAAGTACCGGTAGCTCACCGAGGAGCAAAGAGAGCATGGCGGCAACCCTGGCTAGAGCCTATGGATTCCTAGTGGTCAAATGAAGATAAGTCTAGTTAAGGGCAGCTGCAAACTGCATCAAAATCGCCCTCCTATAGCCAAAAAATGAATTTAAGAGGTGAGAAAAACTGAAGAAAAGACCGATATCTCGTGGAGGAGCGAAGAGAACATGGCAGCGGTCATAGCTAGTACCTACAAACTCGTGGGGGTAAGGCGAAGTGGATCCCAACAAGAACCATTGGAATCCGACAATGGAGGAGGGACAATGGAGCGACTGCAAACTCACTCGAGTTTTCTCATCTTACTAGACATGATAATTTTTCGGACATCTGCAACTTTCTAGAATCTGGTCGACAGATTTCATATTTACATATTCTCTTCTTTTTTTCCTTTTATGTCCCCGGTGCCCATTAACCTCATGTTTATACGTTATACCTCCAAAAGTTGAGCCAAAAGCATGCAGCGAGGCCCGCAGCCTGCGACTAAGCCCCACACCTGACTCTACGGGTATAAATACTGGGGTAAATATGTAAATATAAACATGCCAAAGCGTCACATTTTCTCACCAAAAATGACCAAAAAAATAGCAAGAAAATCATAGAAAATTGTAAAAAAATTAGGGACATTACATTCTTCCCTCCTTGGAAAAATTTCATCCCTGAAATTTCAAGATCAACTTATAATGTATAGCTAAAACAACAAATCCCTCAGGGTATCTCTCTTATATCCGCCTAAGCATCACAAGTTGCCATCTCGGAAGTATAATATTTGCCACAATATCTTTGCCACAAGAATGACCTTTGTCATCCACAACTTACCCTTTCCATCAAAGGATTTGACTAAAATGATTTGCAACTCCACTGGAGATCACCTCACCTCCAATTAGCATAACGATCTTATCGCATTTGAGCTATCTTAAGTCATTGCCTGGCTAACTTCAACTTGTCTGCACAGTGCAAAACAATTCACATTTGAGCATCTATAGCTCACTTACTTCAGCCCAACATGTCGGCTAATCATATGCTATTTCATACAAGGCCTCTTTGTAAGGGCCATCCAACATATGAATAAACTTATTCTCAAAAGTTGCTCAGTTAAACATACGACGTCAACGCATAAACATAGGGATACAACCTACTTCTTTTCTAACACAAATCCAACATACCCCCAAGACTATACTCTTGGTCTAACAATCCTCTTATTCATAAGTTATGTCAACTCATTCTTGAGTTCGTTCCACTCTAGTAAGTCATCCCACACAATGCCCTAGAGGTAGTATGCACTAAGCACTAACTCATCGAACTCTACCATTCTCTTAGGCAAAAATCCCAGTAAATCAGTAGGGAATGTGTTTGTAAAATCCCAAATAATGTCTAACTCTTCTAGATTAAATCCCTAGAGTATTACAAAAGTTATTTATGTAGCAAAGATATTGTGGAAAATATCATACTCCCGAGATGTCGATTTGGGATGTTCAAGCGAATATGAGAGAGATACCTCAAAGTATTTGTTCTGAAAATTTTGGGAACGAAATTTTTCCAAGGAGGGAATAATGTAATATCCTTAATTTTTTTACAATTTTTATGTTATTTTTTTATCATTTTTTATAGAAAAATGTGACGGCTCCCATCACTAATTGGCTTTTGGATGGCCTTGGGGTTAGCCTTATTTTACTGTGGCCTTTGCCCCGCCACTGCTCAACATTGAGTCACCCTTCATATATTTATGTGCAAGATGCAGAGTCGCTCGCACTTTCACTCTTTCTTACACACCAGAGGTAGGACTTTTAAGTGCACGAGAGGGTTGTTGACTTCAACGTATGGAAAAAAAATTTAGTACCCCTTACGTCTTACGTATAAAACATATAAGGGCCGTTTATATATGACATTGACGATACATATATTAACGTCAATTATATGTCATCAATCTTTACGCTAGGCTTACGATAAATGAGCATAAAAAATTTTCCCCAGCGAATGAGTTCGGGATGTGGGAAAGTTCTGACAACAGCCCATGCTTGCGTAACAGCGTCGCTTAGCGAAGCGCGAAGTTAGAAGAAATTGGCATAAGATTCTGCCAGCGGGTGGGGTTGCAACGTGCTCGTCACGTGCGTGCGCGTCACGTGCGTGCGCTAATCATGATAAATTCTAGCTGCAAGTTAATTTGTGGTGAAAAAACAAACACACACTGACACAAAGCAAGACTTCGAAAACCTTTGCTTAATTATTAATATAGATAATGGAAGCCATCTCTGAATGATTAGAAAAACATCCGTCCGCCAAACTGAGCATCAAAAGATGGGTTTTCTTCATTATATCATGGTACTTTTACGACTAAAAGCATAACACTGCTTTATAAGTTTAACACAAGAGGAATGTTACATATGCTAATCAACTCAAGCGGAGATTGCATAGTTGTAAGACGAGTAATTACTCTTAGTTGTACGCCTATTATTTAACCTGTGTCCATTTTTCTTCAAGCACATTTGACACACAATGGATAATAGGCATGTTGTAGAGTAGATGACTAGTGCAAGCGTGGCGGTCTTTGAGCCAGGGAGAGGCACAGTAATCTATCCAATCAAGAGTATGTATATATTTAAATTAAAATTTAGGAGAAATAACTCACTGACCTAAGGCTGATCAGCCCCTTGCACATCCTCAAGCCTTCACACGAATGTCCAATTACATTTTAGCACAATTAAATAAGCAAGTGATGGGCCCTCTTAACCCTTCTTAACTTGAAATCTCAGCCAATGAACATCCCAAAGCTTTGTCTTTGAAGCCCCGATCAACGAGGAGGAAGATCTCCTTCAATTGCCACGTTAAGGAGTGGAAGAGAGGAGACGAGAGGGGGTAGCCAGCAAGTTTTTCCCAAAAAACGCTAAGGGGAGGATGCCCCAAGGGAGAAAGGAAGGGGGCGGAATTGGAAGAGAGGAGAAGAGAGGGGGCGGCCCAATGCCTAGGGCTTCTTCTTTCTTATTCTCCCTTAAAGACTCCTCTTAGTCCTCTCTTAATTGGGCTTCTTAAGTGGGCTTAACTATATAGACTTCCTGCTGAAGTTTTTTGGCTTTTCTTAGAGGGTCTCAAACAATGGGAGTGGGCTCTACTCCTTAGAGCCCACGGGGGCTTAGACCCTTACACACAGCCAAGCCCATGATAGGGTCGACCCCTTGCTAATGAAGGGTTCGACCATCGATACTTAATTTATGAGTTGGGCCCCACAACATGTTAATGCATATGCTAGTCACATGCTTAGTGTATTTTTGTGTGTGATTAATGTGGGTCCCATGAGAATCAATGTCACTATGGCTCATGTGGGGTCGGCGCGACCACACACCCTTACTAACCTTAAACCTCGTGGCCCATATCAGCTCATCCAAACCGCAAATAATGTGGACCAAAATAAACCCAAGCTCATACCTTAGTCCAACACATGTGACTACTGACTGGAGTAATTATTCTAGTCATACAATATGGACTCAATGCGTTCTCACCTTGCCCACATTTGGAGTGTGCCATGGGCGAGCACATGGGCCTTTTACTCTCACATGGGGTGTGTTGCCCACTAAAATGAGCCTGTGTCTACACCCACTTGCCAAGAATTGGGGCCTTAGTAAATGCTTGTGCAAGTGCTTGCATCCAAGAACGTTCACCGCACATGTATCACAACAAGGCAAAAAGTCAATATTTGTAGGTCTCCCTAGTTGATTCTATAGGATATATACATAATCACAAGTTTTTGGTGTTTGGGTGAGCTCCTTCACAATCAACAATAATGACTTCTTAACTTAAAATATCTTAAACTTCTTTAATATAAACAATTTCTTTCTTCCTATTTTGCTTGTGTGAACCTATTCAAATAAGTAAAAAACAATCCATTCTACACTTAAAAGAGGGCAGGTGTGCGGGTTTGTGCCCCCAACCCTAGCCCAAGCTTACAAAAGGTGGGCCTAAAAATTTTAAGTCCTAACTTGCATTTTTACGGTCAAGTAAAGCTCGGTTGTTGGGCCAAGCTGTAAAAATTAGGAGTACTTAATAGGAAAATACCTAGTAAGGGAGTTCTAAATAGAGAACTCAGAAAGTCCATACATATATGCATTCAAGCAACTCAAACATGAACAAATAGACATATCATAATCATGCTCATACGTATACAATCACGCATATCATCATGCTAAAATCATACCATCAACTGATCTCACACATACATCCTTAATTAGGGTCTTACAAACTTACTTGTACAATTGTACACTTACTCATACAACTTACACATATTTGTACAACCTTACTCGTACAATCATATGCTTACTCATATAACTTACACATACTTATACAACCTTACTCGTACAATCTTACACTTACTATACAACCTACTCAGAATCATACTCTTAAAGTCTTACTCATACTCTTACAGTCGTGCTCATAATCATACTCTTGCAGTCATGCTCATACTCATACTCTTACAGTCGTGCTCATATTCATACTCTTATAGTCGTGCTCATAGTCATACTCTTACAATTGTGCTCTTACTATCAACCACTAAAGCTTATTACAACTAATAAGCTCCAGCGTTGAAATAGAAAAGAATGTCACTGGGGCATCACCTTAACCTCCAAGGAGTGACTAGATGTCATAGACTTTTCCAAAGCCAAGGCATACCAATGCTCATGGGGCACAGGATCAAACAGGTAAGAGCAGGTCCATGATACTACTTACCTGAGCACGCAAACATAAACACAAATGCCTACACTATAAGGGCCATACAATTGTCCATCATAATGGGTCTTATAGTGCCATATAATTGCCCACCATTATGGGTCTTATAGTGACAGTGTCACTCTTAGGCAGAAATCATACAATGCCACTTGGGCAGAAACATACAGTGCCACTCTTGGGCAAAATCATGCAATGCCACTCTTGGGTAGAAATCATACAACGCTCTCAACAGAGCATCAGACGTCTAGGTCTCAATGCAACACACAAACCAAATAAAAACATACCTCGCTCTCAACAAAGCATCAGACATCTGGTGCTCTATGCAGCACACAACAACATCTCGCAGGACAAACACCATGACAAGACATGAGAAATTGTAAGGACTCTCATCTCTAAACCGGTTTTTGTTTTCTTTTAATTATCGGTTATCGTGAGGTTAACGCGTTTTCTGATTTATTCGGTGGTTTCAAAGATAAATGGTGTTTATGATGGTTTTAATCAAAATCAACTTTAAGATTAGTAGTTTTAAGTGATTTTGAAATCAAATGTGAATTTTTGGGATTTTTCAGAATTTTTAACATTTTTCCAAAAATTAGGGTTTTGGCGGGACCCCTGTGGGCCCCACCGTCGAAATTTTGGTTTTTGGACTAAATGAACCCAGACATCAACTTAATGTTACATAAAAATTTTTAGAATTTTCTTAGACTTAATTAGTGCTCAAATTTGTAAAATATCCATTTTTAGCCTATTTCTCTATTTACACCCCACAACTTACCCATACACACCCCACAACTTACCCATGCACATCCCAAAGCTTACTATAAAAGGCCAAACCTGAGCCATTCCCATTTTGGGAATAGGCTAAGGAGGAGAGGACAGGCCTAATCCCCAATTAGGCCCAGATTAGAAGGTGTTTAATGTAAGCTAATTCTAATTAAACACTAAATCTTAGCTTTCTTTTTAATCCCTTCTAAATCTACCATTTCCTATTTGTTTCAATTCATTTTTAAACATCAAAACTACTTATTTGCATTTTTACTACAAACCCTAGCTCTCAAAATCCGATTTTTATGTTCAACAAGCCCTAGATCTAAGTTTTAATTAGGGTTTTCTCTGTTAAATCGGTTTTAATAAAGTTTAATTCAAACTCTATGTCTTTGTAAGGTTTTCAAGAAGGGTGACCATCAAATCCAAGCCTAATCAAGGGATAAGGTAATAGACTTTCGAAATTTTAGTCTTTTTATGGTAAAACTCATGATTTTGTGGTTCATTTTGAATGGAGTTACTTGATTTAGTGTTCTAATGGCATGATTAGAAAATGGTAATCTTTAATCCCGATTTCATAGGGTTTTATCTTGTTATGATGTGGTTTAGCATTCTGGAAGTCATGGTGGACTTTTAATGGCATTTAGGTTGTTAGATGGTGATTTGAAGTGTTATCAATGGAGTTTCAGTTTGAAAATTTGAAAGGAAGAAGAAGGTTGTTTCTGCCATATTGGCGTTCGAACGGCAACACTGTCAAATCGACAAATTTCCAGGTTAGCCGATCGAACGGCCTACTGGCCGTTCAAATGGCCAAACTGTAAATTTAAAATTTTCCTGTTTAGCCGATCGAACGGCCTTCTGGGCATTCGAACGGCTACATAGCAGATTTGTGTTATATTTGCATGATATTTATTTCGATGATTCCACTTTAACTTGTCAATTTCATATGAATGTGGAGTATTTTGAGCTATATTATGCTACTGGATAGGCACACTATTGAGGTTATGAAGTTGAGATATATGATTAGAGATTTGTGGAATGACTTATGGTTTGTGGCATGATGTTGAAATTGTCATCTTGAAATTATGAATGGTTGATTCCCTATGGTTAAGCATATTTTCAATAGGACTACAACCTATTAATGGACTAATTTGTCATGATAGAATGTGGTTAGTTGATGTGTGGATGTTGGTGAATGTCATGGCTTAAGGATGAAATGAATGATCTTATATGTGTTTAGCCATTGGGGTTGAGCTTTGATTTGAGTTATGATTTCAATGATTCTTCTCCTATGATTTCTGCTGGAATTCATGATTAGAGGTTAATTCACATGTGTAGTGTGGCAGTGAGTTAATTTTAAGCATGTTGAAATGCATTGAGTGAAGTGCTTCTACTAGGTACACACACACATGTGGGAATTTATGATGATGATGAAGATTGATATTATGATTATGAATAATACATTAGGGGCTGATGAGAGCACTTATCATGAATTAGGATTCATGTATGCCTTGCCCACGTATGTACCATGCTGCATGCATCATGAATGAGGCTTTATCGAGGTTAATTGAATTTGACCGATTGGATGCAATGTGGGAAATTGTGTGCCAGATTGATCGGTCGTGGCTTAATCGAAACTTGATTGGTCCGAAAGGACATGTTTTGATTTGAGTTCCTATGTGGAACGAGTGCACTCCCTAGGTTGAGTCTAGAGAAATGGAATTATGTGGGGACGAGTTATGTACTTGTCTTGTGGATGTGAGATTGTTATTATGAGTGTCATCTGGACCCTGAGAATCCAGTGTGGTATACCGTGTGCACCTGCTACCATGTGTTCTAGGGTTTCCTATGCGGGGACTTGGGCTCTCCCCTCCGCAGGAGATATCCCTAGGTGAACACCCTGCTCTAGATTCTCTGTGAGAATGGGACATCCTTGGCCAAGATCGTCTAGGGTGAGCAACTTTAGGGATTGACATCCCCGAACTTTCTTTAATTCTTGTGTAGAATTTTGGACTATGACACGCCTTCGTGGCCTTGTCTGTCTTCCCGTCTGTGTGATACTAAATTGTGATTACTCCTTGATGGAGGTTAATATGATATGATGCATGATTAGATATGTATGTTAGAGATACATTTCATGCAGGATAAAATGATGTGATGCATGATTGGATATGTATGTTAGAGATACATTTCATGCAGGTTGTTATGATGTGATGCATGATGGGATATGTATGTTAGAGATACAATTCATGCAAGTTGTTATGATGTGATGCATGATGGGATATGTATGTTAGAGATACATTCATGCAGGTTATTATGATGTGATGCATGATGGACTATGTATGTTAGAGATACATTCATGCAGGTTGTTATGATGTGATGCATGACAGAATATGTATGTTAGAGATACATTCATGCAGGTTGTTATGATGTGATGTATGATGGAATATGTATGTTAGAGATACATTCATGCAGGTTGTTATGATGTGACGCATTCATGCAGGTTGTTATGATGTGATGCATGATGGAATATGTATGTTAAAGATACATTCATGTAGGTTGTTATGATGTGATGCATGATGGAATATGTATGTTATAGATACATTCATACAAGTCGTTATGATGTGAATGACACCATGTGGATCATGCACTATGATGCAGGTTTAGGTGATGTGCATGTGTGATCAGAAAATGATGCACCTTGTCAATCTTTGATCTGAATGATTATATTGCTATGCTATCGTATTTCCGATGAAGATAGTTATACTAAAATCATTGCCGAGTTTGTTAAACTCACCCCTCTTTCTTGTGTTTTGCTTTGGTGTTGTGTGGTGCGACACGTAGACAGACATGATCTCCTCTTTGAGGAAAGGTCGGAGATGACTTGGATGTGATTGTGGAGATTCTTATGTGATTTATTTTCCTTGGTTTATACTTTATGTTTAGAACCTTTGTGTAGGGTTCTTTGTTGGATTTTTATGCTACTTTATACAGTTGTGATGCTTAAGACTTATTTTGAGCCAGTGTGGGCTATGGTTGACTAAGTATGTGGGTTTGAGACTAGTTGTTTACTTTGTGTTAAGCAACTCTTTTCTTTCTTCTTATCTACTCTTGCTCAAAGGATTGTGAGTACTCCGTATTTCTGTTAAGTCGCCCGTGGTTAGGGTTAAGTCTTCCACTAAATCATTTTTCAATTTCCCCCTCATCGCCCCTGCACGCTTGACCAGCCCCTCGACCGGGTTCTGCTAGGGTCGAGCATCGCCGGGTGTGACAGCTTAGCCGACTCATTTCAGCTAGCTCAAACACGGAACTTAATCCATCGAACCCTCAGGTCTCAAACTCACAACGCTATTATTAGTTTTACTTATAATTCAAGTTTGAATTAAGTAATTTATGCGGTACAATTATGCCACACAAGCACTCAAACATATCATCCTCCATTGATCAAACCGAAGTTGAGCCTGATCCAAATACCTAGTTTGTCAGGGTAGCAAACTTCACTTAACCCGTCCATCTTACAACATAACTCACCATACACCAAAATCTTACGTATTCATACAATCTCCACCATCCACCTAATGGCCAAAACATCTTACTCGAAAGTCCTCAAACTAAGCTCCTTAGAGCCAACCCAAATTATCACCCTCTTACTAATACCTCACTTATTATACTTTTCACTTCATAATCTATACGTTATGCTTGTACACTTATGCACACTCTTACTGTCTAATAATCCCCCAACATACACTTTGATCCAAACCAAACATACTGCTCCAATCCTCACCCATCAAACTTACGTCATCTGTCTTCCGTCATGTACTTACACATCCATATCCAAATCCATACCAAACACTCTGTCAACTTTTACCGTCCATCGACCATACTTTTGCCCCCAAACACATACACATATACATCAAATAGGCATATAGTCATCATACATACATATGTCTATCACACATACATATAACATATACATACTTTCATACATACATAGCTTACAAACATGTTCGCTAGCCATCACTAGCACGTACATATATATATCCATACATGTAGCTTACTAACATACTCGCTGGCCATCACTAGCACATACATATTCCACATATGCAGCTTACAAATATACGCGCTAGCCATCACTAGCACATACATATTTTCACATACATAGCATACAAACATACACGCTAGTCATCACTAACACATACATACTTCAAACATACTTACAACAAACATGCATGTCATATGTATTTCGACATGCCATAATTCATCCTCTTACATTATGCAAACGGATCATAATCTAACATCCATAGCATTCAATCATATAGTCCTAGCATGCTACTACTCATTTAAAACATGTTGTTATGAAATTACGAGTTCAAAGCTCCTCTACCTCGTAATCATAACATTCGATGGCTAGCACACGACGGTGTCTGCGTTGACGGCGGAATTGACAGCGAAAAGCTTTGCCAAGTTAAGAGAGTTACTGTCCCAAGGGTTTAGGAAGTGCCGGAAGAAATCATGGCCAAATGAGGTGACACAAATCAGTGCGGCCAAATCCGCAATCCACGGTGGCACACTAGGCTGCCGGAAGAAAGGTCGTGCCAACATAAGTGGTAGTGCGACCAAAAGTCGAGGGTGTACTCACTGAAGGTCGGCCAATGGCTAAGAAGTACTTGGCCGCAAACATCACCTAGCAACGGTGATTTCACATCAACAAGGGCCCACATAAGGGCGAAGGGCATGGGGCGATGATTAAGGACAGAGGAGACATGTGGAGGACTCCGATGCCAACTCCATTATGTGGAAGAGCCAACCGATGGTAAAGCGGCACAAATACAGCACCTAAACCCAAAAACACACACGTGGCCACATGCACACAAGACCAAAAAGTGCTACTCTAGGGGGAGATGGGTCAGACAGTGGTGGCCCAAGGCCTACAAAGGGGCAACGGAGCTAGGGCCAGGAAGTGGTGGCCAATCAAAGCGGCAACATTGCCAATTGCCACCCACAACCAACACATTTGGTGGAGGCAGATGTGCATCTCACACATTATAGGGCAAAGGCAAGTGGCTCATTCTAGGCAGAGGTGTAATTGGCAAAGTGGAGCTGGCCCTCACTGTCGCTGAGCTGGAGTAGAGCTCACGATGGCCAAATGGCACATGGCTCGCCGATGGCAACCATCCGAGACGCACCCAAAGCGTCTAATCGGGTCGAGCAAGACAATAGGGCGAAGCGGGGTTGGAAACAGCAACCCCCAACCGATACTAGGTCGAGGTAGGCTGGATGGAGTTCGACCGGAGTCTGTCCGGTGGCCGGACGATGACAGAAAACACCGACGTCTAAAAAAAATGTCATGGACAGTAAGATGAAAATATAAACAAAACCCAACCACAGTACCGGTAGCTCACAAAGGAGCAAAGAAAGCATGGCAGTGGCTCTAGCCAGTGCCTATGGGTTCCTAGTGGCAAAACAAACATAAGTCTAGTTGAGGGCAGCCACAAATGACATCAAAATTGCACCCCCACAGATAAAAAATGAGAATAAGAGGGGAGAAAAACCGAAGAAAAGTTTGGTACCTCATGGATGAGAGAAGAGGACACGGCGGTGGTCATAGCCGGTACCTATAGACTCATGGCAGTAAGGTGAAGAGGATTCCGGCAAGAATAAGCGGAATTTGACGATGGAGGAGGGACAACGGAGTGATCGGAAATGAACTCTAGTTTTTCTAAAACTCACTAGACATGAAAAAAGTTACTGGAAGTCGCTCCTGGAATCCGATTTTTGGATTTGATATTTATATGACTTTCTTTTAATTTTTCCATCTACATCCCCAACACACGTTCACTTATTGTTTATGCGTTGTACCTCCAAAATTCGCACTATAAGCGTGTAGTGAGGCCCGCGGCCTGTGACTAAGCCCCTCAACCAACTCTACGGGTATAAATATGAGGTAAATACACAAATACAAATACACTGAAGCGTTACATTTTCCCACTGAAAATAACCAAAAAAATAGCAAAAAATCACATAAAATCGTAGAAAAATCAGGGACATTACATGTACTCACTGGATTGGTGAAATAAGATTGACATGGATTTGTTGATAGCAAGTTTCCCAGTTCTCCCAATCTGCATTGCACATTATCGTGTTAAAAAATTGCGACATCAATCGACATCGTGTATTTTGTTACCACGCTTACATTTCAAAACGTGTAATTGAAACCACGACATGAATGTATGTCGTGTTATTATATCTACGTTGCAACTCATAATTGCTATATTGCATGTGTATATCATGTAATTATTAATGCAATATATTACATGTCGTGTTTAATACTTCATACAATATGATTTACCCTTAACACGATATGTTCAATATCGTGGTCTTGAGTATACAAAATATTCCAATTGCATATAATCTAAAGATTTATTGTTACCTGACAGTTTCAAAAGTGAACTGAGTTTCATTGAATCCGGTATGAAATCCAACATTAGAGCTGGGATGAGCCATTATAATGGGTGATTTAGCTCTATTGTTTGTTTAGTTCCTTTCTACGGAGGGTGATGGTGATTTATCACCATTGTCGAGCTCTTTCATTTCGGCATATAATGATAACACCTCCTTATATTTATGAATGAAGAACACTGATTGGAGGTCATCATCGTCTTGTAATTCATATATCATGGATAATTGGAATGATGAAGTTAAATACTTCAAATTGACATTACCATTGACTGAAAGTCGTGCTTTGACTTACCCCAGCAGCTTGCCGAAGCTAACCAATGGATGAATGTTCATCAACCGTGCCATTCCACAAATATACACGTTGTCATTACCTACCTCTCCTTTATAATAGATGAAAATACCAATCCTATCCATGATCGGTGTAAAAGAAGGATCGTTTTTTTGAAATACAGCCTTTAGAGCACTCACATAGTATCCACGGTGTCAAAAAACATTTTTTTCTTATTCATCAATGCTCGCCGGTGATTCGCCACTAGTTAGCTCCTGCCAGTGAGTTCTATTCATCACTGATGACTCCCAGTACACTAGAATGGCACATCACTGTTCTGGTGTTTATTTATTACTCTTTAATTTAAAATATGATATAGTAGAAACTTAAGGGCAGTTTGGTCCATAAACAGGTCATATGATATTTCCGTTTAAAATCCAAAAAATATAAAAATTTTTATTTTTTAGCTAGGCAATATAAAAAAAACTCATATAATAATTAAATTAAGATGTGGAGATTATTATTTTTTCAATTGAGCCATATTGTATAGGGCAGCCATTTCACTCTTTCTTTAACAGACCGGAGGTGGGACTTTTAAGTGCACCAGGGTTGTTGACTTCAACGGAAATGGAAGAATTTTTAGTACCCCTTACGTATAAAATATATAAAGGCCATTTATATATGACATTGACTATACAAATGTTAGCGTCAATTATATGCCCTTACGTATAAAATATATAAAGGCCATTTATATATGACATTGACTATACAAATGTTAGCGTCAATTATATGCCATCAATCTTTACGCTAGGCTTATGATAAATGAGCAGTGAACATAAATTTTTTTTCCCAGCGAATGAGTTTGGACTTGTGGATGTGCGAAGGTTCTTGGCCACAGGCCATGCTTGCGGAACAGCGTCGTTTAGGGAAGCGCGAAGTTAAGAAATTGGCAAGAGATTCTGCCCGCGAGTGCAACGTGCCCGTTGCCAGTTAATTTGTGGTTAAAAAACAAACACACAGTGACACAAAGAAGACGGCAAGTAGCAAGACTTCGAAAACCTTTGCTTAACTATTAACATAGATAATGGAAGCCATATCTGAATGATTAGAAAACATCCGTCCGCCAAACTGAGCATCAAAGGTGAGTTTTCTTCATTATATCATAATACTATTACGACTAAAAGCATAACACTGCTTTATAAGTTTATCACAAGAGGAATGCTACATATGCTAGTCAGCTCAAGCCGAGATTGCATAGTTGTACGAGAGAGTAATTACTCTTAGTTGTACGCCAAGTATTTAACCTGTGTCCATTTTTCTATAAACACATTTGACACAATGGATGATGGGCATGTTGTAGAGTGGCTGGCCAGCGGAAGTGCGATGGGTCTTTGGCCATGGGGGCGCAGAGTATAAAAATCGCTTCTTTACAATGATTAACTATATAGGAGGCATATAAATTCAACCACATAAGCAATAATCTATCCAATCAAGAGCATACATATATTCAAATTAAAATTTAAGAGCAATAACTCATTGACCTCGGGCTGGTTAGCCCCTTGCATATCCTCAAGCCTTTACATGAATGTCCAATTACAATTAAACACAATTGAATAAGCAAGGGATGAGGTTTTTCCTCTTATATGTCAATCCCTCTTAACTCTTCTTCTTGGCTTGAAATCTCAGCAAAGAAACATCTCAAAGCCTTGTCTTTGAAGCCCCAATTAGCGAGTAGGAAGATCTTTGTGGCGACCGTCCGAAAATAATATACGTCATATTTTACGTAATTATTATCTCGCTCAGCACGTGTTACATTGCACGTGGAACCGAACGTGACGGTCCACCTTACTGATTACAGAACAAAAATATTGGCATAAAATAAGTTGGTATAGAAAAATTTGGAGTTGATGCACAGCTAAAATATTACATATAACGTAGTAGAAAAGGACCTTGTCCAGAATACATTGCATGTAGAGCAGTCATATTACAGAATTATAACATACATGTCGAAAATATATTATTACAGAGGTGAAGAAATGTATTTAAAAGAGACTAAACAGATAACCCTTCGGTGGACCCCTCCGCGTTGATTTTACTACCTGCAGAGTCTGTGGGTGGGTGAGTATTTTTATACTCAGTAGGTGGAATTAAAATCTAATTTGATGCTAAGCAAAAGATAGTAATTTTATTTATTTTTAGAACAAATTCAGAATAATTTTGGAAAACACCGATTCGTCCGATGACGATAAATCCAAAGCTGTGATACCGAACGGTGTTCCTCCGGTGCTCATGGGGCAACAGGAAGCTCAGAAGGCAGGAGTTTTCCCATGATACTCCATACCTATGCGCGTGCCAGATACCGATCATTTCCTCGGTAGGTATCCAGAATTATTATAATTTGAGGCTTAACCTCAAATTTATTCGGAAAACGTAAATACCCTGACAAAATTTCAGGGTATGTAAAACATATCATACATATGACATTTCTTAGAAAACTCAAGCATATGAGCATAACGAAATAAAACTGCGTACAAAAACTAGAACATATAAGCAGAGCATAAGTTAGAGTTTAAAATCCCCTACCTAATAGTCGGCGCAGAAAATTCGCAGTCGTAGAGAGCTGATATAGAAAATCCGGTCCGGCCACAGCGTCCGACACTATTGCTTTAGTTAAGAACGCCTTTGAAATGGTTTGAATCAGACTTAAAACAATCCAGAACGGAGAGTCAGAAGTTTTTATAGAAGGTAGAAGTGAATAATGAAGAAAAAAAATGGAGTATATATAGAGGATGGGGCGGAATTGACGCGCGATGCGTGTTAGACACGCGTTGCGCAGCGGACAGCGGACCCGCACGGAACCGCGCGTGTCATGCGGTGCCGCGCTGCGCGACACGCGGCTCCGCGTGTCGCGCGAACGCACGGTCCGCATGCGTAGCCCGCAGCTGCTGGCCACGCAGATCCGTGCTCAGCGCGGACCCACGAGCCTGCCGTGGGCCTGACGCACCCCGTGAACCGCGCGGTCAGCGTGCGGCTAACGCAATGCATGCGTCAGCCCACATTAAAATATTAATATATTTTTTTTCTTTTTTCCAAAACTTTAAATTGCTCTAACTTTTTACCTATATATTGGAATTGTATGTTCTTAGTACCGATGGACTCGTATCGACGAGCCCTTCGAAACAAGACCACTCAAGGATAGGTTTTACCGTAGTTTCATTGTGGGCCCGCTTATGATGTGCGTTTCCACGATCGCTACATACGGTCACTATCTCCGAATCAAGTGTTTCAAAAATCTTTAAGTTCGGTTTTTTAAAGTTCTACAACATTCATTTAGGTCCCGAAAGCAAAATAACGTTCTAATAATATATAAAAATTCTAATAGTAAAATTTACCTCGGATCTGGGTTGTCACAATCTCCTTCAATTTCCACGTCAAAGAGTGGAAGAGAGGAGAGGAGAGGGGGCGGCTAGCAAGTTTTTCCCCAAAAAAAAAGGGGAGGCTGCACTAAGGGAGAGAAGAGGGGGGTGGAATTGGGAGAGAGGAGAAGAGAGGGGGGCAGCCCAATGCCTAGGGCTTCTTCTCTCTTATCTCCTTTAAATACCCCTCTTAGTCCTGTAATGACCCGGATTTTTTCTGCGGTTTCTACTTGTTTTGTGGAAAATAAATCAAGTTGTCCCTTATATTTAATTTGTATTTGTTCCGTATATGTATGTATATGTGTGTTACATTTGGAGCTTAAGAGTAAGTGGAGAGGTTTGCATGTAAATTGAACCTTTGGCTTGAAGAGAAGGTTTCGACGCGCAAAAAGGGGTTTTGCACCTAAAACATATGTTTGGCACATAAGTAGAGGCTATGGTGCGTAAAATAAAGCTTCGCCGCGCGAAGGGAAGCTTCGGTGTGAAAAGGGTGGGCCCGAGGTTTATTAGCATTTGGGCATGTTAGAGGCGGCGTGGCGCGTGTACGGGAGCGGCAGCAGGTAAAAAGAGATGCTGAGGTGTGAAAATATTGAAAAGCATATAAGGATTAAATTAAAACCATATAAAGGAATAGTGGATTGTGGCTTTCCAGCCACGACCACTATTCATTCTAGACATCCACCGTTTCTTCCCGGACCTCGCTTCAACCGGCAGCCATGAGTCCGGTGGTACCGATTAGAGCTTCCGCCGTCTCCTCCTTGCTCCTCCTCGCGCTACCGGATTTTAGCTCGGTTTTCACTCTATTGGCCGTCGGAGCGTCGGGGCTTTGTTTGGTGGCCGTCGTGCACCGTTTCTGGCCAGCCACCACCTCTCCACCCCTCCTCCGGTTAGAGGCTTCCTCCCCACGCCCTTCTTTCTCCTCTCCGACCTTCCTCCCATCCACCGTCCCCTGTTTTTGCACCCAAAAGCTCACACCGGGAAGCAAGAACCTTGCTGTCCAGCGGTCGTGTAGCCTTGCCGGCGGCCGTGGCTGGCCACCCTCGCCTTGTTTCTCCTCCTCCTCACCTCTCTACCTTAAATCACGCCCCTCCAGCCCTTGTACGTGGGTTTTGGTCTCCGGAACCACGATTGTCGACCTCACCCGGTACGGTTTTGGCTTCCAATGATTCGCCACGACGCCCGGTGACTGACGGTGGAGCTAGACACCACACAGAATTTGGATTTGCATATCAGCCGTTTTGGGCGCAGTGTCCACCCCCGACCACCTCTTGTACACGTCAACGGGAGGCACGGAGATCGACGGGTGTTGAATCGGGACCGGACCATTTCATCGAGTAAACCCCCGGCAAGCTTGCGGCACTTTCGCACCTAGGGGCAGCTCATTTTATAGAAAGCGACGCTTGGGTTCGCCGAAGTTGCCACTGACGCCGCTACAGTTGTGCGCCCCGACAACACCGTACGCCCGGAAAGCAAGGTAGGGGGCTTTGAATTTGTAATTCTATCGTAGCGTGCTTGGTATGTTAGAATGCATGCTAGGGTCAATTTAATTACATGCTTCATAACGCGTAATGCTATGGATATCACGTGTAATGGTATGATATTAGCTTATACAAATGCTAATTAAATGATATGTTATCGGCTTGGCAAATGAGGGATTGTACACATTTGCAGTGTAGTAATTGCACGCTAGTAAGATCATTTATCTACATGCATTTGCAATGGGTTAGGCACATGTTGGATGTGCTATAATTGTAAGTGGTGTTCGGTTAGTTTTGTGTGGTTTGGTATGCGCAATGGTGGATGTTTATATCGATAGCATCGATAAGTGTACGCTTGATAGGCTGAAATTAGTTTGGATTGGATTAGGCTTTGATGCAGTGAGCGGAAAGCTTCAGAGTTCTCGAGGCAAACAGACTTAGTTTCGAGTTTACTGGTAGACTTGTTGATAGTATGATTTCAGAGGAAAAATTACACGAGCATAAAGTATTTAAATTCAAACTAGAATGTTAAGTAAAACTAAAATGTTAACCTTATGAGTTTGAGACTTTAGTAGTTTGATGGATTAAATTCCGTGGTTGAGCTAGCCGGTGATTAATCGGCTAAGCATTTGTCCTGTCTAGCCATGGTGTGTATCCTGCGGGAGTTTGTCTGTGTTGTAATTAAGCCCAGACGGTTGATGCTCTATTGAGAGCACTGTATGATTCTGCCCTAGAGTGGCACTGTATGAATTCTGCCCAAGAGTGGCATTGGCACTATAAGACCCTAAAGTATGGGCAATTGTATGACCCTAATGTGTGGCCGTTTATGTTTGCGCGCTCAAGTAAGTAGTATCGTGGAACTACTCTTACCTGTTTGATCCTGTGCCCCATGAGCATAGGTGTACCTTGCATTCGGAAAAGTCCATGGCGTCTAGTACTCTCCGGGGGTTAAGGTGACGCCCCAGTGGCATTCCTTTCCATCGACGCTGGAGCTTATTAGTTTGATAATGAGCTCTAGGTGTCGATCGTAAGTGTATGTGCTGAGTATGACTATAAGAGCAGGACTGTAAGTGTATGTACATGCGTAGGATTGTGTGGTAAGATGGAACGAACATGAGTTCGTGATATGTGTGTGGTTATGAGCATCATATTTTGATTTTGAGAGACTTTGATTGCCATGTTTTGTTGCTTCATGTTATATTTCATGAAGGCAACTACGTTTAGGCTTACAAGTTCATTGTTTAGAATTCCCCTACTGGGTATTTTCTAGTGAGTATGAAAATACTCACTTTCCCTCTACTGAATTTCAGATCCTCCAGTGACTTCTTCGGGTCCAGCACGAGAGCTTCGTAGGCGGGACTTAGTTTTGGAGGAGAGGACAGACTTGCGGACTTCAGGTTGATTTTTGACTATTCAGTTTCTTTTGTTTAGTTATGCCACGATCTGATGCAAATTTTGAGTATACATGTATTGGGCAAGTTGAGAGCTTATGCATGTATTATTTTGGACTTGTATATGGACTGTTTATATTGGGACTGTTATCGGACTTGTACTCGGCTATGCCTGGGAGATGTGTATTTAAGCCCATGGCCATGGCACTCGTGTTTTTATGTGTGTTCGTTTGATCTCACGCCCGGGTGTTTAGTCGGTGTGTTTTGATGATTTAAAAGAAAGTTTCAGGTTGTGTGATTTTAAATTGATGATGTGAGAAATATAAAATGTTTTCACAGGTTTTGATTTTCATCAATTTTTACAAAATACAGCCATTATATTGCAAAAATTTTTCATGAAATTTACTGGAAAATAGTTTGAAAAACCCGGGCTGTGACAAGTCCTCTCTTAATTGGGCTTATTAAGTGGGCTTAAATATATGGACTTCTTGCTGAAATTTTTGGGCTTTTCTTAGATGGTCTGACATAATGGGAGTGGGTTATGCTCTTCAGAGCCTACAGGGCCCTGAACTCCCTGCGCACAACCAATCCTGCAACATGGGCGACCTCTCACTAATTACGGATCTATCTATCGACACTTAATTCTTGAGTCGGGCCCCATAACGTGTTAATGCACATCCTAGTCACATTCTTAGTGTGCATGTGTGATGAATGCAGGTCCTATTAGAATTAGTATAACGATAGCTCATGTGGGGTTGGTGTGACCAACCACACTAACCTTAGACCCTGTGGCCCATACTAGCTCACCTGAATCGTGAATAACATAGGCCAAAATAGGCCCAAGCTCATACCTTATTCCAACACATGCGACAAGAGTTATTATTCTGATCATTCGATCATAAAATCTGAACCCAATGAGTTCTAACCGTGCACACATTTAATGTGCCATGGGCGAGCCCATGGACCATTTATTCTCACGGGCTAACATAGGCAAAGACCCCATGTGTTGCCCACTAAAATGAGCCCGCGTCTACACCCCCTTGCTAAGAATCAGACCTTAGTAAATGCTTGTGCAAGTGTAAGGACCCTCATCTTTAAACCGGTTTTTGGTTTTCGTTAATTATTGGTTATCGTGAGATTAACACGTTTTTTGATCTTATTCGGTGATTTAGTAAAATAAATAGAGTTTGTGATGGTTTTAGCCAAAATTAACTTCAATATTAGTGGTTTTAAGTGATTTTAAACTAAATGTGAATTTTTGAGATTTTTTGGAATTTTCACTATTTTCCCAAAAATTAGGGTTTTGGCGGGACCCCTGTGGGCCCCACCGTCAAAAATTTTATTTTTGTGTCAAATGAACCTAGACATATACTTAAGGTCACAAAAAAATTTTCAGAATTTTATTAGGCTTAATTTGTGCTTAAATTTGTAAAATACCCACTTTTAGCCTACTTTTTATATTTATACCCCAAAACATACCTATGCATACCCCAACCCTTACTATAAAAGGGCAAACCAGAGCCATTTCCATTTTTGGGAATAGGCTAAGGAAGGAGGGCTGGCCTAATCCCCACTTAAGCCCGAATTAGAAGCCGATTAAGGTAAGCTTACTCTAATTAAGCACTAATCCATGACTTTCTTCTTAATTTCTTCCAAATCTACCATTTTCCCCTTGATTCAATTCGTTTTTGACCATCAAAAGCTACTGATTTGTGTTTTACTACAAACCCTAACATTTAAATTTTGATTTTTACTACCAACAAGCCATAGATCGAAGATTTAATTAGGAATTTCTTGGGTAAATCGATTTCTATTAGAGTTTAATTCAAACTCATTGTGTTTTCAAGGATTTCAAGAAGGGTGACTCTTCAATCCGAGCTTAATCAAGTGCTGAGGTAATGGGTCTTCGAAATCTCTGTTTATCCATGGTAAAACTCTTCATTTTTGGCTTATTTCGAAATGGTTTGCTTGATTTAGTGTGTTAATGGTAAGATTAGAAAATGAAATTATTTAATCCCGATTTCTTAGGGTTTTGCATTATTATGGTTTGGTTTGATATTCTGGAAGTCAAGGAGGACTTTTGATGATGATTAGGGTATTAGATGTGGATTTGAAGTGTTATCTATGGTGTTTCGGTTTGGATTTGCGAAAGGAAGAAGATGACTGTTCTGCCGTGTTGGCGATCGTTCTGCCGTACAGGCGATCGATCGGCTGAACTGTAAATTTCAAATTTTTGCGTGTAACCGATCGAACGGCCTGAAGGGCGATCGATCAGCTGCACAGGAAATTGCATGTTGTGCATATGATGTCTATTTTGATGATTTCACTTTAGCTTGCCAATTTTATATGAATGTAGAGTGTTTTAAGCTATGTTAGGCTACTTGAAATGCATGCTATTGAGATTATGGAATTGAGATATATGCTTAGAAATTTGTGAAATGACTTATGTTTTGTGGCATGATGTTGGAATCGTTATCTTGAAATTATGAATGGTTGTTCCCTTTGGTTAAGCATATTTTCAGTAGGACTACAATCATTGTTGGACTGATTTGTCATGATAAATTGTGGTTAGTGGTGTGTGGATGTTGGTGAATGCCACGACTCAATGATGAAATGAGTGAAGTTATATGTGTTTAGCCATGGTGGTTAAGTTTTAAATTTAGATATGATTTCAACAATTCTTCTTCTATGATTTCCGCTGGAATTCATGTTTGGATAGAAATTCACATGTGTAGTGTGGTAGTGAGTTGATTTTCAAGCATGTTAATATGCATTTTGTGAAATGCTTCTACTAGATACACACACACATGTGGGGTTAAATGATGATGTTGAAGCTTAATATTATGATTATGAATGATGCATTAGGGGCTGGTGAGAGCACTTATCATGGATTAGGATTCATGTATGCCTTGCCCACGCATGTACCATGCTGCACGCATCATGAAAATGGATTTCCAATTGAGGCTTCATCGTGATTAATCGAATTTGACCGGTTGGATGCAATGTGATGAAATTGTGTGCCAGGTTTATCAGTCATGGATTAATCGCGAGTTGATTGGTCCGAAAGGACATATTTTGATTTGAAGTTCTTGTGTGGAACGATTTGAAGTTCCTGTGTGGAACGAGTGCACTCCCTGGGTTGAGTCTAATTAAATGGAATGATGTGGGGATGAGTTGTGTACTTGTCTTGCGGATATGTGAGAATGTTATTATGAGTGTCATCTGGACCCTGAGAATCCAGTGTGGTATGCCGTGTGCACCCCACTACCACGTGTTCTAGGGTTCTCTGTGTGAGAACTCGGGCTCTTCCCTCCGCAGGAGATGTCCTTGGGCGAACACCCCTGCTCTAGATTCTCTGTGTGAGAATGGGACATCCTTGGCCAGGATCGTCCAGGGCGAGCAGTATTAGGGGTTGACAACCCCGATCTTTCTTGAATTCTTGTGTAGAATTTTGGACCATGACACGCCTTCATGGCCTTGTCTATGCTCCCGTCTGTGTGACGTTAATGTGTGATTACTCCTTGATGGAGGTCAATTGTGATGACATTATGCATGTGGGAATATGTATGTTAGAGATACATCCATGCATGTTGATTTTGATGTAATGCATGTGGGAAGATGTATGTTAGAGATACATCCATGCATGTTGATTTTGATATTATGCATGTGGAATATGTATGTTAGGGATACATCCATGCAGGTTGAATTGTGAAATAATGCATGTAGGAATATGTATGTTTGAGATACATCCATGCAGTTTGATTTGATATTATGCATGTGGGAATATGTATGTTAGAGATACATCAATGCAGGTTGAATTATGCATTATGATGCAGTTTTTAAGTGATGTGAATATGTGATCAGAAAATGATATACCTTGTACATCGTTGATTTGGAAGATTATATCGCCATGCTATCGTATTTTCGATGTTGTTAGTGATATTAAAACCATTGCTGAGTTTGTTAAACTCACCCCTCTTTTTGTGTTTTGATTGGGGCTGCGTGGTGCGACACGCAGACGGACAGGATTGCCTCTTTGAGGAAAGGTCAGAGATAGCTTGGGTGTGATGATGGAGATCATTGTGTGACTTACTTTCGTTTGTTTCATGCTTTATGTTAGAACCTTTGTGTAGGGTTCTTGTTTTGGATTTATGTCATATTCTACAGTTGTGATGCTTATGACTTATTTTGAGCCGTGTGGGCTTTACTTAACTAAGTTTGTGGGTTTGAGATTGTTGTTTACTTCGTGATAAGCAACACCTTTTCCTTCCCTTTTGTTTACTCTTGCTCAAAGGATTGTGTACACTCCGTATTTGCTGTTAATCGCCCGTGGTTAGGGTTAAGTCTTCTGCTAGATCATTTCTCAATTTTCACTTCGTCGCCCCCGCGCGCTTGACCGGCCCTTGGACCGGGTTCGGCTTGGGTCGGGCATCGCCGGGGCGTGACAGCAAGTGCTTGCATCCAAGAACGTTCACCGTATATGTATCACAACAAGGCATAGAGTCTATATTTGCAGGTCTCCCTAGTTGATTCTATAGGATATGTACATAATCATAAGTTTTTAGTGTTTGGGTGAGCTCCTTCACAATCAACCATAACTTCTTAACTTAAAATACCTTAAACTTCTTTAATATAAACAATTTATTTCTTCCTATTTTGCTTATGTGTGGCCATTCAAATAAGTAAAAAATAATCCTTTCTACACTTGAAAAGGGCAGGTGTGCAGTTTGTGCCCCCAACTCCAGCCCAAGTTTACAAAAGGTGGGCCTGAAAATTTTAAGTCCTAACTTGCATTTTTAAGGCTGAGTCGTTTGTTGGGCCAAGCTGTAAAAATTAGGAGTATTATGTTATCGAGAATTTCAAAGTTGCCAATTAGAAGCATTGCATTATCCCAACTATATGCTGCCCAACCCCCTTATTTCTAGAGCGTGATGATCCTTCCCTATGGGGTTCAATCTAGTATGGTGATTAGTAAGCATTTTTTGGTTCAAGGTTACATGACATTGTTCTTTACTCGAATGATTATGCGTATCGTTCTTAATTTGAATGATTATGCTAGCTAGTTACCCTCGTAGACCGGAATGCTCACACCGTGTAGTGATGCACGATCAGGTTGGACCTCTCCTAAGCAAGCACATATGACTTAGCATTTTCAATTATATACTTAATTAATTAATTATGCCGTTAATATGCTTCATACACATGAGTTGCATTAACTATATGGCCCCTATCAAGAGGTAGGTGGATTTTTTATAACAAGCAGACAGATTGCCCCTTCTTAAATAACTCCACCTTCAAATTTTAATTCGATGCAGTGATTGAGTCTGCGTACACGCTGCATGCATGAGATTCATGCTGTTTTTTTCCTTGTGAAATTTAATCACTAAAAAATTTGTCTTTGTTTCCTATGGAAGAATTTTTTATGTTTCTTATTTTTTATGTAAATATTTTTGTAGGTTTGGAGTCTAATAAATAAGTCTTTATTTGAGATAATTGACTTACCTTATATAAAGGGAAAAGTTGAGGTGAGCCGGGGCTCACCTCAGCGGCTCTCTTATATAAATGCATTGCGTAAATTATTTGTGAACGCTCATAAAAAATAAAAAGTAGAAAAAAAAGTCACATTGTAAAGAAATAAATAAATACAAGCAAAAAATTAGGTTGCATTTATTATCAATGTGTTTACGTGCAATTGATACAACAACACTACAACTAATAACACTAACAACTCACTCTCTTTTATATAATATAAAATATTTATTTCATGTAGGTGGAATGGTAGCTAAAGTAGTTATATCTACATAATGATACCTTAAAATATAAAAAAAAAATACATATAAATAAAATAAAAGGTTAATTAGTAAAGTACTTGGAATGCAGAATGTGACACTACTTCCTAATAGTCCAACATAAGAATTGCCCCATAACCAAATTAACAGCACATATCGGATTAATAGTGCATACATTAGCATATACGAGTATTAACTTCCTCATGCTGAGTTTCAAACTCAGGAGTCCGGGTTCGAAGTCCGAGTTTCCGGTATCAGATTGTCCGACCGGCACGCTAAAGCATCCGATGACGGCGCTTCCGGATCTCCAGCGGCGTAAACAGCAATTTTCTGCATCAACTTTCACGTGGAACCTGTCCGACGGTCAGACCCCGTCACCAAAGACGACGACTAACTCCTACTGTCACTCAAAATCCACGTGCCTCCTAAAACCCCGCTCGTCCCCATCGCTCTTCCTCCGCGGTTCCTCCTCAAACCGCGGAAGATCAGCGCCGCGCTCGCCCCGGCCGCGCCGCCTTCCGCTCACCCTCGCGTCCCCGCCCCGCCCCCTCGTCTCCCGCATTTCAAAGTAGCCCCTCCTCTCTCCGGCTTCTTGTCGGAGTGCAGTGGCGGAGGCGGTTGCTCCCGGCGATTTTGCCGAAGTGTTCTTCAATCAGCTCCTCCATCCTCTCCTTTCTTCTGGGTTCTTCGGCCATCGAGTTCTTCTCTTCATTTCTGCTGCTCTACTTCTTCAACTGGTACTACCAGTACTAACTCGATCAGTGAGCCGCAACTGTTGTTTTAGTGACCTTCGTTCTTGTTGAGTCTCCTTCGTATGGAAAAATCGGAAATTTGTTTACAGTGGTTGTAAGCTTACAAGTGTTTTCTGTTTTGTTTTTATATGGTTTTAGTATTTTTTACATAGTTTTTTATGTATTAGCAGTTTTATGTATTTCCATTTATTTAATTCTTCTTGAAGCAGTGAAGCTGGGGGCGTCATGAGGAGTTGGGATTCTGAAATTGTGTATTTGATTGTATTTTTCGATAGTAAGTAGAGCTGAGCTGAGCTATAATGTGATAGTAAATGGAGTTTTGGTTTCGAATTTCATTTTTGGAACTATTTATAAGGTGAAACGTGAAATCGAGTGTTTCGGTTTGGGAAATTTCCCTTTTAGGCGAGTTCGGAAATCTTAAATCCTGATGAGTTTGAGCTTTATATAAAAAATCAGCTCATCCGCCGTTCAACTCTTTGTTTGACTGGCAGGTTGGTAGAAAGGGATTTTAAATTTTCCAACTGAATTTTGGAATTGCAATTTAGACCTCTGCTTCCTGTCCTGTCGTCGGCTGTTTTTAGTCGAGTTTGAGCTCGTCAATTACATTTCTGCGTATAAAGTTGTCTGCTTTGTGTGAATTGGAAGTTTGCGGGAGTCGGGAGATAAACCTTTTGTTTTGTCTTCATAATATGTGGAGTTCAAGATTGGGAAGCTGTGACAAGTGAAAAAGAAATGAATGCTGCCGTAGTAGAAGGTGCGGAAGTGGGAAGCAAATTTGGTACGGCAACAGAAGGGAAGGAGTATGTGGTTGCGGACTCAAGGGTGGGAGTGGCTCGGGCTGAGCAGAATGAGTTGAGGCAGTCTTCCAACGGGAGGGAAAAGGATCAGGAAAAAGACCTGCAGTGCGAATCCCTGGTTCCTGAAGAGACGAGTGCTTCTTCTCATATTCCTGGTTAGTCTTGCTACATCTCCCAATGTGAATTATGGGTATTTAGCAGCATTTGTTTTAGGCTTCAAGTTTGAAATGTGGTTACTTTTACGGCATTTGCACAAATACCTTCAAAGTGAAATGTGATAATTATTCTGAATCTGCATCAGTGAGTAAGTTTGCTGCATACATTTTATTTTTCCATTTTAAACATGGAATCTGTTTACTTCATTTGTTGCTTGTTTTCAGAGAAAATCATAAGGATGCACTGCTTGAAAATTGAGAAGTAAATGTTTTAAAATTATTTTTGTGCATGCATTCTAATTGGATGATTTTCTTGTAGTTCATGAATAGTTGTTTTATGATCTGGTTATAAAATCACTTCTTTAATACCTGTAATTCCTACTTGCAGCCTTGGAGCATTGTAAAACTGCACCTCTGAGCTTTAATGCTTACAACAATCTCTTTATTGGGGATCCTGAGCCTGAGCTTGTTTTGCCTAGGTCTAAGACTGAAAAAAAGGCCCTCCCACGGCATGAACTGAAAATAGACTGGCTACCAGAACGTGAACAGGTAATATTTTTTGTTAAAAAGAACAATCTTCTCCACCCTTCTTAGGTATGAACATAAATATGTTAGCAAGTCTATGACAGTTGATTAAGGTATACATGCCAATCTTTTGAGAATCACCTGTAGTAAGTTCATCAAGAGCTTTCTCAATGTGGTTGGGCGGTTGTTCATACTCATAAGTCTAGACGCTAAACTGCCACATTATAATGTGCCATGAATGTCTTGAATTGCAGAAAAAACTGATTGAAAATCTATTTAGAGTACAACGTGATGGTACAGTGGCGGTTGATGTAGCACATAGTGCACCTGTTGCTTCAGAACTGTTACAACTCGATGCAGCTGACATCAGATCAAACAATTTCGAAGAGATTGCTTCTGGAATCAGTAAACCAGTGCCAAGATTGAAGATTACCATACTGGTTGTGGGGACTAGGGGAGATGTTCAGCCCTTTTTAGCTATTGCAAAGAGGTTACAGGCATGTCCTCTTATCCCTTTTTGTTTGAGCATTGTTATCCTGATTAGTTTGGCTTCTTTATACAAAAAAGAAGAGGATGAATTTTGTAATAATTAAGTTCCTGGCTGGCTTGTTTTTTTTTACGGTGGAAAACAAAGTGTTACAAAGGTTTATTGCATAGAGTCCTGTCTAATAAAATATTCACCTATTTTATGAGTGCAATAAGGACTGTTGTCCATCTAAAATCTTACTTGGGAATTTCAGTTATTGGATGATACATGTGCTATAGCAATGCATGTATGAATTTCATAAAATGATAAATCTATAAATTACTTTTTCTCTTTTCTTTGACAAAACTGCCTCTGTATAAAAAACAATATTATATCACATAAATTAACTTGTAATTGATAAGTATTCCATGAAGATTTATCCGATAGAATTGATGATGATACCTCAGTACTGAAGGATGTTGATAATGGGATGCCAACACAAATCCTGAGAACCACGAACCACAAAAATTTTCATACAAGAATAACAAAATCTTGAGTTCTGCTTTTATTTTCCAGAAAAAAAACCTTCTTGCAATTCATCACTTTAAAGGTATTAAATTGACATTTATGGGGTTAGATTTCTACAAAGAGGTTTGAATTGACTGTCAGCATACAATTGATGTTTTAATTTCCTCCACATGATGTGTACCATCCTGAGAATGCTATGGTAACCAACCACATGAGTATGTTTCCTTTAATCATTCCTAAGATGGTACATTTGACAAGGAGTGGTTGTTCTTATTATTCATGCTCCTTTTTCTCCTTTGGATGTGGTCAAAACAATGATCTCCTGAATATTTTTTGGTTTTTGTGATTTCCATCTGTACACTTCTTAAATTTGACATTTTGTGCGATCATTTTATCTTACAGCTATGCATGCAAAAAATCATCTGATACCTTTGTCAGTGTGGTGGTAAAAAGGGAAGGAAGGATATTTCTTTTTTTGCAAATACGAATTGGCGTTTAGTTTTTGGTTCGTTGTTTTGTACAGTATTTTGGAAATAATGACTTTTGTTTTATATTGAAGTTGAAAACTGATAAATGATGCTTCTTTAGTGTAGCAACAAATGAACTTGGTAAAGAAATCAATATTGTTGAGATGTTTGAGAGTAGTCCTTGAGTTGATTGGTAGCTGACCTGCTGGGATCAAAACAATTACTTGATAGAATGCAATTGTTATGTTGCCAGGTATCAGGACAGCAAGATAATTATGCTCAATTGTTGGGAGATCCATACAGCGCAAGTAGTTGGGAACATGATACCTAGTTTAGAGGAATAATTAAAAACCTAGGAGGAGAGGGTGGATGAGGCAATTTTTTCTGAAATGTTATCGATTTCAAAACTGATGCCTATTGGTCAAAGTGGTTGAATTTACAATTCAACTACTTTCACCAAATCTTGTATTTTGAACTGAAATAAGGCTGCTGAATTTTATTAAAGATTCCTAATAAACTTATATAGATATCTTCTGAGCAGGCTTTCCAATTGAGAAACTTTTCTGAGAAAGTGCGTGCTTATGAAGTAACTTTTAAAATTTTATTCTTGAGTTGTGTTTAAAAAAAGTAGTGGCAACTTTAATTTGCTAAATTAATTACAAGTTGAGCAAACTGCCACTGGTAAATTACCAAAATGCCACTTAGGTCAAACACGAAGTTTCTTTTTTCTTCCTGATTTCCCCTTTTTCCTGGAATATAGGATCCACTGCTTAAGAAACTAGGTTTAAAAGTTCCTGTCATTACCCATAATGGCTATTTCATGCTGTTAATAATCTTGCTCGAAGTGCTGAAATGGGTTTACTTATAGAATAATTGAAGACTAGGGATTTTGGAGAGAAGAAAGAGCTTCCCTTGAATTGAATTAATTAAGAAGAAGACTATTACAAGACTCGACCAGCCTCTTAGTAGGCTTAGGTTCATCAATTAAAGAAAAAGACACTACTGCCCTCACATAAGTCAAGGGCTGACCAATCATATGATAAGAACTACAATAAAAGAATAATTTATACATAGAACTATGCTACTAAAGACAACTAAAAATACAAAGATATGAGCAATTTTGACTATTAAATGCTTGACCATTTTGACTACTCAAATTTGTGTTAATTACAATAGATTATTTGGTGTTCTTTATGTTTTTTTCTAACACTCACACCATTGTTTAAGTGTTTGGGTCGGCTACATGGATTCTATACTGCCATTTGACTTATTGCATACCCAAGATGACATTGTAGAATCTGTGGGGGAAAAACACAGTGGCAAGATTATATGCTCTATATTTTCCTGTCCAGGACTTCTTTATGAGAATGGTATGCAATACAAGATATTTGTATGAATGATTTTTCTCACATGGGTTAGTTGTTTGGATTTTAAAGTGAGAATTTAGGACTTTTTTTCCCTTCAATGAAAATTTCTTGATTTAGAATTTAGGGGGAACTCTAAAAACGCACCCAATCATCACTTATTCTACCAATACTGTTGTTGATGCTGGAGGCTAGAGTTGTGCAACCTTCAATCATACAAGAAAGTTTGCTACTCTCTTTTACTATATGTTGTATTCTCTCTTGTTTGGTGCTGCATTTGGATTATGCATTAGCCACAAAGGTTGCTTTTTGTCCCTCCCCAGTGTGCTGCCTGGTGGCCATGGCTTGCACCGCAGCTGCTGGCAGAGTTTGCATAAATTGTTTCAGGCTGCTGTCTGAGGCATCCATAGCTTTTTTATTTCTGTGTATCATTTCTTGCAGTTTGTGGGTATTGAGGGGAGTGTTTCTGGTGGTTTTAGCTTGGTCAACCATTTACCTGTGATCGGTGATCTTGGCGTTTGCAGCCTCTGCTCGTAAGCTGCCAGTTTTAGCATTCATAGCTGCTGCCCACAATTGGTGTCTGTTGCCTTCAGTGTATTGTTGTAATATGGCCATTGTCCAAGGTTTCTTATGGCTTTTTTTGCACTGTGGTTTCCGACCAAGCCCTAACCAGTGACTGTAATTTTTTCCAGCGTATAGTAGCACCATGGTTGTCATCCAAGCGCGTACTAGTGGAAGTGTTTTTTTAATGTTTCCTGGGCACACTGCCTTCCAAGGTAGCATGTATAGTGTTTTTTCTGAAGCCACTTACACCCATGGAAGGCCGTATCGGCCGATACGGGTGTGTATCGGCCGAGACCGATACGGTACAGGGGGTGATATGCCCCCCGTATGTATCCACGATATGTATCGGCCGTACCGTATCGATACGGCCGATATGTATCAATATGCTATTTTAAAAATAATTATTTTATTTAAAAAAATATTTTTTAATTAAAAAAATTTCGAAAAATTTTTTTTTTTAGATTTTTTTCCTTAAAAACAAAAGCACAATTCAAACCCAACTTCTTTAAAAGTTTAAGTTTTTGTTATATTAAAAATGATATTTTTAAAGTTATATGAGATCAATATGGGTAGGTTTATGCAATTTACATAATTATTTTTTTACATATAGTGCTCCACAAATGTACATTTATTTAAACATATAACTTAGACTCATATTAAGCATATTATTTATTTTTAAAATAAACTAATTTTAAAGCACTAAGAAAGAATGAGCAATAATTTATATGGGACGGAGAGCATAATAGTGTATAGTTCTAAATAAACTAATTTTAGAATACTTGTATAGATTAATACGGCATTATATGGTTTTATTATGCTCTAAAAGAAGTATTATAATGATATATTATTAATTATAATATTTTTTTATGTTTATAAAAGGGTTTATGTCCGTTTTGGCGCGTACCAAGCATATCATCGGCGCGTACCCGTACCCATAGTCATCGATACTCTCATCCGTATCGATACGGCCTTCCATGCTTATACCATAAGGTTGACTTGTACAATTTGAGTTCCTTTAGTAAAATGGTGTGGGTCTCAATCTTTAGGAGGTTAGTTAAGTATATTATGTTGGTTTCCAACATATTTCGGTCTGTTATTTAATTCACTTACAATATACTCCCTCCGTCCAATATTAATAGCTATACATTTAGAAAAATAGTGGTTTTTATTGAATGGTGAAACTCACATCTAAGAGAAGGGGAAATAAACTTTTGATACTCTTTTTTAAGTATCCAACCACTTAAATTGAACAAAATGGAGCTATTAATATAAAACAAACTTTTTTGCCAAACGGAGCTATTAATGTAGGACAGAGGGAGTATAATTCTTGGATTTTGATCCAGCAACTGTCAATCTTCTTACCCCTCACACTAGAGGGGCTCTTGTTGTTATGTTGTGAATTAAAGCCTATCCTAATGTTTACTGTATGTTTGGGTTTTCATGTAATTCCTTTTCCCCTCGATAATTTATTTGATAAAGATGGATGCCTTGGGTGCCCTAGATTTGTTTCTACTTTGTTTATTTTGTCTTATCTGCATTTTGTTTCCACCGTATGGTCCTCATCTTGATAATGTTCTACCTATTGTCAATCATGAGTTCCAAGCCCTGTATTGTAAACATTGACGATAATCATTTGCGTGGAACTCAAAACAAAATCTTTAATGACTACATCTTGATTTCAAATTTGATTAAGTTCTGAAATTCTATGAGTTCTGGAAACATATTGAGAAGATTTTAAAGTATTCGAAATGTGCATTCTAGAAACAATAGTTAACATCCCAAATGTCAATCTGATATTAAAATATCTTATTTTAAATTACAAATTCTAAAAGAGAATTGCATTGCGCACCATTGGATTTTGATGCAACTGTGCTCATTACTTAGAGGAAAGGCGGGTTTATTCATTTGCCCTCTCCCTCTCAATGCACAACACCGAATTGGATCTTGATGGCTCGCTATGCCCAAGCTCAAGCGGTCACGTGTGATCCCGAAATCATGTTAATTTTCCTATTCTAAAATTGTTAGAAGATAAAATAAATAAATAAGATTTCTCCTTCCTAATAGCTCTAGTTTTTTGGGAGTATATGGTGTGAACCTCTTGAAGAAGAGTGGGATGAGGGGGAAAGGTGAAAGGAGAAAAAAGAAGTGTCTAGACGAGATAAAGGAGACGTGAGGGAAGAGAGGGAGATCACGAAAGAAAGAGACAAATTGGGGCTAAAACTTCATTAGTTTTCTTAACACAAATTACATCAAGCCTAAATACTCCATAACAGCCTGATAGGGCCTACACAACTAACTCTTACATTAAAAGAAAGCAGATGGTCCTAACACAAGTAACACTAAGGCCTATGATGCAAAATAGAGAATAGCCTACTACTAAAAGGGGCGGGACATATCATCCCACCACACTCCCAACACGACTTGTCTTCAAGGTGTCCAATTAGGAAACTGGCTAACAAAATCATCTTCAAGGACCCAAGTGGCTTTTTCCAGAGGTTGGTCTTGCGAAGCTACAAGAGTCTCGATGACGATACGGTCATGACAGTGAACACGGTAGGTGTAATGAATGGCGGACAAAATAAGTGTAGGCGAGGCATTTGGAGAAGGTGGAGCTGAAGGAACGATGGCAGCGGGGTCTCCCACAAAGCGTTGAAGGTGAGAAATATGGAAGACTTGGATAAATGAGAGAATATGGAGGCAGTTGTATCTTGTACGTGACATGGCCAACTTACTTCACAATCAAGTGAGGGCCATGGACTAGTGCATGAGCTTTGGATTTCTGGCAAAACAAATTGAGAGTTGGCGATAAGGCTGGAGCCAAAGGTAAACCCAATTGCCAACAGTGAATTTTCTGTCTCTGTGGTGCCGGTCATACATTTGCTTCATTCGGTTTTGGGCTAACTAGAGATTGAGCTTGGGTACACAAAGAGGCTCATCCCGTTCTTGCATGGTTTGGTCCACATCACTAATAGTAGATCGGTGTGGCACATATGAGAGAATAGTAGGGGCTGGCCTGTCATAGATGACCTGGAACGGTGTGAGACCAGTGGCAGTATGATGGGTGGTGTTATAGGACCACTCTACCCAAAGAAGAAGAGGTAGCTAGCAGCAAGGATGGTCACATGCAAAAGAGTGTAAGTACTGTTCGAGGTAGCGGTCAGGAACCTTCGTCTACCCATCCGTTTGAGGATGGTACGCTGTGCTTATATGATGTTTGGTGCCTTGCAAGTCAAAGAAGCTTTGCCAAAATTTGGAAAAAAAAACTGGGTCGCGGTTAGAGATGATGGATTGTGGCATCCCATGAAGCTTAGCCACATCATGCAAAAACACCTCTACAACCTGTTTGGCGGAATAAGGATGGCCGAGGGACAAAAAGTGATCATCTTTGGAGAGTCAAGCCAAGGGTAGACCATCAATGAAACCCATGGAATTATCCTCACAGACGCGGTTAGGAATGGGCAAAGGCTGGAGCAGACCGGTTGGTGAGGTGGGGAGGGCCTTGGCATGTTGACATACATCACAAAAGACAACAAAATCATGAACATCCTTTTTATGTCTCCGTTAATAACAACTCTAAGAGATACAAGTGCGAAATTGGTCCTCATGGCTGGCCGGAGGCATGGAATAGAAATGGAGTTGTTGGCGCAATTGAGGAACAGGTGGCACCCATAAGCGGTCCCACCATAGAAGCAGATTATCCTCCAAAACAAAAGGCGGTGAGCAAATAAGGTTGGCACGAAGTCGAGATATGAGGTCAGCAATCTTCGGGTCCTGCTGATAGGGAACTGATCAAGTCGACCACAAATGGAAAGGTGGGAAGCGATAACGTGGAGAGTTGGGTGCCCTTTGACTGTCGAGATAATTCATCTGCGGCCTGATTGTTGTTACCCTTGTAAATAAGCTCATAGTCATAACCAAGTAGTTTGGAGACCCATCTTTGTTGGGTGGGGGTGGCTATGCATTGATCATAGAAATAATGAAAGGTATGATGATCTATCCGGATAAGGAACTTACTGCCCAAGAGATAAGGCGCCCTGCGCTAGAGCAGAGGGTGGGCTCACCAAGAAAGTGACCAAGCATGATAGCTGACTGCCAGCAGGCTACACTGGAATTCTGAAGAAAACCACACTCGTATTCAGCCGCTTGGTTTTGTACACCGGAAAGGGCGGCCAGGATTTGTTCCCAGCTGCTGTTTGGTGGGCTGGGGGCAGTAGAAGGAATTGGTTCCACAAGGATGTTCGCCAGCGGCGCATCTTCAGTAATGATGGTCTGGTTTTGTCTCTCATACACTTGTCCTGTCACCATGGAGGGTTGTATGGCTTCGATACCTATTGATGTGAACCTCTTGAAGAAGAAGAGTGGGACGAGGGGGGAAGATGAGAGGAAGAAGTTGCCAGATGAGGAGACGTGAGTGAAGAGAGGGAGATTGTGACAGCAAGAGGCAGATTAGGTCTAACACTTTAATAGTTTTCTTAACACAAATTACATCAAGCCTAAATACTCCATAACAGCCTGATAAGCTCTTTAACGGCATGATAGGGCTTACACAACTAACTCCTACTTTAAAAGAAAGCAGATAGTCCTAACACAAGTAACACTAAGGCCTATGATGCAAAATAGAGAATAGCCTACTCCTAAGGGGGCGGGACACATCATTATAATCATAATCAAGTAGCGTCTTTTCCCAGCAATTTGGGGTTGGATCTTATGCCTCTGTCCTAGCCTGTTTTATGCCAACTCTGTCGTAAAAGATAGCATAATTATATCTTTTTTATTAACTCCATCCAAGTTCTCTTAGGTCTCCCTCTCTCTCTTTTGACATCATTTACACAAATATCTTCCATCCTCCTTACCGTGGTTTTGTACATGCCCATACATTCCTTGAACTTCTCCCCTACAGGTGCAATCCCTGAATTTTTGCATACATACTCTTTTGTAATCCTATCTTTCTTAGTTATTTCACACACCAACCTTAGCATCCTCATTTCGTTTGCATTCAATTTATCTATATTACTTTTGGGAAACTTGGTTATCTTACAAAAGGATCATATGACTAATCCGATATCAAAAGCGTTTTGAGATATCTTGCAGTAACCATAATTACAAAAGTTGCTACTAGTTCCTGCGTTTACTTAGTTGGTCACTTTGTTAACAAAAAAATTTCTCTCTGTTGTATGTGGATGTATATATTTTCTAATTAAATTTGATTATTTCTGTGCAGGAGTTTGGTCATCACGTGAGATTGGCTACTCACAGTAACTTCCGTACTTTTGTGAAATCAGCTGGTGTAAATTTTTATCCACTAGGTGGTGATCCCCGAATTTTGGCTGGATGTAAGAGGCCTAAATTTTTGGAATACAAATTCAAAGATAGATGAATTTTCTGTGAATTAATGCATCTGGTCAAGATTGTAAAATGAAAATTTTTATGCCTTCAGTGAGCACTTTCAAGAAAATCTCTTGTTTGTTTTTATGTTTTGGAAGGAAGGAATGATGCTTGAATTTTATTGAACAGGTTGACAACGCTCATTTGTACCTTGAAACTGAAAATGGCATTTCTTAAGTGCTGGCTAGAGGCTAAGTCATTCTGATAATTAATTAGAATCTGCATAATACAATCAATCAACTTTGTTGATTTGAAACTGTCATCAAGTTCTGTGACACTTAGGAGTTTGCATGAGATAATTATGAGTGGCTCATAAAATTGATGGATTTACAACAATGATTTAGAAAGTTTATGTCATGCCTTTGAAGTTGAAGAATTACATAGGTGGCTTGTGGTCTCATAGAATTCAGCATGATGGACCTCAGTGTTTAGAATGCTTTGATGTTTAGTAGACGTACTTTTCTTTCAACAGTTTTGGATACTTACGTAACCTAAATAAATGTCTAATAAAATTCTTTCTTTGACATATGTGTGACTGGAAACAAAATGAAATTGAATCAAATTGGCAGATAGAGATTTACCAGTAGAGGATGATGGAGAGATCTTTGGCAGCTCTTATTCTTCTGGGGAGGGTGGGGACAGGGTCTGGTGGTGGGAGAAGAGAAAGGACCCAAGTAAGGGAAAAGGATGGATATTCTGTTTTTTATGCCAGAAAGTCCATTATTGTTCTGAAGACATTGGATATGCCAGGTAAAACGTGGATTAGGGTAAATATAGCTACAATGGGAAAAAAGGATAATAAAACACTGGGGCCAAAACTTGCAAAGAACATAATGGGGAAATTGATAGCGTTCTGCTTTGAGAACCAGTAACAGTATGAATGAACTTCTCCTTCAATCACATAAATGCTCTGCAATGATCTTTTTCACTATACCTCCATATTGCTACTGACTGCCACTGGGGGCAAATATGCAATCACTTTCTTTCACATTCTGATGATAATGCTAAACAAAACCTCCATTTATTACATTTTTGACCTGTTTGCTTGCGGAGCTACTGAGTTAGGTTATTTGTTTTATTTTTTCTACCCACAAATTAAGCTGCAATTGTTCTTTATGATAGATATGGCACGAAATAAAGGCTTTCTACCATCAGGACCAGCTGAGATATATGGAATATCTGAACAGAGGAAGCAGTTGAAAGCTATCATTGACTCCTTATTACCAGCATGTACGGCACCTGATTTGGAATCTGGTGCACCTTTCAGAGCACAGGCTATTATTGCTAATCCGCCTGCTTATGGTGAGTTCTACTGTATGTTATTAATAAACATTTGAAAATAAGATAAGTTGATAGTTGGCAGCTGTTTGTGCGTATTAAATTATAGTTGTGGGTGTAAGAGAAGTATCCAGTAAGATTGTAGTATAAAGAAAAAATAAGCAAGGTCATTGGGTGAGAAGTATCCAATAAGATTGTTAGTATAAAGAAAAAATAAGCAAGTTCACTGGGTAATAACTAATAAATTCGAAAATAGTTTCTGAAGCCATCAATGTTCCATATGTAAACAAGAGAATCTCCTGTTTGTTTTTGTAGGACACGCACATGTTGCAGAAGCACTCGGTGTTCCACTTCACATCTTTTTCACAATGCCCTGGACGTAAGTATAAATTTGAGATGTATAAAACATAGGTTTCTATTTTTTAATGATGGTCATAATCCTAATCCTGACATTTTGATTCAGTGTAGACACTAGTTTCTTAAATTTCATCCTTGACTTAAAAGAGTGAAATTTGCTTTTTTTATATGTATAGAGTCCGTATATTTTGAGCTACCAGTTATATTTTCTTTTCCTAAATCAATTGGAGTAATTATTCTATAGTGACACATTTTTCATTGACTGTTGAAAAGAATAATTTTAACAAGTGACAGTTTTTGTTTATTTGCCTCCTGGTGATCTTGTTAGCTAGCTATTCTTCTTTTTGGCGTGATGATAGAATCCAGTATGGATAATGAACAGAATCAATGAGTGGTTCCTCTGTACAACCAAATGCTATTGACAGTGTTATGTCCCTGTGTTATAACTGCGATCTTGGGTGAGAAGTTAGAAAGATGGTGACGGAAGGGAGAGGATGATGCGCACTTTCAGGCTGCAAGTGCGATCTATCCAGAGAAGTGGACAGAAATTCAGAGAAGAGTCGAAGAGAGAGAGGGAGACGAACAGTGAAATGGGGAAAGATTAATTAATTCTTCATAAACCTAATTACAACGAGTCAGCCTACTTAAGGCTATTGCCCAACAGGCTACATAGAAACATCCATCTAACTACATAGGCTAAAACTAACTATTAACTAAGCTGACTAATAACTGAATTAAAGCAACAACGTGCACACTAATAAGGGTGCCTATGTGCACTTATTATCATAACTAATATAGTAACTGAAGTAACTGTAGATCATAACATCCCTCCATAAAAATGACTTGTCTTTAAGACGTCCAATTAGGGAATTGGCTGAGAAAGTCTTCTTCGAGTATCCAGGTGGCATCTTCAAAAGGTCGGTCTTGCCATGCAACCAAGACTTTAGTAACCAACCAGCTGTGACAACGAATTTGTCGAGTTGACTCAATAGAGATAGGAGTAAGCTTTGGTTCAACAACAGAGGGTGTAGCCGGTGGTGGAAGTAATGGAGTGATCGCAGAAGGATTTCCCATGAACCGACGAAGGCGAAAAACATGGAAAACAAGGTGAATGTGAGCCGTAGAAGGAAGCTGAAGCCTATAAGCCACCGGGCCCACCTTTTCCACCACTAAATATGGACCATAGAAATGTGGTAACAGCTTGTGATGGCTGGTTGGTCGGGCTGAAGCTTGACGATACGGCTGAAGACGCACATAGACCCAATCACCAACAACGAACTCTCTGTCAGTATGAGAATGGTCATAGATTTGTTTCATTCTGTTTTGAGCTGCCTGCAAACTGCGTTTGAGAGACTTTAAAACTTCATCACGATCTTGTAGGGACTGATCAACAACGCCCACATCTGAACGGTGTGGCACATAGGCAAGAATGGTAGGTGGAGGCCGCCCATAAAGCACCTGGAAGGGGGTCATACCAAGGGACGTGTGATATGCGATGTTATATGACCACTCTGCCCATGGGAGGAGTGAGAGCCACCTACGGTGCCTGCAAAACAACGCAAATACTGCTGATTAAGGACCTCCGTTTGGCCGTCTGTCTGAGGGTGATAGGCGGTACTCATCTTTAAGGATGTTCCTTGCAACTCAAAGAAGCTTTTCCAAAATTTGGATAAGAACATTGGATTGCGATAAGAGACTATAGAGCGTGGCATGCCATGGAGACGAGCAATGTCCCTAACAAAAATCTCTGCGACGTGGCCCGCGGTGTATGAATGTCCCAAAGGTGAAAAGTGTGCATATTTAGACAATTGATCAATGACCACGAAAATGACACTCTTACCTTGTACTAGGGGCAAGCCCTCAATGAAGTCCATAGAAATATCCACCCAAATGTGCTCTGGAATAGGTAGGGGCTGAAGTAACTCCGCGGGAGATGAAGTGAGGGTCTTAGAGCGTTGACATACGTCACAAGAAGCAACAAAATCATGGACAACTTTTTTGAGTCCTTTCCAATAACAACTCTGAGAAACCCGCTTATAAGTATGGAATTGGCCTTCATGTCCAGCGATGGGAGAGGAGTGAAAATAATGAAGCTGTTGATGAAGCGGAGGGACTGCAGGAATCCACAATTGATTGCGCCAAAGAAGTATATTGCCCTACATAGTGAAAGGCGGGTAGCCTAATGGGTCAGCACGCAACTTTTCAATAATGGAGGATGCTGCTGGGTCTTGCTGATACGCTTTCTTCAATTCAGTTAGGAATGGGAAAGTCGGCATGGAGATGGTAGACAAGCATGTACCCTCTAACATGCGTGATAAAGCATCTGCAGCCTGATTTTCACTCCCTTTTTTATAAATCGACTCGTAATCATAACCCAAAAGTTTAGAAACCCAACGCTGCTGAGAAGGAGAGGCCACCCTCTGATCCAAAAAATAACAAAGGTTGTGGTGGTCTGTCCGGATAAGGAATTTTTGGCCCAATAGATAAGGTCGCCACTTGGTGACTACATGAACAATGGCGAGCATCTCCAAATCATAAGTGGATAACTGTGCAGTCCGTCCAGAAATTGCCTTAAAGAAGTAAGTGATGGATCGACCATTCTGCATTAACACAACTCCCAATCCTTATGATGAGGCATCACTATCAATGACAAATGGTCGGGAAAAATATGGAAGAGCAAGCACCAAGGGTGAGGACATGGCTAGCTTCAAGGCATCAAAAGAGGTCTGGGCTTCTAAAGTCCAATGGATGGCCCCCTTCTTGAGTAGAGCAGTGAGTGGGGTGGCCAGTGCACCATACCCCTTAATAAAATGCCTATAATACCCTGTCAAGCCCAAGAAACCTCAAAGTGCGTGAATAGTAGGAGTGGGCCAATGGATAATAGCCTTGATTTTGGTAGGATCGGTCGAGACTCCAGAGGCTGAGATAACATGGCCCAAGTAGTCCACCTGCGGTAAGCCAAAAGCACACTTTGATTTTTTTAAGAACAAGCCTTGGTCAGATAAGATAGAGAAAACTGTTCGGATGTGCTGCATATGGTCCGGCCAAGATCAACTATAAATCAGGTTATCGTCAAAGAATACTAGAACAAAGCGTCGCAGATAAGGCGAGAATATATCATTCATCAAACTCTAAAAAGTAGATAGGGCATGACCATAAATTCATAATGGCCGTCATGTGTCATGAAAGCTGTCTTATGTATGTCAGGAGGATGCATCCTAATTTGGTGGTATCTTGAATGCAGATTGAGCTTAGTGAATACTGTCGCTCCTGCTAATTCATCTAATACCTCTGCAATCACCGGAATAGGATACTTATCCTTAATTGTAATGGCATTCAAGACACGATAATCTACACAAAAATGCCATGACCCATTTTTCTTGTGAACAAGAAGAACTGGAGAAGAGTAGTGACTCATGCTAGGCCAAATGAGTCTTGAGGAGAGCATTTCCTGTACTAGCTGTTCAATCTCAGTTTTTTGCACCCGAGGGCACCTGTAGGGACGAACATTAGCAGGGGGACACCCTGGCTGGATATGGATTCTATGATCATGCTGGCGGCCTGGAGGTAGAGCTGAGGGCATCCCAAACAGACTATCATACTCGATCAACAAGGATTCCAAACCCACCAGAATATTACCAGGCTGAAGTGGTGGCTCAGTGCACAATTGCAATAAAAATCCTTTTGCAGCAAATTTGAAGAGAGCACTTATGGACTGGGTTGAATGGAGTGTACCTGGTTGCTGGCCTCTGAGCTGAATTTGGACATCACCATAAGCGAAATTCATATGTAACTGCTTGAAATCCCATGTAATGGGACCAAGATCTTGGAGCCATTGCACTCCCAACACAACATCGGCCCCCTTGGTGGGTAGTAGAAACAGATCAAGATGGAATAAATGTCCTTGAATTAATAAAGGAACATTTAGACACACCCCATTGCTCTGCAGATATCTCCCGTCGCCAATGAGCACATCGAAGGAGGTAGATGGCTGAATATTACATCCCAATCTTCGTGCCACCTTATCATTAATAAAATTATGTGTACTGCTGCTATCGATAAGGAGACCGCTTGCTGTTTTATAGAGCCCTCCACTTTGAAGGTGTGGGGTTCATAAGATCCATCAAACATATGCAGAGAAATTTCAGGAACATTATCTGGCTTGTCACATTCAGAACTGTCTCCTGCAAGCAGCCCTTCTTCCATTATTAACACCGACCCTGGTAGCTTGCATTTGTTCCCGAGCACAAATTTCTCATCACAGTTAAAGCAAAGTCCTTTAGAACGACGGTCCTCCATTTGAGCCGGAGTAAGGCGCCTGACCTGGCTCGGGGTAGATGCGGGGTGAACTGGAGGAGGTCGGTTCACTAGCAAGGCATGATTACCCCTTCGCAGGCGCTGAAGTCACTCCTGTATGCGAGCAAGACGAATAGCTTGGCGAAGATTGGCTGGCTTAAACTGTTGTACTTCCGCCTTAATATCCTCTCACAACCCACTGATAAATTTGGAAAGAAGAGCTGACGCCGTCCATTCCACACGGGTTGCCAATCTAGCAAAATCAGTCTGATATGTCTTGATAGAGGAAATTTAGCGGAGATTGTGCAGATGGGAGTCAAAGTCTTCATACTCATTGGGTCCAAAACAAGCGCATAATTCTGTCACTAAATAATCCCAAAAGATGTTGCCCTCCTGCTGTTCAAGCTGTTGCAACCATACTAGGGAAGATGGAAGGACGCTAAAAGCACATGCTGATCAGGTCGGGTGCCTTGGTAGGTGAAAAACTGCTCAGCTCGTGAAACCCACTTATTTGGGTTGTCTTCACCAGAATATTCAGGAAAATTAAGACAAATTGTGCTTGCCTTAGGTGCCGGTCCATAGGTTCCTTCCTCTGCCACTTCATCTAAATAAATGTCATTATCATGCCACTGAGGTATTGGGGCTGATTCATTTCCCAATACAGATGCCGATGGAGCGCGACTAGATCCAATTGAAGGGGCTGGCATACGCACCTCATTGGTGAATGTCTGGGGGAAGGGGCTGTGTGTAGGTCGACCAGATCCCTGAGGAAACAAGGTCGCAGATGGTCGCTGAAGGATACCCTTGCCATGGGGGCAGGCCGTCGCTGATGACGGGAAGGTGACCGGAGGAGGAGCAGTTGCTGACCCTGCTGTGAAGGCGACCAAACAAGCAGCCTGATCGTTTGCTTATTTGGTCCAAGGTTGCTTGCTAGCGATCCGCATACGAACAAAGATCTGTCTTTAATTCTTGGAGAAATATTCGCTGGGCCTCCATGGTTTGGATCTGAAGCGACGATAGCGCCCCCAAAATCTCGTCCCAGCCACTGGATGGCTGGCCTGCTCCCGTCGGCGAATGGGCTGCGGCGGTTTGTGCTCCCACCGGCGACTGGGCTGTGGCGGCCTGAGGATTTTCAGCTGTGGTGTCAGGGAATGGACCCGCGCTAGGGTGTGGAGCGGCGGCGGCGATCTGGTGGGCCGGAATCATCCCCGGTTCTGCCCTAGTGTTCTCTTGGCCGGGGGGTTGAGTTCTCCTTTCGTAGACACATCTGTTTGCCATGGGAAAAAAATCCGAGGAAAGACGGCTTTGATACCAACTTGTTATGTCCTTGTGTTATAACTGCGATCTTGGGTGAGAAGTTAGAAAGATGGTGACGGAAGGGAGAGGATGATGCACACTTGCGGGCTGCAAGTGCGATCTATCTAGAGAAGTGGAGGACAGAAATTCAGAGAAGAGTTGAAGAGAGAGAGAGGGAGACAAACAGTGAAAAGATTAATTAATTCTTCATAAACCTAATTACAATGAGTCAGCCTACTTATGGCTATTGCCTAACAGGCTACATAGAAACATCCATCTAACTACATAGGCTAAAACTAACTATTAACTAAGCTGACTAATAACTGAATTAAAGCAACAATGTGCAACACAAACAAGGGTGCCTACGTGCACTTATTATCATAACTAATAAAGTAACTGAAGTAACTGTAGAGTGAATTGCACCTTGACCCAAAATTTTTGAAGATGTTCTTTGTGCATAATGTGCATATCACTCTTAGAGTGTTCAAAGTGAGAACTTGATCACATTGACAAATCAGCCATTCGGATGTCAGCTGTTGTTTTTACCTGAAAACTGATGTTACTTTTATGTAATAAATGAAGGAGAAAATTGTTTTATTCAGTGTCTATGCAGGAGTCTGTACATACACTTAGCACTATTGGCATGCCACATATGCTACCACCTTTTTGGTGTCCAAGTTACATGCAGATTTTTGTATAAAAATTAGCATAAAAATAGAACAATTACACTGAAAACAGATGTTTTGATGCCATCTGCCTATCATTTATTTGGTAGAACTTTAAGAATGCAAGCCTTCATAGAATAGATCCTTTTGATGTAAGGTCGTCATCTGCCTATCAGGTTGAATTGGATATCAATGTTGCACAATATTATGACAATTTTACAACGTTGGAAGTTTATTAATCTTGTGATTGAATATTTTTCTTATCTCAACAAGTTGGCATGTATGGACTATCTCTTGACTTAGTTTACGGTCTCCTACATTACTTGTGAAGTTCATCGCATAGTTTTAACAATATTTTCTTATACTTTAATTCTGTAAGGGCTCTTTAACTGATTAGTCAAGAAATTTCTGGTAATTTAATGTCATTGCATAAGAGGATTTATTATTACAGTTGGGGAGGTTTCATCAAATCAAGGAATTTTGCTTTATTGCTTTTTTTGAAACTTGTGTTAACATGATCTTTGCTGGAATAATTTCAAAGGAAATTTATGATACATTCCTACTTGTACTCCCTTTTGGTTTTTAAAAAATTGTTATCATTTATTTTACTGATATTTTGATGTGTCTGTGACATGCTCTGAATTGACAATGTTTTTTTTTCATTTCTGCAAACCTTTAGAATGGATTTGCTGCTGTAAAGAGTTCTTGGAACCTTTTTTCATATCTTATATTTCTGAGTAAAGCTGACTGTCATTTTAGTTTTTATCCACAAAAAAACAAAAACAAAAATAAACTTTTGTCTGCTAAAATTTTTGACATTTTGAAGGGTTCAAAAAGGATGTTCAAATCGTCTCGAATGATTTAACTTAAAAAGGAATAATGCACATTCTTACTTCTGCATTTAATAGGCAGGCCAACAAATGAATTTCCTCACCCACTGGCTCGTGTATCACAACCTGCAGGTTATCGGGTATGCCCTTCATAAACATATTCTGGCATGCATTTGATTTACAATGGCTTATTAAAAGCTTTTGTACTCACTGTAATCTTACTTGTTAATTCAGCTGTCATATCTTGTCGTCGATTTAATAGTATGGTGGAGCATAAGAGGATTTATAAATGACTTCAGGAAAAGGAAATTGAAGCTTCCTCCCATTGCATATTTTAGTACATACCATGGATCCATATCTCATTTGCCTACTGGGTATTTGTGGAGTCCCCACCTTGTTCAAAAGCCAAGCGGTATGATAATATTATTATTGTTGTTATTATTGTTACGCTTTGTTGGTGTTAATGATATTTGTTTTTTAAGACCACTTATTTATTACTACCTTTTAACCTTCCAATAAATTTGTCTCAGCTTCCTCCCTTTCCCCACCCCCCATTTTATGTTTTCTCATTTATTTTTTACATCAAGAAGTGTCACCTTAAGGGTTTTAAGTCATATGGCTTCCTACATGAAACCTTGGAACTTTTTTGTTAATAGATCCATATGATCTGACTTTTTCTTGCTTGCAAAGAGTTGAAAATTCTCAAGTTTGAAGTTCGCAACTTGGTTTATGAGAAACACTAAATTTTAACTATTATGGCATTTGTTCACTGGGAAAACTGTGTTCATCGAGGAAGCGATTGCCCAAGAGTGTGGGAAGTGCAGTACAACAGAGAAATGAGAGAATAGATGGAATCAAACAGGACTGTGGCGCTCTGGCCTGCAACCCCTATGCACCATATCCTGCATGGCCTGTTTGTTCATATCTGTACAGCCCCTCAAACATTAGCTGTAACACCTGAGGGTCTGCTACACAGGACCAGCATGAGGGTTCACCCCTGCTGTGCAGCCCCTCAAGGCAGTTAGTGTTTGGTGCTGGCTTTCTTTGAGTTAAGTGTCTTATAGGTGGATTGTGGCGGAACTTTAAGGCTGGCCTCGTGGCCTGGCAATTATAGGCCAAGCTCCTCCATGGAAGTGAGGAAAGCGTGACATGCCTGTTGACGGAAATTGGAGTGGCCAAGGCCATCTTTGGCTGTGGTGACGCTTGGGTTCATGTTCTCTGCTTCCAGTCTGAGGAAGGTGAGCCAGAGATGCTCACTCCAGCATTGCAGGGTGCTTCAAGATGTGTTCCAAAACATTCATCCCCGCATTCATACTGTTTCTGTTAGTTGCCCATGATGTGAAAGAACCAAAGGTGTTCCTATAAGCTGCATGGCTTGTACCATTGTACAGGACAACCAATTTCGTAACCATGCAATGGAACTTTTGCAATATTTTTGCTGTTGGCCCAAATGCACGGGGCTTGCAGGGAAGCAATGGTGGGCCTAAGAAATGCACAATTTTTAGCTTCTTTTGATTAAGAAGGAATTCCTTGATTATAAGAAACTAATACCGCGAGATGACGCGGAAGCAAGGGTGGAATGATGCGGCCACCACCTAGTTGGTTGTATGGACAGATAACTCAATTGACTTAGGGGGAAATGGCTGTGTGAAATATATAAACTTCATTAAAATCAACACTTCCCATCTATGTTATATAAGTTTATTCATTTCCTACATGTCAACAATGAAAGCTTAGTTGTGCTCAGTGTTTGAGCAGGTTTTGTATAATCACAATCAGAAGCTCCTTTTTATGACAAGTTAGTTTTGGCAACATGGAACTTGCACTTCCCCTCTAGTATGTTTTGTGCCTACTCTTTATAAGAGATAACATAGTCATATCTTTTCTTATTAACTCTATCTATGTCCTCAGGTCTTCCTCTCCCTATTTTAGCTTCTTCAACTTTCATCCCTTCCAACTTTCATATTGGGGCATCGCTTGGTCTTCTTTGTACATGTGGCATTCCCATGCCAATGTGACCTACCTTTTCAAAGCTTCTCACTTGAAGTTACCCCTAAGTTCTCTTTAACATGTGCTTTTTTTAGCTAGGTAAGCAAGAATTCTAATACACTCATCTTTTAACACAGTTTCTCTTAGCTATCCCATGCATTGGCCTTAGCATCCTTAGTCCTGCTACATTCAGTTTTTTTTACCTTTTTTTAGGGCCCAACACTTGTGCTGCATAGAGTATTGTGGGCCCTACTGTTGTGTTGTAGAATTTTCTTTTAAGCCTAGTTGGGACACACTTATCTCACAACAATTCAAAGTGGCTCCAAGGTTTGCAATCTCAGTTGGCCAAAAATAAGAGATTTTGGAGAGATCTCAAAGATATCTGGAAAATGTTCGAGGAGGAAATTCTAATCTCATACATAAAATTGATGTATACGTATATTTAAAATTTATCAATACTATTACTACCATAAAAAATCATGAAACTGTGCACTTAAAAACAATATGCAAAATAAAAAAGATTTAAGATAATTTGCATATGAAGAGTAATATAAATAGTTCCCAAACATCAATAATACCATGTTCTCACAAGAATATATTCATGTGAAAATAATGGTGAAAGCACAAGGATTCTAATAATTGTTTTTATTAAGCACAAATGAGATCGGGCTAGATTTGTCGAGATCTTTCCGAGATTTAGAAAATTGACACATTGGTAGATGGCTTTTGCTAAGATCTTGGCCACATATGCCTAGATATTGGCAGGATTTGGAAATTTGCAGAAATGAGACTGCTTCCTACCCTATTTTCTTGGACCCTGACGCCAGGATTGCAAACCATGAGCAGCTCTTTACTTTGCACATTTATCCCATGTATTACATCACTATCTATGGTGGGTATACTGGGAATTTTATGAGCCGGCTTTGTATAATAATCTCAATATCCGTTTACGTTTAGAGGTTGGTTAAGCTGCTCCCAAAGGTTCAACTAACTTCACCACACCCTTTTGGAATGTAGGGCTGTTGTGGGATGAAAGGGATAGGGGCCAATATCATACAGGATCCTTTCTCTGCCAAGATTATGCCATTCTAATGAGCAGGCATCTCATTTCTAGCTGTATGCAAATAGCAGAGTCCACATGTGAGAACCGCTCTAAATGTGGTGATCCGCCATTATGCACAGCCCTTTCTCAATTGCTTCTGATCCTATCTTCATCTGAAATCTATTGGTTCAACATCTGGGACGTGGGCCAGCTAAGTTGGCTATACTTGGGCCCATATTAGTTTTCTAAATGTATACTCACACATTCTTTTTGCTATTAGTATAGACACACATGCATGCACGCTTCTTTTGTCAATTTGACCTTGGTCTACTCCTCTCTCTCTCTCTCTCTCTTTCTCGCATTTTCACATAAGCACACTCCCTTTTCCAGTTTCTCATATTTGCATTCATAGACCTTCAACATTCTTTTTACTACAATTATAACTCGCCAATTGGATGCAAGCTTTATTAGCTGCCATTATTATTTATTTATTCTTTCTTGTTACATTGAATTTGTGTTTATCATGAGCATCTTAAGTTAGTGATGTGTTGCACAGATTGGGGTGTGCTAGTGGACGTTGTTGGTTTCTGTTTCTTGAACCTTGGATCCAAGTATGAGCCTCCTAAAGAGCTTGTGGACTGGATAGAAAAGGGCCCTAAACCAATATATGTTGGTTTCGGTAGTATGGTAAGCTTCTTTCTCCTTCTCCAAAACAATGAGCACGATCAAGTTGGACCACTTATTTGTTTTTATGGGGTTCATTTCATCATAGAAAATATGTTTTTCTGTCTAAACAATGAAGGGAGTAGGTGTTCTTTTCTGTCTGGTATAAGTTTCTAGGTATCTTAATTCGTGCTGTCCTGTTGACTTAGTTGCTTTAGTAAGAGTGGGAACATCTATAGAAAGTTTTCTTGCTTGTTGAACTGTCATTTCGTAATCCTCGTTTTTTTTGAAGTTCAACTTTAATTTTAAATGGAAGAAATAAGACTTTCTTCTTTTCGGTATAAATCTCAACTACCTTCAAAATGCTTCAAATAAATTTGTGGGAAAAGCTGTTCTTGATCAAAGTTTAAACTTACTATTCTATCTCTGCTTTTATTGATTTCATCCTTCATTTCCTTATTACTTCTCTATTTGGTAATATATGCATAATCCTCTTAGTAAAATTGATAGTAGTATAAAACAAATATTATGTTTTATTGCTTAATTGTGGTCACGAAAATGTCGTTTTGTAAAAGGCTAGCTGATTATATTCAAACTAATCGGCAGTACAAGACTCATTTGGTTCATCTAACGTCTGCTATCCTGTCACATTCCTCTCTATGTACAAAAAGACAATGAGTTAAAAGGCACAAGGGTGTTTCATGAGAGGTCTATTGATGGTTATGCACTTCTTTAAAAAAATTTTTCCAGCCTCTTGGAGATGGTAATAAGGTCACAACTATTGTTTTGGAGGCACTACGAAGTACGGGGCAGAGAGGCATAATTGACAAGGGTTGGGGAGGTCTTGGGAGTTGTAAGTTCATACTTCTCTCTTGCTTCAAATTGCTCTTAAGGAGTTGCCTTTTCTGGTTACTTAAATTCTGTTAATTACGGTAGTAAACATCATGTCTGTTTGCCTTTGCATGTAAGTGTACTTGTTATCCTGATTTTTGTAATCCATTATAATACTGTAGTCCTGGATGTATTTTGGCCCTTATAAATTTTTATTTCCACTGCCCATATCAGTTGCCACACATTTCTTTAATCACTCATTAAAGACAAAACGTAATTATGTTAAGTCATTTCTTTTGCCTCACTTTTTCTCCTAGATTTCTTAACTTACAACCAGGTTGGTTTCTTCTGACTGGGGATCTAGGTTTTTAATTGTTGTGTTTTATGGAATATAGCATGTTCTTTCCTATGGTAAATACAACTGAAGCTTACTAACAAAATTTTGAAATGATCTCTGTGTGAAACAAGTTCTTCTTTTCATGTAAACATTCTTCTTATTTTCCCCTTCCTCTATTACTTCTTTTGATCTCCTCAGGTTTGTACCTCTTAATGTTTTCGTTTTTCTCTTGTCTCTTTTTTAGCTTGAAAAATTATCATGGAAACTTGAGAAGAATTTTGTGTGTTCCTTCCACACTGGACATGCATTTTCACACATGGTTCCTTACTCTATTTATCTCTGGTAAAAAAAGATGAATTGAGCCAGCTTATTTCCTGCAAAACTAAAGCATAAAGCTGTCTGCAATTTTCTCAAGGAGGTGATGCCATGTGTTTGGCGCTTTGAATGACACTTTTCATCTTTATTACTATAGATTTCCTTTTGAAACTCTCTTTTTCTCTCTTCCCCCATCTGATTCCATATACTGCTCTTGCTGACTGATAGTTTCCTCTTTAGTAGTGTTGTTGCATGGTTGGTTAATAAATCATTTGTTAATGATACTTCCTTGATTATGCATCTTCCATCAGAGAATGGCTAAGGACTGGCAGACAAGATATACATACTGCAGATGAATAGTAATACCATTAAATTAACGGATATAGATTATTGTATATATGAATGTCATCGAATTTTGATAAATATCTATGATTAGTCTAGTTTTTAATATTCTCCGTCCTATTTTTTAAATTGAATTATTATAATAAGCTATCCTTTACTTGTAATCAGCTATCTGTTTATAATTTGCAGTAGCAGAAGTTTCTGATGACATCTACCTTCTTGAGAACTGTCCCCATGACTGGTTGTTTCCTCAATGCACTGCTGTGGTGGGTATTCTTGCATCTGTAGAAATTTATCTTCAAATTGAGATCAAACATGTCATAAAACCGAGTTAAAAGCATAATTCACTGAAGAGTGCTTGTATGCTTTACATATTATTTACGTCCATGTAAGCTTCTTAGTTTACTTAAAATTACTTTTTGTAGTTTACAGTAAGAAGATAGTTGGAAAATGAGAATGCATCATCACTATCATCAGATTCATCCTCATCAACATCATATACACCTCCCATCCATCTAAATTGGTGGCAAGGAGTCTGTAATCCCGGTTGACTAAAATACAACAATATTAATTGCATCTTTAAATTTATTTATATGTTACAGTGGATGTAAATGAAGTAGATTATATTCTAAAAGAATCTTTGCTTAGTTCTACAGGTTTTTGTTTCTTTTTCCCCTAAAGGGAACAATGAATGAGGAAACTTTCTGGATTTTTCACCTTCGAAACTGCATTAAAGCAAAAAATGAAACAGAATGGTACCTGTCCAACTTGATCTTGGTTTGCTTCCAAGTTGATCTTGGTTCAATAATTCGATTCCACTCGAGTTGGTTCAGAAGCAAAATGGGAAAATAGTGTAAAAACTACTCTATAAATAATCTGAGGTTGATTTCATGATCTGACACCTGCCTGAGAAATATTGATAAAGTCATCTTCAAACCAAAGCTAGCAGTTTTGTTTTCAAAAATGGAACAGAATGGAATCTGTCCAATTTGATCTTGGTTTGCTTCCAAGTTGATCTTGGTTCGATCATTCAACTGCACTCTTAGAAGCAAAATAGGAAAACAGGGTAAAACCTATAAAATAATATGAGGTTGATTTCATTATCTGACACCAGCCTGAGAAATATTGGTATATTCGTCTTCAAACCAAAGCTAGTTGTTTTTTGAGCAAATGTATAGTTGGGTTGTGGGTTCCTGTACCTCCGAAAGTACAATTTTTTTTATCATTTATATGAATAGTAATTGGAAGGAATGTTCCTATAAGTTGCCAACAGATGTTTAAAATGTAGAGTGACATAATTATGGAAACTTTTATGGCGCTTATTTTTTTGGTACAACATAAGAAGGGTGATACAACTCTTGTGCCAAAATAGATGATTCTATAGTACACTGCTTTGAATTGAACTGTTGCTGCTTACTGTAGCCGTGTGCCAACCTAACGCTGTTTAGTCCATAAAATTACATCAGAAATAAAGTGTTATTTATGTAAAATATAGTTTTCCGTTTTATTCTGAGATGTGCCTTGATCAATATTCAAAAGTAATGGTGCTATTGACAAACTTGGTACATATTCTAGTGCTTTATGGTTATATCATGCAACACAAGAAAACTAGCCCTTCTTTTGCCTTCACCAAATCTATGATAAATGTTTCTTCTATTCCTCCCTCTTACATTTGCTTTCTGTAAAATTGTACAGGTACATCATGGGGGAGCCGGTACAACAGCTACTGGGCTAAGGGCTGGGGTAGTGTTTTTAATAAGCTCTTCATTTGCTAATAGTCTTGACGGCATAATAGCATGACATGTTGATCATTTTCCTTTTATTTAGTATCTGAAGTTGTTTACTTTTAGCAATTTATCCTGAAGCAGTTATGGAACACTAGAAGCTAGTTGATATTGATAAGAATTTGGTTAAAATGAGAAATTTATCTTGAGGTTGTTCCAAATTACCAGAAGCTAATTGCTAATGATAAGAACTAAAAAAATGGCACTGTTGGACGAAGGCAAATGCCCACCATTAGTTCCCCTTTTTTAGCTTTACTGCTATTTGTTAACCACTTCTCCTAATTGCTTAAGCTGTTATGAAATGGATATCCTTTTATATTAACCAAGGCTAACACTCCCCCTACAAGTTCAAGCACCACATATTCAGCATTGCACGTGTTGCACATTAAGGGGGCACACCTACATTCAGCAGGTCTAGAACTTTGAACTTTTCTTTGATTCCATGTTAGTTAACTACTTCTATTAATAGCTTAAGCTGTTAGGGAAGAAAAATTTTAATATTAGCAAACACTTAACAGCTGGATTGCAAGGATGTGATCTCCTTGATATTCCATGTAACAATATGCATTTATGTACTCTCTGAGTAGCTTAGCTTCTCAATTTTAATTTTCTGTAGTGTTAGTGCCAAATCTTAAGAGATATGTTACTGTAAGTGCCAGATCACACAAGATGCTGAGTTGCTTGAATTAGTATATGGGTGAAGCTTTATCTGCCCATATGATTTAGCCAAGACTTTTGTACCAATGTGCTTTATAAATGAAGTTACTGTCACAAAACTGGCATAGAACTTTAACTTGGCTGTGCAAATAATTTTTCATTGATGTATAAATCACAATAGTAGTTCCATGATTTATACTATAATAATATTTTATTTTATAACATCATTCTCTTGTAATTCCAGTGTCCAACAGCCATCATTCCATTCTTTGGCGATCAATTTTTTTGGGCAGAAAGAGTTCATGCAATCGGAGTTGGGCCAGAGCCTATACCTATTTCAGAACTCAACGTTGAGAACCTTTCAAGCGCTATAAGGTTTACACTTGATCTGGAGGTATTGTTCCAACTAATATAATTTTTTCACACAGATTTGATCCTGAAATTTCTTTTTTCTTCTTTTTCCTTTTTCTCTTTTTTTTCTGCTTCCTTTCATTATTTTTCCATGCTTGATTGCATTTTCTCCTTTTACATCTAAAACTCAAGTCACAAGTAATTAAACAACAACTACAAACTTGCAAACAGAAATATTACTTAGGGATGGAAGTCAATGTTTTCTTAAGCGGTAGTTGGGCCACATTTGTTATCAGAGTCTGAAGTAAGCCTCTGTTATAATTGCCCAGCGTTCTCATCATTTTCTTGGTCGGCAGTATGAGTCATTGGTCATTTTTTTTATATTATAACAGGAGCCCTTGAGGGGCAAAAGGGTTATTCATTAACTAGAGAAACCATGCATAAGGAGCCTGCTACAAGCATATAGGCTGAGGGAGTCCGATCAAACAGAAAAACACACTCCAAGATGAGATGGAGAACACTTTACAACATAGGGAGACACATGAACAAGACCCACAATGATAACATTATGAGCATAGCTAGGAAGGATGAGATTACCAGAACCGATGGCTTGCACTCTAGACCACCTCCACTGTAGGACACCCTGAACTCCAGCCCTAGAGGCAATCCCCAGAGGGTCAGACAAATGCTGATATATAATCTAGCATCAATACCACCTGAAGGTGGCTTGGGTGCCAGGGGCAAACTCCTCAAGCATGAGATCCACCTGGAGGAAGAAGGCAATTGCTGAAAGGCAGCTCAACACCCAAAAAATGCAACATCTAAGACAAACCAAAACAAGGTTTTGGGTTGTGTGTCTCCTCCAGCAGAGAGTGCTGACCTTGAACTCTATGGATCTCTACCTTTCAACTCTAGGATATGGGTCACAGTCACGGGGTTGGCTAGCCACCATGTCCGGAAAGGGCCTCAGTCCAACAACCTCTCAGAGAGAGAGGCCTGATGAGGTACACCCAAATCAGAAGCAGTGAAGAATGGGGTTACCATCCTGAATTGATCTGCCATATTAAAGACGGGTGGGCTGGGCTGGGGGACAGGACAAAAACACACAAGATCCTAACTTTAATAAAGAAGAAAACAACCAAACAGAGAAAGAAAGAAACAGCCAGGCTGGCAACCACCAGGGGACGGTGGAAGGGGATGGCGAGGGGTTCGAGGCAGAAAGGGGCAGAAACAAAGGGCCGAGGGGGTGGTTGGGCTCAAGGAACAAGGTCTTGGTGGATGGGGATGTGGGGGGGAAGGAGGAGGAGGTTGAGAATTGGAGAGAGGTGCCAGGGTGGGCGGAAGGGGCTATAGTGAATGGGGTAGAAAAGAGGAAGAAAAAAGGGAAGCTTGGGCGGAGAAATGGGAAGGAGAAGGAAAGGAGAGAGCAGAACAAAGTTGCTGGTGAGAGAAGAGAATGGCTGCTGTATCTTACAAAGTGGAGGGGAGAGAATGCTGATCGGCCAGGCTTTGGGCTGCTTCCTCACTCACTTGACTGAAGATGCCACGTGAGCCTCATTATGCCAACATGCGTCACCAACTGTCAATCATGCAGCGGATGGCACCCTGGCCAGCATGGCCAAGCCGGTGGCCGGGCACCCTAACAATCTCCCACGAAACCCTAGCCACTGCCTTGGCCATTCTTTTTATAATAGATCATTCCAGCTTTTAGTCATTCATATATAGGTCTTTTCTCACTAGCTCCTTCGGTCCTTCCAAGTCCCATGACTAATCCCATGCCTCACTAGTGTCATATGCGGTCTCCATGTGTTTAGAACTCATCAATCTTGTCATGAATTTATATATCTTTGGATGAAGCCATTGAAAATTCTTAATTAGTACTAAATCCTAACCTTCTACCTTTGTAAACGAGTTTTGTTTGTCTTTTTATACTTAATTCAAAAATGATCTTAATTAGGATGTTTAATGGTATTTAACAAGCAGGTGTTAAATGGAGAAACTCCCTTATCTCTTGTGTACCACTACACCGTAAATCTCATTGTCTATGCAAGCATTAAACCCTTTGATCTTGAATTATTTTAAATTTTAAAAATATAGATCTTCTTTTTCCTTTCTCTTCCTGCGCTTTTTGAAAAATGAAATTTAATTGTGACATGATAATTATTCAATTTCTTTTATTTCTGGATGAAAGGTACTCTTAGTGCATAGGGGTGGGTGGTCAAGGACTTGGACGGACTTGGTCTTTAGTCGCCCAAGTCCAAATATAAGATTTCAGTTGAGTTGGAACTTGGAAGTTTGCATTTGAGTTTGTGCTTCTGAAGTTTGAGTCAAAGACAGACTCAAATTTTGACATTGTTGAATTATTTTTTTGTCTTTAGATAATGTCTTAAAAAGATGGTGGAATAGATCCATGTTTGGGATTATGTGAAGATGATTATGTATCTATAAAAAAATATGACTACGTTTGTGGAAGAAGACAAAAGCTACATTCAAATCATCACGAATGTAATATGCTGTAGTGCGGTAGTGAAAGCTGTGACCTTGAAAGCGTAGTTTGTGGGTTTAAAACCCAGTGACGAGGATACAGTTTTACAAAAAAAGAAACATGTAATCATATTGAAATGTAGCTGAAACTTTTTAAACTTCGATGAATGGGATTTACTCTCAAAATGAGCCCACACATTGTAGAATTATGATCTCTGTGTATTATCTGCCCATCCCCACTTATCCTGCTCACCCATGACTCTTGGGTTTTCTGTGTAGGCCCATATTTTCTACCAAAGCGGGGTTGGGGTTAGCTACAGGCTATCAATATACTCTTTATCGAAATGACAAATGTTTGCAGTAATGTACCTGTATGCTTTTGAAGTATGTAGTAGTATCTAGTAATTTTTTTGTTATGCAGGTAAAGGTAAGGGCAATGGAATTAGCAAAAAAGATTGAGAATGAAGACGGAGTTGCTGCTGCAGTTGAAGCCTTCCATAGGCATTTACCCCCAGAGCTTCCAACGCCTACAGAACCTACTGATGATCCTCCAGTAGAACCAAACCTCTTTCAGTGGTTCCTCAAATTTCTTGAGAAATGGTGCTGTCTGCCATCATTATAATATTTTTATTGTGCATATACCTTGTAACTATTTACGGTGTACATATCCAGTTGGTGAGGTGAGGTGGTAGGTATTCTTTTATTCTATTTATGGATCCATTCAAGAGACTCTTGTGAATGAGATGAGAGACAATAATGTAATAAAAATGTACACAATCAGTTGTGCTTTTACTGATTAGCTTGTGTTGTATTTAGCAGCCCTGAAAGTGTTGTCTCTTTGAACCCCTACATTGACTGCGTGATTTATCTGCAAAACCTTTTGCTTCTCGGGCATATTGCTTGATTAAGCAAAGCTTACTCAAGTTATGTATGAAACAAAATCACTTTCAACTACTGAAGGCACAAATCATGGTTTCAAGTGGTCACCCGGTAGATGTAGTTATGTAGCATGTTAAGCCTATATGCTAAGAACCTTGTGTATGTTGATAAGGAAACTTGGTCAAGCTAGATAGCACCCTTTGCAAAGGCGCACTTATGCTTAGCACCAATTCACTCCATTTCTAGTTGGCTGCTGCGTGCATGGTTACTAGTGGCGATGCAATTTATGGGAGTTGAGATTCAACGGCTAAGGAAACGAATAGCTAAAGAGATTGGGGATGATAATGGCGTCTATAAATGAACAACGTAAATGATGAAGAGGATTTGAATCCTCGACTCCAAGGGTTTCCTTTAATCTACAGGGAGAAGCAACTAAATTTTTTTTAACTGTCACCAATCCATATCCGTTAAGAATGTGGCTATATAGATCTGAATAAAACCTATATTACCCCATATTTTATTTACTTGTAGATGAAATCTTGATTTCTTTTTGTGTATACTCCATAATATATGTAAATTTTTCTCTTTTAATTTACCCCAATTAGAGGTGGCAGTAAGCTGTGCCTAGAGGTCCATCATAAGGGTTGGGCAAGTTGTCTTGGCTTGTGGCCTAGTCATAAATTAAAAAAAAATATTTTTTCAAAATATATAAAAAATTTATATTGATATAATATCTATATTAATATAGATTATATATTTATATTGATATAAAATATTTATATTATTATAAAATATATATATTGAAATTGTAAAACAAAATGTTTATATTGATATATTAACCTTATGGGCCACAAGCCATATTCATCTGAGCTTGTGCTTAATAGGCTAGCTTGACCCATTGTCCCCTCTAACCCCAATCTATCGTCTTTTCCCTCCATCGGCATCAATACTAGCATCGTGAGTGGCATGTATGCTAACTTGACCTCACCTCATGGCACCTCTAGCCTAGCCCTAGCTTCCACTCACTCTGTGAGCGATTTCAACCATCCTCCTAGTCCACCTCCTTCTCCTCTTCCCCCTCCTTAGCAACTAGTGTGTGTATGGGAGCTATCATACCAACTTTTGGTTGCACATCGGTAGTAGCTATGTCCAAAGCTGGTTTGGCCTAGTTGTAGTGTAATGCCCTAGGTCTGTAGATCCCTTGAAAGCAAGGGCGAAACCCAACCTGGGGTTCAAAATTATTGTCATAAAATCATTATTGTCAATCGCCATGATTACCATCCATGTACAAGAGCTGTAATGATCTTCAAGTACTAGTTTAAAAAAGAATAAAAAAATAATTATTACTATTTTTTATATCAGGCTAACATCGCTATGACGTTGGTTGTCTATGTACGTATTGGGTAACATCTTCAATTTTATTTCAATAAGATCAAATCAAGACATAGTTCTGCCTAAAAAATAAAGCCAATCAATAAGTATAACATTATACCTGCATTGTTAAAGTATTTTCAATTAAAGATCCATTTATATGCCAAAGTCGATATAGAATAATAAAAGCATTGACAAATTAGACAAATCATTCTTTTACAAAATCTAATGAATCATTCATAGAATTAGATAAATTAATCGTTCAAAAAATTTGGTAAATCAAATAAATTATTTGTAAATAGAATATGATAAATCATCCATTTACATAATTTTGCTAGTACGAAAGCAACATACACTCATGCTCATGGGGCAACAATATCAAAATGAAAGAGATCTTCCCACGATATCATACTTTATGAGCACACCATATGCCTCAGTTGATAGGTATCTCTAGGAGTCATAACTCCGATAACTTTTAGGCTTTATACTGAATAATTAATTTTTAAATCCGATCATTCAAAACCATTTGAAATAATATGCAAATGATATAATAATAATTTAAACTTTATAACATGATAAAATCCCATTAAGAGGAAGAAGTTTGAACAAAGAAAAGAGTTTCATTTGTATCAAAGTCTTTGGAGGTTGGTGGTTGTTCTTAGACTCATGTAAAAAGGTTTTGCTTAATAGTAGTACATTGATTTGGCCTAGAGAAAGACTGTCATAGTTTTTTCCCCTAGTCATCGTTTATCATGTAAAAAATCCTTGTGTGATCTTGTACGTTTAGTTTGATTCGTTGATATTAATCATGATGACACATAGAGATTAGTTTTTTTTAGCTACATATATAAATATTTACACAAAAGAGACCATAACTCATAGTCTTTATTTTCTTTTAGATAAACAGACTAAGGGCAATGAGGTGATCTACTAGGTTGACTAGATAAATATTAAAGTCTCAACTTATTCCATTGTCATAAATAAAGCCCAACACTATTGAGCTCGATATCTGCCCTAGTTACAACATAAGATATTTTAACCCAAAAATAAACTTATTCGAATATATTAAACTAGAAATCGAGCTGACCCAACAATGTAGAGTAATGAATTACATTTACAAATGCAATTTTTTTATATTTAACAAACTCAAGTAATTATGAAAAAATTCAAAAAAATTTCTAAATAAAAAATAACAAATAGAAATATGTCTAGTGGGTCCACACCTAATTAGGCCCTAAAGAATGATATTCCAATGATTAATTGCGGCCCAATGGGTTTCACACCTAATTAGGTACTAAAGAATGATATTCAAAATGTTACGTGTGGTCCATTTTGTCCAACAACTAATTAGACACTAAAGTATGCAATTCTAAATACTATTTCAAGTAGACTATATTAAGGGTGTATGTAGTAGCATTGACATCTTTAGCCCAAAATATTTAGCTAGGTTTTTCTCAAGAAGCATAACCCTATCTATCTCTTGAATTATTGTATTTTTCCTCTCAGCCACTGTATTCTGTTGTGTGGTTTTATGGGCAAAAAACTCATAGTGAATTCCATATCTAACATCAAATTCTTTGAACCTATGGTGCGGAAATTATCCTCCCCTATCACTTCTTAAGTTTCTAATGGTCAACCTACTTTTATTTTGCATATATAGAGTAATAGTCTTGAATGCTTCAAAAGTATGATACATTTCTTTAGAAAAATCAACCCTAGTAATTCTAAGACAAGTCATCCATCACCACAAAAATGTATTTCTTCCCACCTAAAGTTACAGTTTACATGGTGCCCATCAAGTTCATTTGAATTAATTCAAGTGGTTTCATAGTTTTACATGTCTTGGTTTCTTTTGTGAATACTATGTTTATTTTCCCTTTTGGAAAGTACCACACACAAGATTTTTAGGATAGAAACACCTCTAATGATTTAATTCTTTGTTATGTTAGTCATCTATTTAAAGTCAAATTGTCTAAGCTTCTGATGCTACAAATAAGTTTTATCAAGTAAAGACAAGTTAGCAAAATAGACAAAATGAAGATAATAACAATTATCACGTGCCCTAATTCCCTTAACACGAGTCAATCCAACATCATCTATGATATAACAACATTTTCTAGTAAATTTTATAATGAAGCCAAAATTGCAAATTATACTAATTTTCAAAAGATTAGTTTTTAATCCTTTTAACATACATAACACCATCAAAATCAAGCAATCTAGAAACATGCAAAGTTTGTATCCCATCAACATGTATTGAACTACTATCTCTAAAGGTGGCATATTCTATAATTTTCTTCAATAAGTATGTGAATTTAGATTTGTCATTAGTTATGTACTTAAAACATCCACTATAGAGGTATAACATGCTAGTGTATTGGGTTTATAAAGTTGTGTGAACTATTTGACACTTAAACCACATATTTCTTAAACCAAACGGTTTTAGTCTTTACAACTTCATGATTAACATTAGGAGCCTTGAACTTTTCGATTTTTCTAGGGAGCTTTTATTCTTATTTTGAATTTTTAGTGATGTGACTTATGAGCATTCAAAGTGAGAGATCATAATGACTTTTGAGTGTGTGCTTTATGACCTAGATGTTGAACCTTTTCACTAAGTTCTTTGAGAGTTTTACCCATCCAAGTAATTTGTTTTAGCAAGTCTTTTTGGGCATTATTCCCCAAGTTTGCTAACATTTTTAAAAATTTAGTTATGCTAGGTTCGAATTTAGTCACTAGTTCTTCCTTAAGAGTTTGATGTCTAACCAAAGTTTTAGAATTAGAAGAACTAGCACCCTGCATAATCAAATTACTAGCTTAAATAAAATTTGTGATTCCTAGACTTTCACAAATTCATGTAGCTTTCCATTAGAGATTTTTTTGTTTTTCACTAAATTTTCAACTTTCAATCTCAAATCCTTATTCTGAACATCACATAAATTCTTAGCATACAAAAGTTCAGATTTTTCACTATTAGTAGTAACAACGTTTGTACTAAGAGGTCAATTTGGCCATAATATAAATATTTCTAGCCACATTAAAGTTAAAAACAAAGAGAGACAACCCTAGTATTCTTTTGAAATCTATCTATAGAGAAAAACATGTCCAAACCACACAAGAAAAGAATCTTCCTTCTCAACTACCACTTGTTGGTTTATTTATGGCCAAAATGAGGTATATATAGTGCTTCTAGTTCAAAATTTTACTTTAGAACTACAAGATATATTTCTACTTTTGTGTTGCAAAAATTAAAATTAGATTTTTCTTAAAAATGCCAAATTCCTATGTGTCTGACGAATTATGTGTAACAAATTTTTGTGCATTTTCTTCCAATACCAACCCTTCACACTATAATATGATATTCGCATCACTTTTGTGTATGATGTGTGTGCATGTTTTTACCTATATAAAATACCTCTTGATTCTTCTTATTTGTTTTATTTTATTATGTGATCTTCAATAATACTTTAACTCAAAATTACACATCTTTTGCATTTTTTTGATCATCAAACTAAATCAAGATACTATATATGACCAAATATGTATTAATTGTCTAGAATACTTGAAAACATGAAGCTAAATAGCTTAGAACATGCCATTAGGAATAGACAACAGTGTGCTTTCATGATGATAATTCCTTTGTCAAAAAAAGTGTCCACTCTTGTACTATTAAAAACTATCACCTTTCCCCATTAAGTAACAATGGATTACATTATCAAAATTCCCACTCCATCAAATAGCCATATTGAAATATCTTTAATGTTGTAATTTGAAAGCAAAAGGATTTTAGTTGATTGAAAAGGCCGGTGTCGTTGGTTGTTTGCCAACAACCATCCCCTCCTAATGAATTTAATCTCTTCTTTTCATAGGACTATTATCTTCAAAAGTAATTCCTACTCCATGCAACTCATGTTCTAAGTTTATATGACAGTTCAAACTTTCTTTGTCAACAACCCATTATTGTGACTAGAATGCTTAGTGAGATGAAACCATCTACATACTGGTAGAATAAAATGGTTTATTTAGTAGATTGTTAAGAAGACTAGAATTATTAAACAATAAATCTCAAAGAACTAGGTCTAGAATCCCCGTGAGTTCTAGAAAATAACCATTTAAAGAGAAATATTAAAGAGCACAAAAACATTGTTATGAAACAATTCACATATTTCACAAATTAAGTGCAATATTCCTTGTTTATATTTTATCATGAAATGATGAAAGCAGGTACATTCTTTGGATACTTGATTCAATAAGAAAGCATATTGTATGTTAATCCATTGATAGTAGGAATTACCAATAATATTTGCAATTATTCTTTTCATTTCCTGTACTATTTGTTATCATTATCAAACTATTTAGTCATTTTTCATTACTAGTACTGTTTGTTCTTTTGTTGGTTCTATCTATTAATACTACTCGGCCTCTTTTGAAGGAAAAAAAAAAGCACAAGTGTTTAGCTAAATTATAGCAAATATTTAAGAGTTGTAATTCCATAACATTCCATTAATTAGATTAGGCAAATTAATCTTTTAGATTTGTCTTCCATGATTAGATCAATAAGATTATGCAAATTGTTTTAGTTGCCATTGTGAACGCTATTTGCATGTGACAAATAAAATGCTTTTACTTGTGAAAGATTTTTTGATACGCATGAAATATATTTATTTTACATGCATTACCTTATTTGCTAGTATAAGATGAGGCTAATTTAAGCTTAATTAGGGTTTACTTATGTTAAGATGTAAATTAGAATTTTAGTTTAATAATTAATTAATTCGGGAGACATTAATAGTTTAGGTGTGTATCTAAATTAAGTTGGGATTTTATTTATATACTACACGTCTAAAATATAATTTTTTATAGGTGTAATTAGATGATGTGTGGAAGAGTTCACAAAGACTACCCCTGACACCTTATAAATAAAATAAGTAAAAGCAATTGAAGATGGTGTCACCCAATAGTAGAAGAGAGTACAACCAACAGGTCTACACATTTAATTTTGTCAAAGTCTATTTGGGGTGTGGCGTCCGATTCATATAGAGCAAAGTTTGGGGACGCTTGGATATGCACAAGCTGTCATAAAAAAAGAAAGTAGAATAAGGAGAGGAGAGTCACTTTGTTGACTGAGGCATGGTACTGGCAAAATAAAGAAAAGGCTGACAGGTTGTTTGAAGATGGAAAGGAGTTGGTTGGTCATATCTGCCCAACAAAGGAAATTGAGAACTAGAATTCCCTGTTCATTGGCTGGGAGGTTTAAGCAGTTAGAAAAAATACTATAAGGTTGGAATTTGGTTGTTGGAAGCCAGGATAGCATGGAGAAAGGTAAGATCTATATGGAGTAATGGGGTAGACCCACTTACCATTAGATGGAAGTAATACGAAGTTTATAAGATAGCAGTTTTTGCAAAAGGACATAAGAATGGTTCAGTCTGGAGCACAATTCAGTGGATCAGGAATTCTATTTTAAGGACTAGTAGCCTATCAATGGAAAGAAGAAAAGAATAGTCAATGACTAACAAGAAATAGAAGGTTCAACAGATATTTATATGAAGAAGGGCTAGCAAAAGGAAAGGGCGTACAATTGAATGAAATCATAGAGAAAATTAGCATCTTCATGTGAATAGAGAAAGCATAGCAGCCATTCCACATCCGATAGCAATAAGTTCGCAGCAAGGAATTTTCAGAAATAGAGCCAAAGTTCGTAGCCAGCAGAGAATAAGAATAGTACGCATCCACGCCCAAAAGTAGCAGAGAAAGTAAATAAGACTCTTAAGAGATGAGGAGTGAGCAACAAGAAAGAATAAGAAAAAGGAAGGAGCAGAGAACAGAAAGAGGCTGTAATCGGTCGAAATTGATAGCTCAAAGAAGGGAAGAAGGCTGTTGTCCAGCAGTTATAAAATAGAGTGCAGAACTTTAAAAATTGAGCTAAAGGGTGGATGAACCAGAGACGAAATCACTCAATCCCAATAGCCAAAATTGATTGGAAAAGAGTTTGAGAAGCAGAGAATTGAAGTCCAGGAGTAGAAATGAAGTAGAGAAGCAAGAAATTTGTATACAACGTCACAGTTACTGTTCATTCAGAAGGCTGAAATGAACAGTAACCCGAATATATTGTTCATCAGGTACTGTAGTAATTCCAATTTTATGATTTTTTCTTGATTTTCTTCCAGTATTATAAATTTTTTTTCAATTAATTTTAATGGTGATTATAATTTTAGTTTTTAGTTTAATAAGTAACTAGTTTTTTCTTAATTAAGGTTAAGATGAACCTCTTATTAATTTTGTAGATTTTTAATTTATATGATGTGGTTAATTTTCCAAAGGTTGTTAATGTATATTGTTATTTATCTAATTTTCATTAATTAAATGCTTAGTTTAGGGTTATTGATTATTAGAATTGGATATGAGTTGTAATTTATTGACTTGGGTTCAACTTATGATTTGGTATTATTCTATTGAAGCAAGGAAGAACATACTTTAGTATTTTGATTAAAGCTTTAAAAGATGAAGTTTTCTATGATTAAGAAAATTGAATTTTAGTTTATTGTGAGCTATATTTGAGAAATAAATCAATGAACATATACGTAATTTTCTACAAGTTAATAAAAGGGGATTCTAAAACCTTAGTCAATTTTTATTTAATATTTTCAACACTCTTAACTACATTCTTAGTTTAAATAAATTACGACCATTATCTTTTACTTGAATTTCATTTCCTTTGGTGATTTAGTTAATTCATTTTAGCAATTTAATTATGTTTTCGCTTATTATTTGCCTTCATTTATTAACTACTAGGTTAGGGTTAGTCTCGATTAGATTAAATTTAGTTTTCTAATATTAAGTCTATGTTGGATCAACAATTGTCTACTATATATTTATGTGCTTGTGAGTGAATAATTAAATTCAACATCTTTCACAAGAGGTGAATTGAAAGAAGTGATGATCAATTATAGAATGGGCGATGAAGCCACCATAAGCGAAGTCTTGGATTATGCTGACACTAACAAAGTGAGTTTTCTCCCTTTGTTCTTTCTTATCTTCATGCATTAATGAGCGTAAGTTTTTTTTTCTGATGTGATATGTAGTGCGTCTAAAGTTGCACTAGCAATGCTGCCATGTTTTATAGAAGTTGCAATGATTTATGAGTTTAAAATGAGTGCTTCCTAATTTTTGTTTGTCTCACCTGAAATTAGTTGATTTTGAAATTTTTTTCCTTATGCACGTAATTGATTGAGATCTCTCCAAGTTCGTTCTAAATAGCATTTTCTCTTTCCCTCCATACACTTCAAATCATCACTAAGAAACAATAAATGTCACAATGCTTTGTCGAGCACCCCCTCATGCAAAGTCTAGGAGAGGATGAAACAACAAAGGAACATCTCCTTCCTAAAGAAGAGACTTTCTAAAAGAATAAAAATATTAATTACATTATTCAAATCGAGTTAACATTGTCAGGATGTTGGTTGCCTATGTAGTGTTTAGATAATATTTCCAATATTACTCCAATAAGATCGGATTCAGATATAGTTCTACTTAGAAACTCATACCATTTAATAAAGCATTACATGCAAGTAATGCTTAAGTATTTTCAACTAAAGATACACTCATATGTCAAAGTTGATGTAGAAAATACAATCATTGACAAATTGTAGGATATGATATATTAGCCAAATACTATATTCATATTATCCAATATATCATTCACAAAATCAGATAATTCATTCATAGGACCCGATAAATCGTTCGTTTACAAAATTTGATAAAATTTTTACAAAATTGGATAAATCATTCATTCATAGAATCCGATAAATTGGATAAATTGTTCATTTATAGAATTTGATAAATTATTTATCAAATTAGATAAATTATTCATTCACCCAATGCCACCAATACCAAAGCAACATACACCCATGCTAGTGGGGTAGCAAGATCAGAATCAAAGAGACATTCCCATGATACCTCAATTTATGAGCATGTTATATGCCTTAATAGGCGGTAATTAGACTCATAACTCTAATAGTTCTTCATTTACCAACCAAAGAACAACCCATCAAATTTGAAAGTGAAAATATAAAGAGTCTGAGAAACAAAACAATGGAGAGTCCGAAGACCCAAAACAGATGAAAAACTCGTCAAATGATCCAAACCTTTTAGAATTATTTTAAAACATACATAACATGCATTGATACATAATTTCAAAACCATACAAGCTAATTAGACTTTAGGAAAATATGCATTTCACATTTGTGTGAATAAGCATCCATCAATGCCATAAAGTAAGATTTTTTGGAGGTAGTAGATAAAATCTCCCCTTTATATGGGAATTTATCCCCTTGAAGGTTTAGATGTTGCAGACATAGTCTACCATTTCTCTAGGACTTATTCCCCTTGGGGATTTGGAGGTGGAGGACAAAGTCTCTCCTTTCTATGGGACTTTATCCCATTTGAGGGTTTGGAGGTGGTGGGTAGAGTCTCCCTTGTCTCCTAGACTTTATCTCTTTAGAGGGTTTGGAGATGACAGACATGGTCTCTCCCCACTCTTTTTTTTTTCTTTCTAAAGTGTTTTATCTCACAAATATAACCCTCCCTCCCTTGAACTAGCTAGGATCACTTTTTGAACTGGCATAAATGGACTTAAAATGATCTCACAATTATATAAATAGATTTGGGAGATAGGTAATAGGGTTAGACAAGGAATGAATCATAGAAAACCCCCCCTTCCTTTTATATACATGCTAGCACATTGTGCACAACATGTGGTCCACATGTATGTGTCACTAGTGTTGATGCACTGTAGGCCACATGTTGCACTGACGTGCTACATGCTGCTGGCATTAGTGCATAGACATGTGCACTGACATCATGCTACTAATGTCAACAACTTTTCTCTTTATTATTATTATTTTATTTATTTATTTCAAATTTGGTTTTCAAACTTCAAACAGCTATAACTCTTTACCCTGAACTTAGATTTAGATTTTTTTGGTACCATTGGGTTTGTATCGATATAACTTATTAAATAGGGTTAGACAAGGAATGAATCATAGAAAACCCCCCCTTCCTTGAACTAGCTAGGATCACTTTTTGAACTGGCATAAATGGACTTAAAATGATCTCACAATTATATAAATAGATTTGGGAGATAGGTAATAGGGTTAGACAAGGAATGAATCATAAAAAACCCCCCCTTCCTTTTATATACATGCTAGCGCATTGTGCACAACATGTGGTGCACATGTATGTGTCACTAGTGTTGATGCACTGTAGGCCACATGTCGCACTGACGTGCTACATGCTGCTGGCATTAGTGCATAGACATGTGCACTGACATCATGCTACTAATGTCAACAACTTTTCTCTTTATTATTATTATTTTATTTATTTATTTATTTCAAATTTGGTTTTCAAACTTCAAACAGCTATAACTCTTTACCCTGAACTTAGATTCAGATTTTTTTGGTACCATTGGGTTTGTATCGATAAAACTTATTAAATACAACCATATGGGTAGGTTATCTCATATTTTCAAGTAGGGCCCACCAATGTTGTATGGTTCTCAAGGCCATAATCTACTATTTTGACATTTGATTTAAGATTTTTGGCCTTGATATGCTCATTTCAATGAGCCCAATCAACAATGAAGTTTTACTACATTCGTACAAAACTTATTCTAAATTTTGATTATTATACTTAGCCCCTTATGTTAAACGTTATCAAAGAATGGAATGTTATAGTGTGAGACCTAAAATGTGGACTTAGATTTGAGTCAAATCAATGAGATACCCTTAATGTAACGAACAAGCAATAAAAATTGTTCAATTAGGACTATAGAGATATGTTCTATGCTTCCAATAACAAAGAAAATAACGAAAGAATATTTGACCAAGAAAGTGTTACCTGCAACTCGAACAAAGTGGCCCCATGGAGAAAACAAAGGGATAATTTTTCTCCAATAGGATAACGCGTAGCCACACATCAACCCTAATGATCCCAACATTTGGAGCCAGTTTCCCAAGACATATTGGATATTCAGTTAATTTTCCATTCTTCCAATAGTTTAGATTTCAATATTTTCAACCTTGGATCCTTTTGACACATTTTAACATTGCAACATCAACAAGCACCTAAATCTATTGATGAGCTTCTTTCTATAGTTCAGCAGGCATTTCATGAGTTTCCTGCCTCGAAACTAGATTAAATATTCGTATGTTAGAAACACTCGATGGTTGAAATAATGAAGGATGGTGGAAAAAACAATTACAAGCTACAACATTTAGGAAAGGGAAAATTGGAGTGTTAAGGTTTTCTTTTGGAGCTTTTTTAGTTGATAGTGAAATTGTACACAAAACAATGGAGGCATGTTTCTTCAATGTTAAATTCATTTTTTCATCTTTCTTCATGCTCACATTTTCTTAATTATGATGGATTACAACCATTAAAATTTATTAATTATTTAATGAGCACACAAGGGGACTAGGTCATTCTTATTGGTCATTGACAAAGAAGCTTCCGAATTTTTGTGCAGGTATAATGAGGATACTTTTACATTGAAGGTGTCATTTAGTTGTTTTTTTACTTTTTTGTTCTTGCTACTTTTTGTTTTGTAATTTTGTTGTTTCTTTTGTAGCTATCCAATTAATGAAATTTTATGATAAAAAATAATTAATATAGGTTTTGACCCCCATCATTTATGTTAGATCATGTAGTTCTCTCCCCTTGAATTTCATGTTGCTTATTTTTGTTTGTCAATGATCTTAAACTATTGAATCTCCTCTTGGTTTTTTCTTAATCCTCATCTTATAGGATTCTATGCATGACCAATCTACACATTTCATAATATAGGAATCCCAACTTTGTGATTCTCCTTGTAACCAACTCTCTTATTCTTGTTGGGTAATACCCTTTGCATGGCACATTCGTTTTGAAAATTTGCAACATGAAAGTCATAACATAATCTAATTGTTTTGCTCCATAATATTGTTTTGCCTCAAAGGTTATTAGGGACCTAGCAAAAGAACACACCCTCAACATTAGAAATAGAAAGAAAAAATTAGTAAGAACTTCATGAGTTGCCATGCTAATACATTTAAGCTACATGAGTAGTAGGAGATTGGTATTGGTATTTATAAGGAATGATAAAAGGTGGAACCTGCATAGTATGACAATGTAGTGACACATAACTTTTTAATAGTTTACATTTTTTTTAGTTGTATACAATGATAGAAGGTAGCATCGATCAATTGCAAGGAATGAGCAAAATGCTCAAATGAAGACTTTTCAAATGTTAAAAGTGTAACTAGGAAACTTTTCAACTATTATCTTCCAGAGGAGATGGAGTAACTTTAGGAGAAGTGCTAAAGTCATCAAAGGATTATACCAATCTACCTCATGGATTATTGCAACAATTCTCCATGTAATTAAAGAATAATATGTAAGTTTTCACTTGTTCAGTTTAATCATGTGTTTAGTGAAGGGAATATAGCATCAAATTGCCTTGGCCAATGCTATCCCAATGTTGGATCTTATGTATGGGTTACTTCTTATCTTTGGTTTTTTAGATATTGTTAAATAAGGCTTGTTCTCATTTATATGCTTTTCTAAAATACAATGAATGATTATGAAAAAAGAGTTGTAGCCATCAAAGGATAGAGATTAGGAGGCCTTAAAGATAATTAGGGTGGTAGAAGTGCTAGTCCACAAACTCTGAAACATCATGTGAGAGGCTGTCATTGGGATCCAAAGGTTTTTGTAGATTTATCACTACTTGTAGGAGGTTTAAAGGTGGCAGAAGATGGTGTCATGTTGAAAACGTAGGTAGAAGTATATCGCCTTAGATGCGATAATCGTTGAATTCTCATGAATGGAAATCATGGTGGAGGATAGACTATCTTTATGAGGCATGACAGGGTAAAAAGGAAATTATTTTTTCCATATTGAAGATCATAGAAATGGTAGCTTTTAACCACATGATGATAATAAAATAAGAGCTTCTAGTTAAAATATATTAAAAATATAGATATTTTGTAGCATTTAAATTGAATGAATTAGTTCTTTTTTAGGATGCATATTCATTCAAAAAAGATGAAAAATTAGCAAAAAGTAACCTCAAACAAATCAATTAGCTGATATGCTTTCACATGAAGCTAGCTGAATAATCTTTGCATTATTTTATGTTTTGGTTGCCATTTAGTTTAAAAACTACATTGATGGCATATACAAGTTTATGAAAATGCTAAGTATCATTTCTATTCAATTGATAGTCTCACAACTTCATTCAATTATTTGTTTTGCTATACCCATTTTGACATTGAAGAACAGGCAAGTATCTTAATAAACTAAGTTGTTCACTGTCACTTTTGTTTAATTCTTCTTGAGATATCTCAGTGAGCTAATTGGTACAACATTTGTCTTGATGAGCTTCGATTTCTTTATGTGACAGACATGAGCAAGATCATAACAATGCTCATAACAATGCTACTAAATAGTCTCTGTCTGACATTGAGGATGATCTCTTGAAGTAAACAAAAATTTTCTTGCTTTTGGATTTGTTGGGTGGAAATGAGTGCTTTTCGTGTGCCTTGAGAATACAAGATATTTTTATGTGGACATTATTGCTATGTTTATGTTGAGATGTGAGGCAAGTTAATCTCAAGCTTTAACAATAAAATCCAAGGATCTAAAAATCATTATGTATTGAATGTGAATTGCTATGCTAATATTTTTACAGATATGAAAAGCTTGTATCTGCCTCGTAAACTCTTGAAGCTATTCGAATTGCAAAGTGTATTGATATTGCTACCACTAATTAAATGTTGATTGGCATTTAGCCAAGATATAAGTAGGTTGTTTTCCACTTGGTTTTGGTGTGAATATCATTTAGTTAGTGTAGTATCAACTATCGAAAAAAAAGGAGCATTCTAAGCATAATACATATAGATTCATTTATTTGCAATTCACCTCCAAAAAATAGCAAAATATGTTCTCATATAGTAGGAAAAACACTACCAAAAGGGGAACCAACCTTTAGTAAGAAAATGTCACCTCAGGGACGCATTTTTCAACTTTGAGGGCATTGATCCATATGTGAGCAAGGGTGTTAGTTCCAAGAAAAAGTGGTCTTCCATAACACTCCAAGTGTCTAGCTTATCCTGAAATGCCTAATGCTCACTGTGGTTTTGATTCACTTTTTGAGTACACAATTTTGATATGTTCAACTTTTCAAATTTTAACTAATTAAAGGCCTCGGCAAAGTTGGGCTGATATTCTTTGAGTGGTTTCTAATTCCTTACTGTGTTTATGTCTTTTAAGAGAGTTACGAAGCTAGTAAGCCTTTTCCTTTCTACCAAATTTTCTTTGAGGTTAATTTCAAATTGGCAAGTCACTCTAAGATATCGGCCACTTCAGATTCAGGACGTCCTTGAGAACAAGATACTCAATGAGGAGTCCTTATTCATTCATTGCAACTACCCAAGAATAAAAAATTTCAAGTAAAAGTATTTTCCTTTTCCTTTGAATTATTGCAATAGAAGATCTTTAAGCTACATAGAAGTTTAGGAGGCAACTTTCATTTGAATTTATTATTTGTACATTCTAAAGTTTGGGTTTGTGTTTAATTAAATTAAAGAATGAGAAGGAAAGCATCTGAAGTCAAACTAGGCCCCAATGATAGGATTGAAAGGATGTAACTGGAAACTAGAAAGAAATTCCTTTGTGAAAAGGCAAGGTCATCTAAAAATAGAAAACATGAAACTTCCGGAGAAAATACATAAAATTGGCCTCTAACTATATTTAAAACCATGGTGTCTTATCTTATAATCGAATTTTTTTACCAAAATAGACCTATATACTTAAAGAATACCAAATAAGTGTGCATGTATTCTGTAATTGCCAAAGTAGACTTGCACAAATGTAAGCCATGACACACATGTGGGAAAATGACCTTGTTAACCTTGGTGTTTTTCTTCTTCTTCTCAGGACACCAAGTACAATCTGGCGGAAAAATGTGGATCCACTGCCAGTTCTACCTGCACTAGCCACTGGAGCATGGAAGGGAGAAACATTTCAGCCTCAACGTCCTCTCCTTGCTGCTAGCTTATCCATCGCTATAGACATCCTCCATGCCGTGACATCATCACCCTGCACTTCATCCATATTTTCCTTGCCTTCCAAGCTCTCCTCGCTTCACACGACATATCCCTCTTGCCAGCCAAAAGTTCCGAAGGACCCTCTGGTACAAAGAACCTACAAAAAATGAACCCTTTAATTCATCCCAAAAGTCTCTCCACTCTTTTGGAAGTAGTGGTGTAGCATGGAATTTTTTGCGAGTATCCTAAGACTCTGGTGAAGTTTCTATGGCCTAGACTCTGGTGAAGTTTCTATGGCCTAGGAGGAGTGCTAAATAGAAGAGTGGTAAGGAAAAGAGGACTAAATACCAAAGGCCAAAATGTAGAATACAAAATACCAGATAACAAATGTTAAACCAACTGAACTAACAAAAATGAAGAGCAACAAACCAAAAGTGATACAAGTGTGAAGAATACAACATTAAACACTCATATAGAAAAACTAAAAACCATAAAACCTACGTTTAACTACCCAATATGAGACAACGAAAGTTAAACCAACCAAAATAACAAAAATGAAGAGTAGAATACCAAAAGTGTTGCTTAATCAAAAGAATACAAACATTAAACACTCTTGTAGAAAAACTAAATGCCCAAAAACCAAACTTCAACTCAATAATACCATAAACCAAAATCGAACACAAAACAAAACTTAAATACCAACTATAGTTATTAAAATACAATAATAAGAATCTTGTGTTTTTTAGTACACGATGATCCAAAAAACAAGGACATGATATGAATGATATCTTGTTATCGAGGACACATTGATCCAAAAACCAAAAATAATATTCCCAGTGCTAAATTGACATGATATCACATCATGTTTTCAAAGATACGGTAAAGAACATGGTCATGTTATAACATATACAATTTTTCATAAATTGAAAAGAATACAATTCATTTGCCTTGATTCAAAGGAGTTGTAGGGGTGAAAAGGCAAGAATTCAGATCTGATTTAAGTTGGATTGTATATTTACAAATAATTTGTCTAGAATGGAAATTTTTGTACTAATTATAGTTGTCGATCACAATTTTTTCTTGATGAGCACTGTCTTGTTAGCCACCATATAAAATTCTATGACTATTTTATGGATTTCAGCACCGGAAAATTTTTGAACTCTATTTTGATATTGAAATCATGCCCCTTCAAAAAATAGCTTCAATGGGTCGAGGTATGGCATTGTATGACTTAGCAAGATCAATGTTGAAATACTTGCCTTCCAGATGGACAAGAGGGGTATTGCTGATGAGTTATAGGTTGAAATGACAATTTTATTTGACTCCTCATATTGCTCTCCCACAAATCCCTTCTCATATAGAAAGTTGGTGTTCCACCATTAACCCTAGTCAACTGCTTAGTTCCATATCTCTGCTCACCGAACAAATTTTTCAAGAATAATAATCGGGCATGATTTCAATGTGCCAATGAATGAGAAAAACTTCTGGAGGTTGGGGTCCATAAAATAGTTTTAGAAGTCTATGTGATGGCTAACGAGATGGTGCTTGTGGAGAAGTAAATTGGATCAGTTTTCTTGTGTCTTCTACTTAAGAAATTGTCATTTGATAGCTCCTATAAGATCTGGTGTATTTTATAAGGAGATTGTGCTAGTTCCAGATTAATTGTCCTAACAAAGTTGCACAGATCACTCATTATCTTGGGCAAATCCTGCCTTGTTCCCTTTTGACCACTGTACAATGGTAGTCTTGAACTGTACCCTCATCATAATCAATTTTAAGGCAACCAATGATGGTTCTAATCTAGATTCCCTCATTGGTATTTATGTTATGTGTTTTCTTTAGTATTATCAACATTTGTATATGTGAAAAAACACAACCGTTAAAAATAGTAGATATTATTATACAACTTTACATAATTTGTGCTATCGTAGATACGCTTTGAAACTAAATCGTGTTATTGAGAACACGATAAGAATAGCACAATTAATTTAGCATGTCATCACATGTAAATGATAGTCTAATAAATGTGGCATCAATATAGTGATATTTATATTATCGTGTTCTTGATGACAAGATACAATAGTTTGCTTATTTGAGCAGTCTACCATAAAACATATTCTGGTTATTCTAGCTAGTTTGGTATTCTGGTTGTTTTCTACAAGAATACCAAATTTGAAACCTAAGCATAAAAAAATACAACATTACAAAATTTACTTGTAAACTGCCAAAAATATGTTATAAAATGGCAAAGATGTTCATAAGTTTAAATGTTTTCACCTATATCAAATAATTGCTAAGAACACTAACATACTATTTTTCTACATCAATTTGTTAGGTATGTCTACAATTTAGTCCACAATAGTAATCTTAGTTGTACATTGAAAGAGATAAAATTAGGCATAAATTCATGCAAAAATGATAAAAACAACTAAGACATATATATTGCAAACAACCATAGAACAAAAACTACAATTTGAAATTGATGAAAGCGGCACTTGTCCTATTCAACCTTTCCACCTTCTCTCCCAGCTATCAGCCTTTTCTTCAACCCTTTTTAAGCTTACTATATTTACATTTAAAGAAAATGTGAGAATGGATGGGTACCCTTATTGGGAGCATGTTCATGGCCTCGAGAGTGTTGAGCCCCTTCTTCTGCCCTTGCATCAGCCTCATCAACTTTGATGTCTTCATGACTTACAACATCTTGTTCTACCTCAGCCATCACCCTCAGCACTATCATCCTCAACCTCCCCATCTGCAGCTCTTGCAACCAATTCTTCTCCCAAAGTATCAATTCTTACTCTCCTTCCTTTCAAGAAAGTTTCCAGACCACTTGCTTCCTTGACTTTCTCCATCACCCTCTCTCTCTTCCTTAGTCACATGCAATGAGTTCTTCACTATAACCTGGGCAAACATGTTTGTGTTAGGAAGACTATATAAAATAGCTCTATCATAATACTTTATTACTCTAAATTATGTAATACACTTAAATTTAGACACCTATGTGATATTATTTTTCTTAACTTTTCTTACTCTCAAATGTTCTATGACATGGTATATCTCAAATGGTGTTATCGATAACACAATACAATAATTATTGTGTAATCAATACTAAAATGTCATTTGTCGTAATATCAATTGCATGACCTTCTTCAAATCATGAATATGAAGACATGACAACAACAAAACCTTGTGTGTTCACACAACGCAATAAATGTGAATTTTTGTTATGTAATAAATGCAAAAAAATTAATGCATGTAGACTTTCTTCCTATGATGTAAAGAATGAAAGGGGATACTTAACCTATTATGTCTAGAAACTACCTCCTTAATCTTCTCATACAAGGGCATCCTAAACCTGGACAAATTTAGAATCCTCATGAAAGAGCTTCCCAAATGAGTGGCACAAACTTTCCCAAGTTTGGGGAGCCACTCCATTGGTCAAACTTGTAACATTACATTCAATAATTAAAACTTTGAATATTGCAGAAAGAATGTAAGTACATATGAGGCATATGTGATATAATTAGTTAATTTTGTTGATCAAAATAATGTCTAAATTTTTTGTACATTTTAGTCTTAGGATTTTAACTAGATGTTGTTATGGTCAAGTCAAATTTGGAATTGATTGACTTGAAAAATAAGAGCAGATATATTTTCAAAGTTCAAGGTTAAAGACTAAGCTAAGTAAGAAAATTTTAGGGTAAAGTAAGAAAAGTTATATTGCATTGATCATTCATTGCAAATTACACTAATCACATCGATTGATCAGCCCTCAAAATAGATAGTGGAAATTTTGGTTGAGAGTATATCGATTGATCAAAAACCACAAGAGATCAATCACCAGAAGATTTTTACCTTAATTAGAACAGTGATCAATCAATATATGTGTAGCTTACCTAGTTTAAGTATTTTGAGAAAGAGTTTATCCTAATTGAAGTATGACACTTAAACTAGCTTAATGGACTTTGGTTGTGTAATGCCCCTGATTTTTGCTATGATTTCTTGTAATTTTTCTGCTATTTTCTAATCATTTTAGGTGAGAAAATACTATGCTTCGGTGTATTTGGCCTCAGTATTTATACCCATAGAGTCGGGTGTGGGGTTCATCGTAGGCCACGGGCCTGGATGCGCATTTCGGCATGAAAAATTGATAAAGATTGAAAGTACAAAGGACAAGGGAAAAAAAAAGGAAAATGGGCTCGGCCGAGCCCGATCCAGACCATTCTGGAAGAGAAATGCCCCCCGCTTCCGGTTTCCTTTCCCCATCTTCAGGTGGCCACTGGTGTGCCGCAAGGCCACCGCCACCGGCTTCACCTCGAAGGTGCGATGGTAGGGGGCCTCTGCCTCTACCTCGGCCCCCACGGCCGCTTTGCCCTCCGCCCTCCGCTAGATTTCCCCCTCCCCGGTTATAGCTTTGTGTGTGTATGTGTGTGTGTTTTGTGTCAGCACCGCTGCCGTGGGCTGGTAAGGGCCGGCCAGCCGTTGGGAGCTCCACCCCAGCCTGGCGATGGCAGGGGGACATTCCTCCTGGGCCCCGGGCAACTCCGCACTCCACCTGGTTTCCCCCAACCTCTCTTCCCTCTCACTCTGTATTGCGTTGTGGCGGCCCGATTGTGGCCGGTGGGCTCCACCTGTCCTCCATTTGGCCAACCATGGGCCGACAACCACAAGACCGACCGCCAGCCAGCTTCGCCGCCCTCATGGCCACTCCACCCTTTCCGGTTTCCCCTGGTTAGTCCCTCATCTCCCCTGTTTTTGCCCCTTCAATCAAGTTTATCAGCTCCCTTCGGCAGCTGTTGGACAGCCTGGCCTGAGTCAGACCAGCCTGCCTTGGTCCGGCAATGGTGATGGGCCACGCCTCCCAGCCTCAGTTGGTCTGCAGCTGCCTCACTCCTCTCCTCCCTTCTACTCCCTTGTTTTTCGCCAGTGTACTATTTGGATGAAACGGTGGCTGCCAGTGGCAAGCCACCGCCGACCGGACCTCTGTCCAGCTCAGCCTTGGTCCAGCGAAGGCTGTAGACCACCACTTCCTACCCAGTTCCACCTCCACCACATCTCTCCTCTGGCTAGACCTTTCTGCCCTTCCTTGTTTCCATCTATGACAGAAATTAAGAACGCGCCAACAAGAGGCAGCCTTTGATTGGCCAGCCTTGGGCTAGTGACGATAGGGCCTTCACCTCAACCGAGCCCCACCACCTTGATTGTTTTTTTGGCCCCCTTCGCTTGTTGGAACTAGGTCTACCCTCGCCCAGTTGTACTGTTCCATCCAAACAAACTGAGCCGATTGCTCTTCCTCTCCCTGTTGTCTGAGCGGCATGTCGCCACTTTCATTGGCTATAACCTTTGGCTGGAGATAGCTCCTCTTGGCCACTAGCGCCATGACAAAGCTGGCTAGAGCCGTTGGTAGCCCCTGCTCCTCCTTGTGCCCCTAGGGTTTTCTTCCTGTTTTGGGCCACTGTAGCATCCTTGGATGCCGAACAACCTCTGAACTTTGTACTTTGGCTGGTCTCTTTTTTGTCGTGAGTCAGGCTCCCCCTCTACCGATTATGTGTATGACCGCGCTATACAGAGCACCACCTTTTGACCTCTTACCGTTTTACCTCCGTGGGACGCCTATTGGCCTCTCATAAGACTACATGGACACAAGAAAGGCAAAGGCCGTCTGTTAGTCACCACTCTTGGGCATGGCCCTACCGCCCCTTATGAGCCTTGGGCTGCCTTTGCCTAGCCTTTCCCCACCCCTTTGGCTGTGTGTGCAAGTAGCCACGCGTGCAATTTAGGGTTTGGGCACCGTATTTGTGCCGCCTGACCATCGGATGGCTCTGCCACTAAATGGAGTTGACACCAGAGTCCTCTACCGTCAATCCTTTGTCCTCGAATATCACCCCATGCCCTCTGCCCTTATGTGGGGCCTTGTGAACGCGAAATCAACGCCGTTGGGTGTTGTCCAAGGCCAATTTTGACGTCTTGTGACCAGTTGAGTATTGTTCAACTGCCAGTTGAATTTTAGTGTGAACACCTGGACCTTCAGTCGCACCTGCCACTCATTGGCATGACCTTTCTCCCGGCCGCCCGTAGTGTGCCACCGTAGATCACAAATTTTCCGCATTGACTTCTGACACCCCATTTGGCTGTGAATACTTCCGACTGGTTTTAAACCCTCGGGGCAGCAACTCTCTCAACTTGACAATGGTTTTGGCCGCCAACTCCATCACCGACATTGCCACCATCGTTTGCTCGCCATTAAACGTCATGAATACGAGGTAGGGGAGCTTTGAAATCATAATTTCATGATAGCATATTTTGAATGAGTGGCAGCATGCTAGGATTGTATGATTCCATGTTTTGGATATTAAATCATGATCCGTTTGCATGATGTAAGAGAATGAATTATGTCACGTTGAGATACATATGATCGTATGTGAGTTGTGAGCATGTTTTAAGTATGTGGAATGTGTATGTGCTAGTGATGACTAGCAAATATGTTAGTATGCTACATGTGTATTATGTATGTGCTAGTGATAACTAGCGAGTATGTTGGTAAGTTATGTATGTGGACTATGTGTGTGGGCTAGTATGCCAGTAAGTTATGTATGTGGACTATGTGTGTGGGCAGAAGTTTGGGCAATGAACAGTACAAAGGGTTTGGCATGGAGTTAGATGTGTATGTGGATGTGCAAGTGTGTGATGAAAGACGACAAACGTAAGTGTGACAAGCGAGGAGTAGAGTGGATTTGTTTGGTTTGGTTTGGAGCATACATCAGGGGTTCAGTAAGTAAAAGGACTTAGGCTTAGAGCCTTGTGGGGGTTTATTAGATAGAAAGAGTGTGCATAATTGTACAAGCATAACGTACAGATTATGAAGTGAAAAGTAAGCATAATAAGTGAGGTATTAAGTAAGAGGGTAATAACAGGGATCTACTATGAGGAACTCAATTTGATAATGCTGAATAAGATGTTTTGGTTGTAAGGTGGATGGCAGAGACTATATGACTATGTAAGGATTTGATGCATGGTGAGTTATGATCATGATATGGATGAGGTAAGTGAAGTCTGCTGTCTTGACGAACTAGGGTTTTGGATCAAGCTCAACTTTGGTTTGATCAGTCGAGCACTATGGGTTTGTGTGGCATAATTTTACCGCATAATTTACATAATTCAAACTTGACTTATAAGCAAAGCTAATGATAGCATTGTGAGTTTGAGACCTGTGGGTTCGACGGATTAAGTTCCGTATTTGAGCTAGCCGATAATGAGTCGGCTCAGCATTTCTCATGTCTTGCCATGGTGTTTATCCTGCAGGATGTTGTTTGTGTGTTGTATAGACCACTTGACATCTGTTCCTCTGTTTACAGTGATGTATGTTTTCGATTTGGTCTGTGTTGTATAAACCCAAACGTTTGATGCTCTATTGAGAGCATTGTATGATTCTGTTGTGCACATGTGCACTTGGCTCAGTACTTACCTTTATTTCAGTACTTTATTTCTATTCCTTAGGCTAGTTTCCCTTATGTTAGCAGTTGACTGTTATTTGTATTCTGTTATGAACTGTAATAGGTACACTAGTGGACCACGGACGAGCCAGGCCCCACTAGTGGCATGATTCCCAATGTGGGAGGGCACGACTCCCCATAAAGGGTTGTCTCCCTCCTTGGTTATGCATGCTAATTAAATTCCAGTTATTTTCTCCCCTTTCTTCCTACTTCTTTCCCTTTCTCTGCATAGAACTCTTGTGTACCGATTGTGCCCACACCGGGCACAACATTGGTATCGGAGCTCTTACAATCCCCGGCCATGGCTCGAGGCAAACAAGCTGCCACGGCCCCAGAAATTCAGCCCAAGAAAGAGGCTCTCGCCTCTGTGAATAGTCCCAAAATAACGCCTGAATCCAGCGGCGAGCTTACGATGGCACAACTCATGGTGGAGATCAGGGCTTTGAGCATGGGCGTAGCCAAGATCGATGCTTTGGGCTTGGCCGTTGCCCAGCTTCAAGTAGAACGCGCAACACCCCTTCTTTCCGAGGCGCCACCAGTTTCCATGGAGAAGGGGGGTCTGTCCCAGGCTCCTGAACCTCTCCACTCCAACTTTCCAGCACCGACAGACCAAGATATGTGCTTTTCCCAGGACGCTCTGTGCTTTGGCACTGTCGACCAGGCCATGGATGGGAGGCACTAGGCTTGGGACTCGCGAGGCACACCAGGTGTTCAGGAAAATGCCCCAATGGTCCGCCTCCCCGAAACTTGTACTAGGAGATGGAGGATGAATGGGAGGAATACCCAGGGCACTGCGGAGCACCCCATGGTGGGGCGGAACCTCGTTTGGCCCGCCTACAGTTTTCACATTATAATGGGGACGACGACCTAGTGGAATGGCTATACATGGCGGAGAAGTTTTACGCCTACCAGGGGACACAGTCGGAGGCTGAACGACTACGCATAGCAGCTTTCCACCTAAACGGGGATGCTTCGGTATGGTTTCAGAGTTCTGAGAAGGAGACATCCACCGTTTGAGCATACTATACGGAGTTCATGAAGGTGGCCAACCGCCTCCCTGACTGGCCGGTGGCCGCCTTGGTGGGCATGTTCAACAGAAGGCTCAAACCAGAGATTTCTGAGGAGATGCGCCATTTCCCCTGTTCCAACATGCGGGATGTCGTGCGTCATGCACACATCAAGGAAGAGAAACCGGCTAGACAGAGGCGTGGGGGTAGGCTAGGACCTTTTCCTCGGGCTGCTGTGACCACCTCCCCTCTTGCCGCCTCAACTAGCAGCTCAGTGCCTGGCCGCGCTGGCCATGCATCCCCTCAGACCGGCCCGATTGTCCACCATCTCACTCTGGCTCAAATGGAAGAATGTCGTTTGAAAGGGCTTTATTTTCGCTGTGATGAGAAGTTTGTTCCGGGGCACCGTTGTTCCGTCAAGGGCAATCTCTTTGTGGAGGAGATCGATGAAGAAACAGAGGTGACAGACGGGCCTGACTCTTCGTACCATGCTGACACACTGCCGGAGATTTCTGTGCATGCTTTTTCTGGGGCATTCACTCCGCGCACAATGCGAGTACAGGGTTACCTCAAGCGGCAGTAGGTCGCCATTCTGATTGACAGCGGGTCTACTCACAACTTCATTAACGACAAAGTTGCCTAGCGGCTAGGTTGCTTTGTGTCTGACTCGACGCCCTTTGACATATTGATTGGTGATGGCAAGCACCTCTGAAGCTCCGGGGTATGTACCTAGGCCGCGCTCTCCATTCAGGGCCACACATTCGTGACCGACCTCTTCTTGCTTCCTACGAAGGGGGCGGACATGGTGTTAGGAGTGCAGTGGCTCCAAGAGCTTGGGGACGTTCTCTGGAACTTTAAGGACCTAATGATGGATTTCGCAATTCACGGGCAGCGGATGCACCTCCAAGGCTCTCAACCGGGCACTCTCCTTTTTGCTCAATCGATGGGGTCCTTATTCCGATTCGCATCGCAGGGGCTACTCCTACAGTAGCGGGCATCGGTGGACATTGTGCAAGATGAATTGCCGCAGGATCTTCTTGACCTCTTGGAGGAGTATGGTGCGGTGTTCGCTGAACCACAGGGCCTTCCTCCGATGCAGTCGCATGATCACTCTATCCTATCATTCCATGTGCTTCTCCAGCCAATGTCCGTCCATACCACTATCAGTACATTTAGAAGGCTGAAATAGAACGTCTGGTGGCGGACATGCTTCATTATGGTATCATTCGGCCGAGTATGAGCTCCTTCTCTTTCCCGGTGTTGCTGTTTAGTAAGAAAGATGGTACTTGGCGTTTCTATGTTGATTATCGGGCTCTCAATGCTATCACTGTGAAGGATAAATATCCTATCCCAGTGGTGGAGGAGCTTCTTGATGAGCTATCGGGCGCTACTGTCTTTAGCAAATTCGACCTCAGGTCGGGTTATCATTAGATATGGGTGCAGGCCGCTGATGTGCACAAGACCGCTTTCCGAACTCATGACGGCCACTTCGAGTTCCTTGTCATGCCATTCGGCCTTACGAACGCCCCATCTACATTTCAGAGCCTTATGAATGATTTCTTCCGGCCTTTTCTCCGCCGCTTCATCTTGGTTTTCTTCGATGATATCCTTGTCTTCAACAAGTCATGGGGGGAACATTTGGAGCATCTCAGGTTTGTCCTTGCTATTCTGAAAAATAATTCCTTGTTTATTAAACATTTGAAGTGTTCGTTTGGCAGCACACAAGTGACTTGGGTCATATCATCTCTCATGATGGGGTCGCTACTGACCCCTCTAAGGTGACCGCCATGCTGTCTTGGCCGTCTTCTGCTTGTGTCTGGGCCCTTCGGGGCTTTCTAGGCCTTACAGGCTACTACCGGCGATTCATTCCCCACTATGGCTAGATCGCTCGACCCCTTACTGAGCTGCTGCGGAAGGGGGCCTTTCTCTAGTCTCAGGCTGCCCAAGAGGCCTTTGACGCACTGAAGCGGGCTATGGCGTCTGCCCCTGTTATAATCCTTCCTAACTTCAGCTGCCCCTTTGTGGTGGAGACCGATGCTTCTGATACAGGCTTGGGGGCAGTGCTACTCCAGGAAGAACGTCCCATTACCTACTTCAGCAAGGCTTTGTCTGGCCGTTCACTGTCCCTATCTATCTACAAGAAAGAGATGCTGGCCATCGTCCTCGTAGTCGACAAGTGGCACCCTTATTTGCTGGGATGCCGGTTATTGATTCGCACTGACCACCAGCCCCTCAAGTATTTTCTCGAACAGCGGGTGTCCACTCCTTCACAGCAGCGGTGGGTTAGTAAGCTCCTAGGTTATGATTATGAAGTGGTGTACAAGAAGGGCTCTGATAACACTGTGGCCGATGCCCTTTCTCGCCGGGCCTCTCCAGGTTCGTATTTGGCTCTTTCTAGTCCGACTTGTCCCTTCCTTGATGAGTTAAAATAGGCATACCAGGATGATGTTTCGCCTGCACCTCGATTTCATCACTCCAGACTAACCCAGCCGCCCGGCCTTTCTTTGCATGGAAGGATGCCCTCCTCTTTTGGAAAGACCGCTTATGGGTTCCCGAGGTTGAGGATCTACGACGGCGTATCATCTCTCTTTTCCATGACTCCCCTATGGCTGGTCATGAGGGTGCCCTCCGCACGTATAAGCGGGTCAGTCAGAGCTTCATGTGGCAGGGCATTCGCCGGGCTGTTACTGCATATGTGGCCACTTGTGATGTCTGTCAGCGAGCTAAGGCCACCTTGGCGTCTCCTGTGGGGTTGCTTCAGCCATTACCTATTCCAGATAAGGTATGGGAGGATGTTTCCATGGACTTTGTGGAGGCTTTACCCATGGTACAGGGCAAGTCGGTCATTATGGTGGTTGTTGATAGGCTGTCCAATACACACATTTTTGTGCTCTGGGACACCCCTACACCGCCAAGTCAGTGGCAGAACTCTATGTTTGGGAGGTGGCCAAATTACACGGTATGCCTCGCACTATTGTTTCTGATTGCAATCGGGTTTTCATCTCTCAGTTTTGGCAGGAGTTATTCACCTTACAAGGCACTTCTCTGCACATGAGCACCGCGTATCACCCTCAGACGGATGGTCAGACAAATGTCGTGAACCAATGTTTGGAGTAGTACATGCGTTGTTTCACCATGTCTCAGCCACGCCGTTGGCTTCAGCTTCTTCCATGGGCGGAAGGGTCTTATAACACCGCCTACCACACTCGTGCCAGATTCACTCCTTTCAAGGTCCTATATGGGAGGCTGCCCCAGACAGTGTTATCGCATGTTCCCCATCTCTCCTCGGTGGCTGAGGTTGATTATATGCTTCAAACATGGGACAAGGTTCTTCGTCAGCTTAAGGATAACTTATCGTCGGCTCAAAACAAGATGAAGCAGATCTATGATTCTCATCACACGGATAGAGAGTTCGTGGTGGGTGACTTCATTTATGTTTCTGTTCTTCAGTGCCAGGTCTCCTTGTTTCAGCCTGAGAACTCCAAGCTCGCCCCCCCTTTCCATGGGCCATATGCTATAGCGGAGAGCATTGGTTCGGTTGCTTTCCGCCTGAATCTTTCGCCTGGGTCACTGGTTCACCCTGTCTTTCATGTATCCAGGCTACATCATTGCATTGGCGACCCATCTTTGGCCACTGATGTTCCACCACCTCCTTTGATGGGTCCTGTTGTTTCTGCCAAACCGGTTCCTGCAGCGATGATTGATAAGCATTGTGTCCGCCGCTCCGATCGTATTATCACGGAGGTTGTAGTTTCGTGGCAGGGCCAGCCACTTGAGGATGCTACTTGGCTGTTTGAGGATGAGTTTATGTCCCGATACCCTTCATGGTCGCCTTGAGGACAAGGCGTGTGAGGAAGCGTGGTGGAGTGTTGTGCATGTGTGCACTTGGCTCAGTACTTACCTTTATTTCAGTACTTTATTTCTGTTCCTTAGGCTAGTTTCCCTTATGTTAGCGGTTGACTATTATTTGTATTTTGTTATGAACTGTAATAGGTACACGAGTGGACCACGGGTGAGCCAGGACCCACTAGTGGCACGATTCCCAATGTGGGAGGGTGCGACTCCCCATAAAGGGTCGTCTCCCTCCTTAGTTATGCATGCTAATTGAATTCCAGTTATTTTCTCCCCTTTCTTCCTACTTCTTTCCCTTTCTTTGCGTAGATCTTCTGTGTACCGATTGTGCCCACACCGTGCACAACAGATTCTTGCCCAAGAGTGGCTCTGTATGATTCCCGCCCAATAGTGGCACCGTATGATTTCTACCCAAGAGTGGCACTGGCACAATAAGACCCATAATGGTGGGCAATTGTATGACCCCTTATGTGTGGGTGTATGTTTGCACGCTCAGGTAAGTAGTATCATGGACCTGCTCTTACCCGTTTGATCCTGTGCTCCATGAGCATAGGTGTGCCTTTCCTTCAGAAAAGTCAATGACGTCTAGTTACTCCCCTGAGGTTAAGGTGATGCCCCAGTGACATTCTTTTCCATTTTGACGTTGGAGCTTACTAGCTATAATGAGCTTCAATAGTCGATAATATGAATACAACTTTAAGAGTATGAGTATGAGTACGATTGTAAGAGTATAAGTACAATTGTAAGAGTATGAGTATGAGCATGACTGTAAGATGATGATTCTGAGTAAAAATGTAAGTGTAAGGTTCTGAGTAAGACTTTAAGTGTATGATTCTGAGCAAGATAGTAAGCATATGTTTATGAGTAAGATTGTATGAGTAAGGTCGTACGAGTAAGTGTAAGATTGTATGAGTAAGGTCGTACAAATACGTGTAAGTTGTATGAGTTAGTGTATAATAGTACGAGTAAGTTTGTAAGACCCTGAATAAGGGTGTTTGTGTAAGTTTAGTTTGATGGTGTGATATGTGTGATTATATGCATATGAGCATAATTATTACATGCCTTTCTACTTCATGTTTGAGTTGCATGAAAGCATCTATTTTTGGACTTATAGAGTTCACTATTAGAACTCCCTTACTAGGTATTTGAGTATGAAAATACTTATTATCCTATTTTTTTAGCCCCGTTGTTTGGGAGGCTTTTGCAGGTATGTGTTGGAGAGCTCCGAGAGATGGATGCTCATTTCTGTAGTGGTTTGATTCCCTTTGACTCAGGTATATTCTACTCAATGCGAGTATTATTTTGTGTCACAATGTGATGTATTGGGTGAGATGAGATTTAAAGTGTTTATATTTCTGGACTTGTAATTCAGATTAGATAGTGGACTATTTATGGGACTCGTACTCCGGGATGCCTAAGATAGATTTGTATATAAAGTCCATGATCATGGTAATTTATTCGTATGTTTGTTTTTGAGTAGCGCCTAAGGATATTTGGTTTGGCCGTATGATGTTTAATCGAATAAGGAAAATTTTGGATGAAAAAATGATGTGTGATGTTTTAAATTATAAATTGCTTTTACTAGTTTTTATTTCTTCATTTTCCCTCTGATTTACAGTTGTTATATTGCAAAAAATTTCCATGAATTTTAAGAAAATGTGATGAAAAATCTCGGGCGTTACAGATTATAGAGGTTAAAAGAAGATGAAGACAAAGCAAGGAGGTAAACAAATTTAAGACTTGAAGAGAGGATACTTGAAGGCTTGTAACAAAAGAAGAGGGGGATCTAAACAAAGAGGAGTTTGTGTTAGAGTCATTATGAGATGTTGATAATTTGCTTGTGTCATGTAAGGTCTTGTTTGCTAGAGCATTAATTTTAGGCCAAGAATGACTTTCATGGTTTTTTAACTTAGTTTGCGTTTTCTATGTAAAAATATTATGTGTTCTTCCATGATTTGTAGTTTGATTGATGATTTGATCATCATAAATAACCATAGAGATCAGGTTATTATTGTTTATGCTTCAAAAACAAATTCCAACGCAAAGAGGCTAGAACTCTTAATTTTTTATTTGTTGAAGTACTAGTATTAGGAGCAATCTAATGATCTGCTAGGTCGATTAGATAAATATTAAACTCTTTGTTGGTAGCTGATGATTTTGATTGAAATTTTGTTTTTGAATAATGCTAACTATCTAGTTTTGTATGCTAGTGTGTGTCTATCTTACTTAATCTTACTTGTTTCTGATTCCTAGAAATATATCTTGCTAGTGTTAGGGTTTTCTCTATAATCTTTGCCCGATTTACTTATTTTTCTTATTAGAATTTGAGAGTTTGACATTTGTCTTATCAACCTAGTAGATCACCACATTGCCCCTAGTCCGAGTATCTATTGAAGATAAAGACTATGTGGTATGGCTTCTTTGTGAAAAATTTTCTTATAAAGTAAAAATAAGTAAAATGATTTTGTACGGGGACTCACAATGAATCAATCTATCAAACCATTAAGCATAAAGCATTCAAACCACACATGAATACACAAAAATTTAACATGGAAAATCCAAGCTCGGGTAAAAAACCATGGCAGTTCTAATAAGGAGCCAAATCAATGTAATACTAGTAAGGAATATAATTACATGACAGAAGTAAACCACCAACTTTTGTTTTGACTCTATTAAAAACTCCTTTTGTTTAGATCTCCATATATTCTTGTCGTTGCTAGCCTTAAAGTCTTCTTCCTCAAACATTTGAAATTTCAATCTCTCATTATTTTGACTTTGTCTTGTTCTAGCTTTCAACAAGCTTCTCTTGTTGTATTGACTTTGGCCATTTGGATTATTCAATATCTCACTGAAGAACTTCGACAACTCCTTTGAAACTTCTATGTGAAATCTTTTCTTTTAGTTGTGAAATAGCTTAATAAATTCACCATTGATCTTCTCTTCAAACTATATGTGAATTCCCAAGGAAAATAATAAGTAAATGTCTCTCCCTTCTCTAATTTTTTCTAGGTTTTCCTCTCATCAAATTTGTCACTTATTATCCTTTATATAAGTATTCAAAACAATATTGGTCTTCAACTTCAACAAGGAAAAAAAATCTATTTTGGAATAGCTTATTTAGGGCACCTAAAATTGTTAGCAATCGACCATTTAAGACAGACATCGATCATCCATTGTTTTTTAACACACAATACCTTGAGCGATTAATTGATAAACTCTTGGCTTTATTTTATACATGGCTGATTCAGGTGTTGATCAATCATTTCATGCAGTGTATTTTCCAACAATCGATCAATGGTGCTAATTATTTATAGTTTTGCCCTCTTTACTATAAAACCTTCTAAAACTCCTAAAATCACTTCTGAAACTTCTTTAAGTGATTTTAGTATGTGAATATGATCTAAATAAGCTTCAAAAACTATCAACATAATTTAGTCTTTTGTCTTGAGCTATAAGAAAACTCCTATTTTTTAGGTCTAATTCCAAATCTGACTCGACCACAACTACATTTAATTAGATTTTAATATTAAGAAAATACATAAGGTTTCTGACATAATTTCAAGAAAGAAATTAGCCAATTAACCTAACATATGGCACATATATTGAAAATTCTCACACTAGAGTTTGAAAACATCATAATGAGTGAAGAAACAACAATTTCTAAATATTATGCTTGAATATTGAGCAATGTTAACACATGTGTTCTACTAGGAGAGTCAATAGCAAATTACCTTGTGGTTATGAAGATTTTAAGGTCCTTGTCCTTTAAATTCAAAATTAAGGTGATTGTAATTAATGAATCTAAGAAAATTGACACCATAGACATTGAATAACTCATAGGAAACTTAAGAACCTTTGAAATACAAGAAAAATCCTATGAAAACAAGAAAGAGTTGTTTAAAAAATTAAAAGAGAAATAAACTGCCCTAAGAATGACTAAGAAGTCTAAAGCACTAAATGCCCTAGAAGAATCTAATGAAAGTGAGAGTGAAGTTGATCAAATGCTCTTATTCACTAAAAACTTCAAGAAATTCTTAAAAACTCAGAACTTTAGTTTTGAGAACAAGGATCAAAATTCAGGAAAGAGACAAAGAAGAGATGAGAGTCATAACAAATAAGAGAGGAAGAACATGAAATGCTTTGAATGTGGTAAGTGAGGTCACTTTGCTACTGATTGTCTCAATAATAATTCTAATAGTTCTTCTTATGAGAAGCCTAAGAAATCTAAGAGGTATGAGAAAAATTAAAAAAAAAGAAAGTGTTTCAAGCCACTTCTATGATGAGAGCTCTTTTGAAGAAGAAAGATTGTGTAACAATACTGCCTTCCTTGAAAGTGTGAAAGAAAATAGTTCAAGTGAGCAGTCTCATGAATTCACTTCTTCATCTAGAAAGAGTAAGCACTTTGAGAATGAGTTGAAAAGAAAGATGAAGAATTAGAGGTTGCTTTTCAAGAGTCTAATAGGTTGATGAAGATGAACAAGAACCTTGTGAGAGAGGTTAATGTCTTTAAGAATGGCCTTGAACAAGAAAGAGAGAGAAAAAGAGAGAGAAAGAGAGCAAGAGAGAGAGAAATCTACTACTCTCAATAGAGAACTTATGCCCTCTAAAAAGAAATTAGATGGGTTCAAGAGTGGGGAATGGCATTGGAGAACTTGTTGAGCATAGATCAAACTAATAAGATGGGCTTAGGTTTTAAAATATACTTATCTACACCTATAGAAAAACATACTATCTTTGTGAAAGCTAAAGAGAGTAATCAACACCATAAGATAGTGCCCAACCCACCTAGTCCAATAGTAAAGGATCTGAAATTGAATTTAGGATTGTGGTATTTTGTTACATGTGCCATAAAGATACTATACTAGAAAAGAGTGTCCAAATAACCATCCTTTCAAACTTAGCTCAAGAAAGAAGGTGAAGAAGACCCCCACACTTACAACCCTAGACTACCCCACCAAGTGTATGAGCAAAAGATGAAAAGGGTGTGGTGAGGAAGAATGATGAAAAAAAGTTAACAAAATGAAAAATGATAAAAAAATAACAAAAAGAACTTTGTTTTGCTTTATTTCACTTTTGATATGTTCAGCTCTTGTGACTAAAAGTGAATTAATTTTTTGTTAAGTTAAAAAGCAACATGATTGTGGTCAAAGTACCTTAACTAAGAGAAAGATAAACAAAGGAGAGTGAAGATCAATTTGTTTTACTTTTGCTTGATGTTGCAATTCTCCACTTTTTTAAAACCTTGCACACATCATGTCTATGCTCAAGTCAATTTTTATAAGTGAAGATAAAGAGATAATTCCTAGACATGAGTTGACTTAAGAGTTTGGATTCTAGTGGACTCACGGTAATCAAATTAGAAGAATTAAAGCTAGACTTCATTTAGGATTTGATGAAATAAAGTTCTTTGTAAAATGCTTCAATAATTATAAATTTTATTTACTTCGAAATGTTATTTAAAGGAATCATCCTCACAAAGATTATGGGTTAGGGCTATCTAATTAGGTCGGCATAGGCTCATGTTAAGCTCCCATGTGCTTGACATCAAGAAGAATAAATGAAAAATAATGAGAAATGAAAAAAAAAGAATGATGCAAGTAGAGATGATTCATAAAAAATCTAATCCCTAAAAAATTAATTTGAGGAAAATTATAATACCTCAAAAAAGAGTCATGGACATAATTTTTTATTGAGTTTTTAATTTTTTCTATCTTTTTGGAAGACAATGCACATGATTATAGCTAAAACGAGTTGAAAATAAAAACTATTTCTTCACTAGGGTCTTAACAAAATTTTCTCAATTAAATAAGAATGATCTTGCAAGATCCATGAATAAAATAGTCAAACATTAAAGCATTGGTGGTTTCATCTAAAATAAATAGATGAGAGTAAAATGTTAAAATGAAGAAATAAAATTTGAGATTTAAAACATAGCTCCTCTTTTTATTTTGAGTTCTAGTGGTCCAAAAAAATTTATTTTGACATCAAAAGCTTGATTTTGAATTATGGAATATATTGGATTTTTTCACATTTAAAAAAATTAATTAAAAATTATTTTGTTCAAAATCAACTGATCGATTCCTACAAATCGATTACTGGTCTCCTTTTTCGCTCTTGAATGTTTAGTTTTATATTGTCCAAATCCCATTTAGCCCCTCATATTGACCCAAACCTCCCAAGATGGACCAGAGGAGGAGATAGAAGGCAATTTTGACTACTTTTGTATGAAGAAACATTAGATTTGAGCATCAATTTGATTTTCTCATCCATAGCCAAGGTACTCTCTACCCTTCAAAATTTTATTTTTAGAGTTGTCTAAGCCGATTTCAATGTTTTTGAATCAATTAAAACTTTGAGAATGACTAGATCTACATATTTCCAAAGTTTCAAGTGATTTGAACCCTTAAATTTCGTGTTTTCATCAATTTTTCAAATCAGTTTTGTGAGAACATGCCCAATTTGGGGATTTTCAAAATCAGGAATTTGTGGTCAAAATTTTAAATCAATTGAGCAACAAAAATTTTTAGGGTTTCATTAAATTTTAAAAAATTGGGCATATATTTATATTTCAATTTTTTTAAATTCTAAGAGTTCTTTACTTTCTTACGATTATTTCCTAGCATATGCTTTGCCCAAGGAATTTTTTTTTGCTAATTTAGATGGTGAGCATAAAGTAGCAAAAGACTAATTCTAGATTGAGTTAGCCAAAGAACTCTACAGTTGTTGGGGATAGACTTAGGCCTATTTATACCCCATTTCGAACAGTTTTCGAACGAGATCTTCTTCTCACCCATTTTTTAGCGTTCTAAGTCCAATTAAGGCCATTCAAGAGGCGTTCTTAAATAAATTGAGCATGCTCTATGAAATTGAGTGGTCTTTTCTTTGAGTTGGAGACCGTATGAGGTGGAAACACCTCAAGAGAAGCAGACGTCCTACCTGTTGTCCTTGAGCACCGACAAAGTTCTTCTCCGTTTCTGACCGTCTTAACTCCGATTTAGTCCGTTCAAGAGGCGTTCTCAACTAAATCGAGTGTGTTCTATGCAATGAAGTAGTCTGTTCTATGGGTTGGAGACTGTATGAGGAGTAAATGCCCCGTTATAAGGAGAGGCCCTACCCATCATCCTCGTGCACTGGAGAAAGAAAAACGGGCAACAAATAAGATGAGGTTTTGTCCACACTTGCCGGTTCACAATGAGAGAATCAATCTAGAGTCGGGGAGGCCCTGTCCTCCACCACCCAGTAAGAGAGGCATCCCCGAGCTAAAGGGAGACTCCACGCATAGTTCACAAGCACGGAAGGAGAAAATTTTCTCCAAAAAGAGGATGCCCTCTTTGTCAACTCCGAGTACGAGAAGTAAGGAACGTCCCCAATTTAAGGGAACTACATCTGCCTACTTCAAAGGAGATTCTACCCGCCATATCCACATCAGAAAGGAGGACTCCCTAAAGAAACGAATAGCTCTAAACACTGACGCTTCCGATGTCTTCTGTAGGTAAGTATACTTGATCTTCTGTATGAGAATACGTTTACATCCTAAGTAGTTAACTTAGGATGTTAAATTATTTATATGCTTACACATCTTAATTAGTGATAATAATGTATTAATTAAGATGTATGAATTGTTATGATTTAATATGTGCTGATTTGAATTACTTTGTTATGCTTCATCTGATATGATCTGAAGTGTTATATCATGCTTTGATCTTTTGTGTTGCAATCTTCTATGCTTTGATGTGACTTGTTATTTTCCATCTCGCTCTAAGGTAGAGCAAGACGTGTGGTGTGTGTTGTTTAGTCTCGGCCTAGTAATAGAGCAAGACATGTGTATGTGCTTGACCCCGCTCTGTGGTAGAGCGAGATGTGAGATTTTGTTGATTTATTAACTTCTGCTTGACTCCGATAAATTACAAATTTCAATATAATTTTGATTGAATATCAGTATATACATATTTTAACGTATATGATGTTGTGCTACCTAATATATATAGTAGCCATTAGGCAGAACTACATTTGGATCCAATCGTATTGGAATAATATCCAATACGTACGTAGGCAACCAACGGCAAGGCAACATTGGCCGATCCAAATTAATAATAAGTTTTATCCTAATTTACATGCGATGAATTATGAAGCTTCATCATGTGTAAATTATCATTACAACCTAAGTCTATGTATGGGGAAGCTTTGAAGCTCCGTAGTGCATAGATGAACGTTGTACCTCTCTCACACAGATGATTATTCCTGGCTTAAGGCAAGAAAATTTTTTATTAAGAGATTTTCTGGACCCCAGAAGTTACGACTTCGAGAAACGTAAAAAATAGGTGGGACCCAATTGAAAAGAGTAGAATATATTGCTTTAAGTGGGTTAGTATTGAATGGCTCATCAATACAAGTCCAAAGGTACCAAGAATGCACAAATTTGAATCTGGGGTAAGAAGTTACGCGCATTTGAAGATTTGTTTTAAAAAGAAAAAAATAAAAATAAAACCGGCGTACGTGCGACTGATGGGTGCACATGTAATGCACGGCCATCACATGCGGTCATGGCGCAAGTGGTACGTAATGGCTAAAACCGGTGTACGTGTGACTGATGGGCGCACATGTAATGCACGGCCATCACATGCGGTCATGGCGCAAGTGGTACGTAATGGCAGGTGCCACCATTTCTGGTGGAGCCGCATGTTTTTGGCTCGGCTCAGCCTATTTATACCCCATTTTGAACAGTTTTCGAATGAGATCTTCTTCTCCCCATTTTCTGAGCGTTCTGAGTCAAATTAAGGCCGTTCAAGAGGCGTTCTTAAATAAATCGAGCATACTCTACACAATGGAGTGGTCATTTCTTCGAGTTGGAGACCGTATGAGGAGGAAACACCCTAATAGGAGAGGCCTGCCAGTTGTCCTTGAGCACCGACAAAGTTCTTCTTCTCCGTTTCTAATTGTCTTAACTCCGATTTAGTCCATTCAAGAGGCATTATTGACTAAATCGAGTATGTTCTACGCAATGAAGTGGTCTATTCTATGGGTTGGTTACCGTATGAGGAGGAAATGCCCCAATATAAGGAGAGGCCCTACTAGTCATCCTCGAGGACCAGAGAAAGAAAAATAGGCCACAAATAAGATGAGGTTCTGTCCACACTTGCTGGGTCACAATGAGAGAATCAATCCAGAGTCGGGGAGGCCTTGTCCTCCACCACCCAATAAGAGAGGCATCCCCGAGCTAAAGGGAGACTCCGCTCATAGTTCACGAGCACAGAAGGAGAAAGATTTCTCCGAAAAGAGGATGTCCTATCTGTCAGCTCTGAGTATGAGAAGTATGGAACGCCCCCAAGTTAATGGATGCTACATCCGCCTACTTTGAAGGACATTCTACCCGCCATATCCACATCAAAAAGGAGGACGCTATGAAGAATTGAATAGCTCTAAACTCTGCCGCTTCTGATGTCTTCTATAGGTAAGTATACTTGATCTTCTTCTGTATGAGAATACGTTTACATCCTAAGTAGTTAACTTAGAATGTTAAATTATTTATACCCTTACATATCTTAATTAGTGATAATATTGTACTAATTAAGATGTGTGAATTGTTATGATTTAATATGTTCTGATTTGAATTACTTTGTTATGCTTCATCTGATATGATCTAAAGTGTCATGTCATGCTTTGATCTTTTATATTGTAATTTGCTATGCTTTGATATGACTAGTTATGTTTTATCTCGCTCTAGGGTAGAGCGAGACGTGTGGTGTGTGTTGTTCAGTCTCGGCTCAGTGATAGAGCGAAACATGCGTATGTGCTTGACCCCGCTCCGTAGTAGAGCAATATGTGCGATTTTGTTGATTTATTAACTTCTACTTGACTCTGATATATTACAAATTTTAGTATGATTTCGATTGAATATTAGTATATACGTATTTTAATATATATGATGTTGTACTACTTGATGCATATAGTAGCTATTAGGTAGAACTATGTTTGGATCCAATCGTATTGGAATAATATCCAATACGTATGTAGGCAACCAACGGCAAGGCAATGTTGGCCCAATCAAAATTAATAATAAGTTTTATTTTGATTTATACGTGACGAATTATAAAGCTTCGTCATGTGTAAATGATCATTACTACCTAAGTCTACGTACGAGGAAGCTTTGAAGATCTGTAGTGCGTAGATGAACGTTGTACCTCTCACACATAGATATAATTCTTGGCTTAAGGAAAGAAATTTTTTTTATTAAGAGATTTTCTGGGCCCCGGTTCAGGTCGGGGCGTTACAATAAATGACTTGTGTAAAGTGAGAGTAAATTTCACATAGTACTCCAAGAGTACCCAATAATTTCTTGGATTATAGGGTTTTGTTAAACAGATCTATGAATGCATATCACCATTCTTTTTTAGTAAATAGGGGATGTCTTCTCAATATTTTCTTGTCCAATAATAGATTTACTGAATATATCTCAAAAAGTTTGTGAAGAATTAGGTGGGGCGCATTTAGGTGGAAGCCCTACTAAGTTTAAACCCACCTATCTAATTGAGAAATTATTTAGTGAAATCATTGCGTAAGCCACATGGTGCATAGGTCCATTCACTTTGTAACACATTTTGACGCTTTTTACATGTCTAAACATGAGTAATTTAACTTTAGTTTATGTGTCAGAAAAAGAGAAAGGACCTATGCAGAACCACATGGTGGTAGAACCATTCCACTAAATACTTTCCTACCTAGTATGCAACACCATGTTCATGCAAGCTCTAAACGCGGACCCATGCCAACACATAAACCCCTCACCCAGTGGTGGATCTATAAAGCAACTAGGCCTTTAAAAAAAAATTTGAAGTACCCATATTATTCAACTTTGAGCTAGACGAGGAAAAGCGACCCCTTTTTTATCCTACCACTCCTAAAAAATGTCATGACCATTGAAACCAACTCTTTCTCCCTCGTTAAACCTACCCCTACCAATTAAAACCCAATCTCAATCCCACCTAAATTGTTGATTGATTTAAAATTATATCATTATCTAGTCAACAATATTATCTTATTGGTCTAAATATATTGAGCTTGGAGTCTCTTTTTCTCCTTACAGTTGAGACATACTACAAATACTAATATATCATGATTGAAGTTCTAATAGCAATTGCAACGGGTGTAAACATCACCTTTTACCGGTAAAGATAAGTCACATAGAGCTATTTTTGATTAAGTTTATGACTTTTTTTCATTGATGATAGTGGAATATGATGGTTATATATTATTAATTATGAAAATTTTATTAGGTGATGTTGTTGATTGTCTTCTTGCTTATATGTATTTATTTATTAAAAATTATTATAGACAATTATTTTTTGACTACCCCAATGAAAAATCCTAAATCCACCACTACCCACACCTTCATCATTGTAAGTGTTACGCATATCTCACAACATTTTTTTGGGTACAATATACACAACATTTTTAAACCTTTTTATCCTCTGTCTTTTGAATTAATTGAAAAAATGCTTACTTTTTAGGGGGTCATGGGAGACGGTCCCACAAAAGGGGTAAATAAAATTTGTGGGTCCACTAGTCTTGCCCTCTTTCATTTGTTTTTATTTTGGGACAGGCCAAAGCTACTCTTCACTACTAGACTACAGCTATAGGAAATGGGCCATTAGATCATGGTATGAGACCATGATCTTGGAAGCATTTTTAATGCTCTCCACTAACAACGAACATATCACTGACAACGAGCCTAGCATAAGATATACATGGGAGCCCTAAAAATTTAAGATTGACAGTGCATGCACTAGTACATATTAGCATCAATAACACTGATGCTAATGTGCTTTAGCATGTATGCCAAATTTCTTGTATCAAAGGCTCCTATGTGCAACTTATACACTAGGCTCATTATCAATGTGGAGCACAAAAAATGCTTCTCATGATTTGATGGACCAATTCCACTCCCATAGCTCTAGGAAATTTTTTCTTTTTGCAACGGTCTTTCCCTCTTTTAGACACCTTTTTATGGGCAAATTTCTTTTTAATAAGAGAGGGAAATATTGGTAAAATAGGCTAAAGGATGAGAATTAATCCCAAAGTAGGCCATCGGTGACATAGGGAAAACCATTTTTGTTTGGCACACATCCAATTCAGACCACACGTGTAAGAAAAGGCATATGGCTTCCAATTCCACCTTGAGAAAGTGAATTTGGAGTAAAATAGAGAGAAGTGTCCCATCGCAGGTGAAGAGACAGGCATCACATGCGAAGAGATGCATACCATCACTGCTAAAGAGACAGCCATTGCAGGCAAAGAAATGCACACCATTGATGTGGTGAAGAGACAACCATCAGCGCGGAGAAGAGATGGCCATTGGTGCAGAGAAGAGCTGGCCATCGGTGCAGAGAAGAGATGCCCATCATTGTGGAGAAGAGATGCCCATTGTTGCGGATAAGAGATGCCCATCACTAGCTCCAATAGATACACATTTGCAGCTGGTCTCAAGAATGCAAATCCCATCCCTTCCACCCATGCTTCAAGCTACCGTGAGCAGAGGAGACATTCAAAAGTGCATAAAAGAAGGGCAGTTGTTTAAAATTGTATAGCTCCTCTCATGTCTGAAAAATGGCACAAGGAAGTCAAGTCAATTAAACCCTTTCAAATTTTCAAATTGTTATTCATGTTTGCCTATATAAAGTGTGAAATTCATAACATTGGGTTGATTTTATGGTAGTTATATATGTTGTGTTGTAATTGAAGTGAATGATGGGAATGTAATGATGTATGTGTAGTTGTGATAGGATTCGATTCACAAACAGGCAGGCATCACAATATGATCGCAATGATATGTTTTGCATTGCACTGGGCATTGCAATTGTCATCGCAATTACATTGGAATGGTCATCATAATTGCATTGGATTGGCCATCACAATTAAAGTGCTACGAGCATCACAATTGCATCGCAATCATATGCGATAACATTACAATGGACATCACAATGGCATCACATTTGGCATCGTAATGTGCATCACAACCTAATTACAAATTATATGAGCTAAATTTGTGCTTTTTGGATAGATTGGCAAATCAAATTATAGATGCAGTACTTCCAAGGTAAAAGACTTGGATACATTCTTGACTGGGGATGCGAGGGAGAAGTTTAAGAAGATAGTTTTTAAGCAGCTGATAGAACTGTCAGAAACTATATGTGCCGCCAACTTATTGCTAGCATGTTGTTGGTTAGACAATCTAGCCTAACCTTTTCTTTAAGAGGTAATTTGGCCACCCTAAGGTTAGTGGATGTCACTCTCATGTTGGGATTTCCACTATTAACTGAAAGGGAGGAGGTTGTTCCCAAAATGGCCATAAGCAAGTTCAAGGTTTGTATGTTTCCTAAAGTTCAAGTTGTCCACAATGTGGAGATCCAGTGTTCCATAGTCTTTAAGAAGACAAAGGCAGAGGAGAAGGTCAGGCTAGCTTTACTATATGTGATTGTTGTGTTCCTATTTCCAAGGGTAGGGCATAGAGTGGAGAACAAATTTTGGGTTATGATGGATGACCAAAAATTAACAGCCTTCAACAATGTACCATGGGCCAAGTTCATGTACAATCAACTAAGGAGCAACGTGAGGAATATAGCTGACAACATATACAAGAAAAGATTCAACATGTTTGATGTGCGGCAGTCTTATAGCTATGGGCTGGAGGATTATCTTGTTTCTCATGAGATGGTATTTTGGTGATATATTTGTATGTTGGGATTGATATGGTGATGCATATTTACAGTGATGATGGTGAACTATTTGTTGAGATGTTATTGTGATGGTTCTTATGCTTGTTAAAATGAATATTGTGATGGTTTACTAGATATTGTAATGTATGTTGGGAAGGCAATGTACAAAATATCATAATAGGCATTGCACCATGTATTGCAATACCATCTCAATGTGGAAATACCATCAGAGTATGAATCACAAGACCATCATAACATGTAGCAGAATATATGAGAAATTTAGCGGACTAACCTAAAATTGTAAATTTTTTACTGTATTAGTATATTAGTTTGGTGCCATCTATGGGAGGGATTGGGAGGTTTTCTAATGAAATACCTTGATTCTAAGAGTGGTCTATCTTTTTTGCCCCAACCTTAAGGGAGGGTGAGCATATCATGAAGAAACATGAGATTGGAGAGGTGGAAATTATAGATAAAGAGGTAGCCACTAAAGCTATCATGACTAGCCTTGTAGTTGAGGAAGAGACAACCTATGACTTGGCCGAGAAAGAAGATGATGCAACATCCGAATCCCCTCTTGAAGTACCTCCTACTAAGAGGCAGTTCACCCGGAAGTCCCACAACAAGAGGGAGACCTCCTAGACCCCCTCTCAATTTGATGAGGAAAATGTTAGGAGGACTACTGAGAACATGTGGCCAAATGAGAGAGAGGAGTTGTTGAAGAAAATGGGTGAGAACTTCTAGCACCTGTACAATATCAACATGAAATTAAGAGAAGAAAACAATGCTATGAAGTATAGGATACAGAGTGAAATCACATATCTCAATCAGAGGTGTAGAGTGCTGGAGAAGAAAGATGGGCTAACACAAGTTGGTGAAGCAGACATACCTCCACAACCAACTCATGCCCTTACACAAGAGAAGGAGATGTTCTCCCCCAACCTGTCTAAGATGAGAATTACGACAAAGGTGTCCATGTCAATGAGAGGGAGAAGACTGTTTGAAAACTTGGATTAGAGTGCCTCATCTCTCCTACAGCATGATGAAACATCTCCCCTTGAGGAGCTAGACCCTACATCTCCCCAACAACATGATGCATCATAGTTTGTTCATTACACTAGTGGTCAGGCTCGTTTAATAGAAACCAATATTAAGCATCCTCTAATACTTTCGAAAGCTCAAACAATGCTTTCGCATACTCATGCATATTTTTTGCTTTTACAATTGTGTGGATCATCTTGTCCACCTACACTTTACTTATAATGACTTGTTTTCCAATTACATCTAACCTGAGAGGTTAGGGATAATTCTATAATTTTGGATAAGTTTTAAGGGGGTTTCAAGGGATGAAATTCCTGTATATAGGTAGAACTCAAAGTAACGAGTGTAACGAATTGAAGAATGCTTGAAATAGAGGTTGGGAGCGAAAGTTATGACCTTCAAAAGCATGTCTCATAGGTACAACCCACTTGAAAAGAGTGGGATAACTTACCTTGAGGTTCTAGTTTTGTAGGTTTCATTGATATGAGCTTAACGGTACCAAGAACGTGTGAATTTGTGTTTAGGGTAGAAAGATACAGATGTTTGAAGATAAGATGAAAATAAAAAAAACAATAAAAAGAAAATGTCATGAGCACAACATGGCCATGCTGCATGTGACGGACAAGCGCAACGTGCAATCCTACAAATCTTAGGGCAAACGCTTGCAGTGACGCGAGCATCATGCATGAACATCACACGTGACATTATTGAAACCATAGGCACCGCCAGAATTGGTGGCGTGGTGCTACAATTTTGGTGTGTCAATACCCTATATATAGGTTTGGGGGTTCTTTTTGGGACATGCCCCATTTTCTCTATTTCTGGGTCATTTTAAGTCTATAGTCCATTCAAAAGGCATTTTCGACTAAGTCGAGCATGCTATACGCAATGGAAGGGTCCATTATTTGAGTTAGGCACTCTAGAGTGGGTAAACGACATGAGAAAAGAGGAGACTCCATTCTATGCCATCGGGTCATAAAGTGAGAAATGTCTTAGGTAAGGGGAGGTTTTGTCTACCGAATGCCCGTAGGAAGTGTGAAACATCTCCGGATACAGGGAGGTTATGTCTATTGTCTACGGACGCGATGAGACAGAAGTATCTCTGGGTAAGGGGATGTTTTGTCTGTCACCTATGAGTGTGTAGAAAGGTAAACATACCCGGGGAGGTTTTGTCCACTGCCTTCATGTGTGCAAAGAGTGATACGTCTCTAGGTAAGAGGAGATTATGTTTGTCTCCTTCAGGCATAAATGAGCCCTAAGAAAGGAGGTGTTTGTTTGTCGCCTTTAGGCACAATGAGATAAATGTTCCGGAGCAAGTGGAGACTCTATTTGCTATCTCTAGACCTGAAGGAGAGGATGCCTTGAAGGAAGGAGCAACTTCAAATGCTGCTACTTCAAAATTAAAAGGGAGTAAGTGTTTCCAATCTTCTAATTTAATATATGATTATAGGAATGCATGTGCTAAATAAGTTATATGCTCTACTATGATCTAATATGTTTTTATTTGTTGTGCTCTAATTCGATTAGCTCTGAATTGCTCTGTTATGATATGATATTATCTAATTTGATCTAATATGGTTGAAAGAGATCTGATATGATCTAATGTGCTCTGAGATGATTTAATCTACTCGAATGTGTTTTCCTTGCTCTATGATAGAGTGAGGTGTTATTTCACTAATTTGTTAGCTTCCATTTGACCAATGATTTTCGTTTGACTCTGATTAAATAGTCAGATATATGTATTTTGATGTAAATGTGTTTTGTGTTGCCCGATGCATATATTAGCCGTTAGGCAAAACTACATTCGGATCCGATTATATTAGAACAACATTGGAGATGTTATCCAATACGTACATAGGCAACCAATGATACGACAACGTTGATCAAATCCAAATTAACTATAAATATATGTTTTATTCTATCTACGTGTGGGGAAGCTTTGAAGCTCTGTAGTGTGTAGAGGAACATTACAGCTCTCATACACAGGTGGTGTTTCCTCGTTTAAGGAAATAAAATTTAATTCGATATATTAGGACCCTGGGTTAGGCCGGGTCGTTACAAATGGTATCAGAGCTTTGATTAGTCTATGTGAGTATAACGTTTTAATAAATATACTAGTTTAATAAGAATTCTAATTTTAAATTTGAAATAATTTGAATTTTCTATTCTGCATGTGTTGTCATTGATTTGATATGAATTCCGATTTTAAACTTTCGGATATACATGTGTGATATCATATTTAATACGGACCTCAATTTTGAACTTTAGGTTATACATGTGTGAAATTATATTTAATATGAACTTTTATTTTGATCCTTCAATTATGCATGGGTGGCATTGGATTTAATACAAATTCTGATTTTAAGAATTCAGATTTTGAATTAGAGATTATTTGAAATTTTGTTCTACTAGTGTGGCATTGAAATTGCTCTGAACTTTGATTTTCATGAATTTTGATTTGTTTAATCAGAAGTAATTTGAAATTTCTGTCCTACATGTGTTGTATCGGATTTAAGGTAAACTCCAATTTTGTGAATGCCAATCTTAATTAGAATTGATCTGAAATTTTTGCTATCAATGTGTTGCATTTGATTTAATACAAACTCCAAACTTTATTCAAAAAATTCTATGAGATTTCTGTTCATTATGTGTTGGAAGGGTTTGATGCGAACATCAATTTGATGCTTTTGATTTTGAATCAGAAATTATTTAAAATTTCTATTCTAAATGAGCTGCATCGGATTCAATACAAATTTCGATTTTAAATCTAACTTAATCTAAAATTTTGGTTTATTATAAAGATGATTTTCTAAAATTATTTTTTTAGTGACTTCAATTTTCAATTGGTCATATTTTGATATTCAATTTTGAATGGTCTATACTTTGAAAAGTTAATTGAATGAAACTATTTTGAAAGACAGTGGAACTATTTTGTTAGCGGATAGCTTACTATAAATTCTGCCAATATATCGAAATGAAATTCAATTTCGAAGTGTCTTCATTTTGAAAGTTTGCTTTAACTTAGAGCGAATATGTTTTGAAAAACAGTGGAACTCTCGAAGAAAAGCCACCAACACCCTTGGTATGGGACGCGTAGTATTAGTGGATTGCTCTAAGGTTGAGTTTGCTGGTGGATTTGATACAAAATTTAATTTCAAATCCTCTATATTTTGAAAATAAATTCGAAATTTGGTAAATTTGTCTCAATTGCCTGTGAAATTATTAAAGGAAACCATCAAACACCCATGATATGGGACATAAGGGGTTAGTGGATAGCTCCAAGGTTGATTCCACTAGTATATTGAGATAAAATTTGAGTTCAAGTCTGGTTTAGAATGTTTGTTCTAAGAGTGATTTGAATTTGGAATATTTGTACTGACTTTTATTTAGATATGGAATGTCTATTTTGAATTTGATTTGAAAATTAGAAGAATATGTTTTAAACGCCCTAGAGGGAGTAAGGAGTTTAGAACCGATGCTCTCCAAACAGGATTATAGTATTGTGATAAATTTTGCTAAAGCGTGATTTATTGCTCTATTTTCTGGAAACAAATTCTGTCTGAAAGATTATTTGATGCGTACGACGATATTCAGGTGCTTGTACTCTTTATTTAGTTCCTTGGTTAGAGAAACAAGAACTAATGTGTTGATGCCCGCTAAGTAAAATAATTGGCAAGTGGCGTGCATAGGTTGGAGCGTCATGGGAAAGCTTTTAAACTCAATAGCTTCTGTTTTCATATGAGGGCAGGGGTAGGCTATTGGGTATCGTGGCTTGTGGAGTGATTTGTGATATGAGTGACTTAGTTCAGTGGTTAAAGATTTAATCAAAAATTAATGCATAGATGGCCACCGAAAAAATAATTGGTAAGTGGCGCGCATAGGTGTTGAGCATTATTGGATAGTGTTGGGGGGAACACCATTCGGTATCATAGTCTCTGATTTGACTGTACTACTTTGATGTGCTTCGAGCTGATTTGATCCATTATGATTATGAAAAAACAATTTATCTGATTTTTTTATTAATAATCAAATTTTGTTTGAAATGATTCATCTGATTTGGAGTTAACTTATCATATTCTAATTTATCCAATTTTAAATTAATAATCAGAATATGTTTGATTTATCTGACATTAAATTATTGAATCTTGCATATGAATGTTTAATCTGATTTTAAACTATCAAATTTGTTTATGAGTGTTTAATCCGATTATAATTTATCAGATTTTGTTTTGTTTTATCCAAGTATAAACTATAGGATTATGTGTTCAAATGTTTTCTTCGATTATAACTTCTCATATTCTGCTTTTGAATATTTTATCTGATCTTAACTATCAGATTATGTTTATACATGTGTTATCCAATTATAAACCATCAGATTATGTTTTGAAATTTTTTTTCTAATTATAACCTATCGGATTATGGTTATGTTTTGTTTTATCCAAGTAATTATCGGATTCTTCTTTTGAATATTTTATTCGATCTTAACTATCGGATTATCTTTATGCATGTGTTATCCAATTATAAACCATCGGATTATGTTTTTGAAAGTTTTATCTAATTATAACTTATTGGATTATATTTATGATCTATTTTATTTGATTAATTATCAAATTCTGCTCTAATTTTGATTTATTTTGAAGAATGTTTTGGGGTAAATTGCGAGGAAACAATTCGTTTAAAGGGAGAATAATGTAACAACCCATTTTTTTATTACATCTAACTTGAGGAGTTAGGGGTAATTCTATAATTTTGAATAAGTTTTAAGGTCAAGGGATGAAATCCTTGTATATAGGTAGAGGTCAGAACAACGAGCATAACGAATCAAAGAATGCATCAAACATAGGTGGGAAGTGAAAATTGCAACCTTGAGAAGCGTGTCTTATATGCAAGACCCACTTGAAAAGAGTAAGATTCTACCTTGAGAGGTGTAGTTTTGTAGGGCTCGTCTATACAAGCTCAACGGTACCAAGAACTTGTGAACCTGAGTCCTGGGTGCAAAGATATGGGCATTTGAAGATAAGGATGAAAAAAAAATATAAGAAAGCAAATATTGGATGAGATGTTGTTGCGCAGCACGTGACTGACATGCGCAATGTGCGGTCCAATGCATTGCACGACATACCCATGTGTGCCTCACATGCAAATGTTACGTGTGTGATGCACAAGCCCCACATACAGTGCAGCCAAAATCGCGGGCACCACCAAAATTGGCTGCACGATGCCATAGTTTTGGTGCACCAATACTTTATATAATTACATTTTATCGCATTTTTTATCTTCTAATTTAATATATGATTACATGAATGCATGTACTAAATAAGTTATATGCTCTGCTCTGATCCGATGTGTTTGATTTGATTTGCTCTTATTCGATTTGCTATGAAATGCTCTGTTATGATATGATATACTCCGATTTGATATGATATGGTCGGATGAGATCTGATATGATCAGATGTGATCCAAGATGATCTAATATGCTGGGATGTGTTTTACATGCTCTATGATAGAGCGAGATGTGTGATTTTATTGATTTGTTAGCTTCCGTTTGACTCCGATGATTCCGTCTAACACTAATTAAATAGTCATATATACATATTTTGACATATATGTATTTTTTTGTACTGACTGGTGCATGTATTAGCCATTAGACAAAACTACGTTTAGATCCGATTGTATTGGAATAACATTGGAGATGTTATCCAATACATACATAGATAACTAATGGTATGACAACATTGGCCTAATCTAAATTAATTATAAATATATGTTTTATTCTAGTCTATATGCCGGGAAGTTTTGAAGCTTTGTAGTGTATAGAGGAATGCTACAACTCTCATACACATATGATGTTTCCTTAATTAAGGAAATTAATTTTAATTCAAGATTTCAAGACCCTGGGTCAGGCAAGGTCATTACATTACTCCCCACCACCATCTTCTTTTTCATTCACTGTCCTTTAAGTTGTGTTCTATGTGTTGCACGCAATATCCATGAAATCCATCAAGGAATATTGAGATGATATTGTTGATCAATCCTTTCTCCCTTCAGATACAAATGTAATTCATCTCTCATGACCAGAATGGCTCACAATGAATTAAGGAACTATGTCCAATTGTCTTCGTTGTCATTGTCTAGAACACAGTAGGCCAATGGAAAGATATGTTCTCCACCATCAAGTGCACTTGGTACTAATAGCGTTCCCTTTGCCTTTCCATTCAGGTGTGTGCCATCCAGAAATAGTAAGGGACGACAATATCTAAACCCAATAATAGATGCATTTAGTGAAATAAAGCAATACAAGAATTTCCTCTCTAGGCTTACCTCAAATGTAAAGCTTCTGGGATTTGTTGAGGTCTATTCATTACAATACCATGAGAGATCATTGTACGAATCCACGTATTTCTCGTGTATGAGGGTGACTGCTTCCTTCTTCACACACCATGCATTTTGATGGTTGATAGTTACACCGTACTTTTCCCGCATGTCCTTCACCATATCAGTTGACGAATATGTAGGTTCTCTTGCACCTTATCCATAACCAACTTAGACAAAAGGCCCTATGATGCATGAAGATTATACTTTCTCCCTATTCCCTATGCACAAATATGAAGATGAGCATGCTCCTTCACTTGAAAATAACTCGTCTTTTGGTCCAAATGACATATATTTTCAACTACAACTGTGGCTTCCACAAACTATCGTAACTCTTCAATTTCCATTCCTTGCGTATTGTTGTGTATGTTCACCCAGGCTCTCTTTCCACTACATTGACCTTCTATTTGTTCTCATTAGGCTACTTTATTTATTTTATGCTTCTGTAATAATTAGCAGTAACTTGGACATTATGGTAGTAGCGTGTAACGGGCCAGCTAGTGTCCTTGCTGATTAGTTGGGCCCACTAGCTAGCACGATTCCCAAGGAGAGAGGCACAACTCCCTATAAGGGTCATCTTCTTCCTTCTAAATTTTTCTTAGGCAATAGAAATTAGTTCTTTCCCTCTTATTTCCTACTCTCTTCTATCTTCCTTAACATGATTCGCGCGAGGTACCGATTGTGCCTAAACTGAGCACAACACTGGTACCAAAGTCGTCACGTCTCCGGCCATGGAGAGAGGCAAATAGCCAACCATGGCCACTTGAAGTTCAGCCCGAGAAGGAGAATGAAATCTCAGCAGACAACCCCAAACCAGCCCCTAAGACTATCACTCCTCCAGTGCTCGTGCAAATCATGGCCAAACTCGAGTCCATGACCATGGCTGCTTCAAGCAGCGCTCTCAATGCCATTGTTACCCAGACCCCAGCCAGCCAACGTGGAAAGGGGGAGTCGTCCCAGGCCCAAGAACTCTGCTATCCCACCCTCAGAAATCAGCAGACAGGGAAGTGCGACCTCCCCAAACCTTTGTGCCCTTTGGCACATTCGAACAGCCCAATGAAGGAGGATGCATAGGCTGGGATATGCAAGGGCCGTCATGTGTTCAGGGAAATGCCCCAATGGTGCCGCCACCCAGAAATTTGTTCCAATAGATGGAAGACGACTAGGAGGAGTACTCAGGCTCTCGTGGGGGGCCACGGGGAGGAGTTGAGCCCCGTTTGGCCCGCCTACAGTTCCCACGTTACAATGGTGACGAGGATTCGGTGGAGTGGTAGTGCAAGGGGGAGAAGTTCTTCGCCTATCAAGAGATGCACTCCGAGGCTAAACAGTTAGGCATAGCCACATTCCACTTGGACGGTGATGCTTCCATTTGGTTTCAAAGCTTTGAGAAGGAGGTTCGTTACCCCACTTGGACCACATTCGCTGATGAATTGTGCATCCAGTTTGGCCCCAACGAGTTCTAGGACTTCAACGAGATGCTATCCATCTTGCGCCAAACACCACCATGAGGTCTTATTACACGGAATTCATGAAGATCGTGAACTGTCTTTCTGAGTGGCCGATGACAGCCTTGGTAGGGACATTGAAGAGAGGACTCAAACCGGAAATATCGGATGAAATGAGCCACTTTGCATGCTTGTCTATGCGGGAAGTCGTGCTGCATGCATGAATTGAGGAGGAGAAACTGGCCCGACAATGAAGTGGTGGCCGGTTGGGATCCTCCCCATGACCCCCTCTTAGCGCTAACCCCCTGTCCATCACAGCCAGCAGCACATCCGTCAGCCATCCAGGTCAACAACCCCCTCCACCCGGTCAGCTCATACATCATCTCACACCGGCCTAGATGGAGGAAAGTCAATCCAAGGGGCTGTATTTCAAGTGTGATGAAAAGTTTGTATGTGTATATCACTGCTCAGTCAAGGGTAGTCTACTGGTGGAGGAGGTCAAATAGGAGATGAATGCGACGGACATGGATGATTTCCCCCATTACGACAATGTGCTGCCCGAGATCTCAGTCGATGCCATTTTCGGGGCCTTCACTCCTCACACTATGTGGGTCCAAGACCATCTAAAGCGGCAGTAGGTGGCCATCCTTATTGATAGTGGCTCCACCAATAACTTCATCAACGATAAGGTGGCCTAGCTTCTAGACTATTTCGTGTCAAATTTGAAACCGTTCGACGTCTTGATCGGTGATGGGAAGCACCTTAGGAGCTCCTGGGTATGTGCATAGGCCACACTAGCTATTCAGGGCCACACCTTTGTCACCAACCTCTTCTTGCTTCCCACAAAAGGGGCAGACGTGGTGCTAGGGTTTCAGTGGCTGCGGGAACTTGGGGACGTGATATGGAACTTTCGCGAGATGGTTATGGACTTTGACATTTAGGGACAGCAGGTGTGGATCCAAGGGTCTCAGTTGCACACCCTCCTCTCTGCCCAATCAGCGAGCTCTTTCTTTCGGATTGCACCTCAAGGGTTCCCAAAGCAATGGGCTGTGGTAGATGTGCGCCAAGACGAGCTGCCCACATACCTTCTTGCCCTACTGACGGACCACAAGGACGTGTTTGATGAGCCCAGAGGCCTTCCACCAGTGTGACATCATGACCATCACATCCCTATCATTCCAGGGGTATCTCCAGCCAATGTCCGCCCTTACCGCTACCCCCACATCCAGAAGGTGGAGATAGAGCGCCTTGTTGCAGATATGCTACAGTCCAGCATCATATGCCCCAGCACGAGCTCCTTCTCCTCTCCTGCTGGTTTGCAAGAAGGATGGCACTTGGCGCTTTTGCGTCGACTACCGAGCCTTTAACGCCATCACCGTCAAGAACAAGTACCCTATTCCGGTGATTGAGGAGCTCCTTGACGAGTTGGCCAGTGCGACAGTCTTCAATAAACTCGATTTTCGTTCGGGTTATCATCAGATTCAAGTGCAGCCAGCCAATGTTCATAAGACTGCTTTCCACACTCACGACAGCCATTTTGAGTTTTTAGTCATGCCGTTTGGGCTCACCAACGCCCCTTCCACCTTTCAAAGCCTTATGAATTATCTCTTCAGGTCATTTCTTCACCGCTACATTCTGGTTTTCTTTGATGACATACTTATCTACAACAAATCGTGGGTAGAACATTTAGAGCGCCTTAGGTCTGTCTTCTCAATTCTGAGAGCTAATTCCTTATTCCTTAAACATTCTAAGTGTTATTTTGGTAGCCCACAGGTCGACTCTCTTGGCCACATTATCTCTCATGATGGGGTTGCCATCGACCCTTCTAAGGTGTCTGCAATGCTCTCTTGGCCGATGCTTTCTTGGGCCTCACTGGATACTATCGAAGGTTTATCAACCACTATGGAGTGATCACCTGCCCCCTCACAGAGCTCTTGAAGAAGGGCGGATTCACTTGGACGAAGGCTGCCCAAGCAGCCTTTGATATGCTAAAGCAGTTCATGGCCTTTGCCCCCATCCTCATTCTATCGGATTTCAACCGCACTTTCGTGGTTGAAACAGATACTTCAAAGGCCAGTCTAGGTTCAGCGTTCTCGCACAACGAGCAACCTATTGCCTTCTTCAGCAAGGCCTTTGGCAAGTCGTTCCTTATGACTATCTGTATATGAGAAGGAGATGCTGGCTATAGTCCTTGCAGTCGATAAAAGGAGACCTTACTTACTCGGCCGCCGCTTCACTATCCGCACTGATCATCAGCCCTTGAAGTACTTCCTCAAGCAGCGGGTTTCCACTCTAGCACAACAACGGTGGGTTGGTAAACTGTTGGCATACAACTACGAGGTGGTGTACAAGAAAGGGGCGGACAACACTGTGGTCGACGCCCTCTCTCGCAGCTATACATTCGGCTCCTGCTTGGCTTTATATACTCCTTCTTGCCCCTTTATTGTTGAGTTACGATGAGCCTATAGGGATGATCCTTCAACACAGTCATTGATTACATGCCTCCAAAAAGACCCTATCGGCCGCCCTTTCTTTGCATGGCATGATAACCTTCTCTTCTAGAAGGACCACCTTTGGGTACCCGAAGTGGAGAACCTACACCGGCATATTATCTTCCACTTTCATGACACACCACTGGTCGGCCACGAAGGGGCGTTCGACACTTATAAGAGGGTCAGCCAAAGCTTCCTATGGCAAGGCATTCAACTAGCTATTCAGGATTATGTCGCCGCCTGTGATGTATGCCAATGAGCCAAAGCCACCATGACATCCCTTGCCAGATTACTTCAGCCACTGCCTATTCCCAAAACGGTTTGGGAGGATATTTCGATGGATTTTGTGGAGGCCTTGCCCTTGGTGCAAGGCAAGTTAGTGATTCTTGTGGTGGTGGATCAGTTGTCTAAGTACGCACACTTTTGCGCTTTTGGGCATCCCTTCACCACCAAAACTGTGGCTGAGCTTTATGTTCGGGAGGTTGCTAAGCTCCACAGCATGCCTCGCACTATTGTGTCCAATCACGACAGGGTATTCATTTCTCAATTTTTGCGGGAGTTCTTTGCACTACAAGGCACTACTCTTCATATGAGCATAGCCTACCATCCACAGATGGACGGCCAGACCGAGGTGGTGAACCGTTGCTTGGAACAGTGCCTCAAGTGCTTCGCCGTGACTCAACCCCGTTGGTGGCACCAGCTTCTTCCATGGTCGGAATGGTCATATAACACCACCTTTCACACGAGCACCTCCTTTTGAGGTATTGTATGGATGTTCACCCCTGACCGTATTGTCATATGCTCCTCACCACTCTTTTGTCACCAAAGTTGATTACATGCTTTAGACACAGGATGAGGTCCTCCATCAGCTTAAGTTGAACCTCAACTCAGCTTAGAACCGAATGAAATAGGTATATGATAGAAAGCATGCTGATCGGGAGTTTAACGTGGGCGACTTGGTCTACATCTCAGTCCTTCCTCACCGTTAGACCAACTTATTCCAGACAGAGTATTCCAAGCTCGCCCCTGTTACCTTGGGCTATATGCTGTTGTGGAGCGCATTGGTCCAGTGGCTTATCGTCTGCCCTACCGCCTGGCTCATTGGTCCACCTAGTTTTCCATCTCTCCCAACTCCACTATTGTGTGGGTGATACCACTCTGGCTACCACTGTTTGCCTCCCTCATTGATGGGACCAGCCCCTACTGCTAAACCCACACCCACCTAGATGCTTGATAAGAGACGGGTCTGCCATTTTGGCCGCATTATTACAAAGGTGCTCATTTCGTAATAGGGCCAGCCACTTGAGGACGCCACTTGGATGTCAGATGACGAGTTTATGGCTTGCTACCGAGCATTGTCGCCTTGAGGTCAAGGCGAATAGCAAAAGCATGGTGGAGTGTTGTGCACGTTCACCCGGGCTCTCTTTCCGCTGTGTTGACCTTCTATTTGTTCACATTAGGCTACTTTATTTATTTTATGCTTCTGTAATAATTAGCAGTTAACTTGGATATTATGGTAGTTGCGTGTAATGGGCCAGCTAGTGTCCCCGCTGATTAGTTGGGCCCACTAGCTGGCACGATCCCAAGGAGAGAGGCGCGACTTCCTATAAGGGTCGTCTTCTTCCTTCTATGTTTTTCTTAGGCAATAGAAATCAGTTCTTTCCCTCTTCTTTCCCACTCTCTTCTATCTTCCTTAATGTGATTTGTGTGAGGTACTGATTGTGTCACGACCCGGATTATTAAAAGCATTTTTAAATAGCACAAACGGTAAGTAGCGAAATTTTTTTTCTTTAAATACAAAATAAACCCTTCAATTAAATATCTAGGTCATGATAACTGGGGTTCACAAATATGAATATCAAATCATATGATATTATTTAACGTCTAAAAATTCATAAAGACCAGCTCATCCATCTAAGTACAAGTCTATCACCCGTCTGAAAATAAATAACAAGTTGACTCTCACGCTTAAAGTACACTTATATATCGGAGTTATAAAAACGTGAAAACCTCTTGTGCTCGCCTGCCTTGGTCCCACTTGTCGTCGCCTGGAGAATCTGCAACAAAGCAAACCAAACAACAACCACAACCACAATGGAGCATCTCTGCCTATAGGAGAAGAGCTTCCAAAGGACAAAAGATTTTATTAATATTATTCAGCAGGAGTGGAAGGGCATGGCCCACAACTGCACCTGAATAGAAGTGGTCAGAGACGCCAACCAAGCAGGATGTCAGCAACCCTAATTGCGTGTACACTAAAAGATCCTCAATAGATCTGCGGTGAGCCCTGCTCACAAAGAACTCCCTCCAATGGGGAGGTACAACTTCACGGTCAAATCAGCGGCTCCTCAATAGAGCTAAAACTCAGGAAACCATTTTGAACCCTATCTTGCTCATCTATAAGCCAGGATTCAGAATGACTTTCCCAAACCCTATTAGTCCCTTTTAGACTAAGGTTTACAACTCAAAACATGCCATCAGTTCATCAACCAAGGTAAATCGCCAGGTCAAAGGCTTTGTTCACTGTATGAACTAGTCCCAGACCCCTCTGAGGTATTTTAGTCTTTATCTTGATTAGGTGTTCTCGCCCAATCCAAAGACAACCAAAATCTCTTGATTAATCTTTATTAACCTTAAGTTACTGATATAACTTCAAACATCAGTAATAAAAGCATACATCAACATAAATAACATGCATTCACACCAATGCATAAATAATGAATAAGGGCCCATTGCACTCATTTGCAAGGCTGGGGCTCAGCGAGTTCAAGCCTGATAATGCAGATAACTCTAACATATTGCACGAGTTACGTATTTAATACTCTAGTCGATCGTGGTACTTAGTTGCAGACACGTGTAATACGCTGCATTAAACCTTGAGAATTAGGGTTCTTCCCTTTATTTTCCGTGACACTATGACCTGACAAGGTCTTCATGTCACTTACTATTCACACCACTTCCTTTTGAAGCCAGTTAAAGCCATTCTAGGGCACCCTAACGCTTGGTTGCTAGGTTATCCGTTTCAGCGGAAATAGAACATACTGCCCCCTAAGGGCATTATGGTAATTCCACCACTTGGGGTATACTACCCTCCCTTGGTTCATTTGGTCAACTCACTACCCTTTTGTTGATTTAAGTCATTGACCTCTCACAAGGCTCCACTCTCAGATCGACTCACGCTTCCATTCACAAGAGTGTGGGCGGGTCTACTCAAAGGGGTATTTCTGTCATTCGGTTTAAGACCTTAATGATATCTAATGGGTCTAAAATTCAACTCAAGGGTACTACTAGCCTTCATGGACTCTGTGTAATTTTCCTGGCATGTGACGGAGTCGTGAACCCCTTGAACCAACCCAGGTTGGCTTGACGAATTACGATTAAACCTAGGGACAAAAAGGTCAATTACCCACTCACTGAGATTTTTTTCTCGCAAGAGGTTTGGCCTATAATTATATTACCCATTAAAATCTCACTGAGAATTTTCTCAATTTTTAGATCAACTCATAGTCCCCTGAACCGGAGCCCCTAAATCTAGTCACTAATCAATCTTTTACACTTCAACTCACAGGGGTAGTTTAGTCATTTTAAAGACATTGAAAATTTTCCCCAATTTGAAACTTCGGCACTGCACTCAGAATACATTCGTGTTCATTCACAAATTTTTCCAAATTTTTATGAACAATATAACTCACTGAACCGAACCAGGTTCAGTTAATATATAATTTTTTTTCAAAAGGCTGGACCGAACCGGGTTGGGTTAGCCAACCCGGTCCGGGGAGCACAGATGACCCGCGGGGTCGTCTTCCCCACGACCGGCCAGAGGTCAAAAGGCCTCTGGCGGTGCCGCCCCTCAGTACGGCAAAAGGCTGGGCGGCACACAACCCTCGGACCACCGGAGCATAGCAGAACCGACCAGCTCGATCCCGCTGCCGTCTGGTGGTCGGCCGGCGGCCAAAACGACGCTTTTTTTTTACAGACAGTGATGCCACCGCGGCCAGTGCTAGCGCGGCCAGGCCGGTGCATCTGGGGCTATCGTGCCCTGGGTCGGCGCGGCCACGACCGGCCCGGCCTCGGCCGGTGGCTGCCCACCATAGTCCGGTGGCGGGTCTATTCTAAGTTTTTAATTTTTTTTTGTTACACGATGATCAGACGGCCTGCCACTGCAGATAAGTATGAAATCTATATCTATTTTATATGCTTTTTTACCTTATTTGCTAGTATAGATTAGGTTAATTTAGAGTTAATTATGGTTTACTTAGATTAAGATAGATATTAGTATTTTAGTTTAATTATTAATGATTTTATAGTTATTAGTTGTTTAGACATGTATTTAAATCAAGATGGAATTTTAGTTACTTTCTACATGTCTAAAGTATGATATTTTATATTTTGTAGGAAAAGTGCGCTTATCGAAGTACTTGGACGATGTTTGAAATGATTAGAAATAGTCTTGACATGCTTTAAAGTGATTTGGACAACGTTTCGGAGTTATAAACAAGTTGTAAACTAATATGGACATGAAGAAAAGCTTAATGAACAGAATATGGACTGTCCAGGAAAACTGTCCAGATTGCAAAAACACTGTAGTTGTTCGAACACCCTGGGATAACGTAATTTTGAAGAAAAACTCAGTATAAGCGTTCGAACAGGCATGCAGGGCGTTCAAACGGCATAACGTGCAGTTTCCTAGTTTGACCCAAATTTCAATCCTTTTCATATTGGACTTCTTCCTACGGAACTTATGCCTATAAAAAGACATGTTTGGCTTAAAATTGGAGGATTCCAGTAGATTTTATGAAGAGAAAAAGGAAGAAGAAGATGGAGAAGAACTCAAAGCTTTTAATTGAGATTAAGTGCTTTCTTCTACCATGGAAGGCTAGACTTTTCTTTTACTTAGGAGTTTATGAAACTATAGATAAGTTTCAGTTTCTTTTCTTTTTAATTTAGATCTCAGTTGTGAATGATGATAATTGTATGATATGGATTTCCTTTTTAATGGAAGCGCTTTTCATGTTTATTTAAATCTATGTTGATTTATTGTCTTGTAGATAATAGATTGATGTAGTTTTGATATTTACATCGATTCTAATTTCTGTAATTTAGATGAGATGGTCATACAATAGTTTTAATGTTCAGATAATTAATGACTTGGATGAGTTATACTAAGATTAGACGGGTCATGCCTATAGCTAGTTTAGTGTAGATGATTCGTGCTATTGTCGAAGATAGTTCATGCCATGAAAATTAATTAATGATTCTTTTTAAAGTAATTCTAGCTTGTTGCTGAGAATACTTGTTCATATTCACACTAGATTTAGATTAAAAGTTAAGGAATTGTTATGGTTTTATAGTAGATTCAATTTCCTAAGTAATTTCCATCATATTAATCTCTTATTTTAAACTAGTTGATTCCTTTTTTTTGCTTAATTTAAGTTTAAGTTTGTTTTAGTTTTTAATTAGCAATTTCCTCTTTAGATTTAGTAATAATTCATCTGTCCCTGAGGTTCGACAACCCTTAAATACTTATCCTAATACAATTACCTTGTACACTTGCAAAGGCTTTAATTATAAACGATCAGCTGCTAAGGCCACTGGAGTCAGGGCTTCCGTGGCCACAACCACGGTTGCCACGGCAAGGGCCAGCGGCCCCCTTTCTACGATGATTCCGGCGATTGAAAGTACTATTCACTAACCACGTAAACAGTATTTGCAGAAATTTGGAAAAATCACTATAACTTTCATTAAAATTAATTAACGACATCTTTGTCAGTCTCAATTCTAAATCTTACCTCTAAGGTCGAGTTGTTGTTGATCCACTACCACCAATGCCTCGCTGGAGTCTCGCCGGAAAATTCACTTTCCTACACCGTCCAAAAAGCTCCCCCCAATCGGACAAAAAAGACCCCTCTAATTGTGCCATAAGAAGGCCTTTATAAACATAGGGATTAGGGTTCCTAACCCCCCTAAAATTTTGGGTAATCGTCCCTAGTTAGGCCACCTCATTAGGACCTTAAAAATTAATTTCGGAATTATAAACAACCGGGCCCGCAAAACAACTTAAACGGGCCAAATACAGTCTAAATCGGGTAAACGGGTCCTACACAATATGTTCAACTTCAAACGGTCGTATCTCCTTCATCTAGACTCCGATTTGCACGTTCTTGGTGGCGTTTCGCAGCTCTATCTGAACTCAAAGCTTTTAATGGAGATTAAGTGCTTTCTTATACCATGGAAGGCTAGACTTTTCTTTTACTTAGGAGTTGATGAAGCTATAGATAAGTTTCAGTTTCTTTTTCTTTTTAATTTAGATCTCAGTTGTGAATGATGATAATTGTATGATATGGATTTCCTTTTTAGTGGAAGAGCTTTTCATGTTTATTTAAATCTATGTTGATTTATTGTCTTGTAGATAATAGATTGATGTAGTTTTGATATTTGCATCGATTCTAATTTCTGTAATTTAGATGAGATGGTCATACAATAGTTTTAATGTTCAGATAATTAACGACTTCGATGAGTTATACTAAGATTAGACGGGTTATGCCTATAGCTAGTTTAGTGTAGATGATTCGTGCTATTGTAGAAGATAGTTCATGCCATGGAAATTAATTAATGATTCTTTTTAAAGTAATTCTAGCTTGTAGCTGAGAATACTTGTTCATATTTACACTAGATTTAGATTAAAAGTTAAGGAATTGTTATGGTTTTATAGTAGATTCAATTTCCTAAGTAATTTCCATCATATTAATCTCTTATTTTAAACTAGTTGATTCCTTTTTTTTGCTTAATTTAAGTTTAAGTTTGTTTTAGTTTTTAATTAGCAATTTCCTATTTAGATTTAGTAATAATTCATCTGTCCCTGAGGTTCGACAACCCTTAAATACTTATCCTAGTACAATTACCATGTACACTTGCAAAGGCTTTAATTATAAACGATCAGCTACTAAGGCCACTGGAGTCAGGGCTTCCGTGGCCACAGCCAGGGTTGCCACGGCAAGGGCCAGTGGCCCCCTTTCTACGATGATTCCGGCAATTGAAAGTACTGTTCACTAATCACGTAAACAGTATTTGCAGAAATTTGCAAAAATCACTATAACTTTCATTAAAATTAATTAACGACATCTTTGTCAGTCTCAATTCTAAATCTTACCTCTAAGGTCGAGTTGTTGTCGATCCACTACCACCAATGCCTCGCCGGAGTCTCGCCGGAAAATTCACTTTCCTACACCGTCCAAAAAGCTCCCCCCAATCGGACAAAAAAGACCCCTCTAATTGTGCCATAAGAAGGCCTTTATAAACATAGGGATTAGGGTTCCTAACCCCCCTAAAATTTTGGGTAATCGTCCCTAGTTAGGCCACCTCATTGGGACCTTAAAAATTAATTTCGGAATTATAAACAACCGGGCCCGCAAAACAACTTAAACGGGCCAAATACAGTCTAAATCGGGTAAACGGGTCCTACACAATATGTTCAACTTCAAACGGTCGTATCTCCTTCATCTAGACTCCGATTTGCGCGTTCTTGGTGGCGTTTCGCAGCTCTATCTGAACTCAACGCTTTTAATGGAGATTAAGTGCTTTCTTCTACCATGGAAGGCTAGACTTTTCTTTTACTTAGGAGTTGATGAAGCTATAGATAAGTTTCAGTTTCTTTTTCTTTTTAATTTAGATCTCAGTTGTGAATGATGATAATTGTATGATATGGATTTCCTTTTTAGTGGAAGAGCTTTTCATGTTTATTTAAATCTATGTTGATTTATTGTCTTGTAGATAATAGATTGATGTAGTTTTGATATTTGCATCGATTCTAATTTCTGTAATTTAGATGAGATGGTCATACAATAGTTTTAATGTTCAGATAATTAATGACTTCGATGAGTTATACTAAGATTAGACGGGTCATGCCTATAGCTAGTTTAGTGTAGATGATTCGTGCTATTGTAGAAGATAGTTCATGCCATGGAAATTAATTAATGATTCTTTTTAAAGTAATTCTAGCTTGTAGCTGAGAATACTTGTTCATATTCACACTAGATTTAGATTAAAAGTTAAGGAATTGTTATGGTTTTATAGTAGATTCAATTTCCTAAGTAATTTCCATCATATTAATCTCTTATTTTAAACTAGTTGATTCCTTTTTTTTGCTTAATTTAAGTTTAAGTTTGTTTTAGTTTTTAATTAGCAATTTTCTCTTTAGATTTTGTAATAATTCATCTGTCCCTGAGGTTCGACAACCCTTAAATACTTATCCTAGTACAATTACCATGTACACTTGCAAAGGCTTTAATTATAAACGATCAGCTACTAAGGCCACTGGAGTCAGGGCTTCCGTGGCCACAGCCAGGGTTGCCACGGCAAGGGCCAGTGGCCCCCTTTCTACGATGATTCCGGCAATTGAAAGTACTGTTCACTAATCACGTAAACAGTATTTGCAGAAATTTGCAAAAATCACTATAACTTTCATTAAAATTAATTAACGACATCTTTGTCAGTCTCAATTCTAAATCTTACCTCTAAGGTCGAGTTGTTGTCGATCCACTACCACCAATGCCTCGCCGGAGTCTCGCCGGAAAATTCACTTTCCTACACCGTCCAAAAAGCTCCCCCCAATCGGACAAAAAAGACCCCTCTAATTGTGCCATAAGAAGACCTTTATAAACATAGGGATTAGGGTTCCTAACCCCCCTAAAATTTTGGGTAATCGTCCCTAGTTAGGCCACCTCATTGGGACCTTAAAAATTAATTTCGGAATTATAAACAACCGGGCCCGCAAAACAACTTAAACGGGCCAAATACAGTCTAAATCGGGTAAACGGGTCCTACACAATATGTTCAACTTCAAACGGTCGTATCTCCTTCATCTAGACTCCGATTTGCACGTTCTTGGTGGCGTTTTGCAGCTCTATCTGTCTATTTTCTAATAAAATTAACTTCAGATAAAATTCTATCTAGGGAGATAGTTATTCTATTAAGAATGTCAATAGGTCAAATACCCTATTTTCTACATATTTAATTTTTAGAATATAGGAAAATTTGGGATATTACATATTGTGCCTAAAGTGGGCACAACACGTATTTATACTTAAAGTTGTGATCAATAAAATATTATTTTAATGCCTTCCTTACTTCGTACTGGTTCTTAAACTACTGCCCAACTCCTATGAAATTGTTCTCCCAAATACTCGATCGCAGTACGGTCGCTTGGCTGCTTCCATCTTTGGACTCTTCTTTCATATCTAACATATTGTCGTATACACTAGCTTGTGTTTGCAATGTCCTCTGACATAGCTCTTTTGTCACCAATAGCTCGCAATATTCTCCATTGGAGTTGAACACATCCAATAGCTCCATTAACCCCATATCTCATAGCCACAACAACCTCCTCATCCAAGTCAAGGTATATGTATTTCAAATTGATATCCTCGGGGAAAATTTTGAAAGATATCACTAGCTGTTGCACAAAAAACCAATCGTATCCTCCTTTTTGGCATAATGTAAATAATTGACACCTCCTACTATCTTTGGTTTGCAATTGTGGTTGCGTTTGATAGTCCCTCCTAGCATGCTAGTATTCTTATCTTTGATGGTGGACTATGCATGTGGGTACAATAATGTTACTTACTCTTATAACACAAATTTATTTCCAATTCAACTAGCAAAACAACTTGCATTGCATTCTCCTGTATTCTCATACATCTTTATGTTGCGATGGCCGATGGGATTTGTGATGCAACACATTATGTTGCAACGGTTTTGCAATGTGAACACTATTGTTGTGAAGCCATCACAATTGTGATGATCTTGCATCGCAATTGTGTCACAACTATTTTCCATCCCAACATCTACATCACTTATACTGCAAAGGGATTTGTGATGGGATACATTTTGTTGCGAAGGGTTTGCGATGTAATTGTGATGAAAGACATTATTGTTGCGATGATATTTATGGGTCATCTTAATTGCAATTAGCTTGCATCATAACTACAACACAACTATATCACAATACCATCACAAATTACGCCGTAACTAATTTCCATCCCAACTTTATGTAAGCCATCACAAAACTTTCGCATTTTAATCACAATTCACCCACAATAATGTCTTCCTCACACTTTCCCTAAGACTTTGCAATTAACCATGTTAGTCCAGTAGTAAATCGCCAAGTCTAGAAGCTGCACCTACATTGTTCGAGTGTCTAATGTCAAGCTCCTGGGCAACCTTAAAACTCTTTTCCACTATTAAGCGAGCTTTTGGTGGAGTTTTGGGCAACCTTCTGGCTCAACTTATGTACAAGCTTTAGCCTTGACAAATTGGAGGTAGAGACAAAAGAGAGCAGGGACACAAGTGGTATTGAGTAGGAGAGAATGTAGTTGTTTTTGTGTGAGCTTCTGCAGGAGCTTTTGGCCGAGCTTTAGCTGTGATAGGTAGGAGGTAGAGACAATAGAGAGAGTAGGGAGTAGCGGCGGCATTTTGTTTTGCGAAGAAGAAGATGCATCGAAGGAAGGAGAAGTCTCATAAGAGAAGATGCAGCCTATTCACCGGTGACCAAAGATGAGGAAGAAGAGCATGACCGGGATGAGGGTGGGAAGGGTAGTAGGGTCATTTGAACATATTTTATCCCATACCCCACTTTAGATGAATTACAATTTAGGCATTGTCATATTTCAACTATAATTTTCTTTCCCAATTGTTTTTTTTATGGGGGCGTTTGGGAGGCAATTTGAAGTAGAAAGAAAATGGATTGGTTTTAGAATCGATTTTTGAAAAGAAAAGCAAAAGTAGAAGATGTTTGGTTCAAGTTTTAGTGGATGATTTCAAAGGGAAATTTGATTTTAGCTCCCTTTTGATTTTTGCATGTAAAATGACAAAAATATCCTCCAACATAATTATTATACAAAAGAAATAATGGGCAGAATGTCTTTTCACATCATTTGAAATCTTAAATCGCTTTCTTTAAGAACTCACCTCTTGAGGTGAGTTCTTGAAGAAAGCAGATTTTGGGTCAATTCGTTTTGAATTGACCCAAAAGTTGACTTATGTCAGGAAAGCGATTTTAAGGCTAAATGACCCTTCTATATGGTTTTTGGCTTAGAAAGTCATTTCTCATGTAGACAAATCACTTTCCACTCAAAAAAATTGCCTCCCAAATGGCCCCTATAATTCGTAAAGCAGGGAAAAGGAAATGAATCTACTTAAAATCTCCTAGTTTTCATTGTTTGGTATAACGGAGAAAAAGAAACTAGAGTGAAAAGTGAGAGAAAATGGATAAAAATTTGACCCAAAAATTTTTCACCCATCAACCCATAGGTTTTGAGAGAAAATCATTGTACTACACACTTATGTCTTACTGCTACTACCACCACTACCACTGTCATAGCCACCGCCGCTACCACCACCGTCACCGACACTGTCTTCATTACCGCCGCTACCACCTTTGCCACTACCACCACCACCATTACCGCTACCACTACCACCATCGCCGTCACTACCGCCGCCGCCAATAATACCGCCACCACCATCTCTGCCACCACCACCATCGCAGCCACCACTGCCGCTACTGTCACTGCTACTACCACCACCACTGCTGTTACCGCCACTACCACCAATGTCACCATTACCACCATCATCGCCGTTGCCACCACCACCATTGCCACCACTATCGCCACTACTGCCACTACCACCACTGTTGTTGCCGCTACCATCACCAATATCACCGCTGCCACCATCGTCATAGCCACCACCACCACCACTGCTGCCACCACTACAACCGCCGCCGCCACAATTACCACCATCACCACTACTACTACCGCCGTTACCACTATTGTTACTGTCAATTTTATTTAACATTATTTATGTAATCAAACAGTGAAAAATATTTAGAAATCTCCTAATTTCTCTTTCACCTAGATTCACTTTCTATTTTTCTTTCCCTTTCTCTCTTTCGCTTTCTCCCCATTTCCACCAATCCAAACATACCCTAAGTTTTTATTGGGGTAAGTCTTTCAATACATATATAAACGGGAAAAACAATTGAGGGGCTATAGCGTGATAAATTTGAGAAAACAGGGGTTTATTTGCAATTTAATTCCTTTAAGTTTCCTACGAGTACCTTACCGGCCCAACCCAGACAGAGCCCTCTCTCTTTGCTCACCCCCACCCCCACCCCCACCCCCCTCCGGCGCCGTTACCGGAGATGGTGCGGTCGCCATGGAAGGAGGGCCTGGGCCTAGCGGCGATGTCTTACGTGGCGATCGACTACCTCCGCCATCTCTCTCCGGCCTGGCACGCCCGGCTTCAGCCGGCGCTGTGGTCGGCGCTCGCCCTGGTCTCTGTCGCCCGTGTGCCGGCCTACCGGCATTGGTCTACGGAGCTCCGCTCTGCGCTTCCCTTCATCGCCTCCATTTTCTTCATGCTCGCCGCGTTCCTCGTTGAGATGCTTTCCGTGCGGTTCTCGACTGCCGTCCTTGGTCTCGACTGGCACCGGTATGATGGGAGTACATGTGAAAAAGATTGGATTTTTGTTCATTCTAAAGTGAGATAATGCGGAGGGGTAATTGGGTTTGTTTCTGGGTCCTTGTCAAGCGGATTTTAGTTAGTGTTTCGATGTCTTCACTTACTGATTCTATGAATGGTGATCCAATTATTTTATTCTTTACTGTTGATCTTTGGTCGTTTCCAGATCTTTTACTTTAGTTATGTGTCTTGGGCATTTGAATTTGGATTTCAGGTTAGATCTCATTTGGAAACAGTTGTAATGTATTCCTTGCCGAAAAATATTATGGTTAGGAATGAATTATCAGTTAAAAGTATTAGAGAAATGTGGTTGGCATTACTTGTGCAGACAACTGTGAAATGTGCATTTGGTGATTTACTGATTTGGATCTCTAGAATCAAAGTGATGATAAAGGAGGCACACTGCATACAAACCCGAGAAATTGTACCAAGTATTTATTAGCATCAAGCCTCAATTTGTTCAAACTTTCAATTTCTTGTTCAGATATTCGATATGGACATGAATGGTGCAGGCTAGCATTTTAAATTGCTGTTAAATCTATCTCAGACCGATGTATGGATTGTTCTTTACTGCTTCAATAAGATTTAGAATTTTTAGTAATGTTGTTTTTGGTTCTTCATGAGAGTGCGGAATAACTGCTAATTTGATTCTGCTGTGTTGTATTTTGAAGCATCTCAATGTTCAGCACATCTAATTAATGTTGGAATTGCAAAAATATTTAGCAAATGACTCATATTTTGTTGGTTTGAGGAGACCAATTCTCAGGCCTTAATAATCACTTATCTGCTTGCACGATACTTAATTTCTGATCAGGGTGGAAATACTATTATAAGTTCATCGGTTAAGATATATATTTTGGAAAAAGTTAATATGAGCCCGGGCTCACGCGCGTTGGCGTGCACCCGGGCTCATTGAGCCGTCGGATATAAATCCGACGGCCCATCAAACTCACGGGTTTAAATGCCCCGTGAGTTTGATGGGCCGTCGGATGTAATCCGACAGCCGAATGAGCCCGGGCTCATATAAACGGGACTTATATATTTTTGCACTGATAATCAGATTAATAACATATCAGCTTTAGAATTTTAAATTTTTTAGTCACCGTGTACATTGCATATCATATGTGGTTGTTTTTGGTGTACATTCATTTAGTTTCTCACCTATTTAAGTTCATACATTCGTGTTAATCTGCCACCTGTTCTACCTGTATATTTTTGTTCATTTCTGTCTGAATGATGGCTAATTTTATGTCAACAGAACTGCACCTCCTCTCCCTGACACTGGCCAGTGGCTGTTTTTAGCCTTGAATGAGAAGCTTCCTGCTTGGATGGTTGGAGTGCTAAGAGCTCGCATAATTGGGCTCCACCACTACTTAATGTTATTTCTGATGCTCTGCTTTTCTGTGTTGTATGATTCTGTCAAAGCTCCTGGCCTTGGACTTGGGGCAAGATACATGTTCACCATGGCTATTGCGCGCCTCCTTCGTGCCCTATCTTTTGTTTCTACAATTCTTCCATCAGCTAGACCATGGTGTGCTTCTTCTCGATTTCGGGTCCCACTGCATCCTCATCCATGGGCCCAGAAATATTATGTGCCCTATGCATCTAATGCTGTTGCCATAAGAAATGTAATACATCTAGATGAAGCTTATGGTATGTCTTCACTAGATGCTCCTTCATTATGCTTTCTATTCGTGATAATCTAAAGATGTTATTCTACATACTTGTTCATTTTCAGAGAATGTTGGAGAGTATCCTGGTGAGTACCTGCCAGAATGGGGCTCAATGAGATTCCTTGCTGATATCTTGAGGCCAACTGTTTCAGAAGGGTCCTCGTGGTTCAGCTTGTTAAAGAAAGCTGGTGGTGGTTGTAATGATCTTTTATACAGTGGCCACATGGTTGTGGCAGTTCTGACTGCCATGGCATGGATGGTACAACAGTTTCTTCCTTTTACCACTCCTTACACCTTTGCTGCATAATATTGCTCTTGCAAACTCTAAAGCTAGAGTTGATTTGGTTGACACCTTGTATGTTTTTTCTTCATTTATTCGGTGTGGGAATACACATTGATTCAGAAAAACAAAAATCTATATTTATTATTTCTATTACTGTGTTTGAGTGTCTTTTGAAGAGTCAGTTGAATAAAGAAGGCAAGAATGTAAACTTTAAGCATTTTCCTTCAGATTGTCTGTGTACCATTTCACTGAAGTGCTTACTCCCTACAATTTTTTTTCCCAGGAAGCATATGGTGGTTGGAGCTCTGTTTTTATATGGCTTCTTGTTCTGCATAGCGGGCAAAGAGAAATACGTGAAAGGCATCACTATACTGTTGACTGTGTTGTTGCCATCTATGTTGGAATCCTTTTGTGGCGGATTTCTGGATTCCTATGGTCAGCCAAGGATTCATCCGGAGTCAAGAGGCTGACCAAGTTTGAGCAGATCCAGGGGAGATTAATTCAAGCTGCTAAAGACTCTGACTTGGAGAAGGTGAGGGAGCTTTTAGGAGAGCTGGAGCTAGCAGGCCAAGCAAAACACCAGAAGGCCGACCAATGGGCCATGAGGGGGTTTGCTGGTGTCACAATTGTGTCTTCTCTGATTATATGTCTTTTGGCCTTCACGTGGACTTCTGATGGTTGATTGTTTTCTTGTTAATGAAGTTTTTTCTGTAATGTAACCGTGTACACTAGCTATTCTTGTTTGGTTTATATGAAATTGAATTAGAGCAGACTTTGAAATCATACTTCCATCCATCTGCTTCTAATGTTCTCTGCATATTTATGTATGTGCGCACATCAGCCTCCTTGCCGTCCTGCTCGCCCTCATGCTGCCAATCCGCACGCACTTGCGTAGCATTCCTCTTCTGCCTTTGCATTTAGTTTAAATTTTCAGCATTTATTTTCCTGTCTTGAAAATCTCGAAGAGTGTTAGTGACAGCAATCCTGAAGGCCAAAGCGGCACGTTGGGCACATCAAGTCATTCTTCCTGGACAATGGAGGTTGGAGAGAATGATCTCTAGTTATAAGAATGAAGGATAAGCCTGGCAAAAAAACTGAAATAGACAAAGGAAAGATAACGACATCCTGTGTCGTTTTGTGTTCTCAGAATGTGAAATGCCAAGAATACCCGGACAAGGCGGGAATGCTCCCTGGGGTTGCGGACGCTGACACCAGTTACCCGCATACAACAACCCTGCCCAGATCATTGTGCGGAAAAAGGTCCGGACAATGGAGGCCACCAATCGCGATTTTGTTTCTGGCCCATGAATTGATCGGTCCGATGGGTGGGGCTATTGGGCTTCCTGCTGTCTACACACTTTCCCGACATTGCACCGTTTGAACGGCCTTGTCTTTTTACCACCTAAAATATCGGGGAGGTTTTACCACTAAGAAAATGTCTCTGTGACCAGCGCCCCCAGGCCATGTTACATGGAGGTGAACACGACGGTTTGATCGGGCTCCATGTATGTAGCTGCCGTTAGACCTTTAGTTATTGAATAGGTGAAGGGGTTGGAGAATTTCTCAGTCTTAACTTGGTCTTAATTTGCAGACAACTAAGGTATGCATACTTTGGGGCTAATATGTAAGCTTTAACATTATTGATAGACAAATTTCCTAATCACATTGGGAGTGAGATTCGATAGCGGGTTGGGTACTTAGGAGGAATCTATAATTGTTGGACTCGTGTAGAAATACTCCTATTTGGACTAGGAGATGGATGCAAGGCCGAATTTATGGGCACATTGCACAAGAGAGATGGATGATGTGTTTGCTGAAGAAGGCTTGGTTAGTTGCTAATTTGTTGGCATGATTCCTAACACAATTAGGAGTATACTTGGAGGCCTAACGCAATGGGTAGCTAGGTAACAAAGATAGATGCAAGCAGAACTATGACACCTCGTGTTCACAAGAAACAAGTTATTTCTTTTTGTTTAACTAAAAGTTTGTTTTTATAAATTACTGGTAAGCCACAGACATGTCGGTGGGCTATTTATGATCTAACAAAATGTTACTGGCAGCAGGCTTTGATGCTTGGATAGTTTGTTGATGATAACTGCATGTGTCATCTTGCAAAACAAGATAGCTTGCAATTATGAGGCTCTGCAAGTAGTTATCCTGATATAAATAGAGTGAGATCCGGAATTTGGAGAGAAAAAAAAGTCTCAAAGGAGTCTTAGCCACTAGGAGACTAGTATCCAAGTACAAATCGGGAGGAAGACACGTGTAGAAGAAGAAGACTTCGCATCAGAACAAGTCAAATTGCAATCTACACTTGATTGTTGAGAAAAAAAACTAAAGTATTTATTTTCTTCAAGTTCTTGATTATCATAAATTTATTTATTTTGAAGTATACCATGTTTTAAAGGTTCTTTTATAGTAAATTCAAATTATGGGTAGTTAAATGTTAATGTTGTGTCTCAAATGACTTAATATCCTATTTTGGGATGATTTCTATTTAGTTTTATTCAAAGAGAAGTGTTTGGAATGAAAAAAGAGTTTCTATTCTTAATTTTTCGGTCACTACTAAGGTCATCGACACGTCAATTACTACATCGAAAAAAGGAAGAGGATAAATAGTACTCTTGCATGCATGCAATACCATGCATGTTAATCAGTCATCGGCAGTGAGGCCAATACATTTGTGAGGCACTAGTGAGGTGGGCTTACCCAGCCAACCCACTATTAGTCAAGTAGGTACATCTACCAATGATCATTGGTGATCTGTCCAACAGGTCAGAAAGATTAGCTAATCCAAACAATCCACTATTGGTAAGGGTTTGACATGTCGATGGATTTATTAATGGTCATGAACAATCTAGCCAACCTATTGCTGAAGTTATATGTAACACCTCGAAATTTCAATGTTTTGAAATTTTAATGGTTGGGCCCATTAGCTAGTTTTAAAGCCTAATAATAATTTTTCTAAAAATTAGACCATTTTGAGTTTGATTCGTTTGGAGGAGCCCTAGGATATTAGATAGGGCTTAGAGAGACAAACATATTGAGCCCAAGAACATGTTAAATGGACACCAGGATTAGTGAGAAAATATACCCTTTGTGGTATTATTTCAAAGGGCTTGTGAGTACGAATTTAACGGTACCATGAACGCGTGATTTTGAGTTCGGGGTAAAGAGTTACGCCCATTTAGAGTTGTAATTTTTGTTTTATAATAAAAATACAAAAAAAATTTGTGGGTCAGCCAGCTCTGCCACATTGCGGCAGTGTATAGGCTAGCCTACTGCTGCAGGAGCCATACCAGCTCCTACAACTATCGAATTCATCCGGCGGGCCATTGGGCCCATAAAAGGAGAGGGAAGGGGGAGGTCCAACTTTCCCCATCCCTTTCATCCTCTCCTTTTCGCCGATTTATGCCAGTTTCTAAGCATTAAACATGTGTTTCTAAGCCCTTTTTCACCTATTTCTGCCCTTTCAAAAATTGTTCCTAGCTAATTCGAGGGTCTTCTATGTCGTAGAAGGGTCCATTTTTTGAGTTAACTACTCTAAAGGGGGAAACGACCTAGGGTAAGGGGAAGCTTTGTTTGTCGCTTTTGGGCCAAGAAGAAGAATTTGTCCTAGCACAAGGGGAGGCTCCGTTCACTGCTTTTGAGCCAAAAGAAGGAATCATCCCAATGCAAGCGGAGACTATGTCCACCACTTCCGAGCCTGAAAGGAAATCTTGTGCGGGTGCAGGGGAGGTTCTGCCCGCCGCTCCTAAGCCCGAGAATGAGACAAGACTCCGACCGCCAGCCGTTACTCTGGTTAATGTAAAGAACGAAGGGTAGGTGGTTTTAAGCTCTAATTCTATGCTACGACTAGGTGTTCTATTTCGTAATTTATTCGTCTCTTATATAAAATGTTATTTCAAAAATAGATATTATTAAGGGTGGATATGCGCTAAAATAATAGCGTCGTGTATGCCTCTTAGTAAGATTTTATCATGAAACGAACTTAAAGATATTATTATTATTTGAATTACATTTACAAATGATTATGACCGGATTTGAAGGGTAATTATTTGGTATAAAGCCTAAAAGCTATTTTGATTTTTGAAGGGTAACTATTTGGTATAAAGCCCAAAAGCTATCAGGGTTATGACTCCTAGGTACCACCAATTATGGCATATGACGCACCCATGAAGTTGGATATTGTGGAAAGATCCTCTTCATTTTGATTTTGTTGCCCCACGAGCATAGGTGTATGTCGTTCGGGTATCGGTGACATTCTGTGGATGATGATTTATCTGATTTTAAATTGTTTATCAAATTATAGTTATGAATGGTTTATCCAAGTTTACCAAATTTTGTAAAAAATTATTTTATTTGACTTTTTGTATAAGAAATGTGTTGGATTCTGTTAGTCGATCATATTATTTTGAGTCAACTTTTAAATATAAATTATTATGAGAATATTTTATGCATATTTATTTATGCTTTATGTTTTAGCATGTTAATAGAATTTAACTATATCTACTAAGTATAATCATACTCACCTACCCCAAGAACAAAGAAGATGATGTTAATGAAGATTGCTCGTAGAACTTCGAAAGGTTTACATTTTTTTATTTACTTTATTATGTTCTTTTGTTATGTATTAATTTTATACGTGCATGACTTTGATTTTGTTAAGGCATGATAGGCCTTGTCATGTAAACTTTTTGTAATTATGTAAGTTAATGAATAGCTACTCTTTTGTACACAGTTCATCATGGCCTGCTTTTAATTACAAATTGACTGCACTTCGATCTTTAAAATAATCTAAAAAGTTGGGATGCTACATCATCGATGGTGCCTCATGGTTTGAATTACAGTTGTGATTTATATTATGAAATAAGCTATATATAAATTATATATAACTGCATAATTTTCGAGGATTTTGTGTTGTGTATGGATTGCTGAATAAGCATGTACTACCGGTTAGTAAACCCTAATGCATGTGTATAAAACCATGTAATGTGATGATTTGGTCACCCCAAAGTGATGTATTTGCACAACAGGTCTGAAATTCCAAGTGCCTTATATGTAAGATCCCTAACCCTATTCCAGTTTATTTTAACTAATTTTGTTGTTATTACATGGTTTTCGTGTTAATTTGGTTGTTTTGTCTTGTTTTGGGATTAAAGATGGTTAATGATAATTTTAATCAATGTTTTCTTCATTTAATTGGCTTTTATGCTAAAGTAAGTTTATCCAAATTTTTTCTGAAATTTTTAGGATTTTTGGTAATTTTTTTGAAAAGGTAGGGCATAGGTCCCACTGTGGACCCCACGTTTGTAAGTTTGGTGATGGGTCCCATAAGGCCCTAAACTTGACTTATTTTATCATTAAAGTGTTTCAAAATTTTTGAACTTCGTTTTAGACCTAAAATGAGCAAATTTCCTAGTTTTTAGTATAAAATTATATTCATACCACAAATTTCTAATTCGTATATCCCACAACTTACTATAAATAGAAAACTCTAGCTTAATCGGATTTGTCAAGGTATTGACTAAAATCTAAATGTGGGTAGGGATTTGAAGAGATTCAAGCTTCGATTTCAAACCAAGATCTCACTGAAGGTAAGGGTTTTTCTAAAATGGGTCTATGTTTTGGATTTGAAGTTTGATTTATGTGGGTTTTGCTTGATGTTCAGCTTTAATGGTAGTTTAAGTAAAGCGTAATCTTTTTAGTGATTTGTTTGTGTTTTAGTTGATAAATGACTAGATCAATCATGTCTTCAATATCATGATGTTTGGAAGTGAGATTTGAATGTTCTTGTTGATTTTGTGTATTTTCGGTTTTGGGTTCGCAAGGTTGAAGTTGAACTAGAGTTTGCTGTATAGGCATTGAACTGCCTTGTAGGCGTTCAAACAGCCACGCGATTGAACAGTAGAATGGCAGTTTGTCATTTTGAGTATTTTTGTTGATTTTCATGTTCTTCTTCTTAAATCTCATTTATTATAAGTGATTTTACTTGGAAATGTTATTATGAAGACATGAATATTATCTTGAAAGTTAAGATGATGTACAAGTATGAAATTAGTTACATGTTATTGGATTTTAGCATGTTACTATTCTTATCCTGAATTCACGTTGAGTGATTCTCCATGTTGTACTTAGGGTTCCAGAAAGTTTTAAAATATGAGAATGGGCTTGTATGCTTTTACATGTCATGCTAAATTATGGGTGAATTATATTTCCATGTCTAGCTTAAGTGTAGTGATGAGTATGCTTACCTAAGTCTAGCATGAGGTTGTAATTGACTTGAACTTGTGTTCTTTGAGGTTTTCACCGGATTTTATCCATGATTTCTTTAAGGAGGAGTTATGATTAAATTATGAGAACATGTGCATAGTTTGATGATGATTTGTTCATAATGCATATGTTTATGCCTAGAATTGAATATTATTACTATGTACACACAAATGGGGTTAATCGTGGTGATTATTTGAGACATATGGATCAGAAATGATGTATATATGGCTGATGGGAGCACATCTGATGAACTATAATTCAGTAGTGTTGCTCAAGTATGTACCATATTGCATGCATCACAAAAAGGGTTTTATGAATGAGATTAATCGAGATTTGTCGTGATTGATTATTTGGATGCAATTGGGTGATGTTTCTTGCGGGATTAATTGATCAAAGGCTTATTGATTCAGTTTTATGCCTGAAAGGGTTTTATGTCCCTTGAGGATGAGTTTTCTACCCCGGTTGAGAAGAGCAGAAATGCTATAAGGAGACCAAACTACTAAGATCATCCGGACCCTGAGAATCCAGGATAGTTTGCCCGAGTACACCAGCTTACCAAGGGGTATCTTCCCTGTTAGAGATTTTACCCAAATCATACAATTCCTTCGGATTTTTCAATCAAGGATTGTCCGGAGTGAGCAAGGGCTGCTTATGCTTCAGCTAATTAAACAAGATTGTTTTCTATATGCATGATTATGGTTAGTGTGTTAGAGACAAGTTATATGCACGGTTAATGCTTCTCATTGAGAATGGTTATGCATGATTATGTTAGTGTGTTTGAGACACTTTTCATACAAGATGAATGCTTATGATTGAGAATGGTTATGCATGATTATGGCTAGTGTGTTAGAGACACTTTACATGCAGGGTTAATGCTTCTAATTGATAATGGTTATGCATGATTATGTTAGTATGTTTGAGACACTTTTTATGCAGGATGATCACTTATGATTAAGTATGGTTATGCATGACTATGGATAGTGCATTTGATATACTCTTATGTAGGATGAATCTAAGCATTGTGAATGTGTGATCCAAATTGAGATGATATTACGACATGACATGTGTGATGGATTGTGTGTGAAATACCTACGATGATTTTAGAATGATCATCTTGAAGTATAAAAACCTTGCTAAGTGTTTACTCACCCCTCTTTCTCGTGTCTTTTCTGTTTTGGAGCTGCATGGTGCGTCATGCAGGTGACTAGGACTCCCTCTATGAGGAGCAATTGGTGGGCAGTCTAGAGTAAGAGAGGGTGCCGTGAGGCCCTACGTTCCTTCCTCATTTATGCTGCTTGTTGTTTAGAGTTTTATGTCTTGATGACATTATTATATACTTTGTTCACCATTTTGGATTTAGACTCATAATAACATTATGACTTAAGCCATGTGTGAGGGCTTAGTAATTAAGGAGTGGGTACTTGTTGAGGACTAATTATGATTATGTTGCCCTTTATGTTTCCTTATTTCCTCTTGTACAAAGTAAATGCGGTGCGCTACTCCATGTTGTTTCACCCGTTTAAGGGGTTAAATCTTCTGCATAGGTCAATAATTGGTCGCCCTTGTGCACACCGACCTTCCCTTGGACCGGGTCAGGCTCAAGTTGGGTGGGTACTGAGGCATGACATTATACGTATATCAAGTTAGTCATTTAGCCACAAATAAATGGAAGGGTATGGTATAAAATATAATCATAGTCTTCTAGCTATGAAAGTTATGTAGAGCCTATTCTTTGGCCTGGGGTTAGGTTTGAATGAACTAGAGAATAATACTATAATTGGTCCCACATAACCTGATACATGAGGTTTTGATGATCTAGGTAAGCGAGATCTCGGAACTAAGGTTCATCAACCCTTATTTCATGTCGTGGATGAGGTGGGGTAGGCTTTGGGCAAAAACTAAGGTCAAATTTGTGGTAGTCTAATATCTAGTTGAGAGAACACTCCTAGTTGAGCGAACACTCCTAGTTGAGGCTAGCGTATCTAGAGAACCTTAATGTGGAATTCTATGTTGAAAGTATACTTGACACTGAAAGGTATGTGCAAATTTTGTTCTCTATGTTATTTGTATTGATTTTGACCACAAATTCTCTATCGGTATGTTTATTGAATTATTTGCTTTCTTTTGTATTGCAATTCCACTAAGTATACTTGTGTACTTAGCATCCTTTGTAGTGTAGGTTCCCAAAGGTGAAGATTTTAGAGGTAACGAGAAGGTTATAGTTGTAGAGTAGAGCCTATCCTCAACTTGATAATTTGTTTCCCCTACAAGTTTGATATTAGGCACAAGAGGGTGTCATTTATCTTTTATTAACTTGTGCATTTGTAGCAAACAAGTACTTAGTTGTGGGTCCTATGAATATTTTAATACTTTAAAAGTTAAAGGATCAATTAGGAAGAATGGGCAGGTTAGGCAAAGGTAAGGAGTTTGTCCTCTCTAAGTAAAGAGATTGAGAAATTTTGTCCATGGTTTGATTCTTTCTATCTTTTTGACAACACATGTTTTAGTTTTTATCGTATTTTACTTTGTTTTTATGTCTTTAGTTCATTGATTTTGAATTCAAAAAAATAAAAAAATGATAAACAACAAAAAAATATTGTGTAGCTTTTACAATTTGCTTTGATTGGTTTAACTCATGAGACATAATGAGATTAATTTTCTTTTAAGCTAAAAAGCAACACAATTTCCGATTAAATATACCTTATGCACGATGTCATGAGTTATAATTTTTATTTTTTTATTTTCAATCTTATAGTATTTTGTCACAAAATAGTCAAATTGGAGGATTGAAAATGTAAGATCTACTAATTTTAATACATTCTAATTAGTGTAAAAATTATTTATTTTTTGTTTGTTTTGATTTTCTTTGGGTAATGGGTTAGTTTAATTATGAATTTCTTGGGTTTATGTTTTTTAGTTTAGAAACATTATTGCCTAACTTAATCCACTAATTCCTACAATTTGATGCTATTTTTGCCATTTAAATTCTTTAATCAAGGAAGTGATCCCCACCATGGGACCCATGTCTATATCAAACGGTGTACTAACCCCTTTTGCCGCCAACCCACGGTGATTTTTCTAAATGGGCTTTAGTTTGGTTTATTTCATTTTTGACATCTAATGCATACATATAGGTTCACTTAATGCTTATTGGGCCCATTTCCTAGCCCAATAAGTGATTTTCTAGACCAATAAGTCACTTACTATAAAAGCACACCGTAGACCTTCCCATTTGGGGAAGGGCTGAGAATGGGAAGACGTAGAAGGTCTCTACTCCCCCTTCCCAAAGAGAAAATCTCATCTTAAGGTAAAATTACTTTAATCCTTTCTTAATCCTTTCACTTTTGCTTTAATAATCTCATGTTTCACCTCTTCTATTGGGATTATAGGTTTATTTTCATCAAGATCATTTCTTTAATCTTGATTATATGAAGTTTCATGAAGATTTGGGAATTTTCATGGATTTTTTTGAAATTATTTCAGTTCAATTTCGACATGAGGAAGACAACTATTTACAGTTCTGGGCAGACCGTTCGATTGCCCTGTCCAACTGATCAAACACTAGTCATTCGAATAGACTGCCTAGCCGTTCAAATGGCCAAACAAGCCATCGGGAATTTTTTGCTCCTGAACGAACGACCCAAGGGGCCAATCTATTGGTTGTACTATTTTTGGATTCAAATTCATTTTGGTTAGATTTTGACCATTACTTCTTGCTTATCTCATGATTCCAATAGATTGTATCTATAGGGGAGTATGAATGCTTTCACATGTCACATTAATTGCATATGAACCATGTTTTATGTGTTTTAGCTTAATTATAGAGATGGCCATGCATGTTTAAGCTTAGTATGATGCTCTAGTTGTCTTAAAGTCATGTTTCATCTATTTCTTCATGTTTACTCTATGACTGGAGTAGCTTATGACCAAAAGAGATTATGAATGCTTGCACATATCATATTAATTATATATGAACCATGTTCTACATGTTTTAGCTCAACTATAAACATGACCATGCATGTATTTTTTAGTCGTGCTTATATGACCTTATTTGTCATGAATAGGCCAAGTTTCGTGCATAATTGGACTAATTAGTGTATGTTTACATATGCTTGCATCCATTAAACATTGCTTACGCATGTATCATATTACCTATGTAAGATCCCTAAATTCTAAACTGGTTTATTTAATTTGTTTTGTTATTATTGTGTAGTTTAGTGTTAAATTTGACCTGTTTTGACTTGTTTTGGAATTTAAGGTGGTTAAATATGTTTTTAATCAGTATTTCCTTCATTTTATTGGTTTTTTTGTTAAATTAAGTCAATTAGATTTTTATGGAATTTTGGCTATTTTTTCAAAAAAGTTAAGGCACGGGTCCTGCCATGGGCCCCACATTCGTAAATTGGGATGATGGGTCCCATAAGACCCTAAAAAGATTTAATTTTAGTAATTAAGTGTTTCAAAATTTTTAAACTTTATTTTGGACTCAAAATAAACAAATTACCTATTTTTAGTGTTAAATTTTATTCGTACCCCAATTTTCTATTAGGTATGCCTCATGACTTACTATAAATAAAAAGACACAGGCACACAGCCTCATTCCCATTTGGGAAGGGCTAGAATCTGGAGGCTAGGAGGCCCTACTTCCCATTCCATAAGAGGAAAGTTCAATTGAGGTAAGATTAGCTTGATTTTTTCGTTAATCACCTAGGGTTTTGCCTAATCTTTTCAAATCCCATCTTTCCAAAGTTCAATCATGATTTCTACCATTAAAGTTTCTGATTTTGACCTATATTTTAAACCACTAATTAGGGATTTTTGTTTTGGAACTAAACAAGCCCTATATTTATAAGTTTTCAAGTGATTTAGGCTTTGTTAATCGGATTTATACATGTATTAACAAAACCCTAATGTGGGTAGGGATTTGAAGAGGTTGGAGCATCGATTTTGGACCAAGAAATTCACTGAAGGTAGGGTTTTCTTCCAAAATAGGTCTGTGTTTCGGATTTGAAGTTTGTGAATGTTTATATGGGTTTTTCTTTATATGGAGCTTTAATGGTGGGTTATGTAAAGCTTAATATTTCTTACGATTTCTTCATGTTTTAGTTGATAAATGATTAGAATTACCATTTCTTAAGCTTAGGTTTTATTATGATGAAGTTTGGAAGTGAGATTTGAAGGTTTGAGATGGATATGTGTATTTTTTGTTTTGGGTTCGAGAGGAAGAAGACAAACCAGAACTACAGTTCTAACATTCAAATGCCAATACTGCAATTTTGGTCATTTTGCTCATTTTCATGATTTTCTTCTTAAGTACCATTTTTTATGATTATGATGAGTAATTTATAGTTGGAAATGCTACTGTGACAACATGAATTTGATGTTGAGAGTTCTGATGATGTTCAAGTGTGACATCGATTACATGTTATTCGGTTTAGCTTGTTATGATTCCTTATCCTAAATTCATGTTGAGTGATTCTTCATGTTTTACTTAAGATTCCAGTAAGTTTATAGCATGAGAATGGACTTGTATGGTTTCACATGTTATGTTAAATTATGAGTGAATTATTAATTCCATATCTAGCTCAAGCGTAGTAATGAGTATGCTTACCTAAGTCTAGCATGAAGTGGTATTGACTTAGATTCGTATTCTTCGATAGTCTTCACTCATGATTTCAATAAGGAGGAGCCATGATTAAATTATGAGGCCATGTGTGTAGTATGTCGATGAGTTGTTTATAACACATATGTTTATGCTTAAAATTGAATACGATTACCATGTACATACACATGTTGGGGTTTATTTATGGTGATTGTTTAATACATATGCTTAGAAGTGATGCATGTACGGATGATGGGAGCATGTTTTATGAATTAGGATTGATGTAGTATTGCTCATGTATATACCATGTTACATGCATCATGAGATGGATTCACGAATAAGATTTTATCGAGATTAGCCATGGTTGATCAATTGGATGCAATTGTGTGATATTGCTTGCCGGGTTAATCGATTGGAGGCTTATCGATTCAATTTTACGTCCGAAAGGACGTGGTTTTACATCCCATGAGGATGGGTTTTCCTCCCCAAGTTGAGAAGAGCGGCAATGTTATAAGAAGATAAAACTATTGAGACCATCTAGACCCTAAGAATCCAGGCTGGTGTAGTCGAGTGTACCAGCATTACCAGGGCGTATCTTCCTCGTTAAGGAATTTACCCAAACTGCTTAATTGGTTTGGACTTTTTAAACGGCGATTGTCTAAAGTGAGCATGGACTGCTTAAGCTTCAGCCAATTAAGCAGGATTAATTTTATCGATATGCATAGTTATGATAGTGTGTTTGAGACACTTATATGCAGGATGAATGTTTATAGATATGCATGATTATGATTGTGTGTAAGAGACACTTCTCATGCAGGTTGAATGCTTATGGATATGCATGAATATGTATGTGTGATTGAGACACTTTTCATGTGGGATGGTTGATTATGGATATGTATAGTGTGTTTGAGACACTCTTCATGCATGACGATTATTTATGAACATTCATGGAAATGTATAGTGTGATTGAGACACTTGTCATGTAGGATGGATGTTCAAGCCTTAATGTAATTATTCATGTTATGGGAGATATGTTGAGACACTTCGCATGTAGGATAATTACTTATGGGTGAGTAGGGATTATTAATGAGAATGTGATCTCAAATGAGGAAATATATGATATGTATGATGTGATAGGTTGTGTGGAATGCCATGATGTTTTCAAACTTAATGTCTCGACGTTTCAAAACCTTGCTGAGTTTTATACTAACCCAATTTTCTCTGTGTTTTCTGTTTTGGGGCTACATGGTGCGACATGTAGACGATCATGTCCATCTTTATGAGGCACATGTAGATGATGATCGAGAGTAGGCATGGGAGCCTAGAGATCTTACTATCTTTACTAATTTATTATGCTGTTTTACTAGAACTTCATGTTTGGTTGACTTTGTCTCATACTTAATTAGTCGTTGTAGCTTTAGACTTACTTATGGCATTATGACTTGAGCCATGTTTGTTGGCATAGTATTGTAAGTTTGTAGGTTGAGACTTGGGGACTATTTCTGTCACGCCCCAGCGATGCCCGACCAGAGCCTAACCCGGTCCAGGGGCCAATCAAGCACGCGGGGGCGACGAAGGAAAAATTGAGAAATGGTTTAGCGGAAGACTTAGCCCTAACCACGAGCGACTTAACAGAATTACGGAGTACGCACATTCCTTTGAGCAAGAGTAAATAAGAAGAAAAGAAGAAGAGTTGTTTAACACAAAGTAAACAACTAGTCTCAAACCCACATGCCTAGTCAACTATAGCCCACACTGGCTCAAAATAAGTCTTAAGGAACACAACTATGTAAAGTAGCATAAAAATCCAACAGAGAACCCTACACAAAGGTTCTAAACATAAAGCATAAACCAAGAAAAATAAGTCATACAAGAGTTTCCACGATCACATCCAAGTCATCTCCGATCTTTCCTCAAAGAGGAGATCCTGTCCGTCTGCATATCGCACTACGCAGCCCCAAAGCAAAAACACAAGAAAAAGGGGTGAGTTTAACAAACTCAGCAATAGTTTTTAATATAACTATCATCATCGAAAATACGATAGCATAGCAATAAACTCATTCAGATCTAAGATTGACGAGATGTATCACTTTCTGATCACACATACACATCACCTAAACCTGCATCATAGTGTATAATCCACATAATGTCATTCATATCATAACAACCTGCATGAATGTATCTCTAACATACATATTCCATCATGCTTCACATCATAATAACCTGCATGAATGTATTTCTAACATACATATTCTATCATGCATCACATCATAACAACCTACATGAATGTATATCTAACATACATATTCCAACATGCATCACATCATAATAACCTGCATGAATGTATCTCTAACATACATATTCCATCATGCATCACATCATAACAACTTGCATGAATGTATGTCTAACATACATATTCCATCATGCATCACATCATAACAACCTCCATCAAGGAGTAATCACAATTTAGTGTCACACAGGTGGGAACACAGACAAGGCCACGAAGGCGTGTCATGGTCCACAATTCTACACAAGAATTCAAGAAAATTCAGGGTTGTCAATCCCTAAAACTGCTCGCCCTGGATGTTCCTGGCCGAGGATGTCCCATTCTCACATAGAGAATCTAGAGCAGGGGTGTTCGCCCAGGGACATCTCCTACGGAGGGGAGAGCCCGAGTTCCCACATAGGAAACCCTAAAACACATCGTAGCGGGTGCACAGGGCATACCACATTGGATTCTTAGGGTCCAGATGACATTCATAATAACAATTTTCACAATCCGCAAGACAAGTACACAACTAGTCCCCACATACTTCCATTTCTCTAGACTCAACCCGGGGAGTGCACTCATTCCACATAGGAACTCAAATCAAAACATGTCCTTTCGGACCAATCAAGTTTCAATTAAGCCCCAACCGATCAATTCGGCACACAATTTCCCACATTGCATCCAATCGGTCAAATTCGATTAACCTCGATAAAACTTCAATTGAAAATCCATTTTCATGATGCATGCAGCATGGTACATACGTGGGCAAGGCATACATGAATCCTAATCCATGATAAGTGCTCTCATCAGCCCCTAATGCATCATTCATAATTATAATATCAAGCTTCAACATCATCATTTAAACCCTACATGTAGTGTGTGTACTTAGTAGAAGCACTTCAGACAATGCATGTCAACATGCTTGAAATTAACTCACTACCACACTACACATGTTAATTAGCATCTAAACATGAATTCCAATGGAAATCATAGGAGAAGAATCATTGAAATCATAACTCAATTCAAAGCCCAACCACAAAGGCTAAACACATATAAGATCATTCACTTCATCCATAAGTCATGACATTCACTAACATTCATACATCAACTAACCACATTCTATCATGACAAATCAGTCCATTAATAGGTTGTAGTCCTACTAAAAATATACTTAACCATAAAGAATTAACCATTCATAACTTCAAGATGACAATTACAACATTATACAACAAACCACAAGTCATTCCACGAATCTCTTAAATGTATAACTTAACTTCATAACCTCAATGGCATGCCTTTCCAGTAGTATACTATAGCTCAAAACACTCCACATTCATAAGAAATTGGCAAGCTAAAGTGGAATCACCGAAATAAACATCATGCAATAGATCAAAAATCTGCTGTGTAGCTATTCGAACGCCCAGAAGGCCGTTCGATCAGCTAAACAGAAAAATTTTGAATTTATAGTTTTGTTGTTCGAACGCCTAGCAAGTTTTTCGATCGGCTAAACTGGAAATCTATCAATCTGACAATGTTGTCGTTCGAACACCCAGAAGGGCCGTTTGAACGCCAACAAGGTAGAAACGACCATCTTCTTCCTTTTGAATTTTCAAACCGAAACTCCATTGATAACACTCCAAATCACCATCTAACAACCTAAATGCCATTAAAAGTCCACCATGACTTCTAGAATGCTAAACCACATCATAACAAGATAAAACCCTATGAAATCGGGATTAAAAATTACCATTTTCTAATCATGCCATTAGAACACTAAATCAAGTAACTCCATTCAAATAACCCACAAAAATCAAGAGTTTTACCATAGAAAGACTAAAATTTCAAAGTCCATTACCTTATCCCTTGATTAGGCTTGGATTTGATGGTCACCCTTCTTGAAAACCTTACAAAGACATAGAGTTTGAATTAAACTTCATTAAAACCGATTTAACGAAGAAAACCCTAATTAAAAACTTAGATCTAGGGCTTGTTGAACATAAAAATCAGATTTTGAGGGCTAAGGTTTGTAGTAAAAATGCAAATCAGTAGTTTTGATGTTTAAAAACAAATTAAGACAAAGGGGAAATGGTAGATTTAGAAGGGATTAAGAGGAAAGCTAGGATTTAGTACTTAATTAAAATAGACTTACCTTAAACACCTTTTAATCCGGGCCTAATTGGGGATTTGGCCTGAGCTCTCCTCCTCAGCCTATTCCCAAAATAGGAATGGCTCAAGTTTGGCCTTTTATAGTAAGCTTTGGGGTATGCATGGGTAAGTTGTGGGGTATAAATAGAAAATAGGCTAAAATGGGTATTTCACAAATTTGAGCACTAATTAAATCTGAGAAAATTTTAAAAAATTTTGTACAAGCTTAAGTTGATGTCTGGGTTCATTTGACATAAAAACCAAAATTTTGACGGTGGGGCTCACAGGGGTCCCGCCAAAACCCTAATTTTTGGAAAAATAGTGAAAAATCTAAAAAATCCCAAAAATTCACATTTGATTCAAAATCACTTAAAACCACTAATATTAAAATTAATTTTGATTAAAACCATTATAAACACCATCTATCTTTGAAACCACCGAAAAATCAGAAAACGTGTTAACCTCACGATAACCGATAATTAAAGAAAACAAAAACCGGTTTAGAGATGAGAGTCCTTACATTCTCCCCCTCTTAGGAATTTTGGTCCCCCAAAATTCACTAGAGGTCAAAGGCAAAAAGATGAGGGTACTTCTTTCTAATCTCGTCCTCTGTTTCCCATGTAGCTTCCTCGAGTCCGTGATTCCTCCACAACCCTTCACAAGTGGGATGGCCTTTTGCCGAAGTACCTTCTCCTTACGGTCAAGAATCTGGATAGGTACCTCCTCGTAGGAAAGATTCTCCTGGAGCTCAAATGGCTCGAAATCCAAGACATGAGTAGGATCCGGCTCATACTTCCGAAGAAGTGAGACGTGGAATACATTATGGATATCGGCCAGTCGGGGTGGAAGTGCTACCCGATATGCTGTGGCGCCTATCCGCTCCAAGATCTCAAATGGACCAATAAAACGAGGTGACAACTTCCCCCGTTGCCTGAATCGAACGACACCACGAGTCAGAGAGATCTTAAGGAACACATGGTCACCTACACCAAACTCCAACTCCCGCCATCTCCTATCGGCATAACTCTTTTGACGGCTCTGAGCTGTCTGCAACCTCTCCCGAATGAGGCGTATCTTCTCCACTGACTGCTGGATAAGATCTGGGCCAGTGAGAAGGTGATCTCCAACCTCACTCCAACACAACGGTGATCGGCAAGGACGCCCATAAAGCGCCTCAAAAGGTGCCATCCGGGTGCTCGCTTGGTAGCTATTGTTATAGGAGAACTCAACCAGCGGCAAATGCTGCTCCCAACTTCCTCTCCACTCAAGGATACATGCACGGAGCATGTCCTCAAGCATCTAAATGGTCCTTTTGGACTGTCCATCCATCTGAGGGTGGTAGGCGGAGCTGAGATGTAGAGATGTGCCCAAAGCACCCTGAAAGCTTTGCCAAAACCTCGAAGTGAACCGCGGGTCACGGTCGGAGACGATAGATACTGGAATCCCATGTGACCGCATGATCTCCCTCATATATAGAGCAGCCAAGACATCCAAAGGAGTAGTCATTCTGATCGCGAAGAAATGAGCAGACTTAGTAAGTTGATCAACAATCACCTAAACTGCATCATTACCACCCGGCGTCCGCAGCAATCCGGAAATGAAATCCATGGTGACGTGCTCCCACTTCCACTCCGAAATCAGAATTGGTTGTAGTAAACCGCATAGATTCTGGTGCTCTGCCTTGACTTGCTGGCACACAAGGCATTTGGACATGTAGACCGCAATGTCCTTCTTCATCCCCTTCCACCAAAATGTCCTCTTCACGTCGTGGTACATCTTCGTTCCTCCAGGATGGATAGAGAACTTTGAATGGTGTGACTCTGATAGGATACGCTCTCTCAACTCAATGGAGTTCAGCACACACCACCGACCCTTATACACCAAACTCCCATCAGCCTTTTCCTCAAAGCCCAACACTGCCTTCTCCCTTAGCTTGGCCTTAAGAGATAGAGTCTCTTCATCACTTTTCTGAGCCTCGACCACGTCATCCACCACACTAGAGCTGATAGAGAGATTAGCAAACCAGCTCCATGTGTCCTCCAAAGTCAACTCTGGCCTTAGCTCAATGGCGTCCTCATAAAGGAGCCACTCACAAACTCACATGCAAGCAATCGTAGTGGCTGATTTCCAACTCAAAGCATTCGCCACCACGTTCGCTATACGATATCGTGAAGTCATAATCCTTCAAGAATTCTAGCCACCTCCTTTACCTCAAATTAAGATCTCGCTGAGTGAATAAGTACTTCAAGCTCTTGTGATGAGTGAATACCTCAAACTTCTCACCATAGAGATAGTGTCGCCAAATCTTCAATGCAAAAACTACGGCTGCTATCTCCAAGCCATGAGTGGGGTAATTCTGCTCGTGCACTCTAAGCTGTCGAGATGCATAAGCCACCACTCTCCCATGCTGCATGAGTACACAACCCAAGCCACAAAGTGAAACATCACTATAGACCACAAATCCACTACTCCCGGAAGGCTAGGTTAAAACTGGAGCTGAAGTTAGCCTCTTCTTCAACTCTTAAAAACTCTCTTCACAAGCTGAGTTCCACTCAAACTTCTCATTCTTCTTTTTTAACTTAGTCATAGGGCTTGCAAGGCTAGAAAAACCCTTGATGAAACGGCGGTAGTACTCGGCAAGTCCTAGGAAGCTGCGGACCTCCGATGCACTCTTCGGTTGCTCCCAATTCAACACGGCTTCAACTTTCGAGGGATCAACCACCACACCATCTCTCGATATCACATGACCAAGGAAATGCACCTTCTCGAGCCAAAATTCACACTTGTCAAACTTTGCAAAGAGATGATGCTCCCATAAAGTTCGCAAGACAATCCTCAAATGTGCTTCATGCTCTTCCTCATTGGCCGAATAGATCAGAATATCAGCCACGAATATAATCACAAACCGATCAAGATAAGGCCGAAAGACTCGGTTCATCAAGTCCATAAATGAAGCTGGTGCATTAGTAAGACCAAAAGGCATCACTAAGAACTCATAATGCCCATATCGGGTACGGAAAGCCTTCTTTGCAACATCATCAAGACGGATCCGAAGTTGGTGATAACCCGATCTCAAGACAATCTTAGAGAATACTTGTGCCTGCTACAACTGATCAAACAAATCATCAATTCTAGGTAAAGGGTACTTGTTCTTGATGGTTACCTGATTAAGCATGCGATAGTCAATACACAACCACAGAGAACCATCCTTCTTCCGAACAAATAAGACCAGCGCACCCCAAGGAGATACACTCAGCCTAATATACCCCTTATCCATAAGATCCTGCAGCTGAGCCTTAAACTCTTTAAGTTTAGCTGGAGCCATACGATAGGGAGCCTTAGAAATAGGAGTAGTGCCTGAAATAAGGTCAATGCAAAACTCTATCTCCCTCTCCGGTGGCAAACCCGCCAAGTCACTAGGGAAGACATCCAGAAATTTTGCCACAACACGAACGAAATCCAAAGAAGGTAGCTCCATGTTCACCCCCATAACACTAGCAAGGAAAGCCTCACATCCACTATCGATCCACTTCTTGGCCTTGAAGGATGAGACGAAGAACTTGCCATTAGAACGCTTCACCCCTTGGAAGATAAAAGGCTTAGCTCCTGTCAACTCAAACTTCACACACCTCCTGCGGCAATCTACATGCACATGGAACTTAAACATCATATCCATGCCTAGGATTACATCAAAGTCAATCATCAGCAATATAATCAGATCCATATGTAGCACATGCCCACCGATCTCCATAGGAATCATCTCAATATACTTTTCTGCTCGAAGAGAGGATGAAGGTGTAGACACATGCAAAGGAACATGCAACAACTTATAACAAGCATCCAACTCATGAGCAAAATGAGGGGAGACAAAAGAATGAGAGGAACCGGTATCAAATAACACTCTAGCATAGTGGGAGGCAATGAGAATCATACTTTCCACCACGCCAGAAGAGTTAGCCGCCTCCTTCGCTGAAATAGCAAAGACTCTCCCATCATGAGCCGGCTTCTTCCCCTTGCCATCAGGCTGCCCGGTAGGTGCTCTCGCCGGTGGCACTCCGGGCTGCCTAGGACCAGAATTAGGTGTCATCTATGCACATCTTTCCTACTCATTATTCTTTCATTACAATTCATATTACGTATATTAATCCTGTACAATTAAGTCTTCTAACATTGCTTATGTCTTCTACTCAATGCTCCGTTCAATCTCATCAAATCTAACCTTCACTTGTCAATCTTTCGCCCGACATACAATCATAGTTTCCACATCATAGTCCACGAAGTACACCTTCACCAAACATACAATCGAACACTTTTTCTCGTACCATCAATCACTTACCACCAGTCCACAACAAAGATCATATACTCTGGTCACATGCATATGATTCATAGCACTTACTATGTGCCCTTAGTCTTTACTAACGTACGCATACAATTCACACACATACAACATGCTTTTCTAATCAGCATAAACATGCAAAATATTAAATTATAAACTCCTAGCATGCTACTATATAATCAAAGCATGCTATAATGAAATTACGAGTTCAAGGTCCCCTACCTCGTAATCCACAGGAGTTTGATGGCGAGCAAATGACGGTGGTGGCTTTGATAGCGGAATAGGCATCCAAAAGCATCGTACTGAGGGAGTTATTATGTCCTGAGGATTTTCAGATATGTTGGAATTAATCTCGATAAGGTTAGATTAATTACACTCAAAGCATAAGACTGCGCGCACTAGGGCAGGCAGATACAAGGTCGTGCTACTAGAAATGGCAAGAACAACCACAGAATAGAAGCTGACTATTTGGAGGTCAGCCAACGGTTTAAAACACTTCGTTGGCCACAAAACATTAAAATGGACAGCATACTACAACCAGCGGTAACAATTCCGCATTGTCAAAGCCTTACAACATGGCGGAGGACTTGCTTGCGTACTCACGGATATAAGGGAGACAGAGGAGGGCTTTAATGGTCATATTGCATAATGGTGGGGACATTCCATAAACATACATTGATGCTCTAAGGCTCAGCGTAGGTGGCCGACAAAGGCGGCGTTATTTCTAAATGCTACCCACAACCAATTCATCGTATAGACGATTGTGCATCAAGTACGGCTTATGATGGAAGATATGGCACGACATTGATTGAGCCTTCAATGGACCGAGTCTAATGGCTGACAGTGTTACTTCCCCTTGGGAGAATCTGAATTTGGGGACTCTTTCCCGCATGTTTTGGATCATGCATAACAAAAGTGGGGTACAAGGGTAGCATCGGGCCAAAAGTGCTGGCCCTTGCCATCAATGGGCAGGGTAGAGCCCATTTTGGTCAGACCTGTAGCCCAAGTCCATGCAACGACAGGCGGAACAAGTTGGCCCTAGGATGAGGGGTCGCTTTGACAACTGTATAGGCGTACCCCAAAGCAAGGGGCATTTCGTGTGTGCAGAAAACATGCAAAGGAGGCTGGGAGTGGGGCCCTTTAATGATCTTGGGTCATGCCGACATCTATAGCTATCCGCTAGCCGATGTTGGGCAGCATATAGCCAGTCAGAGAATTGAAGAGACCCGATCTAATTGGGACGATAGTGTGCCGAGTTGGGGCGGCAGACACGCATCGTTGAGCCACGAATGGCTAGACGGGGCTTGGGGCTAGACTTGGGAGAAGATGGGACCCGACAGTCGCCGGATAGCGACAAGTCAAGTGGATGTTGGCCCAATATCATCCAACGTCCGATTGCGGAGGATGGATGCGGCCCACGAAAAATTGCAACTTTACTCTAATGCGGGTCAGTCACTTGCATGAGTCGGGACAATCGATGCAAGAGGCTAGACCTCGGCACCTCGCCATCGTCAGCTCGAGGCTGCAAACCCAAGGCCAAACAATGGGCGGTGGCCAGCAGTGAAAACTAATGACAAAAATCTTCGGATGAGAGAATAATTTCATCCAGATCAGCATCGGGCAGAGAGAAGCAATGGCTAGGGCAGCAGCCAGGGGAACAACCTCGCCGTCGCCGGATCGGGGAAAAGGCCAAAGGTCGGTCACCGTGGCCAGGCACCAGCGGCCGCAACACCCAGCAACAGAATGGAACACTGCCCGTCTAGATCTGAAAATGGTTGAAGAAGAGGTGGCTGACTGGGGAGACGGCGGTCCGGTTTGGGGGGTGGTGGTCTTGTCATTACTGGGCCGGAAGAGAGCCAAAGGCCCAGTGGCGGCAGCTGGCAACCAGCGGCACAGCCGCAGGTCGCAGTGAACAAAAAATCCAAAAAAAAACAGAGGTGGGGTGGTTTTTACCTCACAGCGGTGATCGTTTATAATTAAACTTTTTCCAAGTGTACAAGGTAATTGTACTAGGATAAGTATTTAAGGGTTGTCGAACCTCAGGGACGGATGGATTATTACTAAATCTAAAGAGGAATTTGTTGATTAAAAACTAAAAACAACTTAAACTTAAATTAAGCAAAAGAAAGAAATCAACTAGTTTAAAAGCAAGAGATTAATTCGATGGAATTTACTCAGAAAATTGAATCCACTATAAAACCATAACAATTCCTTAACTTTTAATCTAAATCTAGTGTGAACATGAACAAGTATTCTCAGCTACAAGCTAGAATTACTTTAGAAAGAATCATTAATTAACTTCCATGGCATGAACTATTTTCGACAATAGCACGGATCATCTACACTAAACTAGCTATAGGCATGACCCGTCTAATCTTAGTATAACTCATCCAAGTCATTAATTATCTGAACATTAAAACTATTGTATGACCATCTCATCTAAATCACAGAAATTAGAATCGATGCAAATATCAAAACCATATCAATCTATCATCTACAGACAATAAATCAACATAGATTTGAATAAACATTAAAAGCTCTTCCATTAAAAAGGAAATCCATATCATACAATTGTCATAATTCACAACTGAGATCTAAATTAAAAAGAAAAGAAACTAAAACTTATCTATAGCTTCATCAACTCCTAAGTAAAAGAAAAGTCTAGCCTTCCATGGTAGAAGAAAGCACTTGAATCTCCATTGAAAGCTTTGAATTCTCTTCCATCTTCTTCTTCTTTTTTTTCTCTTTAAAATCTACTGGAATCCCCCAATTTTAAGCCAAATATATCTTTTTATAGGCATAAGTTCCGTAGGAAGAAGTCCAATATGAAAAGGATTGGAATTTGGGTCAAACAAGGAAACTGCACATTATGCCGATTGATCGCCCTGCATGCCCGATCGATCGCTTGAACTGTATTTTTGTTTGAATTCACGTTATTCCGATCGATCGCCCTGCAGCCCATTCGATCGGCTACAGTGTTTCTGTTTTCCTGGACAGTTCATATTTTGTTCATTAAGCTTTCCTTCGTGTCCATATTAATTTCTAACTTGTTTATAACTCTAAAAAGTTGTCCAAATCACTTTAAAGCATGTGAAGACTATTTTTAATCATTTCAAACATCGTCAAAGTACTTCGATAAGCGCACTTTACCTACAAAACATAAAATACCATATTTTAGACATGTAGAATACAATTAAAATTTCATCTTGATTTAAATACATGTCTAAACAACTAATAACTACAAAATCATTAATAATTAAACTAAAATACTAATATCTATCTTAATCTAAATAAACTATAAATAACACTAAATTAACCTAATCTATACTAGCAAATAAGGTAAAAAGGCATATAAAATAGATATAGATTTCATACTTATCAAATACCCCCAAACCTATATTTTGCTAGTCCTCGAGCAAAACAAAAACAAAGTAAAACAACTAATCTAAAAAAAATAAAAATAAATAAAAGCCACTTTCGTAGGGAATCACAATTGCATTTAGCGTATGCAACAAGCCTTTAAACCCCTAGGTGTCCCTAGTTGGACGAGTTGTGTTTCGTGAGGGTCTGCAGTGATGATACCCACAAACATCAAAACCTAAGAAAAAAAATAAAATAAAACAAGAAAACAAAATTTATAAAAAATAATCTTCTCTTAAAAAACACATAACTATTTTTAAAAAGAACCAACCGCAAATACTTGAAACAAGTAAACAATTAAGATCTGATCACTTTCAAGTAAGGAATAATCCATTCTATAACCCCATCTTAGAAATAATAGTGCAACTACATATATACATTTCAAAAACATAAAGTGTAGAAACTTTGTAGTCATACAATTTTATTCTTTATTAACAAGCATATCTTATATGACCCATTAACCAAGCTCATTAAAGTTCACTAACTCAAAAATATAACAATGACAATCTTTCAGCTTTAACACCTCATAATAAACCCTCATGTAATAGCCATCAAATTCAATTGAATTCAGGGAATAAGAGCATAATATACATCAAAATATGACTTGTGCAATACTTAGTTCTATTAAGCTTTCTAAATAGTCCATATAACAAGTGTAGGCCAGTGTCCCTAATCTAGTTGGCTCAAGGCACTAGGTGTTAAACACCCCTTAGGCTTAATAACTCGAACTATAAAGGCTACAGAACCAAGCAAGTCATAAAAGAATTTATCTCAACTTTTCACCTTTTGACGCGATCCCTTATACTTGCCTAGGCACAAGGTCCGGTTACACAGTAAAAAGAGAAACAAACCTTTATTTATTTATTTATTTTTAATTTTTTTTTCATCATCATTTTTTTTTCAATTTTTTTTCTTTTTTTCTATGCACACTTATCCCATTTTTTTAAATAAAAGCTAAGCATAAAGATCTATCATAAAATATTAAACATTACTCAATTGCTAAGTTTTCAAAAATATATGCTCAGTTAAAGATATCCCACTAAAATTACAAGTAAAAAATCATAAAATTATATTCCTACAAGTTTCAAGTGTGTGAAATGTGATTTAAAAATATAAGCACAATTATCCAAGATAATGAAAATAAAATAGAAATTACTCACTTAATCATGTTCATCACTTAATTAATTACTTGAACTTTCTTCATGAAATTGATCTCTTTAAAAACAAATATATACTTTTAAAAGAAAATAAGCGATAAAACCCACTTAAAAGAAAAAAAAGAAAAAAAATACTCTAAAACATCCTAAAAGAAAAATAAGAAATAAAAATATCTTGCTACACCCCCAAACCTAAACTAAACATTGTCCTCAATGTTAAAGAAAATATATACTACAATGACAAGAATAAGTAAGAGAGGGAAAAGAAAGATCACCTGAAAGCATAACTAATCCACTAATCTAAAAGTGAAGTACATAGGATTGGAGAAAAGAAATAAATATAAATGATGAGCATTCCCCCAAACCTAAAGTATTATATCTCATAAAAAGAAGAAAAACTATAATGAGAAAAAACTGATAAAATAAGTAAATAAAGCCTAAATGAAGCAAAGAAAATAAACAAAAGGAAGGAAAAAAATATCAAAAACATGGGTTGCCTCCCAAGAAGCGCTAAGTTTATTGTCTTGAGCCAGACATTGCCAACATTCTCAAATATATCAGGGCGGCTGGTAGATATTAGCATTAGCTCTTCTCTTAAGTCTCCAAAAAGATGATGTAGAAAAATTAGAAGGCATGACTTGATTATGGGCTGATGCTACAAAAGATGGACCTCTATCATAAGCATCAAATCTAAAATTGTCTACCATAAAACATTCAGCATTAGAAGTTGCAAGCAAATGGTTAGACACATCAAAAATATTTATTTGCACTTTCATGTTCCCAAAGGTCATCTTCATTACCCCTGTCCTACAATTTATTGATGCATTAGCTGTGGCAAGGAATGAACGACCTAGAATAATAGGAATCTGATATGTGGAGTTGGCACCGGTCTCCATATCTAAGACAATAAAATCAATAGGGAAAAAGAACCGGTCAACCTTCACTAAGACATCCTCAAGGACTCCTCGAGGCTTAAGCACAGAACGGTTGGCTAGCTGCAAGGTAACTGATGTAGGATGCAATTCACCTAACCCTAGTTTCTCATACACCGAGTAAGGGAGTAGATTGGCACTCGCACCAAGGTCAAGGAGGGCTCTATGGATGGAGTGATCACCTATGACACAAGAAATAATGGGTACTCCAGGGTCCTTATACTTAGGTGGGGTGTCAAACTTCAAAAGAGAGCCAACTTGCTCGGTGAGAAAGACCTTCTTAGACACATGGGTCTTCGATTTATGCTTTTGAGTGCACAGGTCTTTGAGGAACTTAGTATAAGCAGGGACTTGCTTAATGACTTCTAAGAAGGATAGATTAATTTTAACTTGTTTGAAAGTCTCAAGAATCTCATCAGTCCTAGCTGTGCTCTTTCTAAATGGTGGGGCCATGTCAAGACACTGAGGAAAAGGTGCCCTTGGGATATAAGATCCCTCGGAAGTGGTCTTAGACTGTGGCTCAGAGGAAGGGGAAGGAGATACAAACTCTTTCTCATGTGGTGCACTAACTTCTACTTGAGGTTCATTAGGGGCTGCCCTCTCTAACCCCTCACTCCTATCATCTGTCACTGGTGTCCCCCCAATACTCTTGTCAATAATCCTCCCACTCCTAAGGGTCATTATGGAATTAACTTGTTCATTAGAGGGAGGAGCTCCCTCTACCTGAAATTGACCTTTAGGGTTTGGTAGGGGTTGACTTGGCAACGTCCCTATCTCTCTCTTGTTAATAACATTAGCTAGTTGTCCAATTTGGGCTTCTAACTTTGCAATAGATTGTGTGTGAGAGTGGAGAAGTTGGGATTGAGATTGAAGGCCTTGCAAGGCACTCTAGACCTTTTCTTCAAAACTTGGACTCCTATTTGGTTGGACATATGGAGGTTGCACTTGAGGTTGGCGGATATGGGCTGGTGGGACTTGGAATGGGTGCCTAGGGGGTTAGTTACCCATAACCCCTTGGTTTTGTGTCTGCCAAGAAAAGTTAGGATGATTCCTCCACCCAGGGTTATATGTGTTTGAAAATAGAATGTTCTCAGCCCTAGGGAAGGATTGGGTAGCATTCACATGGTCTTCGACAAGCTCAAGAAATCGAGAGGCAGAGGGGCACTCAATGATAGTATGGGCTGGGTTAAGGCATATTTTGCATGCATCTTGAGTGAAGGGAGTGGGCTGATGGGTTGAAGTCATAAGGAGGTCTAACTTCCTACTCAAAATATCAACTTTGGAGGAGAGGTCTAATAGGTTTTTGACTTCATACAAGCCACCCCTAGATGGGGCATTGTTTAAGGTAGATAATCTACTCTCATTTCTATTCAACGCAGTATGTTGAAGAGAATTTTCACTCAAGTCCTCAAAAAGTTTCCATGCCTCATTTTCATTTTTTATCAAGAAGGTACCCCCACAACTGGCATCAACAAGATGGAGGTTTTGTTCAGTAAGATCCTCATAAAAATGTTGCACTAATTGCCACTTAGGGACAGCATGATGAGGACACCTCCTAAGAAGGTCCTTAAGTCTATCCCAACTCTCATGGAACTGTTCAGTGGGAAGTTGGGCAAAAGTTGTTATGGCATTTCTCATTTGGTTGGTCTTACCTATGGGGAAGTACTTTTTAAGGAACCCTTGTTGCATTTGGGCCCATGTTGTGATAGTGTTTGGCTCTAATGAGTGAAGCCATTCCTTAGCCTTATCTTTTAATGTGAAAGGAAAAAGGCAAAGTTTAACAGCTTCATCGGTTAAATTTGAGAGCTTAAAAGTTGTGCATAGTTCTAAGAAGTCATCTAGGTGCCTATACGGGTTTTCATTATTAAGCCCATAAAAGGATGGAAGCATTTGAATAACATTGGGCTTAATTTCATAATTTTTAGCAGCGACCGCTGGCAACCTAATGCATGAAGGAGAGGTGTACTCATTGGGAGTGTAATACTCCCTTAGAGCTTTAAGTGGTGCATCTACTAACTGATGTTCAGCCATGATGGGGGAAGTATTGTGGGTGGAGGAATTGGTGGGAGAGTTTGGGGGTGTAGGGATATAGGTCGAGGGCAACTCAGCTCTCCTAGATGTTCGCTCAAGCTCAGGGTCAAATGGTACTAATCGGGGGAGAAAGAGCGACGACCACGCATACACCACAAACACACCACACAATTTTAAGTGTAAAAAGGGGAAGAATAAGCAAAAACTAAATAAAAAAAAGAACTAAAAATAAAGAGAGAAAATGATCTTGCAAACCGAAGAGAAGCACTATGCTTGTCGATGTCCACTTGTGACCACAAGTGTAGAGAGCACGATCTTCAACTCCGCCTGCAAGATCAAATTAAAAGAAGGTAAGAAACTAAGAATTAACCTAAAAACTAAAGTAAACTGAATCTAAATTAGATAGAATTATCCTAATACTAATTTAGTAACAAATCAACACCGTCCCCGGCAACGGCGCTAAAAACTTGATCGTTTATAATTAAACATTTTCCAAGTGTACAAGGTAATTGTACTAGGATAAGTATTTAAGGGTTGTCGAACCTCAGAGATGGATGGATTATTACTAAATCTAAAGAGGAATTTGTTGATTAAAAACTAAAAACAACTTAAACTTAAATTAAGCAAAAGAAAGAAATCAACTAGTTTAAAAGCAAGAGATTAATTCGATGGAATTTACTTAGAAAATTGAATCCACTATAAAACCATAACAATTCCTTAACTTTTAATCTAAATCTAGTGTGAACATAAACAAGTATTCTCAGCTACAAGCTAGAATTACTTTAGAAAGAATCATTAATTAACTTCCATGGCATGAACTATCTTCGACAATAGCACGGATCATCTACACTAAACTAGCTATAGGCATGACCCGTCTAATCTTAGTATAACTCATCTAAGTCATTAATTATCTGAACATTAAAACTATTGTATGACCATCTCATCTAAATCACAGAAATTAGAATCGATGCAAATATCAAAACCATATCAATCTATCATCTACAGACAATAAATCAACATAGATTTGAATAAACATTAAAAGCTCTTCCATTAAAAAGGAAATCCATATCATACAATTGTCATAATTCACAACTGAGATCTAAATTAAAAAGAAAAGAAACTAAAACTTATCTATAGCTTCATCAACTCCTAAGTAAAAGAAAAGTCTAACCTTCCATGGTAGAAGAAAGCACTTGAATCTCCATTGAAAGCTTTGAGTTCTCTTCCATCTTCTTCTTCCTTTTGCTCTTCCTAAAATCTACTGGAATCCCCCAATTTTAAGTCAAATATATTTTTTTATAGGCATAAGTTCCGTAGGAAGAAGTCCAATATGAAAAGGATTGGAATTTGGGTCAAACAAGGAAACTGCACATTATGCCGATTGATCGCCCTGTATGCCCGATAGATCGCTTGAACTGTATTTTTGTCTGAATTCACGTTATTCTGATCGATCGCCCTACAGCCCGTTCGATCGGCTACAGTGTTTCTGTTTTCCTGGACAGTTCATATTCTGTTCATTAAGCTTTCCTTCGTGTCCATATTAATTTCTAACTTGTTTATAACTCTGAAAAGTTGTCCAAATCACTTTAAAGCATGTGAAGACTATTTTTAATCATTTCAAACATCGTCGAAGTACTTCGATAAGCGTACTTTACCTACAAAACATAAAATACCATATTTTAGACATGTAGAATATAATTAAAATTCCATCTTGATTTAAATACATGTCTAAACAACTAATAACTACAAAATCATTAATAATTAAACTAAAATACTAATATCTATCTTAATCTAAATAAACTATAAATAACACTAAATTAACCTAATCTATACTAGCAAATAAGGTAAAAAGGCATATAAAATAGATATAGATTTCATACTTATCAAGCGGCAAAGTGGGGTGGGGAGGCCGGGACGATGGTGGCCGAAGATCATCCTCACAGGGGCAGAACCTTGGCGGCGGCCTGGCGCCCATACAGTTGATGGCTGTGGTGAATTAGCAAAAATGGCAGTTCACCGTCCAAAATGGGAAGGGAGGAAAAGAGTGGCGGCGGGCGGCCGGGACGCGATGGCCGGAGGTCCTCCTTGCCTAGGTGGAGCTGTGGCGGCGAGTTTGCGGCCATGCAGGTGGAGACAGTGGTAGATCCGGCCAAACTCCGAAAAAGGGTCACTGGCCGAAATGGAAAAAAGAGGGAGAGTGGTGGCCGGGGCGGCGGTTGCCGACGAGCCCAGGCCAGGGAGGTGGCGGCGGCGTCGCCAGGCCGTGGCCGGCCGGATAGAAGCCAGTGGCCACCGGCGGCGGTGCCCCGGCCTCACACAGTGAAGAGGTCCTTCACTGTTCACACTGCAGATCGGGCATGCCGAGCGCGCCCGATCCGCGATATACGTTGTTTTTTTTTCTTTTCTTTTCTTTTCTTTTTTCCTACTTCTGTTCTCACATGCCTCATCCGATTTTTGTGCCAAAAATTTCTATGACGCATCGAGGCCCATGACCTGCGATGAAACACCACTTCTGACTCTTATGGTCACGAAGATTACAAATACTAATACACGGAAGAGTAAAATTTATTTATCGAAAATATGACCAGAAACTGCAGAACATTGCAGAAATTGCAGAAAATAGCAGAAAAATACCAAAAAAATTACATAAAAATTGGGGATATTACACATGGAGAGAGTGGGATAGTTTTTTTTATGAGAATGCACTCATGTCGTGTTTGTGTTAGAACTTGTTACTTACATGTTTTATGGATAGCCTTTCTTAACTTAGATATGTTCTAGCCTTTAGGCTTGTAACTATTTTGTTATGAGAAGATGTAGGAATTGTGTTCGACTAAGTGAGACTCTAATTAATTTACTTACCTTCCGTTAAAAGCACAAAGGGTATGTACTATGTACTTCAATCTAGCCCTCTTGGGTTACTTTATCCTCTCCATTGCTTCTTGTCTCATCTTTGTGGATCGAGTTTGGGTCAAGGGAGGTGGTGCGGGGCGTGATAGAACATATTTACAACATGTTATGTAATTGGCTAATTTCATTTATCAAAACTATATCAGAAATTTTGTGCATGTAATCAGTCTTAGAAATCTGATTAGATTTTGTTGTGGTCAAGTCAGGTTTGGAATTGATAGATTTGAAAAATAGGAACAAACATGTTCTTATAGATTCTGACTAAAGACTAATTAATGTTGATGGAAATGTAAGTTTATTAAGTACTCATTCTCATACAAAAGTCACTTGGAGATGTTTCAGAAGAGGTTTTTAAAGTTTCATACAGATTTAGGGTACAAAGGGTAAAATTGTGATTGATCACTGGAAGATACACTAAAAAAATTGATTGATCGCTTATGAATTGTTGCACAGAAGAGATGCATTGATCAATTGCATAGGAAATAGATTGATGAACACATGAATCAGCCATTTGTAAAACAAAGCCAATAGTTTATCAATTAATCTCTTCATCGATATATAGATCGTGTAAGGCGTTGTGCCCTAATGAAACCATGAACGATTGATCGCTCTTTATAATAATAGATCACTAGTAGTTTTAGTTGCCTTAAAAAGTCTTTTTAAAAGAGTTTTTATTCCTAGTTGAAGTCAACGACTTAAACCAACTTGGAAACATATAAAATCTAGACGAACTCTTAAACAAGCCTAAAAAATAAAGTAAATAGGGATTAAATAACATATAATTATACTTACCAAACATGTGAATCCATGTTCAGGAGAGAGAATTAGAGTGAGTTATGATTGTTTAAAGTTATAAAAATGATTTGAATGAAAATGAATAAAAAAGGATGTTAGGTTGGCTTGTGGGTGTGACATGTAGGGTAGCACCATGCGAACCAGTACACGGCAGCACCATGTGGCCACGTGCGGCAAGTGCCACCCCACGTGACACAACTCGTCTATCTAAGGGGGGATTTCCTATTACCTTCTCACACCATTACACATCGTCTTTTCCCCATTTCTAGCTGTTTTAAACCTAATTTATTCTACTTAAAAGGTGTTTCCTACTAATTTGAGAGCGCTAAGTTTGTACGTTAAGTATCCTACAAATGGGGAAATCTTAGGGGAAGAGGGAGAGCTCTGAAAGGAAGAGAGGTAACTTTGAAGGGAAGATCACGAGATGAAGAGAGGCTCCAACTGCCATAACGAGGACTCCATGAGAGGAGGATAAACAATTTTAATTTCTAAATCAATGTTAGGATTAACCGTATTTCAAAGGATTCTTCTAGGGCCATACCCTCAACTTTGTTTTGAAAAGTTGTGCCATTAAGAGGATCCTAATGATACCATTAATTACTTTGAAATTAGATATTAAATTCTATTTTGAAAAGATCATTTATGTATTGAATGGAATTTTTTGATGGTTTAGGTCCTTAGACTCTGGGTAGTTATTTGGTATAAAGCTTAAAAACTATCAATTTTGTAAGATCCCTAAACTTGAACCGGTTTTAATTCATTATGTTTAATTGCTTTTATGTGGTTTAAGATGTTTTCTGATCAATTTTAATGATTTTTAGAAATAAAAGTGATTTCCAAATGTTTTAAACAAATATAACTTCATATTGGTGAGTATTAAGTGAATCCAAACCATTTGTGAATTTTTTGGAATATTTAAAATTTTTGCATATTTTTAAAAAATTAGGGTTTGGCGGAACCCCCTGTGGGCTCTACGATCAAATTTAGGGATTTTGGTCCAAAGCGTCCTAAACTTCAAAGCAAGTCACTACAAAAAAATTTAGAATTTTTTTTGTCCTAATGAGAGTTTAAATGGCCAAAATACATATTTTTAGTTTGAGATTCTATTCTCACCGCAAGTTTTAATTCATTATAGCCTATCCCTTCCTATAAAAGGAAAAGGCTGACCCTTTCCCATTTAGGAAAGGGCTGAGCCAGGAGACCTAGAGCCTAATCCCTAATTAGGCCCAAAAAGGAAGTGATTAGAGATAAGATTTCCTTAATCATTGCTTAATCCATAGGGGTTTTCTTAAAATCCTCTTAATCGTATCTTTCTCCATGGATTCAATCCATTTTTAAAGCATTAAATCACTGTTTTACTCTACCACAAATCCTAACCTTCAAAAATTCGATTTTATGCCCCCTAAGCTCTAGATATAGGATTTGTTTTATGATTTTCAAGTCTAAATCTGGTTTAAGTGTGTTTTAACATAAAAAATCATATTTTTGGAAGGTTTCAGAGATGATTGAAGAGCAAATCCAATTCAAATCAAGTGGAGAGGTAATGGGTTTTCATCTAAGCCATAATATGTATGCAAATCTTGATTTTTATGTGTTTTGATTGAATGAGTTTCATACTTAGGATTTTAATGGTAGCTGTGCAAAAAGTTAATCTTTTGACTTGATTACTTAGGGTTTTGATTTAAAATGAGTTGATTTAATGTTCTAGAATATTTAATTTAATTTTGATGGTATATGAGGCTTGGGATGAAGGTTTTATGGTTTAACAATGGAGTTTCGATTTTGAATTTTGAAAGGAAGTGCTTGGTGGCGATCGATCGGCCACACATCAGTTTTTTTGGCCTTTTTGATTTTCATGCTTATTTTGGTACTTTCCTCCCAATTAATGTTTCCAATAATTATGAAGAGTATTTTATACTGAAATTAAGCTACTTGAAGGGTGTAAAATTTGTGATGGAGATTTATGAGGTATGCTTAAGTACTTGTTATGTGGAATTATATGTTGATAGATGTACATGTTAACATTGAGTTATCTTAAATCTATGGATAATGGAATTCTTATGATTGGAGCATATTTCCAGTAGGGATATTACATGGTAAATGATAAGATATGCCATCATATAATGAGAATGGATTGTGGGTGAATGATGTTATTATGTTATAGCTTCATGTGTAGAATAATCATGCTTGTAGGAGTTAAGCATTTGATTTCACATGAACGGGTTTATGGTTTATGGTAGATTTGAGTTATAATCATGATTTGAATGTTAAGCATGCATGTTTTGCCTTATTAGCTTATATCAAAGCATTGGTCATGTACTTAGGAAATGCATGAACACACAAGTGTGGAGAATTTACTATGAAATCATGGTTATTTATAATTTGATTATAATGCATGAAGGGACTAATGGGAGCACATTCCATGTGTTGGAATTCATGTAGAGAACGCTCACATATGCATCATGTTGCACGCATCATGAATGGATTTCATGAAAGAGATTTTTATCAATGATTAGTCATAGTTGATCGATTGTATGCAATGATGTGAGATTGTGTGCCGGATTAATCGATTGTTGGCTTAATCAGAATTTGGTTGGCCCAAAAGGACATGATTTTGATTTGAGTTCCTATGTGGAACATAGATACTCCCCCGATTGAGTCGACTTGAGATATATAAAGATGAAGGATGGACTCATCTTGCGGTTGAGATTTCTTGAGATAGTCAAACCTAGACATTGAGCACCCAAGGTGGTATGCCTCCATGCACCGGCTACCACGTGTTCTAGTTAATACAAACTCTTCCACCACAGAGATGCCCAGAGTAAACACACTGTTCTAGTTAATTCAGACATTCCTGACCTAGACTGTCCAGAGCGAGTAGAACTGATCTAGTTAATTCGGACTTCCTATGTAGATTGTCCAGAGTGAGCAGGGGGTTGACTACCCCTACACCTTAGTTTTTCTTATGGAATTAGGACCGTGTCCAGAGCAGGCAATGCCCTAGGTTTCCGGTTAGGAAATCGGACTACATCCAGAGTGGGTGATATGATTGTATTCCTAATATGATTGTATTCCTCTCCATGATTGAGACATTCACCATTTGATGATAATGCATGTGTATGAGATCATATTATGCCCAGATTACACAAGTTGTGTAGAGATATTTGAGATTATATGACACATGTGGATACGATTTATTATGCTTGATCTTGATGTAGTGTGGTTTAGACACTTGTCGTGCAGATGAATGAGCTATGGAATATATGAGATTTATATGAATACATGATCTGAATTATGTGTTAGATACATTCCTCATGCAGGTTGATGTGATATGAAAACATGATCTGAATCGTGTGATTAAGACTAATTTGCAGGTTTATGTGATATGAATAAATGATCTGAATCATGTAATTAAGACTAATTTGTAGGTTTATGTGATATGAGTGCATGATCTAAATAGTGTGATTGAGACACTATTTTGCAGGTTTATATGATATGGTCGCATGATCAGAAAGGGTATGAGAGACACTTCTTGTAAAATCTTTGATCTTAAACCGGTTTTCGTTCCACTTTAATTATCGGTTATTACATAGTTAACTCATTTTCTTATTTATTCGGTGGTTTCATAAATAAATGATGTTTATGATGGTTTTAATCAAAATCAACTTTTCAATTAGGGGTTTATTTTGAATCAAATGTGAATTTTTAGGATTTTTTTGAATTTTTACTTTTTTTCCGAAAATTAAGGTTTGGCGGGACCCCCTTGGGTCCCACCGTTGAAATTTGGATTTTTGTGTCAAATGAACCCAAACATCAACTTAAGCTCATATAAAAAATTTTAGAATTTTCTCAGATTTAATTAGTGACCAAATTTGTAAAATACCCATTTTTAGCCCAAAATTCTACTTACACCCCATTATTTCAATTAGTACAACCCAAACCTTACTATAAAAGGCTAGACTGGAGCCATTTCTATTTTGGGAATAGGTTAAGAAAGGAGAGGTCAGGCCTAATCCCCAATTAGGCCCGGATTAGAAGGTGTTTAAGGTAAGTCCATTCTAATTAAGCACCAAATCCTAACTTTTCTCTTAATCCCTTCTAGATCTACCATTTCCCCTTTGTTTTGATTCATTTTTAAACATCAAAACTACTGATTTGCATCTTTACTTCAAACCCTAGCTCTAAAAATCCGATTTTTATGTTCAACAAGCCCTATATCTAAGTTTTTAATTAGGGTTTTCTATTTTAAATCGGTTTTAATGGAGTTTAATTCAAACTCTATGTCTTTGTAAGGTTTTCAAGAAGGGTGACTATCAAATCCAAGCCTAATCAAGGGATAAGGTAATGGACTTTCGAAATTTCAGTCTTCCTATGGTAAAACACTTGATTTTGTGGTTTGTTTTGAATGGAATTACTTGATTTAGTACTTTAATGGCATGATTAGTAAATGGTAATCTTTAATCCCGATTTCATAGGGTTTTATCTTGTTATGATGTGGATTAGTATTCTGGAAGTTATGGTGGACTTTTAATGGCATTTAGGTTGTTAGATGGTGATTTTGAGTTTTATTAATGAAGTTTCGGTTTGAAAATGCAAAAGGAAAAAGAAGGTTGAATCTGCCTTGTTGGCATTCGAATGGTCATCCAGGGCGTTCGAACGGCAACACTGCAGTTTTGACATTTTTTCCCATTTAGCCGATCGAACGGCCCTGTAGGGCGTTTGAACGACTACACTGCAGGATTTGACAATTTTATGTATAATGCTTATTTTGACATATCTACTTCAAAATATCATTTTTATGTTTATGTGGAGTATTTTGATCTATAATAAGCTACTTGAAGAGCATTTTATTGATGTTAGAAGTTGTAGTATATATATTTAGAGTTATGTGGAATGACTTGTGGTTGGTTATATGATGTTGGAATTACCATCTTGAAGTTATGAATGGTTGATTCTCTATGGTTAGGTGTATTTTCAATAGGGCTACAGTATACTAATGGGCTGATATGTCATGTTAAGATGTGGTTAATTGATGTGTGAATACTAGTGTTATATCTTGACTCAAGTATAAAGTGAATGATCTTATATGTGGTTAGCTTATGGTTAAGCTTTGATTTGAGTTATGATTTTAATGATTTTTCTCCTATAATTTCCGCTAGAATTCATTATTAGATGTTAATGCTCATGTGTAGTGTAATGGTGAGTGAATTACAAGCATGTTGATATGCATTGAGTGAAGTGCTTCTACTATGTGCACACACACACACATGTGGGGTTTAATGATGACGATGAGCATTGATATTATGATTATGAATGATGCATTAGGAGCTAATGAGAGCACTTATTATGAATTAGGATTCATGTATGCCTTGCCCACGTATGTACCATGTTGCATGCATTATGAAAAATGGATTTCCAATTGAGGCTTTATCGAGGTTAATCGAGTTTGATCGATTGGGTGCAATGTGGTGAAATTGTGTGCCGGATTGATAAGTCATGGCTTAATCGAAACTTGATTGGTCTGAAAGGACATGTTTTGATTTAAGTCCTGTGTGGAACAGCCAAGGAGAAACCATTAGACATTTGTGGTATGAGACGCATTATGTCGATGGATAGCTCTAAGGTTCGTTGTCCTAGTGCTTAGTAAAATTTGCTTCTATTGCGTCACGAATACTCATGGTATGGGATGTGAGGACTAGAGTCGACATAGAGGTATTTTTACGTGCACACTCCGAGTCGGGTTGAGTCTAGTTAAATGGAATTCATGGTTTATGTTTGGTTTAATATCATGACATCATGCATCATGGATCGGACTTCATGAACAAGGTTTTACCATTGGTTAATCGGAATTGATCTGTTGTATGCAATGGTTGAGATTGTTTGTCGGATTAATCGCTCGGTGAATTAATCAAAAGTTGGTTGGTCCGAAAGGACATGTTTTTTATTTGAGTTCCTATGTGGAACATGTGCACTCCCTGGGTTGAGTCTAGTTAAATGGAGTTATATAGGGACGAGTTGTGTACTTGTCTTGCGGATTGAGATTATTATGATTATCTGGACCCTGAGAATCCAGTTGGTTTGTCCGAGTGCACCGGCTTACCAGGTATTGTTGCTTGAGACTTCGGTCTTGATAAGCAAGAGTTGCTCGAAGGCTTTGGCCTTGAGGAGCAAGAGTTTCTTTTGGTTTTGATAAGCAGGAGTTGTTCGAAGGCTTTGGCCTTGAGGAGCAGGAGTTGCTTGAGACTTCGGTCTTGATAAGCAAGAGTTGCTCGAAGGCTTTGGCCTTGAGGAGTAGGAGTTGCTTGAAACTTCGGTCTTGATAAGCAGAAGTTGCTTGAGACTTCGGTCTTGATAAGCAGGAGTTGCTTGAGACTTCGGTCTTGATAAGCAAGAGTTGCTCGAAGGCTTTGGCCTTGAGGAGCAGGAGTTGTTTGAGACTTTGGTCTTGATAAGCAGGAGTTGCTCGAAGGCTTTGGCCTTGAGGAGCAGGAGTTGCTTGAGACTTCGGTCTTGATAAGCAGGAGTTGCTCGAGGACATTGGCCTTGAGGAGCAGGAGTTGCTTGAGACTTCGGTCTTGATAAGCAAGAGTTGCTCGAAGGCTTTGGCCTTGAGGAGCATGTCTATTTGATAAGTGTTGCTCGAGGGCTCTGGCCTTGAAGAGCAGGTTTATTCTCTATGTGTATGGACTTGCATGTTGGACTAGTGTGTGTGTGTGTGTGGCACTTATATATGCATGATGAATGAGAATGTTAATGCATGATTGGATATGTATGTTAGAGATACATTTCATGCAGGTTGATATGATGTGATGCATGGTTGGATATGTATGTTAGAGATACATTTCATGCAAGTTGATATCATAGAGATACATTTCATGCAAGTTGATATGATGCGATGCATGGTTGGATATGTATGTTAGAGATACATTTCATGCAGGTTGATATGATGTGATGCATGATTAGATATGTATATTAGATATACATTTCAGGTCTAGTTTTGAAGGGCTCATCAATACGAGTCCATCGGTACTAAGATCGTGCAATTCCGACTTCGGGATAAGAAGTTATCGTGTTTTGAAGTTGGAATTGTATTTGAATGAAATAATAACAAAATAATAGAATTGATGACGTCAGCGTGCCGAGTCGAGCCGAGCCGGAGCCACGCCGAGTCGGAGCCGCGCTGAGCCGAGCCACCAGATCTCGGCCGTCTGCGCGATGCGGGGCCGCGCGATCGGACGGCCGATCGCGCAAAGCGCGCAGGATGCGCGGCGCGTCCACATGAACGCGCGCGGGATGCTTGGCGCGCCCGCGCGAATGAGCATGACGCGCGCCGCATGATCGCGCACACCGTGCGTGCGCACAGTGCGGCAGTGCCGCTTTTTTGGCATATAGCAGCCTGACACATGGCGCGCGCAAGTGCGCGCGCACGTCGTCGGCTCGTGGGTCTGTTTCTATAAATACCGGATTCAATTCACTTTTCGGGGGAGTTTCTGGAGTCATTCAGCATCCATTTTCTTCCATTCAAAATGCGTTCTTAGCTAAATCGAGGGTGTTCTACGCAATGGAAGCATCAATTCTTCGAGTTAGCAACCCTATATAGGGGAAACGTCCTTGGCCAAGGGGAGGTTATGTCCGTCGCCTACGGGCGCGAAAAGGGTAAAATATCTCCGGGTAAGGGGAAATTCTCCCATGTTTTCTCATCTTCTGTTCTTCATTTCTTACTCATTCTAAGTCCGATTAGAGTTGTCCAAGAGGCCTTCCTAGCTAATTCGAGGGTGAGCAACGCAATGGAAGCATCTACTCCTCGAATTATCAATGTTATGTGAGAGAAACATCCCAAGGGTAAGGAGAGGTTCTGCCTGTTGCCTACGGGCACGGGAAGGGAAAAGTGTCTTCGGACAAGGGGAGGTTCTGTCCGCTGCCTACAGGCGCTGTGAGGGTAAAGTGTCTTCGGGGAAGGGGAGGTTATGTCTTCCATCTACGGAAGCAAGAAGGGTAAAGTATTCCAAAGTTACAGGAGGTTCTGGCCATAGTCTCCGGATAAGAAAGGGCGGACGCTTTGAGGAAACGAGCAACTCCAAACATCGCCACTTCAAGAATTGGAGGGGAGGATGCTTTCCTGACCTTCTAGTTTAATATGTTTTATATGACTGCACATCTTGATTTATTCTGTTGTGATCTAAAATGCTCTCTGCTATGACTTGACATACTCTGATCTGATATGACCAGTATGGTCGGATAAAATCCGATATGATCTGATATGATCCAACAGGCTCTGTAGTGTGTTCTGCTCTGCTCTATGATAGAGTGGGATGTGTGTTTTGTTAGTATTCTTCTCACCTACGTGAGATGTGTATTTTCTGATTTATTAGCTTCCATTTAACTCCGATGACTGATAAGATTTTCGTTGGATTCTGAATGAATCATTCAGATATAATGTATACGTATTTTATCGTATATAATTTTCTGATGTCTGGTAAATGTATTAGCCATTAGGCAGAACTACATTCGGATCCGATCTTATTGGATTAACGTCAGAGATGGTATCCAATATGTACGTAGGCAACCAACGATAAAATAGCGTTGGCCCGATCTAAATTAGTTATAAAATTAGGTTGTTCTGATCTACGCACAACGGAACGTCAAAGCTCCACAGTGCGCAGATGAACACTATGACTCTCGCACTCAGAGTCTGCAGCTCCTGGTCAGTCGGTTTTAATTTTTCCGCTTATTTTATACACTCCGATTGTGTTTTCCGATCTAACCCCCGGTCCGAGTCGGATGATTCGGGTTGGGGTGTTACAGTGTATATTCATGCATATTCTAAGCACATGACCAATGCTTAACATAAACTCATAAGACAATATACATATGCTTAAACACATTCAAAATAATGATTCCCAACTGAAATCAAAACAAAATCCACTATAAAGCTTAAATCCATCCATGTGAAATCAAACTTTCACTCCCACAATCATGATTTTTCCATACATTAAACCACAACATAATCACATCAACTACCCATAAACCAACCTCATTATAAGAGACCGCATCTCACCATTTTCCACATAATATCCTTGCTAGAAACATATTCTAATCATAAGAATTTCAACATTCAAAAGTTTAAGGTACTTTAATATCAATATGCATAATTATCAACATAATATGATGCCACATGACCACACTTAAAAACAATCCATAACTTTCCATAATCAATTCTGCACCTTTAGTAGCTTAATTTCATCATATAATACCTCTCATAACCATTACAATCATCAAATAGAGTAAAACATTGCAATGTGCACAAGTTTCAAAAATAGCAAAAACTGCCGTATAGCCGTTTGAACGCCCTACATGGCCATTCGATCGGCTATACTGGAAATCAATCAAAAATGTAGTGTTTCCATTCTAACGCCCTGGCAAGCTATTCTAACGCCAACGTAGCAGTTTTGACCTTCTTCTTCATTTTCAAAAATCAAACCGAAACACCATAAAAATACCTTCAAATCTTCATCCATGGTACCAAACATTAACAAAAACTCATAAAACCTTCCAAAACACTAATCTATATCATTCCAAAACAAAACCCTAAGAAATCGAGATGAAAGATTAGCATTTACTAAACCCACCATTAGAGCACTAAATCAAGCAAACCCATTCCAAATAAACCATGAAAAATCCAGATTTTACAATAAGAAAACTGAGATTTTGAAGACCCATTACCTTGTCACTTGTTTAGATTTAGATTTTTCTTTTACCCTTCTTGGAAACCTTCCAAAAACATAGTGTTTAAGTTAAACTCCATTAAAAATCGATTTAACATTGAAAACCTTGAAGAAATCTTAGATTTAGGGTTTGTTAAGCATAAAAAATGAATTTTGATAAGTAGGGTTTGAAATAAGGGAGTAAATCAGTGACTTTGATGCTTGAAATCGAATCAAATCAAAGGGGAAATGTTGGATTAAGAAAGGATTAGAAGAAAATCTAGGGTTTAAGCTTAAATAAGGAAGAACATATCTTAATCTCCTCTAATCTGGGCCTAATTGGGGAACTAGGCCTTAATCACCTCCTCTCAGCCTATTCCCAAAATAGAAATGGCTCAGCCCTTTCCCTTTTATAGTAGGGTTTGCGGTGCACTTAATGAACTAATGGGGTGTAAGTAGAATTTTAGGCTAAAAATGAGTATTTTATAAATTTGAGTACTAATTAAATCTAAAAATTTTTGTATGAGCTTAAGTTGATGTCTGGGGCATTTTGGTCCAAAAATCTTAATTTTGTCGATGGGGCCCACAAGGGGGTCCCGCCAAACCTTAATTTTTTAAAAATTAGTGAAAATCCCAAAAATTCAAAATTGACTGAAAACTACTTAAAACTCATAAATGTGAAATTGGTTTTGATTAAAACCTTTAAAAAATACTCAAATTTATAAAATTGTCCCGAACCGAACAAAATTAATATTAAACCACAAAAAGCATTTCAACAAAATGAATTCAAACAAGTTTTACGATAAGGGATCTTACACATGCTATATCTTATGTTTATATATAAATAGGGGTTTAGCAAGGGAATGATCAGAAAAGGGTATGCAATGTCAATTATGAAACTGAATTGCTATATTACCTTGTTGTGATGGTTTTCTGTTATTGTAGCTGTATTCAAACCTTACTGAGTTTTACTCACCCCACTTTTTGTGTTTCTATTTTGGGGTTGCATGGTGTGACATGTAGGTAGACAGGACCCTCTATATGATGAACGGTCGGGGGGAGCATAGGATTAGGTGTGGACGCCTCTAGACTTTGTTATATTTTTTTGATTTACTCCGTTATGATATTAGAACATCTGGTGATTCCTATTTCAGACTTGTGCTTATCATATGTTTTTAGATCTGTTTGAGACCTTAATTCGAGCCATGTGTGTTGGTTCAGGATTCTAAGTATGTGCGTATAAGACTTGCGGACTAGTTTTGCCTCTTTTGTTCTACTTATTACTCTTGCTCAAAGTACATGAGGTGTGTAACTCTGCTAGTTAAACCACCCGTATGAGGGGCTACGTCTTTCGTTATCGGTTAATCTCTTTCAATTCCGTTGCCCCCGCGCGCCTGACTGGCCCTTGGATCGGGTTCAGCTTGGGTCAGGCGGTGTCGGGGCGTGACAAATGTTATTGGTCGTTATTTGGTATGAAGCTCAAAAGCTATCAAGTATGAATGTTTGCTGCACTTGGTTCCAACGCACATAGAAACTGAGATATCATGGGAAAATTCTTTTTCTTTTGGCTCTTGTTGCCCCATGAATGTGGGTATAAGTTGTTTGGTATCACAACTCTATGAATGAATGATTTATCTAATCATGTGATTGATTTGTTAGATTCTATAAATGAATTATTTATCCAATTTTGTGAATGAATAACTTATTAGGTTATGTGAATAAAGTATTTAGCTAACTTTGAGAATAATTTATCTAATTATATGGTCTATAAAATATTATTAATTACAACGCAGAACTATGTTTGGATCTGTTCTTATTAGAATAACATTAGAAATATTATCCTATAAGTACATAAGCAATTAACATTATGATGATGTTGGTCCGATCCGATTAATACTATGTTATTGTTCTATTATAATTAGAGTGTGTAGTGAAAGTGCTAAGGTGCTAGAAGATTGTTACAACTTTTGTACACAAATAGGGATTCTACTGGAATTTATTTTATAACTCTATATTTGGCCCTTGAGTCGAGTTTTACCCTTAAATTTGAGTTGTTGAGGGTCTGCGGCATGATATTATTACTCTCTCCATATCATATTAAAGTGTTCTAAAAGTAGTTCACTTTGGAGCCAAATAAGACACATTAATGAGTTAGATAAATATTATGTAGAAGCCCCAAAGTTAGAGATGTAAGTAGGGCTAGTCCTCGGCTAAATAGTCAGTGGACAAAGTTTGTCCATGTCTATGTCCGCTAATAATTTGCCCGTCGGTATTTTATCCACAGACAAAGCATCTTTTTTGGTGGACATGGCTATTGTCTATGGATATAGCCTCTTAGGCAATTGGATGAGGGTTGAAGTGGTTGGAGAGAATGAGAGCAGTGTTAACGATTTCAACTAAGTAGGGCAGCTAGGGTGAGGATCTCTAGATTAAGTAATTTAGTATATAATAATAATTTTTAAACTTATATATGTCATCTTCTTTATTTATAGTATTAATATTAAACAAATTAGTTTATTTTGAAAAGCCAAATAGAATTAGTAACATGGGACAAAAGAAATGTTTAATAACTAACTTTAAAGAAGAATTCAAATATAACATTAATATGATTGCATTTAAATTATTAAAGATTTAAGTATAAAAAAATGATGTTTAAGAATAATTAGAGGAGACATTGTATTTAAATGTTAACCGAACCTCGGACAAACGGCCAGACGAGGTCTTTATCTATGACTATGTCCAAAAATTAGTGGACAAAAGAATTTGGGCGGATACAGCCATCGATAATTCAGACACGTCTCAAACATCGGACGATAGACGTCCACGACCAGCCCCATATGCAAGTATATACATAGGTATGTTGCACTATATTTAGAAAAAAAATGTAAATTATATAGGCCCACATGTATTTATCTAAAGTAATTTTTAAAAAATAATTATAATATAAATAAGTTAAAAGTAATATAATAAGAACATTGCCAATCTTAAACCTCCAAAGAGGTTGAGTTTTAATTGTGATCGAGTTATTTTGGACAAGAAATATTTTTTAAATAAAATTTTTTAAAATAAAAAATATAAAATTAACTATGTATTAATATATATAGACTATACTAATACGGACACGGCATAAATATATTAATGTTTCTGTGAAAATGACATAAATATATTAATATTTTTTGTAAGTAGTGTACCAACCTACGTGTCATATCAATCGGTAGTCACCCATCACGTCAAGAATTATGTTTCTTAAAAAACAGGCTTCAAAACCGAACAGACCGTACATCCCGAATGTAACGGGAACGGACACAAGCCACACCACACCCGGAAATCGGGACCTGGCAAAATTCGACTATGATCCGAATCCGGATCCTATTTCTGGACAGATTGAGATTTGAGAAGGATCAGTGTCACTAGTGAGCTGAATGGAGGGCAAAACAGTCCACTAAAATTTCGTAGAGGCAAAATTTGGGATTCGTTTTCTCCCGACTCCCCCATATCTTCGGAATTCTTCGTGTCGTAGGCTCCGCCCCCGCCCTCTTGACGCCTTCTCCGATTTCACCTCTCCGGCTCTTGTCCGGCTTCGGCTTCGGCTCCGGCTCCGGCTCCGGCTCCAAATGGCGATGTCCTCTTCCTCGGCAGCCGCGGCCTTTTCCTCCTTCAGTCTCAACCGTCAAGCTCCCCTCTCTCCCCGCAACCTCTCCGCGTCCGCCTCTCTCCGGCTCCCTCTTCTCCGTCGCCGGTTCACTCTTACCCGTCGCGCCATATCCATTCCCTCCCGCCGTGCCTTTTCCAAGGTAGATATTTTCCTCGCTCAACTTGCCTTTTCTTTAGTAATGGGTCTTTCTCGAAATTGTCTGAGTTTGATGGGAAATGGATCTTTCAATCTGAATTTTTTGTGCTTAGTGAGAAGCTGTCTTGAAAGTGTAAGAATTTCTTAAGAATGCTTTTCTTTTGCTTCTCTTTAGAATTTGTTGGGCTAGAATGAAAACATTTATTTAGTTACTGTTCTTGAGAAGGTTCCTTTTGTATTATATACTTGTGGCTATTATCTTGTATAACGTAATATTAGCTCATCGGCCGAATGTGAACACTAGTTATCAGCCGAAGGTTTTAATTGAGTAACTTGCATATGCATGTATGAAGTTAAAAGGAAACTCGCATGTATTTGTAGTAGGCTAGTAGCAGATCTATAGTTTCTAGTTGTTGATGTAGTAAAATTAAAGACACATCTTTGTCTTCATTTCTTTAGACCATTAAGTACCTGCCTTTGTTTTGATTTATACAAATTGGGAAGCTTCTGCAACCTTCATTAAGAAAATATGCATTGAATATTGTCAAATTGGATGGCAATTTGATACTCATTGAAAATGCTTTCCACCATTGCAAATTTTATGTTAGAATTTTCTATCTGAGCATGTAAAAGTATCTGAATTTCTAGCTGATGATTAAATATCATCTGACCAATGTTGAATTGAATCCCTTCATTTACAGGGGGTTAGTCAATCAAGATTTTAAAATTCAGGATTTAAAATATGAAAGTTCAGAATATAAGCCAAATTCTTGGATTTGAGCTGCCAGATTTTTAAATAATTGGATGCCAAATTCTTGTATTGCAAGAATCTCGGGATTTAAATTATCGGAGTTCAAAATAATTAACTCTTAAAAAAATTAACCTACATATTTCAAATGTGACTAATACATAATTTACTAGAGTTAAATAACTTCAAACATGTTATTAACATATCAACTAAAAATATTAATATTATAAAATTAACTTTTTTAATTAATAAGTTACATATAATAATGCTCAAGACCACTAAATCATCCAAAACTCAATTTATAAACCCATAGTCATAAACATTGCATCGTTTTACATTTCTGCAGCTATTTCATCCCTCTATGCATTAGCCACGGCCCTTTGTTCCACTTGAGATGCCATACTGTTATCTAAATCTGAATCTACATTAGGATTTACTAGTACATTTCATGGTGCTTCTTCCTCTTCATGAACAGAATCAAATACATCTTTACTATTTTCTTTGCGAAGGTAATTATCTAATCCACAACAAGCAAAAACCATCTTCACTTGAGTTTCATATGGAAATGAAGGTAGATGATCTTTAAAAAATTTGAAACGTGATTTTAAGCCCCTAAAAATCCTCTCAATAATATTCCTCAAAGATGCATGTCGATGATTAAATACTTTATTTGGATTGTGTGGATGACTTCTAGCTTGTGTACTATACTCGCTAAGATGATAACGAGTTGCACGATATGACGCTAAAAAAATATGTCTAATTGGATATTCACAATCTATCAAATAGAACTTCCCTATTTAAAAGATAAATTGCAATAATATAAGTGTGCCCCTGCCTACATATGTGGAGACAAGTTCTATGATTTAAGAAAATATATTTGAATCCAAGCAAAAAAGAAAACAAGGAACAAATTTTCATCTACCAGGGATGCGAAGAGAGGATTCAAACCAAACATTAAAAACCTAACCTGTGGATTACTCTAATTCAAGCAAATTACACCCCCAACACGTTCAAATCAGTTCAAACCAAAGAAGAGATCCAACAAAAGCTACGACCTTTGACCAGAAAACGATGAATTTATATCAAAGACAACGAACACCCCTACCAAAATTCGGTAATATTTCGAACAAGTCTCACCTTTCTCCCTAGAAAAACCCAAAAACCTAATACAGGGAGCCCCACAACACGAATCAAAACTCAGAAAAACACAACCAAACATGATCCAATCTGCACAAGAAACAACAACAAATAAAAGAAGGAAAAAACACAGACAAAGAGAGATTGAAAGCTTGGGTTTTTTCCCATACCTTTTGGAAGATCGCCGGAGCAAAGCCAGGGGAGGGAGAGAAATGGGGGAAGCACCTCTGCCGATCCATACCTGCAGTGAACAAATCCAACCACCAGATCTAGTCGCCGAGCTCCGGTCCGAGCACCCTCTGCCAAGTTCCAAGCGTGTATGCCGGCCTTTCTTTTCCAGAAGGTCAAACAGTGAGAACGGCAGTTCAGAACAATGGCCTCTAGACAGCGTCGGCATCTGTTTTCCCCCGCGATGCCCTGGTTAATAAGGAAGCGTTCTGTTATTTTACAATACCACCTTGGGTGGTGGTGGTGTAAAATACTAAAATGTGACTTTTACATTATTAAGTATCCTGCAAAATCCTCTCAAGTTAAAAGATTTTATTTTTTGACTAACCCTGTATTTTGAATACACGAATCAAATGTTTAACTACTACCGTCATATTTAAAATATTGAATTTTAAATCTTAATATAATAACACTGGATTGTAAATATAGTATAGACAATTTAAAATGACTATTTTAAAATACTAGTATTTGATTTTCAAATCCTAATTGACTAACCACCTGTTAGTGTTTTCTCCATTATTTACAATTAGAACATAAATTGTTAAAATCTAAAAATTTTACAATGTGAACATTCTAAATCATTTTATGAGAGCTTTCTCTTTCACTGTCTTCATTTTCTCATTGAAAACTGCAGAGGCTAATTGAAATGTCAAAATCAGGATAATTTGTCAGGATAAAGGGTGAAAATTTTTAAATGTAGGCCTGCTTTATTCTGTTTGTCTATTCTAATAAGAAAAGTAGCTCCACAGTGGAAATTGGGAATCTAGTCTTAATTATTAAACAAAGGAAAAGGTTTATTAAAATAGAAATAATTAGTAATAACTACTGTGGCAAAAACTTTCAAGCAATTTCTAGTTGAAGAAAATATACTCCAGTCCCCTTGAGAAAATATATCTTGCTTTGTATTCGAACTAAAGGCTGCAGAAAATGTTGTTAGGTCTTAGCAGTGAGTTTTAGTATAACCAAGAATGTCATTTACCTTCTTGTCATAACTGAATTATGAAGAATAAAATTGTTACAATGCCATTCGGTTTCAATAACAATTTATACTTCTTTTGGCCATTTTCTCCAGGTTCAAGCCAAGAAGGAGACATTTTCTTCATTTGATGAGCTCTTAGCAAATTCAGACAAGCCTGTGTTGGTTGATTTCTATGCAACTTGGTAAGTCAGCATTTTGGATTCTAGAGGAAAATGGTATCTTCAGACAGAAATGGTGGGTTCCGGGTTGTGTATATTGCATTTATCGAGCATTTTCCCCATACTGCAGTTGAGCCTGTTTGGCCTATTTTACCAGTTAAAGAGAAACTTAATTACCTTCTAGATATGTCATTGTTAAATGTTGATGCTGGAACTTGTTATTTTGTACAAATGATTTTGATTTTCCTTGTCTTGAATGAGTACCTCTCATCTTTTCAGGTGTGGTCCTTGCCAATTTATGGCTCCTATTCTCAATGAGGTTGGTGCGGCATTAAAAGATATGATCCAAGTGGTGAAAATTGATACAGAGAAGTATCCGAGTATTGCAAATCAATACGATATTGAGGCATTGCCCACGTTCATCATTTTCAGGGATGGGAAGCCCTGTGATCGTTTTGTAAGTTCTCATTTATTCTTTTCATTTCCACTTGAAACAATATTGCCAATTGAACCATTTCATCATATTCTAAAGTTAAACTACTCCGAGAGCGTCCTGGATATATTATTTGCTTCTGTCATTCATCTATATTCAGGAAGGGGCTTTGCCTGCTGACCAATTAATTCAACGGATTCAGAGCTCTTTGAAAGTTACTTAAGTATAACTGGTTTGGTGAGTCTGTTTTGTCCCTATTACATTTCTTTCTTGTCTGTCTTATCTGTTGATTCAAATATTCTTTTTCTCTTTGAGTGGGTAGGTACAAGTAGGTGTTAACTAAGGATGTCCAGTCAAAAGTTTCTACAGCGGAGCTGCTATTCAGAATTTGCCAGCTATACAAACTAAACTTCCTGCTTGGCTTTACTCTTCTGATGTCAATGTCTTCTATTTTAATCTGTCCTCTACAGATTTGAATGGAACACAGGTTGCATAGTACCCACAGCTGTTCAATTTGTCTCTGATTACTGTTCATTAATGTTGTTGCACTATTCTCTGTTATCACTTTCATCTGCATATTGCGCAAGTCTGTTCGCGAATTACTAGTTACAGCTCTTGTCAGAACTATAACTTTTAGGCAAATGGGGATGAAACTGCCTAAGTGTTTTCTGTTGTAAATAGGATATGCATATCGTTTTCTTTGTTTGCTAATTTTAGTCAACAGCTGCATTCCCCGTTTGAACGGGGATATTGTAAATGTTAGCTGGGGAGCTGATGATTGAAAATCACACTGTCATGCATTTTTTAGTTAAAAATGTCCAGCCCCGGGAAGATGACCCTATTTTTTAGGAGATTAATTTGCAAATAATTGTTGTCATCATTTTACTTGGCCTTGCACCTTCTTGGTGATGCCAATTTGAACCCACCTTATTTGGCCCTCTTTATCTTAGATTTGCCAACATCATCTGCTTTGTAGCTGGAAGAAGTTTCCCTTCAACTTAACACATTGGCAGGGAAAGGCATATTCAATGACCCTTTATTTGTTGGTTGCTTGTTGGTAAGTCTGAAGGGACCATCAGAAGTATGGCCCTCCTTAAGTTCCATTTTGTTGTTCTTTTTATGATATTTTTCTCAGTGAAACACAAACAAGAGTAAGCAGGCAACTAAATATAAAACCAGTAATTTGGTCGCTTCTAATACATATTTAACCGGAAATGCTGCCAATCCACTGTTAGTTGCGCAGTTTGGCTGTGCCCTGGTTTGAATCCCTGCGGACCATAGTGAGTGAATGGTGCGGGAGAATCATTTATGAGAACATGAAACTTTAGCCCTCGTCTTGAAACTTACTCCCTCCGTCTTAAATTAATAATTTTTATCCAAATTTTTTTTATTCTATAATAATAGTTTTATTTTGTTTAATTTAATTATTTTGGTGTTTAAAAAAAGTATCATAAGTAGGAAGGTACTTATCTTCCTTTTTTTCTTAGATGTAAGTTTCACTATTTAATAAAATTATTATTTTTTCAAATGTAAGTATTAATATAAGACAAGAGTATTTCAATTTCTGTACCACTTCTAAACATGCTGATGTCTGTGAAAGGACCAACTCCGCCCCGAATACTACAAAAAAAAAACAAATTCCTGGTCCTGGACAAACACCATGAGATTTAAATTAAAAGGGCCATCACGTCTTCCATCTCTTTCTTAACATTTTCTTATTAGATCATCCGATGGAAAAGCTAGCATACATTTTGGGGGGCGAAGAGGCAGCCAAGCGTTTCATTTGTACTAAGTTTATTATGGGCTGGCAGTAACTCTCAGAGTTCAACTGAGAGGGAGAGAGTGAGGCTTTCTCATCAAGAAGCGGGGGCCAGGGGGAGGCTTGAGCTTTTTCACAAGATCAACACAGTTCTTCAAGACCTGGGGCAGAACATGGCAAGGATCTGCGTAAGATTGGATGGCCATTTTCCAGCATTCGTTGCCCAGGCGGGTTAGGTTCCAGCAGCACCCCAGATCGCTAACAAGCCCCTGAGAATCAAAGGCGCCTTGCAGCTTCAATGCACACTCGTCGCCCATCCTATTCGAGCAGTTCAACCACTTGTCCAATTCGATTTGAGCCGCATCATCAGGAGACAAGGCTGGCGGTGTGCTTGCCGGCTTTGCACCCGCATGAGCTGCAGCGGCAGCCACTGCCATGCATACTATGAGCAAGGACAGAACCACTATAACTTGGCAAGACTTGGCCATGATCTTGTATTCAGGCTATGTCTCCCTTATTTGGTGCCTTTCCCCTAATGGTTGAGGTGGGAAGGGATGACAATGGGGAGGTGGACGAGGGAATTTTATAGGGCCTTTTAGACATTCTTATATCACAGAAACGTTCTATGTTCTGATGTTTCAATTAATAACAAACTATAACTCTGACTTCTTTTTCAGTTCATAGAAGAATTGAAGGCTTAAGTTAAGAACCAATTGATTGCTCCGGGTTTTGATAATGCTTTGAGATTTAAAACGCCTTTTGTCCTTGGCCTTCACCAAGTATTTCAACTCTTTCACCCGCCACAAATGACATTCTTCTTCTCTCCTGCTTAGCCAAGTTAACCACGTTCTTTTGTATCCTTTTCAAGTAATGTCAGGGAGAGGCATTTCTTAATGAAGAAGGATAGTGTATAAGCTTCAATGAAGTTCAATTATGGGTTCTTCCCTTTAACCATTTGAATCGCCCATGGAAGGTAGTTAATTTCTATGTACTTACGTAATCCCATGTGGCCAGGTCTTAAAATGGACAACAAATTTGTGGGTCCACCATTCATATCTTGCTGCTCCACATACTGCAGAGGTGTGTAAGATGGAAAAATTCTCTTAAAGTTAAACAATGAGTTTCGTGTAGAACTGATAAATGAAACAGTATTCTATAAAACTGATAATTATACATTAATAATGAAAGTTAACACAATCCATTGATAATTCAATATAAATTTTTGTGAGTGCGGCAGACTAATCTCGCTGCGGTAGAGGAATATGGCTATAAGATGTGAGACCAGCTTTAATCTAAGATTTAAGAGAGCATTGCCCCCCCTCTTCAATACATTGGCTCACCCTATTTTCACCAGTAACTCCTCAACCCATCAATAAACTCTTTTGAAGCTCTTCCATTTATTTCTCATTAACATAACTGCAAGACAAAGAAGTGCCTCTAACTCCCCATATAAATTCCAACCTTCCCACCAGCTCTTGAATCCAGCCCACAAGGCCCACCACACAAACAGCACCCGGCAAGGGGAGCACTAGTACTACTACAATTAGCATGGCCAAGCAACACGCATCTCTTCTCCTCCTGGCCATGCTCTGCGCCGCCTCGGCTGCGCCGCCTGCCAAACCCGCTGAGCCGGCAGAGGCCCCAGAGATCGAGATCTACGCATTCACGCCAGAGGAGGCACCCGGGTCGCCGGTGTCAGTCTGCCTCAACAAGCTGACCTATGACTGCGCCAACCAGATCAACTCAGCCATCATAGGCAAGGTGCTCAACATGACGACGCCGTGCTGCGCCAGTGCCATCAGCATCGGCAAGACCTGCTGGGCCTACATCATGAACGAGCCTATGGATGACCCCTGCCACTTTTTCCACTATGTGATTGCCTACTGCTTGAAGCTCACAAAGACCACGGACGAGGCCCTCTTCAACTTCCACAATGATCACAAGCCTTGCATGGGGAACGAAGCATTTGAGGCTCTGAATCTGAGGGACGAGATCAATGGGGACGTGGCAGGGGATGAGAAGTTCAGTGATCAAATCTTGGAAAGGTTGCAGGCTTAGTTAGCTATACTATGTTACAATGAAGAAGTGGCCAGCCCGGCCTTCGATGCTGCATGAGTCCTTTCTTACGGCCGGTTGCTCATGTTGAGGGTTCTCTGCTTCCAAATGAGGAACTAATGCTTTGCTACAAATAAAAAGAGTTAATTTCACGTAATTTGTTTTAAATTATTTGTCTCGAGGCATGATCACTTGACTAATTAACTTTTTGAGGATACAGTGAAGGAGGATTGGTCCTTTTAATTGGTTGGAGAAGTAATATGTTTCTTAAAATTTTTGAGTCATCTCTATGTAAATTAGAGAAGAAAGATGCACATATTCTAACTAAAAAAGATCATAATGATGCCTTTAGTAACCGATTAATTTCTCCGGTTCAGGGCTTGAACTATTGCCCTAGTTAATGTACTGAACGCTTTCATTGAACTCCACCTGCATAAAGAAATGCAATCAATCAACTCAGCTTGAATAGAATAAGATACTGTTTGATACAGGTGTATCATTTGTTTCTTCACATGAGAAAGCCGATAGCTGTAGATTCTCGTTAGCTAACAAGATTTTTTTTGTTTGGAAAAGGTACAAACTCAGACTTCAAAACTTCGCTAAAAAAGAAAGGAGCCGAATTTTTCCAAACAGTTCTCCTGACATTGAGCAACGCAAGCTAAACTGTGTGCTGGCCCGCCGATTTGCTTCTCCAAAAACATATAGTTGAACAAGCACGTTTAGAGATTCGGAAAAAATGTATTCATATGCACCCCAAGAGTTTTTTCAGTACTCTATTTCTTATTTATCCAGCATAAAAGCTCTAAAAATTTTCATATATACCCCACAATAAATACAAGATTTTTTTCTTACTTAGACTTTACCCCAATCTACCCTTTCCTCCCTCCTTCTCTAGTGCCGGCATTGCCTGCCAGAGACCTCCTATTTTTCTTTTTTCTTCCTCTCCCTTCTCAACTCCTATGTGTGGAGGTCATTGCCAAAGTTGCAGCTTTTAACAAAGACATTGCCAAAATATGTAGCTTTTAGTGTTGATTAAGGCTACGACACTACAACCAAAAGACGCGGTAGCCAAATCAAGCCTAGCCTCCTGGCCACTGTCTGGTTTGGTTTGGTTTGGTTTAGTTTGGCCTAACCGACTAAAATTGGCTAAGTCCTAACTTAGGGGGCGTTTGGCAAATAATTTTAAGCAGAAAGAAAATGGATTAGTTTTAGATTCAATTTTTGAAAAGAAAAGTAAAAATGAAAGATATTTGGTTCAAGTTTTATTTGATGAGTTTAAAGGGAAATCAGATTTTAGCTCACTTTTGATTTTTGTGTGTAAAATGACAAAAATATCCTCCAACATAATTATCATACAAAAGAAATGATAGGTAGAACGTCTTTTTACATAATTTTAAAAATTATATGGTTTTCTTCAAGAACTTACCTCCTAGAGGTAAGTTCTTAAAGAAATTGGATTTTGGGTAATTCAGTATGAATTGACACAAATTGTGATTTCTGCCAGGAAAGTGATTTTACCTTCGAATCTCCCTTCTAAATGGTTTTTATATAAGAAAGCAATTTCTACCCTAAAAAAATGACTTTCCAATGGGAGAAAGTGCCTCCCAAACAAGCCCTTAGTCATGATTAGGAGACCATGTTGCTTTTGGCCTAGCCACGTGCGGCAGGTCTAGTTTGACCTAACTAGGCCATTCCGGCTAGAGGAAGATACGGCCAGATCTAGCCTGGCCTCTTGTCCACCACCAGGTTTGGCCCAGCCTAGCCAGGCCGCGACCAGAAAGCCAAGTTGCAACCTTTGCCCTTGTGGCATGGCCACGACCACCTAGGACTGCGCCTAGCCTGGCTGCAGCAAGGTTGCAAACTCGGACCTTTTGGCCTTGCCTTGCCAAATCAAATTTGGCTGAGCCTCCTAGCTACAGCCAAATTTAGTCACTGCATGTGCCAATCCTTAGCGGCCAACTGGCAGTGCGATGACAACTCCTTCGCACCATTAGTTAGAAGAGGATAAGGAAGGGGAGCACATAGGGTTGTGCCAATGTTGCTATCACCGACAAAGTTGGTGTCACCATTACAGGAGCTGTTGTTGTTGCTGGAGCTAGCACAATTGAAATGAGAAGGAGATGTAGGTTTTAATTAGGAAAAGAAATGAAAGAAATAGTGGGGCTTCCTGGGTTTGAAGAGCTAATAATTATATACTGAATATTTCATCAAAACATGGTACTCAGGGGATTATTGGGGTACACATCCACACATTCATGTATGTGATACGTATCATGTACCCATCAATTTTTTCTTATAAGAAGGTTGGTGTCCAAGTTTATTAAAATTCGTCAATTTGATCACATTGAACATGGAAGAAAAAATTATGATGTGATACAGGTCAAACAATCTTTAGAGTAATTTTAGTAAAAAAAAATTGAACATAGATGTAAATTTTTCTCTAAGTTGCTGTCATTAACTGCTTCTTTAGTAAGTTAGTAAATAATTTAACTCTTCTGTTCAATCATATAAATTAACAACAACTAGCATTTTGTAGCATGTATGAAGCTAAAAAGTTACACATGTCGTCATCAAGATGGAATCATGGACCAGAATTCGCTACAAATTGGTAAGGCGAAAAGAAAAAGAAATAAAATTGTCTTCCTTGGACTGGCCTGGCTTGGAAATAGCTAAGCAGACAACACCGAAAACCTGCAACATATTTTGGGGACATGAACTGCAGTAAAATGGGAAAGGGTACCCCTACTTTCACTTCATAAACCGTACTCAACTAACAAAAAAATCATGTTTTCCCTCTTCCATTTTTTACTTTCTCGGTACACCTTGCTTTTCTCTTTGTCTGCACAGAAAGAGATTGCGTGAATATATTACCTTATTTAACACTCCCTCCATCTCATATTAATAGCAACATTTAATTTTTCAATAAAAACTAAAGTAAGTTCATTTTGAGAAACTAAATAGAGCTATTAATGTGGGTTGGAGGGAGTATAATTATACACTTCACTTGTCTGACTAGTTATACAATTGGAGGAGGCTGCCACAAAAACAAACAAGTAGTAAGAGAGATACTTGGTAATTGAATCCAGTGGGTCCAAAAGGTCTTGTTGGACCAAGTTATGGGCTCGTCCCATATTGGTCAATTGCAACCAGCTAGGGTGAACCAGTTACGGTTTTAGGGGTACTTAGTACGTAGGAGTGGAGCCATAGCCTCGTACACGTGCCACCATTGGTTTGGTGGGCCCAAATCACACACATGTGTGTGTGTGTGTATATATATATATAGAGAGAGAGAGAGAGAGAGAACAACAAGGGAACTCCAGAGCGACAGAAGACCGACAATAGGAGAGGATCGACAACTTGCAAGATCCAAAGGTACTGATCGTGTCGGGAGGTAGTGGAAGATTTGGAAGCCCTAATATCAATCATAGAGAAGCTTAGTCATTCCCGGTGATGGACCTAACGAAGGAGAGCACATGAGGTTTTCTAAGCACATGACGACAGAAAACCTATAGAAGAAAGACTATTGGTGGACATAGACACGGTTCGAGGAGGTGGGTGGTGGAGGAGGAGCTCCTGCTAGACGATGTTCAATTTTAGGTGTGCTTGTTAAACTGACCATGGTTAAGCACCTCATGTTGGTCAAAGGTTGTCTAATTCTAATCGGACTGTCATTATAAACTATGTGTGTCCGATTTTTGCGTGTATGGCCTCCATGGGCTTAAGGCCATACACTTGAATTAGACACATCTAGAGAAAATCCATACATCCATACATAAGAGTCTTGTTGGGCCTCAAGCCCAAGCCCAACATGGAGAGGGATGCCCTAAGTAGAAAAGGGGACTTCTAGCCCCCTCTCCCTCACTCCCACTCCTCCCCTCTCTATGAGAAGCCCCTTTCCTTGGCATGAGAGAGAGGTCACCCCCTCTCCCCTCCCTTTGTGCTCTCTCCCTCTCTTGTCCTACCATCGGCCATGACTCCCCTTGCGTTGGGTTGAGCCACTGGTCATCTCCTCCCTTGCTCTCTTGCATGGTGATCTAGAGAGGATCCATATATCTCCTTTCATGCACCTTGGGCTGCGAGCAAGGAAGACAAAGGTCATGCCAAGAGGAAGATTGGTTTGAGGCAATCTCTTCCATCTATGCTCTAGGGTTGGTGGTAATCTCATTCATATTGTTTTCAAAGAGGTAATCAACATCCTCTCTTGTTTATATTGAATGGAGATTGATAAAGGGTTGTGTTTTATTGCTTGTGGGTGTTCTTGGCCACGTCCTTGGGGCTCAGCCCCTAAAGGTCAGTATGTATTTACCACTGGCTTTATTATTGATCAATCTAAAGGTAGATTTATTGCTTATATGTATGTTTGTTCTATTTTGTATGTGATTATTCCTTTTAAGGGATTAAAAAGCGGATTTTGGTGCATCCACTACAAGGGCTTACTCCAAGGCTTCTGTTGACACCACCCAACAGTTCCCCCCTTTACATATCTAAGGGTCATGTATTGTGGTTATGAAAATATTTTTATTTAATTATTAAACTAAGTCTATAAAAGTGAAGAAGACACACATAGGACTATCAATAGGTACCCATTTAGCTAGCTCACCTAATTAGAAGTTAGTTGCCAGGTAATTTATGATCAGGTAATGGGTAACACCCTCCCCCCTACGGGTTCTCATTTACATAATCAAAACCAATAAACCTTTTTTGCCTTTGTAGTAGCAAATTGATGATTTGTGATCGAAAGACTTGATGGAATCAATCATCTTTTGATTTTTTAGTAAATTGAGTCTTTATAGTGTCTCAAATAGTCAATTAATTGTAAGAGATGGATAGAGGAATTCTTTATAGTATTTTCATATAGTTTGGAACTCTTATCCCTTCCCCTTCCCCCTCCCCTATGAAATTGGCTCCAAGAATCTAAGAACATAAGTGTCCTTATGTCATATATTGGTATATTGTTGTGATCAAAGCAATGTGCTAAAATGTGTTTTTTAAGTTAAGTTATTGTCTGAAGATGGGTTTCTAACGGTGGAACGAAAATAAGACCTAAATCCATATTTTTGTCAGGTAAAAGCATACACACATATCCCACTCACATGCTTTAGGGTATAAAAAACCTTAGATGAAAGAATAGTGAAGATTGGAGATTTAAATAGTAGAAAATAAAAATTTTGATTGAAACAATCGATTGCTTCTTGGAAATGATCAATCGACACTTGAAATCACTGTGTAAAACGAAGCGGAGAGTTAGCTATTGATCGGCTTATTGAAGTAATCGATTAGTTGAAGATGCTTGAAGAAAAATACAGGGAGTGATCAATCGCCCTATAAAACGATCAATTGCTAGAGCAGCTAGTTGCCTAATTTAAGATTTTTCAATTTGGTTATGATTCTAAATTAAAGACTTTTTCCTTTAGGGTTTGGGAATTTATAAAAAGGGATTGGAACATAATAGAGGAAGAGAGAAGACCTAGAAAACCTAGAGATCTTGGGTGGAGTCTTTAATGGAGTTTGAGAGAGTTGTCTTCTAGTTTAAAAGAATTTCAACTATAAATAAAAAAGAATGATTAGAGGTGAGATTAGAGTACAAAACCCATGGTGTTTGTTGAAGCCTGTTGTTAAGAAGATCAAGTGAATAGAAGCTTTGTTCCAAGGGGGAGATGAAAGATTTATGTTGATCAAAAGAGCACAAAGGAGGAGGAGCTCAAGCTATGGCCTGTAAATAACTAAGGAATGGTTGATTCAGAATTCAAGAGTAGTGTGAAGAACCATCGAGTTTGAAAAGAAAAGAGTATTTTGTCTATGTAATCGGTAATTCTGTAATGTTAAGTTTACATATTGCATAGTTGATATGGATAGTGTCCTGTGGTTTTTCCATGGTTGGGTTTCTACGCAAAAACTCTTGCGTGTTTTAGTTGCTGATTTGATTGCGAATTTCTCGTTAAATACATTTGAAATTAGGAACATTAAATTGAACAAATCTAGGTTTATTTTGTTTTAAAGGGGGGAAATAAATCTTATAACTTAATTGCAAGTTATTGGTACTTTATTTTCTCTATTTGTCTATACCACACACATATCCAACAAACCAACAAGGAAAACCACATCTGCTCCCTACAAGAGGATATCATTGGGCACCTATAGTCCTTGCCATCCCCATCCACGACCACCCTCTCTCTTCCCTTTCTACCTTTCGTTCTTCCCCCTTCCTGAGATTTCTTTTTTGCTAATCCCTGATTGGCCCAGTCATCCAGGTCACCAGTTCTACTGGTCGAATCAATGTTGTCCAACAACCAGGATGACTTGTTCTAGATTTTTTTACTGGCCTGATTGAACCTAGTCAAACCAACTAGTGTTTGGGTTTTAAAACACTACTATTTACCCATTATTTGATAGTTTGCCGGATGAGTATTGGGTAATAGGTAGGTCATGGGTAATGGTTGGAGATATAGATAATGGATAAGGTATGGGTAAAATTTTGGGAAGCATGTATAACTGCAGGTAAAGCCTTATCCGACCAAGTGACATGCCAACCCAACAACATTACACATGCCTATAATGTACACCTCCCACGATTTATACTTATAGCTCCAACATCCAATTTAATCAATTCAAAAACCATTATGTTCGTTTTTTAGAGTTCTACAATAACTCTTTACGTACAAAATCTAAAATAGTACTATATCAATATATTAAAATTCAATTATTAGAAATGTACCAAAATTTTGGGTTGTCACAGGGGAGGGAAGAGAGAGGAGTGGGAAAAGAGAGAGGGGTGGGAAGAGAGAGAGGAATAAGACAGAGAGAGGAAGAGGAGAGAGAAGGGAAAGAGAGGAGAGAGAGAAAGGAGGGAAGAGAGAGGAATAAGACAAAAAGAGGAAGAGGAGAGAGATAGAGAGAGGGGAAAGAGAGGAGAGGGAGAGAGAGAGGAGAGGGGGAAAGAGAGAGGGGAGGGAAGAGAGAGAGAGAGGAGAGGGAAGGAAGAGAGAGGAATAAGACGGAGAGAGGAAGAGGAAAAAGATAGAGAGAGGAGAGAGGGGGAGGGAAGAGAGAGAGGAGAGGGAGAGTAATTTTATTTTGATTTTAAAAAAAATTATTAATTTTTTTATATTTAAAATAAAAAAATAAAATACATTCTAATGGTGACGTATATTTCTATACGTCACTATTAGTATATGTATTAGTGACGCATAGGAATATACATTGCTAATACCTGACGTATTAGCAACATATAGTTTATCTATCACTAAAATAATTTCTTTTTATTCTTTTTTTACTTTTTAAAATTAATTTTAAAGAATAAAAATATTAAAAAATTAAAATTAGAGGAGAGATAGTGTGTAGGGAGAGAGGAGAGAGAGGGGAGAGGGAAGAGAGAGAGAGGGGAGGGAAGAGAGAGGGGAGGTAAGAGAGAGAGAGAGAGAAGGGAGGGAAGAGAGATAGGAATAGAGGAAGAGGAGAGAGAGGGGAAAGAGAGGAGAGGGAGAGAGGGAGGGAGGAGAGAGAGAGAAGAGAGAGAGAAGGGAGAGAGAGGAGAAGAGAGAGAGGGGGAAGGGAGGACAGAGAGAAAGGGACGGAGGGAGGAGAGAGAGAGAGGGGAGACAGAGAGAGGAGAGAGAGAGAGATGGGAGGGAAGAGAGAGAGAGGAGAAGGGAGGGAAGAGAGAGAGAGAGAGAGAGGAGAGGGGAGGGAAGAGAGAGAGGGGAGGGGATATGGATTTTTTTAAATAAAAAAGTATTAGCGGCACATACCTCTATATGTCACTAATACTACGTTGTATTGGCGACATATAGGTATATACATCACGAATACAATAATATATTCGCAACATATATCTTAAACATTGCAAATGCATTGTAATAGCGACGCTCGGGCAAAATTTCACCCGCTTATAAATTCCCACCCCGGTCCCCCTCGCCGACCACCTGTTTCCCCTCTGTCGCCCCGCCTCCACTTCACCTCCCCACAGCATTCCCGCTGTCTCCCCTCTGCCTCCGGTGCCTCCCCCCCCTCATCCCTTCCCCCTTGCTCCGGACCACTCCCCCTGTTCCACTGAAGAGAGGATAGCTGGAACAGGGGAGAGGAGGACTGGAGGACGTCATTGCTGGCGGTGCTGACCTCCCCTCCCCTTGCTCCAGCCCCCCCCCCCCCTCTTATTTTCAAAGGAGGGGGCAAGCCGGGGAGAGGCGGGACCAGGAGGGGGTTGTGGACTGTGAGGATGGTGCCACCACCGTCCTCCCACTCCCCCTGCTCCCCCTCTCTCTCCCTCCTCTAATTTTCGCAGGAGGGGTGTGTGTGTGTGTGTGTGGGGGGGGGGGGGGGGGGGCAGAGCCGGGGAGTAGGGTGGGGTGTCAAACCCGCTACCGTCCTCACGGTCCCTCCCCCTTGCTCCAGACCCCTCCTCCTCCCTCTCTCTCCCCTCCCTCCCTTGCTCCGGACACCCCCTGCTCCGGACCCCTCCTTCCCCCCTGCTTCCCCCTTGCTCCGGGACCCCCTGCTCCCCCTCTCTTCCCCCCGCTCCCCCTTTCTCCGGACCCCTTTTCCTTTCCATGGTGGACCTGGTGGCCCACCCGGGATTTTTAAAAGAATCCTCTTTAGCGACGCATTTATATGTGTCGCTAATTTATTTAAAATGAATTTGTGAAGCTTTAAAAGCATGGTTATTACATTTAAATTTTTTGTAATATTATAATATTAATGACGCTTAGAAATTTTTTTTAAAACTTTAATCTATTAGTGACGTATAGAAAAGCATCGCTAATAACTATTTTTTAGTGGCACTTCTCTGTAAATCATTAATAAATTATTTTCATTTTTTGAGATGGATATTCTATTAGTGACGTATATATACGTCACTAATAATTAAGTAGTAGCGTCGCTAATAATCAATTATTAGCGATGCTTTTATATACATGGCTAAAGGCCATATTAGCGACATTTTTTGTTATACGTCGCAAATATACAATCGCAATGGCACTTTTTTGGACGTTTATTATACATCGCTAATGACTAATTAGTGACATTTAGTGGACTATTAGCGATAGTGCTATTTTTCATAAGTTTACATTCCGTAGTAAAAACCTTTGTTGAGCTAAGATCACCCTTCTTTGCTTTGTGGTTTTATTTTGCGGCTGCATGTCGTGCCATGCAGGAACTTCATATGTGCTCTATGTTGAGCATGAGGATGGCCACTTTCATTGAGAGGGGCTTTGGTTGCATAGCATTATGTTAGTTTTGATATATGTTATGTTGAACTTATACATTTGATCTTTACTTCACACTATGTTTGGCCATTGTTGACTTAAACTTGTTTAGTCATGGTATGCTTGTTTTTATGTGATAACTAGATGATGTGGGTATGCGTGGACTAAGACATTAATTAGTAGTTCTTTATTTTTCTCTATTTGCTTTTGTACAAACTACTCTATGCTTACTCCGTTGAGTGTTCGCCCAAGAATGGGTTAAGTCTTTTGCACTTCAACTTAACTTCATCGTGCTACGTGTTGCTTACTCCTTGGATAGGGTTCGGCCAGGGGTGGATTGTGTCGGGGGATGACAAAAGAAGTCCGATGTGAAGACCAAACCGTGACTAGGTCCTACAAATTAAGACCTAACACCCACTGGTTTTATTTGGGATGCTAGTTTCAATTCAATTTAGTACTCGGGGATATCTGAATTAAATTCTATATAAACGTCCATCGAGGAGAACAAAACAAAAACTAGAGAGCACTCCTTGCCAGGCTATTGGGTTGAGAAGAAATATTCTAGAATTCAAGTTGCTCAAGGTTAAAGTGAAAGGAGGAATCCAAGTTGTTTTTATTTTATCAGTTTTCTAATTCATGTGATTTGGTTAAAATTCCAATTGGTTTTAATGTTAATTGTTCTTCTCTCAATTTGATTAGTGGATTAATTTTGATACTAGTCTAGTCATGTTTTTCTCATGATTTGAATTAGTTTTCATTAATTGAATGCATGGTTTAAGATTGTTAATTAGTATAATTGGGTATAAGTTGTGATTTATTCATATAGATACAACTCATGACTTAGTTTTATTATGTAAAAACGAGGTAGAACATAATTTTAGTATTTTGATTGAAGGTTTAAAAGATGAAAATTTTCATCATAAATAGATTTGAATTCTAAATCATTGTGAGTTATATTTAGGAAATAAATTGATGAACATAGATGTGATAATTTACATGTTAATAAGAGGGGATTTTGAAATCTTAGTCAATTTTTATTTAATATTTTCAACACTTTTAATTGCTTTCTTACTTTAATTAAACTTTAGCTTTTATCTTTTATTTGAATTTTCTTTCTTTTGTGATTTAGTTAGCTTTAGTAATTTAAGTTTATTTTTGTTTATTATTTTATTTAATTTTCCTTAGTTACATTAGTTACGATTTCTATAAGTCGTTAACTAGATAAGAGTTTACTAGATTTTGATTAAAATTATTTTTTTCCAATTTCAAGTCTATGTGGGATCAACCTCATTTAGTTTCTTTTCTACCTTTGATTCATACACTTGCGAGTAAATAATTAGAATTAAATAACACCCTTTTAAATTAAATAAGCATATTTTTTTTCAAAATAACATGCTTAATTCAATGTGTTCTAACGAGATTTATATAATAAAATCAGCAGACAAACACAAAAAAATTATATATAGAAACCCAACCAGGGAAAAACCACAAGACACTATGTCAGATATACTATACACTATGTAAACCTGAGACTCTAGAAATTACCGATAACAAAGATAAAAGACTTATTCTTTTTCTTCAAATGGCTGGTTCTCTACACAACTCTTAAATTCTGAATAACCATGCCTTAGTTGTTTACTAGCTATAACTTGATCTTCTTCTCCTTTGTGCTTTTGTGATCAAAGTAGATCTTTCATTTCATCCTTGGAATGAATTTACTATTCTCTTGATTTTCTTAGCAACAATCTTTAATAAATTACATCATGTCTCACATGTATTTTTGTGTTCTCATCTCACCTAGAATCACTCTTTTTTATTTATGGTAGAGATTTTCTCATTCTAGAAGACAACTATCTCAAAACACAATTAGAGCAACTTCACACAAGCTCTCTTAGTTTTCTAGGTCTTCTCCCTTCCTCCATTACATTCCAATCTATTTATATAGACTCCCAAGCCCTAAAAGGAATAAGACTCCAATTAGGAATCTAAACCGAACAGGAAAATCTTAATTTAGGAAACTTGTTGCTCCATCAATCAATCGTTCCACAAGGCAATCAATCCTTGTATTTTTCTGTCACGACTCTTCCATCAACCAATCATTATACATTGTGATCAATGACTAACTCTTGAATTTGTTTTACACAAAGTGTTTACGGTTGTCGATTAATCATTTCAGAGAAGTAATTTATTGCTCATACAATTTTTAAAGATTCTACTACAGTTTATTAACAATTGATCATTCGGACCAGATTTTTAATTATTCAATATTCAAATCTCTAATCCTTACCATTCTTTTACCTAAAGTCTCTTTTACCCTAAAGTGTGTGAATGTGATGTGTGTGTATATTTTTACCCAACAGAAATATAGATTTTAGTCTTCCTTTCATTCCACCTTCAGAAATAATTCTTCATACTATAAATTAACTCAAAATACACATTAATGACATTATTTTGATCATTTAAGTAAGTCAATACATGACATAATAACACTTATGTCTAAAGACTCCTCCTATCTCCTTATTCCTATCAACCTCTCTCAGAAGGATAGACATCCTATATGCTATGAACAAGAAAAGGTACGGGGAAATGGGTCCCCCTATCTCAACCCCCCTAGACTTGAACAAGCTCATGAGCCAACCATTATGGAGACCCTCAACAATAATTGAGGAGACATAGTTTATAATTTGCTTTACACAATTCACCTCGACCTCTTTAACATCATCCACTCCAATAAACCTCACTCCACCTTGTCGTAAGTCTTGTCATTTCCAACGTAAGGGTCATTGCCCTATGCTTCCCTTTTCTTTTCACCCTCAAAGAGTGCAACATCATGAAATGAGAATATTGTCTTGATTTAGTTGTGTTGTTAAATTTTAATTATTTACTTGTAAGCGCATGAATTAAAAGTAGAAAAGCGACTAAATGAGGTCAATCCCGCGGATACTTGATGTCAGAAAACTAAATTTCATTTAATCAAGTCTAACCCTAACCTAGTTAATAACATATAAATAAAACAACTAATTTACCTAATAGGAATTAAGACAAATAATAAACAAAAATAAACTTAATTGCTAAATTGAACTAAATTGCCAAAGGAAAAGAAATTTAAGTAAAAGATAAAGGCCAAAATTTATTTAAACTAAGAAAGCAATTAAAAGTGTTGAAAGTATTAATTAAAATTGACTAAATTTTTAGAATCCCCACTTATTAACTTGTAGAAAATTACATCTATGTTCAATGCTTTATTTCCCAAATATAACTCACAATAAATTAGAATACAATTCTCTTTATCGTGGAAAATTTTATCTTTTAAAGCTCTAATCAAACTACTAAAATATGTTCTTCCTTGCTTCATCATAATAAAAATAAGTCATAAGTTGTATCCACATTAATAAATCACAACTCATATACAATTCTAATAATCAATGACCCTAAACCAAGCATTCAGTTAATGAAAACTAATTCAAATCATGAGAAAAGTGTGATTAGACTCATATCTAAATCAATTCCACTAATCAAAATGAGATAAGAAAAATTAACATTAACACTGTTTGGAAAATTAGCCAAATCATATGAATTAGAAATCTACAAAATTAATAAGAGGTTCATCATAACTTTAGTTTAAAAAAATAGTTATCATTAAACTTAACACTAGGACTATAATCTCCATTAAATTAAGTGAAAAAAAAACTTACAAGATTGGAAGAAATAAATAAAAAATCATAAAATTTAAATTGCTACAGTACCCAATGAAGTGTAACCGTTCCAACCTCTTGATGAATATAGTAAACTGTGAGCTGAAATTTTTTTTTTTGCTTCCTGCTATGTTCATCCGGCTTGGAATTTATATCTCTAATAGTCAAGCTCTCTTCTAACCAATTTTGGAGGATGGAACTAAAAGATTTCTCTCTGGTTTATGATTCCTCTTCCCTTCTTTGATTTTTTGTTTTGTAGCTCTGTTTTATAAGTGCTGGGCAACAACCTGTTCCTTCCTTTCACGTGCTCCATTCAGCCCCATAATGGCTTCTTTGTGTTTATTCTCCATTCCTTTTGCATCTCTTCTTCCTAGCTTGCTGCTCAATTCCCTACCTTCTATTTTCCTTCTTTCCTTCCTTTCTTTCTTTGATTCATGATGCTATGTTTGTTTGTTGCCACGAATTGGCTGCTATATTCTTGAACGTTGATTGATGGACAAATTGGATTGGCTGCATTTGATTTGGACTTCTTCATTCCCTATATCCCTTCTCGTGTGTTTGGGTTTTGAATTGGTAGGCAACTTCTTTTTAATTATACACTTTCCTTGTGGACGAACTCTACATTCTTATTGACTATTATATAATTTGCTTTTACATAGAAGTTGCTAGGTTCTATTTTGGATGTGGTATAGCTTCTGACTTTATTTTGTAAAGCTCCTATCCATGCTCTGATTCGTCTAAGGTATATGAACAATGTCCAAATATTTTTTAAGTGTCATGCGCATCAAGAAAGTTAATTGCATGACATCCACTTACAAAGCAAAATATGTCATATATGAGACATGTAAAAATTAAATAAAATCTCAACTTAATTCAAATATATGCCTACACTAGTAATGTTGTCTGAAAGATAATAATTAAATTGAACTACTAATATCTGTCTTAACATAAATAAACCCTATTAACCTTAATTAGCCTAATTTTATGCTAGTAAATAAGGTAAAATAACATATAAAATAGATAGATTTTATGCGTATTAAATACCCTCAAACTAATATTTTGCTAATCTTCGAGTAAAACTAAAAAAAAATAACTGATAACAAAACTAACTACTTCACTTCCGTAAAAAATTATGATTGCATTTAGCGTATATAACAAACTTTTAAACCCTTAACTTACACTAATGGACAAGTTATAGTCTCATGAGGGGTTAGTAGATAATCATATCAGACGAAATGAAACCTTTTTCACTATGAACACCTTCTGTCATAGAAAAAATCAGGTTTTTTATTGTCTCCAACAACTCACTGGTGAGTTACTACCGGTCACCTCCTGTAGTTATGTCAATCAATCATCTCCACCAAAACGACAATGTACTGTTCCGGTGTTCATTTATGAGGAAATGTATGGAGATTAGGTTAATTTAGAACCTAAGAGTAGTTTTGTCCTAAAACAAGTAATATGACATTGTATTCAAAAATTAGGAAATATAAAATATTGGCTTCTTTGGCCAGGTAATATGGAAAAAACTCATTGCACTATTTGTTATCAGTGTGGTTGTCTAGGAATGATCACCCCCTTTGTGGCGACCTACCTTTGGTGATACTAGGCCTAGCTCGGCAAGTCAAGACTGTCACAAGCACATCAGCAGTTTCAATGTTCCACTATGACAATAAGCCTAATGTAAGAAACACATGAAAGCTATTTATCTATGAAATCAATAGCGCACATGTAAGCACATATCAGTACTAATGCCACTAGTGCTCACATGTACAAATATATGTGCCATTAATGTCAAATATCTAAAGCTTACATGCGCTCTTACTCTGGGCTCATTATCTAAATAGAACATAAAACTCTTCCTACAAGTACAGTACCATTTGAGTGAGAAATGTCATGGGGGCTTGGGGGTATCCATATAAATTTAATAACATGATTATAAATATAAAGATATTATTAATAACGTCATTTATATGGAGAGGTGAAAGGGTAATTCCAGAAAGAAGCTGGAGGTTTGGACATTATCTCACTTATATCATTAAAGAAAGGAAAGCTTTCTTTAGTGATGATACCCCTCACCTAATTCCACATCATGTGGACTCCATCAAAACAACTTTTAAAGGGAACAATATTGTTTACTTGTAAACACCTTTTAATCTATTATATTATAAGGAAAAGCTTAAACGTCAGTGTGCGTCAGCATACATCATGAGTTGTCAAGTGTACATTAATAGAAGTGCAGGCGGGTGATTTAAACCCAGCTAGCTTCGAGTAATGTGTATTGTTGAATTACAATGTGCCTAATTAAGGGTGAACCATTAGTTCAATTGCGTGAAGCTAATTTTATTGCCAGAACTAAAAGACGTGTACTTTCTAGTAATGCTCTACGCGATTGTTTCATGCCCAAGTAGTGCATGATGATTGATAATATACATTAGCCCTCCATCAAGGCTTCATAGAAAATTTAGATGTGTCAAGAGGTGAGATTGTAAGATGAACTTGGCTGTCAAAAGCTAGCACAGAAAGCGTTTATAACGTTATTGCTGTTAAATTTATTTTACTGATTCCAATGAGAGAAATATTTTGAAAACTTTGCAACTTCCACATGTGGCTAAACGGACAAGCCAGAATTTTCAAATTTGTGTCATGCCACACAGGAGGAGTGATTCCAATTAAGCACAAGCTATATTGTACATTAAAATTAGAGAAATAAAATACTTGATACTCCTTTTATCTTAAATTAATAGTTTCATTTGACAAAAAAATATGTATTATATTAATAATTTTATTTTATTAAATTTAAATGGTTGGTACTTAAAAATAAGTATCATGAACTTATTTTTTTTCTCTTACATGTAAATTTTACGAATCAATAAAAATTATTATTTTTTCAAATATAGTTATTAATACAGGAGAATAGTATATATTTATATTCTTTTCTAGATAATTGACTTGAGTAGGCTGTGACCAAAATAATATGTGCTGTACTATTTTTTCTGTTTAAAAATTCATAATAGTGTACCTGGATTTTGTACTTCAGCTTAACCAAATATCAAGCTAAATCGAGAGAGTACATTTACCAAAGTAGACTTTAAAACATGTGTACCCTTGATAAAAAGTTTATTTTGCAAGATAACTCAAACCCCCCCTCATCTCCGACATCTCTGACACGCCTATGGCATTGGCTCGTCCACCTCCAACTCTCCTCTACCTTGGCTCCTCCATGTAAATTGTCAATCTTCACAACAAGTTTAAAGCCAAATTGTAAATTTTCATAGCGAGCTTCTTCTTCTTCAATGCTAGAAACACCTTCTATTGTGCTGACATCAAACTATGAGGGTTAAATTATACTACTTTTGTAGTTTATATTTAAACTAGCCATGAAAATTAGTAGTTAGGCAGCTTTGCAGTTTTTCACTTTTGTAGTTTGAAACTTAGAATCATATAAAAAATATTCATTCTTCATTTCATGTTGCTTATAATGTTTATGTGTTTATTTTATAATATTAGAGCCCATAAAGAAAAAAAATAACATCTTATATGACTCCTTGGCTATTTTGACGTTAATTCTGGCAAATTCTAGGAAGGTGAAATTAGAGGGGGTAAGAAAAAGGAGGATGCAGAGGAGGAGGGAAGGAGGAGCTAGAAGAAGTGGAGGGGAGCCCGAAGTGGAGGATCCAAAGCGGGAGGGGAGGAAGTTCTCTAACTTTTTGTCGTGAGGGTAAGTTGTTATTTTTTGTTACATGTTTGGGGGTACACATGCTTAGAAGTCTACTTAGGTAAATATGAGAAAGTATGCCACAAGATTGATATAAATATATTTAATTATAAAATATATATATAATTGTTCTTGAATAAATGTATTTAATTATATAAATAGATATTATAAAATTTAAATGATATGATAATATTGAAATAATTTATTATAAGTATCGTTTACATATGCCCAAACACATGCGCATTGACAACTTTTGCCGCATGGTTCCTTGTTACTGATGGGTAGGTGGTTTTTATCCACCCACCTACTTCGTGATAGGCGTGTAACTCAACATATATTAATTTTTATATTTTCAAAAATCAGTTTGAACTTGACTTGAAGAACCCACTATTGAGGTTGGGAAGATTGGCAGCTCGACTTGCCTAAATAAACTAACTATAGCCAATAAAGCTCTGGATAAGTCCATGTAATGTGAAATTTTTGTATGTTTATCATCTTCTAATCTTGGACCATAATAAATTTGAGTAGCTTGTGGCCCAAAAATTTACACTTGGAAAGATAGATACGAGTCATAAGCTGCTCGTGAAGTTTCACCAATCACACACAAACACATGAAACAAATTTATACAAGCCTCCAGAGTTGGTTCGTGCCTTTTTTTTCATGACTAATTAATCTATTAACAAAACTCACGGGGTACGTGCCAATTTGTCTTGACCGGTGATTCTTCCATACGAATTGATTACAACAGGCCAATAGGGACATCGTAAACCGTAATATCAGCATCGATATTAACTTGTCGTTCTGCCCATTGACATCTCTTTGCTACCGCTTACAGTGAATTATTTTTTTCATATTTTTTTCCTATATTTTATATATTTTTAAAAAATTAATTAAATTATTAAATACCCTTGTCTCCCATTATTATTTTAAATTATATCTTTACTTTTTTATTGACTCATTTGTAATATTTTCTCTTGGGCATAGGCTCTTTTATTTCTCTCGTCACTTGTGGCTCATTTTCTTCGACTATTCTTGCTTCTTCCTCACTTGTGGTTCTTCTTTTATAATTTTTTTTCCTTTTCTCCTTACCTAATTGCTCATATAGAAACGAAAGCTTTTGGATGATTTCTGGCAAGAGGTGGTTATTATCAAAATATGTAGAATTTGATAAAAAATTAAATTTGTTGTCTAAATAAGTTTTATTTAACAGATAGTATCCCGTACCAAGAAATTTTTAAAAAAAAATTAAACTTCTAGATAGTTTCTAATAGGGAGAGGCCACTACCACAATATATAGATATTGATAAATACTTTTATTCCCTACATAATGATGTTTTATTTGTCGAGAGGTACCCCCTGCCACGAAACTTTAAGAAGTTTTTTAAATTATTGGTGGGGGGTGGTCACCGCCACAATTTGCATAATTAGACAGAAACCTAAGGCCTACATCCAAATCAATTTTATTTGGCAGAGAATACTGCCTACCCAAAAAATTCTAGAAGTTTTAAAGTGTTAGAGTGTTATGAGTAAAATTATAAGAGGGCGTTTTAAGGTATTGAGTTGTTAAAATATATTAGTTATTTTTTTTGTAGTAAGGGTACTCTAAGTATGTAGGGGGGTAGACACGTTCTAAAAAATATTAATATTTAAAACCTAATTTTTTTTAATATAAAATATAAAGAAAAAAAAAGCATCTACATGAAAATCGTGTAAAGCGTCAAAATGGATAGGGCCTTGAGATCATTTGCAATTTTGGTTCTCCTAGTGTGTCACAACTTAGAATTGTGGCCCCACATCCACTATGTGAATAAGAGTAATGCTCTAGACCGACGTTGGAACTACTGGCTTGTACACATGGAAAGCTGTATCGACCGATACGGGTCCATATACATACCGATATCTGTCGATATCAATATGGTACGGGGGGTGATACACCCCCACACCATTTTTCAATATGTATCAACCGTACTATATCGATACGGTTGATACGTATTGATACTATATTTTTTAATTATTTTTTAAAATTGTAAATTATTTTTTAATTAAAAAAAATTTGAGAAAAAATTTAAAATTTTTTTCCTTAAAAATAAAAATACAATTCAAACCCAACTTCTTTAAAAGTTTAAGTTTTAGTTATATTAAAAATAATATTTTTAAAATTATATGAGATCAATACGGGTAGGTCCATATAATTTACATAATTATTTTTTTTACATATAGTGCTCTATAAATATATATTTATTTAAACATGTAATTTAGACTTATATTAAGCATATTATTTTTTTTTAAAATAAATTAATTTTAAAGCATTTAATATGAAAAAGAATGACCAATATTAATATGGGACAAAGAGTATAATAATATATGGTTCTGAATGAACTAATTTTAAAATACCCATATCTGTTGATACAGTATTATATGGTCTTATTATACTCTAAAAGAAGTATTATAATCATATATTATTAGTTATAATATTTTTTTATGTTTATAAAAGGGTTTATGCCTGTTTTGGCGCGTACCAAGCATATTATCGGCGCGTACCCGTATCTATGATCATTGATACTCATATGCATATCAATACGGCCTTCCATGCTTATACATAATTGTTGATCTCCTGGACCAATATTTTTTGGATCATGGGATTACGAGCCCGTCGGTTGCCTAGTGGATAAGAGCCAGTGGGAAAAGTATTTTCCATGTTGAATATGTAAATATAGCGTTCAGTTGCGACCCAGGCCATTTCAACCATAGGATCCATATCCTGTGGTAAAGCACAGTGGCATGGGATGTAATCCGGTGGTACTCAAGTATAGGGCACATTAATGCATTTGTTGTGGTGGTAGAACGAGGGAAGAAATTATTTTATCCACTTATAATATGTGACTTATATATATATTATTAATCTTAAAGGCTATTTAGATATAAAATTTATGTTTAAATTATATTAATTTTATTTTAATTTCGGTTTGAATTATAGAAATTATATTTATGTGTATAAGATGGGTATAAATTTAAATTTCATATATAAGTTAATTTTAAGCTAATTTGAACCGAAGTTAACTGAAATCACCTAAGTGATTCTGTCAATTCTAACTCTCAACTCCAATTTTTAAATTATATATTTTATTATTTTTAATAGTAATTTTTATACCGATTTGATCCTAAAAAATATGTCATAAATAAATAGACTCATTTTAAAAATTTAAAATTATTTATCTTTCTAAGATATTATTTAATAAGTCCTAAATTTACAAGTATAATAATATTAAAAATATACATATCTAAATTTAAAAGAAAAAATTATATTAATTAAAAATTTTAAAAATAAATTTAATGTAATATTTAAATTAATTTTTAAAATTTTAATTATTAACCATAATTTATATTTATAAATAAAATTTTAAAATTAATTTTAAACAATTTTACTTCTGCTCTCGTTGTTGTAAGAGTAGAACATCCCTTCATAGAATGAGCCCCCGGGGCAGGTAAAAATCAGAAAACATAGTTATTCGGTAGTTTATCCTCTGTGCCGACACCCACCGAACCGACAACTGCCATTCAAATGGAAATAATGCGACACCGACCACTTGCATGTGTCACGTGGGGCCCATTTAGAAGATAAAGTCAAAGCCCACCATCTTTTTGTGATTTCGTATATCTCTTTGGGATAAACTAAAGACACATTGATGGGGACCATGTCTATCGACCGGGTCATACGGACTGGAAAAAGGACCGGTCCGTGTTCATCTGGTGAAATGTTTTGTGGCCATGTTGCAGCCAGGAACCGTGTAGAGTGGTTTTTGTATGATATTTGCACGTTGGAGAGGACAGTTGAACCGACTTCTATGGATATAGTCTTTTACAATATATAGGTCCCATTGATAAGTGTTATGCGTGTGCTGGTCACTTTTGGACCGCACGATTTTAATCCTGCAGCCTGTCTTACTTACATGGGATCCTCCTACCCACCTCATGATTCACATGTGCCATTGTATCTCAATCCTATAGCATACAATATGTTAGGTTTACAGCCTACCTATATTAACTTTTTACTTCTCCAATATTTTCACTGTCTTATGTTAATAATTTTATTTAGTTTTTTAAAATAAATTAAAAATAATTTATTTTAAAAAATTAAATAGAGCAATTATTATAGGATGGAGATACCCGTCTATATTTGACATGTTTATGAGCTCATATGCCCAGTGTAAATATCAGGCATGGACCACCAACTAAATCTACGGAGCACAATCCTTGAATAAGAATTTATAATAAATTAATGCTGAATCTACATTTATTTTGCCTCACAAGCGTTTGCATAGCCGTTGGTTATCTCGTTGGCTACAACAGTTTCGTTTTACATACTACAATACTAGCCACACACTAGTAACAATTATTCTTTTGATCAACCTTCATGGCAAAATCCAAGATCCGAAAGTTTGCATTCATGTGATCAACATTTTGAAGGCGGACCTGCGCAAAAATTCAAAGCTCCGTTTAAATTTCCGAATCCGGATCATTTCCAAAACGGGTGTTATTTGTAACCTGATCCAGATCTCTCACATGCACAACTTCACCCACCAGCTGAAAATATCATCCTTGCTGTAATGGCCTCCACAAATCAAGGGTCGACAGAACCCCACGAATGGCATTTTCGTAAAATCAGCAGCTTTTGAATGAATGTCCTCCGTCGGATCGCCACCGCCCACCTCACCCAAATGCACACCCCCCATCCCCTATAAATACCCCACTTCATTATTCTCGTTTCTCATCAAATTTGCACCACTTCACATAGTTAAAAATAGTGGCCTGTTAAGCTGTAATGGCTGAGGAGAAGCACCACCACCACCTCTTCCACCACCATAAGGATGAGGATAAGCCCACCGACATAGCCTATGCCTCCGAGACCACCTACGCCACCGACGGCTACAGCGGGATGTCGGAGACCACTTCTGTGTTTGTAGAGGAACAGCCTGATTATAGGAAGGAAATCAAACACCACAAGCAGAAGGAGCATCTTGGCGAACTTGGTGCTGTAGCTGCCGGAGCTTTTGCACTAGTAACTAATCTGATCCCTCACAATAAGAAAAAAAATTCTACTTCTTTAATCTCTAAATTAGTTGCTTATAATGTTTATTTGGTCGTATAGGTAGCTAATTTAATTTCTAGATAACTTTTATGACAAGGGTGTCATTGGGACCCATCATCGTTTTGCTGAAAAAAATGATCTTCAGATGTTCATTAATCAACTGATTAATTCAAAGACTTGAGCCTCATGGAATGTAATGAACAATTATGACAAATTGAAAGTCAGCTTATAATATTTTAATGATCAAATTCAAGGTTTCTACTATGAGTAGAAACATTAATTTATTGGTCCTCTTTGATAAGATCTTAATCCATCAACAATTGAAAGAATAAGCCAAAATTTGATTGTAAAGAAATTTGTATGGATTTCCTTCATCTTATCAGCATGAGAAGCACAAGTCTCAGAAGGACCCAGAGCATGCACATAGGCACAAGATCGAAGAGGAGATTGCTGCAGCGGCAGCGGTGGGGGCCGGCGGCTTCGCTTTCCATGAGCACCATGAGAAGAAGGAAGCCAAACACGAATTGAAAGAATCTGAGGGGAAGAAGCACCACCACCTCTTCTAAGCCCCTGCCTGGATCATCATCCACTTAACTAACTATAGCATCTTGTGTGTGGAAATGTGTAAGAGATGGTTGAGTTTCCTTTGAGGGGTTTGTGCTGTAAAATAAGGGCTTTTCTTTACGAGTTGTTGCATTTGGACTGTCATGTCTCAGTGATATTCTCCATGTTGAAACATATGTCTAGTTATAATATGATCTCTATTTTGTGTTCTTGATGACAAATATGAACAGGTGCAATTCCTTGAATAATAGAGCCTGGGAAATATATTTTTGACCCTTCTCTCAAAGAACAAATACATGAAGGTGATGGCTCCTTAGTTATCTCATAGTAGGGCCCCTACAGCCTAGCTGATGTGATTTCAGGCTCAGGCTAGCGCTTTCTGTTCACCATCTTGCATTTGTTTATTCTTGTTTCACCTTATCAACGTCATTATGGATCAAGACACCAAGGAGGAAATTGTATTGACAACAGACAGTGCACCCTTTGTTGTAGCCACAACTATGTGCCACATATATGCTTGCTGTAGAAACACAAATTTAAGAAGCTTTATGTGATGTTGACCAGTAATCCATTTGAATTGAAAGAAGATTACTTATCCGTTTAAATAAAGCATATAAGTTTTTTTATATTAACAATAATTTACAATTTCTCGATAATGGGTTTTAATCTAGAGATCTAATAGGCCAGCAGTTCCAAGTGAAAACGGCCCAGTTGATTTTCATTAAGGCCACTAAGATTAGTCAATTGATGTGCTATTGCAGGTCAAATGCCCATATCAGGGTTCTTGTTCCTTTTTGCTCCATTTCTCACATTCACTTACAAGAGAACCAGCCGAGTTGCATAAACATAAAAAACCGCGGTCGAATTAAAAGAATGCAGAAACGTGATCGAACAGAAACGCTGGGCTAAAACAGAAGAAGAAACACAAACAGTATAGAATTTAAACCACCTTTATTTGCATGTGGAAGGTGGAGACCCACTAAGCACCAAGAAGAACACAAACACTTTGGCATTACAAAGTACTTCGTAGGAAGAACTTGCAGGAACACAGGACACAGTTCAGGACCCACTCCATTATTCGTGCCAGTTCAAGGCTGCGGGACCCAGGGATGGTGGTGCAGGTGGTGGTGGGGCGGCCACAGAGGCAGAAGCATCACAGTAACCTCTAAGTATGTCAGTCTCCTGAGGGGTGAAGCCAAGGGAGGAGAGCATGGCCGGCCAGCACTGTTGCTGGATGTAGTGGATAGACCGGCAGCAGCTGGGGCCCAGGTACGTCTCACCGTTGAGGAAGAAGAGGATGATCTCGCCGGTGCAGGACTGGAGCTCCAGCAGGGAGTCCCAGCATGAGACAGTGAACCCGGATTGTAGCCGGACGGCCAGGCTCACTTCTGCGCCCGGTAGTGGTCGGGCGGCGGCGGCGGTCGAGAGGATGGCGCATGCTAGTAGAGTGAGCAGTAGCCTCGGAGCTTCCATGGAGATGATCAAAGGCTGCAGGTCAGATGCACTTAGGAAACGTTCCATATATATAGTGCAAGGTACGTACGTTGCATATGAATTGAATTGGAAGTGGTGAAGACGGATGGTCTCATTGAGGATGGGAAGCTGATGAGACTGTGCCCTTGGCTGTTTGATTTAAGCATAAGCCGGTTCATTCGAAAGGGTTTCGGTCATGTACATTTTTTGGGTCACCAATGTTGAGAGACCATTGCATGTGCATGCTCAAAGGAGTGGATTGGACCGGAAGGTGATAATGAGGCAGACCAGACCACAGTGGCAATGATTGGAATTGCCGAGCCGGGTCATTGAAGGGACAATTAAGAATTATGTGATAGGGTTTATGGAGGTTACAGTTACTCATCAATTTAATTAGAAACCACAAAAGCAGAGTTAATGACGTATAGTGGGAGTAAATTGTGCAGACCGCATTTAAATGATGGGAATGGTTTGGTCCACTCCTGGACCGGCCTCTGATCTAACCTAGGATTTGGTGGGTTTGGCTTCTTGTACAGCCAGCTTAGGCGACCTTTGGCTAGCTGGCTTTCAGCTCCAATTCTGAGCTCCAATTCTTGTACCATACCCATGCTCAATCAAAATCTCTCATGCTTCTAATTTCCTCATAAATAATTTTTTTACCCTTTTCATCCATTCTCTTTCTCTCACATTGGTGATGAGGCAGTGGTTGGCACTGCCAACCCAACCCACCTTTTATTTACCTCGTGCTGCCACATCAGCATAGCTGACCTTGCCCTCACCCTGAGCAAGGTTTAAGATTTTATGCCGAACGCATCCAGAAATGGGCATGATGGCTAAGTATTGGAAAGCAATTTTAGTAGTTCCTATCGACAATGTACCAAGTGTGAGGAATGCATAGGCCATGAGATCGATGATGCACATATTAATGCATGTTAGCGTCAGATTAGGTACTAATGCTAATGTGTGTGTTCTCCTTGAATTATAATTTGTTCTTTCAAGCCCCCATGTGAGTCTATCCTGACTCTGTAGTCTATCCTTGATCCATGCTTTCTATCAAAATGAAAAGCTAATTGTTGAAAGCAAGCCTAATCAATATGCACGTTATGATAAAGTATTTAGGATTTTTTAAGATCCAAAGTCTAATCTATTATACAAGTCTAAAAGAGCATAAAACATTTTAAATTATCATCTCTCCCAATACATTATATCCACAATAGATATAACAAGCAATGACAAATTAATAAAGACTCGTAACGAGTCAAAAGTATACATGAATCCACATAGATAAGTCCACCAACCAAAATAAGAGTTCAACTGCAAGAGCACTTGGTCAAAGACTAGCAAAAGCCTCCACAACATTCGGGGCTAAAAAGAGAGGGAAAATAAATATTTTCATACTTAGTAAGAGAGTTCTAATCAATGAACTTTGTAAATTTATACAACGTTGCTCTCATGAAACATCAACATGAAGTAGGAATAGATAATAAAAACAAAGACTCACAATATATATGCTTATACACATTAGCTTACCAGACATTCTTACCCAATAATCATACACTTATCTTCTTACTTGTACCATCATCTTAAATTCATACACATATAGTCTTGCTTAAAGAGTCTTACATTGACTCTTACTCAGAAGATTAGAAACTTACTGTTACTAAGGAGCTTACAAACTTACTCTTACTAAGAAGCTTACACTTACTATTAACAAATAGGGCTCATAAAAATTTAATAGCTCAAGCATCGACAAAAAGGAATGCCACTGGGGCATCACCTTAACATTCGGGGAGCAATTAGATGTCATAGATTATTCTAAAGGCAAGACAGTCTTATGCTCATAGGGTATAAAATTAAATAGGTAAGTACAAATCCATGATACAACTAATGTAAGTGCAATTGTCACTGTAAGGACCCTCATCTTTAAACCGGTTTTAGTTTTATTCAATTATTGGTTATCGTGGGATTTACGTGTTTTCTGATCTTATTCGGTGATTTCGTAAAATAAATAGTGTTTGTGATGGTTTTAACCAAAATTAACTTCAATATTAGTGGTTTTAAGTGATTTTAGACCAAATGTGAATTTTTGGGATTTTTCAGAATTTTCACTATTTTCCCAAAAATTAGGGTTTTGGCGGGACCCCTGTGGGCCCCACCATTAAAAATTTTATTTTTGGGTCAAATGAACCTAGAAATATACTTAAGGTCATAAAAAAAAATTTTAGAATTTTATTAGGCTTAATTTGTGCTTAAATTTGTAAAATACCCACTTTTAGCCTACTTTTCATATTTACACCCCAAAACTTACCTATACATACCCCAACCATTACTATAAAAGGGCAAACCTGAGCCATTTATATTTTTGGGAATAGACTAAGGAAGGAGGCTGGCCTAATCCCCACTTAGGCCCGAATTAGAAGCCGATTAAGGTAAGCTTACTCTAATTAAGCACTAATCTATGACTTTTCTCTTTATTTCTTCCAAATCTACCATTTTCCCCTTGATTCAATTCGTTTTTGACCATCAAAAGCTACTGATTTGTGTTTTACTACAAACCCTAACATTCAAAATTCAATTTTTACTACCAACAAGCCCTAGATGTAAGATTTAATTAGGGATTTCTTGGGTAAATCGATTTCTATTAGAGTTTAATTCAAACTCATTGTGTTTGAATTAAACTTTAAGGGTGACTCTTCAATCCGAGCTTAATCAAGTGCTGAGGTAATGGGTCTTCGAAATCTCTGTTTATCCATGGTAAAACTCTCCATTTTTGGCTTATTTCGAAATGGTTTACTTGATTTAGTGTGTTAATGGTAAGATTATAAAATGGAATTATTTAATCCCGATTTCTTAGGCTTTTGCATTATTATGGTTTGGTTTGATATTCTGGAAGTCAAGGAGGACTTTTGATGATGATTAGGGTGTTAGATGTGGATTTGAAGTGTTATCTATGGTGTTTCGGTTTGGATTTGCGAAAGGAAGAAGATGATTGTTCTGCCGTGTTGGTGATCGATCGGCCCTGCAGGGCGATCGATCGGCTAAATTTCAAATTTTTGCGTGTAACCGATCGAACGGCCTGAGGGGTGATCGATCGGCTACACAGGAAATTGTATGTTGTGCATATGATGTCTATTTTGATGATTCCACTTTAGCTTACCAATTTTATATGAATGTGGAGTGTTTTAAGCTATGTTAGGCTACTGGAAATGCATGCTATTGAGTTTATGGAGTTGAGATATATGCTTAGAGATGGTGGAATGACTTATGCTTTGTGGCATGATGTTGGAATCGTTATCTTGAAATTATGAATGGTTGTTTCCCTTTTGTTAAGCATATTTTCAGTAGGACTACAATCATTATTGGACTGATTTGTTATGATAGATTGTGGTTAATGGTGTGTGAATGTTGGTGAATGCCATGACTCAATGATGAAATGAGTGATGTTATATGTGTTTAGCCTTTGTGGTTGAGTTTTGAATCTAGCTATGATTTCAACGATTCTTCTCCTATGATTTCCGCTGGAATTCATGTTTAGATGGAAATTCACATGTGTAGTGTGGTAGTGAGTTTAATTTCAAGCATGATGACATGTATTACTTGAAATGCTTCTACTAGATACACACACATGTGGGGTTAAATGATGATGTTGAAGCTTAATATTGTGGTTATGAATGATGCATTAGGGGCTGGTGAGAGCACTTATCATGGATTAGGATTCATGTATGCATTGCCCACGCATGTACCACGCTGCACGCATCATAAAAAAATGGATTTCCAATTGAGGCTTCATCGTGATTAATCGAATTTGGCCGATTAGATGCAATGTGATGGAATTGTGTGCCGGGTTTATCGGTCGTGGATTAATCGCAAGTTGATTGGTCCGAAAGGACATATTTTGATTTGAAGTTCCTGTGTGGAACGATTTGAAGTTCCTGTGTGGAACGAGTGTACTCCCCGGGTTGAGTCTTGTTAAATGGAATGATGTGGGGACGAGTTGTATACTTGTCTTGCGGATTGAGAGAATATTATTATGAGTGTCATCTGGACCCTGAGAATCTAGTGTGGTATGCCGTGTGCACCCCGCTACCACGTGTTCTAGGGTTCTCTGTGTGAGAACTCGGGCTCTTCCCTCCGCAGGAGATGTCCCTGGGCGAACAACCCTGCTCTAGATTCTCTGTGTGAGAATGGGACATCCTTGGCCAGGATCGTCCAGAGCGAGCAGTATTAGGGATTGACAACCCCAATCTTTCTATAATTCTTGTGTAGAATTTTGGACCATGACACGCCTTCGTGGCCTTGTCCATGCTCCCGTCTGTGTGACATTTATGTGTGATTACTCCTTGATGGAGGTTGTGATGATATTATGCATGTTAGAGATACATCCATGCAGATTGTGATGATATTATGCATGTGGGAATATGTATGTTAAAGATGCATCCATGCAGATTGTGATGATATTATGCATGTGGGAATATGTATGTTAGAGATACATCCATGCAGGTTGTGATGATATTATGCATGTGGGAATATGTATGTTAGAGATACATCCATGCAGATTGTGATGATATTATGCATGTGGGAATATGTATGTTAGAGATACATCCATGCAGATTGTGATGATATTATGCATGTGAGAATATGTATGTTAGAGATACATCTATGCAGGTTGTGATGATATTATGCATGTGGGAATATGTATGTTAGAGATACATCCATGCAGATTGTGATGATATTATGCATGTGGGAATATGTATGTTAGAGATACATCCATGCAGATTGTGATGATATTATGCATGTGAGAATATGTATGTTAGAGATACATCTATGCAGGTTGTGATGATATTATGCATGTGGGAATATGTATGTTAGAGATACATCCATGCAGGTTGATTATGCACCTGTGATGCAGTTTTAAGTGATGTGAATATGTGATCAGAAAATGATGCATCATGTAAATCGTGGATTTGAATGATCTTATTACTATGCTATCGTGCTTTCGATGTTGATAGTGATATTAAAACCATTGCTGAGTTTGTTAAACTCACCCCTCTTTTGTGTTTTGATTTGGGGCTGCGTGGTGCGACACGCAGTCGGACAGGATCTCCTCTTTGAGGAAAGGTCGGAGGTGGCTTGGGTGTGATGATGGAGATCGTTGTGTGACTTACCTTCTTTTGTTCCATGCTTTATGTTAGAACCTATGTGTAGGGTTCTTTGTTTTGGATTGATGTCACATGTTACAGTTATGTTTACTTAAATCTTATTTTGAGCCGGTGTGGGCTTTACTTAAACTAAGCTTGTGGGTTTAAGATTGTTGTTTACTTTGTGATAAGCAACCCTTTTCTTTCCCTTTTATTTACTCTTGCTCAAAGGATTGTGCGCACTCCGTGTTGCTATTAATCGCGCGTGGTTAGGGTTAAGTCTTCCGCTAGAATCGTTTCTCAATCTTGACCGGCCCCTGGACCGGGTTGGCTCGGGTCGGGCATCGCCGGGGAGTGACAGTCACTCTTTGAGACCATACATTTCTAACTACGTGTAGATCCATACAATGCGACTTTTGGGTGTACTGTGGAGACCGCCATTTTACTCTATATTCCATATAATATGGCTTCGTCCGACACGTGTAAATTTATATCCACGTGACCAAACATGACGGTCGTCGATGCATATAACACACAAAATAGGATATGTTATATATATATATATATTCAAACTAAACATCGGAGCAATTATACAACCAAAATAATTAATAGTTGTCACGAAACATAGTAATTTATATTTACATGCCTGAGATCACTGTGCACAGAACAAATAGTTATACAAAATTGAGACATATTATGTCTTGATATACAGTCGGAGGAAGGTTTACAAAAATTATATCTAAAGCAACTACCACAAAATTTATTTGGATTACTTTTCGTCTCCTATCTCCGTTCTAGTTGTAAATCCTGCACAATCTGGGGGTGGGTGAGTATGTTTATACTCAGTAGGTGGAATTAAGATCTAATTTGATGCTAAGCAGAAAACTCATATTGATAATAGCTTTTGCTAAACCGAATGTATTACAAAAATGAATTCAGAAATAATTGCAGAAAAACATAACAGATTCAGAAATAATTTCAGAAAATGTCAGTTTGTCCGATGACGATAAATCCAGAGCCGCGATACCAAATGGCATTCCTCCCGACGCTCATGGGGCAACGGGAAGCTCAGTAAGTGAGGAGTTTTCCCATGATGCTCCACACCCATGCACGCGCTATACTGATTATTTTCATCGGTAGGTATTTAGATAAAATATTATAATTCCAGATTTAACTCCAGAATTATCTAGAAAATACAAGTACCATGACCCAAATCAGGGTAAATAAAACATAACCCGTGTATAACATTTTTTAGAAAAACTCCAGCGCATGAGCATAAAGGAATAAAATAATAAATAAAAAGTCAAACATACAAGCAAGCATAAGTTAGAGTTTAAGACCCCCTACCTTATAATTGGGGTGTAACGTTTGTGGCTGTAAAGGGCTTGTATGGAAAATCTAGCCCCGTCACAGCGTTCGGCACCATCGATTTAGTTAGAAATACTTTTTGAACGGGCAGAATCGGACTTAAAACGGCTCATAACGAAGGGTCAGAAGTTTTAAATGGAGGTGAAAGTGAATAGGAAAGAAGAGAATGACGGAATTTATAGGAATTAGGGCGGAACTGACGCGCGATGCAAGTCTGACATGCGTCGCGTAGTGGATGGTGGAATTGCGCGAAACTGCGCGTGTCGTGCGGTGTCCGCGCGGGTCCACAGTGCGCGACATGCTGCTCCGCGTGTCGAGTGGACGCGCAGACTGCGCGGTCCGCATACGTGGCCCGCGCTGCGGGCCACGTAGATCCATATGCCATGCGGATCACAGCTCCGCGCGGCGCCGCCGCGTTCCCAGAACCGTGCTATGTCACGCATCGCACGGGTCAGCGTCGACTGACGCAGTGCTTGCGTCAGCCGACATAAATATAATATATATTTCTTTCTTTTTATTTTCAAACTTAAAATTAAAATAACTTTTTATCCATAAATCGGAATTACACGTTCTTGGTACCGATGAACTCGTATTGATGAGCCCTTCGAAACAAGACTAGTCAAGGATAGGTTTTGCCGTAGTTTCATCATGGGCCCGCTTGTGATGTGCGCTTCCATGATCGCTACATACGGTTACTACCTCCGAATCAAATGCTACGAAAACCTTTATGTTTGGTTTTTAGAGCTCTACAACATTCATTTATGTTCAACATTCAAAATAATATTCTAATAATATATAAAAATTCTAATAGTATAACTTACCTAATATCTGGGTTGTCACATGTACAACTTACTGTGTCAACTCTAGGAAAAAATATGCATCACTCTCAATAGATCATCAAATGTTTGAGCTTAAACACATCAACAAGACAATATCCCATAGGATAATCAATATGGCTAGACATTAGAAACACCCAACTGACAATTTATTGACTAGCTTAAACATAGAACTTAATCCGTCTAATCCCTAAGGTTTAGTCTTATACTTACAACTAACAACTAGTGCCAATAAAGCACTAATTGGCTCTAGTGCCGTAAAGAAAGAATGCTACTAGAGCCACACCTTCACCTTCGGGGAGGAATTTATATGTCATTAATTTTTTGAAAGTAAAGCACACCTATGCTTATGGGGTATATAATCAAACATGTAAAAATATATCTATGATACTACTTACCTGAGCACGTAAATGCCTACTTTCTAGGGTCATACAATGATGACTAAGGGCAAAAATCTTACAATTCCACTATTTGAACAAAAACTTATGATGCTACTATTGGGAGGAAAACTAAAGGTGCTCACAAAAGAACGACAAACATCTGGGCTTAAACATAGCACAAAGATAACACCCCAAAGAGTAAGTGCCACAATGGTCCCACAATTGTACAACCAACTATTCATCGGCTAGCAACAAGACACAAAACTCAATCCATCGGAACTAGCCAAAGCCTCACTCTCTTACTATGAATTTACTTTGTTCCAATATGTTCAAGTTTATAATACATACATTATGCTGATATAATTATGCTATAAAATTTTACTATCCTACATTCTTCCCATTAAACTCTAAGTCCTAAGTCTGCCTACTCATAAAACCCTAAAGTCTTCTGCTCATCGCTCCAATGTTCAATCCAATCTAAATTAACCCTAACCTATCAAACACATGCCCATTGATATAATACATGCACACACCCTCAATTCTACCAAAATCTACGCATAAGAAATTTGATATAACTTACAATATGTTGAACATCCATCTAACACACTCATAACTCATTGCATAAACATATGGACAATCCATCTAACTAGAATGTGTATAATTCATAAAATAAGCAGATAAGTTGTCTATCTAACTAACATTCATGAAAATCATTGCATAGGCATTTGGCCAAATCATTCAACTAGCTTGTGGAAAAATCCTCCCCATGAACATATGAACAATCTGCCAATCATCAAACCATTAAGTACACATTTCAATTATCATAATCTCATATCATGCTATTACATGGAATATTATTAACATTGCACGTCAATAGAATTCATTTACTTTGGTCCTAACAGCAAGCACGCTAATATGAAATTATAGAGTCCAAAGTCCCCTACCTTGTTGTATGAGTGAGTTTGATGTCAGAGCGTACTAAGGTGGCTGCGTCGGAGATGATTCCAATAGACCAAGGCATCGCCTAATCTGAATAAGATGTGCCTCAAGATGAAAAAATGATGATGGAAGCTTTATGAAGGTTTAGGAAAATTATGGTTGGTCTCAATGCAACATCCGATGACCCAAACGCTTCCTACGTGGGGTGACGGGGGGCAGAAATGCACCCATAAAGGGTTCTTGAGGAGGGGCCAAGGTAAGACAACATTAGGCCTACAAACCAGCAACCGGACAGTTGATCATTTATAATTAAACACTTTGCAAGTATACAAGGTAATTGTACTAGGATAAGTATTTAAGGGTTGTCGAACCTCAGGGACGGATGGATTATTACTAAATCTAAAGAGGAATTCGCTAATTAAAAACTAGAAATAACTTAAACTTAAATTAAGCAAAATAAAGTAATCAACTAGTTTAAAAACAAGAGATTAATATGATAAAATTTACTTAGAAAATCGAATCCACTATAGAACCATAACAATTCCTTAACTTTTAACCTAAATCTAGTGTGAATATGAACAAGTATTCTCAGCTACAAGCTAGAATTACTTTAGAAAGAATCATTAATTAAATTCCATGGCATGAACTATCTTCGACAATAGCATGAATCATCTACACTAAACTAGCTATAGGCATGACCTGTCTAATCTTAGTATAACTCATCCAAGTCATTAATTATCTGAACATTAAAACTATTGTATGCCCATCTCATCTAAATCACAAAAATTAGAATTGATGTAAATATCAAAACCATATCAATCTATCATCTACAAGACAATAAATCAACATAGACTTGAATAAACATTAAAAGCTCTTCCATTAAAAAAGAAATCCATATCATACAATTGTCATCATTCACAACTGAGATTAAAAAGAAAAGAAACTGAAACTTATCTATAGCTTCATCAACTCCTAAGTAAAAGAAAAGTTTAGCCTTCCATTGTAGAAGAAAGTATTTGAATCTCCATTAAAAGCTTTAAGTTGTTTTCCATCTTCTTCTTCCTTTTTCTCTTCAGAAAATCTCCTGGAATCCTCTGGTTTTAAGCCAAATATGTCTTTTTATAGGCATAAGATCCATAGGAAGAAGTCCAATATGAAAAGGATTGGAAATTGGCTAAAACTAGAAAACTGCACGTTATGTCGTTCGAATGCCCTGCATGCCCGTTCGAACGCTTGAACTGAGTTTTGCTTCAAAATCATGTTATCCCGATTGAACGGTAAGTGACCGAACAGCTATAGTGTTTCTGCAATCTGGACAGTTTTTCTGGACAGTCCATATTTTATTTATTAAGTTTTTCTTCATGTCCATATTAATTTCCAACTTGTGTATAACTCAAAAAAGTTGTCCAAATCACTTTAAAGCATGTCAAGACTATTTTGAATTATTCCAAACATCGTCCAAGTACCTCGATAAGTGCACTTTACCTACAAAACATAAAATATCATATTTTAGACATGTAGAATATAATTAAAATTCCAACTTTGTTCAAATACATATCTAAACTACTAATAACTACAAAATTATTAATAATTAAACTAAAATACTAATATCTATCTTAATCTAAATAAACTATAACTAACTCTAAATTAACGTAATCGATACTAGCAAATAAGGTAAAAAGGCATATAAAATAGATATATATTTCATACTTATCAAATACCCCCAAACCTATATTTTGCTAGTCCTCGAGCAAAACAAAAACAAAATAAAACAACTAATCTAGAAAAAATAAATAAATGCCACTTTCGTAGGGAATCACGATTGCATTTAGCGTATGCAACAAGCCTTTAAACCCCTAAGTGTCTCTAGTTAGACGAGTTGTGTCTCGTGAGGGTTTGTAGTAATGATACCCACAAACATCGAAACCTAAGAAAAATAAAACAAACAAACAAGAAAACAAAAATTTGAAAAACAATCTTCTCTTAAAAACATATAACTATTTTTAAAAAGAACCAACCACAAATACTTGAAACAAGTAAACAATTAAGATCTGATCACTTTCAAGTAAGAAATAATCCATTCTATAATCCCATCTTGGAAATAATTGTACAACTACATATATACATTTCAAAAACATAAGTGTAGAAACTTTGTAGCCATACAATTTCATTTTTTATTAACAAGCATATCTTATGTGACCCATTAACCAAGCTCATTAAAGTTCACTAACTCAAAAATATAACAATGACAATCTTTCATCCTTAACATCTCATAATAAACCCTCATGTAATAGCCTTCAAATTTCAATTAAATTTAGGGAATAAGAGCATAATATACCTCAAAATATGACTTGTGGAATACTTAGTTCTATTAAACTTTCTAAATAGTCCATGTAACAAGCATTAGACTAGTGTCCCTAATCCAGTTGGCTTAAGGCACTAGGTGTTGTAACACCCCCCAGGCTTAATAATTCAAACTATAAAGGCTACAGGACCAAGCAAGTCATAAAAGAATTTATCTCAACTTTTCACCTTTTAATGTGATCCCTTATACTTGCCTAGGCATAAGGTCCGATTACTCTGTAAAAAGAGAAACAAACCTTTATATTTTTTTTCATTCAATCTATTTTTTTCAACTTTTTTTTCATAAATTTTTTTCATTTTTTTTCTATACACACTTATCCCATTTTTTTTCAAATAAAAGCTAAGCATAAAGATCTATCATAAAATATTAAAAATTAATCAATTGCCAAGTTTTTTAAAAATATATGCTCAGTTAAAGATATCCCACTAAGATTACAAGTAATAAATCATAAAATTATATTCCTACAAGTTTCAAGTGTGTGAAATGTGATTCAAAAATATTAGCACAATTATCCAAGATAAAGAAAATAAAATAGAAATTACTTACTTAATCATTTTCATCACTTAATTAATTACTTGAACTTTCTTCGTGAAATTGATCTATTTAAAAACAGACATATGCTTTTAAAAGAAAATAAGCGATAAAACCCACTTAAAATAAAAGAAAACAAAACAAATAATGAAGAAAAATACTCTAAAATATCCTAAAAGTAAAATAAGAAATAAAAATATCTTTCTACACCCCCAAACCTAAACTAAACATTGTCCCCAATGTTAAAGAAAATATATACTACAATGACAAGAATAAGTAAGAGAGAGAAAGATATCACCTGAAAGCATAACTAATCCACTAATCTAAAAGAGTGAAGTACATAGGATTGGAGAAAATAAATAAATAAAAGTGATGAGCATTCCTCCAAACCTAAAGTGTTATAGCCCACAAAAGAAGAAAAACTATAATGAGAAGAAATAAAAACAAATGAGAAAATAAGTAAATAAAGCCTAAATGAAGCAAAGAAAATAAACAAAAGGAATGAAAAGAAATATATCAAAAGCATGGGTTGCCTCCCAAGAAGTGCTAAGTTTATTGTCTTTAGCCAGACATTGCCAACTTCTCAAATATATCAAGGCGGCTGGTAGATATTAGCATTGACTCTTCTCTTAAGTCTCCAAAAAGATGATGCAGAAAAATTAGAAGACATGACATGATTATGGGCTTATGCTACAAAAGATGGACCTCTATCATAAGCATCAAATTTAAAATTGTCTACCATGAAACATTCAGCATTAGAAGTTGCAGGCAAATGGTTAGACACATCAAAAATATTTAGTTGTACTTTCATGTTCCCAAAGGTCATCTCCATTACCCCCGTCGTACAATTTATGCATGAATTAGTTGTGGCAAGAAAAGGATGACCTAGAATGGTAGGAATCTGATATGTGAGGTTGGCACCGATCTCCATATCTAAGACAATAAAATCAACAGAGAAAAAGAACCGGTCAACCTTCACTAAGACATCCTCAATGACTCCCTGAGGCTTACGCACAGAATGGTTGGCAGCTGCAAGGTAACTGATGTAGGCTGCAATTCACCTAACCCTAGTTTCTCATACACCGAGTAAGGGAGTAGATTGACACTCGCACCAAGGTTAAGGAGGGCTCTATGGATGGAGTGATCACCTATGACACAAGAAATAGTGGGTACTCCAGGGTCCTTATACTTAGGTGGGGTGTCAAATTTCAAAAGAGAGCTAACTTGCTCGGTGAGAAAGACCTTCTTAGACACATGGGTCTTAGATTTACGCTTTTGAGTGCATAGGTCTTTAAGGAACTTAACATAAGCATGGACTTGCTTAATGGCTTCTATGAGGGGGAGATTAATTTTGACTTGTTTAAAAGTCTCGAGAATCTCATCAGTCCTAGCTGTGCTCTTTCTAAATGGTGGTGCCATGTCAAGACACTGAGGAAAGGGTGCCCTAGGGATATAAGATCCCTCAAAAGTGGTCTAAGACTGTGGCTCTGAGGAAGGGGAAGGAGATACAAACTCCTCATGTAGTGCACTAACTTCTACTGGAGGTTCATTAGGGGCTGCCCTCTCTAACTCCTCACTCCTATCATCTGTCACTGGTATCCCCCCAACACTCTTGTCAGCAATCCTCCCACTCCTAAGGGTCATTATGGAATTAACTTGTTCATTAGAGGGAGGAGCTCTCTCTACCTGAAATTGACCTTTAGGGTTTGGTAGGGGTTGACTTGGCAATGTCCCCATCTCTCTCTTGTTAATAACATTAGCTAGTTGTCCAATTTGGGCTTCTAACTTTGCTATAGATTGTGTGTGAGAGTGGAGGAGTTGGATTGAGATTGAATGCCTTGCAGGGCACTCAAAACCTTTTCTTCAAAACTTGGACTCCTATTGGGTTGGACATATGGGGGTTACACTTGAGGTTGGTGGATATGGGCTGGTGGGACTTGGAATGGTTGCCTAGGGGGTTGGTTACCCATAACCCCTTGGTTTTGTGTCTGCCAAGAAAAGTTAGGATGATTCCTCCATCTAGGGTTATATGTATTTGAAAATAGATTGTTCTCAGCCCTAGGAAGGATTGGGTGACATTCACATGGTCTTAGACAAGCTCAGGAAATTGAGAGGCAGAGGGACACTCTATGATAGTATGGGTTGGGCTAAGGCATATTATGCATGCATCTTGAGTGAAGGGAGTGGGCTGATGGGTTGAAGTCATAAGAAGGTCCAGCTTCCTACTCAAAATATCAACTTTGGAGGAGAGGTCTAATGGGTTTTTGACTTCATATAAGCCACCCCTAGAAGGGGCATTATTCAAGGTAGATAATCCACTCTCATTTCTATTCAACGCAGCATGTTGAAGAGAATTTTCACTCAAGTCCTCAAAAAGTTTTCATGCCTCATTTTCATTTTTTAACAAGAAGGTACCCCTACAACTTGCATCAATAAGATGACTGTTTTGTTCAGTAAGACCCTCATAAAAATGTTATACTAATTGCCACTTAGAGACAGCATGATGAGGACACCTCCTAAGAAGGTCCTTAAGTCTATCCCAACTCTCATGGAACTGTTCAGTGGGAAGTTGGGCAAAAGTGGTTATGGCCTTTCTCATTTGGTTGGTCTTACCTATGGGGAAGTACTTTTTAAGGAACTCTTGTTGCATTTGGGCCCATGTTGTTATAATGTTTGGCTCTAATGAGTGAAGCCATTCCTTAGCCTTATCTTTCAATGTGAAAGGAAAAAGGCGAAGTTTAACAGCTTCATCAGTTAAATTTGAGAGCTTAAAAGTTGTGCATAGTTCTAAGAAGTCATTTAGGTGCCTATATGGGTTTTCATTATTAAGCCCATAAAAGGATGGAAACATTTGAATGACATTGGGCTTAATTTCATAATTTTGAGCAGCGACCGCTGGCAACCTAATGCATAAAAGAGAGGTGTACTCATTGGGAGTGTAATACTCCCTTAGAACTTTGAGTGGTGCATCTACTAACTGATGTGTAGCCATGATGAGGGAAGAAGTAGTGTGAGAGGAGGAATTGGTGGGAGAGTTTGGGGGTGTAGGGATTTAGGTCGAGGGCAACTCATCTCTCCTAGATGTCCACTCAGGCTCAGGGTCAAATGGTACTAATCGGGGGAGTAAGGAGCGACGACCACGCATACACCACAACCACACCACACAATTTTAAGTGTAAAAAGGGGAAGAATAAGCAAAAACTAACTAAGAAAAGAACTAAAAATAAAAGGAAAAAAGGATCTTGCAAATTGAAGAGAAGCACTATGCTTGTCGATGTCCACTTGTGGCCACAAGTGTAGAGAGCACGATCTTCAACTTAGCCTACAAAATCAAATTAGAAGAAGGTAAGAAACTAAGAATTAACCTAAAAACTAAAGTAAACTGAATCTAAATTAGATAGAATTATCCTAATACTAATTTAGTAACAAATCAACACTGTCCCTGGCAACGGCGCCAAAAACTTGATCGCTTATAATTAAACCCTTTGCAAGTGTACAAGGTAATTGTACTAGGATAAGTATTTAAGGGTTGTCAAACCTCAGGGACGGATGAATTATTACTAAATCTAAAGAGGAATTTGCTGATTAAAAACTAGAAAGAACTTAAACTTAAATTAAGCAAAATAAAGGAATCAACTAGTTTAAAAACAAGAGATTAATATGATGGATTTACTTAGGAAATTGAATCTACTATAGAACCATAACAATTCCTTAACTTTTAACCTAAATCTAGTGTGAATATGAACAAGTATTCTCAGCTACAAGCTAGAATTACTTTAGAAAGAATCATTAATTAAATTCCATGGCATGAACTATCTTCAACAATAACACGAATCATCTACACTAAACTAGCTATAGGCATGACCCGTCTAATCTTAGTATAACTCATCCAAGTTATTAATTATCTGAACATTAAAACTATTGTATGACCATCTCATCTAAATCACAGAAATTAGAATTGATGTAAATATCAAAACCATATCAATCTATCATCTACAAGACAATAAATCAACATAGACTTGAATAAACATTAAAAGCTCTTCCTTTAAAAAGGAAATCCATATCATACAATTGTCATCATTCACAACTGAGATCTAAATTAAAAAGAAAAGAAACTGAAACTTATTTATAGCTTCATCAACTCCTAAGTAAAAGAAAAGTTTAGCCTTCCATTGTAGAAGAAAGTATTTGAATCTCCATTAAAAACTTTGAGTTGTTTTCCATCTTCTTCTTCCTTTTTCTCTTCAGAAAATCTCCTGGAATCCTCTGGTTTCAAGCCAAATATGTCTTTTTATAGGAAGAAGTCCAATATGAAAAGGATTGGAAATTGGCTAAAACTAGGAAACTGCACGTTATGACGCTCGAACGCCCTGCATGCCCGTTCGAACGCTTGAACTGAGTTTTGCTTCAAAATCATGTTATCCCAATCAAACGGTAAGTGACCCTGTTCGATCGGCTACAGTGTTTCTGCAATCTGGACAGTTTTTCTGGACAGTCCATATTTTGTTCATTAAGCTTTTCTTCATGTCCATATTAATTTCTAACTTGTTTATAACTCAAAAAAGTTGTCCAAATCACTTTAAAGCATGTCAAGACTATTTTGAATTATTCCAAACATCGTCCAAGTACCTTGATAAGTGCACTTTACCTACAAAACATAAAATATCATATTTTAGACATGTAGAATATAATTAAAATTCCAACTTTGTTCAAATACATATCTAAACTACTAATAACTACAAAATCATTAATAATTAAACTAAAATACTAATATCTATCTTAATCTAAATAAATTATAACTAACTCTAAATTAACCTAATCTATACTAGCGAATAAGGTAAAAAGACATATAAAATAGATATATATTTCATACTTATCAACGGTTTCCACTAACTACATGAACTTGAAACTCCCACATATCAAGGTCACTGGTCAGGAAGCCGAAGGCCAACACCCACGAAAAAAGGGGTATGGAGGTGTGGGTACAAGCAGAACGTTGAGGAAGAGGGAGACAAGAGAAGTGGCGGCCAATTTTGATGGGAAGACGTTCGGGGAGGGGGCAAATGGTATTGGAGAGGGGAAAGGAAGATCCGGGGAGGTAGATCCAGGCCAAGGGTGGGTGGTGGGGCTGTGGCTAGATAGAAATGACTCACATCAGTGGCAAAAACCAGCTCTGGTAGTGGTTTTGGCCCAAACATAGAAAATGAAGAGGAAGAGAGAGCCAATGGACTAAAAATGAGGAAGCATATGGGGTAGCGGCGGCCCAGGGTGGCACCCCCTAGGTTGTGGTTGCTTGAGGGTCAGGGTTTGACAAAGAAGCGGCAAAAAATTTACCCTCCGTTGGCCAAAATGATCAAAAAGGGAAAAGAAAGAGGTGAGGCAACAACATATGCTTGGGGAGGCAAGGGGTAGCGGTGGAGGACCTGGTAGGTCCACGATGGTCATGATGGCCAACGAAGTCACCCAGTGGAGGATAGTGGTAGCACATGCCAATAGAGGCCAAAAAGTTTGGGGGTAAGAAGGGATTTATCATTCCCAAAAACCGATGGCTGATTTGAGCTGCGGTCTAGCTCTTTTATATTATTTATTTATTTAGTTTTCTCACTTACTGTAAGGACTCTCATCTCTAAACCGGTTTTTGTTTTCTTTAAGTATCGGTTATCATGAGGTTAACACGTTTTCTGATTTATTCGGTGGTTTCAAAGATAAATGCTGTTTATGATGGTTTTAATCAAAATCAACTTTAAGATTAGTGGTTTTAAGTGATTTTGGATCAAATGTGAATTTCTGGGTTTTTTTTTCTGAATTTTCACTATTTTTCTAAAAATTACGGTTTTGGCGGGACCCCTGCGGGCCCCACTGTCGAAATTTTGGTTTTTGTGTCAAATGAACCCAGATATTTACTTCAGCCCATACAAAAATTTTTAGAATTTTCTTAGACTTAATTAGTGCTCAAATTTGTAAAATACTCATTTTTAGCCTACTTTTTCTATTTACACCCTATAACTTACCCATACACACCCCAAGGCCTACTATAAAAGGCCAAACCTGAGCCATTCCCATTTTGGGAATGGGCTGAGGAGGAGAGGTCAGGCCTAATCCCCAATTAGGCCCAGATTAGAAGGTGTTTAAGGTAAGCCTATTCTAATTAAGCACTAAATACTAGCTTTTCTCTTAACCTCTTCTAAATCTACCATTTCCCCTTTGTTTCAATTCGTTTTTGGACATCAAAACTACTGATTAGCATTTTTACTACAAACCCTAGCTCTCAAAATCCAATTTTTATGTTCAACAAGCCCTAGATCTAAGTTTTTAATTAGGGTTTTCTTTGTTAAATCGGTTTTAATGGAGTTTAATTCAAACTCTATGTCTTTGTAAGGTTTTCAAGAAGGGTGACCATCAAATCCAAGTCTAATCAAGGGATAAGGTAATAGACTTTCGAAATTTCAATTTGTCTATGGTAAAACTCTTGATTTTGTGGTTTTTTTTTAATAGAGTTACTTGATTTAGTGTGCTAATGGCATGATTAGAAAATGGTAATCTTTAATCCCGATTTCATAGGGTTTTATCTTGTTATGATGTGGTTTAGAATTCTAGAAGTCATGGTGGACTTTTGATGGTATTTAGGTTATTAGATGATGATTTGAAGTGTTATCAACGGAGTTTCGGTTTGAAATTGCGAAAGGAAGAAGAAGGTCAAATCTGCCTTGTTGGCGTTCGAACGGCCCTGCAGGGCTTTCGAACGGCAACACTGCAGTTCTGGCATTTTTCCAGTTTAGCCGATCTAACGGCCTGTTGGGCGTTCCAACGGCCAAACTGTGAATTTGAAATTTTCCCGTTTAGCCGATCGAATGGCCTTCTTGGCGTTCGAACGACTACACAGTAGAATATTGTTCAATTTGTATGATGTTTATTTCGTGATTCCACTTTAACTTGCCAATTTCATATGAATGCGGAGTGTTTTGAGTTATATTATGCTACTGGATAGGTACACTATTGAGGTTATGAAGTTGAGATATATGATTAGAGATTTGTAGAATGACTTATGGTTTGTGGCATGATGTTGGAATTGTCATCTTGAAAATTATGAAGGGTTGATTCCCTATGGTTAAGTATATTTTCAGTAGGATTACAACCTATTAATGGACTGATTTGTCATGATAGAATGTGGTTATTGATGTGTGGATGTTGGTGAATGTCATGGCTTAAGGATGAAATGAATGATCTTATATGTGTTTAGCCTTTATGGTTGAATTTTGATTTGAGTTATGATTTCAATGATTCTTCTCCTATGATTTCCGCTGGAATTCATGATTAGATGTTAATTCACATATGTAGTGTGGTAGTGAGTTAATTTCAAGCATGTTGAAATGCATTGAGTGAAGTACTTCTACTAGGTACACACACATGTGGGGTTTAAATGATGATGTTGAAACTTGATATTATGATTATGAATGATGCATTAGGGGTTGATGAGAGCACTTATCATGGATTAGGATTCACGTATGCCTTTCCCATGTATGTACCATGCTGCATGCATCATGAAAATAGATTTCCAATTGAGGCTTTATCGAGGTTAATCAAATTTGACCGATTGGATGCAATGTGGTGAAATTGTGTGCCGGATTGAGCGGTCGTGGATTAATCGAAAGTTGATTGGTCCGAAAGGACATGTTTTGATTTGAGTTCTTGTGTGGAACGAGTGTACTCCCCGGGTTGAGTCTAGAGAAATGGAAGTATGTGGGGACGAGTTGTGTGCTTGTCTTGCGGATTGTGAGATTGTTATTATGAGTGTCATCTGGACCCTGAGAATCCAGTGTGGTATGCCGTGTGCACCCGCTACCACGTGTTCTAGGGTTTCTTGTGTGGGAACTCGGGCTCTCCCCTCCACAAGAGATGTCCCTGGGCGAACACCCCTGCTCTAGATTCTCTATATGAGAATGGGACATCCTCGGCCATGATCGTCCAGGGCGAGCAGCTTTAGGGATTGACAACCCCGAACTTTCTTTAAATTCTTGTCTAGAATTTTGGACCATGACACGCCTTCATGGCCTTGTCTATGTTCCCGTCTATGTGACACTAAATTGTGGTTACTCCTTGATGGATGATGTTATGATGTGATGCATGAGGGAATATGTATGTTAGAGATACATTCATGCAAGTTGTTATGATGTGATGCATGATGGAATATGTATGTTAGAGATACATTCATGCAGGTTGTTATGATGTGATGCGTGATGAAATATGTATGTTAGAGATACATTCATACAGGTTGCTATGATGTGATGCATGATGGAATATGTATGTTAGAGATACATTCATGCAGGTTATTATGATGCGATGCATGATGGAATATGTATGTTAGAGATACATTCATGCAGGTTGTTATGATGTGATGCATGATGGAATATGTATGTTAGAGATACATTTCATGTAGGATGTTAGGATGATAATGACACTATGTGGATTATGCACTATGATGCAGGTTTAGGTGATGTGTATGTGTGATCAGAAAATGATGCACCTTGCCAATCTTAGATCTGAATGAGTTTATTGCTATGCTATTGTATTTGCGATGATGATAGTTATATTAAAAACCATTGCTGAGTTTGTTAAACTCACCCCTCTTTTTTGTGTTTTGTTTTAGGGCTGCGTGGTGCGACACGCAGACAGACAGGATCTCCTCTTTGAGGAAAGGTGGGAGATGACTTGGATGTGATCGTGGAGATCTTTGTGTGACTTATTTTTCCTTAGTTTTATGCTTTTTGTTTAGAACCTTTGTGTAGGGTTCTCTGTTGGATTATGTCACATTTTACAGTTGTGTTGCTTAAGACTTATTTTGAGCCGGTGTGGGCTATAGTTGACTAAGCATGTAAGTTTGAGACTAGTTGTTTACCTTGTGTTAAGCAACTCTCTTTCTTTTCTTCTTATTTACTCTTGCTCAAAGTGGAATGTGCGTACTCCGTAATTCTGTTAAGTCGCCTGTGTTAGGGTTAAGTCTTCCTCTAAATCGTTTCTCAATTTCCCTTCATCGCCCCCGCGCGCTTGACCGGCCCTTGGACTGGGTTCGGCTCAGGTCGGGCATCGCCGGGGCGTGACACTTACCCCTTCTTATACATGTCTCACCTCTAAAATTTGCCCCAAACTCACCATTTTACTTGTTCAAGTCCCCACAAACATGCCCAAACTCACATTTCCCACATTAAAGCCCTCTTTTATGCTTCAAACCCCTCTCTACATGCCAAAGCATTATTTTATGCATTAAATCCCTCTTCTTTGTTGAAAGTTTCTACGGCATGTCGAGGCCCTCGATCTATGACTAAGCTCCACACCCATCTCTATGGGTATGAATATTGGGGTAAAATACATAAAACAAATGTGCCAAGGGGTCAAATCCCACCATTGGAAATACAATTAGAAAATTGCAAAAAAAATCAAGGACATTACATGAGGCATGCTAAATTATGCTATAGGCTGATTCAACTTGAGCTTTAAATTTTTATATATAGGCTTATCGTAAGGTGAACTTCATGCAAGCTTCTGTGAGGTTGCTTCTTGTAGGGTTATTTTATAGAATCACCATCAAAAGAGGGTATGGAACCAAGGGGAATGGGTAGTAAATAATGTGGGTTGGCTGCATATGAAATTGATAAGTGGGGACCATTCATCAAGGTTGGCCAAATTTTGATTCTTGTAGGGTTATTTTTATAGAATCACCATTAAAAGCAGGTATGGAACCAAGGGGAATGGGTAGTAAATAATGTGGGTTGGTTCCATGTGAAATTGATAAGTGGGGACCATTCATTAAGGTTGGCCAAAATTTTAACCCTAAATCAATCACTCAGAATTGATTTGGTTAAATGAATAGGTCTTACATAATAGAATGACATCAAATTTGGTTGACCCACATCATCAAAGTGTATTGTTAAATCTCAATAGGCTCCACTCCTTTTTGTGACCCCTATGTATCCAAATTAAAAAATGTAATCTCAATCGTTGATTTGAAGGTGAGAAAAATGGTGTAATGAAGGGGGCCCACACATCTTAATGGGCCTACATGTCCAAATGGTGTAATAAAAATGGCTTAATATGGAGTAGATGATGAGGAGATAAACAATGATTATTATCCCATTCTATAACAATTGTCTTGTAGTTATATTGCCATAGTATCTTGATAATGTGTTCTTGATGGAAAGAAGAGAATGCATTTAGGCAGTTTCTATCAGAGATTTGATTTTCTTTGATAAATCCAAATGCGAACCACTTGTCAATCTCAAAATCTGGATCATTGATTTTTATCAGTGGTATATTTGAACAATATTCTTCTACCACTATAAAACCAACATTTCTTTCATAAGTCCATATTTTTTCCATTCATTTGTTCCTGAAGGTTCTCTCTTCAATAGATTCCTTTGATTGTCAATAGGTAAGAGTTCAATATTATTGGAAACTCTACTTCTCCATTTCCAAAAAAGAGTTCCTGCAGAAACAATGTAAGTTGGTTCTCTTTCTATCATTTTTTATTTTTTATTTTTTGAAGTCAATTCTTCTACTAGTAGTTTCCAATGGCTTGTCATGTTTTGTTGATTTTGTCCTTTAAAATCTTTGAAAATATTGTCTAGCAAATTCATATGATAGAATGCTAGTTTTGTGTTGGTATGTAATACCAAACTTAGACTACTGACTATAGTCAAGTTGTTTCCAAAGGTTTGGCTTTTTGGCAATGCCATAACATAGACGAATTTGATGTTCATACCAAGCTAGCTGTCTACTGCTTGCAAGTTGTAGCTTCTTGAGGTCCACAATCCTTGTGGTTTTCTAAGTGTTTTCTAACACTTGCTTGGTTATCAACCAAGGCTCAACTTAGGCTTATTGAGCTTAATGTTACATGATCAAAAGAGGGTTCTCTACCACATGCTTGAGGTTTTCATTACGAGCTTTGTGCAAATGAATAGATGCACATTCATTTTGTAAATTTCTACATAGTTTGGCAAAGATGAAGAGCTACTCGAACTTTCTTCTATTTGGTTGTTTTGTTTATTAAACTTTCTAGCCATTTCTTTGATCAATCTTCTTGAGAAAATATTGTATTTCTCTGCAATGAGTGTAAAACATGGGTAGTTGATGATGATGTATTTATTATGATTATTTCTTTAAAAAGAAATTTTACTTACCTTTGGGAGTCAAAAAGTTTGTTGGTAAAAGAAAATATAGACAAAGCCTTTATACTAAAATCTGTGTGAGGATTAAAAGTCTCATTCATGATTTTTTAAAATTCAGATGGAGTATTTTACAAACTAAAAAAAGTAACATTCTTATTCATAATATCTAAATGCAAGAGTAAAGGCAATAACAATCTTCTTCTTTTATTTGAATCTTCCAAAATCCAGATTTCATATCAAATTTAGAAAAGATTTTTGCATTGTAAATTCTTTTGATTAGATTTTGTTTATTAGGTATTGGATTTATTATCCATTGAAGAATTTTGTTTATTGCTTTTTAATTAATTATAGAGTGAGGTACTCTTCTTTCAAGTTCTACGACATTCTTAACATAGAAGACAACACAACTCTTATGGGAAGAACTCTTCATTATGAAATTTCTTTTTAGAAAATCATTAGTTTCTTCTTGATAGATTGCAAGTAATCTTTGACTTATTTTAATTGATCTAGGTTTTATAGGGATCTTGGATTCTTCAAAATCCTTAATTAAGGTAGATTGATCTCATGTTTCTTCCTATGCCAAAAGGCGGAAGGAAAGTTTGAACAAACTTCATTATCTAGGGTATCTTGAAATTGTTCGATGTTTTCTTAGAATGGTTTTGAATTTATGGTTTATTTTATTTTTCTTCTTTTATCTCTTCATAAAGTTCATTAATTAATTTTTCTTTATATTCTAAAGCATTCTTAATTCTATTGAGAAGAGATAATTTTTTTGTTTGAATTCCACTTCCATGAACTTGAAAAGGTTTGACTTTGATAAGAATGGGTGTACCTAAAATTATTCCTTGGCTAAGATCTTTAACAAGGTTGAATGGTTTGACTTTTAAGCTTGAATTTTTGAAGCATATGTGTACTTAAAGAGAGTTTATAATTGACTTTTAATTTTTTACTAGTTGAGGTGTTAACTCCATGTGTTATTTTCTCAAAATATTTTGTAGGAACTAAACCTTCTCTGAAATAATTTAGATCAGCATCTAAATCTATTAGGGGTTTTATGTTTGAGTACAAAATTTTTATATTTACAACAACTTCAACATTACATTTTTGTTTTTCATATTTTTCACTCGTATTTATAAATTTTGCAATTTCAATTTGTTCTTCTATCTCTTCTTTACCTGTAGAAGTAGAAGCATTAGAATGATTTTTAAGTTCTATTTTTCTTCTATCATTGGTATCTTCTCTTTTATCTTCACTTTGAAGTTCAAGGATTTTAAGATTTTGTTTTAATTTCTTAATTTCTATTTTCATTTCATTTTGTTCTCTTTTTTAGTCATCAATTGTTATTGGTTTTGGTTTATCATTATCCATTCTCTTCAAGAGTTCATTAAGAGTGAAATAATTTTGTTCTCCTTTTTTAATAGAATTTCTTATTCCATCTTCATTCTTTTCTTTACTAAATTTTACTATTCTTAACAATTGTTTTCTCCTAGTTTCTAGGTCTTCGATAGAATCTAAAATTTCAAGTATAAATTGTTCATAATTAGTCAAAACATTTATACTTTCTTCTTAAAAAAACTATCACAATAAAAACATTTTGGAGAATTTATTTCAAATATAGAACTAGTTTAACTAGTGATTTCTTTGATTTATGAATTTATTTCATTTATGTATTCTTCAAGTTTCTCTTTTAATTCTAATTGGTATGATTCTAGAATTATTTGTTGGATTTTCCTTTTTTATTTCTTTTGGACATTTGTTGGCATAATGTCTATTTTCTTTACATTTGAAACATGTAGGGATTCTCTTAGTTTCTTTTACTTTAAAATTTATGTTATTTTCTTTGGTTGAATTGTTTAGCTTGATTTGTGTTTCTTTTATTAAAAATTTTATTAAAATATTTTTTCACATCTTTTGATTTTTTTCTTTATCTTGTAAACCAAATTGATAATAGAAATTTCCTAAATCTTTTCTTTCTAGCATTTTATTATGTTTTGACTGACTTTTAATTTTAAGATAATTTATAATGGATTACACCTACTTTGTTGACAGTTTGAATGATATCCCCATATTGGAGTGTATTATATTGAATTGTTCCATTACCCTATTTTCTTGAGACAATACAATCCTTTTCAACAAAGAGAGAGGGCAAACTAGAAATAAATTTTAGTTCCTAAACATACTAGAACAATATTTTAATTGATAAACTTTAGTCAAATAAGTATCTTTGTACCATCTAAAGTTTGTTAAGCTAGAGCATATGAGACTGATTAATTGTTCTTTGATTTTTTCAAATATTACAATTCTTCTTCCTGAAAAATGTCTAACAATATTAACAACTAGATTTTAAATAGAATTACGTTCACCTTGCATTTGTCCTTCAATATCAAGGATTCCAGCCCTAGATAATTAGTTTCCATTATTCAGGAGTGAGAAAGTTATCCCACTAACCTCTTAATTGTCCCAAAAAAGATCTCATAATCATATGAGGAATTGTTGGTTGACTATTTTTATTAGTTATGCAAGCATTAGCATATAATTAACATTTCTTGACATGATTTTAATATTTGATATTCAGTTTTTCCATCAATATTCCAAACAACCAAATATTTACCATTAGAATCAATTTTTGTGGTTTTTTTTATTAGAATATCTATTTGGTTTTCACATTTGGTTTTTATTATGGGTTCTTTAAATATCAATTCATTTATTATTATTGATTCTTTTCTTGTTAGAGCTTCTTCAAAATTTTCATATATTTTATATTTTGTTGTCCTATTATTCCTAATGCCATATTAGTATAGTTATTCTATTCAATTATTTGAGCCATTTTTTCATTAGGAAATTTGCTTGTATCTTTTATGGGGCTGGCTGAGATTTCTTTTGTCCCTAATTTTATTTGTTCAAAGGGTAGTAGAACAGATTCAACTTCCCTATTATCAATAGTTTTCCAAGTTCTATTCATTTTCAAAATTAGAAGAATATGATCTTCTTCTCGTAGATCATCACACATACTTCTTAAGAGATCCATATACTCATTTTAATACTAGTTAAAGAAATATATATTTTTCTTAACATAATTCATATGACAATACCACTGTTCTCTAATTGAAGCCTTTTCATCTTGATCAAAATTATCTAAGAACCATTTTTCTTTTCTTTATTGTCTTATAAATTAAAGTCTTTTCTTAACTATTCTTTGTCTATTGAAATTCTTGATCTTTTGGTATAACTAAGATATCATATTCAGATTGTTCATAGGACTCTTCATACATATACATGGCATAAGTAACTCCTGATGGTCTTATATTAAACTTTCTGTCTTGTTCTAGGTGATCAAAAGAAGAGGTAGAAGGCCTAGAAGACATAAATGACTTATGTTTACTAACATAAAATTGTATTTCTATGTCTCCATTATTATGTTTATTACTTTCAGTTACCTCTTTGTCCTCAATAGGAGTAGGCAGAGTATTTTGAGAAAGAGTCCAGGTGTTAGGTAATTTGATTTCTTCCCACTTAAGAAGTTTTAGGACAATAGAATTGTTGTGAAGATTTGTTTGAAAAAGTTGAGAAACTCCCTTCGGGGGAAGGGGGTAAAATTGATTCTAGGTGTAATTGAATTCCTAACTTTAAAGTAGACATGGTAATAGATCAAGGCTAAATTTTATGAGGCGTAGTCCATTTCAAAGCCATGGGATTTGATATTAAGTGTAAAATCTTAATCAATCTTGGATCTGATAAAGATATTGAAAAATCAGGAAAGGAGTTGAAGAATACAAGCCCATTTGTTAGGCTAGATTCAACAAGTCCTAAAAGTGAATCAAAAATTTTATTTTATGATGGCGGCAGTCTCTCAAGGTTATCAACACATGAGTTTAAGCCTCTTCGAGTCAAGAGATTTTACAGCAATTTGGAAAGTCCAAATGCATGTGATTGTATTAATTTTTTTAATTTCTTTAAGAAAGATATTTTACACTAAAAAGCTGAAAATTTTCTCACATATTATTACTTAAAAAACAGTCCTTTCTATAGTTTTAATATAGTAATCAGAAGTTAAATTGACATGTTGTTCATTTGTGCAAGATTATTTTCTCTTTTCTTGAAGGTGAGTGCTCAAAAAATATTTTCCATGCTCATCTTTCAATTCATTAATAGCAGTTCCGTTAAAATGGCCAACAAGTCTCAAAAGTCACTCAGACACACAGGAAAAGGCACCCATTGATAAGAACAAAGTCAAGCAAATTATTGGGAAAGGTCTTACGAAATCTCAGAGTAAGGCTCTCCTTCATAGAGACTTATTGCAGGATCTAAATGGTTACTACACCGTAAACTCTGCTAACGAGTAATTTTAAAAGGAGCTACGATGATATAAGGAATTAGAGCAATAAAGAAATGAAAAGAATAATACTCACATGAAATTTTGTAATACTTGTGCAAATAAACTTAATGAAATTTTGTAATACTTGTGCAAATAAACTTCTCACATGGAAGCAGTTTCTCTTACAATCGCACACACACAAAGATCACTCACTACAAACTTCAAAAATAAACAAAGCACTCTAAAGAAAATACACTTAGAAAGGAAAACTTCAAACTTTACAAACTAAGCAAGAGCTCTCTGGCACTTGGCTCTGATACCATTTTGGCTCTGAAGGCTCTTCAATTTATAGAGTCCTTAGAAGGTCCAGGCGGGCAGCAACATAATTGAGTTGGGAAATGGTTAGATTTCATAATTGAAAGGGCAACATCATTATTGAATTGGGCAGCGGCCAACAACAAATTGTGATAACATGGAAAGGTGGAACTATGAGGTGACGGAAAGCATAATTGAGGAAACTTTTGATGTGGCTTCTAGTTTACTTCTTGATGGATGTTAGCATCAACTTTGGTGGAGAATCTTTGGTAGAGATAATGGAGCATCTTTTTTTTTTTTTGGGTGGATGTCACACTCAATACTATTCTTCTTTGGTTTCATTCTTTATCTGATTGAAGAGAGAATCAAGAAATTTCTTAATCGTGTCTTAATCCATTTCTGATTCTTCAATATTAAAGGGTTTAGCCATCTCTTCTTTAATCTTCTCTCTTTTTGATTGAGACAATGAATCAAAAGATGGGGCTCTAGAATTGTCTTGAGCATTATCATAATTGAATTCACAACTTTAAAGTAGACACAATAGTGTTGGTTTTGGACTATGTGTGAGACATAGACAAGCTAAGAAAAATAAAGTACCTCTAACTCGTAATTAAGTTACCAAATTTATCTTTCCCTTTAAATAAAATAAACATGGGGCTCTAGAATTGTCTTGAGCATTATCATAATTGAATTCACAACTTTAAAGTAGACACAATAGTGTTGGTTTTGGACTATGTGTGAGACATAGACAAGCTAAGAAAAATAAAGTACCTCTAACTCGTAATTAAGTTACCAAATTTATCTTTCCCTTTAAATAAAATAAACACAGATTTTGTTCAAATTAACATGCCTAATTTCTATGTGTTCTAACGAAAATTTTGCAATCAAATAAGTAAACAAAAAACACACAAGAATTTTTACGTGGAAACCAAACAAAGGAAAACTATGAAACACTTTGTTCAGGTGAACTATTAACTTTGCAAACCTGAGATTACAAATTTACCAATAACATGTTCAAAAAGCTCATTTTTCTTCAAACAACTGGTTCTTTACACCACTCTTGATTGGTTGTTTACTAGCATAATGTCAAGGCCCGAATTTTTAAAATCCTTTTTAAATAAAAGACACGTGATAAATCACGATAATTTTTTTTCATAAACACAAAATAAATCATCATATTAAATATCCAAGTCGCGATAACTGGGGTTCACAAATATGAATATCAAAACATATGATATTATTACACGTGTCAAATTTCGTAAATAGCAGGTTAACCCTCTAAGTACAAGTCTGTCATCTGTCAAAAAATAAACAACCAAGTAAAGTTGGCTCTCACGCAAGTAATTACAATTACTTAGAAGATTGCAGAAGGAAGAAACTAGATCCCACTAATGCAGCATCGTCCTCGAATGCCCACCAACGTCCCAATCTTGCAACATCCCCATCTAAAAAAACTTGCAAGCATATAAGACCAAATAGGCAACAAAACATCTTCTCTCCTTGGAGGAACATTCAAAAGAACAAAAATATTATTTAATATTTTTTGGATCAGGCCAACATTACCTGATGTTAGTTGCCTACATACTCATCAGATAACATCTCCAATGTTTCCAACAAGATCAAATCTAAACGTAGTTCTGCCTAATACTACACTATACTAAGAAGCATAGCATCACACGTGCAATGCTTAAGTATTTTCAAGCAACCTATATTTTATGCAAGTCCTTTAATTATTCCACTTATTCTAATTAAATAATAAATATTAATCAATGTTATTAATTATCTCTCGAACCATTGTTCGATAATTAATATCCTTGTATAATCCCAATGACAGACAGACTCATCAAATGTCAACCTAAGTGACAAATGATAACGAAACACCCTAGAATCTACCAGGCCCCTGGAATCCACCAGGAAGTACCATTACCCCTCCTAGCCCAAGAAGGACCTGACCGGAATGGAAGGGCATGGCCCACAACTACACCTGAATAGAAGTGGCAGGGAAAGCCAACCAAGCAGGATGTCAACTAATCCAATTGCGTGTACACTAAAAGATCCTCAATAGATCTGTGGTGAGACCGGCTCAGGCAGAGCTCCCTCCAATGGGGAGGTGCAACTACATGGTCAAATCAGCGACTCCTCAATAGAGCTACAACTCAGGAAATCATTATGAACCCTATCTTGCTCATCTATAAGCCAAGAATACGAATGACTATCCCAAACCCTATTAGTCTCTTCTAGACTAGGGTTTAAAATTTGAAACTGCCATCGGTTCATCAACCAAGGCTTATCGTCAGGTCAAAGGCTTTGTTTACTATATGAACTAGTCCCAGACCCCTATGAGGTATTTTAGTCTTTATCTTGATTAAGTGTTCTCGTTCAATCCAAAGCTATCTACCCAAACAATTATTCTTTCAATAATCTTCAACTAGTGATAAGTTACTATCACAACATCAATATCAAAAATCGAAACAAAGAATAACATAAACAATTAGAACCACAAAGGTCCAAGCAGATCATGATATCAATAATCAAAATCAATAATGATATTATAATTACTCGAGCTCTCGTAAATCTCTTAAAAAACTCATCATAATGCACTTGAGGAGGTAATTATCCAACATTGAATATGGTCCTCTCTACTCTCAGGTAAGTCTTTAACCTCTCAAAAGGTTTTAATATCGCATTGGCCTGTTAATAACATCCACGTGAATACAGGCCGATTTGCATAGGGTATTTCTGTCATTTTGTTCAGGGCTTCCCTGAACCTCAATGGGTCCAAAACTAATCTCAAGATTTAGACCTTGATGTTATGAACCCGAGGAAATTTCCTTGCCATTTAACAGGGTCGTAAACCCCTTGAACCGACCCCAGTTCAATTAACTATCTCACCTTAGCCCTAGAGGTAAGATAGTCAAATATCCACTTACTGAGATTTTTACATAGCTTATCGATTGGTCAAAATTTAGGATACATATTATTAAAATATCAGTGAGATTTTTCTTAATTTTTAAATACACTCATAGGCCCTTGAACCAGAGCCCCAAAGTTTGGTTATTAATTATTTGCTAGACGTCAACTTACAAGGGTTAATTAGTCATTTCAAAGCATCTGGGATTTTTCCTCAATCTAAATCTTGGTCATGGCACACGGCATATGCTCATGGACATATGTCACTTTTTTCAAATTTAATTCACATCTACAACCTACTAAATTGGACCAGATTCAGTTAGGTTTTATTTTTATTTGTTTTTACATGAACCGGCCTGAACCGAACCGGTCCAGGGCCTGACGACCCGTTTCACGGGTTGTCTTCCCCATGACCGGCGGTCTTTGGCGGCACCGCTCATCTCGGGATGGAGGTAGGGCGGTCAAAGTGATTCCGGACCGCCGGCGCACGACGGAACCGATAGAATCAATCCCACCGCCTCTTGGTGGCCAGATGCTGGCCAAAACATCCCCTTTTTTTTAATTATAACTGTGAGGAGGCAGCAGAAGCCGCCACCGATGACGCCGCCATGGCTAGGGCCGCCGCTTTCCAGGCCTCCGCAGATGGGGCCGGCGCAGCTAGGGCTAGCGCGGCCGGGCCTATGCAGCCCCACCCTCTTTTTGTTTTTCTCTTCATGTTTTTATTTATTTACCCTGACCCGCACAGCGGCAGCGGAACCTGCTGCCGGCGGGTCGCCTTGACGTACTTGCCCTGCGGCGAGTGTTTCTAGCCGGGAAAAGAAACCGGTAGGCTGGTCGGCGGCTAATCAACATCCGATTTGGGCGGAGAAGAGAAACAACAGTAATTTCTGCAATTTCTAATTCATGCATAAATTAAGCTACATATAGATTTATTTAATAAAACCTTCGTTAATCTATACTTGAAGATAATGGTAACGATCCTACCTTTGTCGCCGGTTTGTTGTTGATCTACCGCCACTAGATCCTTGCCGGAGTCTCGCAAGAGCTTTGCCGACTACCTTCTCTCCTCCATCAGCCAAAATCCATCCCCCTTAGTCGTGCCCTCAAAAGCCTTTTTATAAGCATGAGGATTAGGATTCCTAATGTCCTTAGAAGTTCGGCAATCCTCCCCAATTAGGCCACCTAATTCGGACCTTAAAAATTAATTTTGGAATTATAAACATCCGGGCCCGCAGAATGACTTAAACGGGCAAAAAATAGTCTAAATCGGGTAAACGGGCCTAATGCAACATACTCAACTTCGAACAGTCGTATCTCCCTCATTTGAACTCCGATTTGCACATTCTTGGTGGCGTTTTGAACCTGTATTTGTCTACTTTCTAATAGAATTTTGTTTCAGTACAAATTCTATCTAGGGAGGAAGTTATTTTACTAAGAATGTCAATAGGTCAAACACCCTATTTTCCACGTATTTAATTTTCTAAACCTAGGAAAATTAGGGATATTACACATAAAATTCTCCTCCTTTGATCAACGTAGGTCTTTCCTCCTCCTTAAAATGAATCTTCTATTCACTTGATTTTCTAAAAAATAAACTTCAGCAAACACTTTGTCTCACAAGCGTTTTGCGCACTAATCTCACCTCTAATTAGCCTTTTTGGTTTACGGTTGATATTTTCTCAATCCATAAGACAACTCTCTCAAAACTCGATTAGAGAAACTCTACATAAACTCTCTAGGTTTTCTAAATCTTTACTTCCTCCATCAAGTTCTAATCCCTTTCTATAACCTCCCAAGCCCTAAAAGGAAGAAGACTCCAATTTGGAATCCAACTCAAACAAAAAAAATCTTAAATTAGGCAACCTATTGCTCCCGCGATCGATCATTTCCATAGGGCGATCAATCACTCCTTGTATTTTTCCATGCGGTTGTTGAGCTAATTGATTGTTCCACCTAGCTTATCGATTGCTAACTCTTGGCTTTGTTTTACATATAGTGTTTTTAGGTGTTGATCGATCATTTCATAGAAGTGATTGATCACTCATTCAATTTTTGGAAATTCTATTATAGTTCATCAATGATCAACCTTTCTAACCTCACGAACAATTGTTCTGACCAGATTTTCAATATTTCAATACTCAAATCTCCAATCCTCACCATTCTTTCACCTAAGGTCTCTTTTAACCTAAAGTGTGTAAATGTGTTGTTTGTACATATTTTTACTTGATGAAAACACGAACTTGTATCTTCATTTCGTTCCACTTTTAGAAATCAATCTTTAGACTGTAAACTAACTCAAAATACACATTATTGACACTGTTTTGATCTTGACAATAAACCAATACATGACGTAAAGACTTATATTCTTACAATCTCTCCCTTTAGTTATTTCGTGTCAAAATACTACAACCCGTCATCTGAGAAATAAAAATTGTAACTCTATAATACATATTTAGATTTAGACAAATTATCTAACATTGACTCTCTCCCTTAATCTATAAGGCTCTAGTCCTATTGTGGTGTGGTCTTCAACCTGTAATTAACCTACACATCACAAACTAGAAATTAACTACATAATACTGTTAGAAAAAACAAGTAAATTCATAATTTAAATGTCCAAGTAAGTAAAAAAATTAATCATTATAACCAACCTAAAAAATCTTTTCTCTCCCGTTATCCATTCATCATATATCTTCTTTGTCAAGCTCCCTGTTAGCTTTCTATTTCTCAAGATTTAAAATTTTCTATAACCCAAATTTCTCCTCCTTTTTTGTCACAAATTCACAAGAGGAAAACAAGGTAAAGAAGAAATAAAATAGTGAAAAAAACTTGTAATTCAATTTGAAACCACATGTAGAATCAACTTCAAGGAGAACCAAGTATACAATTTTATTGAAAACAAAGTGTGTTGGTAACTGTCACAAACGCAAAGCTGAGCCTAGCGTTCACACACATGTTGCCTTGGCTACACCGTTGTTGTGCATGATCACCCGGACTACTTATTTTCTTGTTATTTCATTATATTAGGCTACTTTCTTTTATAATTCCCTTGTATTTTCTTATGTATTAGGAGAAATAACTGTATTAGGCCAGCTAGTGGACCGCGGGATAGCTAGACCCACTAGCTAGCATGACTCCCTAGGTGAGCGGGTCGGCTCCCTATATGGGTCACCCCCTCTCTTCTTTGTTGGTTATGCAATTAGATATTGATCTTCTTCTTCCTTCTTCATTTCCTTTCCCTCCATGAAATTCCAAGGTACTGATTGTGCCCCTTGGCCCATCATTGGTATCAGAGCTTTTACGATCCCCGGCCATGGAACAAGGCAAACAAGCTGCCGCGGCCCCAAATGTCCCACCTGAGAAGGAGGCTCTCGCCACAATGGACAGCCCGAAGACAATTCCAGAGACCACCGACAAGCCTACTCTAGCGGAAATTAAGTCCTTGAGCATGGGTGTGGCCAAGGTCGATGCTTTGGGCCTGGCTGTGGCTCAACTCTAGGCAAAGCTCTCAACACCTCTTTTGCTCAGGCCACCAACTGCTGTCATGGAGAAGGGGGGTCTGTCCCAAGCCCTCGAACTGCACACCTCTAACCTCCCGGCACTGGCGGACATGGATATGTGCTTTCCCCAAGGTCCTGTACACTTTGGCAAGTCGACCAAGCCATGGATGGGAGGCGCAAGGCTTAGGATATACAAGGCATGCCAGGTGTTCGGGAAAATTCCCCAATGTTGCCGCCTCCTAAAAACTTGTTTCAGGCGATGGAAGATGAATGGGAGGAGTACTCGGGACCCCGTGGAGGACCACGAGGAGGGGCTTAACCTCGTTTGGCTTACCTACAATTCACATGCTACAATGGAAACGACGACCCAGTGGAATGTTTATAGAAGGCTGAAAAGTTTTTCGCTTACCAGGGAACTCATTCGGAGGTTGAATGGCTATGCATAGCGGCCTTCCACCTAAATGGGGATGCTTCTATTTGGTTCCAGAGTTTTGAAAAAGAGGTGCACTACCCCACTTGGGCTGCATTCTCTGAAGAATTGTGCATTTAGTTTGGCCCAAACGAGTTCTAGGATTTTAACGAGATGCTCTCCACACTGCACCAAACTACCGCCGTCCAGGCCTATTACACGGAATTCATGAGGGCGGCCAACCGCCTTCCCGACTGGCTGGTGGCCACCTTGGTGGGCATGTTCAAGAGAGGTCTCAAACCCGAGATTTTTGAGGAGATGCGCCACTTTCTATGCGCCAACATGTGGGATGTTATGCATCATGCACGAATTGAGGAAGAGAAGTTGACCCGGCAGAGGAGAGGGGGGCGGCTTGTGATCTTCCCACATGCTAGTGTCAGCGCTAGCCCCTTTGCTGGCCCGAACAATAGCCCGGCACCAGGCCGACCTGGCCAGCCATCCACGCCGACAGGCCAGATTGTCTGTCGTCTTACACCGGCACATATGGAGGAGTGTTGGTCCAATGGACTATGTTTCCGTTGTGATGAGAGGTTTATTCCAGGACACCGCTATTCCGTCAAGGGCAGCCTCTTCGTGGAGGAGATAGAGGTGGAGGACATGGAGGACATGGCGGACTCTTCCCACAATGATGACATGCAGCCCGAGATTTCTATACATGCCTTCTCGGGGGCATTCACTCCTCACACAATGCAAGTTCAAGGCTACCTCAAGTGGTAGCAAGTGGCCATCTTGGTTGATAGTGGGTCTACCCACAACTTCATTAATAACAAGGTGGTCTAGTGTCTTGGCTCCTTCATGTCTGATTTGAAGCCCTTCGATGTATTGGTTGGTGATGGGAAGCATCTCAGGAGCTCTGGCTTTTGTGCTCGGGCCGCCTTCGCCATTCAGAGCCACACCTTCATCACCAACCTCTTCCTACTGCCCACAAAGGGGGTGGATTTGGTGTTAGGGGTTCAGTGGCTACCGCAGCTAGGCGACATGGTTTGGAACTTCAGGGACATGGTTATGGACTTCGAAGTTCAAGGGCAGTGGGTTCAGATTGAAGGGTCCCGGCTGGGCACCCTCCTCTCAGCCTAGTCGGCGAGTTCTTTCTTCGGGTTTGCACCTCAAGGGTTCCTCTTGGAGCAGCGGGCAACAATTGAGGTGCCTTAGGATGAGCCACCCTTGGATCTTCTTGAGTTATTAGCAGAGCATCGGGATGTATTTGCTGAATCGAATGGTCTTCCTCTAGTGTGACCTCACGACCACCATATCCCCATCGTTCCTCGGGCGTCACTAGCCAATGTTCGCCCTTACCATTATCTTCACATCTAGAAGTCAGAGATAGAGCGTCTCGTGGCTGACATGCTTCAGTTTGGTATCATCCACCCTAGCACAAGCTCCTACTCTTCCCCGGTGTTGCTGGTTCATAAAAAGGACGGTACTTGGCTGTTTTGTGTGGACTACCGGGCCATGAATGTCAGCACCGTCAAGGACAAATATCTCATACCCATGATCGAGGAGCTTTTGGATGAGCTGGCTGGTGCAAAGGTCTTCAGTAAACTTGACCTTCGATCTTGTTACCATCAAATTCAGATGCAGCCAGCTGATGTGCACAAGATCGCCTTCTGGACTCATGACAACCATTTCGAGTTTCTCGTCATGTTGTTTGGGTTGACCAATGCCCCCTTCACCTTCTAGAGCCTCATGAGCGATCTCTTCAGGCCTTACTTCCGCCGCTACATCTTGGTCTTCTTTGACGACATCCTTGTTTACAGCCAATCGTTGGTGGAGTACTTGGACCATCTCATGTCGGTCTTCTCTGTTCTACGAGATAACTCTATATTTCTTAAGCATTCGAAGTGTTCCTTTGGTAGTCAACAGGTTGATTACTTGGGACATATCATCTCGCGGCATGGCGTCACCACTGACCCGTCGAAGATGGCCGCCATGCTCTCTTGGCCACCGCCCACTTGTGTCTGGGCGCTACAGTTTCTGGGCCTCACTGGCTATTATAGGTGGTTCATCAGCTAGTATGGGGAGATTGCTTGGCCCCTTACATAGCTTCTCAAGAAGGGGGCATTCTGTTGGAATGAGGTTGCCCAAGCAGCATTTGAGGAGCTCAAGCAGGCTATGGCATCGGTCCCTATTCTGCTTTTACCCAATTTCATCCGGCCCTTCGTGGTTGAAATAGATGCTTGAGAGATGGGTCTAGGGGTGGTCTACTGCAGGACGAGCACCCCAATGCCTACTTTAGCAAGGCTTTGGCTGGTCGCTCTTTGTCCCTGTCCGTTTATGAGAAAGAGATGTTGACTACTATCCTTGCTGTCGACATGTGGTGGCCTTACTTACTTGGCCGCGGGTTCTTGATCCACACTAACCACCAGCCCTTGAAATACTTCCTTGAGTAGCGGGTGTCCACTCCATCATGGCAATGATGGGTCAGTAAGTTACTTGGCTATGATTATGAGGTCGTGTACACTAAAGGGTCGGAAAACACCGTGGCTGACTCCTTTTCTCACAGCTCTACCCCGGGATCGTGCTTGGCCCTTTCTACTCTGTCCTGCCCCTTCATTGATGAGTTGAGGTGGGCATACGTTGGTGATTCTTAGACGCAGGCCCTGATTACAGGTCTCTAGGCCAACCAAGTTGCTCGTCCTTTCTTTGTGTGGCGGGATGACCTTCTCTTTTGGAAGGACCGCCTTTGGGTACCCAATGTTGGTGATCTTCGTGGGCACATTCTCTCCCACTTCCATGACACTCTAGTGTCCGGTCATGAAGGAGCATTCCGCGCTTATAAGCGGGTCAGCCAGAGCTTTATGTGGCAGGGTATTCGACGGGCCATCCAGGAGTATGTGGCAACTTATGATGTTAGTCAGAGAGCTAAGGCCGCCACAACCTCTCCTTCAGGTTTGCTTCAGCCCTTGCCTACCCTGATAAGGTTAGGGAGGATGTTTCGATGGACTTCGTGGAGGCCTTGCCCTTGGTGCAAGGCAAGCTAGTGATTATGGTGGTAGTGGACCGGTTGTCCAAGTATGCCCACTTTTGCGCTCTAGGACACCAATTCACCACCAAGACAGTGGAAGAGCTCTATGTTCCATAGGTGGCCAAACTACACGGCATGCCTCACACTATTATCTCTGATCGTGACCAGATCTTCATATCTCAGTTTTGGCGGAAGTTCTTAACTTTACAGGGCACTTCTCTCCACATGAGCATTGCTTATCACCCTCAGATGGATGGCCAGACAGAGGTGGTAAACCAATGCTTAGAGCAGTACCTCTGCTGTTTCACTATGTCTCAGTCCTGTAGATAGCTTCAGCTTCTTCCCTGGATAGAGTTGTCATATAACACTGCCTATCACACTCGTGCTGGTTTCACTCCTTTTGAGGTACTGTATGGCCATCCACCCCCGACTGTGTTATCTTATGTTCCTCATCGCTCCTCTGTGGTTGAGGTGGATTATATGCTCCAGACACGGGACAAGGTTCTTTGATAGCTCAAGGAGAACTTGTCCTTCATCCAAAACCAGATGAAGAAAATTTATGATGGTCATCACACTAACAGGGAGTTCAGGTGGGTGACTTGGTTTATGTCTCTGTTCTTCCTCTGCACTAGACATCCTTGTTTCAGCTCGAGCATTCCAAGCTCGCCCCCCGTTTCCATGGTCCCTATGTTGTGGATGAACATATCGGCCCGATGGCTTTACTGCCTTGCTCTACAGCTTGACTCCTTTGTCCACCCCGTCTTTCATGTCTCCAGGTTGCGCCGATGTGTAGGCGACACGTCCTTGGCCACTGATGCTCCACCACCCCCCTTGATGGGCCCGGTCCAGCCTTCCACCCCTATCCCTGCCTCAGTGCTTTAAATATGTCGAGTTGGTCACTTGGCATGGTCAGCCCCTAGAGGATGCTACATGGATCTCTGAGGCACGTTAATGTCTCACTATCCGACTTGGTCGCCTTGAGGTCAAGGTGAATAGCGGAAGCATGGTGGAGTGTTGTGCACGATCACCCGAACTACTTATTTTCTTGTTATTTCATTATATTAGGCTACTTTCTTTTATAATTCATTTGTATTTGCTTATGTATTAGGAGAAATAACTGTATTGGGCCAACTAGTGGACCGTGGGATAGCCGGATCCACTAGCTGGCACAACTTCCTAGGTGAGTGGGTCGACTCCTTATATGGGTCGCCCCCTCTCTTCTTTGTTGGTTATGAAATTGGATACTCATCTACTTCTTCTCTTTCTTCCTTCTTTCTTCCCTTTCCTTGCGTGAAACTCAAAGGTAGTGATTGTGTCACTTCGGCACATCAACCATACAACCAGCATCCTATCCGCCCTTTCACCCAAGTATATGCACGTCCAAAAAGAAGTAAAACATAGGGATGGGCAGGAGTTGCTCGAAGGCTTTGACCTTGAGGAACAAGAGTAGGCTTTGACCTTGAGGAGCAGGGGTTGCTCAAAGGAGTTGGCCTTGAGGAGTATATCTATTTGGTATGGGTCTGCTTGAGGGATTTGGCCTTGAAGAGCAAGTTTATTCTCTCTATGTGTGGACTTGCATGCTAGACTAGTGTGTGTGAGACACTTATACATGCATGATGAATGAGAATGTTAATGCATGATCTAAAATGTACGTTAGAGATATATCTTATGCAGGTTTATATGATGTTGATGCATGATCCGAAATGTATATTAGAGATGCATCTCATGCAGGTTTATGTGATATGAATGCATGATCAGAAAGTGTGTGAATAAGATACTATTATGCAAGTTTATGTGACATGAATGCATGATCAGAAAGTGTGTGAATGAGATACTATTACACAAGTTTATTTGATAAGAATGCATGATCAGAAAGTGTGTGAATGAGACACTATTATGTAAGTTTATGTGATATGAATGCAAGTTCCTAAAGTGTGTGAATGTGATACTATTATGTGGGTATAGGTGATATGGTTGAATGATTAGAAAAGGGTGTGAAAGACACTCTTATGTGATTTATGGTATTATCATGCTTTATTTGAGTAGATATGAACAAATACCTATGTGGGATGCATGTTAGGTTATAACTTGAATATTTATGACTTGACTTGATAGGTATATTTTATGCAAGTTATTTCTTATGTTTACGGTTAAATAGGGGTTTTAGCTAGTAAATGATCAGAAAGTGGTATAACATGTTAATTTTGGATCTGAATTGCTACATTGCCATTCCGTCGTGTTTTATGATTATTATACTTGTACTCAAACCATTACTGAGTTTTTATACTCACCCCACTTTCTTTGTTTTGTTTTGGGGTTGCATGGCATGACATGCAGTCGGACAGGATCGTCTTTATGAGGAAAGGTCGGGGAGAGCTTGGGAGTAGGAGTGTAGGCCCCTAGATTTTGCATGTCTCTCTGATTATTTTCTTATGATGTTAGAACCCTTGTGGAGTGGTTCTTGTTTTAGACTTGTGATATATTATATCTTTAGCTTTGTTTGAGACCTTGTTTTGAGCCAAGTGTGTTGGCTATGGATTATTGGTATGTGGGTTTGAGATTTGTGATTTAATCTAGAGTTTAAGTAACTTTTTTCGTTTTACCTATTTACTCTTGCTCAAAGTAGTGCGTAACTCCGTTAATTAGACTGCTCGTGGTAAGGGCATAAGTCTTTTGCTATTTATTTATCAGTTTTCAATACCATCACCCCCATGCGTTGGACCGGGTTCGGCTCGGGTTGGGCAGTGCCGGGGTGTGACAATAGTTGCTCTCATCAGCCCCTCATGCATCATTTATAATCATAATACTAAACATCATCATAATCATTCGCCCCACATGTATGTGTATATTGTAGAAACATTTAATTCTAAACATATGAACATGCCTTGTAGTTAACTCATCATACCACACTTGCACATTAACATCTAATCATGGTTCCAGATGAAATCCTAGGTGAAAACTATCAAAAACCATCAATCAAGTCAAGTGTAACCTCATTCTAAACCTCTGCAAGCATATTCACACCACACTTGAATCTAAACTTAGCACCATCATTCATCCATAATTTTTCCCCGTTATATGAAGACCTATCAATTCATTATTATGCTATAATCTTGCTTAAATTATGCTTAAAACATGAGGAATTATTCAATTATAGATTCGAGATAAGTAATCATAACATGTGTAGCCAACCAAATGCAATTTCACATAATACTTAAATATTCTCCATAATTTTTGACATCAATAACATACCCTTCTAGTAGCTCATTCTAACTCAAATTACTCAACATGAACATAAGAAATGGTTCTTAAGCATAAAAATAGGAAAAATGTCCCAAAATACACAAAACAGCTGAATCTGTTGTGTTGGCATTTGAACGCCCTATAGGGGCTCTTCGATCAGCACAAGTGTTGTCACGACCCGGATTTTTAAAAGTATTCTTAAATAGCACAAACGGTAAGTAGCAAAAATTTTGTTTTCTTTAAATACAAAACAAACCCTTCAATTAAATATCCAGGTCATGATAATTGGGGTTCACAAATACGAATATCAAATCATATGATATTATTTAACATCTAAAAATTCATAAAGACCAGCTCATCCATCTAAGTACAAGTCCGTCACCCGTCTGAAAATAAATAACAAGTTGACTCTCACGCCAAGGGTACACTAACGTACCGAAGTTGCAAAAACGCAGAATCTCTTGTGCTCACCTACCTTGGTCTCACTTGTCCTTGTCTAAAGAATCTGCAACAAAGCAAACTAAACAACAACCACAACCAAAATAGAGCATCTCCGCCTTCAGGAGAAGAGCTCCCAGAGGACAAAAGGTTTTATTAATATTTTTTGGATCGGACCAACATCACCCGATGTTAGTTGCCTACGTACTCATTAGACAACATCTCCAATGTTTCTAACAAGATCAGATCTAGACGTAGTTCTGCCTAGAAACTACTCTTCCTAAGAAGCATAGCATCACACATGCAATGCTTAGATATTTTCAACCTACATTTTAGTAAGTCCTTTAACCATTCCACTTGTCTAATTAACAAGCAATATCAAACATTGTTATTAATTATCTCACATCCCTTGTTTGATAATTAATACTATCAAATCTGTAACTCAGAGATAACTCACCCCTCGATAAACCTCCAAACAAAGTACTCCAGCCTTGGAGTGGACTGCTTAATAGCAGCTTGACCCAAATCCTCAGGGCTCTCAATAGCCTGCCATGAATCTAGAGAAGAGGATCTCAACTATGCTCATGGACACAGATTAGTGAGAAGCACAAGCCTTCTATGATGCTCATACAACTCCGCTTTTTGTACATACTAAATAGTCCTAGGAAGACCTGTGGGAGATCCGCGGTAAAGACCCTCTAGTCAATACCCAAACCATCATGGCGATAAAGATGCATATTGCAATCTCCACCTTCCCAACGCTGGGAGAAAATGTCTTATAAGACATTACTAATGTATCAATAGAAGCCTTAGGTCCTTATGACCATTGACTCCCCCAAATATTTGAAACTTAGACTAGATTATTTTCATCCAGTCAAGTAACCACTCAACGAGGTGGGTCCTCTTCACCTTGTGAATTGGCCCACTAAATAGCTCATCCACTGAGCTATGACTCGAAGAACATCCCAAAACCACCCTCGGTTCATTAACCAAGGTCAAATTCTATATTAGGTCCCTGTTCACTCCATGAATTGGTCCCAACCCTAAAGAGGGTATTTTAGTCATTATCTTGATTAGATGTTCTCCCCTCAAAGCAACAGCAACCCATGTCTCTTAATTAATCTTCATTAATCTTAAGTTACTGATATAAATCAATGCATCAATATCAAAAGCATGCATTAGCATAAATAACATACAATCATACAAATATATAAATAATAAACGGAGGCCCATTGCATTCATTTGCAAGGCCAGGGCTTAGAGAATTCAAGCCCGATATGTAAATTAACATATTCCACGAGTGACGTATATAATGCCCTAGTGGATTTCTGCATTGTGTTACAGACACATGCAATACACTACCCTAAACCCTGAGAATTAGGGTTTTTCATTGGTTTCTCGTGACACTGTGACCTGTCAAGGTCTTCGTGTCACCTACCGGTCACACCCCTTCCTTTTGAAGTCACTTATAGGGTACCTTAACTCTTGATTCACTAGGTCATCTGTTTCATCAGAAATAGAACATACTGCCCCCTAAGGGCATTAGGGTAATTCTACCACTTAGGGTATGCTACCCTCCCTTGGTTCATTTGGTCATCTCACTACTCTTTTATTTATTTAAGTCATAATCCTCTCAAGAGGCTTCACTCTCAAATTGACTCGCACTTCCATTCACACGAATGTGGGCGAATCCACTCAAGGGGTATTTCTATCATTTGGTTTAAAGCCATAATGACATCCGATGGGTCCAAAATTGAAATAAAGTGTACTACTTAACTTCATGGACTCTGTGTAATTTTCCTGGCATGTGACGGGGTCATGAACCCCTTGAACTGACCCAGGTTTTGACTAACAGTTTACTATAAACCCTAAGGGTAAAAGGGTCAATTAACCACTTATTGGTATTTTTCTTCACCAAGATATTTGGCCTATAAATATTTTACCCATTAAAATCTCATTGAGAATTTTCCCAATTTTTAAATAAACTCCTAGGCCCCTGAACTAGGGCCCCGAAGTCGGGTAAATGGTTCTCAAATGATGATTTAACTATCAAGGGTAAAAAGGTCATTTCACAATCTCTAGGATTTTTCCCCAATCTGAAATTCCATCAGAATAATCCCACACCTCGCCAGGTCCAATAGTAATTTTCTAGGGTTAATTTGACACAATTAACCCCCTGAACTGGACCCGGTGCAGGGAATGTATATTGTTCTTTTTTTTTTTTAACTTGGGACGAACGGGTTGGTTCACCCCGTCCGGCCTGGCCCGAAACAAAGCCCGACGACCCGCTGGGTCATCTTCCTCACAGCCGGCCAGATGCCGACTGGCCTCCGCTGGCGCTGCCCCAGGCTGCTGCTCTACGGCGAGGTCTGGGCGGAAATGAATCGCCACCAGGCAGCGACTCCGACCAGCCCAGCCCAGCCCCGCCGCCATCCGGTGGCTGGCTGACACAAAAAGGGGCCTTTCTTCCTTCCTTTTTTTTTAAACTCTGCGCAGCGGCGGAAATTGCCACCATCGAGGCTGCCGCAGCCAAGTCCAATGCGGCCTGGGCCAGCGCGGCCAAGGCCAGCATGACCATGGCCGGTGCGGCCAAGGGCTGCGGGGCTGCCGCTCTTCTCCATTTTGTTTGTTCTGATTTTCCCAAAAAGGAAAATGCCCACCTCTGGTCAGTTTCGACCGGCGGCCATCGGGGTTCTTGGCTGGAAATCCAGTGGTTGACTGGAGGCCATCAAGTGGTCGTTCGGCAGCCGTCAAGTGGTCGTCCGGCGGCTAGCCGGCAACCGAAAGCTTATAAATAAAATTATTAAAGAATCATTGCAGAAATTACTGTAGTTGCATAGATGATTCAGTAAATTGCAGAACGGGATAAGAACACAATTTAGTCTTAATTTTCCAATAACTAATACAATGATCTTACCTAGTTGCTGTTTTGTTGTCGATCCATCGCTGTCGATGCCTCGCCGAAAAATTCTACCAGTAACTCTTCCTCCTTTATTTTACCGTCCCCCAAAAAGCCGTAATTAATTCTTTTTATAGGCATGGGATTAGGGCTCCTAATCCCATGAGAAATTAGGCTTCAAAAACCCAATTTCGGAACAGTAATTGATCGGGCCCGTATAGTGACTTAAACGGACAATTCGCACATTCAATTCGGGTAAACGGGCCCTGCACGATATGTTCAACTTCAAATGACCGTATCTCCCTCATCTGGACTCCGATTCGAGTGTTCTTGGTGGCGTTTCGAAGCTCTTTTTGTCTGCTTTCCATCCATATATACTTTAGCCACCAATTCTAACTGATGATCAAGTTATTCCAATGAAAAGGTCAAGGGGTCTAGCACCCTAATTTCCATGTGTACGACTTCGGGAATTTAGAAAATTCCCAGACGTTACAAGTGTAGTTCCTGGTTTGTCTTCCCCAGTTCTAATTCAAAACTGAAACTTCACATACACTTCATAAAACATCAAATCTCATCCCCAAATTCATAATAATCAAATCCATGCTTCCAGAACATCAAATCTAGTCATTACTAAACATAAACCCCAAGAAATCTCATCAAAGATTACACCTTTCACAAATCACCATTAAAGCTCATAATCATGGAACCCATTTCAAAACCCTATCAAAACATAAATCCGAATCACATCAACATTTGAGACCAAAGGACTTACCTTCCAACAAGTTCTTGATTCGAAATGGCTTCTCAAATTCATTCAAAACCTCCCAAAACTTGATTTTTATTAATACTTCTCAAATTTGATTTTAAAATGCCTAAAACCTTCAAGAACAAGTAGATCTTGGGTTCAAGAGACCTAAAAATGAAATTTCAAAAATTAGGTTTTGAAATAGAAACCGGTAATTTTGTAATCTCATGTTTACATAGTGCATAATTGATGTGGATAGAGTGCCCTTGTGGGTTTTCCACGTAAAAAATTCTAGTATGTATATGCATTTGCTGATTTGATTGCAAAATTCTCGTTCAAATACATTAAATTAGGCACGTTAATTTGAACAAAATTTATGTTTATTTTGTTTAAAGATGGAAGACAAATCTTGTACCTTAAATGCGAGTTAGAGGCACTTTATTTTATTCAGTTTATCTATAATATTCACATAGTGCACAAACCAACAAGGGGTAGCTAAGGTTATTTTAAATAATTATTAGATTTTTTCCCTTGTAATTAAAGCTTGATTGTGATTTTGATAGCCATCGAATTCAAAAATATTCATAGCTTGTCTCTATTTATTTTTTATGAATTGAAGATTCTTAGAGAAAAATTTTGTGTTATGGTACATGAGAATTCTCAACTTGTGCATGACAAATCCTTGTGAGCTAAAAAATATTGAGTTGCTTGGGAAAATTGAATTGTTCGAAGAGAAATTGTATACTTTAAATTCATTTAATTTGTCAAAAGCAAAGAAAAACTTGATAAAATTCTCTCTTGTAGTCAATTTGGACATGACAAAAGTGGTTTAAGGTATGCGAGACAAAATAATACGAATTCCCTAGGAATCACTAAATTTGATGAGGCTAAAAATTTGAATGATTATGGTGCTAGTACCTCAATTTCTAAACTTTTACTTGGAACAAAATTTATTAAGAATGATCTAGTAACTAATTTTGAGCCAAACAAGAAAAACTTAATGATAAAACCACAATTTGTGAGAGATAATGCTGAAATTGACTTGTTTTGACAAATCACATAAATGGGAAGAAGCTTAATGGAACTTAGTACAAGGGTTCTAAATCATGGACTTAGGGCTTACACACATGATTCACTAAGTTTCTCATAAATTTAAATATAATGGTTATCACAAGAAAGAACAAAAGGTGAATGCAAAAAACTCTTGAGAATGCAAATCATGATAAAAATTTGAGTGAGATTCATGAATTTGTGAAACTAAGACCATTTAGGTAAAGAAAGAGGGTATGAAATGTCTTGTAGTGCACACCGCCATGAAAACTCAACACTCTAATATGTGGTACCAACATAGTGGATGTTATAAGCACATGACTAATGGCAAATCTAGGTTCACTAATTTGGCAGAGGAATATGATGACAAAGTTACCTTTGTAGATGGAAGTACCACAAAAATGGGTAGAATAAGAACTTTGACATTGTCTGGAGTGCTTGATTTTGATAATGTTTTATATGTGAATGGTTTGAAAGTTAATCTTTTTAGCATTAGTCAAATTTGTGACTTTATTTTTGTTATCAAATTTACAAAGAAAACTTGTTACATTATTGACAAATATGGAATGACTTGTGTGAAAGGCTAAAGAGCATATGATAATTGTTATCTGTTTGATCTTATTTATTTTAAAATATTGTCCTTACTTGATAATACTTGTGGCATTAAAGATTAGGACGTTTTAATTTTGGATCATTAAAAGTGCTCCAATTTCGAAAACTCCTGAAAACTTTGCATGTGGTGTTTGTCAAAAGGGTAAACAATCAAAGTCCTATCATGAAAATTCAAAACATGTGAGAGTAGAGAGACTATCAGAGTTGATACACATGCAACTTAAAAGACCAATGCAAATAGCTAGTTTAGGAGGTAAAAAGTACATTATAGTGATGGTGGATGACCTATCAAGATTTACTTCGGTAGATTTTTTTAGAGAAAAGTTTGATGTTTTTGAAGCATTCAAAATAATTGCCCCTATTATACAAAACACAAAGTAGTTTGAAAATCCAAAATAGTAGAAGTGACAAAGGTGGTGAATTCATTGACTTTATATTTCATGAATTTTGTGATAAAGGTAGAATTCATTATGCATTCTATGCCCCTAAAACTCCTCAACAAAAATGGAATAGTTGAAAGGAAGAATAGAAATATTCAGGAACTAGCTAGGCTTATGCTAAATGAGAAGAATTTAGCTAATCATTTTTTGACAGAAGCTATAAGCACCACAACTTGTACGTTTAAAAGAGTCTATTTAAGACCTGACACTGTCCAAACCACTCATGGGTTATAGAGAGGTAAGAAACCCACTATCAAACACGTTAGTCTTTGGAAGTCCATGTCATATATTAAGAGATAGGGAAACATTAGGAAAATTTAATAGTTTAAGAGTGATATTGGATTTTTTTCTTGACTATTCTTTGACAAGTAGGGCATACATGGTTTTTAAGAAAAGAACTCAAAATATATAGTCTTTTAATATGCTTTTGAATGATGCACAAAGTTTTAAAAATCGAAATAGCCAACATGTGAAAGGAAAACAAAAAATTGATGATTGATACGATTTTTATGTTTCAGCTAATGTGTTTAGTGATGCAGCTGATAAAGAACAAGAACATATGGAAGTTCATGAAGATCATGTACATGAAAGTAAAGTTCAAGAAGAAAAGAAAGAACCATAAGTTCAAACTGGCCATGAACCTAATTGGGTTTAAAAAGGTCATCCTAAAACCAATGTGATTGGTGACATCAATAAATGATTGAGAACAAGACATCATATGAAAGAACAAATAAAATTTTATTGCTATGTCTCTCTGACTGGAACAAAGAAGAATATTGAAGCTCTTTAGGATGAAAATTGGACAAATGCAATGCAAGTGGAAGTAGGACAATTTACTAGGAATGATATATGGTTTTTGACCAAAGACCTAAGCAATGTAATGACATATGTATATAGTGGACTTACAAGAACAAGATAGATAAACAAGGTAATGTGGTAAGAAACAAAGTAAAATTGGCTACTCAAGGCTACACACAGGTACAAAGCATTGATTTTGATGAAATTTTTGCTCATGTTGCTAGACGAATCAATTAGGTTACTTCTTTCTATGGCTTGTCATTTGAAATTTAAAGTATAACAAATGGATGTCAAGAGTACTTTTCTGAATGGGAACTTGAAAGAGGACGTCATGTGCAACCTCCCAAGGGTTTCATTGACCCTCATCATCCTGATTATGTGCATAAATTAAAAAAAGCTTTGTATGGATTGAAATAAGCTCCAAGAGTATGGTATGATAGACTAGCACAATATCTAACAAAGCAAAGTTACACAAGAGGAGGTGTTGACAGGACATTGTTTGCAAAGATGAATGGAAAGTATGTTGTGTTGGCATAGATGTATGTAGATGACATCATCTTTGGCTCTATAGATGATAAGCTTGCCAAAGAATTTGCAAAAGAGATATGAAATTTGAAATGATAATGGAAGGTTTACAAATTTTCTCAGTTTGTAGGTCAACAAACTAATTTTGGAATCTTTATCTCACAATCAAAGTTTAATAAAGATCTGGTGAAGAACTTTGGACTTCAAGATGCAAATCATGCCAAGACACCTATGTCTCATTCATTCAAGTTAAGTAAACATGCTTCAGGTAAATCTGCTAAACAAACCTTGTATAGACGCATGATTGGTATGTCTTTTGTACTTAACTAATAGTGGCCTAGATATTTGCTTAAGTGTAGAATTATGTGCTATATATGAAGATGATCCTAAAAAATCCCAAATGATTGTTGTTAAGAGAATAATAAAATACGTCAGTGGATTTATAGGATATGGTTTATGGTTTCCATTTGATACTACTTCTAAACTAGTAGGATATTCAGATGCTGACATAGCAGGGAATGTAGATGATATGAAAAGTACCTCAAGAAGATGTTTTTATATAGGAAATTGCTTAGTTTCTTGGCATACTAAAAGGCAAAATTATCAACTGCAGAAGCTAAATATATAGTTGCTAGGAGTGGTTGTACTCAATTAATGTCGATGTAAAGGATATTATTTGATTACCAAATATGTCAGGGCAAAATGATTTTATATTGTGACCATCTACATTCAATGAAAATTTTTCAAAATTTTGTTTAACATTTTCATACAAAACATATTGATATTAGACACCATTTTATTCGAGATTTGGTTGAGGATCAAATTGTTAACTTCGAACATCTTTCAATAGAGTTTCAATTGGCTGATATTTTATCAAAACCTTTGATTTTCAATAAGTTCATTAACCTTCGAAAAGCCATTGGATTTGCTTGTCTAGAGTATATCATAAGAGATTTTTGTCCTTGTTTAGATTGAAAATCTTTTGGTACATTAGAAACAACAAAAACAATTTTTCAATTTTTTATAGTTTGGCTTGATTTAATTTGTTTGGAGTTTAGTTGCTTTGTTTTAAAAAAGAAGTTCAAAAAAATAAATATAATAAAAAATTTGTGTTTGTGTGGTTTCAAACTTATAGCTGACATATCATTTTAAGCACATTTTAATTGTGAAGGTATTTCACAATAGTGGGTCACACATGCAATGCATAATGAATACAATCTTAAGTCAAGAGGACTAGTTGAATATCAATTGAGTAAAGTTACAAAATTCATAATAATATGTTATGCTTTGTTGATTTACTGAAAGGCTTAGTATACTCACTATGGGAATTAGAAATAATCAATGGGGTTCAATGAATAATACGGTTGATTTACTTCATGATTCTGATGCCATGATGTAGTATAAGGTAGTTGAGCCATTGAATGATTATCCTTTGATATACTATATCATCCTTTGATATCTTGATTATAGTTTTAAATGATTATGATATAGTTGTTGCCTTGATATAAAGCACTTTTGAATATTCTCTTATTATATGGCTGAGCACTTGAAATTCAAATTCTTTGGTTTAGTTGTTAATGAGATTATGTTATATGGGATACACATGTTCTGGTATGTTGAACCTTAAAAAGTGTGATAATTAGGTGATAATGCTATATAATTACAGTTAGCCCCTAGTCGCGGAATAGGCTAAGGGGAGGATGAGTTTTAGCTTGGCAACCGGACAACCAAGGGAAGGCTAAGAAACAACAATGTTCATGAGCTGGCGGACTCATATGAAGTCCTACTTGGAGTAGGATTCGATGGCAGGCTAGGCACCATCAGTTAGGACGGCCCGGATATCCTATTGTATATGGTTGTTGATTCATTTTCATGTTTCCTAGTGCAACTAGGAGTCGCCTCATAGGCCTAATGCAATTACGAAGCCCGGGCAAGGAGTTGTGTGCAAGTCGGATTGCTCAAGACGGCGAAATACTAGCAGGACAAGGACACTATGCGAGAAGTAGGCGCAACCAAGACTTTGATGAGATGAGAAGGCATGCGAGTAGAGGACTTCTAGTTGGAGTAGGAGTCTTGAGGAATGCTAGATAAGGTGGGATGCTTGAAGGAGGACTCAACTGGACTACGAGTCGGGCTAGGACTCCTTAGGGACTGTTTTAGGCATGTGTATGGACTGGTTTCCTATTTGTGTATGGGTAGGGATGTGGGATTCCACATTTGTAACTAAAGGGTAAGTCAAGTCCAAGAGGACTTGGCTTCCCCACCCACCCCTATATTAAGGGGTGTCATAACAGGTTGGAGGCATATTCAAGCATTTAGAGAACTCAGAATTCTTCAAGGGGTGAATTGAGAGCTTTGGCAACAGTTTCGGAGGACTATTAGGCAGCAAACACTTTGTTGGCGATTTGGAGGATCTACTGGAAGTGCACTCAACCTAGGGGCGGATCATACTTAGCAAGTCAGAAGGCTTTAGGCAAATTCTAGCGAAAGGGCAGAATGGTTTGCAAGATAGATGAGAGGGTGTTGGATTTGGGAGCAAGGTAGGGCCTTGTTAGTGTAAATTGTTGTGCTGAATAAAGGTTTTGGAGGCAATCCCCCTTTTTCCCCTAAACACCCAGGCAACCCTATAGTCCCAAGCAACAATACCTAATAAGCAGGTGTACTTGGACAAACCAACTGGATTCTCAGGGTCCAGATAAACTCAATAACTAATCTCATCCTCAAGACAAGTACACAACTTGTCCCCACATAATTCTATTTAACTAGACTCAACCCGCAGTATACATGTTCCACACAGGAACTTAAATCGAAAACATGTCCTTTCGGACCAACCAAGTTCCAATTAATTCACCGAGAGATTAATCCTGTAATACCCCTTCCAATTACATCTAACGAAGGGGCTTAGAGGTAATTAGTAATTTTTCTAATAAATGATAGATGGTTTCAAAGCTTGAAGCCTCCATATTTGAGTAGAGCTCGAAGAAACGAGCCTAACGATTCAAAGAACGTCCAAAACGAAGGTCGGGACTAGAAGTTACGACCTTCGAGAAGCATAGAAAATAGGTGGGATCTAATTAGTAAGAGCATGATATTTTTATTTAAGTGGGTTAGTATTGAAGGGCCGATCGATACGAGTCCAATGGTACCAAGAACGTATGAATCCGAATTCGGGGTAAGGAGATACGCACGTTTGAAGATTGGAATATATAAAAAAATAATAAATATATAAAGGAAGAGGCATGGCGTGCGATGAAACTGTGTGGTACACGTGACCGTGGTGCACGTAATGCATGGTCGTGACACGCAATCACCACTCACGTTAATCGCGCTTGTCGCACCACACGCGTGCCTATTTCGGCGGGATCGACATTTCAACAGGCGCCACTGGTGCACCGCGTTTCCATAGGCGCCACTGCCCGAAACAGCGGAGCAGCCATTTCTGGCAGTGCAGCGCCGCAGTTTTGGTGGCTCGAGGGCCTATTTATACCCCTATTCTGTTCTGTTTTTCAGGTAGATCTTCTACTCCCCCGTTTCTGACCGTTCTGAGTCCGATTAAGGCCGTTCAAGAGATGTTCTTAAATAAATTGAGCATGCTCTATGCAATGGAGCAGCCCTTTCTTTGAGTTCAAGACCGTATAACGAGGAAATGCCCCAAGAGAAGGAGAGGTTGTCCTTGAACACCGACAATCTTCTTTTTCTCTGTTTCTGAGCATCCTAGGTCTGATTTAGTCCATCCAAGAGGCGTTCTGACTAAATCAAGCGTGCTCTACGCAATGGAGCAGTCCGTTCTCTAAGTTGCCGATCATATGAGGAGGAAATGCCCCAAGAGAAGGAGAGGTCCTACCCATTGTCCTCAAGCACCGACAATCTTCTTTTTCTCTGTTACTGAGCATCTTAGTTCCGATTTAGTCCATCCAAGAGGCATTCTTGACTAAATTGAGCGTGCTCTTCGCAATGGAGGGGTCCATTCTCTGAGTTGGTGATCGTATGAGGAGGAAATGCCCCAAGATGAGGAACAGGGCCTGCCCGTTGTCCTCAAACACCGGAGTAAGTAAAAGGAGCCAAGAGCAAGATGGTGTTCTGTCCAAAGTTGCTGGTCCACAACAAGATAAGCAATCCAGAGTAGGGGAGGCTCTATCTTTCACTGAAGAGCCACGATGTGAGAGGAACATCCCCGAGTAGGGGAGGTTCTATCTGCTGCCCACTCGTACAGAAAATGAGAAGAGTCTCCGACAAGGAGAATGTTTGTACGTAGTCTTTTAGTGCAAGACGAGGAATGTATGGAGGCTAGAGGAAGCTCCGTTTACAGCCTTTGGATCCTAAGGGGAGGACGCCAAGAAGGAACGAGCAACTCCAAATACTGTTACCTTATGAGACATGAGGGGAGTAAGTATTTCTGACATCCCGTTTAAGTTATAGAGCTACATGTGCTAAATTAGGATGTGTGTTATGCCATGATCCTTTGTGCTCTAATCTGCTATGATTTAATGTGATATGTTTACGTTTTATCTTGCTCTAAGGTAGAGCAAGACATGTGGTGTGTGTGTGTTTGGTCTAGGCTCAGTGATGGAGCGAGACGTGTGTATGTGGTTTTGATCCCGCTCTGTGGTAGAACTACAATTTCATTGACTCATTAACTTCCGCTTAACTCCAATATATAACAAGTTTTTGTATAACTCCGATTAAATATCAATATATACATATTTTAATGTATATGACTTTGTGATGTTTGTTGTATGTATTGCCGTTAGGCAGAACTACGTTTGGATTCTATCATATTGGAATAATATCCAATAAGTACGTAGGCAACAATGACAAGGCAATGTTGGCCTGATCCAAATTAATTATAAATATATATTTTATTTTGTTTTACATGCGATGAACTATGAAGCTTCATTGTGTGTATGTGTCTGTTACAACCTAAGTATATGTATGGGGAAGCCTTTAAGCTCTGTAGTGCGTAGATGAATGTGATACCTCTTGCACACAAACTATGATTCCTGGCTTAAGGAAAGATAAAATTTTCTATTAGTGATTTTGTGGACCCGGCTTGGATCATTACAAATCTGGCACGCGATCTCAACCATTGCATACAATTGATTAATTCCGGTTAAACATCGGTAAAACTTCGTTCATGAATACCAATCCATGATGCATGATAACATGATACATCTGTGAGCAAGACCTACGTGGGTTCCAACACATGGAACGTGCTCCCAATCAGTCCCCTCATACATCATAATCAAGGCATAATTAACTACAATTTCATAGTGGATTCCCCCTATGTGTGTGTATTCATGCATATCTAAGCACATGACCAATGCTTGACATAAACTCATAAGACAAATTACACATGCTTGAACACATTCAAAACAATGATTCCCAACTAAAATCAAAACAAAATCTACCATAAAACTTAAATCCATCCATGTGAAATCGAACATTCACTCCCACAAACATTATTTTTTCTACACATTAAGCCACAACATGATCACATCCATTACCCATAAACCATCCTTATTATAAGAGAACACATCTCACCATTTCCTATATAATATCCTTGCTGGAAACATATTCTAATTATAAGAATTCCAACATTCACAAATTCAAGGTACTTCAATATCAACGTGCATAATTATCAACATAATATGATACCATATGACAACACCTAAACATAATCCATAAACTTTTATCATCAATTCCACACCTCCAGTAGCCTAATTTCAATATAACACACCTCCCATAACCATTTAAAATCATTAAATGAAGTAAAACATTGAAATGAGCATGAGTTTCAAAAATTAAAAAACTGTCGTGTAGCCGTTCGATCGCCTTGCAAGGCCGTTCAATTGGCTAAACTAAAAATCTGCCAAAATGTAGTGTTGCCAATCGCTCACCCTAGTAGGTTGTTCGATAGCCAACAAAGCAGTTTTGACCTTCTTCTTCATTTCGAAAATCAAAACCGAAACACCATGAAAACACCTTCAAATCTTTATCCATTGTATCAAATATTATCAAAAACACATCTAACCTTCCAGAACACTAATCTAAACCATTCTAAGACAAAACCCTAAGAAATCAAAGTAAAAGATTAGAATTTATTAAACCCACCATTAAAGCTTGAATCAAACAAAAGCCACTTCGAATAACATCATAAAAACCGAGATTTTTACTACCCAAAGTTGAGATTGAAGAACCCATTACCTTTCCTTATTGATTTGGGCTGGAATAACCTTCAATCTCCTCCAACACCTTCCAAAAACATGATTTTTAGTTAACTAATCTCGATTTAGCTTTGAAAAACCAAAAGTAAACATTAGATCTAGGGTTTTAGAAACTTAAAAACGAGATTTTGAAGATTAAGGCTTGGAGAAGAGAGATAAAATAGTAGTTTAATGCTTTCAAAATGGTTTAAAACCATGATTGAAGTCAAGATTAAAAATGGATTAAGAGAAAACCTAGGGTTTAGGCTTGATTAAAGGAGAACATACCTTAATCCCTTTCTAATTTTGGCCTAATTGGGGAATTAGGCCTTAATCGCCCTCTCCCAGCCTACTCCCAAATGGGAAATGGTTCAAACCTTTCTATTTATAGTAGGGCTTGGGGTATACCTAATGAACTAGTGGGGTATAAATAAAAATTCTAGCTAAAAAATGGATATTTTGAAGATTTGAGCACTAACTAAATCCAAAAAATTATAAATTTTTTCTATATAAGCTTGTGTTGATGCCTGGGTCAATTTGGTCTAAAAACCTCAATTTTGTCGGTGGGGCCCACAGGTAGTCCCGCCAAACCCTAATTTTAGAAAAAATTAGTAAAAAATAAAAAAAATCCTAAAAATTCAAAATTGACCAAAATCTACTTAAAACTCATAAATATAGAGTTATTTTTGCCTAAAACCTTTTGAAACCCCATTTATTTTTGAAAACTACCAAATTTAATCATAAAACGCTTAAACGACACGATAACCGATAAATAACATTAAAATAAACCAATTCAAAAATAAGAGTCCTTACAAAGTGCTTCCCTTGAGGCTAACCTTTATTCTGTTGTTGCAGAACATGGCAGATCCACCCAAAAGTTCCATTATCCTACTCGGCGCCTTTCAAGGTTTTATGTTCATGCTTGCAAGTTGTGGTCACAAGAAAGGAAAGCTAGAGCTGCTAAAAGTATCTTGTCAAGACTTGTTTTTGTTGCAAAAGAATTCAATGCTGATGTTCCAAGGTGCATTAAAACTTCTCACGTCTGCTTTATCTTTGGCGGATTTTAGTTTATAATTGGATTTTAATTTAGATGTGTGCTCTAATTAACCATTTGTATCCTTCAATTCTATGTTTGTTTGTTAATGAATCAATTAATCTTTGCTTATAAAAAAATGAATTGGCTACTTAACTGACGGTATTTTGTTTCTATATTAGGTTGACATTTTGGCTTTCAAATACAGTTGTATTGAGAGCAGTTATTTCTCTGGAAGTTGTGAGTTAGTTGACATTAAACCAACACAAACCAGAAGTTCTCTTATTCAAAATGGAACGGGGAAATAAGAAAAAATATTCTTTAGAATTTACCAATGACTGGGGACACCCACACATATTTATTGTTGCATTGGAAAAGATTGTAGCATGTATCTTCTCTAGAGTTGTCAATTTCTTCTGTTGGCAGGTTAGAATAGTTCATTATCACTATCCATGAAATTTTATTAATGTTATTTTGTCTGAGTTTTTTTCTCTTATGTAATGCCTTCTTGACAAAGGATATGTTATTAGTCAATCGATGAGTTACTTGATAAGTTGGCTTCTATCTCTATTATTTCCAAACATTGACTCCTCGTATGCAGTCAACTGACGGAAATGAAAATGAAAAAAAGGTGAGATTCCACTCCAAGAAAAGCAATGGAAGGAAAAGCAGTTTGGGTAATCAAGAACAATGCACTTCTTCTATTAACACATGGAAGAAAGCTTTCAATAATGCTTGCGAAAGAATATATCCTGATTGAGCTGCAAGGCATGATTGTACTGCCTGCCTGTACTAGGAAAGTTGGTAAATAATTGAAATCAATTCCTTGTCAACATTGAAATGGATGTGGATGACATACAACCTCAGTTACTTTTCTGTGATGTTATCAGATCATGGAGGAATGTGTATCTCAGTTGGATGTGGCAATGTTCACCGCAATTCTGTGTGAATCAGATAAAGAGATTCCATCAGATCCTTTATCTGACCCCATTAGTAATTTTAATGTGCTTCTTGTACCAGTTGGGAGAACCTACTTTGGCACTTGTGCACTTTTGAAAAGTGTTGTAAGTCTTCAGTCAATTAATATATTCCTTGATATGTTTATGTTGATGACTCTCTAGAATACTTCCCCAGCGTCTTTATCTAAAATTTTCTTTTCTGATGCTCAAGATTGGTGACTGGTCTCGATAGTTAACAAATTTATTTGGCATTGATGCTGATGACACTACAAGTCAAACAATGCAGGACAATAGAGAGGACGTTGTGAAAGAATCTAAGCATTTCCATCTCTTTAATGCATTGAGTGACCTCTTGATGCTCTGATCGTTTATAATTAAACCCTTTGCAAGTGTACAAGGTAATTGTACTAGGATAAGTATTTAATGGTTGTCAAACCTCAGGGATGGATAAATTATTACTAAATCTAAGAGAAGAATTTGTTGATTAAAAACTAAAAAGAACTTAAAATTAAAATTAAGCAAAAGAAATAATCACTAAATTGAAAGCAAGAGATTAATATGATGGAATTTACTTAGGAAATTGAATCCACTATAAAATCATAACAATTTCTTAACTTTTAATCTAAATCTAGTGTGAATATGAACAAGTATTCTCAGCTACAAGCTAGAATTACTTCAGAAATAATCATTAATTAAATTCATGGTATGAATTATCTTCGACAATAGCACGAATCATCTACACTAAACTAGCTATAGACATGACTTATCTAATCTTAGTATAACTCATCCAATTCATTAATTATCTGAACATTAAACTTATTATATGACCATCTCATCTAAATCACATAAATTAGAATTGATGAAAATATCAAAACCACATCAATCTATCATCTACAAGACAATAAATAAACATAGACTTCAATAAACATTATAAGCTCTTCCATTAAAAAGGAAATCTTTATCATACAATTGTCATCATTCACAACTAAGATCTAAATTAAAAAGAAAAGAAACTAAAACTTATCTATAGTTTCATCAACTCCTAAGTAAAAGAAAAGTCTAGCCTTCCATTGTAGAAGAAAGCTCTTAAATCTCCATTAAAAGCTTTGAGTTCTCTTTCATCTTCTCCTTCCTTTTTCTCTTTAGAAAATCTACTGGAATCCTATAATTTTGAGCCAAATATGTCTTTATATAGGCATAAGAACTGTAGGAAGAAGTTTAATATGAAAAGGATTGAAGATTGGCTAAAACTAGGAAACTGTGCATTATCCCGATCGAACGGGCATGATCGATCGCCCTGCATGCCTGTTCAATCGCATGTACTGAATGTTTCTCCAAAATCACGTTTAGCCGTTTGATTCTCAAAATGCCCCGTTCAATCGGTTACACTGTTTCTGCAATCTGGACAATTTTTCTGGATAGTCCATTTTCTGTTCATTAAGCTCTTCCTTCATGTCCATATTATTTTCCAACTTGTTTATAACTCCGAAAAGTTGTTCGAATCACTTTTAAGCATAATAAGAGTATTTTAAATTATTCCAAACATTGTCCAAGTACTTCGATAAGCGCACTTTTCTAAAAATATAAAATATCATATTTTAGACATGTAGAATGTAATTAAAATCCTAACTTGATTTAAATACATGCCTAAACTACTAATTTCTAAAATTAATTAATAATCAAACTAAAATATTAACAACTATCTCAATCTAAATAAACCATAACTAACACTAAATTAACCTAATCTATACTAGCAAATAAGGTAAAAAGGCATATAAAATAGCTATATATTTCATACTTATCATGCTCCCAAAGAACCTGCTTTTCGATAGGTCCATATGGAAAGAAGTATCTTTTAGAATATATTTTTTTTGTTTATCAAATTTGTTTTTATAAGCCCATGAGGATGATCTTAGTTTATTTTTGGCTTGTGAAAGTATGCCCTACATTTGATGCACCCTTGTTAAAACACATCCTACATACTTTTTTTCCTGATGAGTTTTGTCCAGATCCAATACCCGAAAGCTTGATGGACTTACTTGATTCTTAGGTTAGCAAGTTTATTCTTCTCCTCTTTCTATTGTACTTATTGATTAAGGAAATATTACAAGCACATCCTACTTCCAAAAATTTTTCGTCGAAACTTGAAAGTGACCTTAGTTGTCACCTTGGTATTTGTTTGTTTCACAGTATTGGTGTTGGTTTGGTTTGGTTGATAGCTCGAGCTTTCGAGGTAACTTAGTTTAAACATACTAATAAAGTCGGGAGGTCCCGATATGTTAGTTTGGTATTTGGTTTGGTTTGCCTTAAGAACATTAATTTGGTTTGTTGATAAACCATTTTTGGTCCATCACTAAGCATCTCAAGCTTTTAAAGCAACTTGTTTCGAGAAGTTTTAATATTCCTTTCAAATTGTAGCAATTCTAGACTACAAAAAGAATAAAATGTCTTATAGCCACATGGCAAAAATTAATCATAAATTTCATTTCAATTTTTTTCATTGATTAGCATTTTTTTATTGCAAATTGTGACTACTCGTAGGAGTCTCTGGAGGCTGGGGAAGGGTTCATCATAAAAAAAATTTGTGACACTGCTACAATCAACTATACCCCACCTTCAGTAGCCTTCGTTAATGGAGTAATAGGTAATGTCAGAAGCAAATCAAAGTTAACGAGGAGTGGATCCTTGATTCTATGTCAAGGTCAGTAAGGTGATAATGAGCTTGAAGAATTAGAGTCTCTTCTAAGTTCAATAGGCATTGACAGTGGGCAACCTTCTTGCTCATAAGTGAAAGATGTTAACAAAGACAAGTTGGCTAAATTTGGTCTCCTGCATGAGGTGTGGCTGGGTGGAGATTGATTTTATCCTTTTACAGGAAGGATAAGCTACATTTATCATTTTCCTGCAATTATACGTCTTGTATAGGATAAATTTCTTCGTGGCAATAAGATTAAGGTATACAAGAAGGCTTCCATGTAAAGAAATTTCAATGACTCAATAATAGCTAAGTCAATTTGATGCACATGAGGCTGTATTTGTCTGATCCAATTGTCTTCGTATGCTTGGAACATAATTAGAAAATTCAAGTATTGTTCATGTGGTACATATGCAACTTAATTAAATTACCAAAGAATAATTCATTAGTGTTTCAAGGATTTCACTAAATGACCACTTATAAATTTGATACACTTCCGAATCAACTTCCAATTTGAGTAAATATTTGGTAGAAAATGATTAGATGAGGAGCATCCCACCTCTTAGTTTAGCCAGCCAACTCCCTTTAACATAGCCAATAGATGTCTACTATATATACACATAGGTGGGACAGACTGGCTAAAACAAGTTGATCTATAACAAATTATTAACTTGATTATTATTCTTTTTATTTTTAAAACCATTTCAAATTCTGACATTTCTATTCTACTCATAGAATTTACATATGTCGAAGTCATCATATATTGTCTTTACTTGAAAAAATACACAAGCAAAAACTTTTATCTTGAGTTGATATTTTCTGCTAAACTTGAATTCCAGTTGTTAGTTGTTTGGACAAGTCAATTTGCAAAATGACTTAGGCTTGAGCGGATGATGCAAATGTGACTTTGAGTTAAGCTTCAAATTTACCTTTTAGCTCTCAGCCTGTATGCTCTCATCTGCCTTCAACTTCATGTACCTTGCAATGTGGGTAATTTTTGCATTCCTTATCATTTAAAAATTCTAATATTGACTTTTTGGTGTTATTAAATGAATTAGAGAGAATTTTATATTTGATCAATCCACGAGCTCCCCAGAGCATCAATGCTTTTCAATTGTTAGCATGGATGGGGATTGGACTAGAAACACACATAAAAAAGATTGGTAAGGTGCTTGTAAAACATTAAGCCCGGAAAGATTGGAGAATATTATGAAACACCATACTCAAAACATAGTCTTATTTCAAGGTAAGAAAATTATGCATTCTCCTCGTGACTTTTATTTTTTATTTTTTTGTCTTATGTTGAATTTTGTGGGATTTTACATAATTCAAGGTAAAAGCAAAGTCTCTGCGACATATATTAGCAAAAATGTTACCCGCCTGTTCATCCTCTAAGGTGAACAAGTGCTATAGCTTTTAGTCCTAATGAAACAAGCTCTTGAATCCTTGAATAATCTCATGTTCATGCTTTGGGGGTTTTGCCTTTTTATTTATTTTCTTGTACTTGTTCACATTAGCAGAGAAGTCATTGTTGTTGCTATAACTTATTATGCGTTTATCACTTTTTCAACTAGGGACCATACCGCTAAAATCATTACCGCCAAATGGGTAGTGCTTGAAGGTGTTGAGTGGGGCATTGATGCATACCTTGAGTGGTATGTTTGCTTTTTCTTGCATATATACATTATGCATGGGAAATGTCTCAATATCTTTCAATTTTCATTGCAAATTTGTCTCATTGTTGTCCCATAGTTATTACTTCCAATATGATTGGGCTGTTTGGGTGTTAAATTTTTTAGAAACAGAATTAATTCTAAAAATTATCCGCTGAATGTGAATTACGTTTCGTAATAAAATTTGTTAAAATAAATTCAAATGTTGTGTCAAACCTAATTTTAAAACTTTAAACTAATGTATATCTCTCTCTCCCTAACTCGGATATGCACGTTCTTAGTACCATGACACTTCTAAATTTGAGGTCTATCAAACAAGATGCCACAAGGGTAGGTAATTTTAAACTTTCAAAGTAGGCCCTACCTATATAGCATCTTTCTTCAGGCTTAATTAGATATGAGAGATAACCATTGAAAAATAATAAAATCTGTAATTTTTAAAATGGGGGCTAGGAGACAAAGTCGACTGAATCCCCTCATGAGGTGATTCAAGCCGATTTAGGCTCGAAACAGCTTAAATCAACTTCAGAGCTGAATTTTTAATTCTATCTAGCTTCTATACACAAACAAGATTCTAATAATTCGAACCTCAATTGAGGTTGAATCAACTGAATTTTACAAAAATTCAGTACACAAACAACCCCTTATGGAGCATGTTCAATTTATTTCATATTGATGGCATGTACAAATAAGTTAGCATTTATTATTTTTAATTCAATTGTTATGAGTAAAGCAAGACAACACTTTTAGTATAACTAATTGATTATTTTATATAGTGGTATTACAAGCGTGGATTCATTAAGTCGTGCAATAACCTTTTGTTTAACCTTCTATGTTTGGATAAATATGTAGTGAGATTATAGTGTGGATTCATTAAGACACTCAATGTCCTTTTGTTTAACATTCCATATTCAAATATCTATAAATATTGACCTTAACCATTTAGAAATTCCTCATTTTTCTTACTCCCCTTTACAAATATAGAGTGCTCCCACATGCCAACAGTTATGTATTGCTTTCTTAAAATAAATTCATATTTTTTCTCTTTTACATATATGTCATGAATTAGTTTCCCGTTTATAAATTAAGTTAGAAGTATTTTTTATATTTATTAAAAGTTGTACCTTTGTTTGTTGTAAAAGATTCATTATGAATCTGCCTTTTATAGTTATTTTGTATTTCTACAATATGCTCTTACTATCTTTACATATAGTTTGTTTAACTAATTGACCAAGATTTTTCTATGAGCAAGGTATGGACTTTCTGGAGGGCTTGAAAGAAAGCAAGATCATCTATTCATCTTGATTTGCATTGTCCTATAAATATGTCGCCTTTATCCAATGGAAGCGATGTTTCTATTGAAGTTCAAATTGGTTCTGATGATGAGTCAAGTGAACCAACTGAAATTAGTTTTGATATTAGGTATACTGTTAGCATCAATAATCAAGCCAATGGAATTTCAACAAATATATTATTTGAGTTGAAATTGGTACAAGCTATAGCTGGTTCACAATAATCATCAAATATATTATGTTTAGTGATTCAAATGACGAAATAATCAGTAACAAAGGCAAGGATCATCTCCTGACCAACAATGTTTGCATAATTATTTGGAAGAAATTAAGAACTATTTCATTTTTCTTGCTAAAAGTAGCTACGAATAAACCTTAATGAAAGTGAAAATTGTTAAAATTTACTACTATATTCATGAAATGAACAATATGGACACAAACCTATTGAGATTGAATCAACTTAAAGAACACTCAAAGGGGAAAATGCATAATGTGCTAATCGAGAAAGTCACTTGCATGAGACAACACTTTTTCGGGTGCAATTTTACCCAAATGATCTTATTGATGAAATAAGATAGTATTCTAATAGTGTAATAATTGCATATATAATTTATATATTCTAATTAGTTTTTTTTAATTTGTTGTAGTCATGTAGTGGTTGTAATGCTATGGTTATAAATAAATTTCTTAAAGTTCTTAGTTTTTTACAAATTCATGTAGCCATTTAATAGCCTTAATGCTTTCATTATAAATAAATTTATTTCAATTCTTATCATGAACATTGTTTTGTTAATAATTTTTATTGTCTTTGTGCTAACACAATAGAAGTTTATTAATATTCAAGGCTTTTATTTAAGATGTCATTTGATAATATAAAAAAATATGTTCAAAAGTTAAGATAAATCACAAATAAAATATACTGAATGAAAAAATTGTTAAAAAAATTGTAAACATACCCTTACGTGTGCTTCCAAATAAGATTAAAACTTCTTCTTATTCTTCTTTTCTCCCTATGAATTTATTTTCATTTTTTAGGCTAAATGTGTCCTTTGCGTATCTATCTTTACCTATGTAATCTACAAAAAATAAATAAAAAGGAAGAAAGAATGCAATGGGTGTTAGGTAAGTATTTTTTAATATAATTATTTAAAATTTATATACAAATTGGACATTCATATTTGGTAAATTAATTTATTTACAAATTTTAAAATAAATTACCATTGTTTTATTTTATCTCATTATTTTTGCATGATTTATTTTTCTTGTAACCCTATTATTTTTACGAAAAATGTTTCCTTTACGTCAAAAAACATACGTCAAAAGCCCACTTCATCATCCTATCACCATTGATGAGTGGGACCTATATATTTTTTAAGCGTAAAGGAAGCATTACTCTATTTTTACAAGTTAATTGATATACTAAATTTTTAGGTACTTTCGCACATACGCTATTCCTAGTGGTGAAAAAGAGAAAGAACTCGAGGCGGGAGATAGAGCACAATAGTAAAAGAATATGCTTAAAAGATGTTCAGCCATACACAAGAAGCTATGTGATGGATAAGACAGAGGGACACACGAGGATCAGTGCAAATCTCAGACATCAGAATTCTTATAAAAAATTAAAATTTTATAACTTTTAATCGACAGCGGCTGAGATTCAACAATAACAAACTTAAAAATGACATAAAGTTTAAGCTTTCTTTCTGTTTTATTTTTTTTGGCAGAAATTGGATAAGCTTTCTCCAAATGACAACTATATAGAACAAGATAAGCTTCATAAATCAAAAGCTTCTACCTAGCGCGTGAGACGTAGTGCCATTTTGGTAATAAACAGATAATCGAGGGGGAAAGAACACAAAGAGTCCTTTTAAAATCGTCTTCATGCCTTCAAGCTCCGTGTTTCAAGTTTTGGGGACGATCCATGAGAACTTCTTAAGTCCAGTAGCGAACAACGACAGTGAGAATTGCGTAAGCTCCTCAACTTCGACTGCGGCCTCTCAGCGATCAACGCAGGTGTGGAGTCTTAGAGGTCATCACCTAGCAGGCATTCAATTGATGCTGGTGAGGAGTCTGAGAAGGCTGCAGGTGGGAAGGTCTTGGGTCAGTTTCTTCCGACTCTGCTTCTTATGGGTTTTCAGCTCAGTTCGTTAATTATTTTATTTTTTTAAATCAGACCAAATTAATCTTTTTTCTCCTGTTTCATGTTTAGTGTAAGTGTTAGGTGCTAGTGGTTGATCAAAATGCCTGATGTACGAAATTCTGCGATTTTGATTCTAACAAGTCGTGTCTTTTGGTGAATTGCAATTAGTGGCTGTTCTTAATTTTTTATCGATACTAAAATTATTAGATTAAGTAATTTGTGCTTCTGTGGTTAAACTTTTTGCCTTGAAGCATTTTAAATCATGCGATTTAATTTTGTTCTCCATGTCTTAAAGATCTGATATTGTGGAAGGCATGGAGCAACAAGATGATATTAGTGTGATTTCTAACGATGTCACAAGAGAATTTGGAGACGATGTGTTGATGGGCATCTTTTCTCGATTGCCACTCAAATTGCTCTTCAGATGTAAGTGTGTATGTAAAGCATGGCAAGGTCTCATCTCTGATGAGTATATTACTGAAAGCAAATTACAAAAATCACTATCTGGATTATACTGCGGTGCCAATTGGATGCTCGAAGACTATATCTTCATATGTGATACACCCAACAAGCTATCTGCAGACTTTGCCAAGGATGTATTAAGTCTCAATTTCTTACCCTGTTACCCAAATTTCAAAATCCATGATTCAAGCAATGGCTTACTTGTTTGCTCCCACACCGAGAGGACTCTGACTGCATGCTATGTATGTAATCCTCTCACAAAGACATGGGCTACATTGCCAAATCCACCAGTTGGATGTGATCCTAGGGATTATGGAGTGAGAACCCAATTGGAGTTTGATCCTAGGATTTCTTCTGTCTATAAAGTTATTCTTGTCGAGCCCATCAAAGACAGGCTGAATAAGTATTATAAATTGGCTATCTTTCAGTCAGACATTGGCGAGTGGGTTGAGCATAAGTTGTTGGCGTCCATTGGAGATGACGACATTTCCAGTGTAGTAGTCATGGATGGAACCTTATATGCTATTCAACGGGGTTGTTTGTCTCATTTTCTAGTGAGAATTTGCATCAAGGAAGAAAAACATCAGTCAATTCCATTGCCTGTTGAACGTCCCTTCTCAGAGATGCTGATTAAGTTTCAAAGTGTTCTATATTACATCAGCTACAGTGTATTGATACTACAAATTTGGGAGCTCTCAGAGGCTTCTAATATGGAATGGGACTTGAAGCACAAGGGAAATGCTGCAGGAGCTCCTGGCTATGCCTCTCTAGTGGCATTTCATCCAGATCAGGGTGTTGTTTTTCTGCATGATGAAGTGATTAATCTTGTCTACCATCTGGAAAATTCTAAGGTAGAGGGTCTTTGCAGTTTCATTTTGGGGCATCCTGATCTCTGCAAATGTTATCCTTTTTTGTTTGTAGATCGTCCTGGTGTCCATGCTTATACACCTTGTATGAACCTTTTACCTGAGAGCAGCATGTCATAGAGTAGGACTTTGCCTGCAAAGTTTGGACCCTGGCTTTAAAAACACTCTTTTGTAGTACATTTCAGTGGTGTACTATTTGTTGGGATGTTTTGATCATGTGATCAATAGCTCAAATGTGCTCACTTATCTGATGTCCATTATACTGAGCATCAGCAAGAAGCTTGTCATGGATCCTCTGTTGTGGCCACTGCCTTTTGCGGGCAATCTGAACAGAGCTGCGTGGTTCAGCTCCTGCAATGGGTATCACCTGGGAATTGAAGAGATAGGCAAGCTTCACACAGTTGGAGGACATGATCTTGAAAAGGGGGAGCTCCCAACTGGACTTCTTGACCAGAGTTTGGAAGCCTTGACTCTGGCTGCAGAGGTTTACAATCCACTGGTTCTAATTCCCCAAATTCTCAAAAGCCTTTTACTTGAATCTATCAGCTGCATTCCCCACACACCTCTCCGTTGCCACCCTGCCCGCAATGTTGGCCATAACCTCCAGAAGAGCTCTTTGGCATACCTTAATGCTGCTTAATTGCCGCAAGAATTGTCCACATGTGAGTGGGAAGAAGAGTGTGCCACGGGTTTTGTCTTGGGTTTGGCCCTCATGTCATTAAATTGGCTAAAGGCAGTGGAAGAAGAGGCACCAGTGTGGCGAGGGGCAAGTGAAATCTGGTATTTTCTGCTCTGACTTTCAGAATATTCAAGAAAGGTAGCTTAGACAGCTTTCAGCTCATTTTTATAGCTTCATTGATATCTCTCTAGATAATATTTGGAGGAATGTCTTAGCAAAAGATTCAGGTCTTATTTTGATGCAAGAAAATAAGTTTGATGGCAGATTGAGATGTAGACAAACCAGTCTAATATTATGTAAAAAAGAAGCTAAAAGTTGTTGGCATGGAAGTTTCTGCAATACAAGCACCAATTTTTATGATGGAAATGTGCATTTGCCTACTAGTTGTGTAATTATTTTTTTACTTTGTATTTTCTATTCTAGAAATGATTCTGCATAATTGGTGCACTTGAATAAATTGTTTGCTAGAAGTTCGATATTTATGTAGTCTCGATTGATGACATGGAGATTGAGTTCTCTTTCTTGTCCTTGTTATTTGTTATTTACGTGAAAGTTATCTTGTCCTTCAATTTTAAGTTTTCTTTTTTAATACTAGTATCACCGGAAGGTTGTACCGGTAGTGAGAAAGATTGTTGCCCGTTCGCTGTTCAATACTGTGCCCAATGATTTCATATTTGGCTGCTCAAATGGTCCGTTCTTGATCAAAATCCAATGACCCATTTCTTCATATTCTTGTCAATTCCGGTACGATAGTTTAGATAAATTTAGAAAATCTTCAAAGTACTTCGAAAGAAACATCATAATCCTCTCTCCAAATAATGTGACAACCGGATTCCACCTTGCTAACAAATTTGCAAAAAGTATAAAAAAGCTGAAGTTGCTACAAGATGCATGTGCGAGCTTGGTAACTACACTTTTGATATGGATCCCTTGGTGGTGTAAATGGGTATTGATGAAGAATATGCACAAAAATAGCATACAAATGAAGATTAAATGAATGAGCAAAATGTTTTTCTTTTCAAAAGTTGTCCGTATTTGCTTTGAGAGGAGAAGATGGAGCATACAAAAGTGGCTTTTCCACTTCCATAAAACCAGTACAAGCAAGCCCGCATATTAATAAAAAATTAAAAATTAGGTCCATTGACTATTTGACCCACTTTAAATAACCCACATTTTGTCATGCCCCGGTGCCCTACCAACCCGAGCCAAACATGGTCCAAGGAAAGTTTGGTGCACGCAGCGTGACAGAGTACGTGGAAGACTTAACCCCTCATACGGGTAAAATTATAGAAGGTGGTGCATTATATACTTTGTACAAGAGAAAATAAGAAAAAATAAATGACAACATATAACAATTAGTCCTCACAAAACATCCACATACTTTAAGTCACTAAGCTCTCTCACGGCTTAAGTCATAAAGTCAATATGAGTCAAAGGCCAAACTGGCGAATACATTGAATAAAGCTCGAAGAAACATGCTGCATAAACAAGTAGGGAATACAAAGTCTCTAGGCATCCTCTCTTATGCCAAACCATCCACCACTCGCTCCTCATAAAGGGAGTCCTAATCACCTGTAGTCATACTATGCAGCCCCAAAACAGAAACATACGAGAAAGAAGGGTGAGTAAAAATATTCAGCAAGGTTTTATATGTCAAAAGAGTAAATCCAAAATCATCACAGATATTTCACATAAAATTCATCACATAAAACACACTCATTCATTACAGGACATTTGCATAGCATGTGCATCTCTATATCATAACTACTCATCACATATACATACTTATAATATCATCAACATATCTCCTACATACCATTTTACATTACCTAAAATAATTAATTTTATTCTCAATTATTTTTTTGAATTAAACAAATAGGGCAAAGCCCCTACATATTTATATACAATTAACAATCTTAATCCTCATCCTAATAGTACTTCTAATTAGAATGGGCCTCTAACATTAGCTTAAGTCCAATAAGAATAAACTCTTAATTTATCTAAAATACCTTTAATAATAACTAAATCCTAACTCTAATATACTATGAAAGCAAGACTCGACCCCTACAGTGGGTCAAAACATAACAGTGGGTCAAAACATAATAATACTATCCCAAGAAGTGTCACTGCATAAGCCTGTGCAACAAACAAAAAAGGCTCAGTCCTTTCATTTAAGTAATGTACAATACACTCATATGAAGACCCACAGGTGGCATGAAGAGGTACAACCGCTATGAAATGGAAGAAAATAACAAAGCTCAGAAAATTTTTTTTGCATCCTCTTCAATTCTTTCAAGGAGTGAAGAAAGACCATATCATGCTGCATCCATCATGTTGGGGTTTTAGGGGCACCAAACCCAATCCTCGACTAATGGCTATTCTGGTGTACGTGCACAAAACCTCCAACACCAGCCCCATTCACACAAATGATCCACATAACAATGCACAAGTAATAGAGGTTAGAAGTAGAAGAGCCAACAAGATTTACCCGTGGTTCAATAATGCCTACCTCCATGAGTAGCAATAGTAAATCTGCCAAGTGAGAATATCTAGTGTCAATAGGCTCTTCCCTTACAGGGCCCTTGAAGAAACACACAAAAACCTCCCAAAAAAAAAATCTCTTTCTACCTCTTACAAACCTCCCTGCAACCCACCTTAGCTTTTTGCACAAAAGCCAAAAACACCTCTCATAAAAGAGAAAATTTAATTGGACAAAATACTAGAATAATGTTCTATCAAACCCATGCCTTGTTATGGCTTTTGATAATGGTAAAAGTTGGTTCACCTCTTTGGGTATTAATAGGGCTAAAAAAATAGTCCAACTTCAAAATACGTTGACGCATTTTTAAGTGGACTGAAACGGCAAGTTCTAACAATCTCCACCTTGACTTGAATTTTGAAAATCACCTAAAAGAACTTGTACTTGCCTCTACCATGACACACGTACACCATGTTCTCCACCTTGAATACAACTTCCTCCACCAATGTCAGCTAGTCTCATCATAGAAATGTTATTGATGCTATCACCGGTCCTCGATCTAGAATACCTACTGAGGTTGAAGAAAACCTTAGCTTCTCACTAGGTGTACAACCTTAGGGAACATATATGTGGCATTCTCCTTTGTACATAATTTTTCAAATTGGATGACACACATCTCTACCAATGATCTAATATAGTGGTACCTAATATCAATGTGCTTAGTCGGGGCATGAAATGTTGCTTTCTCTATATGTATAGCACTCTAACTATCACTATACAATAGACTCCCATCCTGCTACTTGACCAACTCCTTCAGATAATTCTAAAGCCAGACCAAATCCTTGCTAGCCTTTGTAGTAGCAACATAATCAGCCTCTATAGTGGACAAAACAATAATCTTATGAAACCTTGAAATCCATGAGACAGCTACACTACCCAATGTGAAAACATAGTCAGTAGTACTCCATCTCCCATCTAGATCACCTGCCATATTTGAGTCCACATAACCATATAACTACACTTTAGTTCTACCATAGACCAAGGACAAATCCTTAGAACCTTGCAAGTACCTAAGAATTCACTTCACAACTCTCCAATGTTGTTGTCCAAGATTACTCATGAATCTAGCCACAACTCTCACTGCATGAGAAATATCTAGCCTAGAACTCACCATGGCAAACATAAGACTCCTCATCGCTGATGGATACAATGCCTTGGCTATTTCTAGATGCTCCTCCTTGGGCTTGTAACAATCCATCTTTCTCAGCCTAAAATAAGCCAAAGATGTGCTGATTGGCTTAGTTGTGTGCATGTTGAACTTCTTCAGCACCTTGTCCATGTAATCCGCCTCGAAAAGTCTCAAAGAATGTGCTTGCCTATCTCTAGTGATCTTCATCTCAAGGATCTATTTTACTGCCCTTAGATTCTTCACAGAGAACTCTTTAGATAACACCATTGTTTGTGTTATTGATCATTTTCTTGATGATTAATGGGTGTTTGGTCACAATCCCCTTTATCTGTAAGATTTGAGGTTGTTTTAATATGTTTATGCACGAGTTTTGTTGGGGTTTTCATATCCAAGAGTTTGATGATGTTAATACAAAGATTTATTACATTTTGTTGGTTGGCCACAATTTTTTTGGTTAAAAAACACAATTTTTGAAGGACTATTCATGACTGTAAGAGAATATTGTCTTCTAGTTCTGTTTGCTAATGACTAACCAATTGATTACCATCATATAGTAGGATTACTCGTGCTTACATGCATATAATATTATCTGTACAAAATTCTACCGCATGCATCATGAGTTCGCCTTGTGGGATTTAAATTGTTTGCTATACCATGTTTACCGAGCTTAGCTGTGAGCTAGGTTTACCAAGATTAGTCATGGTTTGTCTAGTATTTTTCATAGATTGAATTGTATCGGATTTTGAGTGAATCAATTTTAAGTAAGAAAGAGTGGGGTTTTATGTCTAGAAAGGCAGGCTTGCCTTCCTGGGTTGAGCACTTGAGACGAACTATTGAAACGTTGGAGTTATGCTATGGGATAATTGGTCATATCTCTTTGCACCTATTTGACCAGGGATTTATGATATTTCCAGTTTAAGAATGCTAGGTTGTTTGGTATATCCAACTTAGATTTACTAGGTAGCAGGTAATGGTATCTTTGGGTACCTTGATTTTATTATCTTGTGATACTCCTTTGATGCATTTTTGAGATATTTACACCTGCATTGTTGTGTAAGGAATTTGATGCATTCTTGAGATATTAGCACCTAGTATTGTGAGGGTTTTTTATGCATATTGAAATTATGATTTGTGGTGTTAATGTAAGTTTTGTTCTTTCAAAACCTTAGTGTGTTATTGTCACCATTTGTTTTGGTTTTGGGAATCCCTTAGGAACCATGTGTGGTTGTACCATACAGGTGTGACGATGGCCATTTATATATATAGAATAATAATCACAATAATAATAATAATTACTATCATCCGAGAAGTACAATTATCATGCACGTGTCCGAATGTAATGGCCGTCAGTGTGGAATAGACACACATATCATTAACATGATAATAATAGAATAGCATGGAGTCATTGTACAGCTAAAAACATATATCATAACTACATAATAAAATTGATAGATTCAGAGAAACATAATATAATACATAGGCCATGGACCACTATACATAGAGTTGATAGTTATAAAGAGATCACAACCTGCAAGGCATATCGTGCCTTTTAACATCAGTCATATGAATATTTACAAAATGTCTATTACAACAACCCAATAACAATCAGAATTCTCTTCTATTTTCACCTCCTTCAATGCTGCAACACCTGTAATGTCTAGGGTTGTGTGAGTATATTATACTCAATAGGTTGAATTAAAACCTAAGGTAGTGCTAAGCATAAATCCCAAAAAATAGATATAATCTTTTCGAAATATCTTTTATCAAAAAATTACTAATTATTCAAAAGAAATCCGATTCAGAAATAGATCCAAAACTTGTCGGTTTGTCCAATGACGATTAAAATTAGAAGTTGTGATATTGAACAATGTTCCCCCCGACACTCATGGGGAAATCAGAAGGCTCGGAAGGATAGAAGCTTTTCCATGATGCTCCACACCTTGTTGCATATGTTCCAGGGCCTCGGCGAGTATCCAAGTAATAATGCATTCCTGATTCTTTAGCTAAGGAACTACCATGGTAGATCAAGCAATCAAAACATAATGCAATGCATGCTAATTATTTCTCACAGGTATCATATTTATTTCTAGAAAAATAGTGCTCATAAGTATGACCAAGCAAAATCATTCAGAAAAATTAACTTCAATAGGCAGAGCGTGTATTTAGAGTTTAAAACCCCCTACTTTAACCTTGGGATAGCAATTTCAAAATTTTAGAGGCCTCAAATCATGAAATTGACCCCACCATAGCATCCGACACACTTGATTTAGTGAAGAATGCCTCTTGAATGACTCAATTTGCATTTAAAACGGCTTAGAATAGTGGAAAAGAAGTTTCAGAAGTAGGAAACTGGGAGATGTAGGAAAATAGAAAATTGTTGAAGAATACCCCTGGCACTATTTATAGTGTGCGTGCACAGAGGTCTGCATGGTCGTGATGTGTGCACATACCGTCGGGCCCCGGTCATGGCTCCGCTGCATCTACACGTGGTGCCACTCGTCACGATCTCATGCGCCTAGTCTTGCGCGTCATGTGGCTAGTCCACGATCATTTGGGCCCAGTTGTGCATGAAGTGTGCTGACTGGTGCAGCTAACTCTAGCCGTGTGTTAGCTTGCGTCAGCCACCATTTTTTATTATCTTTTATTTTCAAAATTTCCAAAAACTTTAAACGCATGTAACTTTCTCTCCCGGGCTTTGATTCACACATTTTTTGTACCGTTGGGCTCGTATCAATGAGCCCTACAAAACTAGACCCCACATGAATAGGTTATCCTTCACTTTTTAAATAGGGCCTACCCCATATGGCATGTTTCCCGAGGCCATAACTTTCAACCCGAATGTTTGATTCGAGTGGTTTAGTTCCCGTTACACTCGTCTTTGAGCACTCTAATAGAATCTTATAAAACTTTATCACATAATAATATTTAACTAAATAAAAATTTATAAAAACTCTAAAATTAGCTTATTAGAGGCTAAAAAAACTTGCCGAAAATTCAAGGTCATTACAAGAGGTGCTCAAGACAATTTGTTTTGCTAGCAAGGTGAGATTAAAGGGATCTTGAGCGGGTATAGGACTCCTAGTAAGGGATAGATAGAAGTTAATTAAGTGAAGTAAATTTGAGACTTCATGGTTATGTTTTAAGGGACCTTCATTTTGACAGTGATGAATTTATTTATTAGTTCTTTTTGAAGACATTGGACTTCATTATGCCTATGAATTCATATGTGAGTTAAGGATGCTTAGTATTGTGCTTATTAATAATAGTTCAGTTTCCTTTACTTCTCCTTCTATTGCTTTTACACAAAGTGGTGGTTTTATACTTTGATCTAACCCATGGTCTTTAGGGTTAGAAATTATTGCTTCTTCAATCAGATTGGGTCAAAGAGCATGACGCCTTGAGCTATGATATTTCTAACTATTTGTATCAGTGTTTATGCTATTTAGTAAATAATAGCATGGTTTTCCTTATATTAGGATGCATGATTAGACGTTGTTGAACACATTATGTAGGGGTAACTAATGCATGTGTGAATCCTTGTTTTTAATAGTCACCCCAAAGCAATGTGTTTGACACTTAAAGACAAGGGATCCTAGTGTTTGGTCGGCTCCTCAAGCGAGTCATTCTAACCATGTAGACTAAGTCTGGGAAAATCCAACCCGACCCTAACCTTGCACCCAATCCGACTACAGGTAGGATCAAGATGCGGGTTTAGGCTCTTTACCAGTTTTGGATTTAGGTTCGGGTTGAGTTTTACCCGCACAACCCAATGAATTCGACTACAAATAATGATAAAACCCTATGACTTACTACCACTGGTTACAAACTTCTCATCTTCTCCATCGATTGCAGTTGTGGATGTGCTTTCACTTCAGCCTTCAATGGACTATTCAACCAAGCCAACGCGGTTGTTTAGTCATTACCTTTTATATTCTTCTAAAATCTGAGTTCTTCTCCTGAATCTCATCCCCCTTGCTATGATGTTGTTCTGTCATGAGTCATGAATTCTTTTATATGAGGCATTTCACTTGAATACATGATAAAAGCTAAGTTGCACCACTTCATTGCTATTTGTCATATGTTTTCTTCTTTTACTTCAAGTTCATACACTAGTAGAGAGGAAACATGCCAGGTTCTTACACTTCATTTATGTCATGTCCTTTAACTTCAGTTGTATTCTTTGCCTCTATGTACTAACATAAATGAAGTGTAACCAATAAGGAGCTTTGTTTAATAAGATGTGTTACGTTATGCTTCTTCTTTGACTGTATATGAGGATGTTATTCAAGTTGCACAGATGTGTTCTGACATAGATGAGGATTTTTTTTGTGAGCACTGTTGTTTATAGGCTTCTTCTTAAACTATATATGAGGATACAGTTATTATTTTCTCTTAGGTGTCTATATTCAGTTTGTTATAATGGCATTTGTATTTTTGCATATCAGGAATCTCTAATTGACCGTAATATCCTTGATTTTTCTATGATTTTTTGTGATTTTCCTACTATTTGTTTACAATTTTTGGCAAGAAAATGTGACGCTTCGGCATATTCATAATTATGTATTTACCTATTATTTATACCTATAGAGTTAGGTGTGGGACTTAGTCGCGGGCTGCAGGCCTCACTGTGCATTTTTGGCATGAATTTTAGAGGTATAATGCGTAAATAGTAAGTTAACGCATGTTGGGGACATAGATGGAAAAATAAAAAAGAGTATAAATATGAAATCCATCGATAGGATTCCATAAGGTTTTGATGTCCAAAAAAATTTCATGTCCAGTAACTTTCAGAGAAACCCAAGTACATTTCCGGTTGCTCTGTTGTCCCTCCTCCATCGTCGAATTCTACCAATTCTTGTCAGGATCCACTTCACCTTACTGTCACTGGACCACCACTATGTCCTCCTCGCTCCTCCACAAGGTACCGGTCTTTTCTTCAGTTTTTATCACCTTGCAAATTCATTTTTGGGCCTGTTGTGCATGATGACCAGTCTCTCAGAGGACTCCCCCTGACTCTAGTTTATTACTTTTACGTAGTTGCATTGAACTATTTATTATTGTAATAGTTTAGTCTTTGATTTGGTTTGTTATTCCGATGTAAAACTATATTGGTTCAATTAGTGGCCCGGGCTAGCTGAACCACTAACTAGCGTATTCACCTAGGGAACCGAACCAACTTGGGTTGGGTTGGGCACAACTCCCTAGGGGATTGGTCGTCCCCTATATGAGGCGATCCTCTCTTGTTTGACATCATGCTATTGAATTTACCTAGACTTCTCCCCTTTCTTCCTTGCTTCTTTCCTTTTACTGCGTGAATACTCCTTGATAGTGATTGTGCCTTCACCAGGCACATCATTAGTATCGGAGCATTAACGATCCTTGGCCATGGCTAGAGGTAAGCAAGTTGCCGCTGTTCTCGAGGTTCCTCCGGAGAAGGAGGTTCCTACCTCAGCATCCGCAGACAGCCAGAAGGACGTTCCTGCAGAAGCCGATGAACCCACTTTGTCCAAGATCATGGCTGCATTGCAGGCCAGAAATGTGAGTCTGACAAGTATGGAGTCGAAGAGCGAGGCAACTGTACAGTTCCTGGCTGTGCGCGCAGTGCCCATCCTACCTAGGCCGCCCCCCGCTATCCAAGAGAAGGGTGGGCTGTCGCTGTAAGGACTCTCATCTCTAAACCGGTTTTTGGTTTCCTTTAATTATTGGTTATCGTAAGACTTATGCATTTTCTGATTTATTCGGCGATTTCGTGAATAAATAGTATTTATGATGGTTTTAATGAAAATCAAGCTTTAGATTAGTGATTTTAAAACAAATGTGGATTTTTGGGATTTTTCTAAATTTTTACTATTTTTCCAAAAATTAGGGTTTTGGCGGGACCCTTGTGGGCCCCACCGTTGAAATTTTGGTTTTTGGGTCAAATGAACCCAGACATCTACCTAACGCTATACAAAAATTTTCAAAATTTTATTAGGCTTAATTAGTGCTTAAATTTATAAAATACCCATTTTAGCCTACTTTTCCTATTTACACCCCATAACTTACCCATACATACCCCAACCCTTACTATAAAAGGGCAAACCTGAGTCATTTCCATTTTTGGGAACAGGCTAAGGAGGGTGGTCTGGCCTAATCCCTAATTAGGCCCGAATTAGAAGCGGTTTAAGGTAAGCTTACTCTAATTAAGCACTAAACCCTACTTTCTTCTTAATCTCTTCCAAATCTACCATTTTCCCCATGTTTTAATTCATTTTTGGACATCAAAAACTATTGATTTGTGTTTTACCACAAACTCTAACATTCAAAATTCGATTTTTACTATCAACAAGCCCTAGATCTAAGATTTAATTAGGGATTTCTCGGGTAAATCGATTTCTATTGGAGTTTAATTCAAACTCATTGTGTTTTCAAGGATTTCAAGAAGGGTGACTCTCCAATCCGAGCTTAATCAAGTGCTAAGGTAATGGGTCTTCAAAATCTCAGTTTATCCATGGTAAAATTTTTAATTTTTGGCTTATTTCGAAAGGAGTTGCTTGATTTGGTGTGTTAATGGTAAGATTAGAAAATAGAATTATTTAATCCCGATTTCTTAGGGTTTTGCATTATTATGATATGGTTTAACATTCTGGAAGTCAAGAAGGACTTTTGATGATGATTAGGGTGTTATATGTGGATTTGAAGTATTATCAATGGTGTTTCGGTTTGGATTTGCGAAAGGAAGAAGATGATTCAATTCTGCCTTGTTGGCATTCGAACGGCCCTTCTGGGCGTTCGAACGGCAACATTGTTGGAACGACAGTTTTCCAGTTCAGCCAATCGAACGGCCTGCTAGGCATTCGAACGACCAAACTGTGAATTTCAAATTTTTACGTTTAACCGATCGAACGGCCTGAAGGGCGTTCGAACGGCTACACAGCAGATTGGTGTTCTAATGCATGATGTTTATTTTAATGATTCCACTTTAGCTTGCCTATTTCATATGAATGTGGTGTGTTTTAAACTATGTTATGCTTCTGGAAAGGCATGCTATTGAGGTTATGAAATTGAGATATATGCTTAGAAATTTGTGGAATGACTTATGTTTTGTGGCATGATGTTGGAATTGACATCTTGAAATTATGAATGATTGATTCCCCTTTGTTAAGCATATTTTCAGTAGGACTACAACCTATTATTGGACTGATTTGTCATGATAGAATGTGGTTAGTTGAGGTGTGAATGTTGGTGAATGCCATGACTCAAGGATGAAATGAATGATTTTATATGTGTTTACCTTTGTGGTTGAGATTTGAATTGGGATACGATTTCAACGATTCTTCTTCTATGATTTCCGCTGGAATTCATGTTTAGATGAAAATTCACATGTGTAGTGTAGTAGTAAGTTAATTTCAAGCATGTTGAAATGCATTGAGTGAAGTACTTTTACTAGTTACACACACACATGTGGGGGTTAAATGATGATGTTGAAGCTTGATATTGTGATTATGAATGATGCATTAGGGGCTGATGAGAGCACTTATCATGGATTAGGATTCATGTATGCCTTGCCCACGTATGTACCATGCTGCATGCATCATGAGAATGAATTTCAAATTGAGGCTTCATCGAGGTTAATCAAATTTGACTGATTGGATGCAATGTGGTGAAATTGTGTGCCGGATTGATCGGTCGTGGATTAATCTTAAGTTGATTGGTCTGAAAGGACATATTTTGATTTGAGTTCCTGTGTGGAACGAGTGCACTCCCCGGGTTGAGTCTAATTAAATGGGATTATGTGGGGACGAGTTGTGTACTTGTCTCGTGGATTGTGAGAATGTTATTATGAGTGTCATCTGGACCCTGAGAATCCAGTGTGGTATGCCATGTGCACCCCGCTACCACGTATTCTAGGGTTCTTTGTGTGAGAACTCGGGCTCTTCCCTCCGCAGGAGATGTCCCTGGGTGAACACCCCTGCTCTAGATTCTCTGTGTGAGAATGGGACATCCTTGGCCAGGATCGTCCAGGGCGAGCAGTTTCATTAGGGATTGACAACCCCAAACTTTCTTTAATTCTTGTATAGAATTTTGGACCATGACACGCCTTCATGGCCTTGTCTATGTTCCCGTCTGTGTGACACCAAATTTGTGATTTCTCCCTGATGGAGGTTGTTATGACATAATGCATGTGGGAATATGTATGTTAGAGATACATCCATGCAGGTTGATTATGATATAATGCATGTGGGAATATGTATGTTAGAGATACATCCATGCAAGTTGATTTTGATATAATGCATGTGAGAATATGTATGTTAGAGATACATCCATGCAAGTTGATTTTGATATAATGCATGTGAGAATATGTATGTTAGAGATACATCATGGTTGATTTTGATATAATGCATGTGGGAATATGTATGTTAGAGATACATCCATGCAGGTTGATTCTGATATAATGCATGTGGGAATATGTATGTTAGAGATACATCCATGCAGGTTGATTTTGATGTGATGCATGTGGGAATATATATGTTAGAGATATATCCATGCAGGTTGATTTTGCACTATGATGCAGTGTTAGGAGATGTGTATGTGTGATCAGAAAATGATGTATCATGTAAATCTTTGATCTAAACGACTATATTGCCATGCTATTGTATTTTCAATGTTGCTAGTGATATTAAAATAAACTATTGCTGAGTTTGTTAAACTCACCCCTCTTTCTTGTGTTTTGGTTTGGGGCTGCGTGGTGCGACATGCAGACGGACAGGATCTCCTCTTTGACGAAAGGTCGGAGATGGCTTGGATGTGATCATGGAGATCGTTGTGTGACTTATCTTCTTTGGTTTTATGCTTTATGTTTAGAACCTTTGCATAGGGTTCTTTGTTGTTTTGGATTTATGTCACATTTTACAGTTGTGATGCTTATGACTTATTTTGAGCCGGTGTGGGCTTTACTTAACTAAGCATGTGGGTTTGAGATTAGTTGTTTACTTTGTGATAAGCAACACTCTTTCTTTCCTTTTTATTTACTCTTGCTCAAAGGATTGTGCGTACTCCGTATTTATGTTAATCGCCCATGGTTAGGGTTAAGTCTTCCGCTAGATCTTTTCTCAATTTTCCCTTCGTCGCCCCCACGCGCTTGACCGACCCTTGGACCGGGTTCGGCTCGGGTCGGGCATCGCCGAGGCGTGACAATCGCAACCTCCCGAACTTACCCTCCCCGACCCCCCAGCACCGGTAGGCATCGACGCAAGGGTCTTTCCAGGTCCAGTGCATTTTGGCACTTGCAATCAAGCGCTAGAGGGGAGACGCCAGGCCTGGGACATGTGAGGCATACCAGGTGTTCGAGAAAATGTCTCTATGATGCCGCCCCCTCCAAATTAGTTCCAGGACGCAGAGGAGGAGTGGGACGAGTATCCCTGGCATCGAGGTGGACAATGGGGGGGCCCATTTGGCTCGCCTACAGTTTCCCCGCTATAATGGTGATGACGACCCTGTGGAATGGTTGTACAAGGCAGAAAAGTTCTTCGCCTACCAAGGGACGCTTCTGAGGCTGAACGTATTTGTATCATTGCCTTCCACCTTGATGGGAATGCTTCATTCTGGTTCTAGAGTTTCGAAAAAGAGGTACGCTACCCCACCTGGGCAGCCTTCTCCAACGAGCTCTGCATTCAGTTTGGGCTGAATGAATTCCAGGACTTCAACGAGATGCTTTCCACCCATGCCAGACCACCACCGTCTATGCATATTATGCAGAGTTCATGAAGGTGGCCAACCGACTCCCCAATTGGCTGGTGGCCACCTTGGTGAGCACATTCAAGCGTGGTCTAAAGCCTAAAATCTCTGAGGAAATGCGCCACTTACCTTGTGCCAGCATGAGGAATGTCGTGTGCCATGCCCACACCAAGGAAGAGAAGATACTAGGCAGCGCATAGACGAGCAGCTTGGACCTATGGCCCATCCTGTCCTGAGCGCCAACCCACTGGCAGCGACCACTAGCAACCCGACAGCAGGCCGTCTTGGTCAGCAGGCCGCACCGGCCAACCAGATTGTCCGACACCTTACTCCAGCCCAAATGGAAGAGCACTGGTCAAAGGGGATGTGCTTTCGTTGTGACGAGAAGTTTGTTCCCGAGCATCGATGTTATGTTAAGGGCAGTCTTCTCGTGAAGGAGGTCAAAGAGGACAGTGATGGAGGGGCCGAAGTTGATTCATTTTCCCCGAAGGACGTGCTACCCAAAATTTTAGTCCATGCATTTTCGGGGGCATTCACTCCACGCACAATGCGAGTACAGGGTTACCTTAAGCGGGAGCAGGTGGCTATCTTGATCAACTATGGGTCTACTCATAACTTTATTAACGACAAGGTAGCCCATCAGCTGGGTTGTTTTGTATCGGACTCTAAACCATTTGATTTGCTGATTGGTGATGGCAAGCATCTTCGGAGTGCAGGGGTGTGTGCTCAGGTTATGCTCTCTGTCCAGGGCCAAACATTTGTTACCAACCTATTCTTGCTGCCTACAAAAGGATCAGATGTGGTGTTGGGCATACAGTGGCTGTTGGTGCTTGGTGATGTGGTTTTGAACTTCCAGGACATGGTGATGGATTTTGAGCTCAACGGGCAGTGGGTTCGGATCAAAGGCTCATGGCAGGGCGCCCTTCTCTCAGCCCAACCCGTGAGCTTCTACTTCTAGTCCGCTCCCCGAGGACTTCTCTTCAGCAGCGTGCCACTATCGGGGTGACTCAGGATGAGATGCCTTCAAATCTCCAGAAGTTGTTGGCCAACCATCAGGATTTGTTCGCAAAGCCGTAGGGTCTCTACCCCCCCCCACCCCCCGTCTGGCCTCATGACCATCAAATTCCTATCCTTCCAGGGCCGGCCCCAGCCAATGTTTGCCCTTACCATTATCCTCACATATAGAAATCTGAGATTGAAAGGCTTGTAGTGGACATGCTCCAGTCTAGGATCATTCGTCGTAGTACGAGCTCGTACTTGTCCCCGGTATTGCTGTTTCGACGCGGTTCTGTGTTGACTATCATGCTTTGAACGCAATTATCGTCAAAAACAAATATGCCATACCAGTGATTGAGGAGTTGTTGGATGAGCTGACAGGTGCCACGGTCTTTAGTAAGCTTGACCTATGTTCTGAATATCACCAGATTCAGGTGCAGCCCGCGAACGTACACAAGACCGCATTCCGGACTCATGATGGCCATTTCGAGTTCCTCGTGATGCCATTTAGGCTGACCAATGCCACCTCCACCTTCTAGTGCCTCATGAATGATATTTTTCGGCCATTCTTGCATCGCTCTATACTGGTCTTCTTTGATGACATCTTGGTGTACAACAGATCTTGGACAGAGCACTTGACGCATCTCAGGTTGGTCTTCTCTACTTGCAAGCTAATATTCCTAAAGCATTCGAAGTGTTCCTTTGGTAGCCCGCAGGTTGATTATTTGGGCCATGCTGTCTTGGCCGCCACCCACGTGTCTAGGCACTCAAGGGTTTTCTGGGCCTTACAGGTTATTATCGCTGGTTCATTAATAGGTATGGCGAGTTGGCTCGCCCCCTTACAGAGCTGCTTTAGAAGGGGGCTTTTGCTTGGATGGAAGAGGCCCAAATAGCCTTTGAGGGGCTCAAGCAGGCTATGGCCTCCAACCCTTGTTCTGCTATTACCTGACTTCAACCGCCCATTTGTGGTGGAGACAGATGCTTCAGAGGTGGGCTTGGGGGCAGTTCTTTTGCAGGATGAGTGCCCTATTGCTTACTTCAGTAAAGCCTTGGCTAGCTGCTCTCTGTCCCTGTCAGTGTATGAGAAGGAGATGTTGGCTATCATCCTTGCAGTTGACAAGTGGCAACCTTACTTACTTGGTTGCCGGTTCCTGATTTGTACTGACCACCAGCCACTGAAGTACTTCTTGGAACAACATGTGTCTACTCCCTCTCAGCAACAGTGGGTAAGCAAGTTTCTAGGATATGACTACAAGGTCGTGTACAAGAAAGGGTCTGAGAACATTGTGGCCGACGCGCTCTCTCGCCATCCGGCACCGGGCTCTTCCTTGGATATCTCCACTCTATCTTGCCCTTTTATTGAGGAGTTACGACAGGCCTATGGTGTGGTTTCTTGGACACAGGATGTGATTGCCACCCTCCAGACAGACCCTGCTGCCCGGCCATTCTTTGTGAGGCAAAATGACCTTCTCTTCTGAAGGACTGCCTATGGGTTCCTGATGTTGCTGACCTCCGCCACTGCATCCTTTCGTACTTCCATGACACTCCTGTGGCTGGTTATGAGGGCGCCTTCCGCACCTACAAATGGGTCAGCCAAAGCTTCCTGTGGCAGGGCATACGTTGGGCTGTCCATGACTAGTGGCCGCTTGTGATGTTTGTCAGCAGGCTAAAACGACCACTACCTCACCCACCGGTTTGTTGCAGCCCTTGCCTATTTTAGATAAGGTTTGGGAGGACATTTCGATGGACTTTGTGGAGGCTTTGCCCATGGTGTAGGGTAAGTTTGTTATTATGGTTATGGTGGATAGGCTGTCCAAGTATGCTCATGATGTGCCTGACGTGGGCACAATAGGTACAAGGAGTTCTACGTCGGGAAAAGAGGAAGAAGTAGGAAAATAACAAAAAGAGTAAACTGATATTCAATAGCATGCCGAACCAAGGAGGGAGATGACCCTTTATGGGGTGTCATGCCCTACCACATTGGGAGTTGTGCCGCTAGTGGGCCCCGTTACCTCGTGGTCCACTAGAGTGCCTATCACAGTTTCATAACTAAATAATAATGCAATCGGCCACTAACATAAGGGAAACTAGCCTAATGTACTGAAATAAACATAAGTGGTAGTCTAGAGTACTGAAATAAATATAAGTGAATCAAGTGTACGTGCACAACACTCCACCATGCTTCTGCAAATGCCTTGTCCTCAAGGCGACCAAGATGGGTAGCGAGATAGAAACTCATCCTCAGTGATTGGCCCTGCCATGAAACAAAAACCTCTGTAATAATACGACTGGAGCGGTGAACACGACGCTTATCGATCAGCGCTGCAGTAACCAGGTCAGAAGAAACAACGAGGCCCATCAAGGGAGGTGGTAGAACATTAGTAGCCAGGGATGTGTCACCTATGCAACGGCATAGCCTAGAGACATGAAAGACAGGGCAGACCATCGATCCTAGCAGTAAAGCGAGGTGGTAAGTGACCGGACCAATACGCTCCTCTACAACATAAGGCCCATGGAAACGGGGAGCAAGCTTGGCATGCTCAGGCTGAAATAAGGAGACCTAGCACCGTGGAAAAATAGAGACATAAACCAAGTCACCTTCCGCGAACTCCCGATTAGTGTGATGACGATCATAGATCAGATTCATCCTATTCTGAGCTGAAGACAAGTTCTCCTTAAGCTGTCGAAGAACCTCGTCTCGTGTCTGGAGCATATAATCAACCTCAACCACCATTGATCGATGGGGAACATATGATAACACTGTAGGGGGCGGCCGCCCATATAGCACCTCAAAGGGAGTAAAACCGACATGAGTGTGGTGAGCGGTGTTATAAGACCACTCTGTCCACGGGAGAAGCTGAAGCCAACGACAGGGCTGAGACATAGTGAAATAGCGCAAGTACTGCTCTAAACACCTGTTTACCACCTCGGTCTGACCATCCGTCTGCGGGTGATAAGCTGTGCTCATGTGCAGAGAAGTGCCCTATAAAGTGAAGAACTCCTGCCAAAACTGAGAGATGAAAACCCGGTCGCAATCAGATACAATAGTGTGAGGCATACTGTGCAATTTGTCCACCTCCCGAACATAGAGTTCTGCCACTAACTTGGTAGTGAAAGGGTGACCGAGAGCACAAAAATGAGCTTACTTGGAAAACCGGTCCACCACCACTAGTATCACCGACTTACCCTACACCAATGGCAAGGCCTCCACAAAGTCCATAGAAACGTCCTCCCATATCTTATCCAGAGTTGGCAATGGCTGAAGCAAACCAGCAGGAGATGTTGTGGCGGACTTAGCATGCTGACAGACATCACAAGCAGCCACATACGTAGTAACAGCCCGGTGAATGCCCTACCACGGGAAGCTCTGACTGACCCGCTTATAAGTGTAGAGTGCACCCTCATGACCAGCCAGGGGAGAGTCATGGAAGTGAGCAATGATACGCCGCAGAAGATCAGCCACCTTGGGTACCCAAAGGCGGTCCTTCTAAAAGAGAAGGCCATCCTTCCATGCAAAGAAGGGTCACGCCGCTAGATCAGACTGGAGGGCAGCAATCAAGGTGCTGGTCGGGGAATCATCCTAGTAAGCCTGTTTCAATTCAGCAAGGAATGGACAAACTAGGCCAAAAATAGCCAAACACGAACCTGGAGTGGAACGGCGAGAAAGGGCATCTGCCATGGTGTTGTCAGATCCTTTCTTGTACACAACCTCATAATCATAGCCAAGAAGTTTGCTAACCCACCGCTGCTGTGCTGGAGTGGACACCCGTTGTTCAAGAAAATATTTGAGTGGTTGGTGGTCAGTATGAATGAGAAACCGGCAGCCAAGCAAATAAGGGCGCCACTTGTCAACTGCGAGGACGATGGCCAGCATCTCCTTCTCATATATGGACAAGGACAGGGAGTGGCCAGCCAAAGCTTTGCTAAAATAAGCAATGGGACACTCCTCCTGAAGTAGTACCGCCCCTAGGCCATCATCAGCAGCATCAGTCTCCACCACAAAAGGTCGGCAGAAATCAAGAAGGATTAAAATAAGGGCGGTCGCCATAGCTTTCTTCACTTCGTCAAATGCCGCTTGGGCAGCCTTGGACCAGCTAATAGCCCCCTTTTGCAACAGCTGAGTAAGAGGACAAGCAATCTCACCATAACGGTTAATGAAACGCTGATAGTAGCTAGTCAGGCCGAGAAAGCCCCGAAGCGCCAGGACAACATGGCAGCCACCTTTGAGGGGTCAGTGGCAATGCCATCTTGAGAGATAATATGGCCCAAATATTCTACCTATGCACTGAGATGCTCCAAGTGCTCCCCCCATGTCTTGCTATAGATAAGGATATCGCTGAAGAAAACTAGGATGAAGTAGCGAAGGAACGGCCGGAAGAGATTCATGAGGCTCTAAAATGTGGAAGGAGCGTTCGTCAGACCGAATGGCATGACAAGGACTCAAAGTGGCCATCATAAGTTCGAAAGGCAGTCTTATGTACATCGGCAAGTTGCACCCTGATCTGATGGTAACCGGACGAAGGTCGAGTTTGCTGAAGATAGTAGTGCCAGCCAGCTTATCCAGAAGCTCTTCAACCACCAGAAAAGGTATTTGTCCTTGACTGTGATAGTATTCAGTGCCTGGTAGTCAACACAGAAACGCCAAGTATCATCCTTCTTGCAAACTAGCAACACCGGGGAAGAGAAAGGGCTTGTACTCGGGTGAATGATACCGGAGTGAAGCATGTCAGCCACAAGACATTTGATTTCTGCCTTTTGAATGTACAGGTGGTGGTATGGTCAAACATTGGTTGGGGAGGCCCCTGGTAGAATAGGGATAAAATGATCATGAGACCACACCGGAGGAAGGCCCTGCAGTTCAGCAAACACTGCACTATGCTCTGTCAATAAATCAAGGAGATCCTGTGGCAACTCATCCTGCTGGACGTCCATCGATGACCACTGCTGAAGTAGTAGTCCCTAGGAGGCAAACCAAAATAATGAACCTATCAGTTGAGTGGAAAGGAGGGTGCCTAGCTGAGATCCCTAGAGCCGCACCTGCTGGCCTTGTACCGCAAAATCCATCACCAAGTCCTTAAAATTCCAAAACACATCCCCGAGCTCTTGGAGCCACTGCACCCCTAACACCACATCCACCCCCTTCGTAGGAAGCAAAAACAGATCTATAACGAATGTGTGTCCCTGAATGGAGAGCGCTACTTGGGCATAGACCCTTGAGCTCTTGAGGTGCTTCTCATCACCAATGAGCACGTCAAAGGGCGTCGAATCAGACACGAAGCAGCCTAGCATTGGGCGACTTTGTCATTAATGAAGTTGTGGGTAGACCCACTGCTTGAGGTAGCCCTGCACTCGCATTGTGTGTGGAGTGAATGTCCTAGAGAAGGCATGGACAGAAATCTCCAGCAGTATGTCATCATAGCAAAATGAATTAGACCTGTCTGCCACCTCCCTTTCCCAGGGACGAATTTCTAGTCACAGTGAAAACATAGCCCCTTAGAATGGTGTTCTTCCATCTGAGCTGGTGTGAGGCAATGAACAATAGGACCTGCTAGGGCGGCTTGCTGGCTGGGGCTGCCAGGTACCGAGTTACTGGTAGCGTGGCCAAGGGGTTGGCATTGAAAGTAGGCCGAGCCAAAGGCCCAAGTCGACCCCCCTGCAGTGCCTAGCTAGCTTCTCCTCTTCAATGCAAGCATGGAGCACGACTTCCCGCATGTTAGAACAAGGGAAATGTGACATCTCTTCCAAAATCTCAGGCTTGAGGCCGCGCTTGAAGGTGCCCACCAAGGCCGCCATCAGCCAGTCAGGAAGGCAGTTAGCCACCTTCATAAACTCTATGTAATAGGTGCGGATAGTGGTGGTCTGATGCAAGGTGGAGAGCATCTCGTTGAAGTCCTGAAACTCATTCGGCCCAAATTGAATACAGAGTTCGTCGGAGAAGACGGCCCAAGAGGGGAAGTGAACCTCCTTCTCAAAGTTTTGATACCAAATAGAAGCATCCCCGTCCAGATGAAACGCAACGATGTGCAGTCGTTCAGCCTCTGACTATGTGCCTTGATATGCAAAGAATTTTTCAGCCTTGTAGAGCCACTCCACTAGGTCGTCATCCCCATTGTAACGTGAGAACTGTAAGCGGGTCAAACGGGGTTCAGCTCCTCCCCGATGACTACCGCGAGGGCCGGGGTATTCTTCCCAATCATCATTCATCTCCTGAAGCAAGTTCCTGGGGGGATGCATCATTGGGGCATTCGCTCGAACACCTGGCATGCCTCGCGGTGGCTAGGCTTGACATCCCCCTTCAACAGGCAGGGCATACTATCTAGTGCATAGGGGGGTGTGATGCTGATGTGCCTCCCTGTCTGCCATGGCTGAAAAACTAGTAACAAACGGCGGCATCATAGGGGCATTCACCCAAACACCTGGTGAGCCTCGCGAAACCCAGGCCTGGTGTCCTCCTTCAGCAGGCAAGTCAGCCAGTCCAACGAGTAGGGGAACGTGGGATTGACGTGTCTCCCTGTCCACCATGGCTGAAGGACCAAGGGTGCGCCCGTCAGGTCCCTAAGACCAGTTCCCAAGTTCCATGGCAGCATCCTAAGGTCTGGCGAGGTTGGACACTATGGGCACTGACTGTGCTGCCTTTATATGTGCAACATCTGCGGCCAATACTTTCATCATGGTGAAGAGTTGAGCCAGTGTGGGATTGTTTGTGGTAGTCGGAGCAGCTGTGGTAGCGGTGGAGGGACTGTCCACTGAAACTTCAGTCTCCTTCATGGGCTGAATTTCAGGTGCGGCAGCAACCTACTTGCCTCTTGCCATGGCCAGAGATCGATAGAGCTCTGATACCAATGATGTGCCCGACGTGGACACAATCAGTACAAGGAGTTCTACGCAGGGAAAAGAGGAAGAAGTAGGAAAATAACAAAAAGAGTAAACTGACATTCAATAGCATGTTGAACCAAGGAGGGAGCTCCCTTTATGGGGGAGTCATGCCCTCCCACATTGGGAGTCATGTCGCTAGTGGGCCTGGTTACCTCGTAGTCGACTAGCATGCCTATCACAATTTCATAACTAAATGATAATGCCAATCGGCCACTAACATAAGGAAAACTAGCCTAATGTACTGAAATAAACATAAGTGGTAGTCTAGAGTACTGAAATAATGATAAGTGATGAATCAAGTGCACATGGACAACACTCACTTCTACGCGTGTAAGGTCCTTGATTTTTCTACGATTTTCTGTGATGTTTTTGCTATTTTTTTGTCATTTTTGGAGGGAAAATATGACGCTTTGGCATATTCATATTTGTGTATTTTTACCCCATATTTCTACCCGTAGAGTCAGGTGTGGAGCTTAGTCGTGGGCCGTAGGCTTCGCCGCGCACTTACAGCACAAATTTTGGAGGTACAACATGTAATCGGGAGGTTAACATGTGTTGGGGATGTAAATGTAAAAATTAAAAAGAAGTTACATATATATATATATATATATATATATATATATATATATATATATATATATATATACGAATCCATCGATCGGATTCCAGAACGAGTCCAGTAACTTTTTTGACGTCCAACGACTTGTGAGAACCTAAGTGAGATTCCGAGTGCTCCGTTCTCCCTCCTTCGTCGTGGGATTCCACCGGTCCTTTCAGGATCCTCTTTGCCTCACTGCCACAAGTCTGTAGGTACCAGCTATGACTGCTGCCATGGCCTCTTCACTCCTCCATGAGGTACCGAACTTTTCTTCGGTTTTTCTCTCCTTCAAATACCGTTTTTGAGCCTTGGGGGTGCGATTTTGATGTCGTTTGCGGCCACCCTCAACTAGACTTATATTTGGTTGGCTACTAGGAACCCATAGGCACTGGCTAGAGCCGCCACCATGCTTCCTTTGCTCCGCTGTGAGCTATCGGTACTTTGGTCGGGTTTTGGTCACATTTTTCTATCACTGTTCATAGTTTTTTTTTAGACACCGGTGTGTTCCCGGTCATCGTCCAGCCACCAGACGAACTCCGTCCAGCCTACCTTGACCTAGTGTCGGTAGGGGGTTGCTGTTTCCAACCCCACTTCACCACTATTGTATTGCTCCGCCCGATTAGACTCTTTGGGTGCATCTCTAGTAGTTGCCATCGACAAGCCGTGTGCCATTTGGCCATCGTGGGCTCTGCCCCGGCTCGGTGACAGTGAGGTTCAGCCCCACTTGACCCAATTATACCTCTGTTCAGAATGGGTCACTTGCCTTTGCCCTGTACCGTGAGAGGTGCATAGCCGCCCGCACCACATGTATTGGTTGTGGGTGCTGATCGGCGATGTCGCTGCTTCGATCGGCCACCACCTCCTGGCCATAGTTTAATTGCCCTTTTGTGGGCCTTGGGCCACTACCGTCCGACCCATATCCCCCTAGAGTGGTCCTTGTTGGCTGCGTGCGTATGTAACCACGCGTGCATTTTTGGGTTTAGGTGCCATATTTGTGCCGCCTGACCGTCGGATGGCTCCATCACCATTTGAGTTGACCACTAGAGCATCCTCCACCTCTCCTTTATCCTCGAGCATTGCCCCATGCTCTCCACCCCTATGTGGGCCCTTGTTGATGCGAAATCATCGCCGTTGGGTGCTATCCACGACCGATTTTGACATCTTGCAGCCGGTCGAGTACATCTTAGCTACCGGCCGACCTTCAGTGAGTACACCCATGACATCTAGTTGCACCACCACTTAGGTTGGCTTGACCTTTTTCCCGGGCGCCCTAGTGTGCCGCCGTGGATCACAGATTTTGCCGCATTGACTTTTGATACCTCATTTGGCTGTGATTGTTTCTAGCACTTCCTAAAATCCTCGGGACAGCAATTCTCTCGAATTGCCATGCTTTTGGCTACCAACTCCGCCGCCGCCGTTGTCGTGTGCTCGCCATCAAACGTCATGATTACAAAGTAGGGGAGCTTTGAACTCGTAATTTCATGATAGCATGCTTTAAATGAGTAGCAACATGCTAGGACTATATGATTGAATGCTATGGATGTTAGCTTATGATCCGTTTGCATAATGTAAGAGGATGAATTATACCATGTTGAAATGCATATGACATGCATGTTGGCTGTAATTATGTTGGATGTATGTATGTGCTAGTGATGGCTAGTGTGTTTGTTGGTAAGCTTCGTATGTGTATGTATGTGCTAGTGATGGCTAGCGTGTATGCTTGAAGTATGTATGGATTATGCATGTCCTAGTGATGGCTAGCGTGCATGTTTGAAGTATGTATGAATGTGTATGTATGTGCTAGTGATGGCTAGCACGCATGTTTGAAGTATGTATGGATTATGCATGTGCTAGTGATGGCTAGCGTGCATGTTTGAAGTATGTATGGATTTTGCATGTGCTAGTGATGGCTAGCGTGCATGTTTGAAGTATGTATGGATGTGTATATATGTGCTAGTGATGGCTAGAGTGTATGTCTGAAGTATATATAAATGCGCATGTATGCTCTAGTAATGGCTAGTGAGCATGTTTGTAAGTTACATGTAACGTCCGGGAATTTTCTAGATTCCTGAGGTCGTACACGTGGAAGTTAAGGTGTAGGACCCCTTAATCTTCCCGTAGGAATAAATTAATTCATACTTATATTTGGTGGATGAAATATATATGGATGAAAAGTAGACAGAAAGAGCTTCGAAACACCACCAAGAATGCGCCAATTGGAGTCCGGATGAGGGAGAAACGACTGTCTAAAGTTGAACATATTGTGCAGGACCCGTTTACCCGAATTGAACGTGCGGATTGTTCGTTTAAGTCACTATACGGGCCCGATCAATTACTGTTCCGAAATTGGATTTTTGAGGCCTAATTTCTCATGGGATTAGGAGCCCTAATCCCATGCTTATAAAAAGGATTAATTAGGGCTTTTTAGAAGAAAAAAAAGGGTTTTGTGGAGTTTTTGGATGGTGAAAGACAAGAAGGAATTTTCTGGCGAAACTTCGGCAAAGCGTTTGCGACGGTGGATCGACAACAACTCAGCCATTGAGGTTGGATTTCAAATGGAGATTAGCATAGATTTGTAAATTAGAAAATAAACTATATTTGCCCAAACTTGGATTGCAGATTTGGATTTCATGCAGTTTTTTTTAAAAACAGTTATTTATTTACTGATCAACCGCCGGCCGGCCACCGGCGACCACTGGTGGCTGGACTCATGGCTGGACCAGCGTGCCAGTCCTGGCCTTGGCCGCACTAGCCGGGGATACTTGGCTGCGGCGGCAGCTTCTGCCGCTACCGCACAGTAATTATATATAAAAAAGGGGTTTCCGGCTCTCGGTAGGGCTGAGATGGTCGGCAGCCCTGGACCTCCGGAATCGCCGGATGCCGGCGATCCAGTCGGTTCTGCAATGTTGTTCGGCCGTGGCGGATGGCCGCGACGCCGATCAGTGCTTTTTTTAAAAAAAAAAAGGAAAAGCCCTTTATGCGCTCACCGGCCACCGGATGACAGCGGGGCTAGGTGATGCACTGAAATAATGTTTAATAAAATGTTTTCAAATTTCTATTTGCAATCCTATTTTGTGTTAATTCATTGCTGATTTGGGCTATTTATGTTTTGAATAAGTTAGTTGGACCTTAATTGAGTTTACATGTTTAAACAGGCTTCAACAAGATACAACTGGAAGAGGAAGTTAAGCCCAACTACCCAAAGCTATTTAAAAGTCAAGAATGGGCTCATAATGGTCTAACATGCATGGAATGGTCGAACACAACCTTGTGGACCCATTTGATTTGAGATTTGTATGAATAGAACTAAATTATGAAAGAAGTTGATTCGGATAGATTGACACAGCCTTAGTATTTTGATCATATCTTTTTATGTATAATTCGGATTGATACGATTCTGGTGGCAATGGAAAGAAGACTTCCGTGGCTACAAGTGTTATTTTAGGAAGAAATTCCAAATTCCGAAGATATAAGGGTCGAATCAGGCAATCAATCAGGATGAAATCTGGAGATATGATTTGATTTTACCCTTTGAAGCAACCCTTTCTTTTCCTATAAATAGAGGGGTGGACGTGATAGATGGGGCATTCTCTCCTCTTTGGAGCTCTCTTCTCCTATTTTCTTCTTTCATTTTGTAATTTTGTTTTTAGTTTTATTGTAATGGCTTTCTAAGCTCTCAAACTAAGGCTAGAGGTGATTTGTAACAATCTAATGGAGTTCAATTCATGTTTCATCAATGGTTTCAAGTAAGTATTGTTTATTTGAAGTGATGTTTATTTAATATTGTTCTTCTTCTTGTTTCTTTGTGATTTGGATACATAAGATGCTTGAAGGCTATCTTTCTTGATCTTTTGTGATTTGGATACATAGAAACCTTGAAGAGACAATTATTTTTATCCTTCATCCATCCAAAGCATTTTCTATCTTTAGTTTTAATTTTAATGTTCATATCTTCCGGTTAAATAGAATCTTCATTCAATTCTAACTGAGATAACATGATATATGAAGAACATCATTAGATGTTACAATGATCTTTAATGCCTTAGTGTTTTCTTATCTTGATTTCTTAACGTGTTATTCCCTCAATACTCTTCCACTCTTTCTTTCTTAATTTTTCTTCCTCTATTTCTTCGTAACTATTTTCTTTGTTGCACAAGGCTTTCCCTGTGGATCGACCTTGTCTACTACAATTGGCAAGTAAAATAAATCTGAATTTGACTTCTTCATAGTCTTGTTTCAGACGTAACAACACTAGGCTGGTTGGAATCGCCGCCAAGCGGCGATCCAATACTACCCAGCCCTCACTGCAGAGCGGCGGCCTGGGGCGGCACCGGCAAAGGCCAGTCGGCCTCTGACCAGCTGAGAAGAAGATGACCGAATGGGTTGTTGGGCTTAGGAGTTGATTTTTTTCAGGCCAGGCCGGATTGGGTGACCCGACCCATTCGGCTCAGGTTTTTTAAAAAAAAAAAACAAAACAAAACTAGTGAGCCAGGTCCGGACAGTGTTAATATGTCAAAAAAATCTTAGAAAATTACTTGTAGACCAGGAGAGGTGTGGGATTATTGTGACTGAGTTTCAGGCCCGGGAAAAATCCCAGAGTCTCTAAAATGACCTTTTTACCCCTGGCAGTTAATTGATCGTGTGAGAACTATTTGCCCAACTTCAGAGCCCCGGTCTAGGGGCCTAGGAGTTGATTTAAAAATCAGGAAAATTCTAAATGAGAGTCCAATTGGTTACCAAATTATAGTCCAAATATCTTAGTGAAGAAAAATCTCAGTGAGTAGTTAATTGACCCTTTTACCCTTAGGGTTTATAGTAACCGTTAAGACAACCTCGGTCGGTTCAAGGGGTTCACGACCCCGTTACATGCTAGGAAAATTACACAGGGTCCATGCAATCAAGTAGTGCCTTTGAGCCTAATTTTTTACCCATTGGATGTCATTAAGGCCTTAAACCAAATGGCAAAAATACCCCTTAGGGTGGACCCACCCACATTCATGTGAATGGAAGCGCGAGTCAGTTTGAGAGTGGAGCCTTCTAAGAGGTTAATGACTTAAAATAAATAAAAGGGTAGTGAGATGACCTAATGACCTAAGGGAGGGTATAATACCCCTAAGTAGTAAAATTACCCTAATGCCCTTAAGGGGCAATATATTTTTTTCTGTCGAAACGAATAACCAAGAGTTAAGGTACCCTATAAATGACTTCAAAAGGAAGGGGTGTGACCGGTAGGTGACACGAAGACCTTGACAGGTCACAGTGTCATGGGAAACCAATGGAAAACCCTAATTCTTAGGGTTTAGGGCAGTGTATTGCACGTGTCCATAACACAACGCAGAAATCCACTAGGGCATTATATACGTCACTCGTGGAATATGTTAATTTATAGATCGGGCTTAAATTCTCTGAGCCCTAGCCCTACAAATGAATGCAATGGGCCTCCGTTTATTATTTATATGTTTGTATGATTGCATGATTATTTATGTTGTTGCATGCTTTTGATATTAATGCATTGATTAATATCAGTAATTTAAGATTAATGAAGATTAATCAAGAGACATAGGTTGCTGTTGGTTTGGAAGGAGAATACCTAATAAAGATAATGACTAAAATACCCTCATTAGGGTTGGGACCAGTTCATGGAGTAAACGGGGCCCTGACGTAGATCTTACCTTGGTTAATGAACCAATGGTGGCTATGGGATGTTCTCTGAGTCATAGCTCAGTGGATGAGCTATTTTGTGGGCCGATTCACAAGGTGAAGAGGACCCACAAGGTTGAGTGGTTACATGACTGGATAAAAATAATCTAGTCTAAGTTTCAGATGTTTGGGGGAGTCAATGGTCATAAGGACCTAAGGCATCTATTTTTACATTGGTAATGTCTTATAAGACATTTTCTCCCAGCGTTGGGAAGGTGAAGATTACAATATGCTTCTTCATCGCCACGACGGTTTGGGTATTGACCAGAGGGTCTTTACCGCGGGTCTCCCGCAGGTCTTCCCAGGACTATTTAGTATGTACAAAAAGCGGAGTTACATGAGCATCATGGAAGGCTTGCGTTTCTTGTCAATCTGTGTCCATGAGCACAGTTGGGATCCTCTTCTCCAGAGTCGTGGCAGGCTATTGAGAGCCCTGGGAATTTGGGTCAAGCTGCTATTAAGCAGTCTACTCCAAGATTAGAGTACCATGTCTGGAGGTTTCTCAAGGGGTGAGTTATCTCTGAGTTACAGATTTGTTTGTTTTAATTATCAAACAAGGGATGCGAGATAATTAATAACAATGTTTGATATTGCTTGTTAATTAGACAAGTGGAACAGCTAAAGGACTTACTAAAATGTAGGTTGAAAATATCTAAGCATTGCATGTGTGATGCTATGCTTCTTAGGATAGAGTAGTTGCTAGGCAAAACTACGTCTAGATCCGATCTTGTTGGAAACATTGGAGATGTTGTCTAATGAGTACGTAGGCAACTAACATCGGGTGATGTTGGCCCGATCCGAAAAATATTAATAAAACCTTTTGTCCTTTGGAAGCTCTTCTCCTGAAGGCGGAGATGCTCCATTGTGGTTGTGGTTGTTGTGTGGTTTGCTTTGATGCAGATTCTCTAGGCAAGGACAAGTGAGATCAAGGCAGGCATGCACAAGAGGTTTCTGCATTTCTGTAACTCTGGTATGTAAGTGTACCTTAAGCGTGAGAGTCAACTTATTATTTATTTTCAGATGGACGATGGACTTGTACTTAGATGGATGAGCTAATCTTTATGAATTTTCAGACGTTAAATAATATCGTATGATTTGATATTCGTATTTGTGAACCCCAGTTATCATGACCTGGATATTTAATTGAATGGTTTGTTTTGTATTTAAAGGAAAAAAAATTATCGCTACTTATCGTTCATGTTATTCAAAAATGCTTTTAAAAATCCGGGTCGTGACACGACATATGTATGATGGCTATTTGCCTATGCTATGGATATGTGTAAGTGTATGTGGGTAGAGGTATGGGCGATGGACATAAGAGGTGATAGAGGTTTTGTCTAGATTTGTTATGGATGTGCAATCGTATGACGGATGGTAGAGGATATGAGTATGACGGGAAAGTATTAGAATGGATCAGTTTGGGTTGGATTGTATGTTGGCGGATTGTTAGACAGTAAGAGTGTGCATAATTGTACAAGCATAATGTACATATTGTGAAGTGAAAAGTAAGCATAATAAGTGAGGTATTAGTAAGAGGGTATAACTGGGTTTGATTTTGAAGAGCTCAGTTTGAGAACTTCTGAGTAAGATGTTTTGGCCATAAGATAGATGGCAGAGATTGTAAGACCAAGAGGATTTGCGTTCGGTGAGTTATGTTGTGAGATGGATGGGTTAAGTGAAGTTTGCTGCCCTAACGAACTTGGGTTTCGGATCGGGCTTAGCTTCGGTTTGATGAGTGGTGCATAATATGCTTGAGTGCTTTTGTGGCATAATTGTACCACATAAATTACATAATTCAAACTTGAATTATAAGCACAGCTAATGATACTATGTTGTGAGTTTGAGACCTGAGGGTTTAACAGATTAAGTTCCGTGTTTGAGCTAGCTGATAATGAGTCGGCTGAGCATTTCTCATGTCTTGCCATGGTGTTTATCCTGTGGGATGTTGTCTGTGTGCTGTATAGAGCACCGAACGTCTGATGCTCTGTTGAGAGCAATGTATGATTCTGATTTAGTCTGTATGTTGTATAAGCCCAGACGTTTGATGCTCTGTTGAGAGCGATGTATGTTTTCGATTTGGTCTGTGTGCTATATTAAGCCTAGACGTTTGATGCTCTATTGAGAGCGTTGTATGATTTCTGCCCAAGAGTGGCATTGTATGATTCCGCCCAAGAGTGGCATTGTATGTTTCTGCCCAAGTGGCATTGTATGTTTCTACCCAAGAGTGGCACTGGCACTATAAGACCCATAATGGTGGGCAATTATATGGCACTATATGACCCATTATGTTGGGCAACTGTATGACCCCTTATGTGTGGGTGTTTATGTTTGCGCACTCAAGTAAGTAGTATCATGGATCTACTCTTACATATTTGATCCTGTGCCCCATGAGCATAGGTGTGCCTTACCTTCGAAAAAGTCCATGGCGTCTAGTCACTCTACGGAGGTTAAGGTGATTCCCCAGTGGCATTCTTTTCCATTCGACGTTGGAGCTTATTAGTTGTAATGAGCTTCAGTGGTCGATAGTATAAATACAACTGTAAGAGTATGAGTATGAGTAAGACTGTAAGAGTATGAGTACGATTATAAGAGTATTTTCTGAGTAAGACAATAAGTGTATGATTTTGAGTAAGACTGTATGAGTAAGGTCATACGAGTAAGGTCGTACGAGTAAAATTGTACGAGTAAGGTCGTACAAGTATGTGTAAATTATATGAGTAAACATATGATTGTACGAGTAAGGTCGTACAGGTATGTGTATGTTGTATGAGTATGCATACAATGGTACGAGTAAGTTTGTAAGACCCTGGATAAGGGTGTTTGTGTAAGATTAATTTGATAGTATGATTTGGCACGATGGTGCATTTGGTATGACTTTGGCACGATGGTGCATTTGGTTTGATTGTATGCATATGTGCGTGATTATGATATGCCTATTTGCTTCATGTTGAGTTGCATAGACGCATCTATGTATAGATTTACTGAGTTCACTGTTTAGAACTCCCCTACTAAGTATTTTCCTACTGAGTATGAAAATACTCATTAGCCTACTTTTTAGCCCCGTTGTATGGGAGGTTTTTGCAGGTTTGTGTGGAGAGCTCCTGGAGATGGACGCTCGTTTCCACAGTGGATTGACTCCCTTTGAGTCAGGTATATCCTCGACTCAATGCAAGTCTTCTTTGTGCTACGATCTAATGTATTGGGTGAGATGAGAATTAAGATGTTTATCTTTCTGGACTTTCGTTTGGATTAGTCTGTGGACTGTTATGGGACTTGCACTCAAGGATGCCTGGGAGAGATTTGTATTTAAAGTCTATGATTATAGCAATTTATCTGTACAGTTGTTTTCGAGTAGCGCCTGCGGATGTTTGGTTTGGCCGTACGATGTTTGATTGAATGAATAAAAGTTTGTATGGGAAAACCGATGTGTTATGTTTTAAATTATAAAACCATTTTCATAGGTTTCGTATTTCCCGATTCATAACAATTATATTGCAAAAAAATTTCATGAATTTTGAGGAAAATGTATGAAAAATCTCGGGCGTTTTAGTGCGTTGGGCCATCCCTTCACTGCCAAGACTATAGCTGAGCTCTATGTTCGCGAGGTGGCCCAACTTCACGGTATGCCTCGCACAATTGTTTCTAACCATGATCAAATCTTCCTTTCGCAGTTCTGGCAAGAGTTTTTCACTTTACAGGGGTTGTCTCTCCATATGAGCACTGCTTATCACCCCTAGGCAGATGGGCAAACTGAGGTGGTTAACCGTTGCCTGGAGCAGTATCTTCGATGCTTTACTATGATGCAGCCCCGCCAATGGCTTCAGCTTCTCCATGGGCCGAGTGGTCTTATAATACTACCTATCATACGCACATTGGGTTCACTCTGTTGGAGGTGCTCTATGTCCGTTCGCCACTGATGGTATTATCATATGTACCTCACCATTCTTCTATGGCGGAGGTGGACTAGATATTGCAGATGAGCGATGAGGTCTTACGCCAGCTAAAGGAGGAATTGTCATCTGCCCAGAACCAGATGAAGCAAATTTATGATCATCGCCATAATGATCGCGAGTATGCAGTGGGTGATTTGGTTTATGTGTCAGTTCTCCCTCATCGACAGACCTTCTTGTTTTAGCCTGAGAACTCCAAGTTTGCTCCCCATTTCGATGGTTCCTATGCTATTGAGGAGTGTGTTGGTCTTGTGGCCTACCACCTGGCCTTGCCCGTTGACTCTTTGGTTCACCCTGTCTTTCATGTGTCCCGTTTGCGGCGATTTGTGGGTGACAAGTCATTGGTTGTGGGTGCTCCTCCTCCTCCCCTGATGGACCCAGTTCCACCATCCGACCTTGTCCCTGCTTCGGTGCTTGAGAAGTGCCAGGGTCGTCGCTCTGGTCACATTATTACTGAGGTCTTGATTTCTTGGCAAGGGCAGCCGCTGGAGGACTCTACGTGGATGCCTAAGGATGAGTTTATGACTTGCTTTCCAGCTTGGTCACCTTGAGGACAGGGTGAATAGCGGAAGCACAGTGGAGTGTTGTGCACGATGACCAGTCTCTCAGAGGACTCCCCCAGACTCTACTTTATTGCTTTTACGTAGTTGCATTGAACTATTTACTATTGTAATAGTTTAGTATTTGCTTTGGTTTGGTATTTGGATGTAAAACTATATTAGTTTAGTTAGTGGCCCAAGCTAGCCAAACCACTAACTGGCATGTTCACCTAGGGAACCGAACCGACCTGGGTTGGGTTGGACATGACTCCCTAGGGGACTAGTCGTCCCCTATATGGGGCGATCCTCTCTTGTTTGACAGCATGCTATTGAATTTACCTAGACTTCTCCCCTTTCTTCCTTGCTTCTTCCCTTTCTCTACGTGAATACTCCTTGATATTGATTGTGCCTTCACCGGGCACATCAGGGCCATAGGAGGGTGGTTTTGATGCTATTTGCTACCGCCCTCAACTAGACTTATCTTTGTTTAGCCGCTACAAACCCATAGGCATAGGCTAGAGCTGCCACCATGCTCTCCTTGCTCCTCCATGAACTACTGGTACTTTGTTCAGTTTTTGTTCTTATTTTCATTTCATTGTTCGTGATAATTTTTTAGACGCCAATGTTTCCAGTCGTTGTCCGGCTACTAGACAGACTCCAGTCGGCCTACCTTGACTTGGTGTTGGTTGGGGGTTACCATTTCCGACCCCTCTTCACCGCTATTCTCATGCTCTGCACTTATGCCTTGATTTGGGTCATACCGATACGACCCTTCATGTCCGTTTTGTCATTATGACACCTCCGGTTAGCGATTAGCCTTCGACTAGCCTTGGGGTTGGCCCTATTTCATAGTGGCCTTTGCCCCACCACTTCTCAACCTTGAGTCACCCTTCGCCCTTTTATGTGCAAGATGCACAGCCGCCTACACCATTGGTTTTGTGTATCGGTAGAGATCGGAGATGTCATTGCCATTTCGGTTGGCCACCACCTCTTAGCCCTAGCTCAATTGCCCTTTTGTGCACCTTGGGCCACCACTATCCAACCCATCTCCCCATAGAGTGGCCCTCTTGGCCATGTGTGCATGTGGCCACACATGCGTTTCATAGCTTAGGTGCCATTTTTGCATCGTCTGACTATCAGCTAGCTCTACCACCAAATGGAGGTTACACAGAGCCCTCCTCCACCTCTCCTCCATCCTCGAGCATTGCCCCATGCCCTTCGCCCTTATGTGGGCCCTTGTTGAGGTGAAATTGCTGTCGTTGGGTGTTGTCCCCGATCGATTTCAATGTCTTACAGTCGGCCGAGTACTTCTCAGCCGCCGGCCGACCTTCAGTGAGTACACCTCAATTTCCGATCACACATGCAACTCGTTGGCACAACCATTATCCTGGTCACCCTAGTGTGCCATCGCTGATCACGGATTTTGCCGCGTTGGTTTGTGACACCCCATTTGGCCTTGGGTACTTCCAGTACTTCTTAAACCCTCGAGACAGCAGCTCTCTCAACTTGGCAATGCTTTTGGCTGCCAACTCCGCCATCGATGCCTCCACCATCATGTGTTCACCATCATACATCATGATTGCGATGTTGGGGAGCTTTGAACTCGTAATTTCATGATAACATGCTTTGAATGTGTAGTAGCATCCTAGGATTGTATGATTCAATGCTTTGGATGCTAAATAATGGTCCGATTGCATGATGTGCACGTAAGCATGATTATATGGTGTGTTGAAATACATATGACATGCATGTGAGCTCTAAGTATGGTTGATGTATGTATGTGCTAGTGATGGATACTGTGTTTGTTGGTAAGCTACCTATATGGATGTGTATGTATGTGCTAGTGATGGCTAGCGAGTATGTTGGTAAGCTACGTGTATAGATGTGTATGTGTATGCTAGTGATGGCTAGCGAGTTTGTTAGTAAGCTATGTATGAAAGTATGTGTATGTTATACATATATGTGATGAACATATGTATGTATGATGGCTATACTCCTATGCAATGGATATGTGTGTGTGTGCACAGAAGTGTGGGCGATGGACGGTAAGAGGCGACGGAGGGTTTAGTATGGAGTTGAATGTGGATGTGTAAGCGTATAACGAAAGACAGGATATAAGCTTGACGGCCAAGGATCATAGTGGATTGGTTTGTATCAGAGCGTATGTTAGGGGATTGTCAGACAGTAAGAGTGTTACATAATTGTACAAGCATAACGTACAATTATGAAGTGAAAAGTAGGCATAATAAGTGAGGTATAAGTAAGAGGGTATAACTGGGTTTGGCTCTGAGGAGCTCAATTTGATGACTTCCGAGTAAAATGTGTTGGTCATAATGTGGATGGCGGAGATTGTATGAATATGTAAGATTTTGGTGTACAGTGAGTTATGGTTATGAGATGGACGGATTAAGGAAGTCTACTACCATGACGAACTAGAGTTTTGGATCAGGCTCAGCTTTAGCTTGATCAAAAGAACAAAAATAAAAAGAATATTCCTTTCGAAATGAGGATGTTGAAGATTTCTTCACATCTTTGAGCAAGGGTTGATCGAGTTTCCCGAACCTAAGAGACCGGATGAGGTGGGACGAGTAGGAGATCCCAAATACTGTAATTCCATCGGGTTATTTGTCATCCGATAGATTCTTGTTGAGTTCTTAAAGATCAGATCAAAAAGTTATTAAATGATGGTGTCATTGAAATAGACCCTCCTAAGCAACCTGTGGTCACCTCAAATCCGGTATTTGTAATAGTAGGGATATTATTTTGCCAGGAGATATGTACAAGTAGTTGATCTACCTGACTCCGCGATCCCTGAGGGGAGGTTCTATCAAAAAGAAAATAATAAGCATCGTCAGAACGATCCGAAGAAAGTTGGCAGGGGGCAAAGACCAAAGAAAGAGCAAAGGAACTCAGACTCACTCTAACCTCTCCTTGCCTCAATCCGCTAACTGCTGCCCGTGAATCTGCCACTTGCCTTAACGAGTCGCTCTCTCTTTTCTCTTCTTTCATTCCTCCTTGCCTTCTTCTTAGGACTGCTTTCCTTCTCTGGGCATAGCAGCAACCAAGCTTGTAATCCCGGGGCTAAGTCAGGTAAGCAAGTAAGTAAGGTGTAGTTGCAACAACGGCTTTCGCGTTAGCCGTTGCTTGGTTGAGGTCAAAGAAGTAAAGCCTTTTTCGGTAAAAAGCAAATGCAAACTCGCGAGGTAAGCGCATTCACGGCTCTCTTCAGCCAATTGGAAGAGGCATCCCCAGAATGGCCAAAAGAAATTCCTTTCAAAAATCATTGGAGCACTATATGTTTGAGAATTGTGTAGCATAATGGTACCACATAACTTAATTCAAACTTGGATATAAGCAAAGCTAATAATAGCATTGTGAGTTTGAGACCTGAGGGTCGACAGATTAAGTTCCATGTTTGAGCTAGTCGATAATGAGTCGGCTGAGCATTTTTCATGTCTTGCCATAGTGTTTATCCTGCGGGATATTATCTATGTGTTGTATTGAGCCTCAGACATCCAATGCTCTGTTGAGAGCGATGTATGTTTTCGATTTGGTTTGTGTGTTGTATTGAGCCCTGACATTTGATGATCTATTGAGAGCATTATATGATTCCACCCAAGAGTGGCACTGTATGATTTATGCCCAAGAGTGGCACTGTATGATTCTGCCCAAGAGTGGCACTGTATGATTTATGCCCAACAGTGGCACTAGCACTATAAGACCCCTAAAGTGTAGGCAATTGTATGCTTATGTGTGGGTGCTTATGTTTGTCGGTCTAGTAAGTAGTATCATGGAACTGTTCTTACCTATTTGATCTTGTGCCCTATGAGCATTGGTGTGCCTTGCCTTCGAAAAAGTCCATAGCATCTAGTCACTCCCCAGAGGATAAGGTGATGCCCCAGTGGCATTCTTTTCCATTTTGATGCTAAAGCTTATTAGTTGTAATGAGCTTTAGTGGTCGATAGTATGTGTACGACTACATGAGTAAGTATGTATATTTCTGAGTAAGCATATGTTTGTGAGCACAACTGTAAGAGTATGAGTATGAGCACGACTATAAGAGTATGAGTATGAGCACAACTATAAGAGTATGAGTATGAGCATGACTATAAGAGTATGTTTCTGAGTAAGACTATAAGAGTATGATTCTGGGTAAGACTGTATGAGTAAAGTCATATGAGTAAGAATGTATAAGTAAGGTTGTACAAGTAAGATTGTATGAGTAAGGTCATACAAGTATGTGTAAGTTATATGATTAAGTGTATGATTGTACGAGTAAGGTCGTAAAGTATGTGTAAGTTGTATGAGTAAACATACAATTGTTCGAGTAAGTTTGTAAGACTCTAATTAAGAGTGTATGTGTAAGGTTAGTTTGATGGTATGTATTTAGCATGATGGTATGCGTGATTGTATGTGTATGAGCATGATTATTATATGCTTGCTTGCTTCATGTTTGAGTTGCATGAAAGCATCTATGTATGGACTTACTGAGTTCACTGTTTAGAACTCGCTTACGGCGTATTTTCGTACTGAGTATAAAAATATTCATTACCCTATTTTTTAGCCTCGTTGTTTGGGAGGCTTTTGCAGGTTTGTGGTGGAGAGCTCCTGGAGATGGATGCTTGTTTCCGCAGTGGATTGATTCCCTTTGACTCAAGTATATCCTTGACTAACTGTGAGTATTATTTTGTGCCACAATCTGATGTATTGGGTGAGATGAGACTTAAGTGTTTATGCTTTCTGGACTTGTAATTTGGATTAGATTGTGACTGTTATGAGACTTGCACTCAGGGATGCTCGGGAGAGATTTGTATTTAAAGTCTATGATCATAGCAATGTATTCATACACTTGTTTTCGAGTAGTGCCTGAGGATGTTTGGTTTGGTTGTATGATGTTTGATTGAATGAGCAAAAAATTTGTATGGGAAAATTTGATGTATGATATTTTAAATTATAAAATTGCTTTCACATGTTTGGTATTCATCATTTTTTGCAATTTACAGCCGTTATATTTCCAAAAAATTCTATGAATTTTAAAGAAAATGTGATGAAAAATCTCAGGTGTTACATTGATAGTCATGTCGCTGCTTCTTTTGCTTGAGAGATGACTCTCAAACTCTATGAGGTTAGGATATGGACCGTGCTATTGTTTTGTGTTTGTGTTCATGAATGCAACATTACTATAAGTTATATGTTTGTTGAACTATAAGCCTCTGGGCAATTTTAATTGATATTGTTATGAGTTAAATTATGTTCTTAACCTGATCCGCCTTTATGTAGCAATGATTTGTGTCAGACTAAGGTATTATTTAGTATGAATGGTAAGTTGGGAAAGTGTACTCTGTATTACTAGCTCTTTTGTCATGTTCTTTTATTTGTTTTTATTTTGGCTTCTTGTTTTGGGTTTATAATGGCGAAAAACTAAAGAGGGTCTTGAGTCTCATGGGGATTGATGGTTGCAGCTTATCTTTAATCTATTGTGCTTCACTTTGCTTTTGATATGGATGGTGAAGTGCAACTAAAATATTGGTTCAAAAATTATTATTTTTTTTTGTCATTAAACTTTCTAGTTCAAGTGTATGAATATGTATGATTTTTTTGTTAGGGATATGAATTTTCACATATTTTTTTGTTGTAGGAAAATATGTCTAATTCAATAGATAATCATGATGAAGTGAGTGAGAATGATGTAATGCCCATAGATCCACAAGATTCAGAAGTTAATCAGGCCTGGAAAAGGATGAAGAAATCGAAGTGCACGTTTGATTCTTGGGAGTACTTTGATGGGAAGACTAATGAAAAAGGTGAAAAGGTGGCCTTGTGTAAACATTGCTCAACAACATACCCAGATGATTCAAGGAGATATGGATGTTCAAATTTGAAGAGTCATGCAATTACTTGTTTGAAGAAGAAAAATAAAGACGTGGGTCGAATGATTATTTAAGGAAATGAGATTGGGCTTTTGAAAGTCTGGCCTATACAATTAGATCAAGAAATAATCCAAGGAAAAATTGTAGCTGCTATTATTAAATATGATTTGCCATTCAGTGTTGTGAAATATGAGGGGATAAGGGATCTTGTTAGTTATCTAAAGCCAGATGTGAAAAATTATTTGCCAAAAAATTGTAAAGGGTGATATTATTATGTTGCACAAAATGGTGAGAGGAGAAATATACAAAAAATTGATGTTAGGTTAGGGAAATATATGCTTGACATCAAACTTGTGGTCCTCAATCCCAACATATGGCTATATTTGTTTCACAGCTCATTATGTAGATCAAAATTGGGTGTTGCAAAAAAAAGTTCTCAATTTTAGCTCGATGTTGGTGTAGCTATTGCAGAGAAAGTATTTTCACTTTTGAAAGAATGGGGAATTAAGAAAAAATTATTTTCCATCACATTGGATAATGCATATGCAAATGATGTGTTTGTGCAAAAACCCAAGAACCAACTTTCAATGGGCAAAGGTAAGTTTTTCCATATTATGTGTTGTGCACAAATCATAAACCTTATTGTGCAGGATGAGTTGAAATTGTTAAAATGTGCTTTGGAGAAGGTATGAGAAAGTGTGAAATACATTAAAAGTTCACAAGCCCGAAAAAATAAATTCTTGGAGTGTCTTGAGCATACAAGGATGACATATAAGAAGGGCATTTCTCAAGATGTTCCTACAAGGTGAAACTCCGCACACTTAATGCTTGAGAGTTGTTTACTGTACAAAAAAAACATTTGTAGTTTGGGGATATGGTACACATCTCATATGGAATGTCCAACCCAAGATGAGTGGAATCAAATTGATGATGTCACAAATATATTTTCAGGATCAAAGTATCCAACATCTAGTCTTTATTTTCATGGGGTTTGGAAATTTCAAATGAAGTTGAAGAAAGCTTTTTTGAACAAGGATGGTTCTTTACATGACATGGCTAAGAAGATGCAATAAAAATTTGACAAATATTGGAAAAGTTAAAATCCAGTTTTGGCCATAAAAGTGGTCTTAGATCCACGATACAAACATGAGTTTGTTATAAAAAGATGTATCCTACTAAATGGGAAGATGAAGTTTCAAAAGTCCACATTGCAATGGAAGTTACATATGAGTATTCTCACACTACTACCAATGTGATAGCACAAAATGATCTATCGTCATATAATACATGTCAACCAATTGGTAGCAAGAGTTTTATTGTAAGAAGACAATGAAGATGATCTACTAATAAGTTAGAATACTCTCATTATAATATTTCATTTATTTACAATGCATTATGTTCCTTGTAGGACTTTCAAAACTATTGAAGTGAAAGAGCTCCATGTCAATTATCACATTTACAAATGTATCTTCAAGAGTCAAAATTGTCACTCACTCGGTCAGCCTTTACACATGCTAAATTATTGGCAATCTCAACAGTACCAATATCTTGATATCTCTTGTATGGCTTGCAATATTTTGGCAATCCCGGTATCAACTGTTGCTTCAGAGGCGGCATTTAGTGTTGGAGGTAGAGTTTTAGATCAATACTAGAGTTCTCTTAAACCTGAAAGTATTGAAGCATTAGCCACAACTCGAGATTGGCTTTTTGATGCATTAGCCACAACTCGAGATTGGAGTTAGAGTTGTATGTTTTTATTTAATTATTAATTTTTATATTGTTATATAATCCATATTTTAATCTAGTTACTTATATTTTGTTTTACATTGTAGTGGACTATATGGAGACATTGGTAGAGATTAAAGATCTAGTTAATGATGTCATGGCCAAAGGCGGAGAAGAATAAAAGAAAATTCTTAGAATTCTATTGCTCTTAGGTTTTAGATTATTTGATACTCAATTAGTAAGTTTTGTGAGATTATTATGGTATTGGTCTATTGGACTTATTATACTATTATTTTTGTGTTTATTTAGTGCATATTATGTTGCACCAAAGGTGCTTGAAAGCAAATCTAGGCATGAATCAGATGTTTGAAGCATAGATCTGATCACATGTATTTTTCTTTGTGGTAGCCATCCATTTGGGGATAACAAAGGATGGTATTTTCAATATGTGGTTAATTTATATATAGTTTAATTTTTTTTGTTCTTCGTTTAGATGTGGTGATTGCAATGAAAATATGTCATGTTTTGTTGTATTCTTTGCATGATGTATGTTTTTAAATGGATTTTGAGCTATTTTTCTTTGGTGTATATTGAACCATAAAAGAGGAGACATATTCTATTCTGTTAAAAGAGCATCCAACTCGTTCTTAAAATAGAAAAGCACAAGAATCATATGAGAAATAATTACGAATACACAATTTTACAATTTTGGCATGACAATAGGCATCACTTGTGCCCATTAACCTCTAGATTCCAATTGAATTCCATTTACAACAAATGCCATTAAACCACATGTTCCATGAAATTACTACTCAAGCCAATGACCCATTCACTGTTGGACCTTCCTTGTTTATGCTCTTATCTTCCTACTATAGTAGCAAAGATACAGAAATGGATGAAACCATCCAAGTACCAATGCTAATGAGGCTAAGTAATTAGTTACTACATTGCTTTGCCATAGGTGATGTTGTACAAATTCATGGTTAAATAATTTGTGGTGAGGTAAAACATTAAAAATTAATATTGTAATGTATTCAAATTCCTTTTATGTTTGCCATTTGCAAAGAGAAGGTATAAAATACGAGACTAACAAAAACAAATTGAGGGAAAAAAGTAGACTTACCCACATACCCAACTCGATCAAATTCAAGTAGGGTTAGGGTTAGGGTTTGGATTTTCAACTCAATTTAAAAATAGGGACATGTCATGACCCAACCTGATTTAAATGTAGGTCAAGGCCGACCCAACTAGACCTAATTCCCAAACATAATGTAGGCGGATGGTCTTTCGGTTATCCAAAGGTGGAAGTTGTATAGAGAGCCGCTCCCTTAGCTTAGGAGATAAGTTTGAATGTATCATAGCATAAAAAGATGACTGGTCTAGCACAACATAATAGATAAGGTTTTAATGATAATGGTAGTTGGGATCTCAAACACTAAGGTCCATGAGCCCTAGTAGGCCTTTGCTTCATAGCGTGGATGGACTGAGGTAGGCTTCAAGTAGAGAATGAAGTTGAGTTTGTGGTACTTTAATATCTAGTATGAGTTGTGAACTCCTAGATAATGCTATCATTTCTAGAGAACCTTCTCATGTTGAGTTCCTTTTTGCTTGTAAGTGTGATTGTGACATTGAAAGGTACAATTGTTTTGATTTGTCTTTTAACAAATTATCTACTTGAACGATTCTTTCTCAATGTGCATTTGTTAGACTCTTTGTTGTGGTTTTGCAATCTCATCGAGTATATATGTTTGTATATTTAGCACCCTTTGCGGTGTAGGTTTTCTAGGAAGAAAAGGTATTGTATGAAAGAACATATGAGTTATATATATTGTAATTGGCTAATTTCAATTAATAAAACTATGTTGAAACTTCATGTATGTTTTAGTCTTAAAAATCTGACTAGATGTAGTTGTGGTCGAGTCGGATTTGGAATTGACAAACTTAAAAAATATGAGCATATGTGTTCTTATTAATCAAGGTTGAAGACTATGAGTGTTGAAGGTATAAGAGATTAATTTTGCATACACTCACATGCACAAATCACTTAAATTAGCTTAGAATGAGTCAATAAAGTAATTTTGGGAGTTTTTGACTAAATTAGGGTGAAAAGGAAAAAAATGTCAAAATATTATTCCACCAATCGATCACTGAACAATACACTGAATCATTTGCTCGATCGCCACTTGAAACGGTTCTTTGTGAAATGAAGCCAATAGTTTATCGATCGATCACCTAATTAATGGATTGATCACTAGTAGTATTGTACCGTAATGAAAAAGAGAACGATCAATTATTGTTTTCAACAATCAATTGTTATATGTTATGGTTACCTGGTTTAAGCATTTTTAGATGAGATTTTATTCTTAATTGGAGTCAAACTCTTAAACCAACTTAATGTCCTATTTAAAGACTAGGGAATCGTGAAATTGAATACAGGAAAACCTAGAAAATTATAAAGAAAAAAGGAGAGTTCATTTTTCATTATTTTCTCAGAGAGTGTGAGTTTAATATCCATCTACTAACCTAGCAGATAACTAGATTGCCTCTAGTCCAATTATCTAACAAAGATAAATACTAGTTCTATCCTCTTTGCACAAAAAATTTTTCTTGCGGAAACAAATAAATATTTTCTCAAAGTGCACTCATGATATATCAATCAATCAAACCATAATCATTCAATCCACACATGAACGCATAACAATTTAACATGGAAAACCCAAACTTGGTAAAAAAACTACAGCAATTTTAAAGGAACTAAATCAATGCACTGCTAGCAAGCAAGATTACATCGACATAAACAAACTACCAACCTTTATTTTGACTCTTCCACAAACTCCTTTTGTTTAGATCTTCACAAATTTTTTTTATTGCTAGCCTTCAAGTTTTTTCACTCAAACACTTGAAACTTTTTTTCTTCTTTGCTTTGTCTTTCTCTTCTTCTAGCCCTCAACAAGCTCCTCTTGTTATATTAACTTTGGCCTCTTGGAATCTTCAATCTTCCATTGAAGATAAGCTACAATTCCTCTTTGAAACTTTTACGTGAAATATCTTTTTAGTTGTAAAATTGCTTCATAAATTCACCATTGATCTTTAACTCAAAGCTTCAAGTGAATTCCCTTTGGAAAATAATATGCAAAAGGTAGAAACCCTTCTTCTCTAATTTCCTCTAGGTTTTCTCTCTCAAAATTTGTGACTTCTTATCACAAATATAGCTCTCGAGACTGATGTAGGTCTTTGGCTTGAACAAGGAAAGAAATTGACTTTTGGAATGACTTAATTAGGGTAACTAAACCTGAAAGCAATCAATTGTTTCAAACAACGATCAATTGTTTATTGTTTACTTAACACATAATATTTCAAGTAATCGATCAATTAATGAAGCGATCGATCAATAACTCTCTTCATTTTACATAAGGTGAAATCAAGTGCCGATTGATCATTCCATCTGGTGTTGTTTCCAGCAATCAATTGTTCTACTTAGTTCATATTTTTCCCTTTTACCTTAAAACTTCTAGAAACCCCTAAAATCGCTTCTGAAACTTCTCCCAGTAATTTTGATATGTGGATGTGATATGAATAAGCTTCAAAAACCTTCGACATTTTTCAGTTTTTTCTCTTGAGCAATAAGAACAAATATGCTCCTATTCTTTAAATCTTTCAATTCCAAAAATGAATCAACCGCAACTAAATCTAATCTGATTTTATGACAAAATACATACTCAAGGTTTCTAACATAATTTTGACAAAGAATTAGCCAATAAATTTGACTATGACTCGTATGTTCTTGCAATCTCCCCCTTTACATTTTTTTTCAAAATACTACATATTTAAAAATTAAAATAAAATTACAACTCTAGACATAGTACATTACTTTTCAAATTGTACAAAATAACTTAAACTCAAAGGCTTAACATAAACACATTTAGAAGAAAAGCCTTATATAACTCTGTCCTTATCTTGAACACTTAAAGTCAAATTAATTTGCATAGTAATGTTCAATCAAGTAAATATATGCACTTTGATTTTCATTTATCACTTATCCTCCTTTTTTAACATAAATAGACAAAAAGTTAAGTAATAATTAACAAAAAATACTCATTAAAACATATTCAAATTACCATTATCGCCAAACGACATGACACCAATTTTAAACTATAGCTCTGGTCTCCTCTCACATCTTATCACATCTATAATGATATCAGGTGACACTCTCACCTGTATGCCTCTTGCTACACCTACCAATGTATCATCATCCTCCAAGCAGAGTGATGCATACCACTATCAAACTAGTCGTGCATAGACAAACTAACCATAGGTAGAAATGGTGCTAAAAACCTCCATCTAGTAAGGATGAGCCTCTATCCATCGTATTGTAGTCTCAAGCAGAACGTGCACTAAGCTACTCTCACAACATATGGGTCTAACTCCATCAAAACCACTACTCTTCTGCTTCTTTCCTCTCCCCATATAAAGTAAATGACAATAAAACAACCTAGGGGGCAGCATAAACTAGGAACAAATAATTGGCAATAATAAAAGTTCAAGAATTTAAAATTTTTCTTGAAAATACATGCCAAAATTCAAAATTTTGAAATTCAAGTAAATCCTAAAATATTTTGCGTTAGATGGACTCCAAATTTTAACCTAAGATAGGTCTCACTGAGTAGAAAAAAGTTTATAACAAGACCTATAACCAATTTTGATCAGAAACATCCAATTTTAAATATTCCACAATTTGTGACAAAAAGTTGAAACCGCGAGTAATTTTTCATGAAATCTCAAATTTTAATGGATCAACTTGAATGAAATTTTAGACTAAGGTAGATATAACTATTTCTAACAATCCTACTAATTCAAAACTAGTTGAAATTCATTGAAAAGACACTAAAAATTTAAATTTTGGTTTCAATACTGGCTGAGATGAAAATTGTGGATTTGATGCAGAAAAAAGGTCTTTAATGTACAAAATCTCCTCAAATCGCCTCTATTCACTCTTAAGACCTTGTTGGGAGAGTTTGGAGTGAAATGGACTTGAAATGAAGCCACCCAAATATAAAACAGTACTTCGGGTGAAAACTTTTGACTAGAAATTGATTGCTAGGGTCGATCAATAGATCGATCTTGAAATAAAAGTGATTTTTTATTAAAAAAATAAAAATTGTAAAAATCCAAAAAAATTTGACAAAAGTTCAATAAATTTCTAAAAATATTTCAAGACACTTCCCATCAAAATAAAAATTTTATAACACCCAAAACTCAAATAAAAAATTAATTAATAAAAGTAGAAAAGTTGAGCTCTTTTTAACGATTTTTTTAATCAATTTCCTTTAATCTAAGTGCATTCAAAGTTTATGTCATTAATACTTTGCCTTAAATTAGTCAACCCTATTGGTATGTGATTGTAAATTTTATTCTCTTTTTTTCAGCACATTAATTCTCTTTTATTAATTTTTGAAGAAAACTATCGATGAAGTCAACTCTTGTCTCTTTTAATCTAAAATCATGGAAGATCACTTTTAACCAAACTAAGACAAATTTATTCAGACCCTAGTAAAGACTAAGTTCACATTTTTTAACTCTCTTTAGCTAGAATTTATGTACATATTTTTCCTCAAAAGATAAAAATAATCAAAAGCTCATAATCAATATACTCATGTCTTTTATCCGAGTTATGATATCTTTCCTCAAATCATGTTTCTAGGGTTTCACTTTTTTTGAATCATCTCCATTTGCATAATTCATTTTTTTAATTAATTTTTCCTTGATGTCAAGCGAATGGGGGCATCACACTAGCATAGGCTGACCTAAGTAGGTAGCCCTTCCTCATCATCTTTATGAGGACAATTCTATTATCTAAAGAGATTAAAAGTACATAAGACTCATAAACATTGAAGTATATAAAATTTTTATTTCTTTTGAATTTTAACTATAAATTTAACCAAAGTTCCTCTTATTTGATCACCTAAACTCTACTAAAACCCAAATTCCTAAGTCAACTTATGTTTAAGAATTCTCTCTTGTTGTTTATACATAAAAGTGACTTGAGTCTCAACATGATGTGTGCAAGTTTTTAAAATAAGAGAATTGCAACATCAAGCAATAAATCAAATTAATTTTCACTCTCCTTAGTGTATCATTCTCTTCATTAAGGTATCTTTGACCACTAATCATGTTATTTTTTCGCTTAAAAGAAAATTAATGTTAATATGTCCCAAGAGCTGAATTTATCAAAAACCAAAACAAAGCCAATTGTAAACTCAAGCAAAAGCTACACTCATATTTTTGTGTTTTTTTATCATATTATTTTTTTTTATTCAAAACCTATGAATTAAAGACATGTAAAAATAAAGTAAATTGTGGAAAAATAAAAAAATGAATGTCAATATAATAGAAAGAATTAAACCATGGACACAAATCATAATTTCTTACTTAGATATTTGAGACTCCTTAGCCTTGTCTAACCATCCAATCTTAAGGCAACCTTATGTAGACTTCCTTGCTCTTCCTAATTGATCCTTTAAAGCTTGAAGATTAACCTTCTTCACCCACACTCTCTTCATCTTCTTTTCATACACTTTGTGGGGCAACTTAGGTGTAGTAAGGGTAGTCTATTTTTTCTCATTTTTCTTTAACCTAAGTTTGAAAGGGTAACTCATAAGGCATTCTCTTCTAGTATGGGTCTCACAATGGAAAATTTCACACACACCCACAGTACTAAAGCCAATCCTTCCTCCTTTTACTCTTGACCCGAGTGGGTTAGGTACTATCGTAGGGTTTAGTCATTCTCTTCTGCCTTCACAAAGATAGTATGTTTTGCTAAGGGGGTAGTTAAATAATTCTTAAAATATAAACCTATTTTGTTTGGTTTGACTAATGTAAAGTATAGTTTCAACTTCTTCTTCCAACTCTTGAATCCATCTAATTTCTCATTAGAGGTTAAGAGTACTAGACATATCTTTCTCACTCTATAGATCTTTCTTATGGCTATGCACCTCCCTTTCAACTTTGTTATTCAACTCTACTAACCTATATACTTCTTGAGAAAACAAAACTAGATCATCCTCGGTCTTCTTCAACTCTCTTTTAAGCTTTTGGTTTTCTTAGTCAAGACTAAGAATTGTTGGAGGAATCTCCTAAACTCATCAAAATCAACCTCAGACTCTGAGTTCTCTTCAAGAGAAGTGGACCCATGAGAATCTTCTCCAAAACTATCATCATTTACACTTGCATGGAAGGCTATATAGTTGCATAGTTCATCATCTTCTAAAGAACTCTCATCAGAGTAAGCTACTTAAAGAACCTTGCCCTCTTTTTATTATCAAACCCCTTTAATTTCTTAGGCTTATCATCAAAAAAATTGTCAGAATTAATATTAGGACAATTAGCAACAAAGTGACCTAACTTACCATATTTAAAACATTTCAAATTATTTTTATCTTGTTTAGTTTGTCTCTCATCTCTCTCATCTCCTTATCTTTTCCTAAATTTTTATCCCTTATTGCCAAATCTAAAGTTTTAAATTTTTATAAATTTCTTGAAGTTCTTAGCCAACATAAGCATTAGTTCTTCATCATTTTTATATTCTTCTAAGGTGTTTGATACTTTATCTTTCTTGGATGTTCTTTTAGATAGTTTTAGGGCATTTTATTTTCCCTTAGACTTTTTAAACAATTCTTTTTTTTCACAGGATTCTTCTTACAACTCAAAAATTTTAAGGTTTCCAACTAGCTCATCAATGTCTAAGGTGTCAATCTTTTTAAATTCATTAATGGTAGGCACCTTAATTTTAAATTTAGAGGACAAGGGCCTTAACAACTTCCTCACAACAAGGTAATCAAGCATAGGCTCTCCTAGTTGATCACATGTGTTTACTATATCTGAAATTTTAGCATATTATTTATAAATTATCTGTTCCTCACTCATTATCATGTTCTCAAACTCTAGGGTTAACGTCTGTAGCCTAGACACTTTCACAACCTCAATTGCCTTCAGAATCTTTTTAACGCGTAGGATTCTCCCTGAAGGTCAAGGTGACGCCCTAGCGGCATTCTTTCCTTTTGACATTAGAGCTAATTGAGATTTAATTAGTTCTAATCGTCAAGTGTAAGTGTAAGATAACAAACGTAAGATTGTAAGTGTAAGTAGTATGTATGTGAGAATAAGAGTTTGATAGGTTGTGAATTGTTATAAGTAAGGTGGAAAGAAAAATTTGTAAGTCTAGGAAGCTTAGAGGAATTGTAGTACTCTGATTGAGATTGTATTTATGTTCTCCTAGTTCATGGTTTGCTACTGTCTTGCAGAGCAACTTTGGTGTGAACTTTTATGGTTCACTGATTTGGATTCTCCTACTGGGTATGAAAATACTCATGTTCTTTTTCTCTAATCCTCAGGCACTCCAGGGACTTCCGTGGGGCCTAGCTCGAGAGCTGCTTAGAGTTTGAGGATACTTTTTTGGACTGCAGGTTGATTTTTTATTACATTGTTCCTTGATTAATTTATGCAGTGATCTGGTGTAAATAAATTTTGAAGTACATGTATTAAGTGAGGTGAGCACTATTACATGTATTATTTTGGACTTGTATATGAACTGTCTTATTATGTTTGACTGTTATGGAACTTGTACCCAGCTACGCCTGGGGAAAATATATTGAAAGCCCATGGCCATGGCAATTCTGTCTTTTGTTTGTTATTCACGTCGGGCGATGAATGAACTACGAGCTTTGAATGTTTTATCGTTGTTATATCTCTATTTTGAGTTGAAAAGAAAGTGTTGAGATGAATTTGATACAAATGAATGTGAATTATAAAAAATGTTTTTCACAAGTTCCATATTTTAGTCATTTTTTGCTAATTTACCGCCGTTATATTGCAGAATTTTTATTTAAATTTTATAAAAATTATTTTGAAAACCCCGGCGTGACACTAGGGCACACAAATTAGCAAGTTTAATCAAGTATTTCTTAGAGAAAAATAAGTAAACTAAGCAAAATTAAGAATAAAAACCTAGCAAAAGATTTTTATCAGAAGAAATCAAACTAAGGAAGATTAAGCAATATTACAAAGTACTAACATGCCAGATCAAATTGATATCATGGAGCAAAATCAAATTTTCAATAATTAAACCTCAGCTACCACTTGCGAGTTTAATATCTGTCTACTAACCTAGCAGAACACTAGATTGCCCCTAGTTTGATTATCTAACAAAGATAAAGACTACAAGTTCTTGCATTTTTGTATAGAATTTTTTTTATTGTAGAAATAAGTAAATATTATCTTAAAGTGCACTCACAATGTATCAATCAATCAAACTACAAACATTCAATTCACACAAACTCGGGTAAAAAACTATAGCAGTTACAAAGGAACCAAATTAATGCACTATTATGAAGCAAGACAATAACATCGACACAAGAAAACTACCAACTTTGTTTTGACTCTAACACAAACTCCTTTGGTTTAGATCCCCACAAATTCTTTTCGTTGCTAGCCTTCAAGTCTTCTCCCTCAAGCACTTGAAACTTTTCTTCCTCCTTGCTTTGTCTTCGTCATTTTCTAGCCTTCAATAAGCTCCTCTTATTATATTGACTTTGGCCTCTTGAAATCTTCAATCTCCTATTGAAGATAACTTGCAATTCCTCTTTGAAACTTATATGTGAAATCTTTTCTTAGTTGTGGAATAGTTTCATGAATTTACTATTGATCTGCAACTCAAAGCTTCATGTGAATTCCCTTTAGAAAATAATATACAAAAGGTAAAAACCCTTCTTCTCCAATTTCCTCTAGGTATGCCTTTCTTAAAATTCATGACTTTTTATCCCTTATATAGCTCTCTAAACTAATTTAGGTCTTTGGCTTCAACAAGGAAAGAAATTGAATTTAGAATGGCATAATTAAGGTAACTAGACTTGCAAATGATTAATCATTCACTATCGGCTTACACATGATACTTCGTGCAATTGATCAATCAACGAAGTGATCGATCGATAACTCTTGGCTTTGTTTTGCATAGGGTGAAATCAAGTGCCAATTGATTGTCCCATCCAACGTTATTTCCAACTATCTATCATTCTGCATGTTTAAATATTATTTTCCCCTTTTTACCCTAAAACCTCTTGAAACCACTAAAATCACTTCTGAAACTTCTCCCAGTGATTTTGGTATACGAATATGATCTGAATAAGCTTCAAAAACCTTCAACATTCTTCAGTCTTTTATCTTGAGCAATAAGAACATGTCTACTCCCATTTTTCAAGTCTTTAATTCCAAATCTTACTCGACCACAACTAAATCTAAGTAGATTTTAAAACCAAATACATACCTAAGTTTTTGACATAATTTTGACAAAGAAATTATCAAATAAATTTGACATATTGCTCATATGTTCTTACAGAGATATTATCCTTGAGCTTCAAGCTTTTGTTAATGGTGATTTCATAAAAACGCACAACTAAAAGAGAAGATTCTCACATACCAATTAAAAGAGGAGTTGAAGCAAAATCTTCAAAGGAGTTGAAGAGGATCGAGGCTAATGTCAAAGGATAAGACAAGATTGTTATTGTGGTTAGGAGGTAATGACAAAATAAGCAGAGGAAAAGTTTCAAGTGCTATGATGGGAAGACTTGAAGGCTAGCAACAAAAAAAAAATTGTTGAATATATAAACAAAAAGGAGTTTTTGGGCTGGAGTTAAACAACAAATGTTAGTGGTTCATTTATGTCTATGTAGTGTCATACTATGTAGTGCATATATTTAAGGCAAAGAGTGGCTATCGTGGTTTTTTACTCTAGTGTCACGCTAGAGATTTTTACACACTTTTTCTTAAAATTTTAAGGATTTTTTTGCAATATAACGACTATAAATTGGAAAGAAATGACAAAATCCAAAACCATTGAAAATAATATTTATAACTTTAAAACATCATCATCAATTTTCCTACATAATTTTCTTTCAATTATCATATGGCCAAACCAAACATTCTCAAGCGTGAATTGCAACAAAACTTATAAACTAAACCGCCATAGGCTTAATCACAAATATGTCCTACGCATCTTTGAGTACAAGTTCCACATTAGTCCAAAGTCTAAATCTCATATATAAGTCCAAAAAAATAAACATAATCAACACTCTTCTTACTCAATACAATACGTCATGGCAAAATATGAAGACGCACAATGTGTCAAAGGTATACCTGAGTCAAAAGAGATCAATCCATCAATGGAAGCAATGGTCCATGACATGCAGCTCTCAACCTAAAACCTACAAAAGCCTCTAGAACACATGGGGCTAGAAAGAATGGAGAAAATGAGTATTTTCGTACTCAGTAGGAAAGTTCTAATTGGTTAACTCTATAAATCTATACATAAATGCATTCGTGAAACTTTAACATGAAATAGAATGACATATAAACACATCATAGTCGCACAATATAACAATCATGCACAAACACATACTATCTCACTATTCTTACATTTACTCTTATACTTACAACCTTAATTGTACCATCTTACTTAGATTCTTAAAGTTTTTAGTCTTGCGTAGAAACATACACTTGCAGTCTTGCATAAAGTCTTACGAACTTACTCCAAAACTTACAAACTTACTCACATAGTCATACACATACTATCCACAATTGAAGTTCATTATAATTTATTCAGCTCCAATGTTGAATAGAAAATGATTCACTGGGGCATCACTTTAACCTCTGGGGAACAACTAGATACTGTGGACTTTTCTAAAGGCAAGGCACACATATGCTAATAGATCACAAGATCAAATAGGTAAGAGTATATCCATAATACTATTTACTTAGAGCACGCAAACACCCACACTCGAAGGCCATATAGTGCCAACTAAGGACAGAAATCATACAATGTCACTTTTGGGCCAGAAACTTATAGTGCCACATATAGGCGAAATCATACAGTGCCCATTTATAGGCAGAAAATTATATGATGCTCTCAATAGAGCGTAAAATGTGTAGGCTTAAATACAACACCAAGACAATATCGAAAAACATATAATGCTCTCAATAGAGCATTGGACATCTAAGCTTAAATACAATACCATAACAATATCCTGCAGGATAAACACCATGACAAGATATTAGAAATGCTCAGTCAATTAGTTACCAACTGGCTCAAACATGGAACTTCATTCGTAGAAACCATCAATTCTCACACTCACAACATCATCACATTAGTTTTACTTATAATTCAAGTTTAATTTATGTAAATTATGAAGATACAATTATGCCAAGAAATCCTACATTCTTACCATCTTTAGCTAACCAATTTGAAGTTAAGCCTATTCCAAAAGTCTAATTCATCAGGGCAGCCTACTTTGCTTAACCCATCTATCTCATAAACATAACTCATTATGCAATGTATCCTTACATATCCATATGTTGTCTACCATCCACCTTATAGCTAAAACATCTTAATTGGGAATGATCAACCTAAGCCCATCTATTCTAACTCTAGTCATCAAACTCTTTCTAAAACCTTACTTATTGTTTTTAAGTTTCAATTCATAATATGAACATTATGCTTGTACAATTCTGTTGTCAAATCTTACTATCTTACGATCCCTCAAAATGCTCCAAACCCTAATTCTTCTTATTTACTGTGCTCCCAAGACTTTTCCTCTTCTTTCCACATTTGATCGAGCTGACCACACCTTGCCCATCAAACATACAACCTTTGTTATCTGACATACGATTATATATCCATATCAAACTTCATGTAAACCCCCTGTCACAACTTACAGTCCATTGCACGTACACATACCCATCACACATATATATGGCCATTTCATATGTGTATGTTCATCACATTTGTATTATACACACATATATACACATTGTATCATTAAATAGCTTCCTAGCATATTCTTTAGTCATCACTAGCATACACATATGAGAGTTTAATATTCATCTAATCAACCTAGCGGATCACCACATTGCCCCTAGTCCGATTATCTAACAAAGATAAAAACTACAATATATGGCCTCATTGTACAAAATTTTCTTATATAATGAAAACAATTAATACTATTTTTTATACGTACTCATGATTAATCAATCTATTAAACCATAAAGCATAAAGCAATCAAGTCATACATGAACTATTCCAAAGTAATTTTAGTATGGTAATATGATATGAATAAGCTTCAAAATATATCAACATCTTTTAGACTTTTGTCTTGAGCCATAAGAACATGTATTCTCTTATTTTTCAAGTCCAATTCAAAATCTAACTCGACCACGACTACATCTAATCACATTTTCAAAATAATTACATACTCAAGGTTTTTGATATAATTTTAATAAAGAAATCAGCCAATTAACCTAACATATAACACATATGTTCTAACAACATGGTCCACATACATCAAACATAATCATAGCTTACATGCATGTCATCTTCATAACCAAACATACCATAAATTGTCTTTCCTTTTATATCATGCAATTGGATCATTATTTAACATCCAAAACATTGAATCACATCATCCTAGTATGCTGTTAAATGTTTAAAGTATGCTATCATAAAACTACGAGTTCAAAGTTTCCTACCTCGTAATCCATGCGAGTTAAATGGCGAGCATGCGACAGTGACAACATTGGTAGCCAAAGACCACCTAATTGTGAGAAAGCTGTTAAAAGTTGCAAGAACAAGCTGAAGTCCTTACTCGCAAACATCACTAGAAGAGCCCCGTACCATCCTGAATTTGTACTTCGATCTAAAACCCCCACCAAATTCCAATGAGTAGCATGTCTCCATTCAAATTGATACAAGAATGAGACAAGCCCATTCTACATAAATCTCCTCAAATGAAAAGGAATCTAAAAATCACATACATAGGTCCAAACACTATTCTCATTCCCTTTCCACCACACCACATGGGTTTTATCAATGGTGGATACCCAATCTTGTCAACTTTTAACTTCATAAAATTAATGTCTTGTCTAATGCCATAACACATGGGAACAAGAGGCACACTAGCCACTCCCATAATCTTCCTTGAAATACTTTCAATACCCATGTCTTGTATAGACGATGTTGAAGGACCAATAAAAACAAGCCCCTCGTCTTCACATAGCGAGGCAAATTAGCACTTTCTTACTAAAAACCATAACCATGTGGATTGACTGAGTGCCGGTTATCTTGGCATCTTCAAGGATAGCTGGCGAGCTAATGTAATTATAACAGATGGTAGAGGCTGATCCAAATGGCCTCTATCTGAAAGCCAAGCTGCCTTTCTGTTCACATAATCCTGCATAAGATCTCTCCTCGATCAGCCGTCAGTATATTATTTATCCCTCCATTGTACCCACAGCTAGTTTGCCTCCTAGCCTTTGTTGAATTTTCCAAGTAGATTGTGTGGGCAAGGGGAAAGGCGGCTAAATAGAGCAAAGAAAATTAAACAAAGGAAGGTTGTGGTCTACGCGAGGAGAACTTGAGAGAAACTTATGACAGCCCTAGCGGCAACACAAAGGTTGTGATGGCCAGATGGAGCAAAATCAAGCAACTGGCAGCAGCAGTATCCCTCCAAGCCCAACGTCCTAAATATAGTGAAAGGACAAAGGAGGCGGTGTCGAGTGCTAGAGAGGGTTGGGAGGGGTGGTGGTGGCCCTGATTGGTGCCATCATGGTTGTGGCTAGACAGAGCTAACTTCAGTGAGAGGTGGCAGCTGGAGGCAGTGATGATGATGCACAACCCTCTAACGGCCATGACGCATAGAGAAGAGGAAACAAGGGAGGCCAGTTTGGATGTGAGAGATGGTTGGGAGGGTCTAGTGGTGGCTCTAGCTAGCTCCTTCAGGGCCGTGGTGGCTGGGTGGAGAGAACCCTGGTGATAGACAGTGGAGAATGGTGGCAGCAGCCCTCCAGCAGCCCAAAACATGCTGAAACAAAAACAAAGGTGAAAACCCGAGGAGGAAACCGACAGCTCGAGGATAAGCATGGAGAGAGTGGTAGTGGCCTTAGCCAGCACCATCAGACTCGTAGCGGCCGGGCGGAGTCGAATCCAGCTACAGGCGGCAGAGTCGGGTGATGAAGGAGGCGCACCAAAGGGTCTTGAAGACTCTTGGGTTTCCTCTGGCTGTTTGTGAACCTCCTAAGAAAGAAGAAGCATTTGTGGCTTACTTCCTTTTTATTCCATCTTACGCGTTGTTCCACCTTCTTACATCTCGTACCATTGAAATTCATGTTGCAACCATCGTTTTACCTGCCCAAGTCCCCTCAAACATGACAAATCCATTTTCTCCATACCAAAGTCTTCTCTGATTAGTCCAATCCTCTTATGCATATACCCGTCAAAGCCCACTTTACATGTTGAGACCCTTTATTACACGAAGAACTTTATCTCTCATTGTCTCTTTGCTTTATGCCATTCTCTTTTGTTATTCTTTCTTTTTCATGCTAACAACACTTTTGTAGAAAAATTATAGACATTAAACCTAGTTGGGGTTTTTTACGTTAAATCCTTGTGTGTTTATGTATGATTTTCATATTTGGTTTGATTAAAAGGTTGATAGATTGATCATATATAAATGCGTAAATACTTAGTTTCTATTGCCTAGTAGAAATTCATGTGGATAAAGGCTTCTCTTATTCTTATTGCTACAAAGTACAAGTTTGAAGAGCAATCTAGTGATCCGCTAACAACCTAGACAGATATTAAACTCTAAGTGTAAAGGGTTTGGAAAGGTATCGTTATGGCACCTCGTGTTCCGATTATACTTAACCAAGAGGGTTAGGGGTAATTATATAATTTTAGGTAAATTTTAAATGGTTTTAATGGATAAAATTCTCATATTTAGTTAGAGCTCGAAGTAACGAGCACAACAAATCAAAGGACACGCAAAATGAAGGTCTGGAACGAAAGTTATAACCTTGGGAAGCATGCCACATGGGTGAGACCCACTTTAAAAGTGCGAGATAACCTACCCATGTGGGATCTAATTTTGAAGGGCTCGTCAATACGAGTCCATTGGATCCAAGATCGTGCAATTTTGACTTTGGGATAAAAAGTTATTGCGTTTTGAAATTGGAATTGAATTTAAATAAAATAATAATAAAATATTCAAGAAAGGATGAAATAGCTAACATCATCCAGCCGAATCGAGCCGAGCCAAGCCAAGGAGCCGCAGGCCGCGCGATCGCACTGCGCGGGCAGGACACACATCAAATGTGCGGCACTGCAGCTCTCACTGCGCGTGGCACAATGGTGTGCACTTGACACATGCGTCATGCGGGCCGACCAATATGGTGGTCCAATCATCTTCCGCCATGTGGCGCAAGCATGTGCGCTCGTATTTCAGCTTCCCCCAATTCACTCGCATGCTAGTTTCTTATAAATTCTCATTTCCGTTCATTTTTTCGGAGGAGTTTTTGAAGTCATTATGAGTCTGTTTTCTTCCATTCAAAAAGTGTTCTTAACTATTTTGAGGGTATTCTACACAATGGAAGCATCCATTCCTTGAGTTAGAAACCCTATATAAGAAAAATGTCCCAGGGCAAGGGGAGGTTTTGTCCGCCACCTACAGGCGGTGAAAGGGTAAAGTGTCTCCAAGTAAGGGGAGGTTCTATTTGCCGCCTACGAGCATGGAAAGGGTAAAGTGTCTCTGGGTAAGGGGAGGTTTTGTCCACCGCCTATGGGCACAGAAAGGGTAAAGTGTCTCCAGGTAAGGGGTGGTTCTGTCCCCCGCCTACGGGTACGAAAAGGGTAAAGTGTCTCCAGGTAAGGGGAGGTTATATCAGCGGCCTACGAGCGCGGAAAGGATAAAGTGTCTTCGGGTAAGGGGAAGTTCTGTCTGCCGCCTATAGGAACAAGTAGGTTGAAGTGTCTCCGGGTAAGGGGAGGTTCTGTCCACCGCCTATGGGTGCGAGTTGGGTGAAGTGTCTCTAGGTAAGGGGAGGTTTTGTCCACCACCTACGGGCACAAAAATCGAGAAGTATCTCAAGGTAAAAGGGAGATTGTGTTAGTCGCCTACAAGTGTGTTGTGAGAAAAAGTATCCCGGGTTAATGTGAGGTTCTATTCATAGCTTACGTGCACAGAAAGAGAAAAGTATTCCAGAGTTAGAGGAGGTTATGGCCGCCATCTCTGAACCTGAAAGGAAAGATGCTCTGAGGAAAAGAGCAACTTCAAACGTTGCCACTTCTGGAATTTCAGGGGAGTACGCTTTTCTGACCTTCTAATTTAATATAAGTTATATGCATGCATATCTTAATTAGTAATATACTAATTAAGATATATAATTTGTTATGGTCTGATATATGCTTATATGTTTTTATTCGATCTACTTTGATATATTCTGTGGTGATCTGAATTACACTAAAATGCTCTATTGTGATCTAATATACTCCAATTTGATCTAATGTGATCAGTATGGTCAGATGAAATCTGATATTATCTGATAGGATTTGATATGATCCAACATGCTCTGTTGTGTGTTCTGCTCCACTCTATGATAGAGTGGGATGTGTGGTTTTGTTAGTATTATGCTCACCTATGTGAGATGTGTATTTTGCTGCTCTATTGACTTCCATTTGACTACGATGATTTATAAGATTTCCGTCTAATTTTGAATTAATTATTTGGATATAAAGTATATGTATTTTATCGTATATGATTTTTTGATGTCTGATGAATGTAGTAGTTGTTAGGCAGAACTACGTTTGGATCCGATCATATTGGAATAACGTCAGAGATGGTATCCAATACGTACGTAGGCAACCAATTGAACAATAGCATTGGCCCAATCCAAATTAGTTATAAAATTAAGTATGTTCTGATCTACGTGCAATGGAACGTATAGCTCAGTAGTGCACAGAAGAACGTTATGACTCTCACACTCAGACTCTGTAGCTCTTGGTCAGTTGGTTTTAATTTTTCCCTTACTTTATACACTCCGATTCTATCTTCCGAACTAACCCCCGGTCACAGTCAAGTTTTTCGGGTCGGGGCGTTACAGTCGTACCTCTAGTGAGGAGTCTTCCCATTAAGCCGTTGATCCATTTTCTCTTTTGCAGGTTTGTCTTTAGGCAGTGAGAGTGTCATGTATTGTTTATATTAACTAGAGTGTAGGTTAACCAACTTTAGATCATGTGGCTAATTAAATGTCATATAGATATTTTAGAAATGTAATTATGATATTATCATAAACCTTGCTTTGTGAAAAGTGTTGATATCATGTCCCCAATTTGATCTTTAAGAAATTTGTATACTCATGGCAAGTGAATTTCTCAATTGCGTATTATTCAAAGTGTTATGGCATATCTTTGAAAATGGAAAATGTTAACAAAAATGTACGCATGAAATTTCAAGAATGACAAAAGGAGGCAAAAGGGAACAAGAGCAGAAGTGAGAGGTAGAGGGGAGGCACTCTTTCCACATTTCATGCCCACCCTGTCACACCCCCAACACTGACTCAAATTGGGTGGCATGGCAGCCTAGACCAATCTAACCCATAGCCGAGCATAGTGCACTTAGAAGTATAATAGAGACACTTATACACATTGTGACAATGATTTAACTAATCTACATGTCTTTCTTTATTCAATAATAAATGTTGAAATCTAATAACAATAACAAATCTAGAAATAGATAACATAAGAATGCTTCCAAAGTCCGAAGTTTCATAGGTCTTGTGAGATACTATTGGAGGTTCATCGAGGGCTTTTCTCGCATTGCTACTCCTATGACTAAGTTGACAAGGAAGAATGAGAATTTTAAATGGAGTCAAGCGTGTGAAGAGTGTTTCCAAAAGTTGAAGAAGAGGCTAGCTTCAGCTCCGGTCTTGACTTTGCCTTCGAGGAGTGGAGGATTTGTGGTCTATAGTGATGCTTCACTGAGAGATTTGGGTTGTGTGTTGATGCTACATGGGAAAGTGGTAGTTTATGCTTCTCAACAGCTTAGAGTGCATGAGTGAAACTATCCTATACATGACTTGGAGTTAGCAGCCATGGTGTTTGCATTAAAACTTTGGCGACACTTTCTCTATGGTGAGAAGTTTGAAGTGTCCACGGACCACAAGAGCTTGAAGTATTTTTTCACTCAAAGAGACTTGAACATGAGACAAAGAATGTGGTTACAATTCCTTAAGGATTATGACTACCTATGCCTATCATCCTGAAAAAGCTAATGTAGTAGCAGATGCCTTGAGTAGAAAATTAGCCACTTTGGTAGTATGTGTTTGTGTACAAGAATGACTTTTGTATGAAGAGGCCATTGAACTTAAATCAAAGTTAGATTTGGAAGATACAACAAGTTGTTTGCTAATATTTCCATAAGCTCTAGTGTAACGACCCATTTTCTGGTTATGCTTAACCCGGGGGGGTTAAGGGTAATTTAGTAATTTGAGATGAGTGTTAGGGGGTTTCATTAGGTGAAATCTATAGCTCCAAGAAGCGTGCCATATGGGCGGGACCTACACAAAAGTGCGGGATAACCTACCCATGTGTGGTCTTATTTCGAAGGGCTCGTCGACACAAGTCCATCGGTATCAAGAAAGTACGATTCCAAAGTCAAGGTTGGAAGTTATCGCGTTTTGAGGTCAGGATATTATTTGAATAAAATAATATCATTTTGGATAGGATTGATGACGCAGTGGATAAGACTAACGACAAAGCGGATAGGATTGCTGACGAAGCAGATAGGATTGATGATGCAAGCGGATAAGATTGACATGTGTCAGCCTCACATCTCTCCAGTTCTTCTATAAATAGCATCCTCGACATCCAGAGAATAAGGAGAATTCTCTCCCACGTTTTCCCATTTCTCTCCCACGTTCAGGAACTTCCGTTCTTTGTTTCTCACTCATTTTAAGTCCGATTTGAGTAATTCTTGAGGTGTTCCTAGCTAATTTAACGGTGATCTATGCAATGGCATGGTCCATCTCTCAAGTTGGCATCCCTAGAAGGGGGATCAGCTGGAGAAAGAGGAGGCTCTATTTGCCACCCTCTTGCCCCGAAGAGAGAGCAGCGGCCCGGAGAGAAAGGGGGACTCTGTCCTCCATTACAGGCTGCATCATGGGTCATCACCCGAAGTAGGGAAGGATCTGTCCTTCACCGAAGGGCCACACAGTGTGGGAAACATCATGGGGAAAGGGACGTTCTATCCGTCACTTACAAGCACAGAAAAGAAAGGGGATAGTTGGTCAGTCATCTTTAGGCACAAGGCAAGGAACGTCTGGAGGTTAGAGGAGGCTCTATTTGCTGTCTCCAGATCCAAAGGGGAGGACGCCCAGAAACGAGTACCCCAAATACTGCTACCTCGCGAGACATTAAAGGAGTAAGCGTTTCTAACCTCCTATTTTAATTATAGAATGCATGTGCTAGATGGGGTATATGTTGTGCCTTGATATGCTATGATCCTTTATATTATTATATACTATGCTTATATGCGATGATGTGTGTCGTCTCGCTCTAGGTTAGAGAGAGATGTGTTGTGCATGTGTTTATATTATGATATGCTATGCTTATATGCTATGATGTGTATCGTCTTGCTCTGGGTAGAGAGAGACGTGTTGTGTGTGTGTGTTCGGTCTCAGCTCAGTGATAGAGTGAGACGTGTGATGCATGTGGTCTCGCTCAGTGATGGAGCAAGACATGTGAATGTGATGGTCTTGCTCTGGGATAGAGTGAGGCATGTTGTGGTGGTTGTGTGGTGCTCGTCTCTATGATAGAGCGAGATATGTGTTGCCAGTGCTTTATGGGTTTTCGTATAACCCGGATTAAATATTCTAGTATACATATGTGTTTTCAAATGATTTGATGTACGTAGTAGTTAGTAGGCAGAACTACGTACAGATCCAATCGTATCATAGTAACATCAAGGATGTTATCTGATACGTACACAGGCAACCAATGACAAGGCAACGTTTGTAAGGACTCTCATCTCTAAACCGGTTTTTGGTTTTCTTTAATTATCGGTTATCGTGAGGTTAACGTCTTTTCTGATTTATTCGGTGGTTTCGTAAATAAATAGTGTTTATGATAGTTTTAACCAAAATCAACTTTAAGATTTGTGGTTTTAAGTGATTTTAAATCAAATGTGAATTTTTGGGATTTTTTGGAATTTTCACTACTTTTCCAAAAAATAAGGTTTTGGCGGGACCCCTGTGGGCCCCACCGTCAAAATTTCATTTTTTTGGGTCAAATGAACCCAGATATCTACTTAAGGTCATACAAAAATTTTCAAAATTTTCTTAGACATAATTAGTGCTCAAATTTGCAAAATACTCATTTTTAGCCTACTTTTTCTATTTACACCCCACAACTTACCCATACACACCCCAACCCTTACTATAAAAGGCCAAACCTGAGCCATTTCCATTTTTAGGAATAGGCTGAGTAGAAGAGGTCAGGCCTAATCCCCAATTAGGCCCGAATTAGAAGGTGTTTAAGGTAAGCCTACTCTAATTAAGCACTAAATCCTAGTTTTCTTCTTAATCACTTCTAAATCTACCATTTCCCCTTTGTTTCAATTCGTTTTTGGACATCAAAAACTACTTATTTGTATTTTACTACAAACCCTAGCTTTCAAAATTCAATTTTTATGTTCAACAAGCCCTAGATCTAAGTTTTAATTAGGGATTTCTTTGGTAAATCGATTTTTAATAGAGTTTAATTCAAACACTATGTTTTTGTAAGGTTTTCAAGAAGGGTAACCCTCAAATCTGAGTCTAATCAAAGGATAAGGTAATGGACTTTCGAGATTTTAGTTTATCCATGGTAAAACTCTTGATTTTTGGCTTATTTTGAATGAAGTTACATGATTTGGTGTGTTAATGGCATGATTAGAAAATGGAAATATTTAATCTCGATTTCTTAGGGTTTTGTATTATTATGATATGGTTTAACATTCTAGAAGTCATGAAGGACTTTTGATGATAATTAGGGTGTTAGATGATGATTTGAAGTGTTATCAATGGTGTTTAGGTTTGAAATTGCGAAAGGAAGAAGATGGTCAGTTCTGCCTTGTTGGCGTTCGAACGGCAACACTGTCGGATCGACAGATTTTCAGTTCAGCCAATCGAACGGTCGGCTGGGCATTCAAACAGCCAAACTGTGAATTTCAAATTTTCCCGTTTAGCCGATCAAACGGCCTGAAAGGTGTTCGAACGGCTACACAGCAGAATTTTATGCTGTTCACATGATGTTTATTTCGATGATTCCACTTTAACTCGCCAATTTTATATGAATGTGGAGTGTTTTAAGCTATATTATGCTACTGAAAAGGCATGTTATTGAGGTTATGAAGTTAAGATATATGATTAGAGATTTGTGGAATGACTTATGGTTTGTGGCATAATGTTGGAATTGTCATCTTGAAATTGTGAATGGTTGATCCCCTTTGGTTAAGCATATTTTTAGTAGGACTACAACCTACTAATGGACTGATTTGTCATGATAGAATGTAATTAGTTGATGTGTGGATGTGGGTGAATGTCATGACTCAAGGATGAAATGAATGATCTTATATGTGTGTAGCCTTCGTGGTTGAGTTTTGATTTGAGTTATAATTTCAACGTTTCTTCTCCTATGATTTTCGCTAGAATTCATGATTAGATGTTAATTCACATGTGTAGTGTGGTAGTGAGTTTAATTTCAAGCATGTTGACATGCATTGTGTGAAATGCTTCTACTAGGTACACACACATGTGGGGTTTAATGGTGACGTTGAAGTTTGATATTATGATTATGAATGATGCATTAGGGGCTGATGAGAGCACTTATCATGGATTAGGATTTATGTATGCCTTGCCCACATATGTACCATGCTGCATGCATCATGAAAATGGATTTCTAATTGAGGCTTCATCGAGGATAATCGAACTTGACCGATTGGATGCAATGTGGTAAAATTGTGTGCCGGATTGATCGGTCGTAGATTAATCGTAAGTTGATTGGTCTAAAAGGACATGTTTTGATTTATGTTCCTGTGTGGAACGAGTGCACTCCCCGGGTTGAGTCTAGTTAAATGGAGTTAAGTAGGGATGAGTTGTGTACTTGTCTTGCAGATTGAGATTATTTATGATTCAATGGACCCTAAGAATCCAGCTGGTTTGTCCAAGTGCATCGGCTTACTAGGTGTTGTTGCTTGGGACTTTAGTCTTGACAAGCAGGGTTGCCCGGGAGTTTAGACTAGATGGGCAGGTGTTGCTTGAAGGTGTTGGCCTTGAGGAGCAGGAGTTGCTCGAAGGCGTTGGCCTTAAGGAGCAAGAGTTGCTCGAAGGCGTTGGCCTTGAGGAGCAGGAGTTGCTCAAGGGCTCCGGCCTTGAAGAGCAGGTTTATTCTCTATTGGTATGGACTTGCATGTTGGACTAGTGTGCGTGTGTGACACTTATAAATGCATGATGAATGAGAATGTTATTGCATGATGAAATATGTATGTTAGAGATACATTCATGAAGGTTATTATGATATTGTTGCATGATGGAATATGTATGTTAGAGATACATTCATGTAGGTTGTTATGATGTGATGCATGAGGGAATATGTATGTTAGAGATACATTCATGCAGGTGATTATAATGTTGTTGCATGATGAAATATGTATGTTAGAGATACATTTATGCAGGTTATTATGATGTGATGCATGATGGAATATGTATGTTAGAGATACATTCATGCAGGTTGTTAGGATGTGATGCATGAGGGAATATGTATGTTAGAGATACATTCATGCAGGTTATTATGATGTTGTTGCATGATGGAATATGTATGTTAGAAATACTTTCATGCAGGTTGTTATGATGTGAATGACATTATGTATATTACACACTATGATGCAGTTTTAGGTGATGTGTATGTGAGATCAGAAAATGATGCATCTTGCCAATCTTTGATCTGAATGATTATATTGCTATGCTATCGTATTTTCGATGTTGATAGTGATATTAAAAACTATTGCTGAGTTTGTTAAACTCACCCCTCTTTCTTGTGTTTTGTTTTGGGGCTGCGTGGTACGACACGCAGACGGACAGGATCTCCTCTTTGAGGAAAGGTCGGAGATGACTTGGATGTGATCGTGGAGATCTTTGATATGACTTCATTTCCTTTGGTTTTATGCTTTATATTTAGAACCTTTGTGTAGGGTTCTTTGTTTTGGATTTATGTCACATTTTATAGTTATGTTTGCTTAAGACTTATTTTGAGCCAATGTGGGCTTTAGTTAACTAAGCATGTGGGTTAAGTCTTCCGCTAAATCATTTCTCAATTTCCCTTCGTCATCCCGCGCGCTTGACCGGCCCCTGGACCAGGTTCGGCTCGGGTCGGGCATCGTTGGGGCGTGACAACGTTGGCCCGATCCGAATTAGTTATATAATTAGGTTTGTTCTGGCCTACACGTAACGGAGTACTAAAGTTCCAAAGCACATAGAGGAACAAGAAGACTCTCACACTCAGAGTTCGCCACTCCTGGTTCTGGGTTTGGTTTTTATCACTTTCGAACCCCCGGCCCAGGCCGGTTTCTGGGTTGGGGCATCACAAATGGTATCAAAGCTTTTCTTTGTCTGCGAGAGAAAATTATTTTCAATAATATTTTGATTTGCTTCAAATTCAAGTTTTTAAATGGGTGTCCATTTGTTTTATGAGTGTGTTATTAGATTTAATTTATACTCCGATGGTCATTTTATATGTGTGTCATCGGTTTTAAGGCAAATTTTGATATGATTTAATGTTCGCTTCTATAAGGGTTGTGATGACCTAAGTTTTATTCGGAATTTCGGTTTGATTTGAAGTTCTATTTTGTGAGGGTCAAGTCAGTCTAAAGTTTCATTTCGGCAAGTGTTGTATCGGAGTTGCGTGCTATTTTGTAAGGGTTGTTTCCGTTGAAGAAAGTGTTATATCGGCGTTCGTTTATATACTCCGATTATGATTTTTGTCCTTCTGTTTATGTGATATCAGAATTAAAGAGAATTCCAATTGTGGCCGTTCGTTCTTTATGTGATATCGGAATTATGAAGAATTTCGATTGTGAATGTTTCATTCTATATGTGTTGTATCAGATTCAAGGTGAATTCCGATTGTGAATGCTCTATCCTATGAGTAATTTATCAGATTTAATGCGAACTCCAATTTTATGGATTTTGATTTTTAATCAAAAATGATTTAAAATTTTTGTCTTCCATGTGTTGCAAGGTATTTGACATGAACATCAATTTTATAAATTTTGATTTCGAGTCAAGAATTATTTAAAATTTCTGTCTGAGTCAGTTTGATTGGATTTTATACGAATTTCGATTTTGAATTAAATTCAATCAAAAATATGTGTTCTAAACATGTTATGCGATTTTCTAAAAATATTTTAAGTGACTTCAATTTCGAATGGTTCATATGTTGAACTTCGATTTCAAATGATTTGAAATTTAAAAGTAGACTTCAAATTATTTCGAAAGATGGTTAGACTACCTATGAGAAACCACCAAAACAACCACAGTAGGGGATGTGCGGTGGAATGCTCTAGGATTTGTTCTATCGATGAAGTTAAAAACATAGGCATTTCAAAAGATTCGCCTAAGGCGAATTTATTTACAAATCAAGAAAATTATTTTGATAAAAGGTAGAACTCCTTATGAGGAACCACCAAACGCTCATGGTATGGGACACGCCGTGTTAGTGGATCGCTCTAAGGATAGTTTTGCCAGTGTTTTGAAATAAAATTTTAAAAGGTTTATATTTTGAAAGTTCACCTTAACTTAAGGCAAAGTTATTTTGAAAGCCAGTAGCATTCCCGAAGAGGGACTGCCTAACATTCGTGGTATGGGACACGCAATGTGGGTAGATCGCTCTACAGTTGAGTCTGTTGATAGTTTTATTCTAAAAAGTTAATTTCAAACCTTATGTGTTTTGCAAAACGATTTGAAATTATAAAAGCATCTCAATGGCCAGTAGAATTACTAAGCGGAAACCATCAAAAGCCCGTATTGTGGGACATGTGGCGTAGATGAGTATCCCTTAAGTAAATCCACACGTATATCGAAAGAAAATTTTAATTTCAAGTCTATTTTGTTTTGGTAGGTGTTTTTGAGTTACGATGTGAACGTAGAATGGTTGTTTTAAGTGGGATTTGAATCTTGAGGGTTGGTTGTTAGGACGATGTTTTGATCAAGCCAAATTTATGGCTCTATTGCCAGAAAGAAAATTATGTTTCCTGAAAAATGATTTGGTGCGTACGATGGTACGTAAGTGTTGATGTGATTTGATTTTGTATGAGCCACTTAATGTTTTGGTTTCATACAGTGATGTGATTTGACTTCGTACGAGCCACTGAATATTTTGGTTTTTGTATAGTGATTTAATTTGAATTGTTCTAGCATGGATTTTGCTATGTTTTGAATTATGTGATGATTAATTCATGGGCTTAAGAACCCAGAATAATCATAGAGTGATGATGCCCGCCAAGAAAAATAAATCGGCAAGTGGCGTGCGCAGGGTAGTGCATCGTGGGAAAGCTTTGTCCCTAAGTGGCCCTCGTTTGCCCCATGAGCACTGAGGGTAGGTCGTTGGGTATCGCGGCTTGTGTTGGGATGTGATTGATTGTACGTACATGTGATGATTGATTCATGGGCTGAGAACCCGGATTGATCATAGAGTGATGATGCCTGCCAAGAAAAATAAACCAGCAAGTGGCGCACACAGGGTAGAGCATCATGGGAAAGCTCTATCCCTAAGTGGCCCTCGTTTGCCCCATGAGAGCTGAGGGTAGGCCGTAGGGTGTCGCGGCTTGTGGTTTTGACTCGGGTGCGAGTTTGTAGTTTTGACTCGGGTGTGATTTTGTGGATTTTACAAGTTTTGACTTGGGTGTGATTTTGTGGATTTGACTCGGGTGTGAGTTTGTGGTTTTGACTCGGGTGCGAGTTTGTGGTTTTGACTCTGGTGCGAGTTTGTGGTTTTGGCTCGGGTGTGAGTTTGTGGTTTTGGCTTGGGTGTGAGCTTGTGGATTTTACGAGTTTTGGATTGGGTGTGAGCTTGTGGATTTGATGAGTTTTGACTCGGGTGTGAGCTTGTGGATTTTACGAGTTTTGGCTCGGGTGTGAGCTTGTGGATTTGACGAGTTTTGGCTCAAGTGTGAGTTTGTAGATTTGACATATTTTGACTCGGGCGTGAGTTGGTGGATGTGGTTTGATCAAGAATCGGAGAGTGTTTTGGAGTTGTGGTTGACAAGATTTTCTTAGTTGGGATTTGCTACGATGTGTTTTGACTCTGCGTATTGATTTATCATATTTTTATGTAAAAGTTAGATTGTGATTCAAGTGTTTTATCCAGTCATGTGTCATTGGATTATGTTGTGATGGTTTATCCAATCTCAATAATCAAATTCTGATTATGAGTGCTTAATCCGATCTTAATTATCGGATTTGGTTTTGTCCTATCCAAGTATGAAGTCTCGGATCATGTTTATGTTAGTGTTACCCAATTTTTAACTATCGGGTTATGCTTTTGAAAGTGTTATCCGAGTGGTTCTCGGATTGTGTTTCTCAAGATTTTCTTTTTCGATATTTAAATTATCTGAATGTTGTTTGTGCTGACTATCCGTGTAATTACCGGATTTCATAGGGTTGTAGAGATTGGTCTGGGCGAATTGCGAGGACGCAATTCATTTAAGGGGGGAAGAATGTAACGGCCCATTTTTTGGTTATACTTAACCCGAGGGGGTTAAGGGTAATTTAGTAATTTGAAATAGTGTTAGGGGGTTTCATTAGGTGAAATCCCTGTATCCGAGTAGAGCTCGGAGTATCGAGTGTAACAAACTGAAAAATGCGCAAAACGGAGGTCGGGAGCAAAAGCTATAGCCCCGAGAATCGTGCCATATGGGCGGGACCTACACAAAAGTGTGGGATAACCTACCCATGTGTGGTCTTATTTTGAAGGGCTCATCGACACGAATCCATCGGTATCAAGAACATACGATTCCAACGTCAAGGTTGGAAGTTATCGTGTTTTGATATCAGGATATTATTTGAATAAAATAATATCATTCTGGATATGATCGATGACGCAGTGAATAAGACTGATGACAAAGCGGATAGGATTGCTGACGAAGCGGATAGGATTGATGACACAAGTGGATAGGATTGCTGACATCTCTCCAGTTCTTCTATAAATAGCATCCTCGACATCCAGAGAAAAATGAGAATTCTCTCCCACGTTTTCCCATTTCTCTCCCACGTTCAGAAACTTCTATTCTTCGTTTCTCACTCATTTTAAGTCTGATTTGAGTCGTTCTTGAGGTGTTTCTAGCTAATTTGAGCATGATCTACGCAATGACATGGTCCATCCCTCAAGTTGACATCCCTAGAAGGGGATCAGCTAGAGAAAGAGGAGGCTCTATCCACCACCCTCCTGCCCCTAAGAGAGAGCAGCGGCCCGGAGAGAAAGGGGGACTCTATCCTCCATTACGGGCTGCATCATGGGTCATCACCCAAAGTAGGGAAGGATCTATCCTTCATCGAAGGGCCACGCAATGTGGGAAACGTCCTGGGGAAAGGGACGTTCTGTCCATCGCTTACGGGCGCAGAAAAGAAAGGGGACAGTTGGTCAATCATCTTTTGGCGCAAGGCAAGGAACGTGCGGAGGTTAGAGGAGGCTTTGTTTGCTGTCTCCGGATTCGAAGGGGAGGATGCCTAGAAATGAGTACCCAGAATACCGCTACCTCGTGAGACATTAGGGGAGTAAGCGTTTCTGACCTCCTATTTTAATTATAGAATGCATGTGCTAGATGGGGTATATGCTATGCCTTGATATGCTATGATCCTTTATATTATGATATGCTATGCTTATATGCCATGATGTGTGTCGTCTCATTCTGGGTTAGAGAGAGATGTGTTGTGCATGTGTTTATATTATGATATGCTATGCTTATATGCTATGATGTGTGCCGTCTCGCTCTGGGTTAGAGAGAGACGTGTTGTGTGTGTGTTCGGTCTCGGCTTAGTGATAGAGCGAGACGTGTGATGCATGTGGTCTCGCTCAATGATGGAGCGAGATATGTGAATGTGATGATCTTGCTCTGGGATAGACTGAGGCATGTTGTGGTGGTCGTGTGGTACTCGTCTCTATGATAGAGCGAGATATGTGTTACCGGTGCTTTATGGGTTTTCGTATAACCCCGATTAAATATTCGGTTATACGTATGTGTTTTCGAATGATTTGATGTATGTAGTAGCTAGTAGGCAGAACTACATACGGATTCGATCGTATCAGAGTAACATCGAGGATGTTATTCGATACGTACGTAGGCAACCAACGGCAAGGCAACATTGGCCCAATCCGAATTAGTTATATAATTAGATTTGTTCTGGCCTACGAGTAATGGAGCACTAAAGTTCTGAAGCACGTAGAGGAACAAGAAGACTCTCACACTCAGAGTTCGCCGCTCCCGGTTCTAGGTTTGGTTTTTATCACTTTCGGACCCCCGGCCCAGGTCGATTTCCGGGTCGGGGCGTCACATCTAGTTTGGTTGATGAGGTGGTGTAAGCTCAAATGGGGGATGAGGAAAGTCAAGCCATAAGCTCTATTTTAAAACCTAGCCCGGACCGGGTTGGGCGTCACATCTAGTTTGGTTGATGAGGTGGTGTAAGCTCAAATGGGGGATGAGGAAATTCAAGCCATAAGCTCTATTTTAAAACCTAGCCCGGACCGGGTTCAAAAATTTTATGTTTGGATGAGGATTCGAACTCTTGTACCTTAAAGCCATTATAACCCTTTACCACTGGACTATAAGCTATTTTGACGTACACATCTTTATGTCTATCTTATTAAATGTTTATCTACTTTATAATCTATGCTATGGGATTAAACGCAGGCTGTGGGAGGAAAATTTTGTGCGTTGTACCCACTAGGTTACATTGATTTTTGTGTAAATATTATACTTAATATTATATTTAAAACATATTCAAAAAATGGGTCAACCCCAGTTGACCCATGATTGAACCTATTTAACCCGGCCCAGCAACCAATCCAGGTTGATGGTCGGGCCAAGTTTTAAAACACTAGCCATGAGGGCTAAGTTGCAAGGGAAAACGGTAATTGATTTTGAAGAAAGGGCATATGGAAGTCTAACATTTTGGGGATGGTTGTTATGACAAACTCCTTGGAGTTAAAGAAATGCATTATTTATGAAGCACATTATTCTAGGTCATCCATCCATCCAAGAGGAACCAAGATGTGTCATGATGTGAAGCGGACTTTTTAGTGGAGTGCAATGAAGAGGGACATCACATCCTTTGTGTCCAAATGCCTTGTATGTCAATAAGTAAAGGCGGAGCATCGTCACCTAGGTGGTATGCTATAGCCTTTACCCATTCCGGAGTGGAAGTGGGAGATCGTAGCAATAGATTTTGTTTTTGGACTTTCGAGATCACCTAGTTGTAAGGATGTGGTGTGGGTCATCATCGATCGACTCACCAAGCCAATGCACTTTATTGTGATGAGGATGACCACTCCCTTGGACATGTTGCAGCACTATATGTGAAGAAGGTTGCATGGGATTCCTATATTTATAGTTTTCGACCGAAATCCTCGTTTTACCTCCCGATTTTGGCAAAGTTTCCATAAGGCCTTGGGTACATTGACGCACCTTAGCTAGCCTATCACCCTTAGACCGATGGGCAATCAAAGAGGACCATCCAAACTTTGGAAGATATGCTTCGAGCGTGCATCCTTGAGTGGAAGGGCAGTTTGCAGCAACACCTACTATTGGTAGAGTTTGCTTATAATAATAGTTATCAGGCTAGCATCAAATGGCACCTTTCGAAGCATTATATGGGTGTTCGTGTCTATCTCATTTTTGTTGGAGTGAGGTCGGAGAACATTTTCTTACCGGTTCCGAGCTCGTGCAAAAATCGGTAGAGAAGATCTGAATTATTCAAGAGAGGTGCCAAATGCCACAAAGTCGACAAAAGAGCTATGTTGACAGGAGGCAAAGAGATCTGGAATTCAATGTGGGTGATCAAGTGTTCTTGAAAATCTTGCCCTCCCGTGTTGTTGTGCATTTTGGCAAGAGAGGGAAACCATCTTCTTGATTCATTGGACCCTTCAAAGTTCTCGAGCGCATTGGCACAATGGTGTATCAAGTGGCTCTACATCCTCAACTTGCAAGCATTCATAACATGTTTCACATTTCTCTTCTTTGGAAGTACGAGCTGGATCCATCCCATGTGCTAGATTTCGAGCCGTTGGAGTTAAGGGATGATCTATCTTATATTGAGGCGCCAGTGCGAATATTGGACAAAAAGGACAAGTCTCTTAGACACAAATTAATTATGTTGGTGAAAGTTCTTTGACAGAATCACAATGTGGAAGAGGCCAAGTGGGAGCGCGAGGATAAAGTCAAGGAGAAGTATCCTCATCTTTTTACCACTGGCCAATAGCAAATTTTGTGGACAAAATAACTATAAGGTGGGTAGGATGTAAGATCTCTAATTTTTATTTGATTTAATTTCCTTTTTAATTATGTGAATTTGTGTGGTTTTGTTTGTTTGCCAGTTTGATTTGATTTTGAGGTTATGGGTTAATAATTATGACTCTAATAAGGATTAATTTCATTTTTATAAGTATTAGTGTCAAACTTGATTTATCCAATTTTTACCGACTTTATGGCATTTTTAAAAAAAAATTCCTTAATTATGGGAGCATGCCCCTTCGTGGGCCCCACATCCATGTTGGAAGGTGTGTGACCCATTTGACTTCCTAACCTTATAGTATTTTATTTAAGTGGGATTGGGTGATATTAGATTCATTTTTGGACCAAAAATAACCTTAATTAACCACTTAGGGCATTTTGACCTATTTTTCAACCCAATAGTTTGTAAACCCATCCCAAAACCTTTATTATAAAAGAAAACCCCTAGTCTATTTTCCCAAATAGGGAAGGGCTGTGTTAGGAGAGAGAAAGTGCTCTACCCCTATTTCCCAAAAAAGAAAATTGGATTAAAGTGTATTTTCTTACCTTAATCACACATAATCTTTCAATTTTAATCTTAATCATTCTTATCTTCATTTCCCCCATTTTGATTCTTGATTTCTTCCATTAAAAATCTTATTTTTAATTTCAATTTAGAACCCTAATTAGGTGATTTCTATTTTTAACTAAAAGATATCCCAGATCTACCTATTTTCAAGTTGATATGATCGAACCTATTAGCTCATTTTAGTTAAGTTTTAATAAAAAACCCTAATTTTGGGCAGGATTTCTTGAAGATTGAAGCTCTTTCATGGATCCAAAGGCTTCATATAGGTAAGAGATTTTTACCTTATGTGGTTTTATCCATTGGAATATATGATTGTAGATTTATTTGAGCTCTTGCTTCATTTTGAGGTTTAATGGTAATTTGTTAAAAGCATACAATTTATGGTTATTTTCTTGTAATTAAGCATAAAAATGATTAGATTTATCATGTTTTAGGGTTAGATTTTAGTTATATGATGTTCTATAGTGATATTTGAATTTATATAGAATTTTGCAATGTTTTTTGTTTGAATTTAGGAATGTTGACTGTTTCGGCCGATTGAACGGTCTAACAGCCCTTCAAACTGTCAGCTGTTCGAATGGGCTATCTCGAACGACCTGACAAGGCGTTCAAATAGCAACACAACAGTTTGTGATTTTTGGCTATTTCTTGTTCTCTTCTTATAAATCTAATTCTTTATGACTATGTTATGTTATTATTATCTATAAATACTATTAATAATTTATGAGAACCATCTTTGAATTATGATTCAGCTCAAGTATGAATACGACTATACTTATTTAGTTTTAGTATGATATTCTACTTATTTTTAAATTCATGTTTGATAGTTTTTTCATAATTACTCTATGATTCCAGTAGGTCTTAACCATGATAATTTATGTATACTTGCACATGTAACATTGATTTTTGGTAATTCATGTTTCACATGTTTTAGCATAAGTTTGTACACTACCATGCATGTGTATATTCTTGCTTATAACTACAAGATTTTATTTGTCACAATGATTAAACATTGTTTATAAAGCAATTTTATGATGCGTGCACCATGATACATACATGAGCAAAGTCTAACAAATTGCTATCATTGATTGATGGGATGCAATTGGATGCTATTGATTGTCAGATTAATCGTCTAGAGGCTTATCGAATTGGTTTTACATCCAGAAAGACAGGGTTTTCATTTTAGTATCCCTTGAGGACGACATGCCTTCTCGACTTGAGATGAAAAAATTGCTATGTAAGTTAATTTAATAAGTTATTTAGACCTTGAGAATCCAGGATAATATGTCCCTATGCACAGGCTTACCATGCTGCTCTAGTTTCCCATTTTAGGAATTTATACCTTACCATTACAGATTGTCCCATGTGAGCAGGGGGCACTTTCCCAATTAGGTAGCTTACCCAAACCGCTATAATTTTCCTTTTATGAATTCAAACCTTCCCCATAAGGGATTGTCCTGGGCGAGCGGGTTTGATTGTTTCTAAATTATGAGACATTCACCTAATGGTTGATGCATATGTAGGGAATGCAATGCTCATTGACATAGGTTGTGTAGGGACAATGATGTTAATGTTACACATGTGATTATGGAATGGATTTGCATGAATATGCAGGACGGTGTGTGATTGATACACTTGATTTTGCAGGGTATATATTTATATTGAGATATGATTATGCACGATATGAATGTTGAGAATTAATTCATGCAGGATGTGATTGTTATAATAAGATTCATATACATGATGTGCATTTATTTTATATGCTATGGATGAACCCATGATACGTAGGTGGCGTGATTATATGCTTACAGAATGTGGGTTACATCATGATATACAAGTGGCATGATCATGTGTTTATGGAATATGTTATACCTCATGACATGCAGGTGCAATGATTATGTTTATATGGAATGTGTTTTACATGATGCACAAGTAGCATGAGTATATGTTTATGGAATGTGGATTATAATATGATGCACAAGTGATATGGTTACAGAATGTGGGTTACATCATGATATACAGGTGGCATGATCACGTGTTTATGGAATATGTTATACATCATGATATGCAGGTGCAATGATTATGTTTATATGGAATGTGTTTTACATGATGCACAAGTAGCATGAGTATATGTTTATGGAATGTGGATTATAATATGATGCATAAGTGATATGGATATATGTGATTTATCCCATGATGAATGGGTATAATGAATGAATATGTAATGAATGTTATATTGATAATGCATGTGATATTATTATGAGTTATTTTTCGTATTAAAACCTTTGATGAGCAAAAGCTCACCCCTCTTTATTTTGTGGTTTTATATTTGGGGTTGCATGTCATGCCATGAAAGTGCTTTGGATAGGCTCTACGTTGAGCATGAGGATGACCACGTTCACTAAGAGGGGCTATGGTTATATTAGATTTGTTTATGACATATTGAACTTATACATTTAACTCTACTTCACTCTATGTTTAGCCATGGTTAGCTTAGACTTGTTTAGCTCTTGAGGCTTGTTATTTTTATGTGTGGACTAAAACACTAATTAAGTGTCCTTTATTTTGCTCTATTTACTTTTGTACAAAGGGCTTGTGCACTTACTCTATTGTATGTTCACCTAAGGATGGGTTAAGTCTTCCACACTCCAACTCTACTTTGTCATGTTGCGTACTACTTCCTCCTTAGACCAGGTTCGGGTCAGGAGTGCGTGTGCTGGGTCATGACAAAAATAAATATAAAAAAATGATTTTTGTGATTTAATTAATGAGACTAAGCAATTTTGCCAAAGCTATCCACTTTTGAATTTATGACCATGCCATCGACTTACAATGCTCAAAACAACTTAAAATTTTTACAGCATGCTCATAATATGCATATCTAACCATGAGAAAAAAAAAGGAATAAAAACTCATATGTTTTTATCCTAAACAGACTTTTAAACACAAAAACATAGAATTGTCTTACTATACAACATGTGTTCCAAAAGATCTAATAAATATATAATATTTGAGAAAATTCCAAAAAATTAGGGATACTATCTAGACATGATAAAGTACTTATAGAAATATTTTTGGAACAAAACTCAAAGTAGAAGTATCTGAATGTAGTCATGAATCCAACATAGAGGCAATCACATATTTGAACAATTCATTATTCACATATTAATCTCTATATTAAACATGATTAAAATTCCCTAATTAACATACAACAAAACTCTGAAATGCAAGATCTAGGTCACCATATATATGAAAATTGAAGATGAGCATTCCTTACCTTGTAGTTCTTCTGCAATGCCTACACTTTCTACAAAGCAATCACCTAAACAAGATCATGAAAGCCCTAATTATTAATTAACCTACGTCATGATGAATTTTATAAAAAATAATGGAGTTTCTATCACATTAAGAACTCCATAACCATATGAAGAAAACCCTAGTTTGGTCTTAGAAAAAAATTGGAGATTAGAACTAGGGTTTAACAAAAATGAAAAACAATAAGTTTTGAATTGAAATTTACAAGATGAAGAAGGAAGAAAGAAGATTGGGAGAGATGAGGGAAGGGCCAACCTACCTTAAAGAAGAGAGAGGGAGCAACACACATCCTAAGGGAGAAGTGGAGGAAGAGGCATGCATCCCTAATGCCAAGAGAGGGAGAGAGGGGGTGAGTCATGATTATATATAGGGGGAGGTCTTAGGGTTTCATGAAATGAGTCTTATGCCAATTTAGTTATGCCCATTCAATTCCAAAAGATACATGGACATTGTTCATGACCAAATTAAGTAGAGAGAGTAGAACATGATGTAACAAGAGAAATTTAGTGGAGGGTTTATTTAGAGAGAAAAAGAGAGGGAAAATGGGTCCCTTTCCAAACTTATTTTTTTCCTTAAGTTTTTATGAGGTTAAAATTAGGAAAGTTTCTAATAACTGAAATACTAAATAAAATTGAATTAGAAAGTTTTTGAAGAGTATGTAGGACTTGACTATGACATGGATAGTAGGGTCAACTTGCAAATGACACAACATTGAACTTTCCTAATTTAGCAAACTAAGTTTAAATCCAAGGAAACAAAATGCAAAAAAATTTCTAGGATCTCACACACCTTGACTTAAGACTTGTAAGGATATGCTTTCTCATTGTTGATTGGTCCTCGTTCAACTTTCAATTTTAAATCCTAAGATCCAATGTCCACAATTCTTCTAAGAGTCCACAAAATATGTACAATTATACTCAATATTTGTTGAAAATGTGAATTATACGAGATTATTAAAGTAATCTTATGTTACATACCTATATAACCTGATCTACCTCAACCCAGGTAAGGATCATCTACCTCAACTCAAGTAAGGATAAAGTTTGCATGTTCAACCTTTTTAATTACCCAAACCTTTTAAAGTTAGGGTCATGACCGACTTGACTCGATGTGAACCCCTTTAAGAGCCCTAGGTGGGAGAATCAAGTCACATAACTCATGTCTATTATGGCAAATACTCAAAGACATGCCACATTTTGCATATTTTACAACAAGAATGACCCTTTAATGGTGGTAGCCTCTTTGTGATGCCACCTGGTTAGGTTAGGTTTTGCCAAACCAAAACTCGATCATTACCATTTAAGAAATAGTAACCTAAACCCAACTTAGCTATATTATATAAAACTTGAACCCGACTTAACTTGACCCATTTAAAATAAAAAAAAAATTATTATTTATTTTTAAGTTTTTTTAAACCTAACAAATATAATTTTTTTAATAATTATTAATCTTGTCTCTTAGTCATAAAATAAATGGGAGTTAATATTAAAAGTCAAAACACAAAAAAAATATAAAACTTTAATATTTACGACTTTAGTAGCATCAGGTTAGGTTAAATCACTTTTGACACCTTAAAGCTCGAATTAGAAACCCACTCACATCCCTAATCGGCATCCCTCGCTCATGCTTCGCAGCTAGGGCTGAAGAATAGCCAGAGCTACAGCTCAGGCTTATGGTCCCCTCTAAGCCATAGCTTATGGTCCCCTCTAAGCCATAGCTGCACTGAGCTGCGGGCCTGCGGCTATGGGCCTCTGGCAAGGTTTTTACGTTAACGCACTTATGCTAAAGGATGGAGATGGTTTTGGAAGGGTATTTACGTACTTTCAGCACGGTACCATCCCGTCCTCTTACCGGTGCTTATATGAGCCCTTAGGGTTTTGAGCGCCGTTGGGTGTCAAACGCGCCGCAGGTCGGAAGCCCTCAGGTCAGTTCTTCGATTCCAACCGCCTTTTATGGATTTCCAATCAGTTAAATTTCTCGTTTGGATTGGACCCATTTGGTTGTTCACCTCTTTCATGTTCAATGTAATTATCCGTAGTGCGTGGAGTCATTGATCTGAAGCTACAATACTAGGGTTCTTTGGTTGATAACACACCTGATTTATGATAGTCCTGCGATTTTTGATGCGCTAGACGCTAAATATTTGTGTGTTTGGGGGAGTGGTGAATTGTGGTTGTTCTGAATTTTGAATCGATACTGAAAGTATTGAGGGAAATGACATTTTTCCTGTAATTAATCGTTTTTTTCTTTTAAGTATGATAGATGTTGCTCGCTTTGAGATCGAATCATATGGGCTTTTTGAACGACTTTTGATTTAAAGTAATACTCATGTTCTTTGGCTTCAAGTAGTTTATGGTTGCATGGCAAAGTCTTAGATCCGTTCATCTTACAATTATTCCACTATTAGGAAGATTGCATTGTTTTAAGGTAAGCCCTGAGTGTACCTTTTAATTTATGATCAAATACGTTATTTGAGCTGGATAATTGTGCGGTTTCTATCTATTTATCTATTGATGTCAAATCTTGAAGTATACTGTGCATTTTCTCTTTTTAATTCCCATTATTTTACGATCTTTTTTTATGATTTAATAGTGACTTTTGGTGAAGGACTGAAAGGATGTCTCACCGGAAGTTTGAGCACCCCCGGCATGGGTCTCTGGGATTTCTTCCAAGGAAGAGGGCTGCACGCCATAGAGGAAAAGGTGGTTTGGGATTCATCTATACTTTTTCTAATTTTACGATAAGTTAAAATTAAAACCTGTAGTTTTTAAGTACTAGCGAGCTTGATATTTTCTTTTGCATGTGCTGCTTAGGGATAAATTTTAGCTAATCTGCCTCATAAAATGGGCATTTTTCAGAGGCTAATCTGTTTGTCTATGTGCCCATATGACACAGTGAAATCATTTCCGAAGGACGACCCAACTAAGCCTTGCAGGCTTACAGCCTTCCTAGGCTACAAGGCGGGAATGACCCATATTGTCAGAGAGGTTGAAAAGCCTGGATCCAGTTAGTATTCTATGCTATTCCTTCAGTGATGAAGTTTAGCATATTGTCTTTTTGAATTTTTTTTTACTGTGTCAGGACAGAATTTGACACTAAAGATTGTAACTATTTTGTTTATAGATTCTTGTAATTACCTTATAATTGTACACTTCTTGCAGAGCTTCACAAGAAGGAGACCTGTGAGGCTGTCACTATTGTTGAAGCTCCTCCCATGATTGTTGTTGGAGTTGTCGGTTATGTGAAAACTCCTAATGGCCTTCGTTCTTTGAACACTGTGTGGGCTCAACATTTGAGTGAAGAGGTGAAGCGGAGGTTTTATAAGAACTGGTGCAAGTCTAAGAAGAAGGCATTTACAAAATATTCAAAGAAATATGAGTCAGAAGATGGAATGAAAGAGATCAGTTCTCAACTGGAGAAAATGAAGAAGTATGCTACTATTATCCGTGTCTTGGCTCATACTCAGGTATCCTTTCTTTTCAAAATAAATGTAGTAACTGTTCACTTATTTGATTCAGAAATTGTATATTGTGTATTTGCTTTAAATGGAAGTGTGATTTGCTTTGTGTTAGTCCATAGTTGGTTCTTCTTGATTATATTATCTGCACATCTCAGAATATACCTGTTAGTTTTTATCTTCATTACCTTCTAATATTTTGGCTTGGATGAATATTCCATTTTACTCTTTAGTAATCAGATTTTATTAATTCCATTTTACTCTTTTATAATCGATTTTTATTGCTTTGTTTTTTTAATAAACATGAAAATTGTTAATTAATTTGTTATCCCTCGCTATTTGTTGTTAAGTCATGATTGGGGTGCCTCTTCTCTTTCCACTTTCATTATTAATTTATCCATATTTTTTTTCCTCTTTTTTCTTGTTTTCAGATGTTCTTTTGAATGTTATTATGTTTTTTTAACTGCCCTACATTTCTTTTCATGACATTTTAGCTCTGTTTATTTTCTTGTTTGGAGGAATGTTTCTAGAAAATCTGAAGACAGTTGCTTTTACTCTTTTCCTTGGTGTTAGTTAATGCTACATGATTAGTAATTTTGTGAAGAAGCATTTTGTAGGTGGGGGGCATTTTGTCCCTGGCTTAAGGGATTCATTGTCAGAGTATGGATATAGATCCTATTATGTCCCTTTTCCAATCTCTAAGTGAAATGCTTACTATCTTAAAGGACTCCTAGTCAAATTAAGGATATACATGCTATTATGGTCCCTTTCCAATCTATTGGTTGAATTTATTACAGTGGATGTTTGTTAGCAAGCAATGAATTATGTAATTACCCATGTCAAAACATGTTGCCAAGTTTTGTAAGTATGTCAAGTGTGCATATTACAAAATGCCGCTGTATCTCACTTGCAGATTAGAAAGATGAAGGGCTTAAAGCAGAAGAAGGCTCACCTCATGGAGATTCAGGTCAATGGTGGAACTATTGCAGAGAAGGTGGATTATGCTTATGGCTTCTTTGAGAAGCAGATTCCTGTGGACGCTGTGTTCCAGAAGGATGAGATGATTGATGTTATTGGTGTCACCAAGGGTAAAGGGTATGAGGGTGTTGTTACTCGTTGGGGTGTTACTCGTCTTCCTCGTAAGACCCATAGAGGTTTGCGTAAGGTTGCATGTATTGGGGCATGGCATCCTGCGAGGGTTTCCTTTACTGTTGCCAGAGCTGGTCAAAATGGATATCACCACAGAACTGAGATGAACAAGAAGATTTATAAGCTTGGCAAGGCTGGACAAGAATCCCACACTGCCATCACAGAGTTTGACAGGTTGGTATTATGCATATTTTTTTCACTTACTATGATATATCACTTTTTTGCCATTATATAATACAGCTGGTTCACAAGGTTGATATTGTTGGTCTATTATATTTAGTCTTTTACTTCTATTTTACTTTGAGCTTTAGGTCGTTTGTTCCTTACTGTGACGTGTTTAGGGCAGATCTTGGTCATATATCATTTTGTTGCTCTTAATTAGTAAAATTTTATTAGAATGAGCCATATGTCCCAGTTCAAAACCATTCTTTTAGCAGGTTGTTTTTAAATGATGGATCTTGGTAGCTCTCTTTTTAGCATATAGTGTTTTGCTGTAATTAATTTTGTAGTAAATTTAGACTGATGCTGTTATGGGTTTTTTGATATCCTATTTTTGGGTTCGCATTCTATACTTCCTCTGCCTTTTTTTTATGAAATTTGCCCACTAGTTTCATTTTTATGAAGTCTGTAGAATTTCGCTGGAAACTTACTCTTCATTATATGTACGATGACTTGTGATGCAGAACTGAAAAGGACATTACTCCAATGGGAGGATTTCCTCATTATGGTGTGGTGAAGGATGATTACCTCTTGATAAAGGGATGCTGTGTTGGGCCTAAAAAGAGAGTTGTCACTCTTCGTCAATCCTTGCTCAAACAGACTTCTCGTGTGGCTCTTGAGGAGATCAAGCTTAAATTTATAGACACCTCATCTAAGTTTGGCCATGGTCGCTTCCAAACCATAGAGGAAAAACAGAAGTTCTATGGACGGCTCAAGGCTTGAAGGGTTCTGCGGAGTCCTGTGCCTGTTTTGCAGAGTTCAAATTTCTCATTTTCCAACGTTAAAGAGAATTTTTGTAGTGTGCAAACTTATCCAGTTCAATTTTATATAGTACGAACCATCTTGAAGTGTTTTTTATGGACCTTGGAGAATTTGACTTCCATTTGCTGGTTTGAAACTGGATGTCTAATATTTTACCCTTCTTTGCTGTCATTTTTCCATAAATGGATTTTACCTCTTGCTATATAAAATTCTTGACAATTTTAGTGACGGCTTTTTTTGGAGGAAGTTTACGAAGAATTGACGTAGTCCTTTTCCCGTAAAACTTGTCTAACGAAATGATGAATTATGCAGTGAGTCCTCAATATTATGCCCCCACAGGCGTGAGCTCTTAAGGTAATTAAGTTGTGGAAGACAAATTTCCAGCAGACTACTAGGTACATGCGAGAACTTGAAAATTTCCGAGTGTGAACACTTGAAACGGCGGAAGCTTCGCATTGAGTATGTCATCATATTTTGGCCGTAAAGAGGAAGATGCAAAGCTTTACATTTAGTCAGTTGTCTCGTTTAACGTTGTGGAATCACTTTATGCCGAACTTGAGTACACCCTTAAAAGGGCTTTCCGCGTTGTATGTGGGAATAATACTAGATCCTTCAAGTACATCATGAAAGTCTTTAGGTCTATCTTCGATCAATCGTCCTTGACCACCAAGGGGTATGCTATTGAAATTTCCGTTTTCCTATGGTTCCCCTTCTTATATCCTAACCACTAACGTTCTCGTGCTTTCCAATTTTAGGTAGGATTCTATAGCACGAAAATAGCCTTGTGTAAGGGGATGCTATGTAAGGATTGGAAATCAGGTTGAGTCGGTCAAATTGGGTTGTGTCAAGGCCAACCCATTCTTAAATTGAGTTATGACTTAACCCTATTTATTAATCGGGTTGAAATGTAAATATTAACCCTACTTAGGTGGGGTTAGGTAAGATATTAGATAGTAAGTCCCACATAAGTACGAGCATAATAAAATTCCATATCATCATATACATGAGACGCTCTAGGTTTTTCAAACAGCCACCTTCTCCAACTGCTCTAGCGTTGCGCATTGTTGCTCTACGAACTCTTGCTTCTGCATCACCTAGCCTTTGACCACATTCTTGTCCAGCTACGAAGGGACGAAGAACCCCTTGTACGACTTTGTGAGGCAATCGGCAAGGGTCACAAAGTTGCATATTTGTTGCTGCACTGCAAATTTGGATATTGTAACGACCGCTAATTTTTTGTATAATTTTTTGCCTCTAATAAAGTTCTTTTATGAGTTTTAAATTATTTTAAATAATTTAAAGGTAGACATTTGGTGGGTTTTCGTATGGGTGTGGTAGAGCTTGGATAGACAAGCATGTCTGAATCAGACATCAAGGTCAAAAGTTAGGCCACAGGAAGCGTGCCACATGGGTAAGACCCACATAAAAAGTGCGGGATAAGCAACCCATATGTGGTACAGTTTTGAAGGGCTTGTCAATACGAGTCTATCGGTACCAAAAACGTGCAATTCCAACTTTGGGATAAGAAGTTATCATGTTTTGAAGTTGAAATTATATTTACATTAAAATAATAATAAAATAATAGGAATGATGACATCAGCAGTCATAGCCAAGCTATCAGAGCCATGCCACATGGAGTGATCGCGGTCATCCGCGCGTCAAATTGCATGGTGCAATGCGCGACCCGCATCAGCGCAAGAGCTACGCTGCGATGTGCGGCTTTACCACGCGCATCACGCCTACGTCGGCGCGAACTACCACATCACCCTATCCAATTGGAACATGCCATGTGGCACATGCATTTGTGAGCGTCTTTTTCTCCTTTGTATGCTTGCACAAATTTTCTTATAAATACTCATTTCCGTTCAAACTTCCAAAAGAGTTTCTGGAGTCGTTCTAAATCCGATTTCTTTTGTTCAAGAAGCATTCTTACCTAAATCGAGTGTGTTGGATGTCATGGTGGGATTATTTTTCTAGTTTGAGACCTCTAAAACCCCAAAAGTGGATGTCCAATTTTGTGGTGTCCAGTGTATTGACTTCAAACTCGCATGGAGAGCGATGTAGAGATTTTTATCTTAAGGCATAATTATGAACTTTAGTTATGTTTTTAAATTAATAATTATATAACTCTTGCATGTTATGTGTTAGAGATTACTTTCAAGTTATGCTTTATGATTTATGCACATATATTCGATTTGTTGAATGAGTAATCGTTGAGATAGAATACAAATTATATACCATATATTCATAATTCTGTTATGTATATTTGATTAGTTGAATGATTGGCCGCTGGAAGCGGATATGTTTTATATATTGCAAGCCTTTTTATTGCCTCACATGATTCCGTTGGAAATAGATAAGTTGTATATAATGCATGCTTTACGATTGCCTCATATATATCATAGTTTGAATGAATGTTTATCCGTGGATTTTGATATAAATTATACACGTTAGAGCATGTGAGATAGAGACAAACTAGCTTCACCACTGCTTTCATTGCGAATGAATATAGTATGTTTGAAAGGCTATTTTAGATAACTCATCCTTGTTGAAAAGAGGATTCTGAATATTAGTTTTGAAAAGGCATATAAGCATGGTGATTGAGTTACTGAAGTGGGACAAAGAAGGGGCAACTATCTCATTGGAATGAGTGACCAATCTTGCCTTTGTAGTCATTGATAGCGATGCTCCTATGGCTTGTAGAAGCAAAGCTATGGTTTTTAAACAGGTAAACATTGGATTAAATGTTTTAAAAGAAAATAACCATTTTTGGAGTCTATGAACTCTAGGATATTTTGATTATGAGTCTGAGACTCAGGATTATGAGTCTGGGATTCAAGAGTATTTTGGTTGTCCAGAACTATTGTTGGGAGCCCCGATAGAGCTCTGTTGACTAGATGAGGGCACAATTTGAATCCAGTTTGGAATCGGATGCATAGTACCTATTTTACCCTAGTGAGACCCCTGATTAGCCCCTAACGAAGGACACCTATCAAGGCTACGCGCGCTAGGGTAGAGAGTATCATGGAAAAACTCTCTGCTCTCTAGATCTCGGAGCCCCATGAACACGGGTGACTCTTTTCTCTATAAGCATGAAATATTTTGAGATGATCTGTGAAGGAGTAAGAGGTCACTGATTTATACTCGTAATAATTTTTTTATTAATATAATAATATATATGTCTAAGATACTTATAGCGAGCCATGTGAGCTTACAAACCCTAGGAGCATCTTTGATACTTAGGAAGAAGCTCTAGGGGTGGTTTTGGGTGAGAGGCACACCCTGTTTTTTTAAAATTATTATATATGATATGTGCTGCGAAACTGCCATGTGTTGTTTATTCATGCCTGATAGTATAAACTCCCCTACTGAGTATTTTAAAATACTCACCACCCCTAGACTTTGCAAGACTCGACAAAGCTTAGTGTGCGGGTAGAAGGGCCTACTTCGAGTTTTGTTGATGTGATTTCAATGATTTCAACTGCACCGAAACAAGTAAGAACTCTCATTATTTTTCTCTTGTGTGTACATGGACCATGGTTCGTAGGAAATTATTATTATATTATCGCATAAGGCGAGCGGCTGCAGTCGCGGGCCCAGGTTAACTCTGATATCTTTATGAAAAGAATTTTATATGCTTCCAAAATCTTAGGGCGCAAATGATATCCCCGAGCCTCTGCCGAATTCAGGGGAGTTGGTGTAATTGGTGATTAGATAGGTCATGTAGGTGTTCCCCTTGAGGACCAAGGAATTCGACTTCATCTCTGTCTCCTTTTGTAGATTCGACACTAAGATCCGGATATAGTACTCCCCCACAGAGCCCACCTGCAAGGAAGAAGAGGGAGAACCTGACGAGAATGGCGCATGGCTGGATTAGCCGTTCACGCCCGCTTTGTTAGTTTCGAAGAAAGGGTTGAAGACTACATCTGTATAAGATGGCAGGTCAAAGAGTGAGTTGGAGTCCCAACTGCTAAACAAGGATCTTAGTGAATGGAGTAGATCTGTGAGTTGCTAGCCGCCATCCTTGTCGTCTTCACTGAGCCCAGTAGCAACGAGGGGGTGATGCTCATCAAAGAGGGAAGACATGGCTGAGCGGTAGTTAACGAAGGCGAGGAGGAGCGATGACGACCGCAATGGCCGGCATATAGTTTTTTTTTAAAATTATGTGAGAAGCTTCTCAGACCTATATAAACGGCCTGAATTGAGCCAAATGGGGCAATTACTATAAAATAATATTTTTTTCAATAGAAGCTATTAATAGAGGACGAGTATATGTTATCTTTATTGGGGCCAAACAGAGAAAGGATTTAGATAAATTGAGCTATTAATATAGGACAAGTATATATTATCTTTATAGGGGCCAAACAACGAAAGGATTTAGATAAATTACAACATGATAAATAGATGTGATATATTTTCTTTGTTATTTGAGAAAGTGAGAGTGTGAGAGAGAGCAATATGACATTATTAGACACATCCAAAAGTATAAAAATTCTACAAAAAATATTAATTAATAATTAAATAAAATAAAAACTAAATAGATTTTTTTCTAATGTCTCTACCATGGGTTGTGACATTGTTAAATAATAAAGCTGATGTTGGGTTACGTGGGTAAATCTCAGATCCCATACTACTTCTAAAATAGGTAAAATTTTAAAACCCTAACCTTAATTTTGATCGGGTGTAGGTTGAGTGGGTCAAATTGAATTTTCCTATCCCTAATGCCATGGTCTTCATCTATTCTTTTAAATATTGGCCAGCGGGCTGGTTGAACTGGGCTCAAGTCTTCTAGTTTTGGTCTTTCAGTTGAACATGGCTAAAGTAGAATTGGGTTAGTCCACGATTGTACCTAAAAAACCTGGGCTCAGCCACCTCTCCGGGTCCATGGTTAAGTCATTTTCAAACACTGCCTCTATTTCTTAGAGTAAGAAAGAAAAGAGAAAATCTGCAAAATAATAAACTCAGAGCACGGGGAATACAAAATTAAACAAATCTTTAAAAGGGTCGATAGTATGAAAAAACCTTATTCATTGTTATTACAACAAGAGCTAATTGCAGATGGCCTCATAAGTACGCTGGGCCCTTAATTGGTGGATACCCCTATTTCGTATGATCCTTTCCTAGCCCCCACTTTGGTCCCCCAAATTAATTTGACCCTAGGAAACACAATATGGTATTGTCAAATTTTGTTTCATAAATTCATGAACTTGTGATTCGCATTTCAGATTCTCAATGTTTGGATAAAGTATGATTTTCAGACGTGTCATTTTAAGAAACTTTTTTCTAACCCTATTTGCAAGTATGCCTGCTATAGTAACTGAGACAACCCTTTTCAGGTTTTTATCTCAAATATGTTCATTCTTCTATTGCATTGTTACCCACCATAAAATTACGGTGCTTGCCATTGCTGAAGTAAAAATAGTGGAGATATGGTAGTTGTGAAAGAATTGGGGGAGAAGAGGGTGAATAAAAGGTATGATCGACTAAGAAGGTGAGGTTTATAAAGAAACATGTTCCAAGATGTTATTTCAATGTTGCATGTACCCTGTTATAAATGTAGTTACTTGATTTAAGGAGGCATTGATAAATACCAGTAATTAAAAATCACCCTCCAAATTCATATTACCAAACGCACCCCAAAAAGAAAATAATTTCCTGGGCTCCATGACCAATATCCGTGACCATAATATATAAGTTTCCTAGCACGGTACAGAGTGACCTAACATAGTACATAATTTAACTAGTATAAAACTATTTAGAGCTATGTACTATGTTAGCCCTCTAAGTACCATGTAAGAACTCTTATGCAGACGCCTCCTTACTTGAACTCCCTTCTCAAAGTGAATTCCGGTAACTTCCTGTAAATTGGTTACCTTAATCTCAAAAGTATTAATCTAGTATCAGATGTCTCCGAATAGACATGAAAATATATAGTAATTAACTATATTCAGTAATGCTCACATGCCTACGGAATTGGTATCCCTAATCATTGAAACTCCTATACCGACGTAGACTTGCTTGTTTGGCGCATAATTTTGGGAAACGGACTTGTCTCTCTATATATATCCGACAAGTCATTACTAATCAAAATTTTCTTAATCTTATTATTCTGCTACTTTCTTTCAATCTCTGTACAATATCCTTTGTGGGATACTTGGATCTTTACTTTGGCCATGTCAAGGAAGCCTGGAGCAGGTCGCAGGAGAGTAGAGATGAAGAATTGCCATATTTCTTTTCCTGTAAAAACTTGTCTAACGAAATATTGAATAATGCTGTGAGTCCTGTAAAAACTTTTGGAAGACAAATTTCCAGCAGTCTACTATGTCCATGTTAGAATTTGAAAACTTCCGAGTGTGAACACTTGAAACGGTGGAAGCTTCATATTGGTAATCTCTCAGGAGTTTGATCGATATTGCTGATATTCTATGCATGGCATAATATTTTTGGGCTATAAAGAGGGAGATGCAAAGCTTCACATTGAGTAGTCAGTTGCCTCGTTTAACATTGTGGAAACGCTTAAAAGGGCTTTCCACATTACTGGAGATAATAAAATTATTTAAGCCTATCTTCGACCAATCGTCCTTGACCACTAGGAGTTATATGCTGTTGAAATTTCATTTTGCTACGGTTTCCCTTCTGATACAAGTAATACACTCCCGCATTCCAATTTTAGGTAGGAATTCAAATAAAGAAAATTGCCTTGTGCAAGGGGATGCCATGGCCCTCCATCCATTATTTTAAAAACTGGCTGGCCCGGCTGGTAGAACCGGGTTCAAGTCTTCTAGTTTTGGTCTTTCAGTTGAACCTAGCTAAACTTGAATTGGGTTCAAGTCTTCTAGTTTTGGTCTTTCAATTGAACCGGGTTAACCAGCGGTTGTACCCGAAAAACCTGGACTCGGGTTGGTCAAGTCATTTTCAAACATTGCCTCTATTTCTTAATTCTGCAAAATGATAAACTCGAGCACAGGGAATGCAAAATCAAACAAATATTTAAAAGGGTTTATAGCAGAAAATTCATTGTGATTACAATAAGAGCTAATTGTAGAGGGCCTCATATGTACGATAGGCCCTTAATTGGTGGATATTTCTATTTCATATGTTCCTTTCCAGTCCCCCCTTTGGTCCCCAAAATTAACTCAACCTTAGGAAAGTCTCTTCCTCAAGGATGTGTTTCAAACACATATTCAAAAATAATATAGCATTGTTAAATGTTGTTTCATAAATTCATGAACTTGGGATTAATATTTTAGAATCTCAGTGTTTGAAAAAAGTATAATTTTCCTAGTGTGATTTTAAGAAACTCTTTTCTAACCCTAATTGTGAGTATGCTTGCTATTAGACCCCCAACTTGTCGGATGGGGATAGGGGGTGACAACCTCCTTTCTTGGCAGTGGACAACTAAGTATTTGGCGATGGACAGCCTAGGTAGCCCCTTAGGTACGGACGGATGCTGGAGCAGCATTGAGGGTATTCTTCATTGACTACTTGCCTTGTGGAGCTGGCTGAGGAGTCCTTGTGCGAGCAAGACTCTAGTAGCGAAGCTGGGCTCTACTTGGACTTAGGGATGGACTCTTAAGGTGGATATGATTCACTTATGTAGGATTGCTGCGCTCCTAGTTTGAGTAGGAGTCAAGACAGCGAGTTCCCTGGACGGATAGGACTTTTGGAGGTACCATAACGCTGGACTTCTAACTGAAGACAGACTCCCTTGCAGGTTTCCTAATTTTGGCTAGGGCGGACTGCTAATTGGGCTGAGAATTTGTCAAGGTGAGAACTTTTGTATGGGTGGGTTATGTACTCTTAGTAGCATAAGGACCAGCCTTTGGGCTGAAGCCTATTTAAGGGGGAGAAAAAGGGCGGCCATGGCTGATCAGATGACATATTTGTTTATGCACAGTGAACCAAAGAGCTTTCAGCCTAGTGGATCAGCCTTGCCCTCTCCCTGCCTTGTGTATTTTGATGGACTGAAATATAGCTTGGGCGGAGTCCTTGCATCAGGACGACTTTGTGGCTACTTATGCTGTGTTGTTGTTGTTTATTTGTACTTTCCTCGCACATACGAGTGGGAAGGGAAGAGAGTGGCTGCTGGTTGTGCGGCGTAACTAGGCCATTATGTGTGCGAACATTAGGCAAAACTTCGTGCCTATGACACTTGCTATGGTAACTATGACAACCCTTTTTCCATTTTTTATCTCAAATATGTTCATTTTTCTATTGCAGCATCACCCTCCATAAAATGATGGTCGTCACCATTGTTAAAGTAAATGGCATATATATTCATAACATGAGTTTTCGGTGCTTTGAGCAGAAGTATTTTAGGGAAAAATAGGTAAAATAAAAGAAAGAAAAGGGAATGAAAAGAGAAGAGGGTGATAGTGAAGATGTGGTAGTTGAGAAAGAGTCGGGGAAAAAGAGGGTGAATAAAAAATATGATCTACTAAATCTTAAGAACGTGATATTTATAAAGAACATGATACAAGATGTGATTTCAAAGTTGTATGTTTCCTATTATAAATGAAGTCATGTGATTTTAGGCGAGATTGACAAATCTCATGTAATTTAAAATCACACCATCTAAATTCATGTTGCCAAACGCAACCCAAAAAGAGAATGTTTTCTCGGCTAGGGATGCCACTAGGTTAGGTTTTGCTAAACCTAAACCTAGTGCCGTTCAAGAAATAATAAACCGAATTCCAGTTGAATTTGGGAACCTAAACCTAACTTATTAGGATTAGGTTATGTTGGGTTTTAACAAAATATAATTTTTTTAAAAAAAATTATATTTATAAATTTAAAAACTCATTAAGGTCAAGTCGGTTTAGGTTTTAATATATACCCAACCTAAGTAACATCCTTATTCCCAACGGGGATTCATAACCAATGCATACAACTAGTGTATATAAGTTATCTAACGTAGTACATAGTGGCCTAACATAATACAGAACTATTAGAGCTTGGTGGTGATGAAGACGCGTCCTTCCTCGAATTCCCTTCTGCAAGTGAATTCCGGTAACTTCCTTTATATTGGTTACCTTAATCTTGAAAGCATTCCAGTATTGGATGTCTCCGAATATATATAGTAACTATCTTAAGTAACGCCCATGTGCCTACGGGAATTAGTATCCCTAATTATATGATCTCCTATACCGACGTAGACTTGCCTGTTTGTGGCATAATTGGTTTTTCTAGGAAACGGACTGGTATCTCTATATATATCCAACAAATCATTACTTTTCGACAACTTCTTAATCTTATTATGCTGCTGCCTTTTTTCTTTCAATTTCTGTACAGTATCTTGTTATCTTATTGTTTCTTTGTGAGATACTTGGATCTTTCGGCCATGTCAAGGAAGCCTGGAACAGGTCGCAGGAGAATACAGATGAAGATGATAGAGAGCAGGGACGCCCGGCAGGTCTGCTTCTCCAAGCGCAGGAGCGGCCTCTTCAAGAAGGCCGCCGACCTCGCTGCCTTCTTCCGCATCTATATCGCAATTGTTGTCTTCTCGCCAGGCGGCAAGGCGTACACCTTCGGCCAGCCGTCGGTAGATGCAGTACTTGATCGCTTCCTGAACCAGGTATGCGGCCGGATACCAACATCATCTGTGAACAGCTCTAGACCCATGCTGCGGCACCTTTACGGTAACGGCGGCGGCCTCCTGTCCAACGGCGGACACGCCTCGACGGTGCACCCGATTTTGAACTCGGCGACGCATGGTCCGGGCCATGATCGAGGGAAGAGAGTTTGTGATGGTATGGACATGGAGCATCAGGCTAAGCTGAGATATTTAGGCTATATTGACGAGCTCAAGGGGCGTGTACTTACGCAGTTGAATGATCGTTTACAGCCTGCTCCACTCAGTTGATTTCTTCATTGGTCTTTATTAAGTTGGCTTATTAGGTTGGACTTCTGAGGGTCCCAGTCTCCCAGACTCTCAGTCGTCTTGAGCATGCCAGATTTACATGTTTAAATATTTTTGAATGAATACAATTATTTTCATTATTTTACACAGTTGTTCCTTTATATGAATCCCCAATACTCCCAATATTTTTAAAAATTTTTTGGGTGAGATTATCATCAGTATCAACAGGACTTCCCAATCAGCTAATTGGGGTTGGCATTAACGTCTGGACCGTGTGCTCCCGCCACCCAACTAGATGATCTACGTATTGATGTTCAAACTATGAGCAACTACGCGTTTATTCTAATGAGCTACAATTGGTATTTCTTGATAGGCTAGCATTGTATAGCGTATTTTCTTCCTTCCCAAACCATAAAATCTTCATGGTATCTATGATGTTAACCGACAATATTTGATGCATAGATGTAAGCTTTTCTTGGAATTGTGTTAATTTTTACGTGATTACGAAAATTAGTTATTATCAGTTCATTAAGATATGCCAAGTCCCCCTAAGTCTGTTCTTCGTGGAGAACTGAAAAGTTGTTCCTCTTGATGCTATGTCTTCTGATCTTTTTCTTTTTTATGATCTGGGTTATGGAGGCAGTTGTTGGACATGAACTGCGTCTCTAGAGATGGACAGACACTAGCATTTTGACGTGAACCTAGCACCCAGTATGGATTCAAAACATGATGGCCATGGGGGTAAGATAAAATCATGCAATGTGCAAATGCATGTTTTGTAGTTAATTTCTCGTGGTTCTGAGCGACTTCACGGATTCCGCTTAGTACTTTCGTGGGTAGTGTGACTCAAGCAGTAGGGACTGGGGTGACGGTTCTTTTTTTTTTGTTTTTTGAAGTCTTCGGTAATTTGGTCAAAAAGATGCAAAACACCAACCAAGATTTCGTTGCCGCACACAAAGCCACAGAAATTAGAAGCAAATAATGTCATGTGGGAAACTTTTTATGTAAAAATTGTACATATTTTTGTATAAAAGTATTTAGCACGTAGCTTCTCTTTTATTTTTTCTGTCATATAACTTTTATAATAAAATTCAAAATTACACAACGTGGTGAATCTAGTTTTTGCTTTATTTTGTTCTGAAAATGCCTAAAATTCTCCTCAGATTTATTCCTCTTACCCGATCATTTTCTTCTTCATTGTAATGACTATTTTCTTTCTCTGGCTTTATCGGTGATGGCGTTTCCTCCTCCTTTGTCATCGCAAACGTCCCTTGCCTCCCCCCCCCCCCCCCCCCACAAATGACGACAAAATTGTCATGCGAAAGTTGCATTGGACTGGACCGGCTTTGGTTTGATTTTTTTATGGGTAGCTCAATCTCTTCTACTTAGCATGTGTAGAGTGGTCGAACTAGCGGAAGCAAGATGAGATGAGGGTGGCGCACCAATCAAAAGTCAGCCTTTATAATTAATCTACAAAGATCATGCATAATTCAATGAATAATAAAATATATCCAATTAATTAGCATGCATATAAGAAATCATAATGGGGCAATGATATACTGACCTTGTGCATTCCAGCCCCTTGCACGCCTTTGAAAACTTCAATTCGCCCACCACAATCACAAGATAATAAGTAAGGGAAAGGGGACCTTTTATGTGTTGACCCCTCAAACCGATGCTCTTGGATTGAAATTTTTCAGCAAAGATCCAAGCCCAATCAATCGCCAAGTCGACCCACCAATGGAGGAGAGTCTTCTCCTTCAAATAGCCTGTCAAAAAGGTGTATGAGAGGGGAGAAGAGGAGCGGCCAGCAAGGGATTTTCTTCCACCTTTGTGCAAGCCGAACCAATGAGAGAGGGAGGGGTGGCTAGATTGGGAGAGAGGAGGAAGAAAGTGGGGCGGCCCAAAGTTAGGGCTTCCTCCTCTCTTTCCCTCCCTTAAATACCCCTCTCTCTTTGTCATCTGGGCCCCACAATGTCTTAATGCACATCTTAGTCACATGCCTAGTGTACTTATGTGACATAGGCGGGTCCCAATAGAATTAGTGTAACAAAGGCACATGTGGGGTTGACACGACCGCCCCTACCACCCTTAGACCCTGTGGCCCATACCTGCTTACCCTGACTGCGACAACGTTGGACTGAGACAGTCCCGAGTCCATACCCTGGTCCAATAGCGTGCTCAATTGTTTTTGTGTTTAAAGAATATATGATTCATGTTTGTGTAGTTTTTGCCTTTGGGTATGATACATGTATTCAAATTTGTTTGTCATATAATGATTTGTTCTCTAATATATATGCTCAATTTACTTTCTATTTCTTTTTGTGATTTTGAACATCTTTATTTAGTTTAAACTTTGAATTGTTGGGGAGGGTATTGATATAGAAGTAGGAGATAGTGCTACGATATATGTTTGTAGATTCTCTATTTATGTAATTGTATGACTGACCCGATTGTTGTGTCTCAGTATGTAAGTCTCAAATTATTGTTTAACTTCTTGTGCAAATATTTTTGTAGTTTTATGGAGTTACTAATGAAATATTATTCATGATGCATTTTTTTTTGTTTTTTTGTTTTTGTATTATATCTTTGTTATTGTATTATTTGTAGGTCAATGATTTTTTCTCTTCCTTTCTATTGCAATTGTGATAAGCGTAACATCTCTATTTGGCTTCTGAATCTATACTACAATGTATATATACTTTAATCAAATGATTTGCTTGAGATGGAGGTACTTGAGTGTTGATTTTGTTATTTTATTGTACTCTATTCTTGCTCATTCATATTATATGCTTGTGAATGATGATGACTTGCAAAATTGTATGTTCCTTGCTTTGGTTTATGAGTTTATTATTGATTCTTCACATATTAATATATCCCATGGTGAACGAATAATGTAATGTTCTAATATGCTAATTACTAGTGTGCATAGGAGTATTGATACACTGACTATTATTAATGAAGACACTTATTTGCTTTCTATTACTTTCTTAAATAAGGGTAAATCACATTTGACTAAGAAATGGTGTGAATGGCATTAAGCGTGGTGGGTAAAAGTTTGAATAAGTTGTTTAAGAGTTTAGACAATTACTGAGTCATTATTCTCTTGAGGTTGGTTTTAAATTTAAATATGTCTACAATGATTCTAATAGGGTTACAATTGAATGGAAATAGAATGAAGTCATGATTGTTAGGGTCATGTTTATTTGCCCTAGGTGTCGTAGTTCTATAATGATAACATTTCATTAATTGTCACATCCTCAATTTTGCATGTGCGTTTTTAAAATATTTTCCTTTTTAAAAGATATGTCGAAAAACCTATGCAACAAAGAAATCAATTTATCATGAGTTGGAGAAATTACACAAAATCACATTGGGGACATGATACTAACACCTTTTATGATTCAAGATTTATGATAATATCATAAATACATCTCTAACATAACTATGTGACATTAAAATAGCTAAAGGAGCTAAAGTTGGGCACTTTTCTATCACCTACACTCCGATTTATATGAACAATAAATTACATTCTCACATGCCTAAACGTAAACTTCAGAAAAATAATTGGCAGCAGCTCAAAGGAGAATTCCTCACTATGGCTATAGCCTGCCCGAACCTTTAATGACCTCTTCTTCTTGAAAAACCTACACTATTTAGGATGTGTAAATAATTTAGTAAAAGTCAAACTAAAACATGTGTACCTTTTAATGTCACAATCACACTTACAAGCAAAATAACCCAACAGACACTAGGATCCTTTGTCTTTGAGTGTTAAAACACATCGGTTTGGGGTGACTAATATCACAAGGATTCACACATGTATTAGGGTTTTCTTACCCCTACATAATATGTGCTTAAGGTAAAACTTTTCGATTATGTCGGTGGACTGAAGAAATAAACATAGACCAGATTCTTTCCAATCAAAATAAGGTAAAACTTTCATAAATTTGAAGTTTGATACAATTTATTTACAAAAATGAATGGTGAAACTTTCCCAATTTGAATTCATGATTACTACACTTTGATGCATGAAATATTCGAAGTTACATCATTTTCAATTTCATCAAAAACTTGAAGAAAATAATTCTCATGTAAACCAATCAATTAGTTAAGGAAGAAGAGTGCAATCTAACATAAAATATTCATGAGACTCTTTTCCCGTCCGAATTCTCTACAATTCCTAACCGGAATACTCCACTCTTACTTGAAATCCCACGTAACTTCTCCCCAAATCCAAAATTCTGAGATTTCCTCTATTTAAATAGAGTATAAATGTCTCAAGAGTAAAAAAATTGCAAAACCACATCGTTTTTTGAAATAACCAAAACATGCAATTTCACCGATGTGACTATTGACCCATCAATGCTCACTAATAGACGACAACATTGTTCACTGATGTGATCACTAATGTGTCATTGGCTTGCTGGTGGAAAAGAAAATTTTAAATACAACATTATATTTTTTCTTGAAAAATATGGGGTGCCACATAAATATTCTATCTCAAGGTCTCTGAACACTGATCTCAGAAGTACTGTGGTCCTCTTGAGTGCCTAGCTAAGTTGTAATTCCATGAATGAAGGTAAGACCTTACCCTGCTCATGGACATTAGTAGCAGTAAATATAGGCCCTGGTGATGCTCGGGAAACCTCCTCTGCATGCACATTATGGTCTTTTAGGGGCCAATAGTCCTCAAGCCAAATGACTACACCCTATGCCATATGTGATCCAAAAAAATTAAGATAATTTTCTTTCTTTTTTAATTTGTTAAAATCTTAAGTTTGTTAGAGCCACTATTCTATTGACATGTGACTGACATGTCGACAGGATATCAACGAATCTTGGAGAATACTTTCAACATCGATATGCGTCGGGCAAGAAAATTCTTAAAGGCACTATCAAAACATCCATCGACATGCCAATGACATAAGCAATTATGTCGGCAAAAATTTGAAATGCACGCCTTCAATAGTTACATATGAGATTCAATTTTTTTTCCTCTAATAACTCATCCTTTGAGATTCCTTTTTCCTTTCTTGCTATCCTAGAGACAAGAGAAGTGGAAATTGATAGATGTGGAACTTAGATGGAGAAGAAGGAAGAAATTGAAGGATGAAGTGTCACACCCCGACACTACCCGGTCCAAGGGCCGGTCAAGCACATGGGGCGACAGAATTGAAAGTGATTAATAAATAGCGGAAGACTTAGCCCCTACTACGGGCGGTTTAACTAGTAGAGTTACGTACCATATAACCTTTGAGAAAGACTAATAAGAAGAAAATAAAGAGGATAAAATAAATGACATAATCATTCTCATTACACACAAAACCCACATAAATATTTCAAAAGCCCATACAAGGCTTAAAGTTTAAAAAAGTCAAAAACATCTAACCACAACAAGTAACCTCTAGTAACAAACATGATCTACCAAATAGCTAAAAAGATGAAAATAAGGAAATAAAATGTCATTAGGACATGGTGGAAACTAATCCCATGAGTGGTCATATCGTTCCTCGTATACTATATCCTACGCATTTGTGCATCATGCTGTGCAACCCTAAAACAAAACAAGGAAAGTGGAGTGAGTACAAAACTCAATAATGATTTGAACACGACGGCAATAGTCAGGAAAAAAATATAACAGCATGGCAATATAGCAATTCAGATCCATAATTGACATGATATACTGTTTTCTGATAATTCCCTAGCTAAACCCTTATTTATCTATAAACATAAGAGCTGACATGCATATGACACACATATCAAAGTCAAGGCATAAATGATCAAGTTATAACCTAATATCCATCCTGCATAGGTAATAGTTCACATATAATCAATGCAAGCATAGTATCACACATAAACCACATGAGAAGTGTCTTTCACACACTTTCTGATCATGCAACCATATCACATAAACCTGCATAATAATGTCTCAATCACACTATTCAGATCATGCATTCATTTCTCATAAACCTGCATAGTAGTATCTCCATCATACAATTCAGATAATTCAGAATATCACATAAACCTCATGAGAAGTGTTTCTACCATACATTCAGATAATGCATAATACTACATAAACCTGCATGAGATGTATCTCTAATATACATTCGGATCATGCATAACACTACATAAACCTGCATGAGATGTATCTCTAACATACATTTAGAACATGCATCATCATTCTCATTCATCATGCATGTATAAGTGTTTCACACACACTAGTCTAACATGCAAGTCCATACATAGAGAGAATAAACCTGCTCTTCAAGGCCGAAGCCCTTGAGAAACCCATATCAAATAAACATGCTCCTCAAAGCCAATGTCTTTAAGCAACCCCTGCTCCTCAAGGCCAAAGCCTTCGAGCAATCCTTGCTCGTCAAGCCTAAACTCCCGAGCAGACTTGCAAGTCAAGACCAAAGTCCCAAGCAACAGTACCTGGTAATCCGGTGCACTCGGATAAACCAGCTGGATTCTCAAGGTCTAGATAAACTCAGTAACTAAACTCATCTGCAAGACAAGTACACAACTCGTCTCCACATTACTCAATTTGACTCGACTCAACCCAGGGAGTATACATGTTCCACACAGGAACTCAAATCGAAATCATATCCTTTCGGACCAACCAAGTTTCAATTAAGTCAATGATCGATTAATCCGGCATGCAATCTCACATCATTGCATACAATCGATCGATTCCGGCTAAACATCGGTAAAATCTCATTAATGAAGTTCATCCATGTTGCATGATTTCATGATTCATCTGTGAGCAAGATCTACATGAATTTCAACACATGGAATGTGCTCCCATCAATCCCCTCATGTATCATAATCAAATCATAATTAACTACAATTTCATAGTAGATTCCCCCATATTGTGTGTTCATACATATCCTAAGCACATGACCAATGCTTTGACATAAGCTCATAAGGTAATACACACATGCTTTAACACATCCAAATCACGATTACCAACTAAAATCAAGGGTGAAATCTACCATAAATCTTAAATCCATTCATGTGAAATCAAATGCTCAACTGCTACAAGCATGATTATTCTACATATGAAGCTATAACATGATAACATCATTTACCCACAATCCATTCTCATTATAAGATGACACATCTTATCATTTACCATGTAATGTCCCTACTGGAAACTTGCTCTAATCATAAGAATTCCATCATTCATAAATTCAAGGTAATTCAATATTGACATGTATAACTATCAACATATAATACCACATAACAAATACTTAAGCATACTTCATAAGTCTCCATCATCAATTCCACACCATTCCAGTAGCTTAATTCCAACATAAAATACTTCTCATAACTATTAGAATCATCAAATGAACTAAAATCACCAAAATGAGCATCAAAATAAAAAATGGCATAACTGCCTTGTAGCCGATAGATCGGCCTAGCAGGCCATTCGAATGGCATGATCGATTGGCTAGTTGGCCCGATCGATTGCCAACACACAGTTAAGCATTCTTCTTCCTTTCAAAACCAAAACACAATTGAAGAACCTTAAAACCTTCATCCCAAACCTCATACACCATTAAAATTCCATCAAACATTCTAAAAAGTTAATTAAACTCATTCCAAGGTAAAACCATAATAAATTAAGGTAAGAAATTAACATTTCATAAATCTATTATTAAAGCCTTAATCAAGTAAACCCATTCAAGTAAAACCATAAAAAAATGAGATTTTTGCCACAACAAGGCTGAGATTTGAAAACTCATTACCTCTCTGCTAGATTTGAGTTGGATTAGTCTTTCAATCACCTCCAAAACCTTTAATCACTTTCTCTTTGAGCTTGATTGAGGATTAAGCTCTAAATCTCCTAGCTCAGCCTATTCCCAATTTGAAAATGGCTCAGCTCTTTCCTTTTATAGGGAGAGTTGGGCTAAACCTAATTAAAATTTAGGGTATGAATAGAGTTTTAACTAGAATTAAGAAATTTAACCCAAAATTAGGACCCAAAAATTTCAAATTTTTTTGTAATGACTTCCTTTGACGTCTGGGACATTTTGGATAGTGGGGCCCATAGGTGGGTCCTGCCAAACCCTAATTTTTGAAAAATATCCAAAATTTCTAAAAAATTCACAATTGGTTTGGAATCCTCAAAACTCATAAATATGAAGTTATTTTTGTTTAAAACATTTGTAAATCACTTTTATTTCTAAAAATTATCAAAATTGATCAGGAACGGCTTAAACCACATAAAAGTACTTAAACATAATAAATTAAAACCAGTTCAGGGTTCTTACATGAAGCCTACTGTCAAAGTACAAATACACAAAATCCTTGCAAATGTGGGCTTTCTTGACCTTCACTATGTTAAAAAATGTTAATCTGTTAGAATTAGAAAGTGAATTGATTACAAGTCTTATATGTGTAATATGTTCTAGTTTGATGAATGATTTAGTAATTAGGAGTAGAAAATTTTGTCAATGCAAACTTGAAAGTTGAAACATATGGTTCATAATATATGTACATTGTAAGCCCACTTTGTAGGAGATGGTGAGGGGGTTCATGAAGTGTTTTTATGCATTAATGTAAAGAGGAAGACTTCATGGAACACCTGTGAGTTTAATACCCTTCACAACTTGAGGATCACTATAATGTCTCTAGCCAAAAACCAATAGTTAAAGGACTACAAGATGTAGCTTTGCTTCACGTAAATTGAAATTATTACTAAAGCAATAAATCAACCAACCAATCACACAAAAATATGCAAGCAATTTTTTTAACATGGAAACCTAACTTGGGAAAAAATCGCACATGTCCTTTGGCTAAATTAATGCACTAGGAATTCAAAACCTTACAAAGCCTCAATTTGTTACCAACCTTATGTAGTAGATGTTCATCTCTAGATGTCATTGAACACCAAAGTTTTCTTGTTACATACAAACTTGATGTTTAGTCTTCTCCTTCCTTAGAAAAATCCTTGCACTTGAAGCTTCAATTAAGGTTCATTATGATTTGCTTCATCTTCAACTTGTGTGTGATGTGATGTCTTTCACAATTGGATTCAATTTATAAACAACTTATAAATAAAATAGACTCACCTCCCTTTAGATATTTCTTAACTAATCATGAAGGTGTATGAAGGAATTTAGAGTAAAAACTCTCTATTTTCACTAAATGAATAGCCTTCATTCTTTTTCAATTTCTTCATATACTAGGCCTCACATATGGTTTTAAATCTATTTAGCTCTTTTCATTTAATTAGACAGCAAACTATTCTTAGAATGTCTTATTTTAGGCATAAATGCCACCAACCGATCAATCATTCCTTGTATTTGGTTTGAATACGTGATACACCATGAAATAAGTCAATTGTTCCATTGACATATCAATCATTATGAAAACTAATCATTCATTTAGTAAGTCAATTGTTCATTTGGCTCATGGTTAAAAATCCCAATTTCCATGCAAGACCGATTGATCATTTTTCAAGGACGATCGAACGCTTATGAGCAAATTTATGATTTCTATCATTTTTCTTCCATTCTTTCTAACACACTCCTATAATTAAAAACATAAAAATCCTAAGTGTGTGTGATAGTGTATGTGTGATTCTTTACCTCCTTTTTCTTAAACCTTCAATTGCTTTGCATAACTCTTCAACCTTAAATCCATGAAACATATCTACTCCGATTTTCCATGTCTTTCAATTCTATATCTGACTTGATTCATTACTTATCGAACTAGACTTCACAAGACTTTAATAGATACATTAAATAGACCGAGCTTTGATCAACAAAAAAAGACAATTACATGTCACATATGTTCTAACAAAGTCACATATTTTGGAGTTCAATGACTAGTAGATGTTCTAGTTTGGCTTTTGTCATACCCCAAAATTTTTAAAATCATTTTCACCGCCACAGCAAAAAACAACATTATTGTCATTAAATCAAAACATTCATCAATGTATTTCGTGGTGCAAGATGCTTATTTTTTTAACATAAGATTATCAAGTCATAGTATATATTTACTGTCATCAAACTATTGCTTGAGTACATGTGAAGAAACCATGATACATACCAATGTAAATAAATTGGCACTCACATGCCTACAATCATCCATAATAGTCTAACTGTTAGCATAAAGATAAAAGAAATCTTACATATATTGCCTACAATGGACATCCTCGTCATGGAGATCAAATCCTTCTCGAAGCTTACTCCTCTTGAGTACCTGCAACATAAGGATGCTGAGTATATTGCATACCTAGTGGGATGGAGAAACAAAAATTGAGAGTTCAATATTCAACTAGACGGCGGTAGTGAATCACTAGATTGTTCTTTAAACTTGTACTTCGTAGAAATAAGAATCAAGAGTTCTAGCCTCTATACGTAGAAATTTCTACTTAGCAATGACAACAAATTATCTATACATAAACTATCAATCCATCAACTCAAGCATACAAAACACACATGAACACACAAGCATATAATGTGAAAAACCCAAATTTGGGGAAAAAACCAAATCAACTCCTTTGAAGAATTTGTTGTGACTCCTCTTTTGTTTACTGTGTGAGAATCTTCTCTTTCAGTTTTATGTCTTCATGAATTTTGTAAGATCTCTAACTTTAACCCTGTTTAATTTTTATTTAATTATGTGATATTGTGTGGTTTTGCTTAAACTGTCGGTTTGACTTGAATTTGGGGTTAAGGGTTAGTAATTATGGTTTTAACTAGGTTTAATTACATTTTAATAAGTTTTAACATCCATCTTGATTTGTCTAATTTTAATGAATTTTATGGCAATTTATGATAATTTTTCCTAAATTTAGGGTGTGGACCCTGCCACAAGCCCCAAATCCACAATTGGACGGCGTGTGATCCACATGACCCTAAACTCTTATTATTTCATTTCAATGATTTTTGGGATGATTAAAATTATTTTTAGTCTCAAAATAACCCTAATTAACCTAGGGCGTTTTAACCCATTTTATAGCCCAACAGTTTGTAAACACAGCCCAAATACTTACTATTTAAGGAAAAACCCTAGTCACTTTCCCATTTGGGGAAGGGCTGTGCAATGGAGAAGGAGGTGCCTTACCCCCATTTATCAAAGAGGAAAAATCTGATTTAGGTGAGTTTTTAGCCCTAATCTTTCGATTTTATTCTTAATCCTTCTTATCTTCATTTTCCTAAAATTGATTATTAATTTCCTTCATTAAAAATCCTATTTTTAATTTTGACTTCAAACCCTAAATGGGTGATTTTCATTTTTGACCGAAGGAAATAATAGATCTACCTATTTTCAAGATGGATTTAAGCTTATTAGTTTATTTTAATGAAATATTAACAAAACCCCTAATTTTGGGTAGGATTTCTTGAGAAGTGAGGAGTAAAGCTACTTTGTTGATCCAAGGACTTCATAGAGGCAAGGGGGTTTAATCTCGTGTGGTTTTATCCATTGAATTGCATGATTGAAGGTTTATTTGGGTTCTAGATTCATTTTGTGTTATAATGATGATTTGTTAAAATCATACTATTTATGTCTATTTTCTTGTGATTAAGCATGAGAATGGTTAGATCTATCATGTTCTAAGGTTGTATTTTGATATTATGAAGTTCTATGGTAATTTTAGAATTTATCATGAATTTATGGTTGAATACGAACCAGGGAATGGGCAAAAAGTGAATTATTAATGGTGTTCAGATGGCCCAACAGGTGTTCGAATGGATGACCATTCGAACTGCCTGTCTAGCCGATCGAATGACATGCGTTCGAACAGCCCAATAGGGCATTTAAACGACCAAATGATAGATTTGGTCATTTTAGCTACTTTTGTGTATTTGGGCCATTTCTTGTTCTCTTCTCATAAATCTAATTTTCTATGATTAAAATGAGTTATTATTACCTATAAATGCTACTATGATTATATGAAGACAATCTTGGAATATATGATTTAGCTCAAGCATGATTTAGGCTATATTTTTTTAATTTTAGCATGATATTCTATTGTCTTAAATTCATATTTGATGACTACTTCATGATTACTTAATGATTTCAGTAGGCTTAATCATGATGATGTAAATATATGCTTGCATATGTTGTATTAATTTTAGGTGAGTCATGTTCCTATGTTCTAGCTTAAGTATAGTGAAGTTTATACTTATCTAAGTCTAGCATAATGTAATACTTGTTCTTGAACTCGTATTTTGATATTTTCATCACATTTATTCCATGATTCCAATAGGTAGGACTATGATAAAATTATGGATGCTTGTATATACAACCTTGATTGTAGCTTGTTCATATTTTACATGTCTTAGCTTGGGCTTGAACACTACCACTTATGTACACACTTGTGTAGATGTTTATGATTTTATTTGACACAAATGAACCATGTTTCATGCACATGTGGACTGATTTGATTATGTTTACTTGTACTTCGACTCATATAACATTTGCTCGTGTATGTACCATATTGCATGCATTATAAAAAAGATTTATGAACAAGATTAATTGTGATTAGCCGTGTTTGATTGATTGGATGCAATTGGTAGCCATTGGTTACCAGATTAATTGATTGGAGGCTTATCGAATTGATTTTGGGTCCGAAAGGATGGGTTTTTACGTCCCTTTAAGGACCGGTTTCCTCCTCTGGTTGAAAAGAGCAAAATGCTATATGTGTTGTTTGATAAGTTTATCTGGACCCTGAGAATCCAGGATGGTATGTCCATGTGCACTGATTTACCAGCTTGCTCGGGACTTCTGTCTTAATAAGTAGTTTGCTCGAAACTTCAGTCTTGATGAGTAGGTTTGCTCGGGGCTTTAGCCTTGATGAGCAGTTCGCTCAGGGTTTCGACCTTAATGAGCAGGTTTATTTTTCTCAATTGTGAGACATTTACCATTTATTATTGTATGTGTATGGGAGATAATACTCATTGACATAGGTTGTGTAGGAACAATGGAGCTTATGTTACATATGTGGTTATGATATGATTTGCATGGATATGCAAGATGGTGTGTGGTTGATATACTTGATGTTATGTGGTGAATGTTTTATTGAGAAGGATATGCATGATATGTTTATATTGAGAAATGATTCATGCATAATGTGATTATGATAATGAATTTCACATGTTTACACATTAAGTACATACATGTTATGAGCTATATTTGAACTCATGATGCACATATGACATTAGTATGTAATGATGAGATAATGTGGGTTATAGCATGATATACAGGTGTCGTGGCTATATGATTATGAAATATATATATATATATATATATATATATATATATATATATATATATATATATATATATATATATATATATATATATCATGATATGTAGATGACATGAATATGTGTTGATGAGATATGTTACACATAGCATGATATACAAGTGGCATGATACTTATGGACTGTAAATTATGACATGCATGCATAGGTTTATGTGTTTATATCATGATGAATAGGCATTGTGGTTGATTCTGTGATGAGTACCATGTTGATTATGCCTATGTTGTCATTATGAATTTACCTTTTGTATTAAAACCTTGCTAAGCATGTGGCTCACCCCTCTTTGTGTTTAGTTTTGGTGCTGCATGTCATGTCATGCATGTTATCCAGAAAGGCTCTATGTGGAGCATGTGGTTGATGCTGATAATTGAGAGGGGATTCATAGAGATTATGGGTTTTATGTTAGCTTGTTTATGCCATGTTGAGATTATACTTTAGACTCTTATTAGCCATTTGTTGGCTTAGATTTATTATTAGCCATGTGTGAACTAATGCTTTCAATTAGTAGTCTTTTTATTTCTCATTTTGTTTTTGTACAAAGTATACATGTGAAACTCCATAGTGTTCTACCCAAAGATGGGTTATCTTCCACAATCCAACTATACTTGGTTGTGCCGCGTGACCGCTTACCCAATGTATTGGGTTCGGCTTGGGGTGGCATGTGTTGGGGCATGACAAGTAAGTTTTTGGCATCGGAGCATGACTTTGTTTAATAGCAAATGAGGTTAAATGATAGGTCTTAATGATAATGGGGTGTGAGGAGATAAAAGATTTATACAATGCTAGCAACGTGAAAAATTAGTTAGTTGATTGTCTTGTTGTGTGTTGCGTGATTGTGTCGCTTGAAGCTTTATGTTTGCTTGTGATTATTAGGCCTTATGATTTAACGTCTAGTTGTTGTGTAGATGGTTGGACCTAATCATTTAGGCACTAATAATAATCAAGTGGCTCAAGACCCAAGAGTTGATGATGTGTTGATTGCCATAGAAGTGTTAACACATGTCATGTTGGCGAAGCATGCGAGTAGCAGCGGGTCAGAGCATCTCTCCTTGGAGGGCTTGAAGAAGCTTAATCCATCTAGCTTCCAAGGGAGGATGGACACTTCTAAGGCAGATAACTAGAGGTTCTATATGGAGAAAATCTTTAGTACTAGGTGGTGCTCGGAGGAAGAGAAGACTTGCCTTGCAATCTTCACCTTTGAGGGAGAGGCACAACGTTGGTGGTTGTCTATGGAGAGGCAGTGGTTCCAAGGATGTATTGACATCCTTTGGGAAGAGTTCTTGTCAGCCTTTAATGACAAGTACTTCCCATTGCATGTGCTGGACGAGAAGGAGTTCCTCAGCCTCCAGTAGGGTTCCATGTCGGTATTGGCCAATGAGACTAAGTTTGTTGAGCTTGAACACTTTGCTCCTTACTTCTTTTGCAATGAGTATGAGCAAGGGAGAAAGTTTGAGGATGGACTAAGGCCTTTCGTTAGAGGCTGAGTGGTCCCCTTCTAGCACAAGACATTGGCAGAGGTTCTTGAGATTGCTATGATCATGGAGAAAGACTCAAAAGAGTACATGAAAAAGAAGAAGGGACATCAGCCCAAGAGGCCAACGCAAGAGGACTCCCATGCACAACGGAACCAAAAGCATCGTGGTGGAGGTAACTTTAGGAGGAATAATACCAACCACGTGTAGCCGGACTTCCATAACCACTGTATCAACATCTCCTCCTACTTATGTGGGCAAAAAGGGCACTATAAGTGGAAGGTATGCTCATAATTGCCTATCACTATGCTAGGGTATTATTTGATACCGGTTCATCTCACTCATTCATTTCACCACATTTTGCTCTTGAGCTTGATGTTGAGCATAAGATGTTGTCTAGTCCCTTGTGTGTCTCTACTCCTTCGTCTTCCCTTTGGGCGGAGGAATATCTTGAGAAGGTCTCTATGTTGATTGCGGGGCTTGAGTTGTATGTTGATTTGATTATCTTGCCTATGATTGACTTTGATGTGATTTTAGGCATGGACATGATGTCAATGTATCATGAACATGTTGATTGTCGAGGAAAGAAAGTGGTGTTTGCCTTGCCAGGTGTTGAGCCTTTCATCTTTAGGGTGTGAGATGGGCTAGAGGAAAATTCTTGTTATCTTCCTCTAAGGCTAAAAAGTGGATCAACAAGGGGTGTGAAGCATTCATTTCAAGCATCTGGGGGAAGAGTGCGGCATTGCCTTCTCTTGAATCCGTGCAGGTAGCGTCAGAGTATGCAGATGTGTTTCCTAGTGACTTTTCAGGGTTGCCTTTGGAGAGGGAGATCGAGTTCCACATTGATCTTTTTTCAGGCACATCTCCTATCTCTAAAGCCCCATATCACATGGCTCCAGCAGAGCTCAAGGAGCTCAATTTCCAGCTACAAGATTTGATGGATAAGGGATATATTCGACTGAGTGCATCTCCTTGGGGCGCACTCATCCTCTTCATCAGGAAGAAGGATAGTTCCCTTTGGCTTTGTATTAATTACTGGATATTGAATCAGGTAACCATCAAGAAGAAATATCCCTTGCCTCGTATTGATGATTTGTTTGATCAATTGCAGCAAGCTCAAATGTTCTCTAAGATTGACTTGACGTCAGGCTACGATCAGCTTTGTGTCCGTCCCGATGACATATCTAAGACGGCATTCCGAACTCGGTATGGACACTAAGAGTTCTTGGTTATGCCCTTCAGCCTCACTAATGCACCAGCTTCATTCGTGGACTTGATGAACAAAGTCTTCCAGCCATACTTGGATCAGTATGTAATTATCTTCATGGATGGCATTTTGATTTATTTGGCCAGCCAGGAAGAGCACGAGGAGCATTTAACGATTGTCTTGCAGACTTTGCAAAATCACCAAGTTTATGTGAAGTTTGACAAGTGCGAGTTCCGGTGGGAGGAGGTGCATTTCCTTGGCTATGTCATCTCTAAGAATGGTGTGGCGGTAGACCCATCCTAAGTGGAGGCGGTCATGAGGTGGGAGCAATCCAAGAGCACTTCTGAGGTCTGTAGCTTCCTAGGGCTCAAAGAGTATTACCGTGTGACATGCACTATCCCGCATCGTGCTTTGGTGCGCTATAACGTATGGGATGTACGTCACGTGTGCCGGATTGGGCCCGCGTGGATCGCACGGTATGCACACCCTATGTCACGCAAGGTCCAGTCCACGCAGATGCACTATGTGTGTGATGCTCAGTTGCACCATGCAGCCCCACCAGGTCATGTGCTATGCATATGATGAGTGGCACGCAAACTGCCTCAAACAGTTATAAATAGCCACGTGAATGTCTATTTTTCCAGTTTCCTCTCTCATATTCCCGAAAATTTTATTTCTCTCTTTCTAAGTCATTTTAAGTCCAATTTAAACCATTCAAGATGCATTCTTAACTAGTTCGAGGGTTCTCTACACAATAGAATGGTCCACTAGTTAGTGACTAGAGGGGGAATGGCCCAAGGCACGGGGATACTGTCCAATCCCCTCAGGCCCAGAAAGAGAGAAGCGGGCCGGAGTAAGAGGAGACTAGAGACTGTCCGATTTCCTTGGGCCCAGAAAGTGTGAAGCAGCCCGGAGTAAGAGGAGACTTTATCCTCTACCAATGGACCACTGAGTGAGAGAAACATCCCTAGAGAAGAGGAGGTTCTATCCACTTTCTGTGAGCATGGAAAGTGAGAAATGTCTCATGACAAGGGGAGGTTATGTTCATCATCAATGAGCATGCTGAATGTTGTGGTAAAGTTATTTTTGGGTTAGAGAGTTCTAAAGACTGACAAATGGACGTCCAAGTTTGTGGAGTCCGGCTTGCCATCTTCAAACTCATGTGGAGAGCAAAGTAGGGGGGTTTATCCTATCTTATGGCATGTTTGTTACATTGGTTGTCATTTAAACTTTATATGCATGACTTTAGCATGCTATGTGTTAGCATTAGTTTCAAGCTATGTCATTTCAACTTTATATATTTGGTTTGCTGAATTATTATCCCTTGAAGCAGGATATAAAGTATATGTTGTGATTTTTTATGATTGCCTCATATGTTCAGTTTATCAAGTGTTTATCCATTTAATTTGATTATAAATTAGACACGTGGTAGTGTGTGAGATAGAGAAAATCTAGTTTTGCCACTATTATAATTAGGAATTACTAAAGTAGGTTTGAAAAGTGGTTTTAGAGAATCATTCTTTATAGAAGGATGGCTCTCAATATTATTTTTGAAAATACGTAAAAGCATGGTAATCGAGTTAAAAGGGTAAACATTGAAAACTCAAGATAGATTTATTTTTCCAGAGCTATTATTGGGCGCCTTGATAGAGCTCCATAGATTAGATGAGGGCTCAGTTATAATCCGGTATAGAATCGGATGCACGGAACCTATTTTAGCCTGGTGAGCCCCTAAAGAAGGGCAAGACCCCTAATTTGCCCCAAACAAAGAGCAGCTATCAAGGCTACACATGTTTGAGTAGAGAGTATCATAGTAAGACTCTCTACTCCCTTGATCCTAGTGCCCTATGAGCATGGGTGTCTCTTCTCTCCACAAGCACAAAGTGTTTTGTGATGATTAGTGGAGGAGAAAGCAGAAGCTGCTTTATACCCGCAGCAAAGTCTATAGGATGGAGTAAGTGTCTAAGACACTTGTAGCAAGACATGAGAGCTTATAAACCCTACGAGCATCTTCGATGCATAGGAAGAAGCTCCATATATTTGTCTGTCACACCCTGTTTTTATAAAAGTATTATATATTATGTGCTTTGAAACTTTCATATATTACTTTATGCCTGATCGTATAAACTCACCTATTGAGTATTTTCAAATACTCACCGACCCCCAAATCTTGCAGGATTTATCAAAGCATAGTGCGTGTGTAGAAGGGCATACTTGGGAGTTGTTGAGATGATTTCAAGGATTTCAAACCTCACCGAAAATCTTAAGCAAGAACACTTATTATTTTCTAACTTGTGTGTTTGTACACATATGGTATATTTATGGAAAAGTACTATTTTATACCATACTTATAGTGAGTAGCTCCAGTCATGGGCTCGGGTAAACTCTGATTTTTTTATTAAAAGATTTTTTATATGCCTCCAAAATCCCAGGGTCCAACAGTCTGTATCAAAGCAATCAGGAAATTCTGTCTACAAATACATGTGGTGAGAAATAATATTGTGACTAGATCTATTTTCGTATGAGTCGGGGGGTGTAGCACATAGGATAATAAACATAGTTTTGCTGGGTGGCATGTCTTGTAAGGTCGTGGAACTAAGAAGGAGAAACCATCAAAGACCTGTGGTATGGGACACATGGTGTTAGTGGATAGCTCCAAGGTTAGTTGCACTTGTTTATCATAAAGTTATTTTTGAGGTGTCACAAAATACTCATGGTAGGGGATGTGAGTACCAGCGACCACTCAAAAGCGATGTTACACGTACACTTCAAGATAGGTCAACATAGATAATTAGGTAGCATGTCTTGAAGAGTTGTGGAACTACCATGGAGAAGCCATCAAACACGCATGGTATGGGATATGTAGTGTTAGTGGATATCTCTAAGGTTGGTGCAGCGTAAAGTTGAATTTGAAGTAGCAACTCAAAAGCATCATTACGTATACACTTTAAGACATTTCAACACCAATAATTAATATACTATTTTTTATGGTTTTTCTTATGATAATTGTTATTATCGAAATGTTTTTACGTGTTTTGGTTTTTGAAAATGAGTGGGCGAGGTGTTGTAAACACATGTCTTGTTTCAAGAAAGAGTAGAAAAACTCATTTTTGTGAGTGAATCAAATTGTTGATTAAAGGTTGTTACAATAAATTAGTACCCCAAGGCTTATTCTATCATGGAAGTGATAGACATCGTGAAAGGTTGTTACCCATCCAAGCATCTTTGGGTGAAGCACCATTGATTTTGTGGATAAGGAAGATGTATCTCTTCAATTATCTACTATTGGCCAAGATGTTTCGTAGAAGTAACAAGATCTAGATATCATCAACTAAAGATTAGAATGGGCGCAGCAAAGCATATAGAATGGAACGAAAGACTATAAGATTTTTTAGACAAAGGTGTTATCCATCCAAGCTTCTTTCATCGTGAAGAGCCAATGATTTTGTGGAGAAGGAAGACATATCTCTTCTATTACCTATGATCGGCCAAGGTGTTCCCTAGATGTGACAAGATCTGGTTATCATCAACTAAAGGTTTGAGATGGAAATATCTCAAGAACAACTTTTTGAATAAGGTCTTGCACAATATTGTTGGAGATCTATTGATGGAGTTCTAAGTATTGCTTTACCATTGACAAAGTCGACAAGAAAAGAGTAAAACTTTATTGGGATGAGGTTTGTACAAATGGTTTTCAAGAACTAACAAGTAAGCTAACAACCGCACCAATCTTAGCTTTACCATCTGCCACATAAGATTTGTCGGGTATAGTGATACTTCCAGAGAAAGCCTCAGATATGTGTTAGTGAAGAATGAGAGCATAGTAGCTAACACATTAAGTCTCAAGGCTGAGGAAGGGTTGCTCAAATGCTCGTTAAGGAGTGGAAGTTGAAGGATGGAAACAATAAGTTTATAACCAGATGTGCGGCTTGGGGACAAGAGATCTTTTGTAGACAATATAGAGGTGCAGCCGACATGTGCATTTTCGAGGTACAAAAACGAGATGGAAGGTGCAAATGTTACATGGAAAGCCTGGCCTTAATAAAGGCTCAGATAGACGCGTTGGATTCTGAGAAAGATTAGAGTTTTTGACAATACTCGAGCTATGGAAGGATCTATCGTGTGAAGCATAGAAGAAGTGTTTTGAACTTTTTGGTGAGTGAAGGGTGAAAATTTCAAGGACAAATTTTTTTAAGGGGGTAGATTGTAACGATTGTAAATTTTTGGTACGATTCTATGCCTCTAATAAAGCTACTTTTCTAGATCTTTTAGAAATTTTGAATTATTTAGAGGTAGATTTTTAATGGGTTTTCTTTAGGATCTGTTAGAGCTCATTTTTACAAGTGTAATGAGCCTTGAACTGCTCAAATCGAACACTAGGGTTGAAAGCTACGGCTTCAGGAAGAGTACCACATGGGCAGGACCCACTTAAAAAATACGAAATAACTTACCCATATGGGGTATAAGTTTGTAGGGCTCATCCATATGATCCCAATGGTATGAAGAACGCATGAATCGGAGTTCAGGAGAGAAATTTACGCGCGTTTTAAATTTTTGAGTTTTAAAAAAAATAAATTGAAAAAGGGGAATTATAGTTAGGCTGACATCAGTTGCAATTCATGTCATTGCCCACATCAGCTTTCTGTGACACACGTCATGCATGTCGGACCGCCCCATGCGACGCGGAGTGCACAGGGACCCGGTCCATGCAAACACACACTATCCACGTGATGGTGGGGCACAAACAGTCTCAAACGGCTATAAATAGCCACGTGAGTGGCTATTTTCCCAATTTCCTCTCTCCTGTACTCCTCGAACTTCATTTCTCTCATTCTAAGTCGTTTGAAGTCCGATTAGAGCCATTCAATAGATGTTCTTAACTAATTCGATGATACGCTACACAATGGAATGGTCCATTCCTTGAGTTAGTGACTCCAGAAGGGGAAGCAAACCAAGGCAAGAGGAGACTCTGTCTAATTCCCTTAGACCCAGAGAAAGAGAGAGAGAGTGAGAAAGCAGCCCAGAGTAAGAAGAAATTATGTCCTCTACTGATGGGCCACTGAAAGAGAGAAACGTCCCTAGATAAGGGGAGGTCCTATCCGCAACCTATGGGTGCAAAAAGTGTGAAACATCTCCGGGTAAGTGGAGGTTTTGTCCACCGTCAATGAGCTTATTGGACATTGTGGTGGAGTTATTTTCTGTTTAGAGAGCTCTAAAGCCTGGAACATGGATTTCCAAGTTCCTAGAGTCTAGCTCGTCATCTTTGAACTCGCAGAGAGAGTGAGGTAGGGGTTTTATCCTATCTTATGACATGTTTGTGACATTGGTTGTCATTTAAACTTAATATATGTATGACTCTAACATGCTATGAGTTAGATTTAGTTTTAAGGTATGTTTTGAAAATTTTGCTTATATATTCTATTAGCCGAATAATTACCCCTTGAAGTAGGATATAAAGTATATGTTGTGTTAGACCCCTAGCCACTGAATAGGCCAAGGGGTGGATGAGTTTCAGCTTGGCAAATGGACAACTCAGGGAAAGCTAAGAAACAACAGCATTGGAGCATTGGTGGACTCATACATGAGTCCTACTCAGAGTAAGATTTGATGGTGGGCTTGGCACCATCACTTAGGATGGTTCCAAGGAAGGCCTAGACTCTTGCGAACAACTCCTACTTGAAGGAGGAGAAATGCTAGATATGGTTCCTGATTCTACGTTTATTTGAAAGTTAAAAAAAATATTTACGGCGGTGCACCGCCGTTCCCTCTGCCTATAAAACCTCCCCTCCGGCCAGAATTCTTACCCAAGTCTAGTTTTCTACCCTATTAACTATTTTCACTATTTCTGACCCATTTTTAAGTCTGAATTACGCGATCCAAGACCTGTTTCCAACTTAATCAAGGGTGCTCTATGCACCGGAAGGGTTATTTTCTTGATGTGACCTCTCTAAAACCCAAAAAAATGTGCCCCTTTCCCTAATCCTCCCGTTTCTTCTTTTTACTGTTTTTGGACCGTTTTAAATCATTTTCACTCCATTCGAAAGCCCAACCCCACTAAATCACATGTGTTCTACACGTTGGAACCATTATTCTGCTAAAATTCCCGCTTGAAGGCCAATATCTTAAGGAGGGACTCTCTTTATTCTACAAGGGGATTTCTGGATTTCTGCACATGTTATAGGTAGGTGGCTTTAAATTCTAATCGTATGCCGAGATTTTGACTCACCAAAGTTTTGCTATGGATTTTTCTGAAAAGAAACTCTATCTTTAAAAGCTTCTCCTCTTTTTAAAAAATTCTGTGTGTTTTGGGTAATCGTACCCTCTGGATAGTTCTTGGTTTCTTGAAACTAAGGATTATTATGATGATTCTGGATACCGCCAAATTTGGATTCTAGCGTGCACAGGATTGGGATATCATGAGAAATTCCCTTTCCTTCCGTCTCCTGCTGCCCGATGAGCGTGAGTGTAAGTCATCTGGTATCATGACATTCTATGACGATGTTTTCATACTTGTATCGTTTTGTTTGAATGATTTTGAAAGAAAGATGGCACAATATTTTTACATGCACAAAGCATATTTTTAGAATTTAACTCAGCCTACTGAGTATGAATTTACTTGCCCACCCTCATATTCTACAGGTGTGTGACTCGAATCTAAAGGAGTCGATAAAGAGCTTTCTTAAATTACAGTTTGGTACTCTTTTTTGTATTTTATGTAAGTTTTGTACTAACTGATGTATAAAGGCATGTTATGCCCAATTTTGGACATCTTTGTATAATACAAAGTATGTTGTAATTACTCTTTTGGTACACAGTGATCCTTGGCAATTGTAATTAAATTTTGTTACATTTTTAAAAATTATCAAAAAAATGAGGGGTGCTACAGTTGGCAACTTGGAGGAGCTGGGAGGGCACTCAACCAAGGGGCGGACCATACTTAGCAACTTAGTAAGGCTTGACGCAGGATTCAGCCAAGGGGCGGACTAGTTTGCATGATAGCTGAGAGTGCACTGGGGTTAGGAGCAAGGTAGGGGCCTTATTAGTGTAAAATGTTATGCTAAATAATGGTTTTGGAGGTAGTCCTTTTTCCTTATCTTTTCTTTGTGTTTTTCTTTGTTTTGGACATGCATATACTTGGGTTAAAGGGCGGATAAGCTGCTGGTTGTGCAAGGCAACCTTGCCATCACGTGTACGAATGCTATGCTCATATGTATGGTTTATCAAGTGTTTATGTATTTTAATTTGACTATAAATTATACACATGGTAGCGTGTGAGATAGAGAAAATCTAGCTTTGATACTATTTTAATTAGGAATGACTATAGTAGGTTTTAAAAGAGGTTTTAGAGAGTCATTCCTATAGAAGGATGGCTCTCGAGATTATTTTTGAAAATATTTACAAGCATGATGATCAAGTTACTTGAATTGGATAGAGGGTAACTGTCTTGATGGAACGAGCGACCAACCCTATGTTTTTAGCCGTTAATAGTAACGCTCCCATGGCTTGTAAAGGAAAGGCTAGGGTTTTTAAAAGGATAAACATTGGGATGGAATGTTTTGAAAGGAAAACTGCCCTTTATGAGTATGAGAACTCATGATAAATTTGTTTGCCTGGAGTTGTTATTGGGCACCTCCATAGAGCTCATTGGATTATATGAGGGCTCAATTATAATTTGGTTTGGAATCAGATGCACAATACCTATTTTAGCCTGTTGAGCCCCTAATGAAGGGCAAGACCCATGATTAGCCCCTAACGAAGGGTACCTATTAAGGCGATGCTCACTAGGGTAGAAAGTATCATAGGAAGATCTCTACTCTCTTCATCCTGACGCCTTATGAACACGGGTGTCTGTTCTCTCCACAAGCAGGAAATGTTTTGTAATGATCCGTGAAGGAGTAAGAGGAGGTTGCTTTGTATCCATAGCAAAGTCCTTAGCATCTTTGATACGTAGGAAGAAGCTCTAAGGGAGTTTTGGGTGAGAGGCACACCCTATTTTTATAAAAGTAAATCTATATTATGTGATTTGAAACTTCTATGTGTTACTTTATGTCTAATAGTATAAACTCTCTTATGGAGTATTTTAAAATACTCACCACCCCCAAGACCTAGCAAGACTTGTTGAAGCATAGTATGTGGGTAGAAGAGCCTACTTGGGAGTTGTCAAGATGATTTCAAGGATTTCAATCCATACCAAAAATCTTAAGTAAGAACTCTTATTATTCTTTAGCTTGTGTAACGGTATATTCTTGGGAAAGTACTACTTTATACCATGCTTATGGTGAGTAGCTCTACTCATAGGCCCGAGCAAACTATTATATTTTCATTAAAAGATGTTTTATATTCTTCCAAAACCCCAGGGTGTGACAATTATTGTCTACGGGATTTTACTATGCTTTTGAGTAATGGTGGTAATTATGAATCATGTGGATTAAATGGTTATAATCATGGTTTAAACTAGAGCTTTTATGGTTTAAATGAGATGGTTATCATGTTTTATGGAAGGAGATGTTTAGAGAACTAGTATGGTCTATTTATTTTCTATCCAAATCATCGACCTGACCATCAACACGTCAATGATAGCATGAGTGGTTGGAATAAGAATGAAATGTATTGTCCTTGATTTTTCTATGACTTAACTACTATTTTTCTGATCATTTTTAAACGGAAATTGTGACGCTTTATCAGAGAGCTATTTGACACCGTTTGCCACTGCTCTCCATTGGACTAAGCTTCGTCTTGCCACCAAGACCCTAGAGGCACTGGCCAAAGCCGCCGTCATCCTCTCCTTGCTCCTCCATGAGTTGCCAATCCTTTCCTCGGTCTTTTTTATCACTGTCTCAGTCCATTTTTGCACCGCCAAAATGCCATCAGCCACCAGTCAGACTCCAGACTAGCTCCACTAGATCCATCATGGTCTAGTGGTAGTGGTGGGTCATCCCTCCTGACCCAGCTTTGACCTCATTGGCTAGTTTTCCCGTGAGCAGTTCTCCTCTCCCTTGTATTTTACCCCGCACCTTTCCTTCCACCTAAACCAAACGATTCATCTGTGTGGGTCTTGGCTAGCAAGTGCTACTGGGACTTCACCTCAGCCCGACAATGATGGCAAGGCTGTCCCATCCTAGCACCGCCACCCCCAAATTTGATTCCAACTTATTGGTACTTCCTCTTGTCCATATGTCGACCCCCTTCTACACGTTTTATGTCAAATAGACTCCAACCAAATTTAGTTCAATTTTCCACAACCCGGTGATAGTGGGGGTTACCTCTATTGGCCTTGACACAGCAACAACCCTTTGGCCTTTGCTTCACCTCGCTAAACTCCAAGACACCCCTTCGCCCTTTGCCATGCGAGATGCACAGCTACCCACACCAATTGTTTTTGTTGTGGGTGGAGATTGGCGATGTTCCTCTTCGGTCGGTCACCACCTTTGGGCCCTAACTTTGTCACCCTTTTTGATCCATGAGCCACCTCTATCCAACCCATCTCCCCCTCGAGTGGCCCTCTTTTCCATGTGCCCATGTAGTTGCTGATAAGTATGAAATATATATCTATTTTATATGTCTTTTTACCTTATTTTCTAGTATATATTAGGTTAATTTAGTGTTAGTTATGGTTTATTTAGATTAAGATAGATATTAGTATTTTAGTTTAATTATTAATGATTTTGTAGTTATAAGTAGTTTAGACATGTCTTTAAATCAAGTTGGAATTTTAGTTACTTTCTACATGTCTAAAGTATAATATTTTATATTTTATAGGTAAAGTACGCTTATCGAGGTACTTGGATGATATTTTGAATAGTTCAAAATAGTCTTGACATGTTTTAAAGTGATTTGGACAACTTTTTGGAGTTATAAACAAGTTAGAAATTAATATGGACATGAAGAAAAGCTTAATGAACAGAATATAGACTGTCCAGAAAAACTGTCCAGATTGCAGAAACATTGTAGCCGTTCGAACGGGCATGCAAGGCATTCGAACGGGATAACATGATTTTGAAGCAAAACTCAGTTCAAGAGTTCGAATGGGTATGTAGGGCATTCGAACGGCATAACGCGCAGTTTCCTTGTTTGATCCAAATTTCAATCCTTTTCATATTGGACTTCTTCCTACAGATCTTATGCCTATAAAAAGACATATTTGACTTGAAATCAGAGGATTCCAGTAGATTTTATGAAGAGAAAAAGGAAGAAAAAGATGGAAGAGAACTCAAAGCTTTCAATGGAGATTCAAGTGCTTTCTTCTACAATGGAAGGCTAGACTTTTCTTTTACTTAGGAGTTGATGAAGCTATAAATAAGTTTTAGTTTCTTTTTTTTTAATTTAGATCTCAGTTGTGAATGATGACAATTATATGATATGAATTTCCTTTTTAATGGAAGAGCTTTTCATGTTTATTCAAGTCTATGTTGATTTATTGTCTTGTAGATGATAGATTGATGTGGTTTTGATATTTGCATCAATTCTAATTTCTGTGATTTAGATGAGATGGTCATACAATAGAATTAATGTTAAGATAATTAATAACTTGGATGAGTTATACTAAGATTAGACGGGTCATGCCTATAGCTAGTTTAGTGTAGATGATTCGTGCTATTGTCGAAGATAGTTCATGCCATGGAATTTAATTAATGATTTTTTCTAAAGTAATTCTAGCTTGTAGCTGAGAATACTTGTTCATATTCACACTAGATTTAGGTTAAAAGTTAAGGAATTGTTATGGTTTTATAGTGGATTCAATTTCCTAAGTAATTTCCATCATATTAATCTCTTGTTTTTAAACTAGTTGATTCCTTTCTTTTGCTTAATTTAAGTTTAAGTTCTTTCCAGTTTTTAATCAGCAAATTCCTCTTTAGATTTAGTAATAATTCATCCGTCCCTGAGGTTCGACAACCCTTAAATACTTATCCTAGTACAATTACCTTATACACTTGCAAAGGGTTTTATTATAAACAATCAGTTGCATGTGCAATGTAGGGTTTAGGCTCAACCACCGATTGATTTGATCACCAGAGCCTGACACCTCTCCTCAGTTCTCGAGCATTGCCCATGTCCTCCACCCCTTATGTGGGCCATAGTTAACATGAAATCACCATCATTGGGTGCTGTCCATGGCTAATTTTGGTGTCTTATGGCCGACCGAGTACTTCTCAGCTGCCAGCTGACCTTCACTTAGTCGAACTTGGTTTCCGGTCGCACTTGCCACCCCTTTTGGCACGACCTTGCTCCCGGCCTCCCTTAGTGACTATCGTGGATTGTGGATTTTGCCACATTGATTTTTGTCAGCCTTCTCTTGCCGAGATTACTTATGGTGCTTCCTAAACCTCAGGATAGAAGCTTTCTCAGCTAGGCGATGCTTTTGGCCTCCAACCTTGCCGTCTTCATGTGCTCACCATCAAACTTCATTGATTATGAGGTAGGGGAGTTTTGATCTCGTAATTTCATGATAACATATTTAAAATATTTAGCAACATGTTAGGATTGCATGATTCAATGTTTTGGATGCTAAATAATGATCCAATTGCATGATGTGCATGTAAGCGTGATTATATGGTATGTTTGAAAATGCATATAACATGCATGTGAGATAAAAGTATGTTTAATGTATGTGGACCATGTGTATGCTAGTGATGGCTAGCGAGTATATTGGTAAGCTACGTAGGGAATTATGTGTATATTATATATATATATATGTATGTATGGGCATGTGTATATATGATGGCTATACACATATGCAATGGATATCTTTATGTGAGTGGGCAGATGTATGGGCAATGGACGGTAAGTGGGTACAGGGTTTGGTATGGATTTGGGTGCGGATTTGTAACCATATGATTGAAGACGGAGGATGTAAGTTTGATGGGCGAGGATTGGGATGAGTTTTGCATGGTTTGGAGCGTATGTTGGGGGTTTAGCAAGTAAGCAGATTTTTAGGTTTGGTGCCTTATGGGGGATTGTCAGATAGTAATAGTGCATAGTGTAATTGTACAAGCATAACATATATATTATGAAGTGAAAGTAAGAACAATAAGTGAGGTAAGTAAGAGGGTGATAAGTAGGGTTGGCTTTGAGGAGCTTAGTTTGATGACTTCTAAGTAAGATGATTTGGCCATAAGGTGGATGGAAAAAATTGTATGAATATGTAAGGATTTGTTGTACGGTGAGTTATGATTATAAGCTGGATGGGTTAAGTGAAGTATGCTACCCTGACAAATTAGGGTTTCGGAACAGGCTTAGCTTCTAATTAATAATTGGATGATTGTAAGATTGAAAGTTTTTATGGCATAATTGTATCTGCATAAATGACTTAATTCACACTTGAATTATAAGAAAAGCTAATATGATAGCATTGTGAGTTTGAGACCTATGGGTTTCAATGGATTAAGTTCTATGTTTGAGCTAGCTGATAATGAATCAGCTGAGCATTTCTCATGTCTTACCATGGTTTATCCTGCAGGATGTTGTCTGTGTGTTGTATTTAAACCTAGATGTTTAATGCTCTATTGAGATAAATATATATGTTTTATTTTTTCTATGTGTTTTATTAAGCTTAGATGTTTGATGCTCTATTGAAATAAATGTATATGTTTTATTATTTCTGTGTTTTATTAAGCTCAGATGTTTGATGCTCTACTAAGAGCATTGTTTGTTTTTGCTTGTAATCAACACTATAAGATTCTAGCCCAAGAGTGGCATTATATGATTCTGCCTTTGTTAGCACTGTATGGCCCCTAGAGTGTGGGCATTTGCACCCTCAAGTAAATAGCATCATGAAACTGATGTTACCTGTTTGATCGTGTGCGCCATGAGCATAAGTGTGTCTTGTCTTTAGAAATTTTCATGGTGTCCAGTTACTCCTCGAAGGTAAGGTGATGCCCCAGTTGCATTTCTTTCTATTTTGATGCTGGACCTTATTATTATAATAAGCTTCAATAGTCGATGGTATGTGAACAACTGTATAAGTAAGTAAGTTTCTAAGTAAGTTTGTAAGATTATGAGCAAGATTGTAAGCATATATTATGAGCAAAACTGTAAAAATAAGATTTCTAGTAAGACTATAAGTGTATGTTTTCGTGCAAGATTGTAAGCATATATTCTGAGCAAGACTGTAAGAGTAAGAATTTGAGTAAAATGGCACAAGTAAGACTGTAAGTATGTTTTGAGTAAGATTGTAAGTATAAGAATGGTATGAGTAATGTTGTAAGTGTAAGATTGGTAAAATGATATATGTATGTGCATGATTGTTATAATATGTGACATTGAGGTGTTTGCATGTTTTTATGTTTGAGTTGCATGAATGCATCTATGTAAGGACATACAGAGTTCATTGTTTAGAATTGCCCTACTGAGTATTTTCCTACTGAGTAAGAAAATACTCATTTTTCCTATTATTTAGCCCCAATGTTCAGGAGGCTTTTATATGTTTGTGATGAAGAGCTCCTAGAGATGGACACTTGTTTCTGTGGGTGGATCAATTTCCATTGGCTTAGTGTACCCTGAACTCATTGTGAGTCTTTATTATTTGTGCCATGATCTAATGTATTGGGTGAGATAAAAATTGTGATGTTTATACTTTCTAGATTTATAATTTGGATTAGACAGTGGACTATTTATGAGACCTGTAATCCAGAATGCTTGGGAGAGATTTGTTTTTTAAAGTCTATAATCGTAGAATTTATTTCACATGTTTGTTTTTGTGTAATGCATGGGAACATTTGGTTTGGCCGTATGATGTTTTTTGAAAAAAATGAAAAAAATTATATGGGAAAAATGGATGTGTGATGTTTTAAATTATAAAATTGCTTTCATAGGTTTAGTATTTGTCATTTTTCCTTATTTACAACCATAATTTTGCAAAAAAAAATTTGTGAATTTGTAATAAAATATGTTGAAATTCTCACTGTTACAGAAAATACCGCCATCGACACATAGGTACTTGTCAATTATATGTCAGCAAGTTCAACTCTCACAGTGCACTCATTGTTTGCATAGTTCAATCGATGAGGTTGTCAGTGGGCATCAAAACCTATGTCGACACATCAATGGGTCTATTGATAGTATATCAGTTTATAATTTTCAAGCAAGGTCACTGCCATTGTTTATGTTGTTCGTGGGGTACATAATAGCATGATTTACTTGCATAATGAATGTATAAATACATGATAGAATTACATATATGATAGAGGGGTAAGCAAACCCTATCTTGACCCCTACAATCTATAGATGTCCTTTGACCATTGCATTTGACACTTAAGGGCGTATGGGCCTAGTGTTGGGTTGACTCCAAAAGAGAGTTTTTTAAGCCACATGTCGGAGACTCAAGATTAAAAGTTGACTCAAGTATCTCCGGCTCACCAAAGGCTTGGGAGTTCTGTTGGTAGAGTTGCTCCCCTGGCCCATGAGTTAGGTTCAAACAGGTTATAGCATTATAAGATGAATAACTCAGCTAGAGATGGAGGTAGGGGGCTAGAGGGGGCCATGGCCCCCTTGTCATATGAACTTGTAGCAAGGTTCCAAGTTCATTGAGTTGGAATGCTTTGGTCGTTGTCCCTTTAATGATGAGTACAAGAAGGCAAGGAAGTTGGAAGATGGACTAAAGCCTTACATCAAAGGCTAAGTGTTCCTTTTTGGGCACCGGACTTTGGCAAATGTCCTAGAAAATGTCATTTAATGGACTCCGGTGATTATCAAAAGAGGAATGTAATGCCCCACTTTTTTAGTACATCTAACCCGTGGGCTTCATATTAATAAGTGATTTTTAGATAAGAATTAGTGGGGTTTGAAGGGTGAAATCCTTGTATGTATATAGAGCAAGAAGAAATGAGTGTAACAAAATGAAGAACACATGAAATGGAGGTTGGGAACAAAAGTAAAAACCACAGGAAGCGTGCTGCATGGGCAAAACCCACTTGAAAATTGAAGCCAACCCATATGGGGTCAAAACGAGTCCAATAGTCCCAAGAACACAAGATTCCAACTTCAATATAGGAAGTTATCGTATTTTGAAGTTTAGATTATTATTTGAATAAAATAATAATAAAATATTCAAAAATGACAAATTACCTAATGCAAGCAGATGCCATAGCAGCTCGCATCAACCGCCGATGCTTGCCATGCGCAACTGGCCCTCATGGTCACAGGATGAGGCCCGTGTTCACGGGGGCTGGCTCCTGCAATGCGAGGATGAACTGCACACCACTCGCATGTGGGGCTGCATCATGCATGACCTTAGAGTGTGACACATGACTAGTCCGCATAGGTGTCATGCTTGGACGTCTGCAGCTCTCCCCTATAAATAGGGAGGAGCCGAGCAATTTTTTTGGGAGATTTTTCGCTGTTTCTGAGCCGTTTTAAGTCCAATTTCGTCTATTCGAGTCATTTCTATCTAATTCAAGTGTGCTCTATGCAATGGAATAAACCATATTGTAAGCTTGCAACTCTAGAGTAGGGAAATGGCTTAGAGCAAGAGGAGGTTCTAGGCTCTGCCATCGGGATGCAAAGAGAGAGAAAGGGCATGGAGTAAGAGGAGGCTCTATCATCTTCCGTCAAGACATAAAGAGAAAAGCATATCATTAAGGGGAGGATCCTTTCAGCTTTCAGGTGTGTAGAGAGAGAAACATCTTGGGTAAGGGGATGTTTTGTTTGCCACCTTTGGGGGTGACAAGAATAAAATGCCCCTTGGTAAGGGGAGGTTTTGTCCACTGCCTTTAGGCATGCAAAGAGATAAACATCCTGGATAAAGAGAGGTTTAAACACCCTAGAAATGGGTAGGTTCTGTCTATCACCTTTAGACGCAATGAGACAAATGTCCCAGGTAAGAAGTGGTTTTGTCTGCCACCTTCAAGTAAGAAAGAGAGAAACGTTTTGATGCAAGAGGAGGCTCCACCCACCATCTCTAGACCTCAACGGGAGAATGTCTTAAAGGAAGGAGAAACTCAATTACTTCTGGAAACCTCAAGGGAGTAAACATTTCTGAGTTTTTTATTTTAATGCATATTTAAATAAATGCATTTGTTTCTGAATTACTTAATTTAAGCTGAATCATATATTTGTTTTGTTTTGAATGTCACACCCCGCCACACCCCTCTTGACCCGAACCCAATCTAAGAGAGTAGGCCGCAAAAGACAAAACCATCCTTGGTTTTGTTCGACGGAGTACACAACAGGATCCCTTTATGCAAAAGCAAATAGAGGAATGATAAAAAAAAAAAAAGATTAACTAGCAATCTTGGTTCATCACAATACCCACATCATCTAAATAATAACATATGGTCTCAAGCCCCAAGGGCTATGCAAGTCAAACTTCATGTTCCACATAAAGCCCATCTAGAGCACTTACATGATACCACATATAGCCCCAAAACAAAAACCACAAACAAAAGAGGGGTGAGCTTATCTCGGTAAGGATTTAAACTCATGAAAACACTACATGCATTCTCAATCTAAACATATATCACATATCCATTCTATACACGTATACATTATGAGATAATTCACACTCCATATACACATTCATGCCACATGTGCATCATGAGATAATCACATTTTATACACATTCATACCACCTATGCATCATAGTTTCATTCATAAATCATAACACATGCACAACATGTGAAATATAAAAAATCTCATAGTTCATTCACACCCTACATGAAGCAAGTATCAATATTCACATTTACCCTGTATAATCAAGTGTATCAAAACACATTTCATCCTGTATATTCAAATATAATTATTCCATATACACCATGTGTAATATAAGCATAACTGTCCCTACACAACCTGTGTCAATGAGCATTTTAATCCTTACACATACATAAATCAATCGGTGAATGTCTCACAATTGAGAAAAATAACCTTACTTATCTTAGCTGAAGCACAAGCTGACCTGCTTACCCAGAAATCCTAAAAATGAAGTTCTAAGTAGTTTGGGTAAATTTCCTAACGGGGAAAGTAGCCCCTGATAAGCTAGTGCACATGGACAAACTAGCCTGGAATCTCTTGTCTAGATAACACATCAATTTATCCCATTATAGCAAATCTTCACTTCTCACCCGGGAAGGAAACCCAACCTCAAAGGGACATCAAACCCCGTCCATGGGACATAAAACCCCTTTCATTCGGACATAAAATCAATTCGATATACCTTCGAGTGGCTAATACGAAAAAACTATGGCATCCAATTGATTAATTTTTGCTTACAAATTATTCTTATGATGTATGCAAAATGATACATACATAAGCAAATGAAAAGAAATCCATAAAAAATACAGATTTCAAACAACTAGAGCATCATATACAACCTAGACAAGTATAGTCATTTTCATGCTTAAGCTAGATCACCTTTAAGAAAGGTTCAATCAAAATGACAATTACAAGTATTTATAACCCATCATAGCCATAGAGAATTATAATCATGAGAAAAGAACAAGAAATGGTTGAAAATCTATAATAGTAGCAATTTCACAAAATTGTCATTTGGCCATTTGAATGGCCCTACAATCCGTTCAAATGCATGTCCATTCAATCGGCCTGATAGCCCTTTTGAACGCCTGGCTATTTGAAGGATCTATTAGCCAGTTCAAATGCACGTAATAGTTCACTTTTCTGGTTAGTCTTGAACCTCTCGAAATTCAAACTGAAAAAAATCCAAAATACTATATAAATTCAAAAATCATCATGAAACATTATATAATTAAAATCTAAGCCTAGAACATGATGGATCTACTCATTTTCATGCTTAATCATACCAAAAATAACCATAAATTGCATGTTTTTTCATAAATCACCATTACACATAAAGATGAAGCAAAAGCACAAATAAACTCATATTCATGGCGTTTCAAGAATGAAAACCACTCAAGGTAAAAACTCCTTACCTCTAACAAGCTTGGAAGTCCCTTAAATGAGCTTAATCCTCAAGAAAAAATTAGGGCTTTTAGTTAAACTAAATTAAAGCTAACTAATATACTCAAATCAACTTGAAAAAAAATAGATCTAAGACATCCTTATGTTAAAAATGAAATTAACCTAATTAAAGATCTAAATTAAAATTTAAAACTTGATTTTCATTGAAGAAAACTAAGAATCAAAATAGGAGAAATGAAGATAGAGGTGATTAAGACAAGGATATAAAGTTTAGGGGGTGCTTAAGGGTAAAAATGTTACCTCAACAAAGATTTCTCCTTTGGGAAATAGGGGTAAAGCAAGCCTTCCTCCTAAACATAGCCCTTCCCAATTGGCAAATGGCTAGGGTTTTCCTTTGATAGTAAGGGTTTTGGGCTGAAAATTTTGAATTATTAGGCTAAAAATATAGGTGAAAACACTCTAAGTGACCAATTAAGGGTATTTTGACTCAAAAATAAATTTAATCACACTCAAACCCACTTAGATGAATCACTAGAAGATTGAAGGCTAAAATAGAAGGCACGCCATCCCACACAGACGTGGGGTCCCACGTTGCAACCTATTCCTTTAACCAAGGAAAAAAATTAAAAGAAAATGTCTTTAAATAGGAAAAATTTTGGGTAAATCAAGCTTGACACTAATACTCTTAAAATGAAATTAAACCTTAATAAAATTATAATTAACTAACCCATAACCCCAAAATCAAATCAAACCGACAAACAAAAAAATTCACACAATTAAAAGAAATAAATTAGAGATCTTGCATTGAACCTACTCTGCTATGATGTGATGTGATATGATATGATATGATTTACTCTGCTATGTTCTACTCTATTCTATGAAAGAAAGAGTTGTTTGACTCCAATGGTTTATTAGTTTTTGAGTTTTCGCCTAACTCCGATGAAATGTTAGTTTTTGTCTAACTCCAATTATTTATTAAATTTCTATCTTAATCCGAATGATTTATTGAATTATAAGTATATGAAATATATGATTTTTTCTACCCAATGCATATATTAGTCATTAGGCAAAACTACGTTGGGATCAAATTGTATTGGACTAACATCGTAGATGTTATCTAATACGTACATAGGCAACCAATGTTACGTCAATGTTAGCCTGGTCTAAATTAGTTATAAAATATAGTTTTGTTCTGGTTAGAGTGTGCAGTGAAGCGTTGAAGCTCCGTAGTGTGGAAAGGAATGTTGCAATTCTCACACATAGAAGATACTCCTGGAAAAAAATATACTCCGAAGTTTCTAGAACCCTTGTGCCAAGTTAGGCCATCAAGATTAAGGGTCTTTGGGGCTTAGGGTGTGACAAGGAAGCAGCCCAAGCACATTAGGCAAGGTAATTCTCTAGGACAATGCAATCAAAAGCCCCATGGAAACAACTTTGGCGGGAACAACAACAATGTGCAACAAGATTGCCAAAACACCCATGCCAATTTGGCTTGCTATAAATGTGGGCAACAAGGATATTTCAAGAAGGATTGTCCTCAAAACATTCTAGGTGAAATCCCACGGCACCAGAAAGATCCTCATAATCAAGGACCAAGGCAGTAAGGTGGTTAGCAAATGAAGCTAATCAACCAAGGGAAGGTCTTTGCTATCTCAGCTCATGAGGCGGCTAATGCATTAGCAATTGTAGAAGGTATGCTTGGAATTGGCTCCCACATGCTAGAGTGTTATTTGGCATTGGTTCTTCGCATTCTTTTATTTCACCTCTTTTTGCTCAAGAGCTTAGTGTTGAGCCAAAATTGTTGTTGACTCCTTTACGTGTGTCTACCCATTCGTCTTCTCTTCGGGCAAAGGAGTATCTTGAGAAGGTTCTCATTGTGATTGAGGACATGAGTTAGTGGCTGAATTAATTGTTTTGCTTATGATTGATTTTGATGTGATTTTAGGCATGGACATGATGTCAATTTATCATCGATGTGTTGATTGTCAAGGGAAGAGAGTTGTGTTTGCTATGCCAAACATTGAGCCTTTTATTTTCTAGTGAATAAGATGTATTAGTAGCAAGTTCTTGGTCTCTTTGTATAAAGTAAGAAAATGGATCAATAGCAGGTATATAACTTTTCTTGCAAGCATCTTGGTGAAGGGTGCAACATTACCTCCTATTGAGTCTATTCCAATGGTGTATGAGTTTGCAGATGTTTTTTTCAAATGACTTCTTTGGATTACCTCCTAAGAGAGAGAGATCAAATTCAATATTGATCTTATTCCGGGAACCATTCTTATTTCTAAAGTTTCTTACCTCATGGCTCCAGCTAATTTGAAAGAGCTTAAAACCTAGCTACAGGATTTGATGGACAATGGATACATTAGGCCTAGTGCATCTCCTTGGGGCACACTAGTTCTCTTCATTAGAAAGAATGATGGTTCCCTTAGGCTTTTCATTGACTACTAGATGATGAATTAGGTCACAATCAAGAACAAGTATCCTTTGCTACTTGTTAATGATTTGTTTGACTAGTTGCAATAGGATCAAGTGTTCTCCAAGATTGATTTGAGGTCAAGTTACCATCAATTTCGTATCCAACCCAAAGGCGTATCAAAGACTGCATTCAGGACACATTATGGGAATTATGAGTTCTTGGTTATGCCCTTTGGGCTTACCAAAGCATCAACATCTATTATGGACTTGATGAATAGAGTTTTCAGTCTTTGTTTAGATCGGTTTGACATCATTTTTTGTGGACGACATATATATTTATTCAGCTAGCAAGGAGGATAATGAAATGAACTTAAGGATTGTCTTGCAAACTTTACACAAACTTTGAGAGATCACAAGCTCCATGCAAAGTTTGATCAATGTGAATTTTGATTCAAGGAAGTGAATTTTCTAGGCCATGTCATATCCAAAGATGGTGTAGCAATGGACCCAGCCAAGGTAGAAATAGTTTTAAAGTTGGAGCAACCTAAGAATGCTTGTGAAGTTCAGAGTTTCCTAGGTCTTGTAAGATACTATTGGTGATTCATCAAAGGCTTCTCTCGCATTGCAATTCCTATGACTAAGTTGGAAAGGATGAGTGAGAAGCTTGAATGGAATCAAGCATGTGAGAAATGTTTTCAAGAGTTGAAGAAGAGGCAAACTTCAATGCCGGTCTAAGCCTTACCTTAAGGTAGTGGAGGATTTGATGTCTACAATGATGCTTCACAAAAATGATTGGATTGAGTATTTATGCAGCATGGAAAGGTGGTAGCTTATGCTTCTCATCAACTCATGGTGCGTGAGCGAAACTACCCAACACATGACTTGGGGCTAGCAGTCATAGTCTTTACACTTATGATTTGGAGACATTACCTTTATAGCAAGAAGTTTGAGGTGTTTATAGTTCATGAGAATTTGAAGTATCTCTTCACTCAAAGAGACTTGAACATGAGGCAACAAAGATGGTTGGAATTTTTAAGGATTATGACTTTACCATTTCCTATCATCAAGGAAAAGCTAATGTGGTGGCGGATGCTTTGAGTAGGAAATTGGTAACTTCGATACCTTGTGTGTGTGTGTGTGCAAGATTGGCTTTTGTGTGAAGAAGCTATCATGCTCAAAGCATAGGTAACTTTGGAAGATACAAGCAAGTGGTTTGCTAATCTTTCGATAAATTCTTATTTGGTGGATAGGGTGGATGAGGAAATTTAAACAATGAGAGCTAACTTTTAAGGGAAAGCGGTGAATGATTTTGAAGAAAGGGTCGATGGAAGCTTAACTTTTGGGGGGCGGTTGTGTGTGCCAAATTCTCTAGAGTTAAAGGAGCACATTCTTTTAGAGGCACATCATTCTACATTCTCCATCTATCTAGGGGGGACTAAGATGAACCATGATGTGAAGTAGACATTTTGGTGGAGCAAGGGACATTGCCTCATTTGTGTCCAAGTGCTTGATTTGTCAAATGGTGAAAGCCGAACATCGACATCCAGGTGACATGATACAACCTCTACCTATTCCAAAGTGGTAGTGGGAGAATATGGTTATGGACTTTGTCTTAGAGCTTCCTAAATCGCCAAGTGACAATGACTCAGTGTGAGTTATTGTTGATTGATTCACTAAATCTGCTCACTTTATTGTTATAAGGACGACTACTTCATTGGATGTGTCAGCAACACTTCATGTGAATGAGATTGTTTGGTTTCATGGAGTGCCCATATCAATAGTTTTCAATAGATATCCTCATTTTATGTCTAGGTTTTAGCAAAGTTTTCATAAGGATTTGGGGATAGCAATTCATCTCAGCTCAACTTATTAACCTTAGACAAATGGGCAATCCAAGTAAACTATCCAGATCTTTGAGGATATGCTTTGAGCAAGCATCCTTGACTGGAAGGCTAGTTAGAGCAACACTTACTTTCAGTGGAGTTTACCTGCAAAACAATTACCAGGATAGTATCAACATGACACCTTTTGAGGCATTGTATGGGCGTCCTTGTCAGTTACCTCTTGTTAGAGTAAGGTTGGAGAGCATCTCCTAACCGGGCCAAAGATTATACATCAATTGCTTGAGAAGATTCTACTCATTCGGGATCGACTGCAGACAGCTAAAAGATGACAAAAGGGTTATGCAAATGTGCGTAGAAGAGATCTAGAATTTTAAGTTCGTGATTATGTTTTCTTGAAGATCTCACATTCGAAAGGCATCATGCAATTCAACAAGAGAGGGAAACTATCTCCTAGATTCATTGGACCTTTTGAGATTCTTGAATGGATTGTCAGAGTGGCTTACTGTGTGGCTATATTGCCACAACTTAATAAAATCTACGATGTGCTCTATGTTTCTCTTCTACAAAAGTATGACCCATACTTGTCCCATGTTCTTGACTTCGTGCCATTGGAACTCAAGAGTGATCTTACCTACATCGAGACACCAGTGCAAATCTTCGACAAGGAGAGGATGCTCAGGAACAAGGTGACTAAATTGGTAAAAGTCCTTTGGCAAAACCACAATATTGAAGAATTTTGGGATGAAGTCAAAGCTAAGTACCCTCATCTATTCACCATCAAATATTAGCGAATTTTAGGAACAAAATTCCTATAAAGTGGGTAGGATGTGAGATTTGTAAAGTTTTACTATTTACTATTTATTGTTTGCTTTGATTATGTGATGGTTTAGTTTAATTACAAATTTTATTGGATTTATTTTTAATTTATTTTGAAAACATTATTGTCTATCATAAACCGCCAAGTTACCACACTAATTGTTGTAATTTTTCATGTAATTCATTGTTTTGAGGAAGTTGGCCCCTCTCTAGGACTCATGTCCATCAATGTGATTGTGCCAACTTCTTGGGTCACCGACCTTCACTTTACATCTTAGATTGGTTTAGGCCTTGTCACATTCATTTTAGTCAATTTCCTAAGTGGGTTCACTTATTCCTTTTATTGAGCCCATATTAAAGCCCACTTACTTACCCTTAGTATAAATGCTCACATTAGTCATTCTTCCCATTTGGGGTAGGTTGAGATTTTTGAAGGCTTTGGAAAGCTCTACCCCCTCTCAAGAAAGAAAGTTTAATCCAAAGGTAAATCACTTAAATCTCTTCATGTTTTATTATGTTCTCACCTTCAATCACATGTTCTTTTTCTCTTAAACAGGATATTATGTCTTCTTCTCCTCAAGTTCATTCTTTTTCCCATATTTTGAAACCTTGGATCTATGATTCTTGCCTCTACTCTTGTGATTCATGTTTTGGGCACAAGAGAATGAAGGATCTATCTTATATTAAAAAATTTAAGTCTCTATTTGGTGGAAAGGTGGGTTTTTTACTTAAGGATAATGTGACCTAATTTGTTACATAGGGGATTCCTTGAGCTTGAGAAGAGATTGAAGGGTCTACAATCTAATTTAAAGTAAGGGGTTTTTGTTTGATGAGGTTTTACTTGCATTAACACCATGTTTGTGTGTGAATTCATGTTCTTGAAGTATATGAATGTGTAAGCTTAAATCTTCTTGAATGGGTATTTTAATGGTGTTTTGACATGAATATGAATGAGTTATGTTAGATCTATCATGTAAAAGGTTTAGATGATGATTATTTGAAGTTTCAGGAATTTTTATGAAGTTTTATGGAGTTTTCAAGTGGATTCAGATCAGTTTTATGTATAAGAAAAGAAATATTTTTAGGTTTCTTGGTCAACCAATTGATTGCCCTATCGAGCTAATCGATCGGCTAGTCGATCGATTGCCCATGCAGGTCGATCGAACAACCAAATGGCAGAATATGAATGCAAGCTAATCGATCAATCGCCCTGTCTGGCCAATTAATGGGCTAAATGGCAAAATGATTGATAAGCATTTCCTTATGCTCGATCGATCTCTCCTTTAGGCCAATCCATTGGCTAAGCAAAATTTGACCTTGTGCTTATTTTTAAGCCAGATTTAAATGGTTTCTTCATGTCTCTTACATGTCACTAGTAGAGTATGATCATGCTACAGTATGAATACTTGCACACATATAACATTAATTATGTATGAACCATGTTATACATACTTTAGCTCATTTATGAACATAACTACTTATGTTTACATGCACTTTTGCTTATATGACCTTGTTATCTATGTATGGACCATTTCTTATGCATGATAAGGTTGTTTATTAGTATGATTAGTTATGCTTACATGCACTTAGCATTATTCACGTATGAATCATGTCGCATACATCATGAAAATAATTTGTTAAATCATGTTAACTGTGATTAGTCATGGCATTCTGTCATTTTTTTAGATTAGTCGTATCAATGATTTTGAATGAATCAATTTTACATCTGAAAAAGGTAGGCTTTTCTGTCCAAAAGGACAAGGTTTTACATCTAAAAGGACAAGTCCCTCCCCTAGTTGAGAAAAGAAAAAAACTATAATGAGACGTATTGAGACTTCTAGAATAAGCTTCAAGCTGGTTTGTCTATGTGCACCGACTAACTAGGGGCACTTCTGGTTTACAGGATTTACCAAGTGCTTTTGGTATCTTTATTAAGGAATACAGGGTAAGCAGGGATTCAGTATCTTTGGGTACCGGGATCTCTTCATCAATGATTTATGGATTATGATGCTTATTTACACAAGTTTTGTATATGGATTATGATGCTTATTTTTATGGGATTATGCATGGATCATGACATTTGATTCTAAAGAATGTGTATGGATTATGATACTTAAATGCACAGGTTGTGTGTGTGGATTATGATGCATTAATGATATATTTGTACATGTTTTATATATAAAGGATTTGACATGCTCTCATGTTATTAACACCGGTTTTGCATAAGGTTTATGTTATGCTTCTTAAGGATTATGTTTTGGTGTTAATGTGAACTTTATGTTTTAAAATCCTTACTTAGCTAAGCTCACCTTGTTTACCTTGTTTTGCTTTGGAGTATCCCTTGGGGATCATCTATGTGCTTGTGTCATGCAAGTGCTCAAGATGATTTATTTTGTGAGCATAGAGGTGATTAGGCAAATATGGAGTGGGGGATCATTCATATATGTGTTGGGATAGACTTTAGATGACTTATGTTATAACTTTATGACTCTTAACTATATTTTGTAGGAGAGCCTTATTTATGGCATAGACTTGTTGTTGCCTTTTTGGAGGCTTAAGACTCCATCATGTTTTATGAAATTTATGTGGGTATGTGAATGACTAAGAGATTTTGTTTAATATATTTTATCTCTAGGTAATTACTTTTGCACAAAGTAAAGTACAATGTACTTGGAGCTAGCCCGGGTTTGGGTTAGAACTCACCTTGTCACACCTGCATCATCCCATTTTGGCTGGGTTTGGTTAAGGGGGCATGGTGGTGGACGTGACATCCTATCTATGAAATGAAGGATAGAGACATTGTGTACTTGGAAAAGAGGGTATGCATATGCTTAATTGGGTCAAATATTACCTAACTCTATTGTTAAGATTTACAAACTTGTACTTTGGAGAGGACCCTGTTTGATTTGTATTGTGGATTTCAAAACTATTATGTTACTCTAATTTAGCATGTGTATGTTCAAAAAGCAAATATATCTTATCTTAAAAAAATCAAAAAGTCTTCTCACTGCTGAATTCTAATAAATGGATTTATAAAATCTTGGTGCATGATACCGTATGTCATTCATCTCCTCTAGGTTGATATTCCTATGGCTAAATGATCCTTACAAGATCAATCATTCTTTGTTTGCGTTCACAATTAAAGATCTCACCCCATAAATATTCATGCCCTTATTTCGTCCTCAATCTTCATCAATGGAGAATAACCTTGGTGCCCATCACCAAAAGCTTTGTTAATTTGCTTCAGTAAGTCACCCTTGTGTCATGAGTCCCCCCTTGTTTAGGAAATCCATCTTCCCATCTACCTCTAGGAAAATTTAGTCATTCTATTACCTAGTATGATGCAATGCTTATTCAGACCATCTTCAATCCTTTACAAGTATATTAGATTGTTGCACTTTAAACTGCACAAGCATATCCCTTGTTTTAACTCACTGTCAACCCCTCAAGTCGAAGGGTTTGTTGACCCAATACTAGCACTTTGCCGAGGCCTTTCGATAGGCAAAGGATGTCTATCGATCAAACTAACACCCCTACCTTTACCTTAGCCTTTTTATCTAGTCTCTACACACACCCTAGAATGAGTTCCAGGAAGTTCTCCTCTCAGTTTCTCAACTATCCCTCTTATATTTTATTCCTTGGCCTTTGTCAACACCTTGGTTGACAGGTTGACGTATGTCGGTTCTCTGCACTAATAGGCCTATTAATAGGTTAAGGGACATGTTGACAGAACCCACATACGACTAGTTCTTACTCCTAATGAAATCTAGTCTCTTCCCACTCTCTTCCCTTGCTTCTACAGGGTCGTATAAGAGTTTTTGTGCCATTAGAATTTACTTATGCAACTATAATTAGCTTAGCCAGTTAAAACCATAAACATCCACCACATTAACCTTTAATCATGCATAATTTCTTGAATCTAGCTCTCTACTACTTTAACATGATTTTTATATCATAAAGACTCAAGAATTATTGACATGCATTAATCATGCCTTTGTTTTGTTTGTCTTCTTACTTGCAACTCTCCTCCCATGATGTCTCCCCCTCTAAAATTGTGTTCTTCTCTTCTTGGATCTCAAATCCACATAATTCCCCCTCTCTAGCACTCTAGACACCTCTATGGAGCTTAGGATTTATATATGGAAGGAGAGAGAACACAAATATATAGGAGAAAACTTCATAGTAGAGTAGGGTATTAAACTAAGTTGGTTTGCAAGGGTATCATCATAATACTACTAGATCTATCAACAAGTCGACTAGCTTGTTGTTAGACCCTTAGCCGCCGTGACATGCAAACAACCAAGATATGCATGCTTCAGGGCGAGTATGCAAAGTTTTAATAGCGATAGAACGTTGGCAAACAAATTTCCAAGTCCTACTTGGAGTGAGACTTGATGGCGGGATGAGCACCATCAACATAGAGGCAATCCTTTGTGTGTTTGACGAATGCAAAAGACTACTACTTGGAGTAGGAGATGGATGTGAGGCCAAATTCATGGGCACAAGTAGGAAGCCATGCTCAGATGTGCGGACAATAGGTTTGCGCAAGACATATGGTTGATGTGCACACTGAAGAAGGCTTGGTTGGTTGTTGATTCGTTGACAAGGGTGGGCAAAAACAGTGGCAAGGACAATGATAGCAAGCAATTAGGTAGGTTGAACAAAGATTCTATCTATTTCATATGCAATGAGCTACATCATGCAAGGGATTGCCAAAAAAAAGTTGAATGTTGTTGTTACTGAAGAGGAAAGTCTTGAATTGGATCATGAAGACTTAGTTTGTTTGGGGCCTTTACAGTGGAGGGGCTACTATGGATCATTGTGGTATCCCGTGTCCCGATTACGCTTAACCTCATAGGGTTAGGGGTAATTATATAACTTTAGTTAATTTTTTAAGGTTTTTAGGAGATTAAATTCTCGTATTTGGTTAGAGCTTGAAGTAATGTGCACAACGAATCAAAGAACACACAAAATGGAGGTTGGGCACAAAAGTTACAACCTTGGGAAGTGTGCCATATGGGTGGGACCCACTTTCAAACCCATGTGGGGTCTAATTTTGAAGGGCTCATCGATACGAATTTATTGGTACTAACATCGTGTAATTCCGACTTCGGGATAAAAAGTTATCGCGTTTTGAAGTTGGAATTATATTTGAATGAAATAATAATAAAATATTTAAGAAAAGACGAAATAGCTGACATCAGCAAGCCGAGCCGAGCCAGAGATGGAGCTGAGCCACCGCGCCGTGGAAATGGCACGTAATCACTGCCATCCACGCAATGCGGGTCCTGCGCATTCGGGTGGCGTACTGTGCAATGCGCGCGGGACGCGCTGCGAACTGTACAATGCGCGCGGGACGTGCGGCAGACGCTTGCGTCGTTTGTCAGACACGCGGCGCGGCTGCGCGTGCCGTGTGCAGTGCAGTGATGCATGTGTCACGCGTGCCAACTTTGAATTCTGTCCTACTAAAATGCACCACGTGGCATGAGTAGGTGTGCGCATATTCCGCTTTTCCCATTCGCTCGCACGATCATCTAATATAAATAGCCATTTCAGTTATTCTTCCGGGGGAGTCTTTGGAGTCATTCTGTGTCCGTTTCCTTCCGTTCAAAAAGCGTTTTTAACTAATTCGAGGGTGTTCTATGCAATAGAAGTGTCCATTCTTCAATTTAGCAATGCTGGATAAGGGAAATATACCGGGGCAAGGGGAGGTTTTGTCCGCTGCCTACGGGTGCAGAAAGGGTAAAGTATCTCCGGGTAAGGGAAGATTCTCTCACATTTTCTCATCTTCTGTTTTTCATTTCTTACTCATTGTAAGTCCTATTCGAGTCATTCAAGAGGCATTCTTAGCTAATTCGAGGATGATCAACGCAATGCTATATAAGGGAAACATCCCAGGGGCAAGGGGAGATTCTGCCCGTCGCCTACGGGCACAGGAAGGGAAAAGTATCTCCGGGTAAGGGTTCTGTCTGCTGCCTATGGGCACGGTGAGGATAAAGTGTCTCTGTGTAAGGGGAAGTTCTGCCCGCTGCCCATGGGTGCGGGAAGGAAAAAGTGTTTCCGGGTTAAGGGGAGGTTCTGTCCATAGCTTACAGGCACGAAAAAAGAAAGTATTCCGGAGTTAGAGGATGTTCTGCCCATAGTCTTTGGACCTAAAAGGAAAGATGTTCTGAGGAAACAAGCAACTTTGAACGTCGTCACTTCCGAAACTGCAGGGGAGTACGCTTTTCTGATCTTCTAATTTAACATAAGTTACATGCATGTATATTTTAAGTAGTAATATTCTAATTAAGATATATACTTTGATATATGCTTATATGTTTCTATTCAATCTACTTTGATATATTCTGTGATGATCTGAATTATACTAAAATGCTCTATTGTGACCTGATATACTCCGATCTGATCTGATTAGTATGGTCCAAAGAAATCTGATATTATCCGATAGGATCTGATATGATCCAACATGCTTTGTTGTGTGTTCTGCTCCGCTTTATGATAGATTGGAATGTGTAGTTTTGCTCACCTACGTGAGATGTGTATTTCACTGCTTTATTGACTTTCGTTGGACTCCGATGATTTATAAGATTTCAGTCTAATTCTAAATTAATTATTCGGATATAAAGTATACGTATTTTATCGTATATGATTTTCTGATGTCTGATGAATGTAGTAGCCATTAGGTAGAACTACATTCGGATCCGATCATATTGGAATAACGTCAGAGATGGTATCCAATATGTACGTAGGCAACCAACGGAACGATAACGTTGGCCTGATCCAAATTAATTATAAAATTATGTTTGTTCTGGTCTATGCGCAACAGAACCTTATAGCTTTGTAGCGCATAGAAGTATGTTATGACTCTCGCACTCAGAGTCTACAGCTCCTGGTTAGACAGTTTTAATTTTTCTGCTTATTTTATACACTCCGATTCTGTCTTCCGACCTAACCCCCTGTCTGAGTTGGTTTATTCGGGTCGGGGCATTACAATCATTGAGGTGACTTACACTTGGGGGAGCAATCTCCTCAACTACCAGGTTGATTGAAGTAGTCAAGGGGTGCTTTGTTGGAGCAAAGTGAAAAATAAACTAAGGTAGTGTGCTCTTCTAAGAAACATGAAAGATGGATTAGACTTTGGCTAAAGTGTTTTCATACTTAGTTGTGGTGTGATGGGAAGAGTTGGTTGGTTGTTTGATGAGTTCAAACAAGCAGGAGGCTTAAGATCTTCAATTGTGGCACCTGGGAAGTGGGGGCTTCGACAAGGGCGTCAATGGGGGATGCTTGTTAGACCCTTATCCATTGAATAAGCAGAGGGGTTAGACAACTTCTTAGCCTTGGCATGCGGACAGCCAAGGTACACAGGCTTTGGGGAGAGTATGCAAAGTTTTAGCAACGATGGAACATTGGCAAATAGATTTTCCGGTCCTACTCGAAGTGGGACTCAATGACAAGCTAGGCCCAATCAGCATAGGGGGAGTCCTATGCACGTTGGATGGATGTGGAAGACTCCTATTGGAGTAGGAGACGGATGTTATGATGGATTCATGGTCACATGCAAGCATCCACACCCGAACTTGTGAACAACAGGTTTGCACAAGATGGATGGCTGACATGCACGATGAAGAAGACTTGGCTGGTTGTTGATTCATTGACAAGTGTCCTAGCATGACTAGAAGTGTGATCAGAGGCATGGTGCAAGTAGGAAACATAATTACAAAGATGTATGCAAGAAGGACTACTCAAGATGGACAAATCCTAATGGAACAAGGATTTCATGCAAGAGGTGAACACAGCCAAGACTTTGGTAAGGAAAATTCATAAGAGCTAATGTAACACCCGAGAATTTTCTAAATTCCTTATACTTAGCCACATGGATATAAGTGAGTTTGACCTTTAAGTCTTTTTGGTATAATAACTTCATTTATAGATGGAGTTTAGATATGAAACTCTATTATTACAAAGTAGACATAAAGAGCTTGGTAGATCTTCTAAGAGTGCACAAATGGAAGCTCAGATGAGGAAGTTATGAAATATGAAACATCAAGGATGATTTAGGTGTACCAGTGGAAAATAGTGAATTAACCTTTGGTCATTCTAAGTACAATAACTTATTCTATGGGTTGAATTTAAACGTGAAACTTTAAAGATATAAAATAGACATACATAGCTTCAAAACGCATCTAGGAATTCATAAATCGGAGTTTGGATGGAGGATTTATGATTGTTTGAAGTTGAACCTGATGAGTAGTCATGACTTATAGACGCCTACCAATCTGACCCTTGGTCATTCTTAAGGTTATAACTTTTTATATAGGATATTTTTTGTCTAAAATTTTTGGGATTAGAAATTAGACAAAATATCTTCATAACGCTACTAAGAACGCATTAATTAGAGTTCGTATGAGGAAGTTATAGCTATCCAAAGTTGGGATTTAGTGTAGCCAGAAGTTATAGTCGGTGAGCTCATAGACACGTCGATGACCTTACTAATAGTTCAGGTAGTTTTGTGATTTTGGCTCAAAAGCCACCCAGATTGATAGTTTTAAACCAGAATTTTGTTCCTTTTTACTTACAAGTGACTTTAAGGCCTTTAGACACCATTTCTTTTGGGAAAACCTCTCTAAATGAAGAAGGAGAAGATCAAGGTCTCTCTAAATCAAGAGAAATTAAGAGAAGGAGTATATTTCTATGGAGATTAGTTGGCATCGTGTGTGAGAAAGGATTTTATATCATGAAATAGGTCGAATTTCTAGCTTTGTACTGTGATTTAACATAGAATATGTATGTATGATTTAAATTATGAAATCATTAGATATGAAAGCATAAAATAGGATTCTATATGAATTCATGTCATGGTAATGTTAAGGAAACATGATTTTATGTTGGACTACAAACCTTGATTCCATGTTTTGGTTTTGAAGTGATTACATAATATATGTTTTGATTACTTGCATGATATGAAAGCATGCGAAGAATAATTTCAAAGATTTTGTCATGATTATGTTATGATATCATGTTTTTACCATGTTTAATGATCAATTGATAATAAGAATCATCATTTATCATTATAGGAAGGTTATTTGTATAAATGATTATGATATGTCATGATATGATATGGAGTAATTTTGGGTAGTCGAGATAGTTTATATTATTTCTTCATGGCCATCGTCATGCCCATCAACACGTCTATGATGTTACCGACGTAATGGAGGGGATGACAATGCTGATATTAATGAGCATCAACACATCTATGTGTTACTGGCTGGTCACTAGCAATGAGGTCAACGGTAGGTGAGTTGTCGATGAGGACAGTTGTCCTTATCATCTTACTTTCAGTGAGGGTTCAACGAGTCAATGAGTTACCAATGGTCATCCATGACTTGGCAAGCATCAATGAATCTATCGACAACAAGTTGGTTTTGGGAGATGAGCATCAGCACATCGGTGTGTTAGGGACGACTCATTGGCTGTGAGATTGACATGTCAATGAGGGGCAAATGAGGACAGTTGTCCTTGTCAACCCAATGTCGGCAAGGGGTTTGATGTGTCAATGAGTTACCAATGGTCATTGGCGACTTGGTCAACTCATTGATGAATCCACCAACAATAAGTCAATTTTGGGTATTTTTAGCATGGGTTGTTATGAATGTTAGGTTATTATTATGAGAAGTAATAGCATGTTATTTGATACATAAATTGCAATTGTATGTGATAAATTATAATTGGATGCATGTACCTTTGTGTGTAAATAGCCTTATATTGGATCACACCCCAAGATTGATGTCTTTCAATATCTAAGGTCGAAGGAACCCTCAGTGCCTTGGCTCCTCAAGTGAGTCTTTAGACACACAGATGAAAAGATTGGTATGAAAAATGACTAAGGTCTTTCGGCTCTCTGAGAATAGGAGTAATCTAAAATAGCTTCCCTAGCCTAGAAATTGTGTTCAAATGAACTAGAACATTAAATGACTGGTCCCACACATCGCAATAGTGAAGGTTTCTATCATCATGAAAGTTGAAACTTCAACCACTTGGGTCCATGAGCCCCTGTGGGCCTTAGCTTCATAGCATGGATAGAGCAGACAAACTTTAAAATACTTAAAATCCAAATATAGGTAGTTCATAGTTTAGTGAGACAAGATTGTACTCCTAGACATGACTACCATGTCATAGAGAACATTTGACTTGCACTTATGAAGTTGGAGACTTCTGAGTGGGAGTCACGTTATGTTTGTGAAATTATAAGAAATACATATGTGAATGTTATGCTTATTCCACCTATATGTTGTGGTGTTGATGATGTTATATCTACTTCATTTATATGTGGTGATGACGATATTTTCTATTGAATATGACAATTGATGATTTTTGTGATGACGTAGTGCAATTTTGTACATGGTTATTATATATTACTTGTTTAACTATCCTACTGGGTATATCCGTATACTTGACATCCACGTGATGCAAGTTCCTTGCAGGATTAAAGTAACTTTTCAACTTTAAATGTACGACAAGGACAATGTTGTTAAGCCATTTGGCATATTTAATATCTTCTTACTTTAAGGTAGATGACTTTAGGCATGTGAGTGTTAATCTATACTCGGGTAAGACCTTGTGTGATTCAAAATATGATTTGATTTGGATTATTAATGTACTCTAATTTTATACACGTATGTTCGAAAAATAGTTGGCTCATGCCCCGAGATAACTTCTCGAATGATTAATGAAAAAATTTAAAAAAAATTATTTTTGCTATCTCATTTATAAAAATGAGTTTAAAAATCTTGAAGCGTGATGGCCGAGGACTTCAGGCTAGAGTAAGAGGCCTAAAGGGTGTTAGATGAGGTGGGACTCCTAAAGGGGGGTGCAAGCTAATTCCTAGCTGAGCTAGGATTTTGGAAATATGTTTTGGATAGGACTATGTGCCAATTTCCTAGTTGTAATGGACAAGGTCACTTGGGTGACAAATTTGGACAGAGGAGTTCTAGTAGTACTAGGCTTCTCAGGCACTCCTCTATATATAGGAGTCATGTGGCTAATTGAGAAGAGATTTAGCATAGATAAAAACAATTTAGGAGGACATTAAGTGCTAAGGGAGGCTTGGCTAGGGGCCGAGTTTGCCAAAGGGGTATTATTTTGTTGGTGCAAAGCTGTTCCTTGGGTTTGGGAGCAAGGTAGAGGGCCTTACCTTATTCGTTATAAAAAAAAGGCATAAATTGTTGAACTAAAGGTTTTGGGACAAAGCCTTTTTTCCCTATCTCTTACTTGTGCTTGGCATACGAAAAGTTGGGTGAAAGCTAACTAATTTAGCTGTTGGTCGCGTAGAGCAACCAGGCCATCATGGGGTAGATTTGTGTATACTAGTTTGTCTTCGTGACACTAGCCAACAACCTCATCATTTTCCAAAAAACTTCCCAAAAAAGTCACAAAATCAATTAGTATTTTAAAAAAAAATTGGGTATCATGAGGGTGGGTGAGTTTCTCGCCTATAAAAAAATGCAGTTAAAGCAGGTCAATATGGGCCTCTACCACCATGCCCACCCCTTAGGATCCAGGCCCAACAAAGACACTTGGAAGGGGAAGCTTTAGTTTGGGGAGTAGGAACCAAAGCCCTAACCCTAATTGGGGAGTAGGAACCCCCTCCCCTAGGATATAGGCCCAGCGGAGACACTTGGAAAGGGAAGCTTCTGTTTGGGGAGTAGGAACTCCCTCCCCTAGCGTCAGCCTTCACTCTGTAGAGATGCTAGGGAGAGGTGGGACCTCAGTGTAAAAAAGGGATAGAAAAGGTTAAAACCCAAAGGAGGAGGTGGAATAGGAGGTCGGGCCAGTTGTTGGGGATGGATTGGCGGGTGGCGGGGGCGGTGCCAAGGAAAGGAAGGGAAGGCATATGCTAATGGCACACCAGTGCCAACACCACTAGAGAAGAGGCAAGGAATGGAGAGGGGTAAGAAGAAAGTTGGGTAACATAAAGAGATTTAAGATTTTCCTTTTCTTGGGGTAAGTGAGAAAGGAGGAGTAGAAAGACGGGTATTCAACATAATAAACAAACCAACATTGCCGTTCAAAACGGCTCCCATGGTGAACTAGGCAACTTTTTAGTAAGTTCTAAAACTTTAGTTACGACGAAAACCAAATCAAAAGTAATTGAACAAAACTCTTTATGAATGAAATGGATATGAAGTGGGTACAGATCGAGACAATCCAGTTGTAGGTTCTTAAAATTATGAGCCGGGTTATTTGTGCCTCATTCATTTTGATAAATCATAGCTTTTGCAATTACCTATTGATTTTAGCTTCTCTCAATGTAATAATTTAGGGGTTATTTGGCAAGTTATTTGAAAAGAAAATAAAAGAAACTTTAAGTGTCTTTTTCCTCTCCAACCCATCTTATGAGAAGGGATAAAGAGAAAGTCCATGACCCTTTTCTTTTTAAATGGCTTACCAAACAATACCCCTTGAAGCTGTATAATTACTGCTGCTATCAAAGAATTTTATTGCTTAATTTAAACGAATGCAAGGTGCCATGTTATGGTAAAAGGAGGTCAGGTGGGCTGTGGTGACAAGTTTTAGAGAATCTTTAAAATGGGGTAAATAACAATTTTGTGGGGTGTAAGTATTCTACAATAATAAGTATCTTGGGCAAAATGAGAAAGTAAGGGTAACTTCAAGATTTTCTTTATCTCTATCCTAAAAGCAAGATGGGATTACTTGCTCAGGTGGATAATTAGGAACGAAAGTATTTAATAAGTCAATAAGAATAAGAAAAACACAAAATACACAATGTACAATTCACCTCAAAGCTTCAAACCTTAATTCAACAACGACCCATAAGATTGCATCAGCAAAAATATGTACAAAAATTACAGACAAGCATTAATTCTTCCTATCGAAGTACAGGAAGAGATCGATAAGACGTACTCATCGCCTCCTACGCTTGGAATTCACTTGCAAGGGACTCGTTTTGGCATAAACGTAGGCTATCGGCAGATACCTCTTCTTCCGCCGGCCGCCCGTTTCTCCGCGTCTTTGTCGATAGTCCGCCACCACCGCAGGAGAGGTCATCGTCTTAGGCCGTACTTCTTCCTCCTCTTCTTCCGTTGGCTCGCCAGAATCACCGCTGAGTTGCACCAGTTGCTGGGCAGCCATTATCTCGGCCTCCTCTTCTTCTGATATGGGTGCCCATGTTGCACTCAGAGCCGATTCCGCCATGGAAGACACAGTTTCTTCCTCTTCTTCTTGCTGTAAACAAGGTTTTCTGCCATGAAAATCAGTCATTTTGGGGGGAGGGTGCAGGGGTGGTTGTTCGTGGTTCATACGCTGGCTTAGATTGGCTGATGCCAGGGCTAAATAGGGAAAGAGCGCGTCCTTTATATAGGTGTTTGGCCAATCGGGCCCGGGCCTGTAAGTCGGTTTGATGGGCATGGCGGTGGGAGCGTGTAGGAAATGACGTGTATGCCCTTCTCTCAGTCCCCAAAACGTTGAACATTGAGCGGTTAGAACTTTAGACCCATGCCGTGCATGACGGTCCGCGGTTCCATTGGGCCGTGCTCCCCGATGGGCCGGATTCAGACAAAATTTTGGGTCCATGTTCAAATTTCTAGATTTTGTGCTATATATCCTCCGTTATCAACGAAAAATACTTCCATATTACAAATGGCATTGGCTACTTCTAATATAAGTGCATTTGTATTGTAAAATTTTAGAGCCTTATTAAAGGGTTATTAGGGTGTGGAAGTTTTTAGGAATGGAAGTAAAATATTTGGAATTAATTTTATTAATTCAGCATCAAATCAAAATTAAAATTGGTAATAAATTTTTTTAGAATAATTAAATTCAAATAGAACTTTAAACCTATTTCTAAAATTTTAAATTAACATAACTCTCTTCTTCGAACTCGATTCTTGGTACTTTGTACTTATATTGATGAGTCTTGTTGAACAAGACCCTATATGACATGCTTCTCAATGCTCAAATCGACATAAAGAATAATATTTAAAAAATAAAACTCTTTAATTATGAAACAATGAAGTAGAATACTAACTTATCCTAGGTTCTCATTGAAGTATACAGTATGTGTCATTTGTATAAAAACAAATAACATAAGATAAAAGATATTCATTAACCATTTTAGTCCAACATAACACCCACGACATCTATATTGAATATAGTCTCAAATCCTAAGGCTACAACATGTCTAAAGTCGTCATATGATATCCAAAGTATGAAATAAAGTAAAGTCTAAGATCATTATATCATATACCAAGTCTAAAATAACCTAACATCTAGCCCTCTCTTATGGTGCATGTTTATCCTCCAACTCAACATAAAGACTATCTGGAGCACTTGCATGACATAGCATATAGCCGCAAAACAAAATCACAACAAAAGAGGGGTGAGCTTAAAACGAGATATAAGGTTATGATAAGACTGCATGCATTATTTTCATGAAAGTAAATTTAAATATGCATTACGTATCAATTCTCTACACCAGTACATGATAAGATAAATCACATTCTATATACACATTCACACCACATGTGCATTATATGTTCATTTATAATTTATAACACACATGCACACCCTAAATAATCATTCAAATTTCATGATTTATTCACATCCTGTATGGGTATCGATATTCACATTCACCCTGCATTATCAAGTGTATCAAACCACATTTCATCCTATATGTTCAAGTGTAATCATTCTATATATATTATGCATACTGTAAGCATCATTGTCCTTACACAAATTATGTCAATCAGCATTATAATTTATACACATACCTAAATAATTTGGTGAATGTCTCACAATAAAAAAAATAACCTTGTTTATTCTAATCAGAGCACAAGTAGACCTATTGTTGAGGGCCAAGATCAACTGGGTACAAAAGAGTAACTATTCATGAATTTACATAATTACAAAATACAAGAAGGTTTAACATGCCCTAACAAAATTAAAGTAGTGTATGTACATAATTAATATGCATAAAAAAATTAACAAAATAAATCCTAGCGTAGATCTTTCGAAATTCTACATGCAAACTTTATTAACATCATTTTCTTTGTTGAGACCTGCAACATGGTGGTGAGTATAATGATGCTTAGTAGATAGAATTAAATTCTACTAACATGCTATAACATAAAATATATATAATCAAAGATGCATAAAATATTTTTCTAATAATTTATATTCAAAAGTCGACTCAAAATAATATTATCAACTAATAGAATCCAACACACTTCTCATACAAAAAGTCGGATAAACAATCATTCACATAATTAGATAGAATTGGATAAAACATTCTTAACCAGAATCAAATAAATAATCATTCACAGAATGTCACTGATAACAAAGCGACATACACTCGTGCTCATGGGGCAATAGGATCAAAATGAAAGAAATCTTTTCACGATATCTCATTTCATGGGTGCGCCATCTACCTTAATAGGAATTACTTAGTAGTCATAACTTTGATAACTTTTAGATTTTATACCAAATAGCTACCTTCCAAAATCGATGATAGTTTTGGGGCTTTATACCAAATAACTACCTTTCAAATTCAATGAAAATCAATTGTAATATCATTCAAATAATACTAATATATTTAAAGTTTGCATCACAATGAAATCCATTTTAGAGGTGTACAATACACTATTATTTTAGTGTTTGTCTGCCTCCTAATAAATATCATCTTATATTTTAAAATAATCTTTTATGAAAAAAAAATAAAATCGTACGATATAATTGTAGCACATAATTAAAGTTTAAACCACCTACACTTCGTTTTTGAAAATTGACTTGATTAATGGCCGGCAGTCGGAGCCTTGTCTCATTCCCTGGCTTAAGAGTGGCAGGCGGAACCTCCCTTCATGTTGGTATAGGATCTCCTTCCAGGCTCAAAAGTGATAAATGGAGCCTCCCCTTTCATAGGGAAGAATTCTTCTTCTTAACCAAAACTTAAAAGTGTTGGGCAGAGTCTCCCCTTAAGCTAGGACGTTTTCTTCCTCCCAGCCCGAAAGAGGAGGACAAAGTCTCCCTTTACCCCAGGTCGTTCCCCCTTTTATGGTAGTTAACTCGAAAAAGGACCCCTTTATGATGTACAGTGCCCTCAAATTAGCTAGGAACAATTTTTGAATAGAAGAAATTAGACAATAAATAGCTTAGAAATGAGCATTTAAAGCTTTAAAGCGAACAAAGGTCAAAAGGGAAGAGGGGAGAAAATAGTGTGAATAGAAGCTGCCCCCTCCCAATTTATAGAAAAACAAAACTGTTGGATGCATGCCAAGTGTTGACGCACGCGCATCAATGGCACCCATGGCCTGCCCAATGGTAGGACATGGGTCACCATGGCCCTACTAGTGCAGGCCTTGGCTGGCATGTAGCAGCGTGTTAGTGCTGTTGACGCCATGGGAGTCAGCAATGTTGACGTAAATTTAATTTTTTTAAAATTTTGTTTTTAAATCAAAACAAAATTTATAATTTTAAATGGGCATAATTCCTTACCCCAAACTCGAATTCATGCATTCTTAGTACTGTTAGACTTATATAAACGAGCCCTTCGAAACAAGACTACACAAATGTATGTTTTCTTGCTAATTTTAAGTAGACCCCCCCCCATGACACACTTCTCAAGGCGATAACCTACTATCCCGGTGTTTGATTGATGCAATCTTGGGCTCGATACGTTCATCTCTTTGAGTCATATTAAATACTTTAAGATTCCTCCGAATGAATTAAGCTCAAAATGGTCCAATTTTTAGAAAAAAACGGTTATTAAGCCCTAAAACTCTCTTATGGGCCCAAAACATAAACATTAAAACTTCTGGGGCATTATACCTACTCACCTTGGAAATCCTAATAATAAAGTCCAAATTCATAAAAAAGAAAACTAGAGCAGTTTGGGTGAATCTTTAGCGGGGAAAATACCCCGTTGTAAACCAATATATATGGACAATCCAACCTAGATTTTCATGTCTAGAAAGACTCATCAATTTAACTCATATAACATTCTACTCTTTTCACCCGAGGAGGGAACTCGTCCTGAAAGGAACGTAAAACCCTGTCTAGTGGGCGTAAAAACCCGCCCAATTGGATGTAAAACCGATTCGATAAACCTCTGATGCGGCTAATCTAGAAAACTATGACATTCAATTGATTAATCATGGTTAAACACGAATAATATTCGCTTAGAAGTCATTTTCATGATTCATGCGATATAATACATATGTGAGCAATGTTTAATAATTGTAAATATAGGTAAACATACTTTAATCGCTCCTAATATGAAATATGGTTCATTTGTGACAAATAAAATCATATAAGCATAAGTAAAAATATACATACATAGTTGTGTTCATATTTGAGCTAAAACGTGTGGAAATGGTTTTATTTATAATTAATGTAATATGTGCAAACATTCATAATTCATTATAGTTATAATCTACTAGAATCATGGAGTAAATATGAAAAAATTATCAAAATCTCACTTAAAATTACGCATATACTTATTTATTCCATAATAACTTAAGTAGATATTTTAGCATAATCATAACATATAACTTGTATAATTTAGGAATATAATAAATAAACTCCAATCAACGTAAACATTTACAGATATCTAAATCATAAGATTAATTAACATATAAATAAATATCATATGAAAATAAGTATGAAAAATAATTTTCATGATTTAATTAATGAGATTATGCAGTTTTGCCAGAATCGTCAACCTTAAAATTTACGACTATGCTATTCACTTATTGTGCTCTAAACAACTTGAATTTTTTTACAGCATGTTTATAACATATATATCAATCTATCATAAAAAGAAGGAACTAAAACTCATATATTTTTATCCTTAAATATTCTAAACACAGAAACATAGAGTTGTTTTGTTGTACAACATGTATTTCAAAAAAAAAATTAATACATATTATTTTGAAAATATATGAAAAATTAGTCTATTCTTAAAAAAATAAATGAGAGCAAAACTCAAAGTAAAAGTATCAAAAACATAAACGTGAATCCAAAATAAAGAACTATTTAAGCCATTTGAACAACTGACCACTTGAACAGCTTGTCATCCTATTCTAAAGGCTGGCAGTTAGATCAGCCCATAGACAATCTAACGGTTAGGATATAACTATCAAAAAAGTCATCTTATACTTCACAAAACCAATCCGAAATTCTTCTAAAAATTAATAAAAATTACTTAAACTTTTTAAAACTTCATATAATTATTACCTAAGCCGAAAATATTATAGATCTAATATTTTTTATGTATAAAAATATTAAAATAATTATAAATTATATATTTTTAATAAATTATAATTACACCTTAAGAAGAATTAGAAGCTCAAAGAAACCTACAGTAATGACCTTTCAAAGAAGAAAACCTTTTAAAAAAAAAACCCCTGATCTCTATTAAAATTGTAAATCCCATTAAAGAGCTTTAATCTTAAGAAATCCTATTCAAAAATAAAAATTTTTAATTAATTTTTATCAAAACTAACTAAATATTTAAGCTATGACTTAAACTAGAAAGTATGGATGTGACGTTTTGCACCAGGGAAGTTCATTTCTCTTTCAAATGGGTTTAAATGGTCTTTTTACTCGTGGAAACACATTGCTAGATATGCCCTTTATTTTCTTTATAGTCAGTTTTCAAATCAGGTATGTTTATTAGTCATTTGTCGCCACATGCATCCTCTCTAGTTAAGTCCAGGGATGGGCCTGATTCACGTGATAACCTGACCATGGGAAATAAAAACTGGGCTCAAAATCGAAAATTGCAGCTCTAAACTCCAAAACTTTTATGTTTGGGCCTATTTTCCTTTGGTTCCTTTTACTACAAGTTCAACTTCACACTGATTGGGCTCCACACGTTGTGTTTTTATAAAATTTAACCTAACCTAACCGAACAATCTATAAATTGAAACAGGAATTAATATTTTATTAAGTTAGCTTTATTTATAAAAAAAATATTTTTTTATAAAAATTTATAATACTTTAATTAAATAAGGTTTTATAAGCTAATTACAAACTTGAGTTGATTTTTAGTTTTTTACTTGTTAAACTGGACCGACATAAGAATTACTCGAGCTATATTTTAAAAAATAATATTTTTATTAAATAGTAAAACTCATATTTAAGAGAAGAGAAAAAATTATCATAATATTTTTTTAAATACCTATCAACTTAAAATGAACAAAATAAAATTATTAATATTTGCCAAACTAAATTATCAATGTAATAATTTTATTTTGTCAAACGAAACTATTAAGTTCTATTTGGATTGAGGGAAAGCAAGGGAAAGAAAAAGATTTTATTTAAAATTCTTCTGTTTTCTTCATTTGGTAAAACATAAAAAAAAAAAGTAGGGTACAAAAATGGGAAAAAGGGTGTAGAAAAGGAGACCCAAAATTTTCTACTCCTAAACCTGTGGATTACCCGAGATCCACGAGTTGAGGGTTGGAGCTTATCTCCACGCGAAATAGTGTTCTCTCGTCATCTTGATCTTCTACCTTTTGATCTCGGGTGGAGTAATTTCAATGGGTAAGGCCACCTTCTTCCCCTGCTCCAAGAAGCCGCACAAAGAGGTCGCCTCCCCCATTTCTCTCTCCTCCCACCTTGCTACAGCTGGTGAAAACTTTGCCTTTACCATGAGTCTTTGTATTTTTTGTCTCTTTTTATATTTATCCCGTTGATGCTTATTTGCACATTGTTCACAAAGATTTGTGTTTTATAATATATGTGCATGCCGCGGGTTGCTTTGGATGTTTTGTGGATATAAAATTTTTGTTGTGCTTTTTTGGTTTTGTGTTTGAAGATCTACCTGTAAATTTAAATTATTTATTCTCAATAGATCAGGTAATTTCCCATTCTTTTATCAATTTGGTTCTAATCATTTTTTTTTCTTTCATTATTTACTTATTTATTTCTTATCAAGCATTGAGGAATTATAATTTTCATTAGACCTTCGTTTTTTAAGGCGGATCTTAGTGGAGAGGCAATGGTCTGTGTTTTAAAATTATTTGCTGCCACTTCTATTCTTTAGTGACAAGAAATTATAAACTTTTCAGCAGACCATAATTTTTATCTAAGTGGAGTATGATAGACCTGTGTTTTATTAATCACCAAAGAATAGAAGTGGCACATATGCGGATAAATTTGTACTTTCTCCTTTACTTTCTTTATTCAAACAGTAAATTTTTTTCAAAAGAATCCCTTCATTTATCTTTTTATCCTGCATCCTTCTTGTCTTTCGCTTTCTTTCATTTTTCCTAATCCTAGCAAAGCCTTACTTTCGTACGGAAAAAATATTTTTTTTAGACGCAACCCGACCCGAATAATCTCGGGTCGGATCGGGTCCCATTTTGAACGCGGCCCTACCAGACGACGGTGAAATATTCATAAAATTCTGAACTGACGAAAATAGCCTCACCTTGCCAAAACCCTCCCCCTGCAAAACCCGTGCTCGGCAAACCAAGACTTTCCGAAACACGGCGAGCTGCGCAGGCGACGGCGGCGGCGGCGGGGCACGGTGGAGTGGGAGGCCCGAGGGGGCGAGGAGAATGGCGGTGGAGGGGGAGAAGAAGTCTTCGGAGAGCGCCCCCCAGCTGGCCCGCTTCCAGAAGTTGGTCCTAAGCGGGGACTACGTGCAGCTCCTCAAAGATTCTACCTCGGTCATTTGAACTCATTCATTCCCTTCTTCTTTTCTTTGTTCATCACTTGTTGTTCATTTCCATAAAAATCGTGTCTAGAAGCTGTTGATTTGATATTTAAATTCTGGGTTTGTCTGCAGAGGAAGAAAGTTACAAACTTGAAGAGAGTGAAGGACACCTACGATAACCTCGCTGATTACATCGGCACCTACGAACCGCTCTTGTTCGAGGAAGTCAAGGCCCAAATTGTCCGAGGAAGAGACGAGGAAGGTAAATTCCTCTCTTTCTCTCTCTCTCGCTCTCTCTTAAATTGATCCTATTATATATGGACCGAAATGAATAATGATGTTGATTAGTGTTAATTTATTGGAATTATTTGTGGGTTAATAGAGACTGAGTGGCAGAGGGGGGCGGTGGTTACTTGTGGGGAAGCAAATGAATTTCACTTAGTCTCAATGGGTGTCCCCCCTGAATTCGGCATGGAAATTTCGGAAAATGATCTTCTATTGCTTTCCAACGAGAAGGTAAACAAAGTGGATTGCATCTTGGATTCCTTTTTTCGTTATGGCTACTGTTGAAAGTAGTTATGTTATATGAGGGGTCATTTTGCAGTTTCAACAGGGGATGGTTCCAATTACATATGGTTTCGCGCTAGTGGAGTTTCGTGAAAATCATGTTGATACAATTACGCTTAAACTTCGGACATTTCTGGGTGGAGGAGTCAAGCAGATTGATGTGGACAAAATCGAGTCGAGCCCAAGGTTGTCACGATTGCTCTCTGCACTTAAGGCAGACAAGAGTATGCTGTGGATACTGAAGGTGATTGTTCATTTCCATTGTATAATTGAGCATTTGCTTATCTCTTGTCCTAGGTACTTTATCCTAGGAACATCTTTGCAATACATTATTGTACCATTCTATTATTTGTCATTAGCAATTCTATTCTTGCTTAAGGATGTTTCTTAAGCATGGGTGGATTTGGACATACAAGCAAAGTTTATTGAAGTAATGGCTTTTGATACAGCCTAACAAATGTTAATACATGTGTATTTTATTCTCCTGTTTTTTTTTAACTTATTTTCTTAATATGTTCTACAGATTACTAGTTTATCAACAATAATGCGTGAATATATAGCACTACACTCTGTGGGAACACTTCCTTTCGAAGATTTGATATTATCAGCCAAAGAAAGAATAATGGATGATGGCAACGGCAATCGTGCCTGGCATGTTCCGAAGCCTCTGATGGAGTTTCTTGTGACTAATCACAACACATCTCAGTTGGAGGCGATACATGTGAGTTTCTTTTATTGTCCATGAAGATTATTTGGTGTGTATTAGTGTGCAGAAGGGAGGCCTATTGTCATCTTCTTAGTCATTTTAGTTGATTTTTTATTGCAGGCTGGACTTTCACGCAAAACTTTTGTCCTTATTCAGGTTTACTTTCTTTCTGATTTGTTACTCTCCTGCATTGCATATAGTTGTCATTTTCTCTTGTTTTTATCCATCTAATGCTTGCTCCTTCTTTCATGTTCATATTGTTCTTTTGACACTTGATTGAGGAGGAGTTGTAAGTTGATTAGCTCATTTATTGTTAGATTTATAAGTGTTTGTAAAGATAAGAGTTGTCATAGATTTAGATTAGTTGGGGCAGCTTGACCCTTGTTGAACAGCCAGACCAGGCTTTGCCTCCTGATCTTTTTGGCATTTAAAGTAAGGGTTTAAGCAAAGTTTGATCACTGATGAGAGCGAGGTTTTCAAATATTCTTGGATACATAAACACGTCTGTAATTTGGAGAGAAATTCCTTGATCTCTCTTCTGGACCAAATATCACCAATATTTCGTCCCTTGAGTAATAAAAAATAAATCAACTGTGTTACCTTCCTGATATCTGGTGAATATGATCTTTTCTTGAATTGGTCCTAGAGTGGGCAACCAGATTTCTTTTTCTAAGAAAGTGGCAAGAGATAAGACTGGATGGTTACCAGAAGAATAAAAAGTCTACCAGGAATGGTGGCTTCAACACGTGTCCCTTGATGTGGAACCATGGATGTGATAGTGTTGCATCTTTGGAGTAGCAAGTCTTGTATTTTCATTCTGGGGATTTTGACTCAGATGGGAAATTTTGAGCAACAACTAATAATCTTAACTAGATGGTCACAATTTACATAATCCTGTCCACATCGTCAGTTTTTTATGCATGATAAAGAATAAAAGGCTCCTAATTAAGACTGCCAAAATCTTGCCAACCCTGTGGGGATCAGGGGGAAAATGATTATTTGAGCTGTTCTTGATATCTTTGAATTCTTCTTTATGTGATTATTCTTTTTTTTTTATCATTCCTCTTCGAATTTGAATAGATTTAATCTTGTATTAATGTAGCGATGGTTATAAGACTTAAATGGTGCTTTTAATATAACTAGATAAGGGACTAGTATTTATTATATCACAATAAAGACATGAAGGAGCTAAACCACTAGTATGTTTTCATGAATTTCATGTGTTTTACGTTTGTTTATCCAATGGCTCAAGTCCATCGTTTACTCGTTATTGTTTGAATTTTTTCAGAAAAAAACTAATCGCACTGAGTAGTGATTGGTTATAATTATTTCTACCTCTTAGTTTTATTGTGTCAGAAAATATATCTTTTCTGGTGATGTTTAAAAGAAGAACATGAGATTATTGCGATATATGGAACAGTAATATCACAGCCAATTAATGCCATGCTTATTGTCTTTAATCAATATAGCTGCATGATCTGGTTCCCCTATGGCCGTATTGAACACAATGATATACCCCCCATAATGTTGCCTATTTGTGTATTTCTCTGCTAGTTTACCATTTTGCAGATTTCCTACTTAAATTTTCTTTGTTGGTTGCAAACTTCCCCTCGTGTTAAAATCTCTACTCAATTTTATGATCTTACCAATTTCGTCTCTAATTTCTTTATTTTGAGAAATTTCCCCTTTTCAAGTGGTAGCAATTTTTTCTAGATAATCTGTTCACTATAGCCATTTTTTTTATCAATTATGAAAAATGGTCATGTAAAACTATAGATCATGATACTTATATATTATTTTTTTATGGTCTTCACGTGATATCTAGTGAACTTAGAGATAACCGTAAGTGATGTAAAAAGAGGGGATAGACCAGATTAAAATCCTTTGTAATACTCTGGTTAACCAAATCAAGGGCATAGCCTGTCATGGACTCACAGTCTCTCTCCTTCAACAGAAAAGAAAAGAAATGAGAAACTAGATTTAGAACTCTATGAAGTTCCCATACTAGTTTTAGGAGAGGGCCCCTTAGGGGTAACTAAATAATGGTTTCCCATATTCTATTAAACATCATACTTTGCATTGCAGTACAGAAATTTGGATTGCGGCAGGGGTAATTTGCTATAACATTAGAAAAGGAGTCATAGAAGATAAACTAGAGGGTGGAATGTATAATTAAACCTCCTTATGCATTGCAGTTAATCACAAGAACTAATTGTGATAAGATGATTAGCAATTGACAAAGCAAAAGTGAATGAAGGGGTCATTTGTCATGATGTCATAGAAGAAAGGAGAATGTGCAACATAATAAACATGAGAGGGGAAAATTCAATTAGGCTAAATGATTAGTTGGGGGGGAGGGCAGGGGTATATATGCCAAAAACTTTTATTTTGGCGGAATTAATCAAGCTATGAGTTGTGACGTCTATGACCATCTGTTTATAGTGATTATGCAAGATTTTAAATCTTAATTTTTCAGGTTTATTAGGTGTGCATGCAAATTGTTGGGAAAAGGGTGCTACTTGATTATGATTATTATTAGGTAAAAAAATGTATACTTTCTGGTATTGTTAGAAAATATGCTACCGAATAGCATGCTATATGGCTGTGGTTACATGTATTCTATTACTAATTCTGTAATTTATTAACAGTGATGAAGAACATACAAAAAAGAATAAAAAAAGGAGAACATGAGATTATCACTTGATATATTCACTGCTAATTAATGGATGCTTTTTATCACAAATTCAAATAGCTGCTGGAACTGGTTCTCCTGAGGCCATATATAATTCCACTTAATGTTTGTCATGCATTATTCTGTACTTACATAGCTCAGCATGTTTATCAATGTCAAAACCATAAGAGATAGCATTTAATTTATGTATTCCTTAAGATATTTGAGCTATGTACAACTGAAAATATTCATGCCTATCAAGTACGACAATTGTCACGGAATTTATAGTTATCTCGTCAGAAGGAAAACAGGATTTGGAAAAGGAAGTGGAAACGATAAACATGATCTTTGCTGGGGTAAAATTTGCACTAGAGAAAGGTTTCCTGGAGAAGTATTGCACATGAAAGGCAGTAAAGGGAAGTGGGAAAGAACGTAAAGACAAATAGTCTTAATACCTATTACTGTATCACCTTGAATGGAGTTAGCTAAGAGTGTCCTCCATCCTTTCTATCACATGACTTGAACGCATATGCAGCATGTTTACTACAACCATTGTACTGCAGATAGGGCATGCAGAATGCAAATTGATGTTTATTATTTATGATTATGATTTTCCTAGTTCTTTATAATGTTTAGACCATGTCTATTTGTTCTTTTAGGGCCCTCCAGGGACTGGAAAAACACAGACTATTCTTGGGCTTTTAAGTGCTGTTCTACATGCAGTTCCATCGAGAGTGCAATCCAAGTAACTCTTCAAAATTTTAAAATTTCACTTCACAACCTTCACAAGATTTTGGCACTTCCAATTGAATCTGTGACCATATTTAAACTTTTTTGGTATCTTCTAATTTTGTTGACTAAACAATCAATAATTTGTTACCTATCTATTTTCATATGACCAACTGATTTTAACAAATGTAGGGAAGGAGCCCCTGACATGCGACGCAGGCCAGAATTACCAATTCCGGAGAAGTAGGTCGTGTTTGTTTACAGTTCTTTCCTACTTTATCTGTGTTGTTTTGATGTGAACCGAAAGGGTATGGGGGAATAGTAAGAAAGATAACTTCTGATTCATTGCCATTTTAGCCCCAAATTACATAGTTTAATAGGAGAGGAAACATAAATGCTAATTACTATCCTAGAGAAAACCAAGGAACACAATATAGTCCCCATACAATCTAATTAATGACATGGGAAGGCTAAAGGTCACAATATTCCACCACTCTGCTGGGGCTTGGCCTCAAGCTGACCAATCAGGGAAACGCTCTTTGAATTCGGTAATGGGCAGCCAAGTAGCATCTTCAGGAGGATAGTGAAGCCATCCAACCAAAACCTCAGAAATGAGGCGACCGTTACGTCGAATGTGGCGCTCTTCCAGAATGGTCTCCGGAATCAAAGGAGGGGCAGTGGGGGTAGGGGTGGCATAACTGGGCTAGGAAGAGGCATTGGGTCACCCACAAATTTCTGGAGACGGGAAACGTGAAACATTGGGTGAATTTGGGCCTCATGTGGCAGTTATAAACGATAAGCCACCTTATCGATACGTGCAAGAATTGGATAGGGGCCATGGAAGCAGTGGGCAAGTTTCTCGGAAGCAGGTTGCTGGACAAAAGTTTGCCGATAGGGTTGTTGGCGTAGATAAACGAGATTGCCAACTGCAAATTCCTGATCCACATGACGACAATGATAGACATGATGCATCCGATTTTGAGAGGCTGTCAAATTGCGGCGAAGCTAGCACAAGACTTTATCTTGAGTCTATAAAGTGTTATCCACCGCACCCATCGAGGAGCGAAGTGGAGTATAATGAAGGATAGTGGGCGGAGGACGACTGTAGAGCACCTGAAATGGATTGTATCTGGTAGCCGTATGATAGGCGGTGTTGTAGGAGTACTCAGCCCACGCAAGGAAGGACAACCAAGTTCATGGTTGGTCCCGAGCAAAACACTGTAAGTATTGCTCCAAACATTCGGTTGAACACCTCACTTTGACCATCGGTCTAGGGGTGGTAAGTGGAACTCATACAAAAGGTAGTACCATGCATGCTCCATAAGTCTTGCCAAAAGGAGGAAGTGAAAACCCGATCACGGCCACATGTAATAGTCTTGGGCGTCCCATGCAAGCGAACAACATCGGGAATAAAGATTTCAGCAACACTCTTGGCAGTGTAGGGGTAGGAGAGCGTAGAGAAATGATCAACCACTATGAGAATGACCGATTTTCCCTCAACCTTGGGCAAGGCCTCGATGAAATCTACGCTGATATCTTCCCATACGTGGTTGGGAATTGGAAGTGGTTGAAGCAGGCCTGGTGGTGGTATCACTTTTGGCTTTTGGCGCGTTGACAAATATCACAGACGACCACAAAGCGCTGAACATCTCTCTTGAGCCCTCGCCAAGTAAAACACTGGGAGACCCATTTATATGTCTTGAAGACCCCCTCATGTCCAGCAATAGGAGTACTACGGTGAAGATGGAGAATATCGCACTGGAGGGATTCTGAACGAGGAACCCATAAACACCCTTGGCGGATAAGAAAACCATCTTGCAAAACAAAATGAGGTGAAAATCGATATGGACGCGTCATGGAGGCATTCGATAAGGCGAACACACTCAGGGTCGGAGCAGTAAGTAGCTTGTAAGTCTTGAAGGAAAGGGAAAACAGGACCGGAAAGAGCATGCAAGGATGCGCCTTCAAATTGTCGGGACACGATTCTTGCACCCGTGTTTATAGACCAACTCGTATTTATAGCTCAAAAGCTTAGTGACCCATCTCTGTTGAGCAGGGGTAGCAATTCTCTAGTCCAAAAAATACTTGAGAGGCTGGTGGTCAGTCCGAATGATGAAGTGGTGTCCTAGAAGATATGGACGCCACTTGTCGACTGCCTGGATGATAGTAATCATTTACCGTTCATAAGAGGATAAACAACAAGAATAGGAGGACAATGCTTTGCTGTAAAAAGCGATGGGCCAGTCTTCCTGCATAAGAACGGTGCTAAGGCCTACATCAGAAGCATTGCTTTCTACAACAAAAGTTTTAGAGAAATTAGGCAAGGCAAGAACTGGTGCAAAAATTAGGGCTGTCTAGAGAGCCTCGAAGGCTTGTTGGGCATGAGGGGACCAAATAAAAGTGGCTTTCCTCAATAAAGTAGTTAGAGGAGCAGCGATCACCTCATAAGAAGATATAAATCGCCAGTAATACCCTGTGAGCCGCATAGAGCCTGCATTGTGGAAGGAGGTCAATCACGAACAACAACAATTTTAGCCGGATTGGTCGCCACACCGTCTGCAGAGATAATATGGCCCAAATATTCAATTTGGTGGCAACTGAAGGAACACTTGGATTTTTTCAAGTAAAGAGAATGCTGTAGAAGAATTTCAAAGACAATCCGCAAATGTTCTATATGGTCCTCCCAAGCAGGCCTATATATCAAAATATCTTCAAAGAAGATGAGCACGAATCGCCGTGCTCTGGAAAGTGGCAGGAGCATTAGTCAAGCCGAGTGGCATGACCAAAAACTCATAATGGCTATTGTGTGTTCGAAAGGCTGTCTTGGGTATGTCTTGGGTACATCAGAAGGATGCATACAGATTTGATAATAACTGGATCGGAGATCAAGCTTAGTGTAAAACCGGGCTCCTGTCAAGTCATCTAATAACTCCTCAATCACGGGAATAAGATACCTATCCTTCAATGTGATGAGATTGAGGGCACTGTAATCTACGTATAATTGCCAATTGCTGTCCTTATGAATCAAGAGAAAGGAAGAATAGGAGGATTGGCTGGGTTGAATGATGCCAACTTCAAGCATCTCTCGCACCAAGTGCTCAATTTCCATCTTCTGGATGTGTGGGTAGCGGTATGGGTGAACATTTGCAAGAGGAACTCCTGGCTGAATGGGAATGTGGTGGTCATAGGGACGGATAGGAGGAAGCCCACTAGGCTCTTGGAAAAGAACAACATAGTCTGCCAGCAAGGAAGTCAGGTTAGAAGGAAGTTCCTGCATGGAAATCATATCGGTTGTGGGTCGCTGTTGAACCATATACTGATGGCAGTGGTAATGAGATAGACACTTTGTAGAGACGCCTCCCAACAAACATCCAGGTGGCTGTGCAATAAGGTAAACTTTTTTGCCGGCATAAGAAAAGTCCAAACTGACTGGACTCAGCTCCGCTAGCCACTGTACCCCAAGGACCATATCAGCTCCTTGAGTAGGGAGAAGATATATATCGAATGTGTGGCTCTAAATCTGCAGCTCAACTTGGGAACACATCCCACAACTCGTGAGGCGGGTTCCGTCCCCGATTAACACATCAAAGGTGGCTGAATCTTGAATAGTATATCCCAAGCGCCATGCAACCCTGCCATTCACAAAATTGTGGGTGCTGCAACGGTCAATTAACACCGAGACATATTGCTTTTAATCATACCTTGAACTCGCATAGTTCGAGGAGTATAGGCTCTGGAAAAGGCATGCAATGTGATCTCCATATTGGTAGTATTGACAGAAATGGTTTCCTCATCTGTTGGTGGATTTGGCTCTTTATCACAAGAGTCATAACAATATAACAATGCAATGTTTTGTAACGGTGTTCAAGGGCATACTTTTCATTACATGTATAGCACATCCCCTTGGAGCGCTACTCCACCATCTGGGCATTGATGAGTCGTGTCATAGGAGTAGAGAGTGGTGGGTTCCCATGTGATGGTCTAGAAGAGGGCAAGGACTGAGGAGGAAAGGTGGAGGAAGCTGGCCGTGAAAAAGTGGGATGATGCAACTGATCCAACCGTTCGTCATAAACAAATGCCAAGCAGATGGTATCCTCCAAAGTGTTGCAAGGAAAGAATTGGATATTCGCCTTTAAATCAGGTTTGAGACCTTTGATGAATGTGGCGAGAAGCACATATTGGGCCACCCATGAACTTGGTATGACCAGGTCTCAAACTCATTGACATGCTCCTGAAGGGTGCCACGCTGGCAAGCATAAGACAAAAGAGTGTCAAATGTCTGAAACGTTGCAGAAGAGCTATGGAAAAGTCATACCAAGATGCAGTAGGATGCTGATCCAAATATTGATCGACCTAGCGCATGGTACAGCCCTCCATCTGAAAGGAGGCTACCTCCACTCGTTTGTACATAGGTGTATGATGAAATTGAGAAAATCGGTTAATGCGCGACAACCATTCATCGGGCTCATCGCCTTGAAAAATGAGACACGAATTGGTTCGAAAAGGAACTCTTTGATCGACATACGGATTGGTATCATCAATAAAATCTTCCTCAAACTCTGGTTGGTCCTCAAAAGAGGTATGCCGCGCACCCGTCCCAAGATGACCGTCATGGGTTGTGGTTATGATGGAATAATTTTGTGGGTTCTCCGGTCTAGTGTTAGTAGATAATCTGCCTGGTCCAGGAGTAGATCGGGACCCTCCGGTTCCCTTGTCGCCCGAGCCCAGAGGAAGAAAACCAGATGCGGCCGCCTTCCCTTCCCAATGGAAGCACGGGAGTGGAAGACCAGTAAGCAGTGGCTGGTAGAACGGTGCTCTGGACAGCCACGGCATGGGATCCGGTGGCAGTCCTTGAGGTAGAGAGTAATGGAGTGTGTGGCAGCGCCATGCTCACCAAGGAACTCTGGGTTGTTGGTCCAGTGGGGGGATGCAAAAGTCGAGGGCTTTCTGACACTGGATGACTGACAGAAAACTTAGCGAGCGGTGGCGGTGCGAGCGGCATGTAGAGAGAGCAGCGGCGGAACAAGCAGTAGGTCAGTAAAACTAGAGACAACATAAGTGGAGGTTGGCGGCTGTCTATCACCTATGCCGCAGCAGCTATGGCTTGGCGGTTGAGATGTTGTGTCTGCATCGCGGCCGGAGCGAGTCACGTTCTTTGGGGAAAGTGTCCCAAAACTGATATGTGGAGAGGAGCTGACAGCGGCGGAAGCTGTTAAGTGCTGGAGTTGCTCCACGAGGGCAGCGAATTGGGTTTGCTGTTCACAGCGAGTCTCCTTGACCTCGCGGCGTGATTCCTCCAAGCCACGCTCAAGATGAAAGAGACGATCATGGTGGGTGTGAGAGACGGGAGGCTAGAAATATCAGCACCATCGCTGTGTTGGATTGTCCCTTCTCTGGACCCAATTTAGGTATGTTCTTCGGTGTTGGAGGAAGGTGGTAAATTGGGTGTGGCGTGCTGCTCGTCGACCTTGGCTTTGGACCTTATCATGATGGCGCAGGATTGTTGCTCCGGTACCAATGATGTGAACCGAAAGGGTGAGAGAGGGAAAGAGAGGGAATAAGGGAATAGTAAGAAAGATAACTTCTGATTCATTGCCATTCTAGCCCCAAATTACATGGTTTTATAGGAGAGGAAATAGGCTAATTACTATCTTAGAGAAAACCGAGGAACACAACATAGTCCCAATACAATCTAATTAATGACATGGGAAGGCTAAAGGTCACAATATGTTTCCTCCTACTTCAATAGTTTCCTGCTACTTCAATAGAAATCCTCAAAAGTTGGAGAATATCATGTGCTCTTTGCTCTAGTATTTTCATGAGAATCACAGGTTTTCATCTTTCCCTTTTTTGTTACATTGTTACACTTCATCTATAGCCAATATTGTTATGAGATATGTTTATCAGTGCATAATGGTTGCTTGTTCTGTATGGCCATAATAAACTCTTAATAATTTGATTTGTTCTTAGTCTAATATGCTTCTTTGTGAGACAATGCAGATATCACCACTGGGAAAAGTCATCTCCTTGGTTAACAGGTTTAAATCCTAGAGACTTGATAATGCCCGTTGATGGTGATGATGGTTTTTATCCAACTACCGGAAATGAGTTGGTATGTAATTCAATTTGGTATGTGTACCTACGCACTCAAGCATGTTTTGGTTTCTCATAAAGTTCTAGAGAATTCATATCTTGTTATGTTCTGTCGTTTTTTGCTCAGAAACCAGAAATTATCAACTCAAACCGGAAATACAGGTTACATGTGCTGGTTTGTGCTCCATCCAATTCTGCTCTAGACGAGATTGTTTTGCGGGTTCTTAACACAGGTTAGAAGTGCCCTCACCCCAGATGTATCTGTCAACTTTTATGAGCTATAATCCATTGTCTCATGGTTTTGGTAAATGCTGTGACTAATATTCATGTGTACTTGACTTTATTAACCGCAGGATATTCGGACCATGCTTTGTGTTGTAATTCATTTTAAAAAATTTGTTGTGGTGTCATTCCGTGTTGAGGGGCAGAAAGATCTCTACCTGGATTCTTGTAGCAAAACTAACACACCTAAATACAACTTTTGTGCCCTTAAGGATATTGATTGGAAAACATTTTTTGGTCATATGATGAATGCAGTTTTAAGTGTCACTTACAATTTCATGATCAGACAAAAAAAGTATCACATAATTAAAAACCGAACGCCAGTAATGTGTTTCCATATGAATCTGCAATGACGAAAGCTCCTTGAGAATTTAACTTCAGCCTCCATATGTTTTCATATTATTTTAAGTTATTGTAATTGAAAATGGTTGTACAAGTAAATAATCAAATATAATTAGGCTTATTTTTGTATATAAACCAAGATAAGTTAAAGAGAATTAGTATCTAGCATATAAAAGATTCCCCAAATGAACGCAGCAGGCTAAGTAAGTCCTATGGAAAATGCAGTGCAAGTATGCCTGATCGCATGTGGCATTAGGACTCCTAGTGACATAAGAGCGAAGTTGAAATCAGTTGGTGCTTTCCCCAATAGCTTAAGCTTTTAGGTGAAGTTGCTAACTAACATAGAACCAAAGCCTGGTGTCAATTCCCATGGGACACTGTGTTGTTGTTGTGCACCCATGTGTGTGCTTGTGTGCTTACAATGCAGTCATAAATATATATACATTAGTTCCCTCCTTAACAGCTTCAGCTTTTAGGCTGCATGGTTAACTAACATACAGGGGAAACATAAGACACTTTTAAGCAAACATAAGCAAGTAGAAAAATCAGCTGTTGACAATTCACATCTCACAAGGTGATGGTTTGAATTTGTTGTAGCATCGACATCCTGGGATTAAGGAAGAATTTTTCATCATCTACTTTATATTATTACATTAATTGCTGATATAAAAATCCTTGATTTTCAATCTAATATTAAGATCTTGCTCTTTATTTAACTGTTCACTTGTTTGGATGTAGGCATTCGAGATGAGAATGACCATGTATATAACCCTAAAATTGTGCGAATTGGCTTAAAGCCTCATCACTCTGTTCAAGCGGTGTCTATGGATTACCTAGTGAGTAAATAAGCTTACAATGTTCATTTTATCTCAAACTTCAATCAAATTATCGACTTTTTTTTATCATGAAGGTGGTTATTGTTTTTAGGTAGAGCAGAAACTTGCAAGTATGGACCAAAAAACAGCTGTGGCAGGGAAATCTGCAATGCCAGATCGAGATCGAATTCGTGCTATTATCCTTGATGAGTCAGCAATTGTTAGTGGAGCTATTCATGCCTATCTGACTCTGATTGACATCAGCATAATCTGACCATCACAGCTAAATTTTTGTTATAATCTAATGTTTCACAGGTGTTCTCTACTCTTAGTTTCAGTGGTTCATCTCTTTTCACTCGAATGAATCGCGTCTTTGATGTTGTCATTATTGATGAAGCTGCTCAAGCTGTAAGTTTTGGTTGTTCATTTTCATTTTATTTACTGATTCTATTCATTTTCTTGTAAGTTTTGTGGGAAGTTAAATTGGGTACCTTGGAATTCCAATTCATATTGCTCCATGTATAGCTGCAAAGAACAACTTACAGTGCAAAATGTCTCTTTTTTAAAAATTCAAAGGTTTATTTTTTTATTACCAGGTGGAGCCTGCTACTCTTGTCCCATTAGCGCATGGATGTAAGCAAGTATATCTTGTACGTTTCTTCTTCTTTTCTTTTTCAAGATAGATGAAAATTTGATTTTATGCTGATTAAATAGACTTCAGAAAATAGTGGTATTTTTTGTTTCTTGGATGTATTACAGTGGACTTCTGTTGTTTAGTTGTTTGAAAGGGCATATGCAAGTTTAAAAAAATGTTGCTCACATTATATGTTCCAAATTTATATTGTTTTGATGTTTCTAGCACTAAGACCACTTTTTGCTCTCATGACCTAAATGTAGGTTGGTGATCCTGTTCAATTGCCAGCTACTGTAATATCAACAACTGCTGAAAACTATGGGTACCCATCTTTTACATAAAATATCTTATTCGAATGGTAGTTATCAAATGCCATTGTTTGATTTCAATTTTTGGAATTCAGATATGATGTCAGTTTGTTCAAAAGATTTCAGAAAGCTGGCTATCCAGTACAGATGCTCAAGACCCAATACCGCATGCATCCAGAGGTTATTATTTTCCTGTATGTCTTAGAAATATGTAATTATTGATTTGAAATTCACATTATGTTTTATGTACTTCAAACAGATAAGAAGTTTTCCCTCTGAAGAATTCTATTCCAATGCATTAGATGATGGACCAAATGTTGGCTTTCGCACAGCTCGTCCATGGCATGATTATTGTTGTTTTGGGCCATTTTGTTTCTTTGATGTAGACGGAGTTGAATCACAACCCTCAGGAAGTGGGTCCTGGGTGAATGTGGAGGAGGTTGAATTTATTCTCCTCTTATATCTGAAATTGGTGACCATGTTTTCTGAGCTAAAATCAAGCTCACAGCTCGCAATTATATCACCTTATAGACACCAAGTGAAGCTTTTTCGTGAAAGCTTTCAAGGAAAGTTTGGAGTTCGATCAGATCAAGTTGTGGATATAAACACTATTGACGGGTTCCAGGTGAGAAATATCAGAAAAAATAAAAATTTATTTCAAATGTGCTTTAGTTTATAATGAAATTTTACTCATGTATTTAAGGGGCGAGAGAAAGATATAGCCATCTTTTCCTGTGTCCGAGCAAATGCTGGAAAGGGAATTGGATTTGTTTCAGATTTTCGCCGGATGAATGTTGGGATAACCAGAGCAAGATCATCTATATTGGTATGCAACTGCAGGACTTCGTTTTTTGTTATTTTTCCGGTAATTGTTGTTATTTCTTGCTAGTATTGCTTGCTATTGCTGCTGTGTCATTAGTCTGTTGGCCACACTATGCATGCTTACTTGGCTACCTTTTTTATCATGCTAATAGGGAAGACTAATCTTCTGTAGGTGGTGGGCTCTGCATCCACTCTGATGCAGGATAAGCACTGGAGCAGTCTTGTGAAGAATGCTAAAGATCGTAATTGTTTCTTTAAGGTGATCTTTTGTTCAAGTTTTTGGCGGTTTTTATTTTATGAGTAACAACTAAAGACCAAACTTTACTTTGCAGGTATCAAAACCGTATTCATCATTTTTCTCAGAAAGTAACATGAATTCCATGCAAATTATTAAACAAGATTATGACACCAAAATTGAGGAAATTGAGAAAAACCTGGAAGTTGTTATGAACAACTCTGTAGTTGATACTAATCTTATTAGTGAGATTGATCCAGATGCCAATGCAGAAGATCATTATGATATGGATGTTGATGGAGGATACGATGAAGATTAACTTATCATCAAATGTTATTCTTTTGTGAAAATTCTTTCGTTATATGTGTATAATTTATTCATTGATGGAACGGTTCTCACTAATAGGTTAAGAGGCGTATGTTCTTTCCCCTCTGTTGTTAGTAAGGGCCGTCTGAATCCTTAGCCTTAGGGACCAGACTAGAGGGAACAGTGCAAAAGACCTCTTACTGTTCAGATACACTCACATACTCACATGAGAGCGCGAGTTTTCATGGCATTCGCTACTATTGCACTCACAGCGGATCCACATCTAGCCTCTAAGAGCACTGAATTCAGCCACCAATCCCCATAAACATACAATGCTCACAAAGTCCGGCTATAATCGACATAGGTGGGTTCAAAATTGGGATCTACCAATACTCTCTTCAATAAAGGTGTACAATTATAGACAAATAGATGTGAAGGAGATGTTCAGTTCTAGAGAAGAATGTGAAGATTATTCCTCTAGTACTCTTCATCTAACAATAAGCGCCATGTTTATGTAAAAATTTGTAACTTTTAGACGGACCAATGTTTGTTAGTATGAGAAACACATCAGGCAACAACTCAAAATTGCAGCGTCTTGTTGCGACATCAGGTGCAAGTTTTTCAACTTAGTTTTTTTTTTTTCTTTTCCTCTAATTGTATCAGTTTAGTTCTTGTCTTTTGTGAGCCCAAAGATAAAAACATAAAATAAAATTGTGAACCCCAATCAGAACCTCGAAGAAGGTGCCACACTAGGATGTGTAAACCTGGTAGAATATGATAGAAGTAGGCAAGAATTTCAGCTCAGTACTCTGTCCCGTGATGGCCTTGTCACATTACTCAACTAGTAGCCATTTTGTTTAGCATTCACCCAATTTGTGCACACTAATACGTAGGAAAAAGAGGCTCTACCTGTAGCGACCTGTTTTTTAAATTACTTTGAAGTTGGAATCCTACCAATTCATAATAAAAAGAGGGTCAAAATCAACCGTGTACAGAAGAGTAATTTTTTATAAATATAAAATAATTATAAAATTTACAAAAAATGGGCTTAACATGCCTTAATAAAATCAAAGCAATGTAATGTATATAATTAATACATAACAAAAAACTTAACAAAAAGAAGTCCAAAGTGTAGTTCTTTCAAAGTTCTATAGACTATCTCCATTAAAATTATCTCCGTAATTCAAACTTGCAACATCTAGGGGTGGGTGAGTATATTTATACTTAGTAAATATAATTAAATTCTATTACCATGCTATAACAAAATATAATAAAAGATAGATGCAATATTATTCTAATGACTCATATAATTAATATTCAAAAGTTCACTTTAAATTACTCAAAATATCCTTGCCAACTAATAGAATCTAGACGTACTTCTTTTACAAAAAGTCAGATAAAATAGTCCTTCATAGAATTCAATAAAAAGGGATAAATCTTTAGTAAGTAGAATATGATATATCTTTTAAAATAAGATAAATCATCATTCAAAAAATGCCGCCGAAACCAAAGCGACATATACCCACACTTGTGGGGCAAGGAGATTAGAATGAAATGGATCTTTCTATAATAGGTCATTTCATGGGTGCCATTTGCCTTAATAGGTGGTACCTGGGAGTCATAACTCCAATAGCTTTTGAAATTTATAACAAATAGCTACACTTTAAAATTGATGGTAGTTTTTGAGCTTTATACCAAATAACTACCCATCAAATCCAATCAAAATCATTCCTATTGTCATTCAAATAATAGTAATATTTTAAAATCTGTATTATGATGAAATCCCACTAAGAGGTGTACAAGACACCATCTTTTTCAAAACAATCTTTTATAAAAGAATTATGAAATCTTCGGCCTTGTTGTAGCACAGAATTAAAGTTTAAAGCTGCATACCATTTGTTCATGAATTTGACCGAAGTAATGGTTGGCGGTTGGAGCCTCCTCCTATACTTAGGACGTACTCTTTTTGAGCTTGACAGCAATGGGTAGAGCCTCTCTTTGTACTGGGACAAAAACTCCTTCCAAGCTTGGAAGGAGGAGACGAAGAGTCCTCTTACCCAAGGCCGTTTCCCTTTTTATAGTGGCTAACTTTAAAAATAGACCCCTCCACGACATAGAGCGCCATTGAATTAGTTAGGATCAATTTTTGAATGGATGAAATCAGGTGAGAAACGGCTTTAAAATGGGGGCTTAATGTTAAGAGGATGACCAAAAATCATAAGAGAGGGGAGGAGAAGGGTGCGGGGCAAATTGGAAAACATCCTCTCTACACCTATTTATAGAAAATTGAAATCGTTGGATGTTTTCCACATGGCATGCATTCAATGGTTTGCCACGCGGCATGACCAGCCCATGTTGCGGGCTGAACCATAGAGGCCATAGAAGTAGCCTGTAGCTTGTTGCAGGCGAGCCTGCAGTAACAGACAGTGGTAGGTAATGCTGCAGGCTAGCTTGCAGTAACATATAGTGGTAGGTAAACCTAATGTGGTAGGTTGGCATCAGCTAGGATGAAGCTAGTAGGCTGGCTTCAACACGCTAACGTCGAAAAGTTTTTATTTATTTATTCACTTTTTTCCTTATTTGAAAAATAATCTTCAAAATCCAAATTGCGATAACTCCCTGCCCCAAACTCAAAATTGTGCATTCTTGGTACAATTGTGCGCGTATCGACGAGCCATTCAAAACAAGACCACACAATGATATCTTATCTTCAAAAATTAAAGTAGGCCCCACCCATACCACTTTTCTAGAGGCTTTAGCCTACGATCTTGATATCCAATTTACCCGTTCTTAGGCTTGATACATTCATCTCTTGGAGCCTTAAAAAATATCTTTAAGCTTCATTGAATACCTCGAACTCAAAATAATTTAAACTTAAGAAAAGATGTCGCTAGGCCTAAAACTCGCTTATGGGCCCAAACAATCGAATTTTCAAAACTTGAAAATTCCATGGCGTTAAACTACTTCAAAATCATTATTTTAGTATTAATTTGCTTGAGAATACGAGTAAGACCCTTTACCTTGCCCCTAAACCCAGGATACAACCTTACACTTGTAGAAGACAACATCCCTTGAAAATTAGGCCCTGCACAACTTGCCCAAGTCTCTTGCCTAGTCTAGCCAAGCCATGTCTGGGGAGGTTAGGCCTCTTTTGCTCCGATCAGATTCAATAGGGCTAGCCAAGCCATGTCTGTGTCGCACCTAGATTCCCTATAGCCTTTCCGGCTTCTGCATGTCGTCCTTCACTATTAGCCCTGGGGGATAAATAGTTTTGCTTCTACACGGTCCCATGGGCCACTAACCACCACACAACTAGCCCATAATTGAACACAGACAGGCCTTTCTTTCAATCACAGGCTCTACCATGTCCCATGCATGCTTCTAGAATAGGATTTGAATTAATAGTAGTATAATAGTGTAGTACAACATATATAGGGAAGACCCTAGGATACAAATCTAAGGGTGAATCCCATGAGAATATTACATATGATTACATATCCCATGAGAATATTACATATAATTACATACAATGAGGAAAGAGTGAAATATTAGAAAGAAAAGATTTTATTCCATTAATATGCCCCTACAAACTTAGGGAGGGTGAATAGCCGTGAGTTTGGTAGTGAGAGCCTGAAATTGAGCAATAGGAAGCGGCTTGGTAAATATGTAGGCAAGTTGTTCTTTGGATGGTACATGTTGAATGTGCATGTGATTGGCTAGAACTTGCTCCTGAATGTAATAATGATCAATCTCAATGTGCTTGGTGCGAGCATGAAAAACCGGATTGGCTGTAAGAGCGATGGCAGACTAGTTGTCGCACCACAGGATTGGCATAGCAGGAGAAGAGATGTGTCGAGGAATTTAAGGATCATAGATAACCAGACAATCTTTGTAGCAATGGAGGAGAGAGTACGGTACTTGGCTTCAGTGGATGAGCAGGCAACATCAACCCAATAAGTAGGAGGCATGTGAGTGGAGGTGAGGAGGGCGAGGGTGGTCTCGATGATATGGTGGTGTTTGTGCTCAGCAACACCGTTTTGTTTAGGAGTATGGGGACATGAGAATTGATGAGTGAAGCAACAGGTTTGGAAGTGAGAGGTGAAGCAGGAATTGATGTATTTGCGGCCATTGTCAGAACAGAAGGTGGTGATATAGTAGGGGAAGACATTTTTGACCATGGACTGAAATGTAAGGAAGGTTTCAATGGCGCCAGACTTGACTTTGAGGGGATAGAGCTAGGTGTAGCGGGAGTAGTCATCAACAAAGAGGATATAGTTTTGGTAGCAAAGAAAAGAGGTAAATGGGGAGGGTCCCCAAAGGTTAGAGTGGAAGAGTTCTAAGGGATGAGTGGTAGAGCAATGGGAGTAGGGAAAGGGGGTAATTTGTGGGATTTGCTAACATGACAGCTGTTACAAACTAATCTTTTTATTTTGGTATCAAAAAAGAAAAAAGAGGAGACAATAGTGTTGAAGGTGGCAGAGGTGGGATTGCCAAGTTGTTGATGCCAGGTTGCAGACGAGGAGGTGGTGGCGGTGAGGGCACATGGGAGGGTGGTGGAGAGTGGGTAGACACCATTCTGACTAGGGCCACTATAGAGGAGGCGTGGAGTCTTGTTAACATGGATAGATAAATTAGAGGTAGAAAAGATTAGAGAATAGTCATGGTCGTGTGCAAGTTTGCAGATGAAAAGGAGATTGTCGGCAATGGAGGGAGTGTGAAGGATGGTATTCAGGCAAAGTGTGGAGTGAGGAAGGGAGAGGGAGGTATTGCCCGTGGAGGATACAACAAGAGATTGTCCATTACCAATATTAATTTGGGATGGTCTGGGGAAGGGAGAGGGAGAGGTAAGGTGGTTCAAGTCCAGGGTGATGTAATTGCTTGTGCTAGAGTCTAGGAGCTAATTGGAGCGGCATTGGACTCCTCCTTGAGCACTCATGGAAATAACACGGCCCCCGGTGGGGCCCAAATATGAGGCATTATAACAAGTGCTGCACTGAAGAGCACTATGATCGGGGGAGCCACAAATTTGGCATGTGGGGGCGTGAGTGATGAAAGGCACCACACCCGCTACCGTAGTGCTGATCAGCTCCACCCCCAAAACTAAAATTGAGGCGGGGTGACCGATACTGGTTCACGGGCTGAGTTGGGAGTATGCCAGGTGTCACGCCCCAATGCCCGCCCGATCTGAGCCGAATCCAGTCTAGGGGCTAATCGAAGCACACAAGGGGTGACTAAATTGCATTGCGGAAAACTTTAACCCCTGAATCGAATATTTACCACATACAAGGAGTCGCACACCCTTAGTCCTTTGAGCAAGCGAAATAAGGTAAAATAAAAGAGGTTAATAATTCTAAAATGAATCCTCACACTCAACCCACATACTTAACATCTTGAGCCTACACATGGCTCGAATAAGAAAATCCTTGACAAGTCTAAAAATATCATATACACACAAGTATTATACATAATCATCCATACAAGATGTTCGATAATCATAATAGCATAAATCAGAAGACAAAACAATGTCCCCATGCATCCACGCCTACTCCCATGCATATTCCGATCGTCCCTCATACAGGGAATCCTGATTAACTACATGTCATACCATGCAACCCCAAAATAAGACACAAAAAGAAGGGTGAGTAAAACTCAGTAAGGTTTGAAATATGATAACATTAATCAGAAAATAACCACGGCACATCAACATGTTAATTCAGATCAACATTTCACATAATATCCCCATTTCTGATTAATCCCCTTACCATACCCCTAATTCCATAAGAAATCATCCTGCATATGAGTATCTCATACATGCTGATCATGACTTGAATAATCACATCATGACATACAATCCATCCTATATAATAAGTGATTCTCACACAATCACATCCATAATCATGCACATTAAGTTATTCTCTTTCATAACATTCAATCTGCATAACACATGTCTTCAACACATAATCACATAATGCATATTCATATCAATCATCCATAAATCATTCACCATGCACGAGAAGAGTCTCAATCACACGATACTAAATCATGTATGATAAATCATATTCACATGTGTCACATAATCTTAATTATCCCTACACAACCTGTGTAGTATGGGCATAATATTATCTCATATACCAACATCATCAACAAATAGTAAATGTCTCCATCATGGAGAAAATACAATCATATCACCCACTCGGGATGATCCACGAAGAATGGTCTGAATCCCACAAGGGAACCCAGGGTGTTAGCCTGTTATGGACATAGTGTGAATTCCAAGAAGGAAATCTAAAGTGGTCAGGGTAGTCAGCCCATAAGTTTGCTCACCCTAGACAATCCTGGCCAAGGATGTTTGAGCAGGTGTGTCCACCCTAGACATCTCCTGCGGCAGGGAGAGTCCAAATTTTCACATAGGGAACCTCGAACACGTGGTAGCCGGTGCACAAAGTCGTACCACTTTGAATTCTCAGGGTCCGGATGACTATTTTAAGAAATCTCAGCTGCGAGACGCATACACAACATGTCTCCCTTCAACTCAACTCAACTCAACACAATATCAACTCAGATCGACTCAACCCAGGGAGTATCCATGTTCCACACAGGAACTCAAATTGAAAACATGTCCTTTCAGACCAACCAATTTCTGATAAGCCAATAATCAATTAATCCAGCACACAATCTCACATCATTGCATCCAATTGATCAACTACGGCTAAATCTCAATAAAGTCTCATTCAAAAGTCCATTTCATGATGCATGTAACATAGTACATACATGGGTAAGGCATACGAGAATCCTAATTCATGATAAGTTCTCTCATTAGCCCCTCATGCATTATTCATAATCATAACACCCAACATCATCATAATCATTCCCCCCCCCCCCACCCATGTGTGTGTACTTGGTAGAAATATTCCACTCTAAGCATATAAATGCGCCTTGTTAATAACTCATTATCACACTACACATGCTCTTTAATATCTAATCATGCTTCCTAACTGAAATCATGAGTGAAAATCATCGAAAACTATCAATCAAATCAAATGTAACTTCATGCTAAAACTGTGCAAACATATTCATACTACACTTGAATCTAGTTATGACACCATCAATCACCCATAATTTAATCACATTATCTCATACTATAATCTTATTGGAATCATGCTTAAAACATAAGAAATCATTCAATCATAGATTTAAGATAAACAATCCTAACATGTGTAGCCAACAACATGCAATTTCACATAAGATTTAAATACTCTTCATAATTCCCAACATTAATAACATGCCCTTCTAGTGTCTCATTCTATCTCAAATTACACCACATAAACATTGGAAATGGTATTTAAGAGAAAAAAATATAAAAAGAAGCAAAAGAAGTAAAATAACCAAAATTGTAGTACAACCGTTCGATCGGCCTGCTCAAGAACTGAAACTTCTCAAGAACCAATTAAACTCCCAATTCCTACTCCCAAACATGAACATAACCAAATTCATGCTTCCAAAACATCAAATCTAGCCATTACTCAACATAAACCCCAAGAAATCGCCCTTTCACAAATCACCATTAAAGCTCATAATCATAGAACCGATTTCAAAACCCTATCAAAACTTAAATCCAAATCACAGCAACGTTTGAGACCAAAGCACTTACCTTCTAGCAAGTTCTTGATTTGAAATGGCTCCTCAAATCTCTTCAAAACCTACCCAAAAATATGATTTTGATTAATACTTCTTAAATCCGATTTTAAAACACCTAAAACCTTCAAGAACAAGTAGATCTAGGGTTCAAGAGACCAAAATCAAAATTTGAAACATGTGATTTTGAAATAAAAACCCAAATCAGTAGTTTTTGAGTGAAAATTGAGATTAATCCAAAAGAAATGAAGAGATTTGAAAGATTTAAGCAAAACCCTAATGAATTAAAGAAATATTAAGCAAAATTATACTTTAATATTCTTTCTCCTTTAGGAAAATGAGGATTAGGCTTCTAAATCCAGGTCTCAGCACTTTCTCAATTGGGAAAGTGGTTGGGTCATTCCTTTTATAGTAAATGGTGGGGTAGACCTAATTAACTAGTGGTGTACAAATATTATTTTATACTAAAAATGGTAAAATTTACTTATTTAAAACCCAATTTGATTCCTAAACATTTTGAGATAATTACCCAGGGTATTAGGTTGATGTTAGGGTCATTTAGAGGTTAAAATTTAAAATCTTCATGTGGGGCCCACAGTGGGTCCCGCCAACCCTAACTTTTTGAGAAAAATAGTAAAAATTCTAAAAATTTTAGAAAAATTCCAAATGACTTAAATTAACTTAAAAACCTAAACTGTTAAGAAAGTTTTGGTTAAAACCTTTGTTAACAACTTTAATTTTAAAAATAGTCAAAACCGATCAAAATTGACATTAAACCACACAATACAATAAGTTTAGGAATCCTACATGAGGGGCCGCGTAGTCAGTAGCCATAGAGGACCCATGTGGCTGGGGGGTCGTGGTGGCCAGCGTGATAGCCAAGGGGGCCAGGGCCAAGGCCGAGGAGAAGTTGGCCCAAGGTTGCTATGAGGGCACCAAGGAGGGCTTGCTGGTTGGAGGCAGCAACCGTAGAGGGAGGTATACTCACAGCTGCACGAAGGGCCTTTGGGTGGCCCAGGGGCAGTCTGGTAGGGTCGGCTTGCTGATTGAAGAGCCGCTTCTTTGGCAAGAAGAAGATTCCACAGTTCAGCAAGAGGTACAAAGGTGCCACGGGAACGGATGCTGACAACAAAGGCAGCATAGTCAGGAGGGAGTCTGGCGAGCATCTAATGGAGCAGATCAGCGCCGTTGACAAGGATGCTAATGGTGGCGAGCTGGTCGACCAGTTGATGGAGTTGGTTGAGGTAGGCTGCCATGCCGATTGGGCCGAAGAGGCAACTGCGGAACCTCTCATGAGGTGAATCACGATGGCTAGAGAGGCAGGCAGATACCGAGCAGTGACGGTGGTCCAGAAAGTGGCCACAATCGTGTAGGTGAAAAAGTGGTGGACGATGGTCGGGTCCACGGTGGTGCAAAGGAAGACAATCAGATGGTGATCCATGGCGAGCCAATCAGAGTAGGAGGGCCACTACCACTTCATCCTGCACCTATTACAGCCTTAAAATCCTTTTTGAAATAATCAGATTCTGAAATTCACGATCTAGCAATCCATCTATATAAAATTCAAAGTTGTTTTTTTTGTTTGTTTTTTTATATGGATTACAAAGCATTTAATATTACTCTCTCGATCAAAATTTGCAATAACACCCACTGCCTCCCTCGGCCAAGCCCAACAGCAGGCTCCTCTCCTTCCTCCTACAAGCCTCCGTGATGGTCCTCATCATCTCCCTCTTCTTCCAGTTTGCCGCCCTCGTCCTCGCCCACATCTGCATCACTGGCCACCGCCGCTCCGCACCTCACCACCTCCGCACTGGCCCAGAGTCTCTCTTTTTCCCCTCCATGGCCCCAGGGCTGTCCCAAAAGGACCTCCCACCTTTGACTTCACCGCAGACGATTTAACCAGCATGGATCCCACGGACTGCCTCGTCTTTCTGGAGGCATTCGGATACGGAGAGAGATGCTGAATCCTCCCCCACTACAGTCAGGTGTTCCACGCACGGTGCGTGGATATGTGATTGTCCAGAGTGCTGGCTTGCATAGAGAAGAATTTTACTATTGTTAGAAGTGTAAGAGAGATGTGATTACTATATTTGATAAAAATAACAAAAATTAGAAATAAAGCTATTAATAAAGGATGGATGGAGTATTATCATAATGAAACACCCCCAAGATACCTAGGGTCTCATTTATGTACATACAATATAGCAAGCCAAAATAATATGTATAGCTAAGTTGACAAATCATGGTCTTATTACAAACCATTACCCTACTTTAATGTTTTAAGTCCTGTTCTAGGTTTATAAATATTAAGTGTCTTCTTCTTAACCTATCAATGCTCAAGTTGCTTGTCTCTCACATCTACATTTCTAAGATATTGAGTACCTCCACATACCTAGTAGGATTCAAGCTATAAATGATATCATAGTTTAATAAAAATTACTTATATTTAATATGTAAAAATGGATAAAACTTACCACATGCAATTGATATCAAATAACCACCGCATGTGGACACCAATGTTCCACTTGCATTGTTACTCCCCCTAATCACAAAAGGTTGTATGACTCCCCATCCGAGAGTCCTTCAGTCGTTCCTTCAACTAGTTGGATGCACCTCAATGCTACTATGAATAGAGAGAGAAAAAATATAGGGGCATTAACGTATACAGACAAAGAAAACTTATTAATTACTGAAACCTCAATTAATAACTTTACCTAACATAAAACGTCATTAATAGAGGTGATTGTTTAAATAGACAAAAATACCTATCCTTGTAAATCTTCTTTTCTCTACTCGTCTGTCGATTTCAAATCAGATCACCCCTTTCCGTTGGTTCCGGGAACAAAGTTCAGATTTTTTTCTCCTCTTCTTCGTTGTCGTCGACATCGTGTTAGGGCTCGGAGATGGGGCAGCAGTCGTTGATCTACAGCTTCGTGGCCCGGGGGAATGTGATCCTGGCCGAGTACACAAAATTCACGGGGAATTTCACGAGCATCGCTGCACAATGCTTCCAGAAGCTCCCCTCCAGCAATAACAAATTCACTTACAATTGTGATGGCCACACTTTCAATTACCTCGTTGAGGATGGCTACAATAAGCCCCACGGCCTTCCTTTTGTTCTATCGTTTGTATAAAGTTTTAATTTTTTTCAAAGAAATGGTTGTTTTACGTTAATTAAGTAGTTGATTGTGGATCTGTTGATGTAAGGGTGTTCATTCTAGAAACCCATTGTAGAGATTTGATGAATTTTGTGTATATTTTGATGATTTGCTGTTGCGATAGGATTACGGGTTGATAGTGGGTCAGTTTCCTGATTCACATTGTCTGATTGATCAAATGATCTTGTACTGTGGGTTCTTGTTGTCGACTCAGATGAAGTTGGCATTAAATTAGATGTTTAGAAAGGTGAATTTTGTTTACTCAAATGCTCTGCCATTTTGCTTTTGTGGTGCAGCTTATTGTGTTGTTGCTGTAGAGACTGCTGGTAGGCAGTTTCCTATTGCATTTCTGGATAGGGTCAAGGATGATTTTAACAAGAGATATGGAGGAGGAAAGGCTGCAACAACTTCAGCTAACAACCTTAACAGGGAATTTGGGTAAGTGATATTAAAGTAAGATAGTCAGAAAGGAGAAAAAAATGCAGTAACATGATGGCCACTTGGGGTTATTAAAGTGATATTTTAGAGGTGGATAATGTATAATCTAATTTTGTAGGCCAAAACTTAAAGAGCACATGCAGTACTGCGTGGACCATCCCAAGGAGATTAGCAAACTTGCAAAAGTTAAGGCCCAGAAGTTAAAGGAGTGATGATGGAAAATATTGAGAAGGTTTGTTAATACATTGCATTTCACATATGAACATGCTATTCTTAGTATATACTTTATTCTTTTGAACCTTCTGATTAATTAGTCTATATTGCCCTCTTCGAGGATGCGTTATCAGAAAGTTAGCCCTATGTAGTTGAATAATCTTGAAGTACTTCTTTCTGTAGGTCCTTGACCATGGTGAAAAGATTGAGCTTTTGGTGGACAAAACAGAAAACCTTCGCTCATAGGTTGGTAGTTGTCTTGCACAACTATCAAATATAATTAGTTGACATATATAGTTAGTTTTAAGGTGACACAATTTTCTTTTGTGGCCTATAAGCTGTCCGACTGTTTTTTGCTGCTTAAAACTGTATAACGAAATTGGATAACTATCAAATGTAATTAGTTGACATATATAGTTATTATTTATACCTTATCAATCCCCAACAGCTTAAGTTTTTAGGGAAGGACGAACTACCTATGTGTTGTGATACTAATTGCCAAGCTTCTGGACTGTGTTGAGCTATGAAAAATGTCACTCTTCATCCCCAATAAAATTACCAGCATAGGAGAAATGACCAGATTGGATTGTTTTATTTGGAGGCTGCCATTTAGGTGAAGCTTGAAGCGCCGATGATCTTGCTATTATATGCTGAGTTAGATCAATCTATGTAATGAATGTTGTATCCATTTTAAGTTCTCAAGTCTTGTTCTAATTCTGGAGCTAGATTATGGTTGTGGTCGTACTGGAAATTTAGGGCAGCATGATCATGCTACCTTGAAATTTCTAATAGATTTCAAAATGGCAACATGATCATTATGCTCTCCACTGATTTAAAAAATGGACAACATGAACATGCTGCCCTTCATTTTCCAATTTATTTCAAAAGTGTAGTATGATCATGTTGCCCTGAAATTTCTAATAGATTTCAAAGGGGCATCATGATCATGTTGCTCTTCATTTTCCAGTTGATTTAAAAAATGGGCAGTATGTTTATTTTCTAGTTGATTTCAAAGGTGCAACATTATTGAAATTCATGGCAGCATGATCATGCTACCCTAAATTTTTTAATAGATTTCAAAGGCATGCTGCCCTGAAATTTCTAATAGATTTCAAAGGGGCAGCATGATCATGCTGCTCTCCATTTTCTAGTTGATTTAAAAAATGGGTAGCATGTTCATTTTCCAGTTGATTTAAAAAATGGATAGCATGATTGAAATTCATGGTAGCATGATCATCTACCTTGAAATTTTTAATAGATTTCAAAGGGGCAGCATGATCATTCTACTAATATGTATTTACATGTGTTAATATGTATTTATTTATTTAATATTTTTGATTAATGGGAAGTATTTTTATTTATTTTTTCTTATCTAATATGTATTTACACATGTTATGCTCGTTCATTCTTGCTAGTACAGATCAATTTAATAGAGTTACTTTTAAGTGATGGACTTAGTAGGACAAAATAATGCTTATACTAGGTGTTAGGACGATATAGATCCACATTGTGTTTAGCATTGCATATATTTCAAATAATTTAACTATTTGTTTTGTTTTGACATTAATTGTATGTAGATTGTTGTTCGGTTTTCTTGATGTCAAAATTCTATTGCATAAAATGTTGAAGAGCCATCTCAAAGCTTTTGTTTAATCTTTTGAAACTCTAGGTAAAATGGCTCAAGGCTATCATGATGGCAGCTGCTAAACTTGCAACCCTGCGTCTTAGAGATTTACCTTATGGAAATCATCAAAGAGGAATCGAGATAGATAAAGGAAATCGAGTATTTCAACTTCTTGACAAAAATGGAGATGGCAAGATAAGCCTTGAGGATCTTACTGAAGTGGTGGAAGAGCTTGGAGTGGAACGGGAAGATGCAGATGAACTTATGCAGCTTCTTGATGCAAATCAATTTAAAAATATGTTGGATGAGAAGCTGCAAATGAACGACAACAGTGGGCTGATTGTTGATATAGGTGTACCGGAAAGAGTTGGGCAATAAGATGATTGGCGGATGAAAGGTCGGTAGCTCATTGTTCATCCTTTTATTTGTTTTCGAAAAAAAATTGTACAACCCTACCTGTATCCAAATTGTTATTTTCAAAGAATAACTGTAAACACGTGTTAAGAGTCCTTGTACAGTATTTGGGTTTACGTGGTGTACGAACTGAGAATAATTATAATTGTTCATGTTTTGAAGCTTGCAAACGTAGTCAACTTATCTGTATCGCAGAATGTTTATTTAAGGTGATCGTTTTGATTTTGCACTCATCTTCCTGTTCTAAACATTATAAAACAAAGCTTCATTGAGAAACTTTACTATACTACGCCGTGAAGGAGAAGACTACATGTTCCTATGATTCATGGAGCATTCATACGAAAGAAATTAGTTATGTTGGCACCATGTACGTAACCATCGTTTATAGCACCAGCGCTATAGGTGAACAACATATTTTTTTCTTTAGTTGCTTCCTAAATTGTTCAGTTTGAACGTAAAAGAACATAATAACTTCGGCAAATCAGCTACAAGAACGTTGATATCTTCACATATAATAAGATGAGAGTTGCCACTAGGAACTTCAGGCCAGATCAAATTTTAGGCGAGGGTGGGTTTGGTATTGTCTACAAAGGCCTAATTAATGATAATGTGAGAGTTGGATACAAATCTATAGAAGTTGCCATTAAAGTGCTAGATCCAGAGGGCTTCCAAGGAGATAGGGAGTGGCTAGTACACTACTAACCAAATTTCAAAAGCTTTTGTAGGAAATGGAAAATCAACTCAATTGGTTGTCATTTGTGTAGGCAGAGGTGAACTATCTTTTGGCATTTAATATGTTTTCTATAATTATTATTGATTATAGGATATAAGTTGTATCATCTATTTTAAATTATTAACCACCTCACAAACAAACAAGTTGGGGTATTTTCTCAAGGAATATGGCCATGACAGTTTATAATGTTCTTTTTTAGTGTGTTTTTTTTCTCCAGTGTGCTATTCATGTCAGATCTTTCTTGTAAACACTTAAAAATGTTAGCAGTGTGGCATGTGGTGTGAGTTAATGCATGATATTGTTAGCTGAGGAACTTCTGAATAAATGGTTTTTGGAGATTTGAACTGATAAATATTTTTGGTTTCCTTGTCTCAGGATTCTACTATATGGTGAGTTTACTTGCCAGAATGTTGTTATGGCTGAACGTTTTATTGAAGTAGGTAGCACATACGTATTAAGTGCAACTACTATTTCCCGAGAGTGATTAGTTCAACAGTGTTTGCAATATTTTATTAACCAAGGGAAGCCTATATGGGAAATCTTTAGTTGGATGCCTACATGCATTTGATTAGTTCGGAGAAGGGCTAGCAAAAAACTAGAGAAGCCTAAAGATTCCAACCAAGGGAAGGAGCATAGAAGACCTTTCCCCATACTGGACGGTTTGCCAAAAACCCGAGAAGAGCTGGAAGAGGAGGAAAAAGCAATGATGCTGGAGTTGCCCTACACAAGACTCCTCAGAAGCAAAAGGAGGTTTCCTGCTTGGTACTCTCCAACACCAGATCATGAAACCAATTGATGTAGTCGATTTTCTTGTAAAATTTTGCCAATTTAGTCTGAATATTATTATGTGTACATATTTATTCTTAGTCTTTTATCTTCATTAAAGCTTTTGAGAAGCAATAATTGTGATATGGATTTTGTTATGTAACAATTTCATATATTAAGCGATCTAAGTACTGAACTTTAAGAAGGCTTGTTCTTTAGTTATGATTTTTAATTCAACATGAACTTGATTCATTAATGTATGGTATTAAGAGTTTGTGCTTGTTAATTGAAGTTGTGATTAGCCCTCAGGTTAAAAAAAGTTATTTGTCTTTGTTGCATGCACCCGCACCTTGAGACACATGTTAATATCATAAAAGTGTAAGGCATTAACCACATTAAATGTTATAAAATTTTAAAAACTTAATAAAGTATTTTCATTGGACAACATGATAATGTTGTGGCTTAAAAAGGTAAAAAAACTTGTACAATGACAAAATTTGAAAACTTTAATTGAATTATATTGTCTAAATTATCATAAAAATGTAAGGCATTAACCACATTAAATGTTATAGAACTTTAAAATTTTAATAAAGTATTTTCATAAGACAACATGATAGTGTTATGGCGTAAAAAGGCAAGAAAAAACTCAAAGAAGGATAAAATTTGAAAATTCTAATTGAATTTTATTGTTTAAATTATCATAAAAGTGTAAGAAATTAACCACATTAATGTTATGAAATTTTTAAAACTTAATATAGTATTTTCATGGGACAGCATGATAGTGTTGTGGCGTAAAAAGGCAAAAAAACTCATAAAAGGATAAAATTTGAAAAATATAATTTAATTTTATTGTCTAAATTATAATTAAAGTGTAAGGGATTAACTACATTAAATGCTATAGAATTTTAAAAATTTAATAAAATATTTTCATGGGACAACATGAAAGTGTTATGGTGTAAAAAGGCAAAAATAACTCGTACAAGGACAAAATTTGAAAACTCTAATTGATTTATATTCCCTAAATTATCATAAAAGTGTAAGGCATTAACCATATTAAATGTTATTAAATTTTTAAAATTTAATAAAATATTTTTACGGGATAACATGATAGTGTTGTGGCATAAAAGGATATTGACATCAATTAAATAATTCAGCCCAATACAACTCTGTCCAAGTGGTTTTGGATTCAATGTCTATGGAATTTAGGGAATATAAATTAAATTGTTACATAACAAAATCTATATCGCACTTATTACTTCCCAAAAGCTCTAACAAAGAGAACAAAATTTTGCCTTCTTCATAGTGCATACAGAAAAAAAAAATTGTTCAAAGCTTCAACTAGTTTGCCTTCCTTATTCATTCCTATTGAAGCTTATAAACTCTTTTCAAGTCCCCATGTTCCTTGTAATTCATTAAGTGGGGAAGCTTTTGTCGTATCCTCACAATATCTGATAGAGGAGTAGGAATAGGTAAGTACAACTCCCTTCGCTGAACTAGCTTTGGAGTAGGACTTTAACACATTAGTAGTACCGTCTATAATAGGATCAAGCAAAGTTGCCTGCAACCAATAGTTTACTTGAGTACATGAGCTAGGAATTTATGATTGAAAGGATACACTATGTTACGTCCAAACTAAGACTATGAAGGAGTCTAGTTCATATTTCTTTTTTTTACTTGTCAACTATAGTAAACAAGGTCGATCCACAGGGAAAGCCTTGTGTGACATAGAAAACTATTACGAAGAGAATCGAATAGAGAAGAAAAGTGAAATAGATAATAAGAGACAATTCAAAGAGAAAGTGCTAAGGCATCAAAAATCCACTTGTAATAAATCTCTAATATATACTTCATTCAAATGATAACTCAATTAAGATCAAATGAAAATTTGTCTCAATCGGAAAATGTATCTTTTAAAGAACTTTGAAATAGAACAATAGTAATTGATTGTTTACTACATGAAAGTATTAAGTGTATAATCACAGGGAATTATAAGCATTCGGCGTGCCTTTCGTCAACGCTGAATCAAATAATTATATAGATTATAAACTCCTTAAATATGAAACATCAATTTAAAATGATAAAGAACTTACTTGAATCAAAGTATCCATTAAACATCAAGTACAAGCTTCATTCCTAGCCTTAGCTTGAGAACTTTAGAATACCATTACAATGAAACTAAAAACAAAATTGCAAAATGAGAGAAGAAAATAGGAGAAGAGAGCTCCAAAGAAGAGAGAATGCCCCATCTATCACGTCCACCCCTCTATTTATAGGAAAAGAAGGGGTTGCTTCAAAGGGGAAAGTCAAATCATATCTCCAGATTTCATCCTGATTGATTGCCTGATTGGACCCATATATCTTCGGAATTTGGAATTTCTTCTTGAAATAACACTTGTAGCCACGGAAGTCTTCTTTCCATTGCCACCAGAATCATATCAATCCATAAAAGGATATGATCGAAATACTAAGGCTGTGTCAATCTGTCCGAATCAACATCTTTTATAATTTAGTTCTATTCATACAAATCTCAAATCAAATGGATCCATAAGGTTGTGTTCGACCATTCCATGCATGTTTAGACCATTAGGAGCCCATTCTTAACTTTTAAATAGCTTTGGGTAGTTGGGCTTAACTTCCTCTTCCAGTTGTATCTTGTTGAAGCCTGTTTAGACATGTAAACTCAATTAAGGTCCAACTAACTTATTCAAAACATAAATAGCCCAAATCAACAATGAATTAACACAAAATAGGATTGCAAATAGAAATTTAAAAACATTTTATTGAACATTATTTCAGTGCATCAAATACCCCCAAACCTACTTTTTGCTAGTCCTCAAGCAAAACAGAAATTAAAATAATAGAAAACAAAACTAACTACTCCACTTCCGCAGGAAATCTCGATTGCATTTAGCATATGCAATAAGCCTTTAAACCCCTAGCTTACACTAGTGGACGAGTTGTGTCTCGTGAGGGTTTGCAGTGAATCTACCCACAAAATTCAAAACTAGAATGATAAAAGAAAATTAAAATTTAAAAACCACGTCAAATTTACAAATCAACTCCTCCTAAACATGTGACTTCATTTAGTAAAATCAATCATGCATAATATAACTTGTCTTCTAAAACAATAATTCATTCTAACAACTTCATATTGGTGGCATGTACTCATACATACATAATAGTTTTAGAAAAATAGACATTGCCAAGTAATTATACAATCCCATTCTTATGAATCGAACAACTCAATGTGTCTCATGTCCACTTAGCAATTTCAATTTTAATACTAAATAGGCATTGACATCCATTCATCTTCAAGAGATCATAATAGAGAATCATGCAAAACCTTCCTTGAAAAGTAAAACACCCTAGATCACCTGCCAACACAATCAAGATATAATTGCATAGTGTCCTATTATAATTTTATGCTCATCTCACATGACATGTGTAAGGCTTAGCCTTTTTAGCTTTCTATAAGATCCATGTAACAAGTGTTAGGCCAGTGACTCCCAATCCAGTTGGCTCAGGGCACTAGGTGTTAAAACACCCCTCAGGCTTAATAACTTGAACCAAATAGGCTTCAAGGCTATGCATGTCATAAATTAGTCAACTCTACCTTTTGACTCGAACACCCTATGCTTAGTGAGGCACGCCGAGTCTCGGTCTACTCAATATAGTGACTTTAATTTTTCATTTTTTTTTTCACTTTTTTTTTTGCTTTTTTTTTCTTGAGCACATTATACAATCAACTTGAATTTTGTTGACGACAAGTCCTCGATTGTTCTACAAACCAAGAATAGTGAAGCTCAAAACTCTATCATGATAACATGAATACTACTAGATCATGCCAAAGTTTTACTCTCATAAGAAAATAATTACTTAGATTCAATGATATCCACCAAGATGTAAGACCATAATCAAGGGCTCGAATTCTCACTTAGGCAATTGTCTTGCTTTATTTTTTTCAAAATAGGAGTACAAGAAACCAATATAAAGTAATCAGAACTCAAAATCATTAAATCTGTCAAGTTATATTCTAAATAGTATGATATCATTAAACAAAGTCACATATCTAGAATAAGAATCAATGTAAATAAGCAAAAACATAAAATAAAATAAATCTAATTATTTTTTTTTCAATTTTTCAATTTTTTCATTTTTTAAGTAAAACTAAAAACATAAAAGAAAAATCTCTCTACACCCCCAAACCTAAACTAAACATTGACCTCAATGTAATTTTTTTTTTTGTGTAAAATCATGAAAAGAAAATCGACCCTCATAATTGGGATTTTCAAGAGGTGTAGACTCAACTTCAGGGACAAAATGGTCTAAAAATGGTTTCAAACGTTGGCCATTAACTTTGAAAACATCACCATTTTTTGGGTTCTCAATTTCAACAGTTCCATAAGGAAAAACGGTTTTTACAATGAAAGGACCTGTCCAACGTGATCTTAATTTTCCTGGAAAGAGATGAAGTCTAGAGTTGTATAATAAAACCTTTTGAAATGGCTCAAAAGTTTTTCGTAAAATATTTTTATCATGAAAAGCCTTCATTCTCTCTTTGTAAAGTTTTGAACTCTCATAAGCATCACGTTTAATTTCCTCTAAGTCATTGATTTGCAATTGTCTATTTAAGCCAGCCTTATCAAAGTTAAAATTCAAAGCTTTGATTGCCCAATATGCCCTATGTTCCAACTCCATAGGCAAGTGACAAGCTTTTCCAAAAATCAAACGGTAAGGAGACATGCCAATTGGGGTTTTAAAAGCCGTACGGTAAGCCCATCGGTTAGCTGTAAAGACCAATCTTTACCATTTGGATTTACCATTTTTTGCAAAATATTTTTAATTTCCCTATTAGAAATCTCAACTTGTCCACTTGTTTGTGGGTGATAGGGGGTAGCTACTTTATGGGTAATCCCATACTTCCTCATCAAAGCCTCAAAAGGCTTATTACAAAAATGTGACCCCCCGTTACTTATATTGGTTCGAGGTGTTCCAAACCTTAAAAATATATTTTCCTTTAAAAAGCGCACAACGACCTTGTGGTCATTGGTTTTGCTTGGAACAGCCTCAATCCACTTGGAAACATAATCGACAGCAACTAAAATGTAAACATAGCCAAAAGAAGGAGGAAAAGGTCCCATGAAATCAATGCCCCAACAATCAAAAATCTCAATAACCAATATGGGGTTAAGGGGCATCATATTTCGACGAGAAATGGCTCCTAACTTTTGACACCTTTCACAAGTTTTACAAAATTCATGAACATCTTTGAAAAACATTGGCCAGTAAAAACCACATTGCAAAATTTTAGAGGTGGTCTTTTTAGAGGAGAAGTGACCACCACATGCTTCAGAATGACAAAAAGAGATGATACTTACTTGTTCAGAATCAGGCACACATCTCCTTATTATTTGATCCGAACAATACTTAAAGAGACAGGGGTCGTCCCAAAAGAAATGTTTTACCTCGGTGAAGAATCTCTTTTTATCTTGAGAAGACCAATGGTGGGGAACTTTACTTGTCACCAAGTTGTTGGCAATGTCGGCATACCATGGAGGATGTGAGATGACAAAAAGTTATTCATCGGGGAATGTGTCTTGGATTGGAATATTTTCCAAAGAATCAAAAAATTCCAATCTAGAAAGATGATCCGCCACCACATTCTCTACTCCCTTCTTGTCTTTGATTGTGAGATCAAACTCTTGGAGTAGGAGTATCCATCGGAGTAATCTGGGTTTTGTATCTTGTTTGTTCAAAAGGTACTTCAAAGCTGCATGGTTAGTAAAAATGATAATTTGAGAGCCAATCAAGTAAGATCTAAATTTGTCAAGTGCAAATACTACAGCAAGAAGTTCTTTTTCAGTGGTGGAGTAGTTCATTTGGGCACTATTTAAAGTTCTACTTGCATAATGAATTACGTAAGGTTTCTTATCTTTCCTTTGCCCTAAAATAGCCCCAACGGCATAATCACTTGCATCACACATAATTTCGAAAGGAAGGGTCCAATCTGGGGGCTGCATGATGGGTGCGGACACTAACATGTTCTTAAGCTTTGTGAAAGCTTCTTCACATGCATCCGACCACTCAAAAGAATGCTCTTTAGATAGAAGATTACACAATGGTCTAGATATCACACTAAAATTCTTGATAAATCTTCTATAAAAACCGGCATGCCCTAGAAAGGATTTAACATCTTTTGTGGACTTTGGACTAGGCAAATTAGCAATCAATTTAAGTTTTGCCTTGTCCACTTGAATTCCCTGCACAGAAACAATGTGACCAAGTACTATTCCAGTAGTAACCATAAAATGACACTTTTCCCAATTTAAAACTAGATTTTTCTCTTCACATCTCACCAAAACTTTTTCTAAGTTATCAAGACAATCATCAAAAGAATCACCAAAAATAGAAAAATCATCCATAAAAACTTCCAAAAACTGCTCCACCATGTCACTAAAGATGCTCATCATGCACCTTTGGAATGTGGCAGGAGCATTACATAACCCAAACGGCATCCTTCGATATGCAAAGGTATCAAATGGACATGTAAAGGTTGTTTTTTCTTAATCTTCAAGTGCAATCTCAATTTGGTTGTATCCTGAATAACCATATAAAAAACAATAAAATTGATGACCGGCCACCCTCTCTAGGATTTGGTCCATGAATGGCAAGGGGAAGTGGTCTTTCCTAGTGACAGAATTTAATTTTCTATAATCTATGCACATCCGCCAACCGGTGGTGACTCTAGTGGGAATTAACTCATCATTAGCATTCTTTACCACTGTCACTCCAGACTTTTTGGGGACAACCTGGGTGGGACTCACCCATGGACTGTCAGAAATGGGGTAAATGATACCCACATCTAATAATTTTAGGACCTCTGCTCTCACTACCTCTTTCATGTTGGGGTTTAACCTCCATTGCATTTGTCTCACAGGTTTTGCATTTTCTTCCATGAAGATCCTATGTGTACAAATCAGGGAACTAATCCCCTTGATATCAGCAATGGTCCACCCAATGGCATTCTTGTGATTTCTAAGGACTTCGAGCAACTTGTGCTCTTGCTCCCTATCCAACATTGAAGAGACAACCACAGGAAATGTCTCTCCCTCACCAAGATAAGCATATTTAAGTTCAGTAGGGAGGGATTTCAAGTCTAGCTTGGGTGGTTGGACACTTTAGGGGAGAGGAGCGCTATTAGAAGGAGGTAACTCCTCAAAGCGGGCCTTCCACCTATCAGTATCCAATAATGGAGTTGACTCCAACAAGGAATTTACATCATTAATCATAACATCATCATCAAAGTTAAAATAAGAAAGACATGCTTCAAGAGGGTCAGAAAATGAAGAAATAGTAGACATGTCATCAACAAGACTTTCTAAAAGATTCACTTCATGCACATCCTCATCATCATCTCCTGGTTGCCTGCAAATATTAAAAATGTTCAGTTCCAAAGTCATATTTCCAAAAGAAAGCTTCATAACACCATTTCTACAATTAATAAGAGTATTAGAAGTAGCAAGAAATGGACGGCCTAATATGACAGGAATTTGAGTACAAGCATTCAAAACTGGTTGTGTGTCCAAAACAATAAAATCAATAGGAAAGTAAAACTTTTCTTCTTGTACTAACACATCCTCAACAATTCCTCTTGGTGTTTTAACTAAGCGATTTGCAAGTTGAAGTGTAATGCTTGTGGGCTTCAATTCACCAAGTCCCAATTGTTCATAAACAGAATAAGGTAAGAGATTAACACTTGCCCCAAGATCAAGTAAAGCTTTTTCAACTCTATAATTCCCAATTATACAAGATATGGTTGGACAACCAGGATCTTTATATTTGGGTGGGGTGTTTTGTTGCAAAATTGCACTTACTTGTTTTGTCAAAAATGCCTTCTTTTGTACATGTAGCTTACGCTTGATTGTACAAAGGTCTTTCAAAAATTTAGCATAAGATGTGATTTGTTTAATGGCATCTAAGAGAGGAATGCTAATCTTCACTTGTTTGAAAATTTTAAGAATGTCACCATTCGGCACCAATTTAGAGGAAGATTGTAATCTTTGAGGAAAAGGAGGAGGAATAGGAGAAACACAATTAGAGTTGTCAAGTTCATCACCATGTTTAGAATTTAAAGACTCCTTAGGTTCAACAACCTTCATTGGAATGTCTTTGTTAATAACTTTTCCACTTCTCAAAGTGGTGATGGACTTAGCATGCTCTTCTTGTGAACTTGAAAAATTTAAATTTTCAATTACAAATTTACCTTTAGGATTTGGTTGAGGTTGAGAAGGAAACTTCCCTTTTTCTTGAGTGCTCAAAGCTGTGGTCAATTGAGTGATAGAAGTCTTCAAGTCATTGATGGCTTACATTGTTTGGTTGTTGATTATTGCTTGACTTTGTATGAATGTTTGCAATGTGTCTTCAAAAGTCTTCTTATGTGGTGGAACATAATTTGAGGAAGAAGGGGGTACCTGCACATTAGACTCATTTCTCCAACTAAAGTTGGGATGATTTCTCCAATTAGGAGTATAAGTTTCAGAATAAGGAGAAGAAAATGGCCTTTTGTAGGTATTCATAGCATTTGCTTGAGTATGCAACACCTCTTGAAAAGCAGGGATTGTTGGACAATCCTGTGTTTGGTGTCCATCACTCTCACATATACTACAAATATCTTGTATTTTTTGAGAAGCTTTAGACATGTTTTCCCTATTAATTTCCATAGCCTCAACTTTTCTAGTTAAACTTGTAATTTTGCTTTTACATCATCCTCTTCTTTAAGAAGGTACATGCCCCCCTTAATTACCCCATTAGATTTGGTTTTATTACTAGTTTCAAATTTATTAGAATCTTCCCATGATTGAGCATTTTCAGCTAACACATCAAAATAGTCCCATGCTTCCTCAGGTTCTTTACTCAAAAACTCTCTATTATACATCATTTCAACAAATTGCCACATTTGAGAAGATAAGCCATTATAAAAGAAACTAATTGTACGCCATGTTTCATATCCATGATGTGGGCACAACAACAAAAGTTCTTTAAATCTTTCCCAACATTGAAAGAAAGTTTCATTTTCTTTTTGTGAAAAAATTCATGATGTTCTTTCGAAGTGTATTAGTTTTATGTGTGGGGAAAAACTTTTTTAAAAATTCTCTTTGCATTTCTTGCCATGATCCAATGGATCTTGGCTTCAAAGAATTCAACTAATTTTTTGCCTTTTCCTTTAAAGAAAAAGGAAAGAGTTTTAATCTAATAGCATCATTTGAAACATTTTGGTTTGGCAAAGTTGCACAAACCTCTTCAAACTCTTTTAAATGCAAATATGGGCTTTCTGAATCTAGGCCATGAAATTTGGGTAGTAATTGAATTACACCCGGCTTGAGTTCAAAACCGCCTACATTAGTTGGAAAAATCATGCAAGAAGGAGAACTTGATCTAGTTGGTTGCAAATAATCACGCAAGGTTTTAACTTGAATATTTTGTGCATTATTATCCCCATTATTACTTCTTAGTTCCTCATTAGTTCTTAGATCCTCCATTATATCAAAATAAAGATAATTTTCAAAAGATTTGTTCACTTTTTTCAATCGTCCAGAATTATCACGCACCCATGTGAACATGCAACAACAATTTTTTTTTATAATAACAAACGAAAGTAAAAGTGAAAAAATTAAATGACAAAATATTAAAAAGTTAGAGGGTTAGAAGTTAATAGACAAAAATTAAAATTGCAAAAAAGAAGAAGGCCAAAGGCACTATCAAGGTACACGTTTGATCCCGAAAAATTTTCGGTAGTAACGTGGGTAGTGCCTCCGGTCTCAAAAAAAGAAAAATTACAGAATTTAAATACTAAAAGTAAATGACATAAAGTAAATGACTGAATTTAAAGAGTTAGTGTGCAAAAATAAAAGTTAGAGAATTAGTAAAGTTAGAGTGTTTTTTCGTAACGGATTCTTGTCACACGTTGCAATCCTCGGCAATGGCACCAATTTGTGTTACGTCCAAACTAAGACTATAAAGGAGTCTAGTTCAGATTTCTTTTTTTTACTTGTCAACTATAGTAAACATTTGAGAACAAATGTTGAATAAACATCAAAACCATTGAAAATTGCACCTTGAGGATTCATTAAGATTTGGGTATTAACGGCGCCAATTTGTGTTACGTCCAAACTAAGACTACGAAGGAGTCTAGTTCAGATTTCTTTTTTTTACTTGTCAACTATAGTAAACAAGATCCACAGGGAAAGCCTTGTGTGACACAGAAAACTGTTACGAAGAGAATCAAATAGAGAAGAAAAGTGAAATAGATAATAAGAGACAATTCAAAGAGAAAGTGCTAAGGCATCAAAAATCCACTTGTAATAAATCTCTAATGTATACTTCATTCAAATGATAACTCAATTAAGATCAAATGAAAATTTGTCTCAATCGGAAAATGTATCTTTTAAAGAACTTTGAAATAGAACAATAGTAATTGATTGTTTACTACGTGAAAGTATTAAGTGTATAATCACAGGGAATTATAAGCATTCGGCGTGCCTTTCGTCAATGCTGAATTAAATAATTATATAGATTATAAACTCCTTAAATATGAAACATCAATTTAAAACGATAAAGAACTTACTTGAATCAAAGTATCCATTAAACATCAAGTACAAGCTTCATTCCTAGCCTTAGCTTGAGAACTTTAGAATACCATTACAATGAAACTAAAAATAAAATTGCAAAATGAGAGAAGAAAATAGGAGAAGAGAGCTCCAAAGAGGAGAGAATGCCCCATCTATCACGTCCACCCCTCTATTTATAGGAAAAGAAGGGGTTGCTTCAAAGGGGAAAGTCAAATCATATCTCCAGATTTCATCCTGATTGATTGCCTGATTGGACCCATATATCTTCGGAATTTGGAATTTCTTCCTGAAATAACACTTGTAGCCACGGAAGTCTTCTTTCCATTGCCACCAGAATCATATCAATTCATAAAAAGATATGATCGAAATACTAAGGCCGTGTCAATCTATCCGAATCAACTTCTTTCATAATTTAGTTCTATTCATACAAATCTCAAATCAAATGGATCCATAAGGTTGTGTTCGACCATTCCATGCATGTTTAGACCATTAGGAGCCCATTCTTGACTTTTAAATAGCTTTGGGTAGTTAGGCTTAACTTCCTCTTCCAGTTGTATCTTGTTGAAGCCTGTTTAGACATGTAAACTCAATTAAGGTCCAACTAACTTATTCAAAACATAAATAGCCCAAATCAGCAATGAATTAACACAAAATAGGATTGCAAATAGAAATTTAAAAATATTTTATTGAACATTATTTCAGTGCATCACACTAATATAGTGAGACCATAACTCTAAGAGGGTCAGCTAACAAGAAACTGCATACTATATAATCACTATCAACCACAACAAAATTTTATGTACAATGTTGCCACAGACATATGGATTAGCCACAATACTGTACTTGGCACGTAACATGTGCTTGAAGCAAATACTAATTGTTGGTGGGATACTAAATATACGTAATCCCTGCCTAGTGTAAACAGAGATAACTTAACTAAAAGTGGCATACCTCAAGTGCTCCTGAATTCGCTGAATAGAACATAAGAGGAAATTAAGGCCACAGTGAAATTTCAACAACAACAAATGTTGAATAAACATCAAAACCATTGAAAATTGCACCTTGAGGATTCATTAAGATTTGGGTATTAATATTCTTATGCAATGATTGTTTCCAAATCATTAAACCGTGTTGCAAATCAAGGGAACAAGCCAAAGCCATTTTAAACCATGAATCAATATAACTAATCTGCTCGTCTGTGGATGCCAAACTCAAGATATGCAGTACTGAATCTGCATGCTCAAAAAGCCCAATTGAATATTGCAAATTGTCCTTTGCCTGATCACATAATTAACAAAGTGCAAAAATTAGTCCATTCCTAGCCACGAATAAGAAAAAATAACAATATATAAAACATCAATCGGACATCATAAAATATAGATGTAAAGATCCTACTCTCTTTTATTGGGATATAAGAACTATATAAGTTTTGACCAATAGCCAGGCAAATATTCAGCTAAATCAATGTTTACGACCACTCATTGAAGCCGCCATTTTTTATCACCTGCTTCTACAGAACCCACTCATAGCTCAAATATATGCCGCTCAACGGGTTATACAGAATCATAATGCTAGAAAACTGATCTTCTAGTTAAAAAATTCCACCACCACATACATGAACCCACTCATAGCTCAAATATATGCCGCTCAACTGCATGACAAAAAAGTTAACTCATCCATGCAAAAATAACATTAATATTTCCATCATCGTAATACCAAACAACCCAAAAGCCATAGTCCACTTATCCACATACATGAACAATTTTATGATTTAGATTATGAAGGGAGAAACAAGTGTAGTCTCTAGTCAATTGTACTCCTCCGCGTGGGGATATAAATTCTGATAGATCAGCAGTGGTAGCTCGCAATGGATAACATGTGGTTGTACAAATTACCTAAATCCCCTCACTTATCCCAATTTAACTGGCTACAGCTACAAAGAATTTCTACTACCTTTTTATGTGATTCCTTAGTTTAATGCATGATATGAATCATGGAGAATAAAAACTACAAATATTCCCATACAAGCATAATCATTTTCCTACTTTGGCTGTGATAGATCTTTGAGTACAACACGACTTACAACTAAAGAGGAAATATAGATAAACAGTGAGACATGTTTCAAATGAGTCAAAGAAAGACAGTGAGCATACCAATGCAATTTGTTTTTCCAGGTGATATTCAGACTCAAGCACTTGTAAGTCGGGATCTTGTACAAGTTCAAGCAACTTATCAACATCACCCGCTCCTAAAGGAAGCTCGACTGGGTGAACCTTTCCCAAAACCACATTTTCTTGCTGTAATTTCTTATAAGAAAACTGAAAAAAGGATAAAAATAAAAAGGTTCAGCATTGGACCATCTATATAGATTCAGAAATAATACTTAACTGTAGTACTAAACTATATTTCCTCATTCATGGTTGTCACTTCCTCATCTTTCCCAGACAGAGCTGCAACAATCTTTTTTCTCTGATTTGGTTCATTTTCACAATTTTCAGAGCAACAAAATATTAAGATATCACACCAATATTGATGTCAATCGATACTGACCTTAAGCTCCTCCAAATGGTAAAGTGCCAAAGCACGTGATTCTTCTTTCAATCTACAGTAGAAGTCATTGAACTTCTTTTTATTCAAATTACTAGGAGGGTGCTGAGGCCTATGTCATGGATTTGGTAACCGTTTCTTCAACTCTCACATCTTCAAGAGAACCTTTCAAGTCTAAATTTTTTTCATTCAAATTATTCCCATCATCATTTACATTGGTTATTGAGTTCAAGTGTAGGAAATCAAATGAAGCTTCTTCAAATCCAGTTCACAAAAAGCTTCTTCCATCAGTGGCAGAAGGTCACTAGCTGTTCCTTGAAATAGAGCGTCAAATGAAGCTTGCACAGTTCTATTTGCTCCTGAATTCGCTGCTTGCAAGATAACCATAAGGTACAACCTTTCATCCAATTCTGCTGCAACATTTTGCCATTTACTCACAAGCATAGTTGCACCTTGTTCCAAGGTCCGATCGATGCCGAAGAGGGTCAGTGTAGGGGGCACATAGACTAACCTGATCTTCCATCACAACATTAATAATAAATTAATTGTATTAGCATCACTGTACATATAAAAATGTGAGTATCATTTAAAATTTCCTCTAATTTTTTGGCAAGGGACCCTGATCTGATTTTCCATGACAACACCACACCAAAACTGGCAGTCCCACCTCCTTTAATTTTAATGGCCCAAAACAGGTCTTCACCCATGGATCTCCTGTCAAGAACTTTTCCATCTGAGTCAACAATGGAGGCATCTACAATATTGTCTGCACCCAGCCCATATTTCCTCATCAAGTTTCTGATCCCACCACCGGAGAAGTGGCCGCCGCCGCCGACAGTGGGGCACCACCCTGCAGGAAACCCGCGGGTCGCACTACTCTCAGCAATCTTAGTGTAAACCTCTATAAGTGTTGCACCTGCTTGGACCCGTGCTGTGTTAGCTTGTACATCTACACTGATTGACCTGAACTTGGCCAGGTCGAGCATCACAAATGGCTCATTAGAAAAATAAGAGAGGCCTTCGTAGTCATGCCCACCACTCCTGACCCTCAGCTGGATGTCATGCTCCTTGCAACATATGACTGATGCTTGGACTTGCTTTGTACGGGAGGGTTGAATGATCAGCAGAGGTTTTAGGGCAGAGGACTCGGTGATCCTGAAGTTGTGGAATGCAGATTGATACGCAGTGATGTAAGAAGTGGTGTTTGGAGTGTACACAGAGACAGGGGAGGGAGTGTGGTGGGAGAGACACTTGAGAACTGCCTCAATGGTTGAAACTCGACTGGATCCAGTAGTTGAAACGAGGCCTTGAAGAGGAGCGACGCTTCCCTATTCTGACGGGAGCAACATCATTTCTCCACGGAAAACGTATAACGTAGAGTGAGAAAATTAAAAAGGGAAGGATAATTTAGGTATTAACGAAAAAAAAGTATAAAATTTATTATAAATGTTATTTAATTAAAAACTTATTTTTTAAGTTGTATAAAATTAATATCAAATTGACGACGCTATGTAAAATTTTACCAAAAATTATATCATGCTGCTCATGTTGGACATTAGAGTCTTGGCACTCCAATCCACTTACCCTTTGAAGGTCTATAGGCCAAGGATTACCCTCACACATGGCTTTGGTCTTTTGACCACCACAGGAACATACCCACCAAGCCTTAACAAACATCATTTTGGTTTACACCACCGCATGGTTTAGGTGCTAAACTTTTCTTTATGGGTTCCACATCCCACGTAAACCATTTTCAAATCCACACCCCAGTCAGTTCCTTACAGAATGAAACTTCCTCTATAATTCATTTTCCTCTTTATTATTTATGTCTTTTACGAGACCAGTAACTTATTGTCTCAGCCGCACCTCGAGATTCCCTACCAATTCCTATCGATATCATCATTGATACATGCACCCGTGTCAAAGACGGGAGCCTACATCAAACACCCCACTCCCGTTGACATGCACAATCTACGCAAAAGAATGTCATGTCTACCCGTGTCAAAGACCGGATGCTTGCTTGGGTCAGAGTTGTGTCAATTGGATTGCATGGTAACTCTGAGGGTGTAGAGTGGTTGAATCAGCAGAAGCAAGGTTGGTAGGGGGTGGCGCACAAATCAAAATTTAAACTTTACAATTAATCTACAAGAACATGCATAAAAACTTAGTTCAATAAGCAATATATCATAATCAAATCAATGATCAAGCAAATAAGAAAATAAATTGAGGCAATAACATACTGACCTTGGGAATTTGAGCCCCTTGCATGCCCTTGAAACAATCAGCCCGTGTTCTTAGATCACAAGAAACAAGCGTAGGGATTAAGGATTACCTTTATGTGTTGATCCCTCACAAACCAATGCTTTTTGATTGAAGAACTCAGCAAGGATCACCCCTATGAATCAGCCTCCATGTCCCAAGCAAGGATGAAGGCCTTCTCTTTGATCTTGCTCGCCAATGGAGTGAGGGAGGGGAGTTAAGAGGGGCGGCCAGCAAGGAATTCCTCCCAAGCAAGGAGCAGGCCGAACCAAGGGGAAGAGAGGGAGGGGGGGAGAGGAGGGAAAAGAAGAAGGGGCCGGACAGCTCTAGGGCATTCCCTCCTCTCCCATGTCTCCCTTTATATACCCCTTTACTTGCCTCTCTTAAGCGAGCCTATATATGGGCTATTCTAATTAGGCTTTCCTGCTTTAATTTTTCCGGTTTAACTTGAGGGTCATTGATAAGTATGAAATCTATATCTATTTTATATGTCTTTTTACCTTATTTGCTAGTATAGATTAGGTTAATTTAGAGTTAGTTATGGTTTATTTAGATTAAGATAGATATTAGTATTTTAGTTTAATTATTAATGATTTTGTAGTTATTAGTAGTTTAGATGTGTATTTAAACAAAGTTGGAATTTTAATTATATTCTACATGTCTAAAATATGGTATTTTATGTTTTGTAGGTAAAGTGCGCTTATTGAAGTACTTGGACGATGTTTGAAATGCTTGAAAATAGTCTTCACATGCTTTAAAGTGATTTGGACAACTTTTCGGAGTTATAAACAAGTTAGAAATTAATATGGACACGAAGGAAAGCTTAATGAACAGAATATGAACAGTCCGGGAAAACAGAAACACTGTAGCCGATCGATCGGGGTCACTTACCGATCGATCGGGATAACGTGAATTCAGATGAAAATACAGTGTAGCCGATCGATTGGGCATGCAGGGCGATCGATCGGCATAACGTGCAGTTTCCTTGTTTGACCCAAATTCCAATCCTTTTCATATTGGACTTCTTCCTACGGAACTTATGCCTATAAAAAGACATATTTGGCTTAGAATTGGGGGATTCCAGTAGATTTTAAGAGGAGAAAAAGGAAGAAGAAGATGGAAGAGAATTCAAAGCTTCTAATGGAGATTCAAGTGCTTTCTTCTACAATGGAAGGCTAGACTTTTCTTTTACTTAGGAGTTGATGAAGCTATAGATAAGTTTCAGTTTCTTTTCTTTTTAATTTAGATCTCAGTTGTGAATGATGACAATTGTATGATATGGATTTCCTTTTTAATGGAAGAGCTTTTCATGTTTATTCAAGTCTATGTTGATTTATTGTCTTGTAGATGATATATTGATGTGGTTTTGATATTTGTATCGATTCTAATTTCTGTGATTTAGATGAGATGGTCATACAATAGTTTTAATGTTCAGATAATTAATGACTTGGATGAGTTATACTATGATTAGACGGGTCATGCCTATAGCTAGTTTAGTGTAGATGATTCGTGCTATTGTCGAAGATAGTTCATGCCATGGAAGTTAATTAATGATTCTTTTTGAAGTAATTCTAGCTTGTAGCTGAGAATACTTGTTCATATTCACACTAGATTTAGATTAAAAGTTAAGGAATTGTTATGGTTTTATAGTGGATTCAATTTCCTAAGTAATTTCCATCAAATTAATCTCTTATTTAAAACTAGTTGATTCTTTTCTTTTCTTAATTTAAGTTTAAGTTGTTTTTAGTTTTTAAATCAACAAATTCCTCTTTAGATTTAGTAATAACTCATCCGTCCCTGAGGTTCGACAACCCTTAAATACTTATCCTAGTACAATTACCTTGTACACTTGCAAAGGGTTTAATTATAAACGATCAGTCATACACAACGGGAGTGGACTCTGTCTCTCAAAGCCCATGGAGGCCTGAACCCCCTACACACTGTCAAGCTCGCAACATGGTCGACTCCTCACTAACCACGGGTTCCACCATTGACACATAATTCATGCTTCTGGCCCTACAATATGTTAATGCACAACATAGTCACATGCCTAGTGTGCGTGTGTGATATAGGCGGGTCTTAATTGAATTAGTGTAACGAAGACATATGTGGGGTCGGTGTGACCGCCCCCACCATCCTTGGACCCATGGCCCATACCGGCTCACCCAGACCACAACAACATTGGACCGAAATGGGCCCAAGCCCATACCTTGGTCCAACAGAGAGAACCCTTCTAATTAGTTCTAATCCATCCCAAATCCCCCAAAACAAAAAAGTAAATATTAAAACCAACCAAAATCACCTAACTCATATGTTTATCCTTTTTCTGCACTACCTGTGGCACAACTCGTCAAAGTTGCACCCAAAATGTTGAAACTCTATTGTAAATTCATTACAAAACTCCAAAATTATTGATCATGATCCTACATTCCAAATATCAATTATTGGTGCTTCCTCATCTCCTCCTTCTCTTATAGTCTTTCTTCGTCCAAATTCTCAACTCTCATTCAACATAAATTTTAAGCGGTAAACTAAGTTCTGGAACCCAAAACTAGGGTCTCCCCTCATGTCATATTTATATTGGGCGTAAGGTAGTAACTAAAAAGCTATACGCTTTTTCACACAACTGATTAACATTGGAATTTTTTTCATATTACCTGGCTCGATATACAAATATTCCATATTCTCTAGATTTTAACACTTAATCCCAAATGACCCGGTTTAGGACAAATATACTCTTAGGTCAAACTAAATGTATAGCCAAGCTCTTATCTCATTATTGGTGAAAAATTACTGACGATGGCACAAATTTGTATGAGCAAAATCAAAACACTCAACATATAGAAAATAAATTACCCACTTAAAGATGATCTATGGAAAGTAAAAAATTTCTCCTTCTCAATCCTTTGTTCTAAATAACAAACCAGAATAGAGCCAACTCCCGGTTTCAATCTAAAAATTGGTTCAAATGGGGGAATAAAAAGAAGCCACTTTAGTGCTTGCTGAATTGCAACAAATAGAATGTTCCGGCAATTTGAAAAATTGGGTTGCATTTAGAATGGATTGAAGGACTCCGGAGACTTGCGGCAAATGGGGATTGAATGCTGCAAAAAGAAAAGATTTTTGGGAGTACAGGGAATCTGAATGAAATTGGGTAGAGTACATCAACTTTGCATGACTCTCAAGACTTTCGAGAATGTGAGAATGAGAGGATGGATCCCACTAAACGGACCAAAGATCTCACGCTCAGTGTGGCCTGTGTCCAATACTTAATCCATATCATATATACGATAACTCGATATGTCAATAAAATATATTTTTGATAATACGATGTTTATTCTTTGAGCCAACAACCCATATATGATATTCGCCATAGCGTATTATCGATAACACGATATGCCAACAATGCATGCTATTGATAATACAAAATGTTACAATATCCTTTATATCACATATACGATAATACGATATTCGCCAAAGTGTGTTATCGATAACACAATATTTGCTATATCGTATTATCAATAACATGAGATTCGCCATAGTGTGTTATCAATAACACGATATGTTGGCATAGCGTGTTATCCATAACACGATATGCCAACAAGACGTGTTATTTATTTTCCTCTATATCGCATATACTATAATATGATATTCATCATAACGTGTTATCAATAACACAATATTCGCTATAGCGTGTTATTGATAACATGATATGCCAACAATACGTATTATTGATATTACAATATGCAATGATATCCTCTATATCTCATATATGATAATACGATATTTGCCAAAGCGTATTATCGATAACACGATATTTGCTATAGCGTATTATCAATAGCATGATATTTGCCATAGCGTGTTATCGATAACATGATATGCCAACAAGATGTGTTATTTATTTTCCTCTATATCGCATATACGATAACACGATATTTATTATAACATATTATTGATAACACGATATGCTACCATAGAGTATTATCGATAACGCATATCGTGTTATCAATAACACGATATGCCAATAATGCATGCTATTGATAATACAATATGCTACAATATCCTCTATATCGCATATATGATAATACGATATTTGCCAAAGCGTGTTATTGATAATACGATATTTGACATAGCGTGTTATTGATAACAGGATATGCCAACAATACGTGTTAATGATAATACGATATATCGCATATACTATAATAAGATATTCATCATAACATGTTATTGATAACACGATATTCACCAGTATTTATTATTTATACAATTGTTCATCAAGTCAGGAATAAAAACCTCTAAGATCGTATACATGCTTACATAAGATGTTCTACATATTAAAACTTGCATATAAAAAATCATACTAGAGTCCCTCTTTGCACAATAGGGTAGGAGGCTATCATAGCTATTCTACAATGTCCTTCCTTGGCATCTACATCCTTCTCCATTCTTATATAGCCATGTTCTCTCTGGATAGTCCCTCAAGATTCATTTTTTGAGTGGCAATGCCATCTTGATCTCCTTTTGTAATAATAAATAGTTTATGTGGTTATAAATTTTTGGACAAAAATTAGAGAAGAATGATCTCTGATGAAGTGAGGGAGGCCGGCAATCGCCGAATAGAAATCGGAATTTGTTGTTGATGAAAACCTTGGGGCAAAAATCACAAATTGTCTCTAAGCACCGATCTCCTCTTTGTTTATGCGCCGTCACAACTAGTTTACACAATTTTAAACCCAAATCTTTTGAAAGGGTATTTTGGTCTATTTTTTTTAAATATCGTGTAAACCCAGGTTTTATGGAATGTTTTTTACAAAATCAGGGAATATGGAATATTTGTATCTTAGGCCAAGTAATATGGAAAAAACTCTTAACATTGCTGACAAGTTGGTGTTTGCGTTGATGCATCAGAGATCATGTTCATAGTACAAATTTTACCCTTAACGGTTCTCAGAATTCAAAATATGCTTGATATTTCCAAATTCACACCACTAGTTGGTCTTCCATTTGGGCTCCTTGTAGGGTCATCATCACCCACCCAAACCACCAATGGTCTCACACCATCAATCGTGCTTGCCACCAGCTGAGTCTCTTCCACACTCCAATTGCACCATTACCACTGGTGCATGCTACTTCTGTTGATGTCCAACCGAGAACATCCGGTCCATCTTTGACTCTTTTACTATTATCATTGATGATACCCTGTCTATTTGGGGGCCTTAATGGACAACCAAGGATTGTCTATAGGGGTATTTATGAATGTCCAGTCTGTATATCTATCTGTGTCTATGTTCTTTTTTATATAAAATGGACAATTTTTTTAGTATAAGGCAGGCATGGACCAAGTTTTTTTTTGCACTAATAAGGAGCTATAGATGTAGATATATACTTGTCCGTGCTCGCGAATGTTAGAGTCCGCCACCCTTATCTAACACCCCCTTAAATATAGCAATAATTATTACTAACTATTAGAAAAAAAATAAAATTTAGTTCTTATTAGCATCTTAGGACAATCCAAACATGTTACATAGACACTTGACAACTTAAAAATATTTTAATTCAGTACTTATGTAGTATGTTAAAATAGTCTAAACATGTTACATAGGTATTGGACAACTTGAAAATATGAATCCATAACTTATTTAGTATGTTAGGATAATATTAACATACTAAAAAAATATTAAATTTTTTGAATTGGGATAAAAATTTAGGCGTTGAAATATTTGTCCATGTTCGTCCGTATCCGCCCATGTCTATAGTGGACAGATTTAAACAAAATATGATACGAACTAAGGCAAACACAAACGGATACGGACAAGGGATATTCAAATAACGGACGAATAAGGGCAACCCTCTATCTGTGTCTATTTCTGTCTACGAACACCTCTAGAACTTTGTCTAGTGACCGAAGTGGCACACAACGAATGACTTCCTTCAAACATTTGTCAAAGTCCACTCTCGCACGTGGGTTGTAAGTGCTCAACCTCACATTGGTCACCACCACTCCGCCTTTGGGATTCTACTACACATCTTTGTCAGCATCCATGGGAACAATCAGCCACATGTTTTGGCTTCTCTTGGGAACATCTCTCTGAGCCTTCCCATGAGTGGAGCTATGGACATGCCATTCTCCCACCTGGGTTGTAACTGCTCGACCTCACCTTGGTCACCACCATTCTTCCTTTGGGATTCTACCAAACATCTCTGTCAACATTCACGGAAGCAATCGACCACATACTTTGGCTTCTCTTGGGTGGAGTCTCCATGAGTGGAGCAATGGTGGGCACATCACAATAAAATCAAAGTCACCTTGAGGACGTGGTGATATCCCACCTTGGCGGAGTCTCCATGAGTAGAATATTATGTCCCACATAGAGGGATTGTGTCCCCCACGTATGGGTTCCATCCTATCAGTCATGATTAGAGAGTTGTTAGCCATTCGCTTATTAGTTAGGATGCCTTTGGATGATTATTAATAAATGGGCTTTAGAGTTATTGTAAGAGCTTAATCATAATTGAGATTATGAAATCAATCAGTTGTTTTTTCTCTAATGGGTCTCTCCCCTCTATCATCTCCAATATCCCCCATTTCGTCCCCCCTGCAAAGCCTGCACCTTTGGTGGTTGTTGGAAGGCCATCCCCCTCTCTTCATCTGATATTCACCCCTTTACCAAGATGATGTTGTGCTCACCCAGGTACATAATGCATGAACTAAAGGTGTTTATGGATATCTGTTGTCCGTATATTCATTCGTGTTTATGTCCATTTTTATATAGAATGGATAAGTTTTTTGGTCCAGGGTAGACCCGGACGCAAATACAAACTAAGTTTTTAGTCCGCACTAATAGAGATCTATGGACGTGGACATACCTTTGTCCATGTCCGCGGATGTCTACGTCCGCCACCCTTACTTAGCACTCTCTTAAATATAGTAGTAATTATTACTAAGTATTAGAAAAAAAATAGAATTTAGTTCTTATGTAGTAACTTAGGATAGTCCTAACATACTATATAAGAACTTGACAACTTAAAAACATGAATCTAGTTTTTATGTAGCACTATTCTAACATGAATCTAGAGCTTGTAGCATGTTAGGGAAATCTTAACATGCTACATAGGTATTAGATAGCTTGAAAATATGGATCTAGTACTTATGAGCATATTAGGACAATTTTAACATGCTATAAAAGTACTAAAAAATTTGAATTGGGATAAAGATTTAAGTGTTGAAATATTTATCCAAGTCTGTTCGTGTCCGTAGCGAACGAACTTGGACAAAGTATGATACGGACTAGGGCAGACACAAACAAGGGATATTCAAATGGTGTGCGGACATGGACAACCCTATATCTGTGTCTATTTTTGTCCGTGAACACCCCTAGCATGAACATTACGGGCTGGGCTCCACTTTTCACAAACTGAACATGATCAAACAATGAACAACAAGAACAAGACACTGGTCTCATTTATATTCGACTTTTAGTAAAAAGGAGGAGCCATCATTGTATTCGACTAGAGTAATCTTGACGCAAACTTGTGCAAAAGTTAGGTGTGTTTGTGTTACTCATTAGCAAATCTCTAAGGTAGTTGAGATCATAGCCAATGACTTTTGTAGAGTGGCTGGCCGGTGGAAGCGTGGCAGTCACGAGCCCGTGGGGGCGGTGCACCAATTAAAAATTTAAAATTTAACAAGAATATACACAAATAAGCATATGTATGTGAATAAATAAGCAATAAACAATCCACCAAAGAGCATTCAAGAAGCCAAAACAAAATAGAGGAGCAAGGACGTACTGACCTTGGGCTGACCAACTCTTAGCATGTCTTTGATTCGATGAGCCTGCCCTCCAAAATCACAAGAAACCAAGTAGGGAAGGGGATTACCTCCTGCACACGGCCAAGCCTACGATAGGGTCGACCCCTCGCTAACCACTCGTTTGACCATTAACACATAATTCACACATTTAGGCCCCGCAATGTATTAATGCACATCGTAGTCACATGCCTAGTGTGTGTGTGACTAACGTAGGTCTCAATAAAATCAGTACAATGATGGTTCATGTGGGGTCGGTGCAACCGCCCCCACCACCCTTGGATACTGTGGCCCGTATTGGCTCACCTAGACTGCGATAATATTGGACCAAAATGAGCCTAAGCCCATACCCTGGTCCATCAAGTACAAAGAGCTCAATGACTCAACATTTTCCTTCATCTTAACAGTCTTCCTTTGTCAAATGTTTGTAAAGCAGAGTTTTGGCTCTAAATTTGTACATCTAGCACATCTAAACAATATGAATTGAAATGACCCAATTTGTGGACAAGAAAATTACTAACTCCAAGTTAATTTGTTCATGTTTCGCCAACGTTTGTGAAGTGGTTAATGTGGAGTTTATTAATGAGCTTTCTCACGAAGTGTATAATTGATGACGCTTGAGAACCTTGATGGCACTCTACCCAGCTTAGGGCATAACGACGTGAATTGCCTTTGCAGTATCTCCTTAAGCATGTTCAAGGGATAAAGTGCAACGCTGTTCGAGAGGTCCTTTCATAGTACAAAAAGGCATGAAAAATTAGGTTTAGGGCATATAAAGGTGAAAAGTGGTCTGTTTGGGTAGAAATTTTTCAAAAAAACAGTGAAGGCCTGTTACTCTATTACTCGTAGGGAAATTTTATAATAGGACGACAGAGAATAAAGTCAGTTAGATTAAGCACCATTTCATATAAAAAAACAAATAAAGCATCACCCCCTACCCATATTCAAATCAGCCACCCCATGTTGCTATCAGGCACTCCACACCCCACATAATGAAAAAACAAACCCAAAAGTAATCTTATACGCATTCTTTTCACCATGGCTTTTTAGGGAAATATCTTGTGCTCCTGACAACGGATTTATGCATTTTTGGTGGCATTGGTGTCGTCTCATCAAGCCCTATCAAATGAATGTGAAATGGGGACGTTTTCTTGTTCTTTCGCCCAATCATCACAATTAATCATTGCATTTTATACCCCCTCATAAGTACAAACAAACGCATTACAATTTCTACACCAAATACTATTACAAACTTAACATCATATACTATCACAATTCTACCCTTGCAACACCATTGCATATTAGAAACCCATATATTATCACAATTTAGACATTATATTTCATCACAATTTAGATAATATATGCTATTGCAATATCTACCACAACAATTTAGATACCATATATCATCGCAATCTAAACATCATATATTGTTGCAATTCACCCATTACAATTTAAACCTCATTGCATATAGAGGCCTATATCATTGCAAGTTAGGCACATATACTATTGCAATTTAGGCACCATATGTTATTACAATATTTCCCACCACAAGTTAGACCCCATCACAATTTACTCCTATACCGTCATAATTATACACCATATGTCATTGCAATTTAGGCACAATATACTGTTGCAATCTGTCCATCGTAATTTAGATTTCATATACTATCGCAATTTATGAGTCTTATATTATTGTAATATCTACCATTGCAATTTAGACACCTATATTATCACAATTTAGACACTATGTACCATTGTAATTTACTCACCATGTACTATCAGAATCTACGAATCGTAATACATACTCATTACAATTTAAGACCTCATCGTAACTTAGGTAGCGATGCAGGGAGGGAGAAAGGGGAGAGCAAAGCGCAGAGCGCAAAGGCAAGGGGGAGAGCATCATACGCTAGAGGAGGAAGCATTGCTTAAAGGAGGAAGTGGTGGTGGGCGAAGGAGGTGGTCGGGAGGCTAAGTAGCTAGGTAGGTGGAGGCAAGGAACCCAAAAGGAAGATGTGGTAGCAGTTGAAGGAGAAGGGAGAAGAGGGTGGAGAAAAAATGTCATTTTGGTAAAAGTGTTTCCACCTATTTTGTCATTTTCTACCCTAAAATTACTAAATGGGCAAGTGCCTAATTTAAATAACTTATTTGTCCCTAAACCCATCATACAAATCCTTTTTAAAAATACCAAAAATGTCATTGTTTTCTTGGACGGTGAATAATGTTAGAACATATGATTATATGTCTTGTAATTATCTTTATTTTGATGATAAAAAATATATCCAATTTATATATGTTTTTAAGTTTTAGGAGTTTGACTAGGTCAATAATGTAATGTAATAGAATCAAATTTAGAATTAATTGACTTAAAAAATAGGAACTTAGTAGTTCTGAATTTCAAAGAGGAAGACTTAACAAGACTTATAAGCTTCAAGGTAAATTTGCACGCACTCCCAGTTATGAATAAGGTGTTGTGGACCAATGTCTACAACAGCTTGGTAGCTCGATAATGGGAAGGGAGCTGCGCTTGACAGCCAGGAAAGGGGAGAGGGAGCGGCATGGCCGCTAAGACAGAGGGAGAGGCAAGGGAGGAGACAAGAGAATTAGACAAGAGAATTAGACAAGAGATAATTCATTATATAATCCAAATTAGGGCATAACCCTTACATTTAAATAGACAAACTAATGGGCTCACTAATAGGTGCCTAAGGCCCATTAACTTAATTAAAAGAAAACCACTAATAACCCTAAATAACTTCTTGACCTAAATGCCCTTATTAAACAATGACATAATTAAAACCTATCCTACTAGCACATGAACCCCAATGATAGACCCTTAGGATGTTCACAACATTCTACCATGCTTCGCTTGCACATCACCTCGTCCTCGAGGTGGCCTAAAACTCTAAGCATCGGGCCCACCATAGCTCCACTGTAAACAGCCGGTTCAGAACTGTGGATGAGACATATAGAAGGATGCAAGGCGACATATAGAAGGATGCAAGGCAGAGGCCAGTACTCAAAACCAACATAAAGAAATGAACGGAACATGCAGGAAGTCATGTCTGTAGATGGTGGTTGAGAAGATAAGGAACCATGTGTAGTGGGTAACACCACGAACACCAAATCCGAGGGCAAGGGATCTTCGTAGTCGGTAGGGATGACTAGAGATGATAGAGGCTGCAGTGCAATGAACAGCTCAACATGCTGGGTGCAGATCAAAGTGGACTGTCTGCACAGGTCTCCAACAAGTGGGTCATTAGAGGGATAGCACGGCTTCTCTAGACAACCCATAGAGCGCATTAGACAACAATAATAGATAAATGCCAAGGATAACAATTGGCACAAGCAGAAAGGGTGTATAGGTGGCCAATGACCAAATTGAAGCAGGTAAATGCATGGAGCAAGAATAAGGCCCTGGCCTCCCATGAGGGGCCAAGTATGGGCTTTGTCTTATGATACTTGAAACCAGACCCAACTAGGCCCATTTCATCTGAAAGTAGTGGTGTGCAAAGGGCATGTGAGGACTTGCAGTTGGTTCATGCCCACTAGGATAAGTATGGTGGGTGAATGCACGAGGCAATTTCATTAAGAGTCTTTGGTCCTTCAAAAACTGCTGATTGAGCATTGGAGAAATCAGATCCAGATGGGAAGGAAAAACCGCTCAAGATGGCCCGGATATTGCTATGGTTCTAAGGAAGGGAACATTGATTGCTCATTCGGCACGACAACAACAGCTACATCCGTGGTGGAGGTGAATGGGCGGAGGAGGATGAAGCCGGGGTTCAGGCGATGGTGCATTGAGATTGGTGTGGAAATGGAGGCACATTGCACCGGCGATTGGAGCACAGGCTGCTTCGACGGCAAGAGGGCAGGGAAAAGGAGGCGGCTTTATCTACAGCAGCCAAGTCTGATGTCCTGCATGCTCTCCATAATCATCTCCTCCTCCACCAAACAAGGAAATCCAAAGTTCCCCACAGAAGGGGTGAGCTCACGGAAGTTCTGGCGGTTGAGGCTTAACCATCGCTCTCCTTTGAGAGATCCGTAGTCAAAGTCTACCCAGCAGGGAAACCAACCAAACCAGATGCCAGCGGAGCTGATTCCAACCCTTGGGTCTTTGGCACCAGATTTGTCCCAGGTTGCTGGCCATGTTGTGATTCCGGGAGGAGATCTGAATAGTTGCTTGAATGATGGTTCGGCTCTGGCAACGAAACTGCAAATCCGTTGTGGAAGACCACCACCTTGCTCTCCATCCCAATCAGATCCAGTGGCACGCACACCCTCCCGAGCAGCTTCCCAGAGTTGACCCCGCAGGTGGTGCCATGGGCTATCATGTCCGACTAGATGGTGGAGGCGGAGAAGCTGCCTGAGGCTGGGAGAGCGATGTGGGCTCTAGCTGAGGGCAGGGATAGGAGTCCGGTGAGGATAACCAGTGCTTGGGCTAGTGGTGGTAGGCAGCGCTGGGGGGTGGTCATTGAGCTGGACAAGATGAACGCTTCCTGTGCCTGCTATTGCCGACAGAGGATGGCGGTTGTAACAGAGAGGAGTGATTCCTCTGTAACTCGGAAAAGAGTTCTTTTTGTGTTATTGTTGTTGCAGGGGAACGCGATCAAGTTGTCAGGCGATGAGAGGGGCCGACATTGAGAGCGCACAAAACTCATGGCTAGATGGTCCGATAGTGGCATATCGGCGGCTTGGCCAGGGCGATCCAATCAGTTGAGAGTGGCGGCTCCAATTCGCCCATCAGTGGGGAAACTCCAGGAACAAGCCTCGCAGAGTGGCAGCATTGAGGCCAACCACCGTCTGTTGGCTAAGGTTGATAGAGTGAATTTCAGGGATCAATGCTTTGATACTAATATTATGGACCGGTGTCTACAACGGTCTAGCAGCCTGATAATAGAAAGGGAGCGGCGCTTGACAGTCTGCCTTATACATACTCTTACAAAAGCTTTCATCTAATTTTTCGTTATTAAGGTGAACACCTAGAAAATAGAGAAGGAAATTAGAAAGATACCCTCCCCGCTTCCATTTCCACCTTCTACACATTTTCCAATTAGGAAAGGCATTTGCATAAAAATAAAAAATAAGTCATTGGACCACAAAGCAAGATTGTTACACAATTTCAATTTACTTCCGAAGATATTGATGTCCCATGTTCCTTGCCTTCAATGGTAAAGGTCCTGGCACCTATGTTATATAATTTCGATGAATAGACAAGTTTCTAGGTGTAAGTTCTTTATTGCGTGTACTTTTCGTGTTGCCAAAAAAATAGTGCTTCTCCAAAATTTCTCTAGCCTGATATGTATTTTAAAAAAAAATAGGTGCCTAATTTCTTCAAGTTCTACTTCTTTCTGCCTTAAACTTATCATAATTATAATTAAGCAATACATAATTTTAACAATTTAAGGTTGCTAACATAGATTTTATGCCTCCATTAAAGTCTATTTTGTATCAACACTTTTATAAGAAATAGCATAGTCATATCTTATTTTTAAGCCTCGTTTTCTCTCTTTTAATATTATTTACGTAAAACTCTTCCAACTTTCTTACCAAAAACATCTATTGGTCTTCTTTGGACATAGTCATACCAACCCAACCTACATTCTCTTAATTTTTTCTATAAAAATGCTACCCCTAAGTTTTCGTGTGTATAATTATTTATAATCCAATTTTTTCTAATTATTCTACACATCTACCTTAACATCTTCGTTTTAACTATATTTAACTTATCTATGACTTTTTTTTGGTGCCCAATATTTTACTCTATAAAATATTACGGGTCTAATAGCAATCTAATAAAACTTACTTGTAAACCTATTCAATTGAGCGCCTAAAAAATAAAAAAATATGCTGCTAAAAATTAGATAGGTCCTTGCATGGCAACCTATGCAATAGCATTTTGCAGCCCGTAATGCAGCAAAGAAAATTCTCTAACGTTTACGCAATCACGGCTTGTTAAGTAAAGTGAGAAGGGTGTCTGCCACTACCCGCAGAAAACATATATATGACCATCCGGATTTTATGCTGCTAGAAGAAGCTTTGGTATTTGAACTCTAGTTCCGTTTAACATTTTTTTCCATCGGATTGTTATCCAAAACATATAAGCAAAATGTGTGCAATATCAATCCATAGACAAGTTTTCTAGCTCTGAAAACACAAATTGGGGAAAAGTACCACCAGTTTACGATCATTTATGCAAACTACACTGGTGAAAGCGTAAACGCATGTGACAGCTGACTCTCCGAGAAAATGCCAAAAGAAGTACTCATCGAGGTGAATATTACAACATTCAAATTCCAAAATATTTAAATTGACAGATATCTCTGAAAAGTGGCAACCACTTGAGAGGGATAAGAAGATATGCATGCCGGTATACAGTGTTTAATGTAAAATAAAAATAAAATGCATATACAGGAAATAAAACAGTAACATAACAGCCAGTACTACACTAAGGTTCAGCCAATTATATCATGTCTTCCAAACACGAACAGTACCATCTACAGATGATGTTATCATGCAGCTCTCCTTAGGATGATAACTCACACTTGTAACCTGGCAAGAAGAATTAATCAGTAATGTAACATAAAATAGTCACTCGTTTAAATACTAGTCATCATAATTATTATCATCATAATTATTATCATCATAAAATAGTCACTCGTTTAAATACTAGTCACCATAATTATAATCATAATCAAAGAAGTGCATTTTCCCACAATTTGATATTAGTGCCATGGATCTTCCTCTACTATAGCTTGTTTTGTGCTGATTCTTGTAAGAGGTAAAAGGTAGTATAGTCATATCCTTATTAACTCCATCCAAGTCATACAAGGTCTCCCTCTCCCTCTTTTAGCTTCTTCTACTTGCATCACCTCTAATTTTCTTACCACGGCTTCCCTTAGTCTCCTTTAAATATGCCCATACCAACACAACCTACGCAAACATAATTGTTTTTTATCCTAAAAGTATTACCCCTAAGTTCTTCCAAATATTTGTGTTTCTAATCGTATTCCTGCTAGTTATCCCCACGTGTCTACCTTTAACATCCTTATTTTGGCTACTTTAATTTGTATGGCCTAACTATTGTTCAATAGTATTTGCCTTTAAGCATCATTTGTAACTCATCTATCACAACACGACACTTCACTTTGCACACCCTGCATTAATCCTATCTACATCGCTTCCTTTGTATATAATGGAGTCTAAATTGCATAATTACTCACATCTTGGAACTTTTTACCCGTCTATTTCAACTAAGGGGCAACTTATAATTCTACCCTCCCTAAAGTCATAAAGTCCGTCTTAGTTCTACTTATAGTAAAACCTTCTAATTCCAAGGCTTCCCTCTACATTTTTAATTTAGCATTTAATCCTACTTTAGTCTTATCAACTAAAACTACATCATCTAAAAAAAAATATGCACCAAGGAAATCTTGGATATGTAAAGTTAGTTCATTTATAACTAACGCAAAAAGGTACAAGGTTAAGGCTGATCCTTGATGAAGACCTACTGAAACCAAAAACTCTTTAGTTTCCCCAACATGCATATGTTTTAATGCACATGCATCCTTTTATAACTCCTTTCCTCTTCAACATGCTCCAAATAAACTCTTGAGGCACTCAATCATATGCCTTCTCTAGATCTAAAAATGCTATATAAAAGTTTTGTCGCCAATCCCAATAATTCTCTACTGATTGTCATAACAAATTGATAGCCTCAATAGTCTATTGCTATGGTTTAAAATCGAATTGGTTCTCTATTACCTTGGTCACTTTCCACAAACGAACTTCTAGTACTCTCACTCATAGCTTCATAATATGGCTCATAAGTTTATTACACCTATAATTTTAACAACTTTGGATGTCCCCTTTATTTTATATAGAGGTATAAGAGTACTTCTCCTCCATTCATCTGGCATCCTCTTTGACTTCTATATATTGTAAAATCACCCCTGTGAGACTTCCAAACATCAATGAGAATTCAATCAAGTCCTAAGAATTCACCTTTTCTCAACTTCGTTAAAGCTACTCCTACTTCCTCTATTTTAAATCTCCTAAAATAGGTTATATCCTTACTAGGACTAGACCAATATCCTGACTATTACTATAATTATTGAATGTTAGAAATACCCCCTTTCCTCTCTCATATTTAGCTATCTAATATACATCCTTCTCCCCCTCAGTTCCTAACCTGTTATACAAGTCATCAAATGCCTTAATCTAGCCTCACTAACTACTTCTTTGTCCTCTCTTCTAACCATAATATATCTCTCCCAACTCTTCTTACTTTTATTATATCTTATTTAAATACTAATAATCATAAAATATCCTTTTACTTAAATAATCTCACATAACCTGAATTTTTATGCGTTCATCAGCTACACAGCATGTAATGTTGACATTTGACAGTCGCCCAGTTGTCTATGAGCAGATAATAATATATTTATTTTTGTAAGTAGTTTATATATCTTTGTATCGAGTAATATATGGGTTGCTATTAGGCAACCCATATTTAAGCAATAGTCAAGCGTGTAGTAATTAAAAAAAATGCTAGTTTCTCCCGTCTAAGTTCATACACGTTGGACACAGGCATGGCTGCAGACAACCAATTCCTGACTGCATAAATTTAGAAGTGGAATATGACCAGGTGTCTGTCCAATCAGCTTCCGCTCCTACTTATGTGGCATCTTTTTACCATAAGCCATTCACAATGCTGGCATCTACTACTGGATCCCTGCCAACATTATTCCTAATAGTCACTCTAAAACACCTTTTTATCCCTTCCAAAAATCATGATCTTACATATATACAAATGAACCAAATTTTGAGTTGGCCCTTCCAGCAAAGTTCCAACTTCATCTCAACCTTCAAAGACAGTCATTATTCATCCAAGAGCACAAAGAATCAAGCAATTTACAAAAGTTGCCATCACCAAGAACTTTTTCCCCATTAAAAAAATTGTAATTTCAAATAAAAGCTGAATTGAACACATTTTCAATCGGCCATTCCAGAAATGTTCCAAACTTATATCAGCCTTAAAAACAGTTGTTGTTCATCTAAGTGCACAAGAAATCAAGCAATTATCAAATAGCCCCCCAAAAATAAAAAATAAAATAAAGATAATACACAGGCTGTTTTACCCTTAGCTACCACATAATTGTGATTTAGACAACTTATCAACGACTATGTGAGGACTCATTTCTGTTCTGGTATTCTAGTGCTAAAGTCTCTTATCAAAAAAGACTCATTATTCTTAAGATGCCGCACAAAAGTTTCCAATTATCATCCTCTACTTGGTAAGTAGGTACTGTCCTCGTACAGCATAGAAGTGTGTATGTTTATCAATAATTCTGTCTTGAATTCAGAAAAGAAAAATCTCCCTTCTGTGACAAGTAAATCATATGGCCAATCTTGGAGGAGAAAGTTAAAGATTACCACTGATGCATGTGCGCGGAATTTGGAAGTGACTGATGCATCAACCAGATCCCAAAAGAAAATATATCCGTCTTCTGATCCACCAGTTACATGAGCATCAGTGTTGGTCAGGCAACAATCCATTTTGTAAGACTGTTAATGGTAGGAATCGTTCAAAAGTTTTTGTTAAAGACAGAAAAGGTGTCATTCCAATTAATGCATTATATGGCTAAAGAAACCAAAAATATGTTGTTGCCAAGTTGCATGCTAGGTTTCAGACCTTGCAAGTGTGACCCTTGTATTCTTGCAGAAGTTCCCCAGTTGTTCTGTAGTATGAATGTGCAGCAGACATTAAAAAAAGAAAACATATACCTAATAGCAGCAAGAAATGAAAGAAATTTTACCTATCCACGAGACGTAGAGTTGAATCCAAGCAACTTGCTAAGACACAATTACCATCATTCGATAAGGAAATGCAATTGACAGCCTGCCCCAAGTTGTCAGAGATTTCCCTGACACATGGACAAAGAGCCTTACGTAATCAATGCCTTCGCGATGATCTCATTTATAAAAATAGTTAAAATAAACAGAGATTATTTCCCTGATATATAGACAGAGAGGGTTAAAGTAAGTTTATTGGACAAACTAGCACTTCAGCCTATAAGTTGGTTAGTTTTATAGAAGATTATATCACTCGTCAATTTTGCCACTGATTGAACAGATGTACCTAGCTAGAACAATGAAGGAAAAGAAAGAAGGCCAAAGAGTGTGTAATAAACCTATAAGAAGCTATTATCATGTACATCATACCATGCCTAGAATCTGAGCCCAATATCCTTTTGCACAACATTGGTACATTCTTAAGAAACTGACTTCTAGAGAAGTAAATAGAAAGATAAGTTCCTAAATGACACTTAAGGAATTGGTGTACCCTCACTTACCTACCAATACGGATATCAAAGGTGCGCACAGTCCCATCAACACTACCGGCAATGATTTCACTTTTTGTCAAACAAATAGACATCACACTGTCTAAAAATGTATCGATAATCTGTAAACATCATCCATTATTTCTTGTACTAATATACTTATTTGGGATATATTTAAACCTATTGATGTAAGTTTTGGCAGAGAGATAAACCTGTATCGGCTCTGCATTGTGAGACCTGCAGTCAAAAGCACGAACAGAGCGATCATATCCTGCTGACACCACCACTGACCCATGTTCATTGAATTTTACTGCATTCACCTAATAGAAAAAAAAGAATATTAAACGTGGAATTACTAGATACTGCTGCAGAAAGTAATGTCCCTGTGCAAGGAAGCTCTAAGCAAGCTTTAATTATTAAATAAAGCAAGGAAATTCTGGTGTACAGCTTATTTTACTTGTTCATATTAAAAAATTGTTGGACACAAACTTTATACGACAATGGCCAGGGAAAATATCTTTTATACATTAAAGGGGTCCAGATATGCATTCCTGTAAATGATAGACTTGCCCACAAACACAAGCGTTTGGACACTACCTGCTTTATATCTCATAAATTAAGACTATATATAGCAGCTGAATCAACCACAAATTACCATTTACCTATCAGTTTACTTATATTGTTAACTGCAGGAACTAAATAGAGGTCAAATGAGTTCAAAAAACATATGATTGAATAACTTTCATTTACCTATAACATAGTTATTAAATCATATCAGTAATCATAATGGTCATTTACTATTTATGACTTATAAATATTTCAGTATGTCATTATTACAGTGGCATCATCATTCATCAATCATATACAAATTATATGGGGACTGCAACATGAACTCTATTCTATCGTCCAGCTCTAAATATGCATTTGTCTATATCTGAGCCGAGAACTAACCTCACTATCATGGCCGCGAAATTTCCTAATTACCCGTCCAGTTGAAACATCCCAATAGAAAATTTGTCTGTCACCACCACAAGAACATAGCTTGGCGTTGTCCCTGTAACAATTATTTATTTGGTCATCACAAGGCTAGAAAGCTCCCAAAAGACTCCAAAATACAGTTAACAGACAAGCTAATGTTCAAACTAAGCTACAAGAGTATCTTGTTTCTGCAATAAAAATCATAATAAGGAAAGGACTAGTTTGAAAAGAAAATGATTTATTCACATTTGATGTACACAAAACAATTGATGTATTTCATTTCTTAATAACTCATCTGGCATTTACCATTTTATCATGGAGAACTACAAAAAACATACATTATACAAAACACCCCTGAGCCCAAATTGAGCATAAACTACCTTAAAAGTCACATCATTTTCAAAGATCCTTGAACCCAAATTGTACAAAAACTACCTCAAACTCATTGTTCTTAAAAACCCACACGGCCAATATAAACATAAACTGCCTCAAAGGCTTCAATCAACCAATTTTAAATTACATAATAAAACTGAAGAAAAAATAACAATAAATTAACTTAGAAAAAACAAGTTTAAATCAATATAGGTGAATGTATAATGTGGAAGGGAAGGAGCTGAATAGAGAGGGGGTTCCCATACGAGGTGACATGAACGTCGCGAACTTCCCGGCCGTGTGCTTTGTAGGTCTTGATGTGGGTACCGCGATGGGGGTTCCAGAGGCGGAGCGTCCGGTCCTTGCCGCAGCTCAGGCAGTAATTTCCGTCGGCGTTGAACCGCGCCGCCAGCACGCCGCCCTCGTGCCCACGCAGTACGGCCATCTCCTTCGTCGGCAGCGCTCCAGCTTCGCCAGCCATATCACCGGTGCAGTCCCCCACTCCCCAGCAGGCACCCGTCTGAGCTTGAAAGACGCTTCCAGGCTCCAGCTATCAAGAGCTGACCCGGACCGGAATCGAGAACCCTATTCTAATTTTCCCTTCTTTTTTTTTTTCTAAAAGCCGAACCCAATTTCTTTAAAGGGACCTTTGCGCGCGCACACGGAAACGCTCCTAACTAAACACGCACGGAAACGCTCCTAACTAAACGCCGATTGAGCTGACTTCGGGCTATGCCTGGAGAAATTATTTACTCCAACAGAAATACCCCACACCCCCCGGGTTGGGTTGTGCTGAGCTGGCCCTCGCCCAGTTGTTTTTTGAGATGGGTTTTTAAAAGTCTAGCCCTAGCCTACTTTTTAGCATGCTCAGGCCTGCCTTTTTATAAATATTTTTTATTAAAAATTATTTTTTATAAAAAAATCTCTAATTATCAAGTAAGGACATAAGATAATATATATCTTTAGCTGTAAATGTGATTAGTTGTAATGTGATTATTTACCACTAATCATTATGACTTGTGAGTTTAAGATCTCCTAAACTTTCTCAAAGCATATAACCTTCTTAATTTCTCTTTTTTTTTGACGTACTATTAAAAGAATGTATAAAATATTATTATAAACTTGAGAGCAGGCCAAAGGGGCCTAAAGGCCCCTTGGCCAGGGTCGGCTAGAGGCTCAGGCAACTTAGGTTGGCTGCTGCTTAAGGCCCCAGAAAACATAAAGGCCCCCTCATACCTTTATAAGTATGTGTCTTATATAATAGAATGGGCCATACCAATTAAAATTCTAAACAATAGTAAATATTAGATTATTTTCCAAATGAATGTACTCTTATGTTTAGAGTATTAATGATGTTGCTTTTTTTTAATATAATGTCTATTGTTTTGGATTATATAAATGGCTAAATAGGATATCATGTTTACCAATAAGCCAATAAACCCAATAATCTTTTGCAAGGAATTAAAGGTTTAAAGTCATAAACTACCTTACCCCATGAAGGAGCTTTCTAATATTTGTTTATTGATATTACACATAGTTGTTATTTAGAAAGAAGGTTCTTAAAGTTACAATTTATAATCATACCTATAATTGAAAATTGACAAAAACTTCATTAGAAATTTCTCTTCAAAATGAAATTTTTGAATAAAATTATTTATTAATTAAATATATTATTATAATTGTATTAAATGTTAAAATTTTTACCTTAGGCCTCAAGTTGTGTTGAGCTGGCCCTGCCCTCGACCCTAGTTCAAGCCTTAAATAGCTAGAGATTTTTAGGGCTTGATCATAGAAATTTTGGCTCTAACCCACATTTTTACCGGTCAAATAGGTTCATGCTAACAGTCTAACCCTTAAAAGTTTCACTCCTACCCTCAGAGTGCCACTCTCACTTTACACGATCTAGAGCACAAATGTTTGCATATGTTGGTGAAAGTGGGAATTATTTAGGAGTGCTCATGCACGAAAACAGATAGGGACAAAAAATTATTCCTGTTTGTCTTCTATATGCATATCTCTTCATTTGTGTCTACCATGGTCTGCATTGTATTTTGTTGAGGTTCATTTACTACAAACACGGGCAAACACAAAGAACACATAAATATACTAAAAAGCACAACCATGATTGTCAGTAGCTACTAGATTCTTATTTTTTTATCATTTACCTTTATTTAGTACTTATGTAGAATGTTAGCCCAAGTCCTAACATGGTACATAGCCATTTTTATTATTTAAATTTCTAAGACCTCTGTTACGATTAAAAAAATGCTGGACACAAACAATTATATGTCCATATCCACAACTACCTATTAGAGCACACAAAAAGTTAGTTTAAATCTATGTTTATGTTTGTGTTTGCCCCAAACATGAAAAAATGACTGCCCTATATAAATGTGGGCATGGACACAGATGGACAATGGGAGTAAATCCCACATAGTATTCTTGGAGTGTTTAATGATTTTTCCCACATATGAGAGTAACAATTTAGTGTGAACATGTTGCTTGGATAGTGTAACATCTGAAAATTTCTTTAAGTTTCCCAACATGGCCACGTAGAAAGTATTGAGTTTGACCCTTGGACCTTAGTAGAATAACTTTCAAATTACAAGGAGTATGAGACCTAATCAATAAAAAGTAGCCAGAAAGAGCTCTAAACCATCACCTAGAACATATGAATCAGAGTTTAGATGAGAAAGATATAGTCATTTGAAATTAAAGTCGAAGGTAGGTGGAGTTTGAGTTAGCAGCATCAGTTTGAGCAGCTACTTGACGCTCTCCCTCCAACAGCACCTTTGCGATGGAGGTGATCATGTGGTCAGATATGGTCATCTCTAGTCGACTGTAGCCTGACCACCGACTTATAGGATGTGCTTGTGATTTGCAACATGTGCTCTTTGTAAAAAGGATTTTGAAATTTTGGGTCGTCATAGTTGGTAGATCAGGCCTTCTTCTAACAAGTTTGAAGTCGTCTAAAAATTTGTAACTAGTTAGAGTTGATGGGTTTTGTGGTCAACTCTAAGGTTGAAGCACTCCCATCTAAACATGTTAAGAAGGGTGGTAAAAACTGCCAAGGAGAAACCATTAGACATGTGTGGTGTGCAAGACAATGTGTTAATAGAAAGTTTTAAGGTTGGTTGCACTAATGCATAGTAGAGATTACTTCTTTAGCATCAAGAAATAATCATGGTGTGACACCTTGTGTTCTCAAAAAGGAAAATACATCTTTTTACTAAAAGTTTAAAATTTTATTTTTTGATCGTCAGTGACAACCGACGTGTAGGTGACTTACCGATGAAATCACATTTGTCACCATCGATAGACATTGACACATTGATGGGTTTTCGATGAAAACTGCATGCATCAGTTATCTCAAAAAATGAGGTAGTTTTGTGATTACAAGACTTCATAAGTAGTTATTTCGATGATAATATAGTGAAAAATTGGAATTGGGAAAGAGAAGGGAGTCTTATAAGAGTCCTAATGCCGGAGACTAGAGTTTAAGTACAGATCGAGAGGAAGACTCACACTGGATTGCAATCTTCATTTGATTTTAAGAAAACAATTAATTGTCTTCAATTTCTTGATAATCATGAACTTGTGAATTGTTTATTTTGAAGTATAACTTGTTTTTAAGGTACTTTCATGGCATATTCGGAATATGAGAAGTTTAATGTTCATGGTGTGTCTCAAATGGCTTAATATTATATTTTGAGATGATTTTTATCAAATTTTATTCAATGAAATTTGTTTGATATGAAAAAAGAATTTTTTTTCTTAATTTTCTAATCACAGGTTAGGTCATCGACACGTTAATGACTGCTCCGACAAAAGGAAGAGGATGAACAATACTCTTGCATGCATGCAGTACTTGCATGTCGACTGGTCATCGGCAGTGAGGCCTATGAATTGATGAGGTGATCTTACCCAGGAACCCAATGTGAGTGATATAAGATCTAGGAATTTCCTAATTATTTAATGGAGGACATTTAGGAATTTAAGGAATTTGACCCTTTAACATTATTCATCAAATAAATCCCTGATTAAGTTAATTTTAGGGTTGAGACTAGTATGGTTAAAAACTAGATAGAAAGAGCTTCAAAATACCATCAAGAGTGTGCAAATAGAAGTTCGGATGAGTGAGTTATGACTTGTTGAAATTGTATTATATGCACTGGACCCAATTGCCTGAGTTAGTATTGGAATTTGGCATTTTGCTTAGCCTTTTGGGCCCACTCAAATTAAGTGATAGAAATAGGGAATTGGGAGCCAATTCGAGTTGGCCAAGGATGATTTACTTGCCCAAGTCCTAGGGGCATTAGGAACCCTAATCCCCATCACCTATAAATATCCTATAAGGGCCTTAACGGGAGAGCTTTTGGAATTGGCTAAGAATTTTGGTGCCCTAGCCTCTATTAAGGTGAGTTAATTTGATCATTTTCTCCTTAATCATTTGAGTTGTGATGGGGAATTGTAGGTCCTTCAATATTTATCATAATTCGCATATCTTCTTTTTATCAAAACCCCCAACGTTATCTTATTTTATGCAATTTGTAGAACCCTAGAGCCTTTTTTTTCAATGTAAAACCTTGTACTTCGTGTTTAGAAGTCATTAGACTTAAGAACATATTCAAAATTTCATACTTATCATAGTCAAGCCTCTAGTTAGTAGAGATCATATTCTTTACTTAGATTTAATGGGAAGCCTTAATATTTGGAATATGAATTTTTTCATTTGGAAGGATTTGAGGAGTTTCACTACCCTAGAGGTAAGGGGTTTTAGTTTTGAGATTAATTTATTGCATTAACGCCCTCTTTGATGATGTTGTTCATGTTTTTAGGTGAATAATGACTATATGACTTGATTCTCCTCTTTGAGATAATAATATGTGATTAGTGAATTGCTTGAATATGTTGTAGTCTCAATTTTGGATTCACAACTACGTTTTTACTTCGACTTTAATTTTTTCTCTCAAATTTTTTTTGGAAGTATATTATCATGTCTAGGTCTATTCCAAATTTTTCTTATTTTTTCAGAATAATATATATTTATTATATTTTATGGGCTATGCGTTGTATAGTAATACATTTTTCTATTTACGTGTCTACAAGTATGTTTAGGGATGAAAACGTATAATTTTTTGTTCCTTCTATTCTTGATTTATATAAGTTTATGAGCATTTTCTAAAAATTTTAAGTTGTTTAGAACATGGTAAGTCAATGACATAGTTGTAAATTTGTAGGTCAACATCTCTAGCGGAATTGCACAGTTTCTTTAATTAAATAACAAAAATTATTTTTTGTACTTATTTTTATATGATATTTATTTATATTGTAACTAAACCTATGATGCCTATTATGGCACATGGTGCACTCATAAAATGAGATATTGTGGGAATTATCAATAAATCATAAGAATTTCTGACAATGCCTTTAGGTTTTCACTGAGGCAATTATATTTATGATTTTGGTTCATTACTTACGTGATAAACTAATACTACTAGTTAATGAACAACATATTTAGGAATTTGTGACCCTAATATTTAGAGGAATCACTAAAAGGCTTTAAGAACATAAAAAGTGACCAAAATACCTTAAAAAGAGAATTAAGGTTATGAGTATTGAACTCATTACCTTGGGAGGCATAATAAACTCTTACTACGAAGTAATATAAACTAAAGTTTCAACTTTATAATTAGAATATAAATATACCTAGGCTAACTAAGATTATTTTGAGATCTCATAAATACTTTGTAAGGGGTCAGGAGAGTATGATCTTTGGGAATTAATTTCCATCCTCGTCATTTGTTATGATTAAACTATGTTTATGATCTAGATCATGTACACATATTGATTGGGATGTTTAGCATTAGAACCTCATGAATGTATATTTAAAAATCATAATCATGTTACATAGTTGACAATGATTCTATGTGTTACATGTATGAGAATATGCTTGATAGTCATTGTATCAAAGACGCTTAATGTTACATAAAATTCATATTTAAGATTTCATGGTTCGTGTTATATTTATCCATTTTGATGAACACATATATTTTGACAATTAATTTTCTTAACTGCACGTTTGAAGTCATTTGAAGATTATGATATAGTTAGAATTGAGGGGTTTCAGGTAGACTCTTGGTATTTGTTGAACTCCTAGGCAAGCATGTTAAAAGGGTAGTGGAACAACTAAGGATAAACCATCTTAACACTTGTGGTATGAGACAAAATGTCAATGGATAGCTCTAAGGTTTGTTGTGCTCGTGCATAGTAGAAATTGTTTATGTGACATCATGAAATACTCATAGTATGGGATGTGAGTACTAGTGTTGAGACATGCACTTTTACATGCACACCCAGAGACATTCTGCCTAGTGGTGATTCTTTAAAGTGAGTGCACAACAGAAGCTAATGTTCGAGTGAAATTAGTGTGCAACCCTAGAGATGGTGAATAGAAGGCCAAACTTGTCAAATATTGGTAGTGGCAAATTGCCAAGATGAAATTCTTAAAAAGGGAGGATGTAAGATCCGAGAATTTCTAAATTATCTAGTGGAGCACATGTAAGAATTAAAAAAAAATAATTCTTTAACCTTATTAATTAAATAACTCCTTGAGTAGGTTGAGTTGAGGTATGGTTAGAAACTTAATAGAAAGTGCTTTGAAACTTTACCAAGAATGCACAAATTAGAGTTCGGATGAGTGAGTTATGACTAGTTTAAGTTGTACTACATGCACCAGACTTGATTACTTGAATTTGACCTAGAATTGGACCTTTTACTTAGCCTTTTAGGCTCATTCAAGTTGAATAACAGGAATAGGGAATTGGGAGCCAATTTGAGTTGCCCAAGGATGGTTTAGTAGCCCAAGTCATAGGGCGATTGTTGGTTTGTTAGACTATGTGTGTGACAGACAAATCAAGAAAATAAAGTGTCTCTAACTCACATTTAAGTTACAAGATTTATATTCCCTATTTAAACAAAACAAACACAAAATTTTGTTCAAATTAAACTTCCTAATTCCAATGTGTTATAATAAAAAATTCGCAATCAAATTAGAAAACAAAACACACAAGAATTTTTTATGTAGAAACCCAACTAGGAAAGAACCATGAGACTCTGTCCAGATCAACTATACACTATGTAAACATAAGATACAAAATAATCGATTATATAGACAAAAAACTCGTTCTTTTTCTTCAAACTGGCTAGATCTTCACACCACTTTTGAATTATGAATCAACCACTACTTGGTTATTTATTGACATAACTTGATCTTTTTCTCCTTTATGCTCTCTTGATCAGCATAGATATTTTATCTTCCCTTAGAATGAATCTTCTATTCATTTGATCTTTTCAACAATAAACTTCAGCAAATACCATGTGTTTTGTGCACTAATCTCACCTCTAATCACTTTTTTTTATGGTTGGGATTTTCTCAATCTAGAATACAACTCTCTCAAAATTTCATTAGAGAAACTCCACACAAGCTCTCTAGTCTTCTCTCCTCCTCTCTCATGTTCTAATCCTTTTTTATAGATTCCCAATCCAAAAAGGAATAAGCCTCCAATTTGGAATCAAAACCAAACTAGAAAAACTTAAATTAGGTAACTAGCCGCTCTAGTGATCTATTGTTTTCACATGGCAATTGATCGCTCATTGTATTTTTCTTCACAAATCTTCAGCCGATCGATCATTTCATCAAGACAATCAATCGCTAACTCTCGGCTTTGTTTTACACATTGTGATTTCAGGTGCCTATAGATCAGTTCACAAAAATGAATGATTGTTTTGTCATAATTTTTATTTTTACTATTTAAATATTCAATCTTCATCATTCTTTCACCTAAGGTCTCTTTTACCCTAAAGTGCGTGAATGTGATGTGTGTACGTGTTTTTACAAAACGAAAACACGGATTTGAGTTTTCCTTTCATTCCACCTTCATAAATTCATCTTCATACTATAACTTGACTCAAAATATATTTTTCACAACATTGTTTTGATCATGACAATAAACCAATACATAACATAAGGATACTTATGTTCTTATAGGGATTAGGAACCCTAATCCCTATAACCTATAAATATCCTATAAGGGCCTTAATGAGAGAGTTTTTGGAGCTTTTTGGAATTAGCTGAGAATTTTGGTGCCCTAAATTCTCTCAAGGTGAGTTAATTTGATCATTTTTTCTTTAATTTTTTGAGTTTTAATGGGAAATTAAAGGTCCTTCATGATTAATCATAATTCACATGTCTTCTTCTATCAAAGCCGCTAATTTTTTTATTTAATATAATTTGTAGAACCCTAGAACCTTTTTTTTATGTAAAACCTTGTGCTTCATGTTTAGAAGTCATTAGAGTGAAGAAAGTACTTAAAATTTCATAGTTATCATAGTTACAAGCCTCTAGTTGGTAGAAATAATATTTTATGCTTAGATCTTGTGGAAAATATTAATTTTTGGAATAGGAATATTCTGATTTAGGAAAATTTGAGGAGTTTATTTACCCTAGAGATAAGGGGTTTTAGTTTTGAGATTGATTTATTACATTAGCACCCTATTTAAGGATGTTGATCATGCTTTTTAATGAATAATAACTATATGACTTGATAATCCTCTTTGAGATATTAATATGTAATTAGTGAAATGCTTGAATTTGGTATAGTTTCTATTATGGATCCATGACTACGTTTTAGATACTTTTAATTTGATTTTTTCTCTCATAATTTTTCTAGAAGTTTATTATAATGTCGAGAACATATTCCTATTTTGGATTTTCTATAATAATATGTGTTTATTATTTTTTGGGATATGCACAGTACATTAACACCATTTTCAGTTTCCATGTTTAGAAGTGTGTTTAAGGATGAAAACATATGTGTTTTGGTTGCTTCTTTTCTTGATGGATTGATATGCATGTTATGATCCTGTTGTAAAAATTCTAAGACATTTGGAGCATGGAAAGTTAGTAGCATAGTCATAAATTTGTAGGTCGATAATTTTGGCAAAACTGCATAGTCTCATTAATTAAATACCAAAAAATTAATTTTTGTATTTATTTTTATGCAATATTTATTTATTTAGTAACTAAGACTATGATATAGGATTCTTTAAATTTTTACAGTGATTGGAGTTTAATTGCTATTTCTCCTAAAATATACGAATTACATGTTGTGATTATGTTAAAACATATACTTAAGTTAATATGAGAAGAAATGAGATATTGTATTGTTGATTGTGCTACTTTGGCTTTTAGTATGTTTAACTTTATTAAGGATATGCATATATAAGGTTAATTTAGCAAATCCATGTTTTGTGCATGTTTTGGTACATATGATCATATTCACGTATTTTATCTTACATAAGATAGAGTGATTACTTGGGGTTTCACGTATAACAGTACATATTTTATGCATCATGAAAATAATTTGTAAACTAGGGATTAATCATGGTTAGTCGAGGTTTCTATGCTTGCTGGATGATGCACTCAAATAATGTTCAATTAAATGTTCTCACATTTAAAATTACAATCCTATTTTGTGTTAAGTCATTGCTTATTTGGGTTATTTATGTTTTGAATAGGTTAGCTGGACCTTAATTGAGTTTACATGTCTAAACAGGCTTCAACAAGATCCAACTGGAAGAGGAAGTGAAGCCCAACTTCCCAAAGCTATTTAAAAGTTAAGAATGAGCTCTTAATGGTCTAAACATGTATGGAATGGTCAAACACAACCTTGTGGACCCGTTGGATTTGAGATTTGCATCAAGAGAACTAAATTAAGAAAGAAGCTGATTCGGATAGATTGACACAGCCATAGTATTTTGACCATATCTTTCTCTATATATTTCGGATGGATACAATTCGGGTGTCATTGGAAAGAAGACTTCCGTGGCTACATTTGTTATTTCAAGAAGAAATTCTAAATTCTGAAGATTTGTAGGTCGAATTTGGCATGTAAAGGGATAACTAGTTAACTGACCCTAAACTAGCACATGGAGAATCTTTGCATTGATTATGATTTATACATATAAGGAAGACAATGAGGTTAATTGGATAACTAAAGGAAGATTAAAAGATACTTATTTTCTAAATAAATTATTGATTTATTTAATTAATTTAGAATTTAATTATTGCCAAAGAAGCAACCAATCAGGCAATCTAGAGATATAATTTCACTTTCCTCTTTGAAGCAACCCCTTCTATTCCTATAAATAGAGGGGTGGATGTGATAGAGGCAGGATTCCCTCCTCTTTGGAGCTCTCTTATATTTTTCTTCTCTTCTTTTGTATTTTTATTTTTAGTTTTATTCTAATGACTTTCTAAGCTCTCAAGCTAAGGCTAGAGGTGATTTGTAACAATCTAATAGAGTTTTATTCATGTTTCATCAATTGTTTCAAGTAAGTATTATTTATTTGAAGTGATGTTTATTTAATATTATTCTTCTTCTTGTTTCTTTGTGATTTGGATACATAAGATATTTGAAGGCTCTCCTTTGTATCTTTTGTGATTTGGATACATAGAAATCTTTAAGAGACAATTATTTTTCTCCATCTATCCAAAGCATTTTCTATCTTTATTTTTAATTTTAATGTTCATATCTTCCGGTTAGATAGAATCTTCATTTGATTCTAACTGAGATAACATGATACATGAAGAACATCATTAGATATTACAATGATCCTTAATGCTTTAGTATTTTCTCATCTTGATTTCTTAACTCTTTATTGCCTCAATATTCTTTTACTCTTTCTTAGTTTTTCTTTCCTCTACTTTTTCGTAACAATTTTCTTTGTTGCACAAGGCTTCCCTGTGGATCGACTTTGTCTACTACAATTGACAAGTAAAACAAATATGAATTTGACTTCTTCATAGTCCTGTTTCAGACGTAACAACATTGGATTAGTCATATCAGAGGTTTATCGAATCGGTTTTATGTCCGAAAGAGTGGGGTTTTACATCCAAAAGGATGAGTAATTCATCCCTCGGGCTAAGATGATTGAGACTATTTATTTATTGAGAGTTCTAGAGTTTTCTCTTGGCTAGTTATGGTCATGTGCACCGCTATTACTAGGGATTTTTGGTATTTTTTGTGTTTAAAATGCCAGTTTATAGGTAACATGCAACAAGCGACAAATTACATATTTTCTTAGTTACACTGGTTTTCTTGTCTTGTGACATATTCTTGAAATTCTGCTACACTAGATGTTTGCATAAGGTTTGGGTTATATTTATGAGATTATTTACACTTGGTTTGTGTAAGGACTTTGCTTTAAATGTCGAAGCATGTGTTTGCTTGTTAATGCAAGTATTTTTTTTGAAGTCTTACTAAATTTGTGCTCAACCCTTGCTTGTTTTTGGAAATCCTTTGGGATCCCCTATGTGATGGTGTCATGCAGGTGCTCAGGACAAATTGTTTTGCGAACAGGATGATAAATAAAGAGCCACTGAGCAAGGGAATAAGCCTTACTAAGGAATAACTAGTAGGAAATAAATGAAGAAACATTAAGAAACTTCATATTATTTTGATAGCATTGCACTTTGATTTGGTAGTTGAATGATTTGTCATAGCTATGATCAAAGTAATTAAGTTTCTTTTTTATGTTTATTTTTCAAATTCTTTTTTAACAAAGTGATGACATGGTTGTGCATTCCGATCTTATTTAGGGTTGGGTTTGAAGTTGTTGCATCCTTGTAGTGGTTTTGGGTCAAGAAGAGTGACAAGTGAGGGTTCTACACGTCAATGGATCTACTGATGGGCATTGGTGATCTTACCGACCTATAGTGAGGTGATCTTACTTAGCCATTGCACTGTCGATGAGGGTTTGACATGTCGGTGGACCTACCAATGGTCATAGATGGTGTGGCCAACTTGCCAATGAGGTTACAGATGGTGCGTCATGGTTTGGATTTCAATTGTGATTCATAACAAGTAATGAGCTATATAGTAATTACATATGATTGAATGATTTTTTAGGATTTTGTGATGAGTATTGGAATGTTAAATAAACATGTACTAAGTAAAGGTTAGTAAACCCTAATGCATATATATTAAACCATGTGATGTGTTGATTTAGTCACCCTAAACTGATGCATTTGGCATGAAAGGATCGAGATACATTGTGCCTTAATGGCTTCTCAAGTAAGTCATTTAGCCACGAAGAACATAAGGGTATCATGGCATTCCAACTTTCTGAGGATGAGAGTTATGTAGAGCTACTTCCTTGGATCGAGAGTTAGGTTTGAATGGGCTAGAGCCTAAAAAGATGACTGGTCATGTGCAGTACAGTATAAGAAGTTTTGATAATCATGGCAGTTGATATCTTGATAGTACGATCCATGAGCCCTTGTGAGTCCTTATTTCATGTTGTGGATTAGGTGGGGAAGATTTTAGGCAAAAACTGAAGTCATATTCATAGTACTTGAATATCTAGTTGAGTGGGAACTCCTCGATGAGGTTACTATGTCTAGAGAACACTAATGTGGAGTTCTATGTTGTAAGTATACTTGACACTAAAAGGTATGTGTGAAATTTTTTCTCTATGTAGTTTGTAGTGACTTTGATCACAAAATCTTTATTGGTATGTTTATCGAATTATTTGTTTTCTATGATTTGCAATTTCATTGAGTACACTCGTATACTCAGCATCTTTTTTAGTAGAGGTCCCCCAAGGTGAAGGCTTTAGAGGTAATGGAAAGGCTGTAGTAGTAGAGCAGAGCCTACTTCAATATCTAGTCAAGTGGGAACTCCTAGATGATGCTACCATGTCTAAAAAACCCCAATATAGAGTTCCATGTTGTAAGTACACTTGACACTGAAAGGTATGTGTGAATTTTGCTCTCTATGTCATTTGTAGTGACTTTGATCACATATTCTTTATCAGTATGCTTATCGAATCATTTGTTTTCTATGGATTGCAATTCTACTAAGTACACTTGTTTAGTTAGCATCCTATATGTAGTGCAGATTCCCTAGGGTGAAGACATTAGAGGGGGGAGGTCATAGGTGTAGAGTGGAATCTACTTTCAATTTGCTGCTTTACTTTCCCTATAGGATTGATGATAGGCACAAGAGTTTTCACCATATATCTTTTCATTAACTTGTATTTATGTAGCAAATAAGTACTTAGTTGTGGGTCCTATGAATATTTTATTATTTCATATGTTTAGATGATTATTTATTATGATATCACAACCAAGTGTTTTGTGAAAAGAAGGTTCTCAAGTGTCAATTTTATATTTCAATATTTTGTGAATGCATAGTATGATTTTATCAGTTGCATAGTGTGGAGGGGAGTATTTTATAAATTTTAAAATGAAGGCAGATATTTCTCTTGAAAAATGATTGTGAAAATTGGGTGCATGACATATGGTGTGGGATGTGGTGTAATGCCCTATTTTTTTGATTATGTCTAACTTCAGGGGTTGAAGATAATTATAGATTTTTGGATAGGATTTAGGTGGTTTTAAGGGATGAAATACCCCTGTATGGGTAGATCTCAAAGTTACGAATGTAATGAATCGAAGAACGTGCAAAATGGAGGTTGGGAGTCAAAATCTATACCCTCAGGAAGACGGCCATATGGGTGGGACCCACTAAAAAGTTCTGGACAACCTGCCCATATGGGGTTTAGCTTTGAAGGGCTATTGTTACGAGTCCATCGATACCAAGATTGTGCGATTTTGACTTTGAGGTAGGAAGATACCATGTTTTGAAGTTAGGATATTATTAGAATAAAATCATGAGAAATAGACAAAATAGCATTAGCCGGCATGCTAGCCACACCATGCGTTGCAGGGTCTGCGTGACTCATGGTAGGCCATGTGTCGGATCCGCACCAACACGCACCACGTGGGCCGAATCTGCTCAACGTGCGGCCTTTGCGCATTGTGCCCACACAGCAGGAGCAAGGGCTCAATCAATGAGCGGTAGCGCCACAGTCCTTGAGTAGTTGTGCGCACGACACATGCAGCGTGAGTGCATTCAATCCGATTGTGGGTCTTCCTCTATAAATAGGAAACCCGTGTTGACTTCCAAAAGGATTTTTTTGTTATTTTGAGTCTAATTTTGCCCATTTAATAGGTGTTTTTAGCTAATTCGAGGGTTATCTATGAAATAGAAGGGTTCATTCCTATATTTGGCCACCCTAGAAGGGGAACATCTCAAGGCAAGATGAGGCTTTGTCCACTGCCCTTGGGCCCCAATGAAAGAGAAGTAGCCTTGAGTAAGAGAAGGGTCCATATTCTGTCATTGGCCTGCAACGAAAGAAGTGGCCCGGAGTGAGTGGAGGCTCCATCCTCAGCCGATAGGCCACGTAGAGAGAGAAACATTTTTGGGCAAGGGGAGGTTCTGTCCTCTGCCTTCGGGAGTATAGGGAGAGATACATCTCCAGGTAAGGGAAGGTTCTGTACGCAGGCTTCTGGCAAGTAGAGAAAGAAGCGTCCCTGAGTAAGGGGAGGATTTGTCCGCCACCTTTAGGTGGGTAGAGAAAGATGCGTCCCCGGGTAAGGGGAGGATTTGTCTACCTCCTTTAGGTGGGTAGAGAGAGAGATATGTCTCGGGTTAGGGGAGGTTATGTCTACCGCCTTCAGGCGCGTAGAGAGAGATACATCTCTATGTAAGGGGAGGTTCTGTCCATCACCTTCAAGCACAAAAAGCTAGAAAAGCCTTGGGAAAGTGGAATATTTTTTCCCTTCGGGCGCAATGAGAGAAATGTACTACAAGAAAGGGAAAAAACATTATGAAGCAAGAGAAGGCTCTGCCTGCCATCTCCAGACTTTAAGGGAAGGACACTGAAGGATGAAGAACCTCCAAACGCCACTACTTTCAGAAGCCTTAGGGAGTAAGTATTTTTAACCTTATGATTTAATAAGTAATTATATGAATGCATGTGTGATCCAATGTGTTTTGATCTATTTTGCTTTTATTTGATCTGCCCTAAAAGGCTTTGTTTTGATCTGATATGCTCCAATCTGATCTAATATGATTTGATATGGTCAAATGAGATCGATATGATATGATGTGATATGATACGATCCAATTTGCTCTAATGTGTTTTGCTTTGCTTTGTGATAGAGAGAGAGGGTTGGTTCTGTTGATTTGTTAGCTTCCATTTAACTCAAATAATTTCTGTCTAATTTCCATCTTACTCCAATTAAATATGGATATCCATACTTTGATGTATATGATTTTGTACTGTCTAATTTATGTATTAGCCGTTAGGTAGAACTACGTTTGGATCTGATCATATTGGAATAACATCATAGATGTTATCTAATATGTACATAGGAAACCAGTAACATAGTAACATTGGCTTGATCCAAATTAGTTATAAAATTATGTTTGTTTTGGCTAATGCGCATCAAAGCATTTAGTTCTGTAGTGAGTAGAGGAATTTTGTAGCTCTTGCACACAAATGTCCCTGCTCCAGGATGGTTTTGAAAATTTTATAACCTCAATTTTGTGTTCCAAACCCCCAGCTTGGGTTGGTTTTCGAGCTAGGGTGATACATGTGGGTACTGATGTTAACATATAGGTATCCACACCTTGAGAGGAGTTGCTAATGCTCGAGTGGGATATGTGAAAAACCCTAGAGAGGGCAAAATGAAGTTATGAGTAGAAGGGCCAAGCTTGTCTAAGACTGGTTATGGTGAATTGCTAGGACACAATTCTTTTAAAGTAGGGGGGATTATACATCCGAGAAATCCCTATGTTTCCAAACTTGGCCATGTGAAAAATAGTGAGTTTGATCCTTTAATATTCTTAGTAAAATAACTTTTAAATTGTAAGGAGTTTAGGTTGAACCTATTAGGATAGAAAGTAGATAAAAAGAGCTTCAAATTGTTATGCCCCCGACACATGCCCCCAAACCTGAACCTAGTCCAAGGAGGAAGCGGTATGTGGCACGATGAGTTAAGTGGAAATGTGAAAGACTTCACTCATCATTAGGCGAACACACAATGGAGTAAGCGCACGAGTACTTTATAAAAAAGTAAATAGAGCAAAATAAAGGACACTTAATTAATGTCTTAGTCCACACATACCCACATCATCTAGTTATCATATAAAACAACAAGCCACAAGGGCTAAACAAGTCTAAGCTAAACATAGTGTGACGTAAAGTCAAATGTATAAGTCCATCATAACATAGATCCAAATTACCATAACACCAAGAATCCATAACCCGTTTCATGAATGTGGCCATCCTCATGCTCAATGTAGAGCCCATCTGAAGCACCTGCATAGCACAATATGCAAACAACAAAACCACAAAACAAGTGGGTGAGTTTTTGCTGAGGAAAGGTTTTAATATGGAAAGTAAACTCATGAAGATATCATTGGCATTATCAATATAACATGCATCACATATTCATTCACCACACCCATTCATCATGGGATAAATTATATATACATCCCTGCCACCTGTGCATCATGTTATAATCCACATTCCATAAACATATACTCATGCCACCTATGCAACATGGGTTCACCTATAGTTCATAAAACATATACACATCACGTGTAATCATTTGAATCTCATTATAACAATCACATCCTACATGAATCAATTCCCAATATTCAAATCATGCATAATCATATCTTAATGTACACATTCACCTTGCAAAATCAAGTATATCTTACACATACCATCCTGCATATTCTTGCAAATCCATTCCATAATCACATTTGAAATATAACCATCATTGTTCCAACAAAACATGTGTTAATGAGCATTATATCCATACACATGCATAATTTGATTTGGTGATTGTCTCACAATTGAGAAAAATAATCTTGCTCACCCTCGTTGAAGCTTAAGCAGATTTGCTCACTAAGGACAATCCTTAGCGGGGAAGGTCTGAATTCCTAAAATGGAAAACTAAAGCAATTTGGGTAAGTACCAAACCAGGAAATACCCCTGGTAAGCCGATGCATATGGACATACTAGCCTAGATTCTCATAGTCCAAATAACACAATAATTTCTCATATAGCAAATTCACTCTTCTCAACCCAAGGAGGAACTCGTCCTCAAAGGGAAGTAAAATAAAAATATCATCCTTTCAGACATAAAACCGATTCAATAAGCCTCCGAGTGATTAATCCGGCATCCAATGGCACCCAATCGATCAATCACAACTAATCACAATTAACCTTCATTTATAATCATTTTATAATGCATGCAACATGATACATACATGAGCAAATGATAAATAAGTCCAAGTATAGGTAAACATACACTAATTAGTCCATTTGTGCATGAAACATGGTCCATTTGTGTCAAATAAAATCATATAAATCTATGCAAAAGTGTACATATGTAGTATGTTCATACCTAGGCTAAAACATGTGAAACATAAATAACCTATAATCAATGTTATATGTGCAAGCATCTATAATTTTATCATAGTCATATCCTACTAGAATCATGGAGTAAATGGGAAGAAAATGTCAAAATATGGGTTCAAGAGAAGTATAACATCATGATAAACCTAAACAAGTAAAATTATATTCATGCTTAAACTAAATCATACTTCAAAGAGGGTTCACATGTAAATCCAGTGACAATTATAGGTAATTGTATCTTATTATAGTCATAAAGAATTAGATTCATGAGAAGAGAGCAAGAAATGACCGAAAATTCATGAAAATAGGTGAAAATCACAAAATTGTAGTGTTGTTGTTCGAACACCCTGGTGGGCCATTCGATCAACCAGACAGGCCGTTCAAATGGCTGCCTGTTCGAACACCCTGTTTGCTTGTTCAAACGCACGTAGTAGTTCACTTTTCTAGTTTGTCTTCAACCTTCTAAAATTCAAATAAAAAATATTCTAAAATTCTAGATAAATTCAAAAATCCCTATAGAACATCATATAATCAAAATATAACCCTAGAACATGATAGATTTAATCATTTTCATGCTTAATCACAAGAAAGTAACCATAAATTGCATACTTTTAACAAATCACCATTAAACCTCAAAATGAAGCAAGAACTCAAATAAAGCATTCCAATGAATAAAACCACACAAGGTAAATCTCCCTTACCCCTATGAAGCCTTTGATTCCATGAAAGAGCTTCAATCCTCAGAAACTCTACCCAAAATTAGGATTCTTGTTAGAACTTAATTAAAATTAACTAATAGACTCAAATCAACTTGAAAATAGATAAATAAAGGGTATCCTTAGGTTAAAAATGAAAATCTCTATTAAGGATTTAAGAAATCAATATCAAGATGAGAGAAATGAAGATAAGAATGATTAAGACAAAAATTGAAAAATTAGGGGTGATTATGGCAAGAAAACACGCCTTAATCCAAGTTTCTCCATTAGGAAATGGGGGTAGAACACTTCCTCCCTTTTAACACAACTCTTCCCCATTTGGCTAATAGGTTAGGGTTTTCTTTATATACTAAGGGTTTTGGGCTAGGTTTACAAACTGTTATTGGTGGATTTCGGTAGTTCCCTATGCACAAGTAAAGAAAATGGATTAGAAGATCCTTCCTTGCAAGAGATAGAGAATAACCTTTTTTTTTTATGTAGGATGACCTTCTCTAGATTAATCAATACTCTTTACAATTTGGAGTAGAGTAGTAGTGATTAATCAATTTTTAAAACCCTTCAATTAGATGAAAAAGATGAAGAAAATAATTTGGAATTTATTAAAATAAGAAAAGAGAATTGCTAGGAGAAGTGGCTACAACTTTTAAGTTTTTTTTAAAAAAACAAGAAAACAAGGAAAATTCTTCTTGAAGATGAGAGTTCCCTTGCACAAGTTCTTCTTCCTTCTTGAGTGCTTCTACTTGTGTTCCAATTCCTTCAACTTCTTCGATTTTTTGATGGCCAAGGCTTTTTGGGATTTCTGGACATCTTTTGGTATGTGATGAACTTCTAGATTTCTTTTTGGAGGTTCCGTAGATTTAAAAGCCAAAAGCCTTTCCTTATGAAAATGAATGGGTATTTATAGCATTATGGTTGTACGGTTAAGTAAGTAGTGGGGGTGAGTTAGAAGGGTAGTTCATGGGAAGTGAAGAGTGAGTTGGTAGGGAGATGAAAAATGAATTAGTGGAATAGTTGGTGGGAACCAAATTGATTAGTGGGGAGTAAGTTAGTGGGAAGCAGGGAGTGTGAGAGAAGTCAGGGCATTATACCTTTGACTTGGTCCCCTCCGCTTCATGACTCTCTTTACACATCATTTCATTTATTTATTTATTTTCATTTCTTAATTTTACTTTTTGTTGTTGTTTAGAGTAGGGGATCATGAGCCTCAGGGCTTTGACTTAGTCTTCTTATTCTCTGTATGAGGCCCATGGGATTTTCCACATAACCTTTTTTTTCTTCGAACTTTAAGTTCTTTAAAATTTAATTTTTTGTATTTTAAGCCATTTTAGTATTTTATGGCTAATAATAAAACAAAACTTATAGTGGGGTCCATAAGTGTCACTTATCCTTTTGGTTTTATGGTTGTTTTGATGTGAGATTTATTGGGTCTCCCACAACACATTGTAATTTGGATTGTTTGTTTTAGATTTGATGATCATTTTGGTGTGGCTACGTGAGGTTTACGAAGCCTTTCTTAGCCAATTTGGCTATTATAGCAATCTTTGAGTGCATGGGAGCCTCGTGAGGTCCTCACATGAAACTTTTTTTAGAAGTTGTAACCCATCTCTATGTGTGTAGGATTAGATTTTAATTCTTCTTCTCTTTTTTGTTTTCTTTAGAATTTGTCCACTTTGGAGACTTTGTCCATTTTGAAAATTTGGTCTCATTTAGAGCTAGTCAAGCTCTGAAATCTTGGCTTTTAAATTAAATTTTTTTTTTTTGGACTTTGTCTACTTTGGAGACTTTATCCATTTTGAAAGTTTGGTCTCATCCAAAGCTAGTCAAACTCCGAACTCTTGGCCATTTAATTTTTTTTTGTCAACAACTATTAGAATTTGCTTCATCTCTTCATTGTTTTCTTTGGACTTTGTCCACTTTATCCATTTTGAAAATTTGGTCTCATCTAGAGCTAGTAAAGCTCCAAAATCTTAGCCTCTAAATTTTTAATTTTAAATTTTTTAATGTCAACAACTATTAGGTTGGAAAATAGGTCAAAACGCCCTAAGTGACTAAGTAAGGTTATTTTTCGTCAAAAAATGAATCTAATCTCACCCCATCCCACTTAAATAAAGTAACAAAATCCTATAGGGTCAAATGGATCACATGCCATCCAACATGGATGTGGGGCCCACTGTAGGGTCTACTCTCATAATTAATGAAAAATTAGAATAAAATACCATAAATTTGGTAAAAAATTGATAAATGAAGTTTGACACTAAATTTATAAAAATAAAAATTAAACCTTATTAGAGTCATAATTACTAATCCATAACCCAAAATCAAATCAAACCGGTAAACAAGCAGAATCACACAAATTCACATAATTTAAAAAAAATAAATCAAATAAAATTAGAGATCTTACACAAAATGTCACAAAAGGTGCAAATATCAGATTTTAGATAAGAGAGATATGACTATTTCAAGTTGGACATGATGCACAGGGTCCATTTATACCTAAATTAGACATGCAATTGGATTGTTTACTTAGTTTGTAGGCCCACATAATTTAAGTGATGAATTTTATGTTAAAGGGCCCAATTGGGTTGCCTAACAAGGAGTGTTTTGGCCCAAGTTCCCTAAGGGATTATTGTGACACACTGTATTTTCCAAGAAAAATATAATATTTTATCAGCAATTTTTTGTTTTCAGCTGCAAGCCACTAGCATGTCGGTGCTTTGCATCAGTGAACAATAATTTCAATTGTCCATTGGCATGTGCTTGTCGACGGTTGTGTTGGTGAAACTGTAAGTTGCAATTTTTTCAAAAGTCAAGGGATTAAGTTATGAAGTTAAGGACTCTTTGAAACACTTACACTTGTAAAACCCAAACTATTGACTCATGAGATTGAACCAAAGCCTTACTTGTAAGTGCACAAGAGTGTTGTAGTACATACAAGGTCAAATCTACGGGGATTGACTTGTGTGACTGAGAATGTGGTCACAAAGCAAAAGAAACAAAGAAGAAGGGAGTAGTATGAAGTAGAGTTGTCAAAGTGGAAACTGGTAAAATGAAATGTAAATGCTAATACATCAAGGATCTTTGTAGCACCTAGTGTTCTTCATGTATCAATTTATCTCAGCTAGAATGGAATGATGATTCCTCCTAATTGGATGATTTGAACTTGCAAAGCAAAAGTAAAACTCTAAAAATGATTGAATAATTAAAGCTCTACAAATGTATGAAGTAGAGTTGTATGATGATACAAAGCACTTGAAGTAAGGAGATCACAACAAGTCAAGGTTGTCCATAGTACAAATTCAAGTACTCTAAGTATCAAATCTACAATGAATTAAGAGGAAAAACCTTCAAGCATTCAATGTGCTAAGAAAACAAAGAGTTGAGAATAGAGGAATAAGAGAAGAGAACTACCCAATACTTTCATTAAAACAAAGGATTGCATAAAGAAACACTACTTGGAAGCTGCAACATAACCTCTAGCCTCATCTGGGGCCTTAACCTTCCATTACAAAAGAAAAGAAGAAAAATTACAAAAGAAAAGAAGAAAGAGAAGCACTAAGAAGAAGGTCTTCAAGTTGGTGGTGGAACTCCAAGTAAAATTTTCCCTCTTATCAAGTCCTCTACCCTTTAAATAGACTCTCATCGGCTAAAAATGGAGGTCAAATCCCATTGACTAGAGATAGAGATTTGACCACTTTAATTCCTATTGGCTAGATATGGAGGTGGTCACTTTGCTTCCTATTGACTAGATATGGAGGTGGACATTGGGGCTTCACTTTGAATGAACTTTCTTGCTCCTCCTTTGAAATGATAGAGAGGGCTAAAATCTCTACACCTTTGAAGTGGGCTGGATATCTTGAAGTGGGCTACAATCTTGGTACCTTTAAAGTGGGCTGGGTGTCTTGAAGTGGGCTGCAATCAAGTGTTGTAGAATCCTCCTTCAAGATTTTATTGAAGCCCAATAAATAATATTAGCTCATAAACCGAGTCAGGCATAAACATTGATCACCAGACACAAATTAGCATCAAAGCATAAATAAAATGCTTAGAAAAGGGGCCTTCAAATAGGTATATTACATGGTTATCAAGGCCCTATTTAAGAGGATTAAATCATGAGATTTTGAGTTTTTGGGAAATCTCTGTGAATTCCAAGTAGGAGTGTGGTGTTCCGAAATAGAAGAGTAGGAGGATTTATACTAGGAAGAAGGTTTTGATTCGGATTCTGTGTCGGATTGCACCTTCTTCTATTATTTAATGTTTGAATATCATATTTTTGTCCTTTCAAGAATTTTTGGAAAGTTTTAGACATGCGTGTGTCACGCCCCGCCATACCCCCTTACCCAAAGTTAGTCTAAGGAGAGGTAACGAAGACATGACAAAGCAAAAAAGCTAACCTAACATAGGCTAGATTGAAATACACAACACTCCTCTTAGAACAAAAGCAAGTCAAAGGAGGAATAAAGATATTAATTAAAGTCTTTTAGTCTATCATATACCCACATATCCTCATAAAGCAACATAAATGGTCTTAATCCTTAAATGGCAACACATATGTCTAAGTCATTAAACAAGGCTATCCATAACATATAAAGAAACAAGGTTTTAACATAAGTCGTAAATATGTCTATCACATCACATGAGAACTATCTCACACTCCGTACACCTATTTATCGTCTCTATGCTCATAAAAGAGATTATCCTGAGCACCTACATGACACAATCATGCAACCCCAAATCAAAACACACAAAAAAGGGATGAACTTAGCTCAATAAGGATTTTGAAAACATAAAACTCACATTAACACCAAAACATAATCCTGAAAAATCATAGTATAAATCTCATGTAAATTAGTATTAATAACACAATACCATATTCATTCCCTCACAAACATACATCTTGTGGAAATCTCATTCATGCATCACATATCCATAAATAAAACCCGTACATCATGGTCTCATTTATATCTCATAATCACATGCATACAACATGTGCATTCAATGGACATATCTATAATGATCCTGCATGATCATATTTCACAATCCACATACATCCTGAATGATCAAGTATCATATTTCATATACATCTTGCATGATCAAGTCTCATAATCCATACACATTCTATATGATCGATTGTCATAATCCATACCAACCTGTGTAAACATAAACATCATTATCTCTACCATAACTTGTGTAAATGATCATTATAATCCATATACAACATGTATAAATAGTACAATGAATGTCTCAAGATAGAGAAATCAACCTGCTTACCTTGGCCAAAGTCATAGTAGACTTGCTCACCCTATAAATTCTAAAAGGAAAACTGGAGCAGTTTGGGTAGATCTAGATTGACAGTGCCCCTCATAAGCAAGTGTACACGGACAAACCAACCTGGATTCTCAAGTCCAGAAAGTCACAATAGTTTATCTCAATATAACATTATGCTCTTCTCACCCAAGGAGGAAACACACCCTCAAGGGAACGCAAAACCATGCCCACAGGACAGAAGGACCTGCCCATTGGATGAAAAATAGGCGATTAATCTCTGATACGACTAATTCGACAAACTACAACACCTAAATTGGTTAAGCACAATTAATCATGGCTTAAGAAATTATTTTCTTAATATATGCAACATGATACATATGTGAGCAATGCTAGGCACATGTAAGCATAAGTAATCATGCATCAATCAGTCATATTATGCATGAGACATGGTCCATACATGGCAAATGGGGTCATTTATGCATACGTAAACTTAAAGATACATGATTATGTTCATAAATAAGTTAAAACATATGGAACATAGTTCATATGTAATTAATTTAGCATGCATGTAAGCTTTCTTACTTCATTCATGGTTATAACCTATTGGAGTCATGAGATAAACATAGAGAAAGATCAAAATCCGGCTTAAAGACAAGCATGACATCATACACTACATTTATTTCTTTTAGCGTGTCATAGGAACAATGAATCCGAATGTAGGGTTTTTAATCATGGTAAAAGAAATGAACTTGATAAAAAGAGACCTAGAATCCCATTTGTGAGGAGAGAAACATGGGATTTTAGGGTAAATTTTTTTTAAAAACATGGTAGAGATTAGTGGGTTTTGCCTTAGAATGGATTTCCCTTCTTAAGAACGGGGGTATAGCCCTCCATGCCTCCCAATCTAAGCCCTCCCCAAATGGATAAAAAGCTAAGGTTTCTATTTATAATTAGGGTAAGTTATTGGGCTATATATATATATATATATATATATATATGGAACGAATCCAAAAATGAATTTTACTGAGTCCAAGCCCATTTTAAAGTCAAGTGAGAGTCGGAGGCCTAAGAAGTTGGCATGTCTCCTAAGATAGACATGGGTCCTAAGGTGGGGGCCACTTCCTTAATTAAGAAATTAAACGACAATTTAACACAATTAGTATTACACTTGGTTGATTAAGCTATGTAGTAATGTTTTCCCACTAAAATTAAGATAAACCCAAAAAAATTCATGCTTAAACTAACCCAGCACACAAACAAAATCAAAAGAAACTTAAAATAATCAACTTTACACTAGTAAGAAAACATTAAAACTTACATATCTTACAGTGAGCATGAGTTTTTTATTAGAGGACATTTACCATGCTTAGTGTAACAATAGTAATTTTTTCTTATGTTTGTTTAATAGTCAATTTTCATGTTTAATCTATAAGAAACATGAACCTTATGAAGATTTTATCTTGTTTTGTTGAAAGAAAATGTTCAAAGAACTGGTACAGTCTTTGTCCATTTTCTTCCTGACCATCGGCACAACTATCGACATGTTGGTGATCATGTCTATAATAGGAGGAAGATGAATAGTATCAACACTGATGTGCTGATCCACATCAATGTTTAACCGGTCACCGGCAGTGTGATTGATGCATTGGTATGGTGTCGGTAAAGTGGACTCCTACAGCCAACTCATTGTAGGTATATAGGGTTCGGAACGTTAACGAGGCATCGATGGTCATTGACGCCTTGGTCAACACGTTGATGTAGCCACTAATGGTACATCAACACTTGGAATTTTAAACATGTTTTATATATATATATATATATCCTTGCATTTGGATTTATGATTGGATGATATTAAACATATATTAGACAAGGGTAAGTAAGCCCTAATGTATGTGTAAATCTTTGCAATGGATAGTCACCCTAACCGTTGCATTTCGACACTTAAGGATAAAGGATCCTAATATGTAGACGAAAGGGTATAGTATGAAAAAGGATCACGGTTTTCCGGTTCTCCAAATTTTGGACTTATATGTAGAGCTGCTCCCCCTAGCCTAGGAGTTTGGTTTGAACGAATCATAACATTAAAAGATGAATGGTCCAATGCAATATCATACATGTAGTTTTGATAATTATAGAAGTCGAGATCTCAACCACTTAGGTCTATGAGCCCTTGTGGGCATTTGCTTGAAGGCAAGGATGGAGTTGGGCATAGCTTTAAGAAAAAGCTAAAGTCGAGTTTGTTGTAGTTCATTATCTAGTATATGTAGTTGAACTCTTAGATGTGACTACCAAGTTGTAGAGAAACATGTTAACTTTTGGTTCATTATTCCTTTAAGTATGATTGTGACTTTGGAAGTTATGCTTTACTGGTTTGATCTTTATATATGTACTTTGCTAGTTATTTGTTTTTGTTTTGCAATCCCACTGAGTATGTTTGTATACTGAACATCTTTTGTGGTGCAAGTTTTTCAGGGGAAGTGTATTACTCTAGAGGGTTTCGGACAAGCATAGTAAAGATTCTTCTTGCAACATAAGTTCATCTCTCTTTGTAGGTTTGTTACTTAGGTTCACAAGTGTGTCATTTATTATTGTTATTAGTCAAAGTGTTTTTGTGAGAGACAAGTATTGAACAATGGATCTTATAATTATTTTAATGTGACAGATATTTTTAGCAATGCAGATATATGATAATATTCATAATTCTCGTTGTAAAAATGAGAAGTCATGTGTCCAATGTTTATTGATCATTTCAAAGACTTCTTGATTAATTATTATTCTGATGCATCATGTGCAAAGTTTGATGTCATATTTTTCACAAAGAAAATCTAAAAATGCATATATAAAATTTGTTAGAAGTGGGCACAAGATTTTAATGGTTTAAGCCCATATTATTAATGTGGGCATAATATTTTGATGGGCTAAGCCCATATTATTTATATGGCTCAAGCCCATATTGCTTATATGGGTCAAGCCCATATGGTAAAGAGCCCAAGCCCACTTTGTATTGAATAAGAATTATACATGTAAAATGGTTGAAGAAGTGAATAGTCCCACATTTCCTAAAAGAATGTGATGGTGTTCGTATTTAAGGCACAAATTTGGCATTTCAAGTTAGGCCCTTGGGCCAACCCACTTTTGTAAGGGAGTGATATGCTAGACCCATGTACTTAGGTGGGCTAACCCACACGTGTACCGTTGCAGTCCGGCCGGCTAGCTCGGTTTGGTTCGCAAGCGTGGCCGGCCGGGTCAGGTTGGGTTGGGTCAACAAGATAATTATTTTTGGGATAAATTCATTTGGTTTGGTTTTATCTTAATCTAACTTCATTTCATTTGGTTTTCTATTTATTTGGTTTGGTTTATATTAACTAAAACGGGTCTGGTTTGATTTCACTAAAGAATGTGTCTGTTAATGGATGGACGCATCTGTTTGAACGGGATGAGGTGTCTTCAACAGGATTTCCTATAAAATCATGGAAAACTATTTCTGCAACAATTCTTTTTTAGATTTTCGTCTTCATATTTTCTATGAGAACTTGTGCTTCTACAGTACGTGGTTGATCATCTTATCTTTGGAGGTAGACGCCCAAGTGTATCCTAAGTACCGCTAAGGGGGATGAATTTTGTCTTAATAGACAAAATAATTTTCTTGATTCGATCATAATCATTTAAGTAAGATTTCTCATCACAATACTTGCAAAGATACAAACATAACAAAATTTAAGGCATTATAATTATGAACCCTAATCTCTATTATTATAAGAACCACTTAAAATGCCTTTAGGGGGAGTCTTTTTAGGAGAGATAAGGAGCTGTCAAAGAATTTTCGAGGAAGGAATGAAGGTAAAGAGGATGAAGCATAAAGGCCGAAGTATTGATGCCTAGCCCTAGTTATTGCATGATTCTCTCTATAATTTTTTGAAAAATAATAATTTTAAGTTAAATATAAGGGGGGAATTTTGGGTGACCGGCATGCATCTAAGAAATCATGGCTGGTCGCATCAGTGGCCATTGCTGATACCTAAGAATGCTGGTTGATTAGGCTTAAATTGGGTCCGACATGTGGCATGGCCATTGGCATTAACAAAATCAAAAAATAAAGAGTTGCTAGCCAGTGGCAGGTGGAGTTTGAATCGGCAACCACTGGGTGAGAAGTCCAACAACTGCTGGACTCTCTCCTTCCAACAGTGCCTCGGTGAGGGAGGCAATCCTGCAATTGAATTAGGCTGCCTCCGGTCGGCCACAATTAGTGGCCGGCTCACTATACTAGCTTTAGTGTGGTGCACTGTTAATTACTATGAACTTTGATTTTAAGTGTAAAGTTTACTCGTGCATGTGTGTGGGGCCCACCTCTTAAGTGTAGCACTCATGTAGCTGAGTGGCCAAGTATGTTTTGCCTTGCACATTATCGTACAGGAAGAGTTTTTTATGTTCCACTCTCACAATGAGCTCAACATAAGCTACATATGAGAAATATTTATATTTCAAATTGATGCGCATGCACATGTTAGCACATAGTAGCAGAAGTAATATTTATATTAACGTGTACTTGCATATGCACCATTGATCACATGAATGAACGGCTATTATGCATAGATTACATTGAGCCCATTATCATAGTTTAACATGAAAAATACTTCCTATAAAACATAGTTATGATATTATAGCCCCATTAAGCAGTTTTCAATTGCAAGTGAGTCATGTTTGTTAGTGTGCATCTATCGCCCGGGGGTGCAAGGCCCCTTGTTAACCTATAAAAACCTTGTATTAATATATAGGTATAATTATAATATTACCCGTCCACTTGGGTGATCTTTGGGAGAATTTGGTAGCAAAAATTTAATATTATATACCAATTCCAATATAATGATGGCAGTCACTAATGAATGAAGTCAACAATGTACTAGGAAAGTGATAAAATAACAACCATATCCCGGAAGGAAAGGGTTGAGCAGGTACGCCATTCTATATAGGAAAAAGTTAATATGAGCCCGGACTCATATAAACAAGACTCTTCTATATAAAGTTAGATTGGTATCTTTACTAAGTTAAGAACTCACAAATAAATTCTCCCCTTAAAAATGATAAATTTTAAAAAATTATTAAAAAGTCCAAATCTACAAACCCTTATATCCTATTCCAGTCATGATTTGCTCTCACAAATACTAAAATTATTTTCTACTCTAATTACAATTTGTTTTCCCAAACGTCAAATACCTAAAGCAAACTATCTCACTAGTCGTCTTCAATCTTCTGTCTTCACTAGTCCTAAAGTAAAAAAATTAAATTTAAGGGGAAGGGTATGCCTTGTGGGCAATCCTAGAGACAAGATTTACCCTTTACAATATTTGTTTGTTCCTTCTCTTCCTCCATTCATTCTTGTTGTATAATGACATTGTTCGCTCCTACCACATTATCTATATTATTTTATTATTTTGATTAAGACTAAAGTATGTTATAAATATCATTTATTAATTTTATGACTTTTGTATTCAAAATCTCTAGGTTTCTTAATAATGAACTTCTAATGTCCTGGAAGTATTGAAGGTTATTTATTTATTTAAAAATTTATGACTTAATTTTTCTCTCATTACTAGAAAACTTTATTAAATTTATTTTGCATTATCAAAATTGATAGAGTTGTCACCAATCTAACTTTTCTTCTACTTAATTTAGTATTTTTTTTAGAATGAAAAATCATTTAGCTTTATGCCTATTAGTGAAGTTAACAATCAATCTATTACACAATGCTTCTAAAACATGAGAGCTTTTGACGGAGAATTTTAAAGCATTATCTATTATAATAAATTTTTTTTATAATGTTTGGAATTTTTTTTAAAAAGTAAATTTCTTTGCATTTCAAGCCCAAAACGCTAGATCTGCCCCGGTGTATCCATGCCCATAAATATGTGCAAGAAACCCCAAGGCCACATTTGGGTGTTGGAGTTTATAAAAATGGAAGTGGATTTTTTAGAATTAAATTTAATAATTCACCACCAAATGAGAATTACATTTGGTAATGAAATATTTTGCAATAAATTTAGATGTCACGTCAAACTCAATTTTAAAAGTTTAAACTAATATAACTCTCTCTCTCTCTCTCTCGGATATGCACGTTCTTAGTATTATTGTGCTCCTAAATTCGAGCTCTATTAAACAAGATCCCACAAGGGTAAGTAATTTTAAAAATTTAAAGTGAGCCTCACATATACGGCACATAGGGTTGACAATGGAATGATACGGTTACGATATAACCTATTCCATTACCATAACCATTTCCCAAATCATTATCCATAACCGTTCTATTAAGTGAACGGTATAGGTACTTTCATAACCGTTCCTCCGACTAATCATCGGTTAGTTAACCGGATAACCATTATCCATTATATTTTTTAAATGTGCTAAAAAATGCTAAAATAAACATTCTTTATTCACTTAATTAGATATTACTAAGTAAAAAAACTCACATCATTACTACTGTTATTTATACTTGTTGCAAAGAAATTGTAATGATTAAACATGAAACATAAATGGATAGATATATTAGGCATATATACATAATAAAACTACTTATTTTCTAATATTTACTTCCTATCACATGAGTAAAGCTCCAAGACATCCGTCTAGTGCCTATTTTAGAAGAATCCCAAATGTGAGAAGAATAACAATTGCCTTCTCATAGCTAGCTATCTTCAAAGGTGTATTGTAGGAAAAAATGAGACCACATGTAATCATGTGTATCATCCATTAGTGTCTCTTTGAAGCAATGGTTTAAAATCCTAAACCCTAAGCCCAGTCAGGACCTTGAGTGGCTGGGCTAGGTCAACCTGGGTTGACCGAATGATGACATCATCACCTAAAACTTAAAGGATTCCACCCATATTTTAGAAAAAAATTCTCTAAACCTATTCAAAGTCTCACTTAAACTTGTTTGGTACAAAGTGTCTATGTAGGTTATTAAGATTTTAGCATGTATGATTAAAGATGAATCGTGACCTAATGAGACTAGAAAAATTAGACAAAGCAACCAAATGGAAAACATCAAAGTGAAGTGAGTTTAAAAGAATAAAAATATAAATTACAAATAGATATTTTTTATCAAAAAATGAAGTTAGATAAAAAATGCTAGAAAAAGCAAATCATCTTTCAAGTAGCAATTTTTAACAACTATAAACATATGGTTGTCAGTAGTTAAATTAATTCAATAAATGTGTGGGTTTGAATGATATCTTTCATCGAGTAAATCACTTCGGTGAATCATGACATGAAAATTATTGTAAAAGACCATAAGCCAATCTCTTTTTAAATTAAACCACTTAAGACTATATATATATATATGTTTTAAATATGACAAACAGGTAACGGATAAACGGGTATGGAAGAACTTTTTCCATTACCTTCCATTTAGATAATGGTTTGATTAAATTATCCTCTTATATTTATCCATCGAATAAATTTAACCATACCATTTAACTTCTTAACGGTACGGTACAAACAGTAGAATGGGTACCGTTAGCAGCCCTGACAGTACGGTTGTCGAGGCTTAAATTGATATGAGAGATAACTGTTGAAAAATAACAAAATTTGTAATTCCAAAATAGGCGTTGGGAGCCAAAATGAACGAAATCACTTTATGAGGTGATTTGGTGATTACGGCTAATTTTGGCTTAAAAAGACTTAGAATCAACTTCCGGACAAAATTTTTAATTTTATCTGCTGCACACAAATATAATTCCGATAATTTGAACCGAATTTAAAGTAGAACCAATGGAATCTAATAGAAATTCCGTATTCAAATAGCCCCTAACTATTACCCAATGTGCAAAATCATCATATATTCATATGTAACACCCATAATTCAAAGGGACTAGTGGGTTTTTATATAGAAGTGACTTTTTATAAAAATAGCTTTAAGATATTTTAGGTTTGCCATTAAAGTCCCACAACTTTCTCGGGGTGGAATTATCCTTATTTTCTTTTTCCTCCAACCACCATATCCATAATTGTCACCCCCTCAAGCTCTCACCACCCGGGTCGAGGCTGGGCCACTGGATGCCCAGACCCTAGGATTCAAATATCCCTACTAGGTTTAGTTTAGTATTTTTTTTAAAAAATATTTTTTTCTCAATGGCCGAAGCCACTGTTGGAGGTCTGATATGAGCCCTCCCCTAGCTTGATCGGTGAACTGGTCATGATCCACTGACAGCAGAGGAGTTGGGGCAATGTAGAGGGGAAGGAGAGAGGAAAAGATTAATAGGTTTGAAAAAGTAGATATGAAGAACGGGTCTCCAATTTAAACTTTTAAATTCGTGTCATATTTTTGACTTTCTTTGTCCTTACTACGTATGATAAGGACTCCTTTATAACCTTCAACACCCAACATCCCACACCCCCTCTCTTTTTAGTATACAACTCATGCCATTTTCATGTAACACGTGTACAACAAGTAGACGTGGGTGCAAATTCAGCATCTTTATATGGTAATATTTTTTAATGCTCTATGCTCATCATGAGCCCAATGTAAGGAATGTATAGGGACCATTCATGATCGTCGGTACACACTATCATGTGCTAGTGTCATACTAATGCTAACATGCATTAGCGTGTATAGTGTTCATCTCATGAATGAATAACCCTTAGGTGTTCCTTACATTGGGCTTATGGTGAGCGGAGAACATTAAAAACTCTTCCCTTTATATGTATATGGGTTATGGGTTAAAACTTTATAAAATGTAATGTTTTTTTAGGAATGTCCTGGTTTAGCTAAAATGGTTGGAATGATATACTTACTCACCCTGTATATAAGAAAAACAAAATGAAGGCACCATGAACACTAGGATTCGAACTTCATGCAGAATTGGAAGAATCTAACCAACACACAATACACGCATTCTTGGGGCTAGGCTATGGGCCTCCATTGGGCCCAAGTGTTAGCATGGGTTCTGGTATGGGCGTGTGCATAAAAAACTGAAGCGCTATTGGATCGGACTCCAGAGTAGGGGTGTTCATTGATAGAAATATATGCGCATATAGGTTTGTCTGTGTTTGTACGCTATAGGCATAACTTTCATCCGTGTCTGCCCCAATCCGTATTACATTTTCTCTGAGTTCATTTGGTATGAACGCAGACAAAGATGTCTACACTAAAAAACCCCAACTCATAGTGTCCAGCAGTTATGTTGCCTAACATGCTACATAGCTATTGGATCCTACTTTTTTTTTACTATTTACAATTGTTTAGTAATTATATACTCCCTCTATCCTATATTAATAGCTCAATTTGAAAAAAATAGTTTGTTCCTCTATTTAGTTTAATTTAAGTAATTAGGTAGTTAAAAAATAGTATATTATGCTTATTTTCCTATGTCTTAGAAGTGGGTTTTAACATTGAATAAAAATCACTATTTTTCTAAATATAGCTATTAATATAGGATAGAGGGAGTAGTACTATGTAAGGACAATCTTAACATGGTAGATAGAGATTGAGATATTTTTTTATTAAGGTCCCTATCACCATAAAAAAGGGTAGACACATACAATTATTTGCCTGTGTCTATAGCCACCCTAGTGCAAGTGCACGTAACAACAAATTAAGACTTGGAGGTCACGCATGCTCCAAACATGGTAGTAGTACTTTTAATAAATTGGAGGTTGTATGGTCCAACTAAGCGAGCAAGATGAATGCTTATCCGGTTCACCCTAGAGGTGTAAACGGCGTCGGTTTGTCTCGTGTTCATCTACATTATCATCTGTTCGCACTAAAATTGATAATATTATTTTTTGTCCATTCATAATGTGAATTAACATAAACAAGGGTCATTTGTGTCCACAACTATTCGTGTCGGTCAATTATATAATTTATTATTATTATTAATTTATACTAAATTAGTAGCCTATATGACATAGTTAATCATCATAAAATTTTTTATTATATTCATATATGTCTTCCATAGCATTATTATTTATTTTATATATTAGACTATTTTATTATTATTATAACTTATTTTTAATCAATTTTTTACTAACTGCCTTTAATTTGAGAATAAAGTAGTCTATGTCAAACTTTCACTTTCTTTTTATGTATATATGTTTGTTTTTGTTCGTGTCCATGGCATATACAAACGGATAAATATATGGTTCGCAAAAAACCAAATTGGCTGCAGATGGCCTTATCTGCGTCTATGTCCGTGCATTTGTGTCCGTCCGTTTACACATTCACCCTCACCTTTGATTGACATAGGGCTGGGAAATGGGCAGAGTCGGGTCAGGTTGGCTTTGACCCGCACTGAAATTGGGTCTTTTTAAATTTGGTCAAAAATCCAACCCTAACCCTACTGGAGTTGGGTCGGCTTGGACATGCGGGTAACCCTACTTTTTTTTTCTCAAATTTTTTTGTTAGACTCATTTTATAAACCTTCTTTTTGCAAAGGCCAAGCATAAAAGAAATTTAAATAAATTACAACATTAATTTGTAATGTTCGGTTTTTTGGTTTATTTGTGGATGATATGTTTTTGTAGTAGCCATCAATGAAGACCTTAGAGGTGTAATGTTGTCTTTTGTCCATTCTGAGAGAAAGATAACAAAACAAACCTTCAACATTTAGTTACTCAAGATCAGGCCACTTTACTTTCGATAACTCCATACAAACGGAATATAGATTAAACATCATTTCTTAGATAACCAGAGAAGATCATGTGATTCAGCATGTTTTAATTCCAAAATTCTTGTAACTGCTTCTCAATGGCTGTTCATAGCACTACCCTCCTCAGCAGCCAGTGACACTTGTTTACAATTTTCCTCCTCTAAAAACCGTCCCTCATCGAGCTTTATCATCTACCTCTTTGATTACATATTCATAACCTGCTCCCTATTATGACTGTCAAGCCTTTCACACATAGGTGGGTCTAGTATGTTAAGAGAGGATGAGTAATAAATACAACAAAATATGAAATATTTTCATTCCAATCACCACACCTATAAGAATAATAAAAAAGAAATTAAACTACATAGAAATTAACCATACCTTGAAGATATCATCCTCTATTATCCCAAAATGGATGCCTACCACAAAGCAAAATATATGTAAACATGACTATGCTCTAAACATCTTATTTATACCCAAATTTGTGTTTAAGCACATTTTGTTCAACATAGTATGTACTAAACAAACATCATAATGATAGTATAAATAAGTCCAATAGACAAATACCGTAATAATAGGTTTTTTTATTATTTGTAATACGGTAAAAGTCGGGTTGGCTAGATTGTGCGGGTTGGGTTCAACTCAACCCTAAATCCAAAATCCTCTCTATAAAAAGAGTTGCAACCAGTTTGACTTTTCAACAGACAAATGACAGTTTAGGCCACGAAGGAGTGAGTATTTAAGTGCTTATGTAGTTCAATTTCTATGAAATTATAGGTATTCTATAAGGGTATCTTGGGAATTAGGGTCAAAATTAATGGCATCTAAGACACTTTGCCACAGGTGGACAAAAATACCCTCTACTCATATGCCTCCTGTTCCTACGCTTTTGGATGTAATTTTGGTGGGTTTTTGGGGTATATTTAATGTATGGGATAAAAATAATTAATGATGATCAATGAAGATACATCAATTTGTCACGCCGGACAAGAATATCCTTGATGCTCATGCTTTGGTTTTGTAGGATGGTGTTCATAATTCGGATTTGTTTTTGGGGATAGTTTTAGCATTGACGTTATCATTGGTTGTCAATAATTAATGTGATATTTATGGATAGTGATTTATTTGGTAGGTTCGTTTAATAAGCCTTGTGGCATGTTAATACATGTCATTTTTAGCTGAGGTGGGACATTGGATTAAATTTAAGAATGGAGTGTCTCCTACCTTTTAAGTTGGATTAAATTTAATAATGGTAGCTAACTTGTTGTTGATGCAACGTTCACCAATAAAGTACTTTTTCTTTTCCTGTGAGACTACATCTTGTGACTGATAATAGTGACTTTGATACAAAAAGTATAGTAGAAGAAGCTATTAAATATAAGAGGAAAGAAGCGAGTTTGAGGTTCTCTCAACCGAAATTTAAGTGTATATTCTGTGACATGGATGGTGAGCAAATAGAAGAATTTCTTTTTCAAAAAAAAAACACTGAATCTCGCAATCCTCTCATTACATTTTGTGAAATTAAGGCACTTTGCCGAATAGTAAAAGCCAAGTCAGTCCGGGAACAGACGAAGCTTTAAAAGAAGTCATTTAAGGAGGCGTAAGAATTGTGATTGCTACCGGAAAGGTGCAATAAACTAGCTCAAATCTGAATTGAAACTTTTGCGGTAGCTTGTGAAAAATTCTCTGGTGTACATATTGCAAACTTGAAGTCCTATTTTCTTATTGAAGTTGTATTGACGTTTTAGAATTGGGTATCATTTGCTCCTTTTTTTATTAGAATCTCTCTTTCTTCTTGGTTAATTTTCTTGTGCCTTTAACGTGTGTCATATATGATACCGGTCAATTACCGTTCCTTGATTTTAGGCTTGTCCAACAGTTATTAGTGCACTTAGGATGGTGGGTTTGGCGGGAAAATACAGCATTGCTTCTTAGTGTTCTCCTGAAGTCTTCTTGCAGGTGGGTTGCTGTGATACAACTTTTTAATTTTGTTTGTTTCATCTTAATACTTCCATTGACTGAACTAAATGTAATTGCTCTTGGATAATATTTTTTTTTAGAATTTAATGTGCTAGATTTGTTATTCTTTAATTATGTTTTTTCTCAAATAGGGGGTAACTATAGTGTATAATATAGTGTAGCACGGCTTGTAATTGGTGAGGAGTTTGTATTGAAAAAAAAAGGATAAAGACCATATAGGAGCAATATGACTGGAAGATTTGATGGCTGCAACATCTGCAATTTATTGTAATATGATGGAGTAGTGTTAGCCACGAAAGGGAAAAAATTAGCTTTAATTTGGTTATGCAACTTTTACATAGTTCTGTTAGGGAAAGAGCAAAATCTTTTCATAGGTTGCTTGACTTCCCATGCTATCCTCCCCTAGCAGTTTGAGCTTTCAGGATGTCCTAAGGTGTGGTAATAGTGAATTTCTATTTCATTCTCGCTTTGTATATAGAATATCAAATTCTTAAATTTTAGTTCAAGTCTTGTTTTACCGAATTGTTGTACAACAATCTTTTCATTTTGAATTATTTTTTGATCTGGTTTTATGGTTGCTCTGTGTGTTGTTGGTGGTTTTATAGTAAAATTAACCATTGTTTACCAGACAGTTTTTATTCGTTCTCAAAATACTTATAGTTAGAAAAAGCCATCATGTTCTATAATTTTTATTCATTATGTTTTTTCTTTTAATGGTTACAGTTGGCTTGTGATATATTTTTTATTGTTGGCAGCTCAACAATGAATTTGGGTTCTATTCGAGTCTTAATTGTATTGTTTGTTATTGGTTAATCATATGCTTCAAAAAATAATGTAATCCCCATTTAATGAAACACTTTCATGCAACACAGGATTAATGCAATTGCTATTGAGCTCTATAACTTTTTTATTTTGATAGCAATTGGTGATTTGAATTTATCATGATTGCTTGTATTGTTGTGGTTAAGGTTGGGCTGTTAATGAAAATTCATAAATTGACCATTGTTGTTATATATGTAGGGTAAGTATAAGTATGTTATTGCAACATTATGATGATGATAGACAACTTTTTTCTATTATTTTATATGCTTTCTCAATGCTATGAAAAATTAGCTGGTTATATCTTTCTCTCTTCTCTGGCTTCATCCTCTATTTTTGTTTACAAATGTTCGTGTGTTTTATATACAAGCTTAGAAAAGTACGCAGCATCTTGCTTGATTGCGCAATTTTCCCCCTAACATGATTCTTCATTGTTTTACTACGTGATAGTGGAGGTCTTGTTTTATGGTAAATAGCTTATTCAACTTATTACTGTTACTGAAGTTTGAGGGGCTATCGATCTATGTCATGTACTATGTTTACAATATACATAACTACAATACATTGCATACCACAAATGATAACATACAAAATTGTAAAAATATTTGAAAGGATTTAGTGGCCTTACTTTACTAACTGTTGATATTTTTTTGACGTGAGATGAGGTCTCCCTTGTTGAAGTGTTGAATCTGTCTCCCCTGCTCCCTCATAGAACTATGTAGAATCACAAAGGGTTGCTTGAAGTCTGGCCAAATTCTCCAATGGGTAAATTTTCCTTTTCTCGGCTTGCTTACGAAGAGATTGGAGAAGGGTGCATTTTCCTATTCTCTACCTGGAATGAGATTGTCTTCAACTGTTGATGACTATTGAAGAAGGAAAGTGGAAGTAGATGAATGGGTTGTTACTTGTGCGTCTCTTCACTTCTAAAACAATATTATTTTTTGTCCATCCATACTATGAATGAACACAAACAAGGGTCGTTTGTGTCCACAACTATTTGCATATGTCAATCACATAATTTATTATTATTATTTTTTAATTTATGCTAAATTAGTTTCCTATATGACATAGTTAATCTTCATAAAAAAATTTATTATATTTAGACATGTCTTGCATAGCATTATTATTTATTTATTTTATATATTAGACTATTTTATTATTGTTATAACTTATTTTTAATTAATTTTTTACTAAGTACCTTTAATCTGAGAATAAAGTAGTCTATGTCAAACTTTCACTTTCATTTAATCTGTATATGTTTGTTTTTGTCCATGTCCTTGACATATACAAACGGACAAATATATGGTTTGCAAAAAACCAAACGGGCTGCAGATGGCGTTATCTGCGTCAATGCCCGTGCATTCGTGTCTGTCCGTTTACACGTTCACCCTCACCTTGATTGACATAGGGCTGGGAAATGAGTCGAGTCGGGTCAAATCGGGTTAGGTTAGCCTTGACCCGCATTGAAATTGGGTCTTTTTAAATTTGGTTGAAAATCCAACCTAACCCTTCTTGAGTCGGGTAACCCCACTTTTTTTTCTCAATTTTTTTTTGTTAGACTCATAATATATACCTTCTTTTTGCAAATGCCAAACATAAAAGAAATTTAAATACATTACAACATTAATTTGTAATGTTTGGTTTTTTGGTTTATTTGTGGCTCACATGTTTTTGTAGTAGCCATCAATGAAGACCTTAGAGGTATAATATTATCTTTTTTTCCATTTTGAGAGAGATAACAAAACAAACCTTCAATATTTAGTTACTCAAGATCAGGCCACTTGGCTTTCGATAACTTCATATAAACGCAAAATAGATTAAACATCATTTCTTAGATAACGAGAGAGGATCATACAATTCAACATGTCTTAATTCTAAAATTCTTATAACTACTTCCCTATGGCTATTCATAGCACTACCCTCCTCAGCAACCAGTAATACTTGTTTACAATTTTCCTCCTCCAAAAATTGTCCCTTATTGTGCTTTATCATCTGTCTCTTTGATTACATATTCCTAACCAGATTCCTATTATGACTGTCAAGACTTTCATACAGAGCCGAGTCTAGTATGTTAAGAGAGGATGAGTAATAAATACAACAAAATATAAAATATTTTCATTCCAATCACCACACCTATAAGAATAATAAAAAAGAAATTAAACTACATAGAAATTAACCATACCTTGAAGATATCATCCTCTATTATCCCAAAATGGATGCCTACCACAAAGCAAAATATATGTAAACATGACTATGCTCTAAACATCTTATTTATACCCAAATTTGTGTTTAAGCACATTTTGTTCAACATAGTATGTACTAAACAAACACCATAATGATAGTATAAATAAGTCCAATAGACAAATACCGTAATAATAGGTTTTTTTATTATTATTTGTAATCTAGTAAAAGTCGGGTTGGCTAGATTGTGCGGGTCGGGTTCAACTCAACCCTAAATAAAAAATCCTCTCTATAAAAAGAGTTGCGACTAGTTTGACTTTTCAATGAACAAATGACAGTTTAAACCACGAAGGAGTGAGTATTTATGTGCTTATATAGTTCAATTTCTATGAAATTATAGGTATTCTATAGGGGTATCTCGGGAATTTAGGGTCAAAATTAATGACATCCAAGACACTTTGCCACAATCGGACAAAAATACCCTCTACGCATATGCCTCTGTTTCCTATGCTTTTGGATGTAATTTTGGTGAGTTTTTGGGGTATATATAATGTATGGGATATATGTAATTAATTATGATCAATGAGGATACATAAATTTGTCACGTTGGACAAAAATATCCTTGATGCTTATGCTTTGGTTTTGTAGGATGGTGTTCATAATTTGAATTTGTTTTTGGGGATAGTTTTGGCATTGGCGATATCATTGTTTATCAATAATTAATGTGATATTTATGAATATTGATTTATTTGGTAGGTTTCATTTAATAAGCCTTGTGGCATGTTAATACATGCCATTTTTGGCTGAGGTGGGACATTGGATTAAATTTAAGAATGGAGCGTTTCCTACCTTTTAAGTTGGATTAAATTTGAGAAGGAAGCCTTTTAAGTTCCTTTGCTTTTTGTACCAAATTGTTCCTGCCTTTTCAACTTCCTTCACTTCAATTAGTACAAGCTGTTTCCCGCCTTTTCAACTTCCTTCACTTTAATTGGAATTTTACATAGGATTACTTGATATTTGGTGTGAGGCATTCCTCTCTCAGTTCATCTGTTAGGAGTCTAGACGCTAGGACCAATGTCCTCGTCTCCCTCTTTTACGGTTCGATAGTCGTAAATGTTCCGAACAACAATGGCGTCTCTCATGACTTGTAGTTGAGTATCTTTTGTTAATGTTTTTTTGGGAAGTTAGATTGTAGATTATGTGATTCACTATTTTTTACAATTGTTATTTAGATTTGATTTTTGCTAAATCTGTTACTGCTATATAAGATTTAGCTTTAAATTTGTAGTTCATCTATTTTTTGTTTATGAGGAAGCGGATCAGTGTTGTGTCCAGATTGGTAGTTTCCATCCATAGATTATTTTTTGTACTAATCAACAATATTGGCTTTATTATTGTATGTGATCTGCAATATTGTCATTACTGGCTGTTGCATTTTGTGGACCATTTATTTTTTAGGTAAGTGGAAATTTGATCCAGAGAAATTTCAGTCTTCATCGTCAAATAATGAGTGAAACCAAACTATATTCAGCCATTACCATTTCATAGTTGGGAGATTTTGAAACTTGTTTCTCTTGGCTCAATCTTGTATCAGCGAAAGAGGTTTGTAGTTAGCCTTGAAGGTTTGGGGTTTTGTATTTTATTGTGGGTTTATACATGGAAGGAATTAGGATTTGTTCTTGTTATATTAAGCTGTCTAAAACTATATTTTCCTCAAGGTTCATTCTTTTTTGTCTTCGCTTCTATTGCATCATTCTTCATGATCTTTTTCTTTTGGCTTTAAATCAGCGAATGCGGTCTGTAATTAGTTTCCAAATTTGAAATTATGTGAATTTTCGTAGTGTTATACATGTAGGTTATGGGGATCATGGTTTGTTAGTTTAAGGCATCTAATATAGATTTTCCATATTGTTCATTGCTTTGGTAAGGATTATTTTGATTTCTACGACCATTTGGTATTTGGTGTTGTTGTGCAGCTAACAACGTGTTTCAATTAGTTTTTTATGATGGTTACCAGATCCACTCAAAGAGATCATACTTGGTGTAGCAAAATTGAGGTATATTTCGACATGTCTTCCATGAAGTGATTAGAATAAAAGAGGGGTATTATTATACCTTGCTGCAATTCCTTTGTATGTTTAACAATGTTTTGTTTTTTGCAACAAATAATCTTAAGAGACATGCAATGCGGGTATCATACAAGGATTAGACTACTTGAGACTTTGCAAATGAGATGTGTGGGAGAGCCTACGTATTCGTAGTCATTTGTCAACGAAGATTAGTATTATGATTTTGTGGTTTGGTGATGCAGATTAATATTTGATATAATTTTTAACTTTTTGTATGACAGTTTTTGTGAGCAATGTTTAGCAGATATAGGTCTTCTATTGTCCTAATAGCTGCTTATTACTAGATTCACTTTCTTAACCTTTTCTCTTCTAAGCGTCACAGATCAAATTTTTTGGCATGCGATTATGTTACCGTTATTACTTTTTCTACACTTGGCTTCAAGTACCATGCTACTTGACATTTTTTCTATCTATGTAATATTGTGTAAAACATTTATGCTTATTGTATCCTTATTATGAACATGTGTAGTTTGTACGTGTTAGTTGTTTACTCGTATTTGTGTTTTCTTTTTCTTTTGTCCGTCTGTTTATGTTTCCATGTGTAATCATTGTTTCTTTTAAACCATATACAATGATACTATGCTTTTATATTGTTCGACTATGTTTATGACTACATCATGTTTTTTTAAATAAGATGTTGTATTTATGTGTAGCTCATGGATTGATCGGGCAGGGCTTGCAGTGTGATGAGTGTGTTTTTTGTGTGGTGGATAATTCTGCATATGGTAGCTGTTATGGGGTCTCCCTAAAATTTCTCACTTTATATCCAACTGCAGGTCATTAACTTCTATCATGTGGCTACTTATATAACAATTTCTTTTTTAACACATTTATGTTACCTTTATTATTGTTTCCACACTTATAATAAAGTACAGTGATACTTGAGGTTTTGGATGACACTCTAAATATTAGAATGGAAGAGAGCAAGAAGATGGATGGCATAAAGAAACTTGACACTGTGCAAACCACACTAGGCGTGAAATGAAAAATGGAATATAGAAAAGTGTATTCTATTATGCAGTCTAAATTTTTAATTGATTAAACTTTATTTATACATTAACCTAAAGTAATGACTTTTTTGGTAATGTTTTTGTTCAATGTGGGTTATTATACATAGGACTCTTATAGAGTTGCTTTATATGTGATATGTTATATGGTTCACGTATGCACCTTTAAGCCTTGATGCAAATGTCAGAAATGGAGAATGATTATTGTTGTCAGCATCTTGTCCTCTCTATAAAAAGAGCGGCAGCCAATTTGACTTTTCAAAGGACAAATGACTGGTTTATGCCATAAAAAAGTGGATATTTACGTGCTTACATAGTTTAGTTTCTATGAAATTATAGTTGCTCTGTAGGGATATCCTGGGTATTTAGGGCCAAAATTAATGGTGTCCGAGACATTTTTCCTTAGGCGGACAAAAATGCCCTCTATTCATGTGCCTCCATTTCCTACATTTTTTGATGTAAATTTTGTTAGTTTCTGGGGTATATTTATTGTACAGGATATAAATAATTAATGCTAATTAGTGAGGACAAATAGATTTGTCACGGGCGGATGAAAATATCCTTCATGCTTATGTTCTGGTTTTGTAGGATGGTGTTCGTAATTCAAATTTGTTTTTGGGGATAGTTTTGGCATTGATGTTATGATTTGTTGTCAAGAATTAATGTGATATATAAGGGTAGTGATTTATTTGGTAGGTTCATCTAATCATCCTTGTGGCAAGTTAATACATGCCACTTTTGGCTTAGACGGGCCATTGGAGTGAATTTAAGAAGGAAACATTTCCTTGTAATTCGGATTTTTTGTAGGAATAATTTTGGTATTGATGTTATATTTAATTGTCAAAGATTAATATGATACTTATGGGTGGAGATTTATTTGGTAGGTTCGTCTAATCAGCCTTATGGCATGTTAATACATGCCACTTTTAGCTTAGGTGGCACATTAGATTGAATTTAAGAAAGAAGCGTTTCCTGGCTTTTACACGTCCTTCGCTTTGTATGCCATGTTGTTCCTGCCTTTTGAACTTCCTTCACTTTAATTGTAATTTTATGTGATCTACCGACATCCGGCGAGAGGCATTTGAACCGAATCTGAAAGCTCGAGTCAATCTCGTTGAGATTCTAGGACAGACACATTCATCTCCCTCTCTCTCAGTCCTCTCCATCAAATAATGGAGGAAACCAAGCTATATCCAGCCATTAACACTTCAAAGTTAGAAGATTTGGAAACTGGCTTCTCTTGGCTCAGCCTTCTATAAGCGAAAGAGGCATGTAATTAGCTTTTGAAATTTGTAATTATGTGTTTTTATGTGGTGTTATACATGGAGGGAATTGGGACCTCGGTTTGTTAGTTTTAGTCATTATCTTGCGTAACTTTTAGTATGGCTTGTGGAATTGCTATCTTGTGTAACTTTTAGTATGGCTTGTGGAATTGCTAGCGATGAAGATTGCGTTCGACAGACAGAAAGACTCAGAATATAAAACAAGGGACACTTCAAATGACGATGTAGGTAAATTCAAAAAGGTTGAGCTATGGGTGCTTCTATGTAATGATGAATTCATTCGAAAACTTAACAAGGAGTGGAGGGACGAGGACCATGCTATTGACATTCTCTCCATGTTGATTGTAAGAGTGGCACCTACTTTCTCAAGCTCGTTATACCTATGCTTCCTAATTTGTGTTTTTTTTTACGTGATTTTAGCATGTTGCAGCTAATGCTCGGTGATATTGTAATCTCCGTTGAGGCATATGCAAGACAAGCAGAGGAGATGGGACACACTCTATTTGATGAGATATGGATCATCATGGTTGGTAATCTCTTTCATATGATTTTTGAATTCTAAGCTTGTTGTCCAATTCAAATTTGGGATTTAAGTGTAGTAACTACATTTTGGTTGAGCCTTTTACATGGTGGACAAATTCTTAATTCATGAGCTTCCTTATGTTAATTTGTTGAAGACCATGATTTTGAAAGAAATAGTCGCCAGTTTTGTCGAGTTGAATAAAAACCTTCCAATTGCACAATGCAATGCAAATTGTAATTCTTTTCATTAAGAGAACTTCTCTCTCTGACATGTTTTCTTTGGTAATAGTATGCTTACAATGACATAGACCATTCTTATTTTAAATTGAGACCCTGTATTCTTACATATAGGGGAATCCCATGACTATATATTTTAGTCACTACTTGAGTGTTACAGGTTCATGGATTACTGCATCTTTTGGATTTGATCATAAAGTTAGTGATGCAGCTGAGGTGGAAATGGAGTAGGAAGAAGAGCTTTTCTTGAAGAGTCTGGAATGGAAAGGGAAAGGTCTAATTCAGAGTACATATGATGCTGAGCATGAGGGAATACTTCAAACGAAGGATGCAAATAATGGTAGCTAACTTTTTTATGATGCAACGTTCACCAATAAAGTACGTTTTCTTTTCCTGTGAGACTACATCTTGTGACTGATAATAGTAACTTTGCTACAAAAATTGTTGCAGAAGAAGCTATCAAATATAAGAGGAAAGAAGCGAGTTTGAGGTTCTGTCAACCGAAATTTAACTACATATTATGTGACATGGATGGTGAGCAAATAGAAGAGTTTCTTTTTTTTTTCTACAAAAAAAAACACTGAATCTCGCAATCCTCTCATTACATTTTGTGAAATTAAGGCACTTTGCTGAATAGTAAAAGCCAAGTCAGTCCGGGAACAGCCGAAGCTTTAAAAGAAGTCATCTCAGGAGGTGTAAGAATTGTGATTGCTACTGGAAAGGTGCGATAAACTAGCTCAAATCTGAATTGAAACTTTTGCGGTAGCTCGTGAAAAATTCGCTGGTGTACATACTGCAAACTTGAAGTCCTATTTTCTTATTGAAATTGTATTGACGTTTTAGAATTGGGTATCATTTGCTCCTTTTTTTTTACTGGAATCTCTCTTTCTTCTTGGTTGATTTTCTTGAGCCTTTAACGTGTGTTGTATATGATACTGGTCAATTACCATTCCTTGATTTTAGGCTTGTCCAACAGTTATTAGTGCACTTAGGATGGTGGGTTTGGCGGGAAAATACAGCATTGCTTCTGAATGTTCTCCTGAAGTCTTCTTGCAGGTGGATTGCTGTGATACATCTTTTTAATTTTGTTTGTTTCATCTTAATACTTCCATTGACTGAACTAAATGTAATTGCTCTTGGATTTTTTTTTTTTGAGAATTTAATGTGCTAGATTTGTTATTCTTTAATTATGTTTTTTCTCAAATAGAAGGTAACTATAGTGTATAATATAGTGTAGCACAGCTTGTAATTGGTGAGGAGTTTGTATTGAAAAAATATGGATAAAGACCATAGAGGAGAAGTATGACTGGAAGATTTGATGGCTGCAACATCTGCTATTTGTTGTAATATGATGGAGTAGTGTTAGCTACGGAAGGGAATAAATTAGCTCTAATTTGGTTATGCAACTTTTACATAGTTCTGTTAGGGAAAGTGCAAAATCTTTTCATACGCCGCTTGACTTCCCATGCTATCCTCCCATAAGAGTTTGAGCTTTTAGGATGTCCCAAGGTGTGGCAATAGTGTATTTCTATTTCATTCTCACTTTGTATATAGAATATCAAATTCTTAAATTTTAGTTCAAGTCTTGTTTTGCTGAATTGTTGTACAACAATCTTTTCATTTTGAAAATTTACTTTTTTGATCTGGTTTTATGGTTGCTCTGTGTGTTGTTGGTGGTTTTATAGTAAAATCAACCATTGTTTACTAGACAGTTTTTATTCGTTCTCTAAATAATTATAGTTAGAAATAGCCATCATGTTCTATAATTTTTATTCATTATATTTTTTCTTTTAATGGTTACAGTTGGCTTATGATATATTTTTAATAGTTGGCAGCTCAACAATGAATTTGGGTTCTATTCGAGTCTTAATTGTATTGTTTGTTATTGGTTAATCATATGCTAAAAAAAATAATGTAATCCCCATTTAATGAAACACTTTCATGCAACATAGGATTAATGCAATTGCTATTGGGCTCTATAACTTTTTTATTTTGATAGCAATTGGTCTTTTGAATTCATCATGATTGCTTGTATTGTTGCTGTTAAGGCTGGGCTATTAATGAAAATTCGTAAATTTACCATTGTTGTTATATATGTCGGGCAAGTATAAGTATGTTATTGCAACATTATGATGATGATGGACAACCTTTTTCTATTATTTTATATGTTTTCTCAGTGCTATGAAAAATTAGCTGGTTATATCTTTCTCTCTTCTCTTGCTTCATCTTCTATCTTTGTTTACAAATGTTTGTGTGTTTTATATACAAGCTTAGAAAAGTATGCAGCATCTTGCTTGATTGCGCAATTTTCCTCCTAACATGCTTCTTCATTGTTTTACTATGTGATAGTGGAAGTCTTGTTTTATGGTAAATCATTTATTCAACTGATTACTGTAAGTAAAGTTTGAGGGGCTGTGGATCTATATCATGTATGATTGTAGAGTTTTTTTACTATTTGTTGTGAGATTCATGGGTAGTTTCATGATCTTGCGTAACTTTTAGTATGGCTGGTGGAATTGCTAGAGATGTAATCAGCTTTGAAAGGTTTAATGGAGACATGGTGGTACATTATAAAGGTTTTTTAATAAATTTATTACTAAAATTAGTGGTACTTTTTTAAAGGTTTATTAGTAAATTTATTACTGAAATAGCAGAAACAGTTATTGATTTTTAGGATTGGTACAACTATCACTGTATACTTTTGTGTAAGTTTTGCGAGCTTCTTTGTTCCATATTTGCTTTTGGTAATAGGCTTAGTTTAGACTTTGTTTGGATTAACGTTGGTTTGTACTGTGCAAATCCGTATGGAGTTATGACTTTTTCATTCTCCAGCCGGAGCAGTTGCACGAGGCCGGTGAGGAGGAGTTCGACAAGTCAAAATTTGAAGTTCATGATGGCGACGACCCCAAAAGTAGAGAGGTTCACGATGACAATGGTAAAGATCCACGCTTTTACAATCTTTCATTTGGGCATTAATTCACATTGTTTGATTTGAATGTATATGCTAATTAGATGACAATGCTGGTTACCTTCTATGACTGTCCTGGTTGCTTTTCAATGTATTTTGGCAAAGTGATAGTTTTGATTAATGAACGGAGTATTTCTTCCCTTCTACATTAGCTCTTCTCGTGAGCAAAAGTTTTTATCAAATTTAGGTCCCTCTCGGTGCTTTGATGTTGTATTTACAGAATGAACCTTCGCTTAATTATTCCTGCTTCCAGTTAGGACTTAGGCCTTGTCATATTGCAGTAAAAGGAATATTTTTTTCAGATACCCAGTTTTTCATGTACTTCTATTGAAGTTCAGATGACTTTCCCCGATCAATGTAAAAGCTCACTCCTGCAAATTAATACTCTAAAAAAATGTCAATCATCAGTTTTGGTTGATCATCAAATTGAAATATAACTGTTGAACTAATAAAGTACACAGGATTTAGGGGTGGAATGGTCTTTGGTCGATTGCGTTTGAGTCTGTGTCCGTGTTGCCTGAGACCGATTGACCATGACCAAATGGACTGACTATTTGCTCACTGTCACGGTTAAAATAAGCGGCGGACTATGTGACCACGCGACTGGTTGGTACTAAAATCCTGCTCCTGGCCCCCTCTGCCCTAAATTTTAGTTCTCTACCTTCTTCTTCCAAGTCCCCTCGGCTCTCTTCCCTGTCTGCATCTCATAGCTCTGGCGAGCCCTAGCCCCAGAGGAGGCGGAGACGGTGACACTGACCTTGGCGTAAAAAAATCGATCATAGCTCTATTCCGGATCATGGTTAAGTGCTCTTTGATCCTATTTGGGCTCCTTCTGCTTGGTGAGTTCCAAGCAGAAAGACAAGTTTTTGGTTGCCACTCTAAATGCCTGACTGAAAAAGAATAAGAAAATGGATGGAGTAAAGAAACTTGAGGACGTGGCAGAAGAAAATATCGAGCTCATCATATTAGAACTGAAGAAAGAACTCGAGGCAACCAAGAGGTTGTACGAGGAACAGTTTCAACAGATATAAGTAGAAGCTATAGAAAGCAAAATGAAGCTGGGGGTGAAGCTAAGGGCAGGTGAGGAACTTTTAGCTTTTGTCCACAAAGACAGTTAAAGAGGTGAATGCGTGTTGATAATTGAAGGCTGACCTTTGGAATAGAAAGGAACTTATATATAGGAATCTACTAGTTTTAGTTCCATACCTTGAAGGTACATGCTGCCATATGGCTATTTTGACTTTGTACGTAAGGTGAGGTGTTTGACCGTACGTGACTGATCAGGAACTAAGGGCTTTTTCTCAATCCATGACATAGGAGGTTTGGGTTAAAAGAAAATTTTGTTGGGTGGCACAGCGGAAGCTTCGAGGTTGAGCCCGGCCTTGTGGATGTGCAAAAATATCACCTTTGTGTCCCTCTCAATCAAATTACATGCATATACACATAAACACAAATAAGTAGTAGTAAATCAAAATTACTTTGAATTAATATAAATTAAAGCAAAAATTTAATACTACTAACCTTTAGGGGCTGAGCCCCAAGGACGCGCTAATCACCCTGCACGACCTCTTTGTTATATCAAGTATAATAACCGGGGATTAGAATTACCTCTTGTGATGAATCCTTCTCTTGAAAATCAAGAGAGAAAGCCCTCCTTCTTCTTGCTAATTTGCTGGGAATTATTAACTTGGGATATGGCTTGATCACCACGCACCAAAGGAGAGAAAATTTTCCTGTCTTCACTTGTTCTTGTTGGAGAGGAGAAGACAATTTTTCACTGCACTTTGTTTATGGGAGAGAAGAACAAAAGCCAAAAGCTTTTTTGTTTTTCGTCACGGGAGAGAAAACGAAGCCAGCCCAATTTTCTGTTTTTCCGTCGTGTTCACATAATGAACAGATGGTTTTGTTTTATAACTACCTTAGTCCACGTAGTTATCCTATTTCAATTAGTATTGGGCCCACAAAATTCCCTCCTATTCACGTATCTCTCAAACCGGAACCATCTTCCCGGTTTAAGTGGGTACGACGCCCACTACACAACATCCCCCACTTGGGTGAAGTGCCCACGAACCAGACAGCAACTTGTGCACCTAGTTCTGTCTTAGTCTAACTTGTAGGCAAAAATGTCCATACTGAACTCCACAGGAGATGGCGCCCTAGCCCTATCGAAGTCCTATACTATGAACATGACGTACAAAGTGATCCGTTGTTAAAGCCTTAGTTAACGAATCTGCCAACATCTCAGAAGTAGGAAGATGATTTACTACCAACTTTCCTTTTTGTAGCATGTCAAACACAAAGTAGTAATTTACTTCAATGTGTTTACCTCTTGCGCTGATTTCTCCATTTTTAAGTGTCGACACAGTAGCCAGATTATCACAAAATATCTGGACAGGAGAATCAACCCAGCTCTCTAGCCTAAGTCTGGCTAGAAAGTCTTTAATCCACACTGCTTCTGAAGCTGCTAAACTGCATGCATAAAATTCAGCTTCCATGGTTGACTTTGCTGCACTCTTTTGCTTTTTACTAGCCCAAGCTATAGCACCGCCTCCAAACATGAAGACATAACCAGCAGTGGATTTCCTGTCATCTGGGTCCCCAGCATAGTCTGAATCACTATACCCAGCCAATGACAGTTCCTCAGCCTGATAGGTGAGTTTCATACCTTTGGTTCCCAGGAGGTACCTAAAAACTCGCTTCACTGCTTGCCAGTGAGCCATACCTGGGTTTGCCTGATATCTACTCAAGAGCCCTACAACATAGCTCAAATCAGGTCGAGTACAGGTCATGGCATACATTAAGCTGCCAATAGCCTGTGCATAAGGCACTGACTCCATTTTGAGTCTATCCTCGTTAGAGGATGGTGCCTGACTTTTAGATAAAGTTGTACCCTTATAGATAGGAGACTCTATTGCTTTCCAACCAATCACACCGAAGCGTTTTAAGACGCTTTCTATGTATGATTCTTGAGATATACTAAGCAGCCTTGCTTTTCTATCTCTGTCAATCTTCATACCGAGTATGTAAGAGGCTTCACCCATGTCTTTCATTTCAAACTGGGTCTTGAGGTACTCCTTTAGACTGACTATTAAGCTCAAGTCATTTCCCATCAAAAGGATATCATCTACATAGAGAGAGTAACATAAATCTACTTTCATCCTTAAAGGAGTAGACACAATGATCACATTCATTTGCTATAAACCCATACTCACTAATCACTTTGTGAAAAGTGAAGTACCAAAGCCTAGGAGACTGTTTAAGGCCATATAAAGACTTTATGAGTTGCACACCTTGTGTTCCTCTCCAGGAACAACAAAACCCTCAGGTTGTTCCATGTAAATCTCCTCCTCTAAATCACCATTTAGGAAGGCAGTCTTTACATCCATTTGATGCAACTCTAAATCTAACTGTGCCACTATAGCCAACAAACACCTAATAGATGTAAATCTAGTCACAGGTGAATAGGTTTCCTTAAAGTCAATTCCCCTGACTTGGTTGAAACCTTTAGCTACTAGTCTTGCTTTATATTTATCTATAGACCCATTTGCCTTGAGCTTTTTCTTGAAAATCCACTTATAGCCAATAGGCTTTCTTTCACTGGGCAAGTCAACAACTTCCCAGACTTGGTTTTTCATAATGGAATCCATTTCCTCTTGAATAGCTGATTGCCATTCCTTGGAATCTGGACTATCCATTGCCTGCTCATAGGTTAAGGGATCATCAGATAAAGGTTCATCTATTGTTACTTCATCTTCTCCTAACATGGCATAGAAGTCCCGCAACAAGGTCGAGGGTCTTCTATCTCTCACCTCCCTTACTTCAGATATTCCCCTAGGGTCAGATCCTATAACCACCTCTGTAGAAGTAGTAGTGTTTTGCTCTTTCTCTACTTCAAACAGTTCTACTCTTTTACTAGGAATTTTAGGGTCTAAGTCTTCTTCTAGGAAACAAGCATCCCTAGATTCAATGACCCCCACTGTCCCATCAGCATGGTGCACTACAAACCTGTACCCCTTAGAGTGTTTACTATACCCTATAAAGTTACACTTTATTGTTTTAGGGTCTAGTTTGCTTCTATGTTGGTCAGGCACTTTTACATGTGCCTTAGACCCCCACACTCTAAGATGACCTAAGTCTGGACATCTGCCTATCCATAACTCATAAGGTGTTCTCTTGACAACCTTAGTAGGTACACGGTTAAGCACATACACAGTGGTGTCTAATGCCTCACCCCAAAATTTACTCCTAGTTCTGAGTGGTTTAACATGGATCTAACCATATCTAAGAGGGTTCTGTTTCTCCTTTCAGCAACTCCATTTTGTTGAGGAGTATAGGGTAGAGTGTATTGGTGTATAATTCCTAGGTTGGTAAAATAGTCCTTAAACTCATCAGAGGTGTATTCTCCACCTCTGTCCGTTCTTAGGACTTTAATTAACCGACCTAATTGAGTATCTACTTCAGCCTTGAATTCTTTGAATTTCTCAAAGGCTTCAGACTTTTGCTTTAGGAGGTATATATAACCAAACGTAGAGTAATCATCTATGAATATAATAAAATACACCATCCCTCTATGGGTTTGTACATTCATAGGCCCACATATGTCTGAGTGAACGACCTCTAAAAGGTCTGTGGCACGCTTACCCTTTGGGAAGGGCTGCCTACTCATTTTGCCTGCCAAACAGTCTTCACACACACGCATATCCCTAGACAACTTAGGGAGGAGTCCAATGTTGGACATTCTGTGTAATTTATTAACATGCACATGACAAAGCCTCAAGTGCCACATCAAAGAATCAACATCAGACAAACACACCACATAATCAAACTTAGCTATTGCATTAATTGAAGAGTCATCTACTACATCTAACTTAAATAAACCATCAACAAAAGAAGCAGTAAATAAAATTTTATTGTTCTTGCCAACTGTTGCCTTTGACCCCTTAAACCTAGTCTCAAACCCCTTGCTAGTGAGGAGGGGAATTGAGATAAAATTCCTTCTGATGGTAGGGGCAAAGAGGACATCTGTTAGCACCAAGTTCATCCCCTGAGGAAGAGGGATCCTCTAGGTGCCTGTAGCAGTCACATCACAATATGTGTTGTTCCCCATGTAGATCTTGTGCTGCCCTGGAGACAGATCAGTCATCCTGTCACCCCTAGTCAAAGCCACATGCTTAGTGGCTGCAAAATCCAGCCACCAGCTCTTCTCATTGGAGTCAGCAATCATAACTTCTGAGATCATGCAAATGATATCTTTCCCTTTCTGATTTGCCTTGCTTCCAGCTCCCTGATCCCCATTAGGGTAGTTGTTTTTAAAATGACCCATCTGGCCACATTTAAAACAAGCCCCTTTGGGATTGTTGTCATTGTTGCCCTTTCCACCACCTTGGGGTTTCTTGCCCTTTCTCTTGAAGTTCTTCTTCCTTTGACCTTGACCACCACCTCCTCCACCTTTCTTAGAGCCACCATGCTGGGCAAGGTTGGCAGATGCACTCAGAGCATTCACATGGTTCCTCCTCTCCTGCTCTAAGCCAAGCTTGGTAGTGAGATCATCAAATGTGAGTTTCTTATCAGAGATGTTTAATGCAACAACCACACTCTCCCAAGACCTAGGGAGGCTATTCAGAACAGTTGAAACTTGGATCCCCTCATTTATGGGGTTCTCAAGGATCTCCAGATCACTTGCAATGATGGACATGGAATTAATGTGCTCAAGCACATTATCTCCTTCCCTCATGCGACTGTTCTAATAACGGGTTTGCAACATCCTAATATGTGCCTCTGTGTGCTCTCCACCGCCTAGCTACTGCCTCCATCATTTCCTTGGCAGTCTTATGCTTTTCAAAAAGCATTTCAATTTTTGGCTCCATGAATGTAAGAAGGGTAGTCCTTGCTTTGGCATCTTCCTCCTTAAACTTTTCATAAGCTCTCTTCTGAGTCTGAGTAGAGGAATCTGTAAGCGGGTCTGCACACTGGTCCAAAACATGGGCTAGATTATCTAGGAAAAGAATATGTCTGATCCTCCTCTTCCAGGTGAGGTAGTTGGTGGAGTTGAGCTTTTCAGTTTTGCTTAGCTCACTAGCAACTATACGGGACGCCATGGAATAAACAAAAATTGTCTACAAAGGTAAACAAGGGAATAAATAGGCAAATAAATAATACTGCTAACTTATTTAGATGGATATAAAAGGAGTAGGACTCTATCTAATCTCACCAGCATGCAAGTTCACTCCCAAGAATAATCTTGGTGTGTGTGGGTGAAAATAGAGTGAATTAATATTTTACCCTTATATAGGGTTATTTATAACAATAATCCACTCAATTAGACAAATAAGCAATGTATGTGTGCTTACTATGCTAAACAAGCAATGAAAGGGAATGAACTTTATAAATAAAGATAATATACACTTCTGTCCAGAAAACAAAAGTGTGATTTGTGTGAAGTTACTAAACTACCCTTGGGCTAGTTAAGTACAATCAATCACATACAACAATTGTGCACTTTATATCATGCATCAATTACTTCACACAAGAGATTATGCATGTAATCACCTATAAACAGCATATAAAATTAGCCTCAATAATAGAATTCAGTAAGGTGAATTTCCTATAATGCCCTTGAAATCAAGTTTTACAAAAAACAAGTCTCTTTTAGGGCAAAATCTATTTATAGAATAAATCTATAATCCAAATTCACCAAAACAATGATAATTTCAGCCAATTAGGGTCCTAAAGAACCCAGTAAAAATACTGAAAAAATTTAATTCGAATTCGGGCGAATTTGGTCTAAATTGACCAAAATACCCCTATTCTTGATGGCAGCGTTTGGCACGCTTCCCAAAATCCAAATAATCTCAAATTTGGTAGAGGCCTACTTTAGACAGTAAATAAAAATCCTATTCAGACGGAATTTCAATTACTATCTTTATGAGAGAGATATAGTAATCCCTAACCCTAGCCTTATTAGGGATGACAAGGGACAAAAAGGTAATTTCAGCACCCAATCCACGAACCAGGGCTCCGATACCACTGTGGCACAGCGAAAGCTTCGAGGTTGAGCCTGGCCTTGTGGATGTGCAAAAATATCACCTTTGTGTCCCTCTCAATCAAATTACATGCATATACACATAAACACAAATAAGCAGTAGTAAATCAAAATTACTTTGAATTAATATAAATTAAAGCATAAATTTAATACTACTAACCTTTAGGGGCTGAGCCCCAAGGACGCGCTAATCACCCTGCATGACCTCTTTGTTATATCAAGTATAATAACTGGGGATTAGAATTACCTCTTATGATGAATCCTTCTCTTGAAAATCAAGAGAGAAAGCCCTCCTTCCTCTTGCTAATTTGCTGGGAATTATTAACTTGGGATATAGCTTGATCACCACGCACCAAAGGAGAGAAAATTTTCCAGTCTTCACTTGTTCTCGTTGGAGAGGAGAAGACAATTTTTCTCTGCACTTTTTGTATGGGAGAGAAGAACAAAAGCCAAAAGCTTTTTTGTTTTTCATCACGGGAGAGAAAACGAAGCCAGCCCAATTTTCTGTTTTTCCGTCGTGTTCACATAATGAACAGATGGTTTTGTTTTATAACTAACTTAGTCCACGTAGTTATCCTATTTCAATTAGTATTGGGCCCACAAAATTCCCTCCTATTCACGTAACTCTCAAACCAGAACCATCTTCCCGGTTTAAGTGGGTATGACGCCCACTACACAACAAATTTTGGCAGCATGTATTTACTGTATTTGGTACAGGAGTGAAACGTAAAGCTTGGACACATGAACAAGTTATTGTTGCACATAAACTGCATGCATAAAACCCTACTGATTGTTCTCTTCACTGTTATTTATTTGTGTAGGGGTCGATCTTAAAGAATTGGCATAAGCAGCTGAGAATTATTGTATAGTTCTTGCTAAGAATCGGAAAATTTGCCATATTGCTATTTTGACTTTGTATAGCAGTAGTGAAGTGAGGTGTTCAACCTTAGGTGACTGATCAGGGACTAAGGGCGGTTTCTGGGTCCGTGAAAGAGGAGGTGTTGGCTACAAGAAAATTTTGACAGCATGTATTTATTGTATTTGGTAGAGGAGTGAAACGTAAAGCTTGGACACATGAACAAGTTATTGTTGCGCAATAAAATTGCATGCATATCCCTGCTAATTGTTTTTTTTCACTTTTATTTAGTTGTGTAGGAGTGTTTCTTAAAGAATTGGCAGAAGCAATTGAAAATTATTATAGAGTTCTTGCTGAAAGTCGGAAACTTTACAATGAAGTTCAAGATTTAAGAGGTACTACATGATAATAATTTCTTGATTTATTTTTTGTTTGCTCGGTAGAATTAAATTTTCATTTGATGAATGTTAAATGTTGAATGTGGGTTTTGACAGGGAGCATTCGAGTATATTCTTGAATATCTATTCTAACATACGAAATAGTGTTTCACTACTAAAATCAAATCTCATGCTTCTAGCATTGTTTGCTTAAGATTCAACCCTCCATAACTTTCTCTCTCTTTTACACATTATGTACCTTTTTCTAGATAACTTGGCTTAATTATTTTTAGACAAATTTCTGAAAATTTGAAATAATTTTATTTAATTTGTTTATTTTTTTGTTTACAAAATTTATCTTTTAGATAACTCTGTTGAGTTTACAACTATCTTAACATACAAGTGTTTAAGTTCTTCTGCACATACATTATTCCTAGTAGGTAAAAAGCCTAAACTCTGACCCTACCTATAGTCGGGTTTGATATGATAGAGGATTAAGCGGGTCGGGTTCGGGTCATGTAAATGGGTCGGGTGGGGTTTTCCCAGCCTTAGATTGATAGCGGGAGGCGGGAACGCAACGTGGATGGCGAGGGCAGGAACCGGTTCTCCCTCCCCACGTATAGGCTGCTTCCGGTTAATGCTCACAGTAAAAAACCATTGATTTACTAGAGAAAGATAGCGAGAAAGGAGTAAAAACCCCATTTGGGTAAAGTGAAAAGAAAGTGGGGAGAAGGAAGATGAAGAAGGCAAGGACATCTCAGGTATTCGATTATTTGATTACGATATCTTAGAAATGGTGATGTTGGTCTTTTCCCATGTATAGTCTTCTTCTTTCATATGCCTCCGAACTTCTAATGATTGTTGAGAGTTGTTCTTCATTTCTGTTGGATTAATGGTGGTGTTGGGGGATAGAGTTAAACACACAATATCTTAAGTGGGTTTTTTCTTGTTTTTCTTCTTCTTCTTCATCTGTTTAAAGAATGATAGCAGGTGGCTCTAGTTTTTATCAGTCATTGTTTGATAGTTTGCATGGCTGGTTTAGTTTTTAAAATGGGATGGAACTGTTTTTCTTCCTAGATTTCTCATAAATGATGTTAAAATGACTTTTCTAGAATTAAGTAAGGATTAGTAGAAGTTGTATGCATGTCTACGTTGTAGAAGAGAAAGCAGTAAATAATTAAGGTTGTAGCTTTTTAGCAATACTGGTTGGTACTAAGTGGTAGTTTCACCTACCGGTATGGAGGGGCTCCAAAATGGCAGGGCCTCAGGGATAAAAGTAAATTCCCAATTCATACTAATTCTTATCTTTATGATGTTAGGGAATCCTTAAGTTCTAGCATAGCAATCTGGCTTCTAAAATACAAAATTTAACATGACCTGAAGTTCTGATTGATGATAACTTTCATGTTTTAAATGTAGTGCAGCTTTATCACCTTTGAATGTATTCTTTGTAAGAACTCTATTACCTTATTGTGTTTTTGGTATTTCCAAAAGCTCGTTGAATTTTCTGCTCTACTTATTTTAAGTTATTTTCTGAAGGATGACCCAGGAGGAATCTTCTCTTGTTTTTATCTTTTGGCATTTTGTATTTGTTTATTTTGGTTAATGAAATAAAAAAATGAGTTTTTTCCATATTGCCTGGTTGAAGAAGACAATATTTCATATTCCCTAGATTTCCTAAAAAAGTGCCATCAAACCCAGACTTACATGATATATAAAAATTTTTGGACATAAATACCCCTGGTCAGGGTTTAGGGATTTATATCGTGTTAAACCCTCACACAGTAGCATTCACAAGGAAACGACTTCACAGACAGGCGATTCCTTAGTGAGAAGTCTTTGTTCCGTTTTCTAACCCATCTCACAGTCGATTTCAGTAATCGGAGTAGTGAAAAGTATACACGCAACATGAGTTCGAATTTTTGACTCATCCCATCAATGATTTTGAAAAACTCCAATCGGTTTTCCGCACAATCAGGTTTTTCTTGTTTCCTAAAGGAGATTTTAAAAAAATTCCATTGTGAGTTCTGATTTTCTTGTTTTTGAAAGGTGATTTTCAAATTTTTTGCCCCAAAGCAAGTTTCATCGTGAAGCAAGGTTCCATCAGACAATATACTAATGCAATCCCGGTAAAATAGTGAACTTTGGAGAAAATCACTGGCTGATTGAGGGGTTAATCTGGCTTAGATCGATTTCGTGGTAAGGCCTTTCTCAAACTCTAAATTGTATATTCGTATGCATGATTTTTGCTATTTCGTGTTTTAGAGCACACGAAGTATATCTTTGTAGTAGCTTATCATGTTCTCAAGTAAACACTAAGTAATATATCATGTGTTCGAAAATATGATAATCGATATAGATGCCATCCTATCGTGTATGTGTAGCATACATAACGTGTCATTAATAACATGACAAGCGAAACATGACATTCAAGTGTTGTGCTATCGTGTTTGAGCAGGCGTCATCTTATGTATTTGATAACACGATATATCAACTTAGCATATATAAGCAAGTTAGTTACATAATGTGAATCAATGAGACTATTGATTATGGTCACAATCCATTGTTGATATATATATATATATATATATATATATATATATATATATATATATATATATATATATATATATATCCAATTTCGCAGACATAAAGCTAGAATATACAGCAAATGGCAGAAACAGTAAAGGCATCAGAAGAGAATCCATGAGAGGAGACTAGGTCTGGGAGTAAACAGTTTCCCCGCTGGACTCTAACTTTCAAAAGACCTTGTTGATTCACGGTTGGGATGCAAGGCAATCTTGGTGGAGATTGGGTTCTACCCAGAATATGATTGCGAGTCGATCATTATATCCAGGCTACTCGTGGATGTTCTAATTGGTGAGTGCTAGGATGGCTCACAAGAGGTGTTCAATAATAGAGGCAAAATACTACCCCTTATGGTGGATGAAGTAGCACTGATCTCTGGTTTGAGTATGAAAGGGAACCCATTTAAATTGAAAAGTGGTGAGGGGAAGGCTACCCAAGGTAAGGGGTAATACTTCAAGAAGTTCTTCTGAGGGAAATGGCTGGAGAAAAATTTTGATTGAAGACATGTTGAAAGAAGTGTCTAACAAGAGACAGACTGTCTCTAACGAGGACATAGCACGGTTGGCTGTCGTGCACATGGGGGCCCTAGTGTTATTCACATAGAGCTACAGATTTTCATCCCCATCTCTGTGTGATTTCATAGATGACTTAATAGTTGTGGGGAGGTACAATTGGGCTAGGGCTGTTCATGATATGTTGATTCGAGGCATATCATCAGCCCATCGAAACATTAGGAGCATACTGCCAGAATTCTCGTTGGGGCCTCATTTGTACTCCAGGTAAATCTCTTCTTATCAATAACATGATGTCTGCAATTAGCATAGTAACAATGATACAATATTTTCATCACACACATGTATCTTGCCGTCTTAATCACAAGATATCATGTGTATCGTGAGTACGAAAACATGATGTATAACGCGCAAGTGTACTTATCGTGTTATCGGTAAGACGACATAGTACTATATCGTGTATATCGCATAGTACTATATCATGAAACCCATTCACGCCCACCATGGCTAGACGTGAAGGCATTTTCAGTTCGACCAGGACATCATTAAATCCTTTGTCATGCTAGTGAATGTCATCACCAGGATTTGTGACATTGTTTTGGAGAAGGCAGTTCTGTAAGAGGAGCGGGGTTGGAGCACCAATAGCGTTCAAGTTGCACTCTAGCAAGTTAAAAACGATTTGGAGGTGGCAAAAGGCCTTATAGAACATATGCAACCCCCACAGGAACCAAAGAAAAAGCATCCATAAGAACCCCCTCAACCGGAAGTCCCTCATGCCGCAACCCCTCTGCCAATAACTGAAGGAGAGCCGTTAGCTCGGGTCAAGACTAGAGCTTCCAAATTGAGAGAAGTTGTTCGTCAATCTGCTCTTGAAGAGCAAAGAGTACCTATCCCTTAGTCTGATGATGAAGATTTCATTTTGCATGAGTACAATTGGAAAAACAAGACATTTTCCAATATCATGTTGGTATGAGGATAATCATGTAATTGAGCACACGAAAACAAAAACAGTCGTTAGTTAAGATAATGATGTGGTTGTGGTCATGTGCTCAATAACATGATGGTACATATCTACGTAGTTCGGTCAACAAGAGAGGGTGACTCATTGTGTCTCCAAAACACGATTGAGTTTCATATCGTGTATGTACTAATATGATTGCTTACTTCTTATATATAGAGAAAACGAAGCTGAAAGCTGCCTCCACAATAAAGAAGAAGAAGGGTCGAAAGGTTCAAAGGACTGTAATAACAAGATTCCTCAAGAAAATAAACGAAGTTGTTCAATCCTATGACGTCACAGAGCAAACCTAGGAGGTCAAGCAACAATCCTGGAAAGCAAATAAAGAAGAGGAAAGCTGAAATAAGTCTAAAAATAAAGAAGCAGTTCCTCCAAAAGAAATAAATATGACAATAAAGATGCAAAAAGCTTTAGATGCTACCCCTATAGCACCCCTCCTACCTCCGGTGCCCCAGAAGTTGAGGTACATAGTCACTGATTGACCGACTCATGTATCTAAGGTTGAGGAGCCATCCAATAAGGTGGCCGCGAAGGGCTTAAAGAAGCCAAAAAATCTCAGCAACTATATTGAAGAGAGGATAGCAAAGTCCAAATGAATAGAAAGTGTGGATCAGAAGACAAATCTAGAGGATGAAGTTCCTCTAGCATCCGTCCCTCCACCACAGGCAAAGTCTCCCACCCCCAGAAATGGTGGACTCAAATACTGGCGATAGTAGTGCCACTATATCGGATACCCCTCCAGTTGATGATGAACTAGTAGAGAGTATCTGTAAAGTTATAGACGTGGAAGAGAACGCTAAGCAGCAAAAGAATAAGGAGGTGGTCGCTTTGGTGCTACACGACTATCTTGATATGAAGATGATGTCGTGTATTCGATGAGATGATATGTACAAGTGTTGTGTCCCCGAAAATGTGATAATGATGATTTTGTCCTAAACAGTTACACTACACATTTTTTCCTGGGAAAAAAAGACTTATCATTTATTAATATATTCCTTTACAAAAGGGTGATCCATTACATTCAAAGTTTTACAAAACATCTAGTCTATGGAAATGATACATTACAAAACAAAACATGAGGTAAAATGCTACAGAACATTCACGACATTGAAATAATGCCAGACTATGAATCGGCCCCCTTCAGATTCTGACATGGACCACCTCTGAAGGGGGATGAATCATCATCTAGCGCTATTGAATGTCCCGAAGGCTCCGTTTCAGCGCTAAAGATCCATGGGTGAGCATTCTCTCGGCAAAGTAGCTATGCTTAAGTAACTTGATCTAATAGGAGGTGTGTCTTGACATAACTGGAGGTCACGGATTTATAATGGCCCATTCGCGTCTATTCTAGTGTCGGTATTGGGAAATGGATGGGTGTTAAATGCAATTGAAATGGAAACGGATATGTGTTTTCGATAGTACGATGTTAAAGGATATCGTGTAATTAGTGGCAAACAGTGGAAAAACGGAGTGATGCTTTGGAAATTGTTCGTTTATTAAATGTTATTGTGTTATTGATAGTACAATGTTAAAGGATATTGTGTAATTAGTGACAAACAATGCAAAAATAATATTTCATTCATTTAATCTCTTATCGTGTAATTGGTAACACGTACAAACTTTTGTCGTGTTATAAATGACATGATATGTATATAGTGTACAATGTTTCCAAAAATGAAAATAACGTGTTATCGACAACATGATTAGTTAGTAAAGCATGTAGCTCAAAACACGACTGTACAATGGCATTTCATCAAGTCAACTAAAGAAAGGGGTTGGAAAAGGCAACCTTGATCGGTGTTCCCCTATAGAACATCATTTTTCTACTCTTTTGGTCACCTCCTTTGACTTGTATTTGATCCATCTACCACATTCAGAGTTTCCTCTTGTGTATTGGTACATCGTTTGCGGTTGTGACCCAACTTCTTGCATGCTCCACATTTTCGTGGGGCTTTGACCTTTGGTTATGACTCTATCCAATTTTTTCATGGATACCCCTACTGCTTGAGTAGGATAGGCAGGTTGAATTTAGGCAAAACTCCAGTCGATGCCCACTGGTGCCTATCTGTTATTGCGTATATTCGCTCTTGATATGTCAATTTATATGTTTCTGTAGAGTACCATTTTTTGCAGTAGTTAGACACCCAGAAGTGTCTGTGATCAATTGCTATGATTGCATGTTTACACAATAGCCCCAGATGTTGAAACTTTCCACATGTGTAGCTATGTTCAATGAGATTCACAACATCCTGTTTAGTAAATATCGTGTGAATAAGATCATGATAAATAAAAACAATGTCGTGTTACTGGGTACATGAACTGTAATGCAAACCATACAATCATGTAAGTATTACAAATACACTTACATGATATGGACAATAAACATATACACGTACACATGATATGGACAACAATGTATAAACGTAATGCACCTAGTGATAAAGCAATTTAACCTGGAATTCATACATTTACACAGGCAATACATGCACATAACTTGCTCTTCTTGCCTGTTATCGATGTATTTGCCAGCAAATGGGGTTAAATCTTCTATCATATTCTGGCCGTCTGTCTGATGTATATCAAATAATGTAGTTGTGTGCTCCCTTCTATGCTCAATTAACCAAGTTATATGCATTGACTTGGCTTTTTTGAACATTGTATTGACACTTTCAGACATGTTTGAGCTTAGGGTTCCATATCTTTTTCCTGAAAATGCGACATTGGTCCAATGCTCTGAACCTATCTTATTTAGCCAAGCAAATGCTTTGGGATTATGTTTTTTAATGTTAATCATTGTTTCTTCATACACATCTATCTAAAAGTTTTGGCTACAACATGGAACTAGTTCTTTAGGTAGTTGTCCTAGAATCTATCCAACATATTTGCTGCCATGTAACGGATTCAATATCAGAAACAATTGTATCCAACTCGACTAGAGGATCAGAAAGCCTCAATGTTGTTTTGAAAACTCTAGCTACAAGACCAAACATCCAAAATACTCTTTTGAAATTGTACCTCCCTATAGGTCCGGGAATATCACATGATCTTATTGGAACAACTACACTTCTTGGATTTATATATTTTATCTGAATTCTGTAAGCAGGAAGTATGCGATAGGATTCGTCTGGGTACCCATCTATTAAACCAGTCAGTGCTTTACCTGCACGATCGAATATTAAGTTGTTAACAATTTAATAAAGGTTTTATGACAAGTGCAGTCATCGTGATCCTGATCACGCGACAATTTTTGTACTCTTGAGATCGTAAACTAGAACTGATTAACCATTATGTTCATGTTAACATGATATGTAATCAAGTTGTGTGATATGAAAATGCAACTGTATTCTTATCGTGTGTCCAACAACATGTCATCTTTAAATGTCATGTTACGGAACACACGCTTCTTGGAGTTTCTTAAGGTTATATTACCTGTGTGCCAGGATTTCTTGTAGTTCACAATTATGCCCTAGTGCTTCGAAATATAACTTGTTATGCTCTTAGGTGTAATGTCTACTGATCTTTAAACAACATATAACATTTCTTGCAATCCAAAGGTGCGATGCTAGGGGATGGCCAGTTGACTTTCTTTGGGTTCCACAAGAATGGTTCAACACTAACCTCGTGATAGTCACATGATCACCTATATTTTAAACCCTTATGTACCAGTTACAAGAATAATTGGATCACTTTGTGGCATACGTATTCCTATTTTCATCCACAACATGGTAAGTGAAATTCGCCTTTATTGCTAAGTCGATCAAAACCCTCTTGAAATGCAACAGGCTTTGAAAATGTGCACCCAATTAGAGGAGCTTTTGGTAATCCTTTGCTTCTAAACTGCCAGTCATTAGTGCGCCTTCACCAATATTCAGTTCTAACAGGTTGAGATCATCTACTATCTCCCACTCTGCCTTGGCCTCAACATCAAAGTTACTGGGGACCTCACTATTTCCGAATTCTTCGTGGTCAGACATACTTTCCATGTCAACTATATCACTATAGTTCCACTGATCATCACCCCATATTTCTTCAAATTCTTCACCATTGTAATGACAAGGGTTGTATGGGGGTTCATAGTTATCAAATGAAGTCCTTGTCGCACCCATCGTTGGCGACAATTCTTCTAATCAAATTTGATTGACTTCTATCACAAGTTCTGTAGTCATTGGATTGATGAAAGAAGAATGACATGGATTTGTAGAGGGCAAATTTCTCGGTTCTCCCAATCTGCATTGGAGATTAACATGTTAATAAAAATATGATATACCTCGACATTGTGTATTTGGTAACACGCTTACAATTCATATTGTGTTACCGAAACCACAATATGGATACATTTCGTGTTATTATATCTATGCTAAAAATCTATATTAGTATGTCGCATGTGTATATCGCATCATTACTTATGCAATAGAATAAAAATCGTATTTTTTCTTCACACGATAGGCTTTGGACATAACACAATATGTTCAATATTGTGTGCTCGAGTACACGATAAAGTACAATCTCATGTAATCTAAAAATTCAATGTTACTTGACTATTTCAAAAGTGAATTGTGTATCATTGACTCCAATTTGCAATATGAAATTAGAGCTGGGCTAAGCCATTACGACCAGTGATTTATCTCTATTGAATATCTAGTTCCATTCTACTTATGGTGATTTGTCACCGTTGTTGGGCTCTTTCATCTCGTCATACAATGATAACACCTCCTTATTTGCCTTCTTATGAATAGAGAACATTGATTGCGAGCCCTCATTGTCTTGTAATTCATATATCATGGATGATTGGGAAGATGAAATTAAATACTTCAAAGTCACATTACCATTGATGGCAAGTTGTCCTTTGACTTGAAGCAGCAGCTCCCCGAACCTCATGAACGGATCAATGTTCATCAAGTGTGCCTTTCCACCTATATACATGCCATCATTTCCTACCTCTCCATTATAATGTATGTAGATACGAATCCTATCCATAATGGGTGTAAAAGGGTGATTGAATCTTCAAAATGAAGCCTTTGGAGCCCTCAACAACATCTGGGGTGTCAAAAAATAATTTTTTAATTACCTACAACTCTTGCCGGTGAGTCGCCGACGGTTACATCCTGTCGGCGACTTTCTGGGGTGTTCATTTATTATAATATGTTGCGTAGTGAGTTTATTTGAAACCTAAGGGCAGCTTTTTCCATAAGCAAGTAATATGGAATTTGTGTTTAAAATCCAGGGAATATGGATTATTATGTTCTTCAACCAGGCAAAATAGAAAAAACTGTCAATTATATTGAACAAAATGGAGCTATTAATATGGAACAAATTTTTTTGTCAAATAGAGCTATTAATCTTGGATAGAGGGAGTATATATAACAAAGAATTACGGGAATGCAATAAGGGAAGAAAATTATGATCAAAATAGGCCACTTCCTAAATTGTAAATATAGTCAAGTGAGGTATGGGACAAAACATTTTCAAAAAACATTGTTGCCCATCCTGCCCTCGGCTTCATGCAACGTGATTGTTTGCTTCATCTCCGGTTGTCATCTGCCTCATGCGCATTTGTCTTCTTCTTCTCTGGTCTAAGCTCTGGCTACACCTTCTCATCTTCCTCATCTCCACTTATTGGTGGTTGCTCTGCACCTTCTCATCTTCCTCATCTTCGGTCATTGGTGGAGGTCGGACAGAAGCTTTGCTGCATCTTACTCTACATGGTGCCCGAAACTCACCCATAAGCTCTCCTTTCACATTATGTTTCTACATCAACAACTTCACGCTACCAGAAGATCACCCAGAAGCCCTGCCAGAAGCACCTATGCAAATTGCATCAGCTCCCTTCTCCATGTTGTCTATTCTATCTACCTCCTCCCTGTCAGAAGATTGCCCAAAAGTTTGGCCAGATGCTTCAACAGAAGCTCGGCTAGTAGAGGAAAAAAGGTTGAAAGTTGCCCATAAGTTCAAAGTTAGAGCATTGAACAATGCTAGTACACATCTGATGGAATTGCAATTTAGGATTCAAAGATAATCCGCCAGCAGTAGCATGATAAGATCGTATTATTAAATGTTGGGAAGGGAAGTAGTCGCTATGTGATCAAAATGTCATTGCGACGGGGTTGCAACATGCTTACGATAGAGTTGCAATGGAAGATCATCCTAATTGGGATGTCCAGTAAATGCCATTACAACTATATCGCTGATTCATCGCATAACAATTAACTTGGCCATATAGGTGATGTTGGGATAAAGGGATTTAAGACGTAGTTGCGATGCAAGATCATCACAATTGGGATTGTGATGGCCAATAAATGCCATTGTAATTTGTTTGCAATTGCTATCACAAGTGGTTTGCAACTATCATCGCAAATCCATCACAATACCATTGCAACAATGGTGTTTTCCATCACAAGTCCTTCACAACATAATGTTGTGCATCACAAATTCCATTGGCGGTATAGGGGATGTAGGGGAATGCAAGTTAGTTTGATAATTGAATAGGAAAGAAATTTGTGTTACATAAGTAAGTAACATTGTTGTATCCATGTGCAAAGTCCACCATTAAAGATAAGAGTACTGGCGTGCTATGGGGGAACTATTGATGCAACCCAAATTGCAAATTGAAGATAGTAGGAGGTGTTAATCATTTATACTATGTAGAAAAGGACGATAATATCAGTTCATTTGTACAATGGATAGCAAAATCGTTCAAAATTTTCCACGAGGATGTCAATTTGAAATATATATATATATATACTCTGACTTGGATGAAGAGGTTGTTGTGCTAATGATATGGGGTTAATGGAGATGTTCCATGTGTTCAACTGTAGTGGAGAATGCTATAAGATATTAGTGATGGAGGAGCCATGGCAGTGGACATTGCCAACACAAGCTAGTGTGTATGACAATGCTTTAGAGATGAAAGAAAGGTCCAAAGGTGAAAATAGTCAAACAATGGTATTGCGATCAAGTATTTGGGAGAACAATTTCATAGGGGTTACACAGTTTAAGGATCAGTATGAAGTAAGGAAGACATTAAAATAATTTTTTATTCCTCACAACTTCAAGTATAAATTTGAAAGGAATGGAAAATGAAGAGTGACAACAGTTTGTGGGAGCCCCAATTGTAGTTTGAAACTACATGTCATATTGGACCAAATGACAAGTTATTTCCAAGTGAAGCAACATGTTCATCCTCATACTTGTGCAGGGGGAATAGGGAGAAAGTATTAGCCTCATGCATCAAAGTGCCTCTTGTCTAAGTTGGTAGTGGAGATTGTGTGAGAAAGACCTACATATTTTCCAACTGATATGGTAAAGGACATGCATCGAGAGTATGGTGTAACTATTACATATTAAAAGGCATGGCGTGTGAAGGAGATAGCAGTTACCCTCATACATGTGACTTACATGGATTTGCACAATGATATACCATGGTATTGTAACAAACTCATGACGACGAACCTTGGAACCCTGTAAGCCCAAATAGAAGATTCTTGTGTTGCCTCATTTCATTGAATGCATCTATTCTTGGGTTTAGATATTGTTGGCCCTTACTATTTTTGGATGGTGCACACTTTAATGGGAAGGCAAAAGGAAGTCTCTTAGTAGCAAGTGCAGTTGATGGTGGAGATCATATCTTTCCAGTGGCTTACTGTGTTGTAGACAATGTGAATGAAGACAATTGGACATGGTTCCTTCATTCATTGTGAGCTGTTGTGGGTCATGAGAGGTGGATTACATTTGTATCTGATAAGGAAAAAAGATTGATCAATGGTATCATCTCAATATTTCCTAATGGATTTCATGGGTACTACGTGCACCACTTAGAACACAACCTAAAGGATAGGGGCCTAAAGGATAGGGGATTGAAAAAGAAGACGATCGTGGGGAATGCAGTGCAGGTGGGAAAGAAAATCCACACAGTTGTAAATGCAATAAATATGCATGAGTATGAGAAAGAAATGCTTGATCTTTGGAAAGGATTAGAGGATGCATAAAATTGGGTTCTAATGAACGAGCCTGACCACTGGTGTAATGCACTTTTTCAAGATGAAAGGTATGGGCACTTGTTGAATAATATAGCCAAAATCATTAACAGATGGGTGAAGGCAAAACAAGAGTACCCACTAATTGGCCTTATTGATGGCATTCACATGAGGATAATGACAAAGATGCATGATGCCAAAATATGCTGTTAGCAATGGGAAACCTTTCTTATTCTTGAAATCAACGGCAAACTTAATGCTATTATCAACTAGTCTCGGGCACTTAGTAACTTGATTGCAAATGAACATGTCGTAGAGGTGGTGGTGGAGGTGGAAGGGCATTATACTATAGATCTTGCTAACCGCAGTTGCTCTTCTCACAAGTGGCAAATAATGGGCCTACAATATACACTTGCTTGCGATGCTATTTGTGTGATGGGAGGTATACCCACCATTTTTTGTCGGGGAGAATATTGGATGATGAAGTGTTATCAAAACACCTACTGGGAAATTGTCTTCCCCGTACCCCATGACAAACTAGTGAGAGTGATCGCGCTTGAAGGAGATGCAGTCATCCTCACTCCTAAAACGAAAAGGCCAAGAGACAGGCCAAAGAAGAAGCACATTGAATTGCGAAAAAGTAGTTTGTGTCCATTTCATTATAGTCCTTGTGATGGTGTAGGCCACAACTGTAAGATCCCTAAACTTAAACCGGTTTATTTGATTCTATTTAATTGCTTTTGTGTGGTTTAATGTCAATTCTGATTGGTTTTAACTATTTTCAAAATTAAAGTGGTTAACAAAGGTTTTAACTAAAATTTTCTTCACATTTTAGGTTTATAAGTTAGTTTAAGTCATTTTGAATTTTTTAGAATTTTTAAAATTTTCACTTATTTTCCCGCAAAGTTAGGGTTGGCGGGATCCACCATGGGCCCCACGGGTGGAATTGGGATTTTTAGCTCTAAATGTCCCTAACATCAAACTAAGACTATGCATAATTATTTCAAATTTTTTAGATATCAAATTGGGTTTCAAATAAGTAAGTTTTACTACTTTTAAGTATAAAACCCAATTTGTACCCTAATAGTTAACTAAGTCTACCCCACACTTTACTATAAAAGGATAGGGACAGGCACTTTTCTAATTAGGAAATAGCTAAGACCTAAAGCTTAATCCCTATTTTCCTAAAGGAGAAAGAAGATTAAGGTATGATTTTACTTAAAATTTTATTAATCTATTAGGGTTTTGCTTAAATCTATCAAATCTCTTCCTTTCCTTTAAATCAATCTCAATTTTCACTAAAAAATTACTGATTTGGACTTCTATTTCAAAACCTAATGTTTGGAATTTCATTTTTGGGTATCTTGAGCCCTAGATCTACTTGTTCTTGAAGGTTTTTGGTGCTTTGTAATCGAATTTGAGAAGTATTAATAAAAATCATATTTTTGGGTAGGTTTTGAAAGAGTTTAAGGAGCCATTTCAAATCAAGAACTTGATGGAAGGTAAGGGTTTTAGTCTCAAATGTTTTTCTGATTCAAATTTAAGTTTTGATGTGGTTTTCAAATGGATTCCTTAATTATGAGCTTTAATGGTGATTTAAGAAAGGTTTGATTTTTTATGAAATTTCTTATGGTTTATGTTTAGTAATGGCTAGATTTGATGTTCTGGAAGCATAGATTGGATTATAATGAAGTTTGGGGATGTTATTTGATTGTTTATGAAGTGTATGTAAAGTTTCAATTTTGAATTCAATGTGGGGAAGACAAACCAGAACAGTTGTTATGACGTTCAAACGGCCTTGTAGGCCAATCGAATAGCAGTACTAAAGTTTGGCCATTTTTATTCCTTTTGCTTATTTTGATGTATATATCTTCAATATTATTTCCTATGTTTATGTTGAGTAATTTGAGTAGAATGAGCTACTCGAAGGGTATGTTATTGATGTTTGGAAATTATGAAGAATATTTAAAGTTTATGTGAAATTGCTTGTGGTTGGCTATACATGTTAGAATTGCTATTTTGAATCTATGATTGAATGATTCCATATGTTTTAAGAATGAACTGATATGTCTTCATATAATGTGATTTAATTATGGGATGGTGTCATGTCTAGATTTAAGTGTGATGTAAATATGCTTGCATGTGTTTAGCATGTGGTTACACTTGACTTAATTGATGATTTTCAATGGTTTTCACCCAATATTTCCACTAGAATCCATGATTATATGTTAATGTGTATGTGTGGTATGATGATGAGTTAATTACAAGGTATGTTCATATGCTTAAACTTAAATGTTTCTTTCATACACACACGTGGGGGATAATTATGATGATGCTTAGTATTATTATTATAAATGATGCATGAGGGGTTGATGGGAGCACATATTATGAATTAGGATTCATGTATGCCCTGCCCATGTATGTACCATGTTGTATGCATCAAGAAACGGATTTCTAATTTAGACATTATCAAGATTAGCCGTGCTTGTTCGATTGGATGCAATGATGTGAGATTGCGTGCTATATTAGTCAATTGTTGGCTTATCAGAAATTGTTTGGTTCGAAAGGACATAATTTCAATTTGAGTTCCTGTGTAGAACATGTTTCCTCCTCGGGTTGAGTTGATCTTAACTAAGTTGAGTTGAATGGGGACGAGTTATGTACTTGTCTTGCAGTCGAGATTTCTTGAGATAGTCATCTAGACCTTGAGAATCCAGAGTGGTATGCCTTTGTGCACTGGCTACCACGTGTTCTAGGTTTCTTGTGTAGAATTCAGACTCTTCCCATGTGTTCTAGATTCTCTGTACGAGGGATGACTAGGATATGCTGGGATTAAGCATGGATGCTATCAAATGTTATTTTGTCTTCTGATTTATGCTATTATGATCATAGAACACCTTGTGTGGGTTACCATGTTTCTGACTCGTGTGTATCTTCTACTTTTAGACTTGTCTCAAATTTTCTGATTCAAGCCACGTGTTAGCTCAGGATTACATGCATGTGGGTTGTGAGTGCAGATTTATTTTATAGTTGTTATCCTCTTTTCTTTTACCTTGTTTGTCTTGCTCAAAGGACTAAAGGTGCGCGACTCTGTGTGTGTGTTATTTACCCAATTAAGGGGTTAAAGTCTTCTACAGTGCAATCTAGTCTCCCCCGTGTGCAACCGGCCCTTGGACCAGGTTCGGCTCGGGTCAGGTGGGCGTCGGGGCATGATGACAACTACCTGACATGTGCGAAGCCAATCATTTGACATCGGACAATAAACTATCTTCAGAAGAGTGGGTTGTATGATTTCTCATTTTAATTCTTAGCTTTTCATTATTAAACATTTCTTAATTTATGTTGTAAGACTTTAATCTTATTGAAATCTATGTCATTTAAGCATTGAAATTTGAGGCCTTATTGGGAGTGACAAACTCCAAATGTCATCGCAACTCCATTGCAATAACCATCACAACTCCTTCGTAAATCTAACACAACTCTGTCACAATAACTGTCACAAGTCCTTCGCAAATCTAACATGATTCCTACATAAATCCATCGCAACAAACAACACAACTCTATCGCAATAACAATCGCAAGCCCTTCACAAATACAATCCAAATCCATCCTAATAACCATAGCAAACAACCAGCCAACTAAAATTGATAGTCTCATTTTGCCTTATTAGGACTATCTGGATATACTATACAAATTGCAATACTATGATACGACCATAAACAAAACATCTATTACTATTATCCAACTGACACCTCTTCACAACAAAAGGTTAATGTTTACATAGTCCACCATCTGTTAACATAATTATTATTAATTATAAAAGATACATCAAACCAGAAACATAATTACATAGCATTGTTAAAGGTTCATCAACACAAATACATAACATCTCCTCATTTATAATCTCTTGTAGATATTTACAGAGCTCGCAATGTACCATACTATCCATTTCCTAAACTTCTTCACATCAAAAGGCTGGATGCTCTCTCCTATTGTCAGCCTGTACATGTAGTAGCAACAAAATTCCCGACAATCATCCCCATTCTATTGCAGTTGTAGAACCTTCATGCAGGTAGTCTTCCATTTCTTGACCCAGTCTTTCAATAGATCCTCATCGAATACATACACTGTCTGCCTCCACATTGAATGTAAAAAAGTGTTCACATTAGCTGCAATCCTTGTGCGTTTACCTATGTTGTCATACACAAACACCTTTTGTTTGGTAGTCCAAAATTCAAAAAGGATCCAAGGTCTATTCTTGATAAGAGGAAGGAGCCACCGCTTAATTTTGAAGAGGTTCACATTGGAGACTGTGTTGAACTTGCACCAGATGGCGAGTTCATTGCATCTTTGCTTGGATGTTATGCCAACAAGTCTTTATAATCTGAAATTTTTTAGAACAAATATTCTACACAATAAAAAGAGATAAGTAGTCCAACAATAATCATCAATTTCCAAAATGCAAGAATTGGAATATATTGTGCATGAATTAGTCACTTACTATAAAATTAGGGTAAAAACTGTGAACCCTCTACATCCCATCGTCCTCCCTTTCTACATCCAAAACACGTTTATTAAGCAGAGAGATGTATGCCTTGAAAATGAAATTATCAAACTAAGCAGGGTCATTCCTTTGTTTAGGCCCATCATATGCATCCCAGCAAATGCTGTGGATGTTGTCCACATTCACTGGAATTCCTGTAGCAATTCCAACTAACCAATTGTGCAGCTCATACGAAAATCTCCACAACTTATCAACTAAAAGCTCATCCTTGGCATCAAGGAAGAAGTCATCTTGGTATCCATCTATTTTGTTTCTCCTAACAGCATGGGGACACTAAAAAGGAGACTTGCAGCTAGGGCCAGGAATCACTTCTCTTTTATATGTATGTGTGGATTGAGCCTCGTTCCCTTCAAAACTATTTTCCTCCTAATAGAATAATAAAGCACAATATGTGAGCCAAAAAATTGGAATAAAACTATTTAACCATTGCAGCTCCCATCACATACAATAAAAAAACCATCGCAAGAATCATCACAACCGATCGCAACCTAATATACACCATTGCAACCTTATATAAACTATCGTAAAACCCATCACAAAACATTTGCATGATGCAGTTAAACCATCACAAACACTAGAAACAACGATCACAATCCCATCACAACCTAATATAATCCATTGCAAAGCCCAATGCAACCTAATATAAACCATTGCAAAGGCCAATGCAACCTAATATAACCCATTGCAAAACTTATCACAACAATCATCGCAAAATAGCACTGATGAACCATTAATTGGACCAAATCAATACAGCAACTGACGTTGGAGGGACTTGCATGGAGCCAGATGGGTTGGGGATGACAGATGGTTCCTACCAATAAATGGCAAGATAATTAGAATAGTTCAACAATAATCAAGTGTATTACCTCCATAGAATATGGAACTCTAATTCATGTCACTTACAACTTGGATTGGTTCAATGGGAACCATGGAATCAGATGGAATAGCAATGATTAATTGTCACGAAATATGGCCAAAACTCTTGGCAAGACTAGGGTTGAAAGGGGTGGTATAGATGATGGTAGGGATTATGGTAGGCAATACTCTTCTAGGTGGGACATTTTCTTTAACCCCAATTTTGGTTTCAATGATCGTGATGAGCTAATCTAGAGAGCCCATGACACTGCTTGTACCTCCTTCTCCCCAAGATGATGCTTATCTTTCCCTGTACTATGTTCAAATTGTGATGCATCATGTTGTTGAGGAGATGCATCATGTTCTTCGGGAGATGCATTACCATGCTCCTCAAAGGGAGATTGTAACACCCTAGGTCCACGGGCACCAAAATTCAAGGCTAAACCTAGCTCAGGGTTTAGAAAATAATAATTCTTCTAATGATTACCAGGATCCTCATCCATGTGCAAGAGTTGTAGCAACCCTCGAGCACCAGTTTCAAAAAGAATAAAAACATTAATTAATACTATTTTTTGGATTCACCAACATTGTCATGCCCTTGGTTGCCTACGTACTTATTGGATAACATTTCCAATGTTATACCAATAAGATAGGATCCAGATGTAGTTCTACCTAAAACTAAGTCCTTCTAACAATCATAGCATTATACATAAACTATGCTTAAGTATTTTCCATATGTAGTCATATATCATAGTTGACGTGAAAAATAAAAGTGCTAAAAAATCAAACAAATCATTCTTTCATGAAATCCAATGAATAAATCACATAATCGGATAAATCAATCACGAAATCCGATAAATCATTCACATAATTAGATAAATCATTCATTCAGAGAGCCATGATACCTAACGACCTACTCCCGTACTCATGGGGCCACAGAAGCTATATAGATAGGAGCTTTCCCATTATGCTCCACACCTGTGCATGCCAAAACCGATTATTTCTCTTGATAGGTATTCTTATTTAAATTTGATACCTAACAGCTTACCCCTACACTCATGGGGCCATGGAGGCTAGAAGGATAGGAATTTTACCATTATGTTCCACACTTGTGTGCACTATAACCGATTCTTTTTCTCGGTAGCTGTCTAAAATCGATTTCTTTTGGGCTTTATACCAAATAACTACCCTTCAAATAAAGTTATTCAAAGTATCGTTTAAATAATTAAACAAAAGTCCAAAGACCCAAAAGCGATAAAGAATTCATCAATCAATCATGTCATTCAACATAACATGCATTCATATAAGTCAACTATAAGCATACACATTCATAAGCATGCATTAAAATAATAAAGTTGTAGTTGCTTACTCCCCTGAGATTTCTAGAAGTAGAGGCGGTCAAAGTCCTCATTCCTTAAAGACATCTTCCCTTTAAGGCAAAAGATGCCGAGTGGAGCCTTTCCTTACTCTAGAAGGATTCTTCCTTAATGGCTCGAAGGTGGTGGACGGAACCTCCCCTTACTTGGGAACTTTTCTCTTTTTACAGCCTGATGAACAAGAACAAAGCCTTCCCTTACCCTAGAACATTGCTCTCATTGCTGCCCAAAGGCCGTGGACAAAGGCTCCCCTTTCCCAGGACACTTCCCCCACTTAGAAAGGTTATCTCTCTAAACTGATCCTCCCATGACATAGAGCATCCTCGATTTAGCTAGGTTTGCCTTTTGAACGGGCTAAAATGGTTAAGAAGCGATTGAGAGTGTCACAACCTAGATTTTTAAAAGCCTTTCTAAAATCGTATGAACGGTAGTCACAAATTTTTTTTTTCTTAAATACAAAACAAACCATTTGATTAAATATCTAGGTCATGATAACTGGGGTTCACAAATACGAATATCATATGATATTATTACACGTCTCAAAATTCAATAAGAACAACTCATCCAATTTAGTACAAATTCATCAACCGTCTAAAAATAAATAACTAAGTTGACTCTCACGCTAATGAAACACTTACATACTAGAGTTGCAGAAGTGCTAAAACTTCTTCTTGTGCTAACTTCTTTTGGTCTTACTTGTCGTCGCCTTGAGAATCTGCAACTAACTAAACCAAACAACCACAACAACAACAATGAAATCTCTCCGCCTTCAAGAGAAGAGTTTCCTTAAGGATAAAAGATTTTATTAATATTTTTTGGATCGGGCCAACATCACCTGATGTTAGTTGCCTACATACTCATCAGACAACATCTTCAATGTTTCCAACAAGATCAAATCCAGATGTAGTTTTGCCTAAAAACTACACTATACTAAGAAGCATAGCATCACCCATGCAATGCTTAAGTATTTTAAAGAAATCTACAGTTAATGCAAGTCCTTTAATCGTTCCACTTGTTTAATTAACAAGCAATATTAAACAATGTTATTAATTATCTCTCGAGCCATTGTTTGATAATTAATACTAACAAATCTGTATTCACTCTAAGAGAACTCGCCCGTCGAGAAATCTCCAGACATAGGACTCCAACATGCAGAACATCAATATATAGTGACACATGTAAAGTAATATATAGAGCACTGAATATAACATAGCTCAGTAACATGGGCTGACCTTTAACCAATAAAGACCAACACAATGTACAAAACAATGGACACTGTCTAGGAAACAATGCACTAATTGTTACCTAAAAATACCGACTCCTGCTCAAATGAGTAATTGTATGCTAACAGAAATCCTAACATCTCTAGAGAACCACTTAGATCAGCCATGGGCCTAGAGATGTAGGTACCAGCTCTGCTCATGGACACACTGGCCGGAGGTAGATGAGCCTTCCATGTTGCTCAAAAACCTGGTTTGCTTATTTGCAACGATCCATCGTCCCAAAGGTGTCGAGGCCATGAAGGCCTAAATATCCGCCATGGCTATTACCGTGAACTAACATAATGCTGAATGAACATATGACTAAATACATTCAAATATTTAATACTAATCACACCCTATCATGCATGCAATCGACTCTCATGATTGGCAAGATAATAGGCAGACGTAGGGCTCAAGCATGTGCACTAATCAACATGACAAGGACTCAGACTCATGCTGAGATGAATTGACCAATTCAACATTATAATAAAAAAGATTTGGGGTTGAGATGCATAACTCAAGTCAGCCACCTAACATGACAATTTCAAGCTGAAACAACCTTCAACATTCACCCTAATGTATATCACAATCAAGGCTGAAATTTAGGGACAAATTATGCTGAATTTCAAAGGCATCTTAGGCTAAAATTCAGAGACTTAATGAACATGAATATATCATGAACTAAGGCTCAAAAGTCAGGGATTCAATCAACACGATTATAACCTAAATCAAAGCTAAGAATCAAGTATTAGGTAGGCAATAATGCAACCTAAACTAGGGCTAAAAGTTAGATATTCTCTCAGCATGATTATAACATAAATCAAGGCTGAGAATTTGGTATTACTTTCGCCAAAATAGAGCCTAAAACAAGGCTACAAAATAGGGATCTAAATAAGCAATAGCAAAGCCTAAACCAATGCCTCAAATCAGGGTTTTGATTAGCCAAACTATGGCCTACACTAAGGCCATGAATCAGGGATTAGATTGACCAAAGTATGGCCTAAAGTAAGACCAAGAATTATGGACTAAATTGGCCAAAGTATTGCCTAAAGTAAGGCCACGAATTAGGGATTAAATTGAATTGCCCAAAGTATGGCCTAAAGTAAGACCAAGAATCAGGGGCTGAATTGGCCAAAGCATGGCCTAATGTAAGACCAAGAATTAGGGACTAAATTGGCCAAAGTATGGCCTAAAGTAAGACCAAGAATCAAGGACTAAATTGGCCAAAGTATGACCTAAAGTAAGGCCATGAATCAGGGATTAAATTAGCCAAAGTATGGTCTAAAGTAAGACAAAGAATCATGGACTAAATTGGCCAAAGTATGGCCTAAAGTAAGGCCACGAACTAGGGATTAAATTGAATTGCACAAAGTATGGCCTAAAGTAAGACCAAGAATCAGGGACTGAATTAGCCAAAGTATGGCCTAATGTAAGACCAAGAATTAAGGACTAAATTGGCCAAAGTATGGCCTAAAGTAAGACCAAGAATCAAGGACTAAATTGGCCAAAGTATGGCCTAAAGTAAGGCCACAAATCAGGGATTAAATTAGCCAAAGTATGGCCTAAAGTAAGGCAAAGAATCATTGACTAAATTGGCCAAAGTATGGCCTAAAGTAAGGCCACGAATTAGGGATAAAATTGAATTGGCCAAAGTACGGCCTAAAGTAAGACCAAGAATCAGGGACTAAATTGGCCAAAGTATTGCTTAAAGTAAGGCCACGAATTAGCGATTAAATTGGCCAAAGTATAGCCTAAAGTAAGGCAACGAATCAGAGATTAAATTGGCCAAAGTATGGCCTAAAGTAAGGCAACGAATCAGAGATTAAATTGGCCAAAGTATGGCCTAAAGTAAGGCTACAAATCAAGGATTAAGTTGGCCAAAGTATGGCCTAAAGTCAGGCCATGAATCAAGGATTAAATAAACAAAAGACTGGCCTAAATAAGGCCATGAACCAAGGATAAACTTTAGCAGAGTTTATGCCCAAATTATGGATAATAAACATGGCTAGAAACAAAATCATGCATGCCTAACATAGGGCTAAGATAAATAACAAAAATCAGTAACATGCTTGCCTGAATTAAGGATAATCTACTTAAAAAAAAAATAGAATCATGCATGCACAATTCAGCCATATAAACATAAGATAAAATCACAATCATTCAAAACAAGTAAAGGCTAATTCATGACATCAAAAATACCCCCTTGAACCAGGCTGAACTATAGCTGAATTACATCTATCAAAACCTCATGTTTAAGGGTGTAAAGAGAAGCACCTACTTGTACCAACTTGTCCCCAAAGCTCCTAGCCCTTGCTCCTATACTTCTAGGCCTTGAATTCAATCCAAAGATGGATGCTTTGTACCTTCTAAAGCTGCTAGTTATGGAGGTCCTTGCTGAGAGAAGGAAGAGGAGGGAAGAGATGGAAAAGAGGGAGGCTAAACCAAAATCATTCATTTTCTTCCAGTCCCCCCCCTCTCTTTTCTTATATAAGGCTTCCCCTCTTCAAACTCTTGGGTGCCCTCCCCCTCTAGGATTCTCCCTTAATTACAATCCTGGAATCACAATCCCTGCCCCATTACCAATAGGAAACCAACCCACATACATGCTCAAAACAATCCCAAAAGAGTTCTAGCCCCACTAGAGGTATCGCTGATCCCTCATTCAAGTTTTTCCACCACTCCTAGTACTCCTCGAACTCCTACTTTGGCTAGAAGTCCTCTGCTTGCATGCTATCTCGTCTCAACAAAGTTCTGGTTATGCCTACTTCTTGCTTTGAGTCCTTGTCCCACTAACACTCTCCCTCTTTCAATTCCTAGTTCTTTTAGGACTTCTAATTCCTAGTTTATTTAGGACTCCCAACTCTTAGTGCATTTAGGACTCCCAACTCCTAGTACGTTTAGGACTCTCAACTCTTAGTACGTTTAGCACTCCCAACTCCTAGTACATTTAGGACTCCCAACTCTTAGTACATTTAGGACCCCCAACTCCTAGTACGTTTAGGACATCCAATTTGTCTAATCGGGCCCTGTGCAATATGCTCAACTTCGAACGGTCGTATCTCCCTCATCTGAACTTTGATTCGCACATTCTTGGTGGAGTTTTGAAGCTCTTTCTATCTACTTTCCATCCATATAGGATCTACCCATCACTTATAACCTATGATCAATTTATTATAACAAGAAGGTCAATGGGTCCAACACCCTAATCCCTACATTGTCGACTTTGTGAATTTAGAAAAATCCCGAACGTTACAGAGAGAACATCCAAAGACGGTGAAATCAGAGAGAAATTCGGGAGGAGCGTCAAAATGAAGTGGGAATGGTGTGTCTTCAAATGGAGACCCCCCTCTTATAGAGGAGCGGGAGTGCCGGATGTGCACCATGTGGCATGCATCCAAGTGCAAGGCGAGTGTAGTGCGCATCAGCATCTGATGTGTGAGAAACATAAGCACTGGCGTGGCTTATGTGCCTTGCAGGCGTTAGTGCTAGCATAGCATATGTGCCTTGCATGCATCAGCACCTGAAATGGAGCTGACACAAAAAAAAAATTTATTTTTATTTTGTACGTTTTTCCTTTCATCCTTATTTGATGTCTGATTTTTTATTTTCACACCACAATAACTCCCTACCTCGTGCTTAGAATTTTGTGTTCTAGTACTGTTGGGCTAATATCGACAAGCCCTATGAAACAAGATCACAAAAGGATATTTTATCATAAAAATTTTAAAGTGGGCCCCACCTACACATTCTTCTTGAGGCTATAGCATACAATCCCAATGTCCGATTGATGCACCTTTGGGCTTTATAAATTCGTCTCTACAAGTCCTATCAAATACCTAAAGGCTCCTCCAACTAATCAAGTTAAATAATGGTCCAAAATTATGAAAAATGGTTAATGGGCCCACAAGTCACGTTTGGACCCAACAAAAAATTACGGGTTGTTACAGAGATGCTTCATCATGCTCATGTGGAGAGGAGGCACACTTATCCAAGCTCTTAAACAACCTTCTTCGCCTCATTGATGTGGACACTTTTTTCTTAAGTCATATCTTGGAAAGGTTTTGGGAGAGCAACTATTTCTCTTGGGTAGGGTTAGGAGCTATAGCTAAAGCTGTAGCTGGAGGTGAAGATGCCTGTGGAGGCATGCTTTCTGCACCATATTTTGAGAGTCCAAATCTCTTCTCAATCACCCAACACCTCTGATTGAGAGATGCAACTCTTTGTATCTTGTACTTCAGAGCATTATTCTCCTCTCTAAGTTTCATGTTGATGTTGTACAGGTGCTAAAAATTCTCACACATTTTCTTCATAAGCTCATCTCTCTCATCTTGCCTCATGCTCTCATCTGGTCTGTTGCTCCTCCTAACATTATCCTCATCAAATTGGGAGCTCTCCCCCTTATTGTTTGACTTCTTGGTACACTGTCTATGGCGGCAGCCATTAAATAATATATGATATAATAATCATAATTATTATTCTACTCGGCACATGTTATCATCGCACGAGTAACTGAACATGACAACCGTCGGTTCGTACCACCGCAAGAAAGACACATAAAAAAATAAATCATAGAATAACTAGAGTCGATGCACAACCAAAATTCTATATATCACCATAATGCCAGGTTTAACAAAAAATTGTAAAATTATGACATATTCCAATGCCACTGTTCCTAGAGCAGTCAGATAACAAATTGTGGGCATAGCTAGCCCTTACATAATAGTCACATAATTGCAGCATTTGTATACTCAATAGGCAGAATTAAAATCTTGTTGAATGCTAAGTAGAAAACTCAAAAAATTAATAATTTTTGTTAGAAGAAATTTTATTTCAGAAACGAGATCAGAAGGGTGTTCCTCCCAACACTCATGAGGAAATGGGAAGCTCAGAAGGCTAAGACCTTACCCATGATGCTCCTAACCTATGTGCGCACACTAGATAGCAATTATTTCCTCAATAGGTAGCCATATAAAATATTATAATTCTAGGTTTTACCTCAGAACTATCACGAAAATGCACATATCATAACACAATTCAGTGTATGTAAAACATAGCACACGTATGACATTTTTCAAAAACTAAAGCAAATAAGCATAATTGACTAAAAATAGTGCATAAATTTCGACTATACATTTTTTGTAGTTGTAGAGACCTCAAACTCAAAAACTGACCCTGCCACAGTGTCCAGTATAGTTGATTTAGTTGAAAATGCCTTTGAACAGCTTGATTTGGACTCAAAATGGCTTATAACAGAGGAACAGAAGTTTGACAAGTGGTAGAACTGAAATGACTGAAGTTAAAAATGTGGAGGAATTTATAAAAGAAACGGACTGTGCAGTGCGCCACGTGGGTCCTGCGTGTCGCACAAGGATGACCGTATGGTGCGGGCCACCACTGACCATGCATCATGTAGTTGTTGCATGAGACGACATGTCATCGCGTTATCTAACGCAGTTGACACAGATCTTGCATTAACTTGCTTCAACCACAAAAAATATTATTTATTTACTTATTTTTTTTCCAAAACTTCGAAACATCATTTTCAACCATAAATCAAAATTACACATTTTTGGTACCTATGGACTCGTATCAATGAGCCCTTCAAAACAAGACCACTCATGGATAGGTTTTACCATAGTTTTACTGTGGGTCTTGCCCATGAGGTGCACTTCCTGCGGTCGTTACATATGGCCCCGATGTCCAATTCGAATGATTCAAAAACCATTATACTCGTCTTTTAGAGTTCTACCAATACTCTTTAGACATTGGACCCAAAACAATATTGTATTAATATATTAAAATTCTATTATTGATTTTAAGAAACATACCAGAAATCAGAGTTCTCACAATCTTCCCCCCTTAAAGAAATTTTGGACATTTCTTCAAAATTTTACTTTCTAATTCCCATGTTGCTTTCTCAAAAGAATGATGTTGCCATAATACTTTTACTAATGGAATCCTTTTTGTCCTCAAGATTTGTTCCTTACGATCCAAAACTCTAACTGATTTTTCTTCAAAGGTCAAATCAAGTTCTAAGGTGACCATTGTCTGATCCAGAACATGACAAGGATCTTGCACATATTTGTGAAGCATAGACACATGAAACATATTATGAACATTGTCTAGCTGAGGGGGCAACGCCAATTTGTAAGCCACTAACCCTACAAAACGAGGACTTAGCTTTCCTTTAACACCAAATCTCATAACTCCTCGACTTGGTGATACCTTTAGCAGCACATGATCACCTATGCAGAAGTCGAGGTCTTTCCTTCTTTGATCGGCATAGCTCTTTTGACGACTCTGAGATATCACTAATTGAATCTTGATAAGCTTTACCGGATCAGCGCACTACTACAAAAGTTCTGACTTCACCAGCTTTCCTTCACCACTTCACTCCAACAAGTTGGGGATCAACAGGGTCGACCATAAAGAGTTTCATATGGTGCCATGTCTATACTGGAATGATAACTATTATTATAAGAAAATTCAATCAATGGCAAGTGCTCATCCCAGTTACCCTTCCAATCTATGCACATGCGTGTAACAAATCTTCTAATGTCTAAATAGTTCTTCCAGACTGACCGTCAATCTGCGGGTGGAAGGTGGTACTAAATATGAGATTATTACCTAGCTCTTCTTGAAGTCTTTAACAAAAGTGGGAATTGAAGCGACTATCCCGATCGGAAATGATCAATAACAATACTCCATGTTGGCTCACAATTTCTTTTCTATATATTCTTGCCAAAGAATTCAATGTCAATATCTTCTTTAGGGGAAGAAAATGCACGCTTTTAGTAAGTTTGTCAACTATAACCCAAATAGATTCATGACCAGATGAAGTCTTGGGTAAGCCTAAAACAAAATCCATGGAAATGTGCACCCATTTCCATTCTGGAATTTCAATAGGTTGTAGGGTACTCGATGGTTTCTAATGTTCTGGTTTCACTTGTTGACAATTTAAACATTTAAAGACAAATTCTCCCATGCCCCTTTTCATCCCATTCCACCAAAAATTCCTTTTTAAGTCTTGGTACATTTTTGTTCCTCCTCGGTGGATAGTGTTACGTCTGAAACAAGACTATGAAGAAGTCAAATTCAGATTTATTTTACTTGCCAATTGTAGTAGACAAGGTTGATCCACAGGGAAAGCCTTGTACAACAATGAAAATAGTTACGAAGAAGAAAAATTAAGAAAGAAAGAGTAAAAGAGTATTGAGGGAATAACACGTTAAGAAATCAAGATGAGAAAACACTAAGGCATTAAAGATCATTGTAACATCTAATGATGTTCTTCATGTATCATGTTATCTCAGTTAGAATTGAATGAAGATTCTATCTAACCGGAAGATATGAACATTAAAATTAAAACTAAAGATAGAAAATGCTTTGGATAGATGAAGGATCAAAATAATTGTCTCTTCAAGATTTCTATGTATCCAAATCACAAAAGATCAAGAAGGAGAGCCTTCAAGCATCTTATGTATCCAAATCACAAAGAAACAAGAAGAAGAACAATATTAAATAAACATCACTTCAAATAAACAATACTTACTTGAAACCATTGATGAAACATGAATTGAACTCCATTAGATTATTACAAATCACCTCTAGCCTTAGCTTGAGAGCTTAGAAAGCCATTACAATAAAACTAAAAACAAAATTACAAAATAAAAGAAGAAAATAGGAGAAGAGAGCTCCAAAGAGGAGGGAGTGCCCCATCTATCACGTCCACCCCTCTATTTATAAGAAAAGAAGGGGTTGCTTCAAAGGGGAAAGTCAAATCATATCTCCAGATTTCATCCTAATTGATTGCCTGATTGGACCCATATATCTTTGGAATTTGAAATTTCTTCCCGAAATAACACTTGTAGTCACGGAAGTCTTCTTTCCATTGCCACCAGAATCATATCCATCCGAATTATACATAAAAAAGATATGATCGAAATACTAAGGCTGTGTCAATCTGTCCGAATCAACTTCTTTTATAATTTAGTTCTATTCATACAAATCTCAAATCAAATGGATCCACAAGGTTGTGTTCGACCATTCTATGCATGTTTAGACCATTAGGAGCCCATTCTTGACTTTTAAATAGCTTTGGGTAGTTGGGCTTAACTTCCTCTTTCAGTTGTATCTTGTTGAAGCCTGTTTAGACATGTAAACTCAATTAAGGTCCAACTAACTTATTCAAAACATAAATAGCCCAAATCAGCAATAAATTAACACAAAATAGGATTGCAAATAGAAATTTAAAAATATTTTATTGAACATTATTTCAGTGCATCAAATACCCCCAAACCTACTTTTTGCTAGTCCTCGAGCAAAACAGAAATTAAAATAATAGAAAACAAAACTAACTACTCCACTTCCGCATGAAATCTCGATTGCATTTAGCATATGCAATAATCCTTTAAACCCCTAGCTTACACTAGTGGACGAGTTGTGTCTCGTGAGGGTTTGCAGTGAATCTACCCACAAAATTCAAAACTAGAATGATAAAAGAAAATTAAAATTTAAAAACCACGTCAATTTTACAAATCAACTCCTCCTAAACATGTGACTTCATTTAGTAAAATCAATCATGCATAATATAACTTGTCTTCTAAAACAATAATTCATTCTAACAACTTCATATTGGTGGCATGTACTCATACATACATAATAGTTTTAGAAAAATAGACATTGCCAAGTAATTATACAATCTCATTCTTATGAATCGAACAACTCAATGTGTCTCATGTCCACTCAGCAATTTCAATTTTAATACTAAAAAAGTAGGCATTGGCATCCATTCATCTTCGAGAGATCATAATAGAGAATCATGCAAAACCTTCCTTGAAATGTGAAACACCCTAGATCACCTGCCAACTCATTCAAGATATAATTGCATAGTGTCCTACTAGAATTTTATGTTTATCTCACATGACATGTGTAAGGCTTAGCCTTTTTAGCTTTCTATAAGATCCATGTAACAAGTGTTAGGCCAGTGACTCCCAATCCAGTTGGCTCAGGGCACTAGGTGTTAAAGCACCCCTCAGGTTTAATAACTTGAACCAAATAGGCTTCAAGGCTATGCATGTCATAAATTAGTCAACTCTACCTTTTGACTCGAACACCCTATGCTTAGTGAGGCACGCCGAGTCCCGGTCTACTCAATAGAGTGACTTTAATTTTTTATATTTTTTTATATTTTTTTTCTGCTTTTTTTTTCTTTTCTTGAGCACATTATACAATCAACTTGAATTGTGTTGATAACAAGTCCTCGATTGTTCTACAAACTAAGAATAGTGAAGCTCAAAACTCTATCATGATAACATGAATACTACTAGATCATGCCAAAGTTTTACTCTCATAAGAAAATAATTACTTAGATTCAATGATATCCACCAAGATGTAAGACCATAATAAAGGGCTCGAATTCTCACTTAGGCAAATGTCTTGCTTTATTTTTTTTTCAAAATAGGAGCACAAGAAACCAATATGAAGTAATCAGAACTCAAAATCATTAAATCTGTCAAGTCATATTCTAAGTAGTCTGATGTCATTAAATAAAGTCACATATCTAGAATAAGAATCAATGTAAATATTCAAAAACATAAAATAAAATAAATCTAATTAATTTTTTTCAATTTTTCATTTTTTTAAGTAAAACAAAATATATATATATATAAAGAAAAATATCTTTCTACACCCCCAAACCTAAACTAAACATTGACCTCAATGTAAATTTTTTTTTTTTTGTGAAAAATCATGAAAAGAAAATCAACCCTCATAATTTGGATTTTCAAGAGGTGTAGACTCAACTTCAGGGACAAAATGGTCTAAAAATGGTTTCAAACATTGGCCATTAACTTTGAAAACATCACCATTTTTTGGGTTCTCAATTTCAACAGTTCCATAAGGAAAAACAGTTTTTACAATGAAAGGACCTGTCCAACGTGATCTTAATTTTCCTGGAAAGAGATGAAGTCTAGAATTGTACAGTAAAACCTTTTGAAATGGCTCAAAAGTTTTTCGTAAAATATTTTTATCATGAAAAGCCTTCATTCTCTCTTTGTAAAGTTTTGAACTCTCATAAGCATCACGTCTAATTTCCTCTAACTCATTGATTTGCAATTGTCTATTTAAGCCAGCCTTATCAAAGTTAAAATTCAAAGCTTTAATTGCCCAATATGCCCTATGTTCCAACTCCACAGGTAAGTGACAAGCTTTTCCAAAAATCAAACGGTAAGGAGACATGCCAATTGGGGTTTTAAAAGCCATACGGTAAGCCCAAAGAGCATCGGTTAGCCGTAAAGACCAATCTTTACCATTTGGATTTACCGTTTTTTGCAAAATATTTTTAATTTCCCTATTAGAAATCTCAACTTGTCCACTTGTTTGTGGGTGATAGGGGGTAGCTACTTTATGGGTAATCCCATACTTCCTCATCAAAGCCTCAAAAGGCTTATTGCAAAAATGTGACCCCCCGTCACTTATAATAGCTCGAGGTGTTCCAAACCTTGAAAATATGATTTCCTTTAAAAAGTGCACAACGACTTTGTGGTCATTGGTTTTGCTTGGAATAGCCTCAATCCACTTGGAAACATAATCGACAGCAACTAAAATGTAAACATAGCCAAAAGAAGGAGGAAAAGGTCCCATGATATCAATGCCCCAACAATCAAAAATCTCAATAACCAATATGGGGTTAAGGGGCATCATATTTCGACGAGATATGGCTCCTAACTTTTGACACCTTTCACAAGTTTTGCAAAATTCATGAACATCTTTGAAAAGTGTCGGCCAGTAAAAACCACATTGCAAAATTTTAGCGGTGGTCTTTTTAGAGGAGAAGTGACCACCGCAAGCTTCAGAATGACAAAAAGAGATGATACTTACTTGTTCAGAATCAAGCACACATCTCCTTATTATTTGATCCGGACAGTACTTAAAGAGATAGGGGTCGTCCCAAAAGAAATGTTTTACCTCGGTGAAGAATCTCTTTTTATCTTGAGGAGACCAATGGTGGGGAACTTTACCTGTCACCAAGTAGTTGGCAATGTCGACATACCATGGAGGATGTGAGATGGCAAAAAGTTGTTCATCGGGGAATGTGTCTTGGATTGGAATGTTTTCCGAAGAATCAGAAAATTCCAATCTAGAAAGATGATCCGCCACCACATTCTCTACTCCCTTCTTGTCTTTGATTGTGAGATCAAACTCTTGGAGTAGGAGTATCCATCGGAGTAATCTGGGTTTTGTATCTTGTTTGCTCAAAAGGTACTTCAAAGCTGCATGGTCAGTAAAAATGATAATTTGAGAGCCAATCAAGTAAGATCTAAATTTGTCAAGTGCAAATACTACATCAAGAAGTTCTTTTTCAGTGGTGGAGTAGTTCATTTGGGCACTATTTAAAGTTCTACTTGCATAATGAATTACGTAAGGTTTCTTATCTTTCCTTTGCCCTAAAACAGCCCCAACGGCATAATCACTTGCATCACACATAATTTCGAAAGGAAGGGTCCAATCCCGGGGCTGCATGATGGGTGCGGACACTAACATGTTCTTAAGCTTTGTGAAAGCTTCTTCACATGCTTATGACCACTCAAAAGAATGCTCTTTAGATAGAAGATTACACAATGGTCTAGATATCACACTAAAATTCTTGATAAATCTTCTATAAAAACCGACATGCCCTAGAAAGGATCTAACATCTTTTATGGACTTTAGACTAGGCAAATTAGCAATCAATTCAATTTTTGCCTTGTCCACTTGAATTCCCTACACAGAAACAATGTGACCAAGTACTATTCCAGTAGTAACCATAAAATGACACTTTTCCCAACTTAAAACTAGATTTTTCTCTTCACATCTCACCAAAACTTTTTCTAAGTTATCAAGACAATCAACAAAAGAATCACCAAAAATAGAAAAGTCATCCATAAAAACTTCCAAAAACCGCTCCACCATGTCACTAAAGATGCTCATCATGCACCTTTGGAATGTGGCAGGAGCATTACATAACCCAAACGGCATCCTTCGATATGCAAATGTACCAAATGGACATGTAAAGGTTATTTTTTCTTGATCTTCAAGTGCAATCTCAATTTGGTTGTATCCTGAATAACCATCTAAAAAACAATAAAATTGATGACCAGCTACCCTCTCTAGGATTTGGTCCATGAATGGCAAGGGGAAGTGGTCTTTCCTTGTGACAGAATTCAATTTCCTATAATCTATGCACATCCGCCAACCGGTGGTGACTCTAGTGGGAATTAACTCATCATTACCATTCTTTACCACTGTCACTCCAGATTTTTTGGGGACAACCTGGGTGGGACTCACCCATGGACTGTCAGAAATGGGGTAAATGATACCCACATCCAATAATTTTAGGACCTCTGCTCTCACTACCTCTTTCATCTTGGAGTTTAACCTCCGTTGCATTTGTCTCACAGGTTTTGCATTTTCTTCCATGAAGATCCTATGTGTACAAATCAGGGAACTAATCCCCTTGATATCGGCAATGGTCCACCCAATGGCATTCTTGTGATTTCTAAGGACTTCGAGCAACCTGTGCTCTTGCTCCCTATCGAACATTGAAGAGACAACCACAGGAAATAACTCCTCAAAGCGGGCCTTCCACCTATCAGTATCCAATAATGGAGTTGACTCCAACAAGGAATTTACATCATTAATCATAACATCATCATCAAAGTTAAAATAAGAAAGACATGCTTCAAGAGGGTCAGAAAATGAAGAAATAGTAGACATGTCATCAACAAGACTTTCTAAAAGATTCACTTCATGCACATCCTCATCATCATCTCCTGGTTGCCTGCAAATATTAAAAATGTTCAGTTCCAAAGTCATATTTCCAAATGAAAGCTTCATAACACCATTTCTACAATTAATAAGAGCATTAGAAGTAGCAAGAAATGGGCGGCCTAATATGACAGGAATTTGAGTACAAGCATTCAAAACTGGTTGTGTGTCCAAAACAATAAAATCAACAGGAAAGTAAAACTTTTCTACTTGTACTAACACATCCTCAACAATTCCTCTTGGTGTTTTAACTGAGCAATCTGCAAGTTGAAGTGTAATGCTTGTGGGCTTCAATTCACCAAGTCCCAATTGTTCATAAACAGAATTAGGTAAGAGATTAACACTTGCCCCAAGATCAAGTAAAGCTTTTTCAACTCTATAATTCCCAATTATACAAGATATGGTTGGACAACCAGGATCTTTATATTTGGGTGGGGTGTTTTGTTGCAAAATTGCACTTACTTGTTCTGTTAAAAATGCCTTCTTTTGTACATGTAGCTTACGCTTGATTGTACAAAGGTCTTTCAAAAATTTATCATAATATGGGATTTGTTTAATGACATCTAAGAGAGGAATGTTAATCTTCACTTGTTTGAAAATTTCAAGAATGTCACCATTTGGCACCAATTTAGAGGAAGATTGTAACCTTTGAGGAAAAGGAGGAGGAATTGGAGCAACACAATTATTGTCAAGTTCATCACCATGTTTAGACTTCAAAGACTCCTTAGGTTCAAAAACCTTCATTGGAATGTCTTTGTTAATGACTTTTCCACTTCTCAAAGTGGTGATGGACTTAGCATGCTCTTCTTGTGAACTTGAACAATTTAAATTTTCAATTACAAATTTACCTTTAGGATTTGGTTGAGGTTGAGAAAGAAACTTCCCTTTTTCTTGAGTGCTCAAAGTTGTGGTCAATTGAGTGATAGAAGTCTTCAAGTCATTGATGGCTTGCATTGTTTGGTTGTTGATTGTTGCTTGACTTTGCATGAATGTTTGCAATGTGTCTTCAAAAGTCTTCTTATGTGGTGGAACATAATTTGATGAAGAAGGGGGTACCTGCACATTAGACTCATTTCTCCAACTAAAGTTGGGATGATTTCTCCAATTAGGAGTATAAGTTTCAGAATAAGGAGAAGAAAATGACCTTTTGTAGGTATTCATAGCATTTGCTTGAGTATGTAACACCTCTTGAAAAGCAGGGATTGTTAGACAATCTTGTTGTTTGGTGTCCATCACTCTCACATATACTACAAATATCTTGTGCTTTTTGAGAAGCTTTAGACATATTTTCCCTATTAATTTCCATAGCCTCAACTTTTCTAGTTAAACTTGTAATTTTTGCTTTTACATCATCCTCTTCTTTAAGAAGGTACATGCCCCCCTTAATTGCCCCATTAGATTTGGTTTTATTACTACTTTCAAATTCATTAGAATCTTCCCATGATTGAGCATTTTCAGCTAACACATCAAAATAGTCCCATGCTTCCTCAGGTTCTTTACTCAAAAACTCTCCATTACACATCATTTCAACAAATTGCCTCCTTTGAGAAGATAAGCCATTATAAAAGAAACTAATTGTACGCCATGTTTCATATCTATGATGTGGGCACAACAACAAAAGTTCTTTAAATCTCTCCCAACATTGAAAAAAAGTCTCATTTTCTTTTTGTGAAAAATTCATGATGTTCTTTCGAAGTGTATTAGTTTTATGGGTGGTGAAAAACTTTTTCAAAAATTCTCTTTGCATTTCTTGCCATGATCCAATGGATCTTGGCTTCAAAGAATTCAACCAATTTTTTGCCTTTTCCTTTAAAGAAAAAGGAAAAAGTTTTAATCTAATAGCATCATTTGAAACATTTTGGTTTGGCAAAGTTGTACAAACCTCTTCAAACTCTTTTAAATGCAAATATGGGCTTTCTGAATCTAGGCCATGAAATTTGGGTAGTAATTGAATTACACCCGGCTTGAGTTCAAAACCGCCTACATTAGTTGGAAAAATCATGCAAGGAGGAGAACTTGATCTAGTTGGTCGCAAATAATCACACAAGGTTTTAACTTGAATATTTTGTGCATTATTATCTCCATTATTACTTCTTAGTTCCTCATTAGTTCTTAGATCCTCCATTATATCAAAATAAAGATAATTTTCAAAAGATTTGTTCACTTTTTTCAATCGTCCAGAATTATCACGCACCCATGTGAACATGCAACAACAATTTTTTTTTTTAATAACAAACGAAAGTAAAAGTGCAAAAATTAAATGACAAAATATTAAAAAGTTAGAGGGTTAGAAGTTAATGGACAAAAATTAAAATTGCAAAATAAGGCCAAAGGCACTATCAAGGTACACGTTTGATCCCAAAAAATTTTCGGTAGTAACGTGGGTAGTACCTCCGGTCTCAAAAAAAAAGAAAAATTACAGAATTTAAATACTAAAAGTAAATGACATAAAGTAAATGACTGAATTTAAAGAGTTAGTGTGCAAAAATAAAAGTTAGAGAATTAGTAAAGTTAGAGTGTTTTTTTTTTCGTAATGGATTCTTGTCACACGTTGCAATCCCCGGCAATGGCGCCAATTTGTGTTACGTCTGAAACAAGACTATGAAGAAGTCAAATTCAGATTTATTTTACTTGCCAATTGTAGTAGACAAGGTCGATCCACAGGGAAAGCCTTGTGCAACAAAGAAAATAGTTACGAAGAAATAGAAGAAGAAAAATTAAGAAAGAAAGAGTAAAAGAGTATTGAGGGAATAACACGTTAAGAAATCAAGATAAGAAAACACTAAGGCATTAAAGATCATTATAACATCTAATGATGTTCTTCATGTATCATGTTATCTCAGTTAGAATTGAATGAAGATTTTATCTAACCGGAAGATATGAACATTAAAATTAAAACCAAAGATAGAAAATGCTTTGGATAGATGAAGGATCAAAATAATTGTCTCTTCAAGATTTCTATGTATCCAAATCACAAAAGATGAAGAAGGAGAGCCTTCAAGCATCTTATGTATCCAAATCACAAAGAAACAAGAAGAAGAACAATATTAAATAAACATCACTTCAAATAAACAATACTTACTTGAAACTATTGATGAAACATGAATTGAACTCCATTAGATTGTTACAAATTACCTCTAGCCTTAGCTTGAGAGCTTAGAAAGCCATTACAATAAGACTAAAAACAAAATTACAAAATGAAAGAAGAAAATAGGAGAAGAGAGCTCCAAAGAGGAGGGAGTGCCCCATCTATCACGTCCACCCCTCTATTTATAGGAAAAGAAGGGGTTGCTTCAAAGGAGAAAGTCAAATCATATCTCCAGATTTCATCCTGATTGATTGCCTGATTGGGCCCATATATCTTCGGAATTTGGAATTTCTTCCTGAAATAACACTTGTAGCCACGGAAGTCTTCTTTCTATTTCCACCAGAATCATATCAATCCGAATTATACATAAAAAATATATGATCGAAATACTAAGGCTGTGTCAATCTGTCTGAATCAACTTCTTTCATAATTTAGTTCTATTCATACAAATCTCAAATCAAATGGATCCACAAGGTTGTGTTCGACCATTCCATGCATGTTTAGACCATTAGGAGCCCATTCTTGACTTTTAAATAGCTTTGGGTAGTTGGGCTTAACTTCCTCTTCCAGTTGTATCTTGTTGAAGCCTGTTTAGACATGTAAACTCAATTAAGGTCCAACTAACTTATTCAAAACATAAATAGCCAAAATCAGCAATGAATTAACACAGAATAGGATTGCAAATAGAAATTTAAAAACATTTTATTGAACATTATTTTAGTGCATCAGATAGTGTACTAAGACCTATGTGCTTCATGTAACAATTCTTGTTTTAGTTTAGGTACTGTCGAGACTACTAATTTGTCTCTAAATATTATTCCATCATTAGAGCTTTTACTAAAGTTAGGCTTATCTAAGAAGGATTGTACTTCTATATCCTCTTTCTGTGCCTCCAAAATGCGCTCAACTAGTTTGGACTTCACCTCAAGATTAGCTACAAAAACCTCTTTGTTTTCTGATTGTATCTTAGGTTGCATGTCTATTACTTCTTCCACCAATCTCCATTCTTTTACCAATATTGCGCTACCTTCCCCGTGGCCTTCCTACTCAAGGCATTGGCCACAACATTGGCTTTTCCTGAGTGGTATTGAATAGAGAAGTCATAATCATTCAGGTATTCAATGCACAGTCTTTGCCTTAAATTAAGATTACTTTGAGTGAAAATGTATTTTAGACTCTCATGATCTGTAAAAATTTCAAATTTCTCTCCATATAAATAATGTCTCCAAAGTTTTATTGAAAAAACTATTGCTGCCAATTCTAAATCATCAGTGGGGTAATTACCTTAATGCTTCTTTAGTTATCTTGAAGCATATGATATTACTTTCTCATTTTGCATCAAAATACATACAAGACCTACTCTTGAAGCATCACTGTAAATTTCAAACCCTCCACTGCCAATTAGTAAGGATAAGACTATAGTGGTGGTTAATTTTTGTATCAACTTTTGAAATGCCCTCTCAAATTCCTCATCCCATATAAATCCCTCCCCTTTACTAGTTGATTTGTCAAGGGTAAAGCAATTCTTGGAAATTCTTGGATAAACCTTCAGTAGTAACCGGCAAGCCCTAGAAAACTTTTAATTTCTGTGATGGTTTTGGGCCTCTCCTACTTTAAAATTGCCTCGATCTTGGTAGGGTCTATTGATACTCCATTTTTAGAAATAACATGACCTAAAAAAATAATTTGTTCCAACCAAAACTCACATTTACTCAACTTAGCATATAGCTGATGGTCTCTTAGAGTTTGAAGAACTATCTATAAATGTTCTCGATGTTCCTCTGGGTTGGAAGAGTAGACCAATATATCATCAACGAAAGCAATCACAAATTTATCCAAGCAAGGTTTAAATACTCGATTCATAAGATCCATGAATGCTGCAGGAGCATTCGTCAATCAAAATGGCATCACTAAAAATTCATAGTGGCCATATTGAGTACGAAAGAATCTCTTTGGAATATCCTCCTCTCACATTCTCAGCTAATGGTACTTTGACCTTAAATCTATTTTTGAGAATACTTTTGTTTCTTGTAATTCATCAAAAAGTCATTGATCTGAGGTAAATGATACTTATTCTTAATAGTTACAGAGTTAAACATCCTATAATCTATATATAGTCTTAAGGATCTATCCTTCTTCCAAACAAAAAGGAATGGAGCTCCCCAGGGTGAGACACTTAGTCTGATAAATCCTTTATCTAATAGTTTCTGCAATTGACTTTTTAATTCTTTTAATTCTGCAAGAGCCATATGATAGGGTGCCTTAGAGATAGTTTTGTTCCTGGTAGTAAGTCAGTACAAAAATCTTTCTCTCTTATTGGTGGTACCCTAGGAAGATCATTAGGAAATACATATGGAAAATCCTTTATCACCTCAATATTTTCTATCTTGGAAGATGAAGACTCTTCATAAATTACACTAGCAATATATGCTTGACATCATTTAGATATTAGTCATTGTCCAGGAAAGGTAAATTTTTCCTTTCCTTGCCTATTGAACATAATATTTTCTTCTTACAATCTACTAAGGCCTCATTGTTGGCTAACGAAACCATTCCTAATATGACATCATAATTGGTCATACTTAAGAGTATAAGGTTAGCTTTCCAGTTTCGGTTTTCTAATGACATGGACACTTCTTGTAGAAAGTTTCTAAGATATATCTGAGTTCCATAACTGGATAACCCGTGCTTGAAGCAAAATCGTAGGATATAAAAGAGTGTGTTGATCCTGGATCTATTAAAACCTTTACAATTTTATCCAAGATTAGAAGTGTACCTTGTATGACTCCTGCTAAAGTTTGGGCTTCTTCTGCAGTAATAGCATACACTCGCCCCTGAGCCTTAGGCTTTTGCTCCAGCTTGATCTTTTCTTGGTTCTTCTTCTTGGGGCATTCCCTGATCTTGTGTCCTGGATCCCCACACCCAAAGCATCTTTTCCCGGAGAAGTAACAGATTCCCGGCAGATGAAATCAGTTACATTTGGAACACTTTTCCAATTTTTTCTCTCTTTGGTTTTGGGTTGATGTTCCAAAGGTCTTTTGAAATTTTTGGTTATTGATTTGGTTTGGGGCTGCCATTTTCCTTTTCTAGTCTTCCGTCTTGCTACCTTGTCTATGGTCCTTTGTTTCAGCCCAAAATTCCTGATATTCTTGCTCCAACTGAGAGGCTAATTCTACAGCTTTGGCCAAAGCAATAGGTTGAAATCCTACTATTTGACTTCAAAGTCCATTATTTAATCCTCTAACAAAATTTTGGGCTTTCTTTAACTCTATGGGGTAAATTTCATGAGCAAAATGTTGTAACTGAACAAATTTATTTTCATATTGAAAGACTGTAAATCCCTGTTGGAGATTGAAGAATTCTTTCTCTTCTTCTCCTGAACATGAGGAGGGAAATATTTGTTGTATAATATTTCTCTGAATTCTTCCTACTTGATATTTCCTCTATTGGGGAAAAAGTTACTCTCTGCCAATAGCCACTAGAAAGCCGCCTCTTCTGTCATAGTGAAGTGGCTACATCCACTTTCCTATCTTCTGGAACTTTAAGTGCCTTAAATATCCTCTCAACTTTGAATGTCCATTTTTTGGCAGCTTTTGGTCCATCTTCTCCCAAAAACTCTAGATCAATTTTCTTAAATTGCTCGAGCAAGTTATCTTTTTCATTATGATTGTTTTAAGTCAAATCCCTAGAGTTACCCAAGCGGTTTGGGCTGGGCTGAAACCCTAGACACAAATGTTGAGTCATTCTTTGAATCATCAGGTCAAGGAAATTGTCCATATGATTTTCAGGTTTTGCTACATCCTGAGCAGCATTTTCAGCCTGGGCAGAATTGTTAGACAATTGTACTTCCTTACCGTTGTTGGAAGACATTTCGGGAAGCTAGAAGATTGTAACAACCTTGAATGCACAAGAAGTTTTTGTAAACTAACAGTATTTATTTATAACCATTTTCATACACATTTACATAATACAAAAAGAAGTGTATTTACTACACTTTGAAGACAACAATTTTACCAAAATATTTGACTCTTTAAAAAAACAAAAATGCACAGATCTTTTCTTAAAGTTGAGAGAAACATTTTAAGGAAATAATTTCCTAGACGGGCATTGGAAGAAATAGTGTGCTTCCTGCTCACAGATTGGACATAGCTCAAGTATTGGCTCTTTATACCAAGGGTACTGATGGTAGTAATGCCCTCTCTTCTCACATAAGACACATATCTTAGGTAATTGGTTAGTATGCCACACTATTCCCTTGCCCTTTTCACACCTTCGAGCCCACTCAGCTTCCTCTTCTTCTGCTTCAGGGGGAAGGTTGTTCAGGTCAAAATCTCTCATATGGTTTTCTATCCCCTCACCCTCGCCCGGGTTTTCCATCCTCTCACCCTCACCTAGGCGTTCCATCCTCTCACCCTCACCTAGGTTTTCTATCATCTCACTTTCACCTGGGTCGTTGATTGATAGTTCAGTCCAAAAAAATTCATCATCAATTGGATCCTCCTCAGGCGGTTTCTCTTCAAGTAGGTCTTCTTCTAATGGGTCTTCCTTAGGTAGCTCATCTTCGGGTGGCAGGTCTTCCTCCAATAGATTCTCCTCCTATGGGTCTTCCTCTAATGGGTCTTCTTCTTCTGACGGGTCTTCTTCTTCCAATGGGTCCTCTTCTTCCGATGGGTCTTCCTCAACTAAGATGGGTGAATTAGAAATATTTATTACTTCTTCTATCGAATTGGGTGTCTATGGAATATCTACTACTTTTGGAAAAGGCAGCAGTGATTTCTAAGGACTGCGAGGGTTCTGCCATAAGGTTTTTCTTTGGAACTAAACTAGTCTTCTTGTCCTTTCTTGATGGTAATAGCAATTTTCGTGCTGACATATGATGTAAAGAGCTTGAGATGAATGTCATTTTTTATTTTCCCATTAATTGGCTTATCATTCGAAAACAAAACATAGCATAGCATCAAAAAAATCATTGAGTATAAATATTTAGTATTTATGTGACTAATCAAAATGACTGCTCTCCTAACAATGAAGTCATGAGCTCTAATATCAAATGTGGCGGCCTGTCACGGACTACATTCCAGGCACCCTACCAATTCCCTTTTTGCTTTACTTACATGTACTTTTCTTTATCTTCTTGTATTTTATTATTTTATGTTTTAAGGCGCCACTATGCCCTACTACCACTTTTTTTATTTTATGTTGGTCATAGTGTTGTTGCACCCATTGCTTGTAAACATGTTGATAGTCAATACATCCATTTTTCATGCTTGTGTTCATTTGTTTCCTTACAATGTAACTCACTTTCTACCCCCTACCTCTTTGCTTTGCATGAGCTCCCGCAAGTGATTTGCGCAATGCATCCGTGCAAGGCAAGCCATTCGTCCCAAACAAAGCCTTGCTTGGTGGGCCTTAAGCCTGTAAGCGCCGCACAGTCGGTTGCCCAAGGGGCATGCCTGTGACAATTGGTATTAAAGCCAAAGAAAGGACCTTTCATCAAACTTCCACTTGTGATGCCAAAGTCAATAGTAGGTGAAGCTAGTGGAGTTGAGCATGCATCTCCAAACCCACAACACAAAAAAGTCATCCGAATGGCAAGACCATGTTGAAGTCTTGGAGGAGCAAGTTGCCCCCTTGGTCAGCAGATTTCCTACCTTGGAAGAGAGAGTGAAGTCTCTTGAGAAAGCGGAGAAACGGAACCGCAAGACAGGATCACAAAATCATGATGTCAATAGAGAAAACCGCTTGCTGATAGAAAAAGAAGAAGCAGAAGTTGTGAAATTGCATTAGGTACAAAAATTGGCTGCACAAGTGAGCCTTCTTCTCTGGACAATAGCCTAATAGGAGCCTCTTGTAGCCATCAAGCACCCCAAAGTGCCAGAACCCAAGGTCTATTAGGGAAAGCGTGATGCTAAAGAACTGGAAAGTTTTCTATTCAATATGGAACAATATTTTCGGGCTGTTCACCCGGAATCAAAAGAAGCTAAAGTCACAATGGCCACAATGTACTTATCCGGTGATGCCAAGTTTTGGTGGAGGATGAAGTACATAGAAATTTTGAATGGTCATCTCGAAGTAAACACATGGGAAGACCTGAAGGGTCAATTGAAGACCCAATTTTTTCTTGAAAATGTGGAATTCATTGCCCAACGGAACCTCCATCGTCTCCAATGAACAAGAGCCATTCGTGAATACGTTAAACAATTTTCAGCCCTTATGTTGGACATTCGAGATATGGCCAAGAATGACAAGTTGTTCTACTTCCTTGAAGGCCTCAAGTCATGGGCCCAAACAGAGCTGAATCAACACAAAGTGCGTGACTTATCTACAGCTATCATTGAGGCCTAGCGTCTTATTAATTTTACTGCCCAGGAAAACACAAGAAAACCTAGATATTTTCAGAAGCACCAAGGTCCATGACAAGGTCATCGAGACCAAAGTAATCCTAGTGAGTCTCAAGACAAGGGCAAGGTTGGTGAGAAGAAGCCTTTTTACAAAGACTTCAGGACAAAAGTTGATAGTTTCACCTTTGCCACTCGGCCGTTCCAACCCTTCAATCGCGCTAGGGGTCCATTATTATGCTTACTATATGCAGGACCCCATCTTACTTGGCAATGTCCTCAAAAGAAAGCACTTAATGCCCTTGTTGCAAGAGAGTCAGACTGACTTGAAGGAGATGATGAAGTCTCCGGTAATGAAGATGAAGCACCCAAGATGGGATAGTTGAGACTACTCAACACCATTGTGGGTACTCAGGGAAAACAATTATCTCGAGCAAAGGGTTTGATGTACATTGATATCTGCTTGAATGGTGCCCCAACAAAAGCAATGGTAGACATGGGAGCCACCCACACCTTTATATCGGACAATGAAGCAAGACACATAGGGCTAAGGCTCACCAAAGATTGTAGTAGAATGAAGGCGGTAAACTCTGAAGCTCGCCCTATCACTGGGTTAGCCAAAGATGTTCCCATTTGGATTGGCAAGTGGTCTGGCACAACAAATCTCATGGTTGTCCCCTTGGATGACTTCCAAGTTATCCTTGGGATGGAATTCTTACAGAAAGCCAATATTGTCCCGATGCCACATTTGGGGTTTGCCTGCATGTTTGAAGCCACAAATCCCTACATGGTGCTAATTGTTTAGAAGAGCAAGACTAATATTGTGTGTCTATCCGCACTGCAACTAGATAACGGGTTGAAGAAAGGTGATCCAACATACCTTGTGGCTCTTTGTATGGAAAATCAACCACATGGGGATCAACCCTTGCTGACAGAAGTTCAATCTATTTTAACTAACTATGCTGATGTTATGCCTGGCGCTTTACCAAAGTATCTCCCTTTGCGATGACCCATTGACCACAAAATTGAGTTGGAGCCGGGCGCGAAACCACCTGCCCATGCCCCCTATTGGATGGCGCCCCTTTAACTTGCAGAATTGTGAAGATAGCTAGATAAATTGATTGATGCGGGCTTTAACTGCTCCTCCAAAGTCCCCTTTGGCGCCCCGGTTCTATTCTAAATGAAGCAAGATGGGAACTTGCGCCTTTGTATTGACTATCTGGCATTGAACAAATAAACGATGAAGAACAAATATCCCCTCCCTCTCATCGCTGATCTTTTTGACCTACTTGGCAATGCTCGTTACTTCTCCAAATTGGATCTTCGTTCTAGTTACTACCAAGTGAACATTTGCCGATAGTGATGAAGCCAAAACTACATGTGTTACTCGCTAGGTGCGTTTGAGTTCCCGGTCTTGCCTTGTGGCCTCACTAATGTACCGGCCACCTTTTGAACACTCATGAACAATATTTTCCATGACTTCCTTGACCGCTTTATTGCGATCTACAGCAATACACTTGCCGAACATGTTACTTGCAAACCGTATTCAAGGTCCTTCGCCAGAACAAACTATACTTCAAGTTGGAGAAGTGCTCCTTTGCGCAACAGAAAATTCTCTTTTTGGGACATTATATTGGTGGTAGACAAATTCAAATGGACTAAGAAAAGGTTAGTGCAATTAAGGATTGGTCAGCCGCTACCAAAGTGAAACAATTGCGAGCTTGGGTCTCTCCAACTATTATAGGCATTTTGTCTGCCCCTTTTACAGACTTGTTAAAGAAAGATCGCCCTTGGTGTTGGTCGGAACACTATCAGAAAGCCTTTGCTGAACTAAAGACAACGATCACACAAGAACCGGTGCTTCGACTCCCAGACTACTCCAAGCCATTTGAAGTTCATACAGATGCCTCTAATTATGCCATCGGGGGCATTCTCTCACAGGAAGACCACCCTGTTGCCTTTGAAAGTTGCAAACTCAACAAAACAGTGCGACGCTACACTGTACAAGAGAAGGAGATGACAGTGTTATCCATTGCCTGTGCACCTGACGCCATTACATATTTATTGGGTTCTCACTTTGTCATCAAAAGAGGCAACATTGCTACTAGTTACTTCTAGTCTCAACCCAAGGTATCTCCCAAACAAGCTCGGTGGCAAGGCTTTTTGGCTGAATTTGACTATATATTGGAGTGCAAACCTAGGCGGAACAATGTTGTCGCTGATGCACTTAGTCTACAGGCTCAATTGACTGAACTGGATTCCCTCCATCTCACTAGCAACAATTTTTGCTCGAATAATCTATAGCATCGCATTCGAACAACAATGGTGAAAGATCCCTTGGTGTGCACCCTCCTCCAGCAAGTGAAAGAGTGCAAGACTCGTAAGTTTTGGCTTGACAATGGATTACTGATGACGAAGGGATGAAGGATCTATGTTCCAAAAGCATACCACTTATTAAAAAACTCCTTCATGAGTGTCATGACACTCCTTGGGCTGGCCATATAGGTATCCATCGTACATTGGCCCTTCTAGAGCAGGCTTACTTCTGGGCTCACATTGGCGATGATGTTGAGGCATATGTTTGAACATGCCTTACTTGCCAACAAGACAAAGTGGAACATGACAAACCACGGGGCCTCCTTGAACCAATGCATGTACCACAGGGACCTTGGGAGAGTGTTTTTCTTGACTGTATCTCAGCATTGCCAAAAGTTGGTAGATATAGTTCAATCTTGGTTGTCGTCCACCGTTTCTCTAAATATGCTACTTTCATGCCAGCTCCCAAACATTGCACCACTGAAGAATCTCCCCACCTCTTTCTAAAGACTATTGTTAGGTATTGGGGTGTGCCTCAAACCATTGTGAGTGATCGAGATGGACATGCTTCTAGACGTAACTATTTAAACTGCTTGGTTCCAAGTTAAGCTTTTCATCGAGCATGCATCCTCAAACAGATGGCCAAATAGAGCGTGTTAATGCTCTTCAAGAGCTTTTCATCGAGCATGCATCCTCAAATAGATGGCCAAACAGAGCGTGTTAATGCTTTCCTTGAAGAGCATCTACACCACTTTATTAGCGCCAACCAAAAGAACTGGGTCAATTTCCTCGACATTGCTCAATTCTCCTACAATTTGCAAAAGAGCTCCACCACTAACCAGAGCCCATTCGAGTTAGCCACTGGTTGCTAGCCTACCACACCCCACACATTAGCTCTAGGCTATACTAGCAACAGTCCCTCTACCTTCCACCTTGTACAAGACTGGAACATAACCTCTGAAATTACTCGTGCTTATCTTGAGAAGGCCGCTAACTGTGCCAATAAGTGAGCTGATGAAGGTCGCCAACCCTCCACCTTTAGTGTGGGGGATCTCGTGCTCGTCAAGTTCAACCTTTCCCAACTAAAGCTTTTTCGCCTACTACACAAAGGTCTCTTTCGCAAGTATGAAGGCCCCATACCCATCCTCCAATAGGTTGTGAAGGTATCTTACAAAGTGGAATTACCACCCAACTGCCTGAAGCCATACCATGCAGATGCTAAGGACCCCTCCAGACACCACCTTGCATGAGCAATCCCAAAGTCACCACCGACGTTACGATTCTCGACGGAATCATCGTTGATCGTTAAGTTGAATGCGACAAAGTGAAATTTGCAAATGCCTCATCAAATGGTGAGACCTTCCACACAGTTGGGAGCTAAAAGAAAAACTCCTCAACCACCATGCTGATCAAGTCAAAGCTTACCTCCTAGAGAAGCATCAACGAGGACATCAACGGAATTGAGTGGGGGAGCATGTCACGGACTGTGTTCCGGGCACCCTACCAATTCCCTTCTTGCTTTATGTACATTTACTTTTCTTTATTTTCTTTATGTATGTTTTAAGGTGCCACTGTGCCCGTACAAGCACTTTGGCTGCCACTCCAGACATATGCAAGAAATCTTTTATGCTATTTATGGGGGAGTGAGTAGTTGTGTTGTTGGTCATAGTGTTATTGTACCCATTGTTTGTAAACATGTTGATAGTGAATGCATCCATTTTCCATCCTTGTGTACATTCATTTCATTGCAATGTTACTCGCTTTCTGCCCCCTACATCTTTGCTTTGAATGAGCACCCGCAAGTGATTTGTGCAACTCATCCATGCAAGGCAAGCCATTCGTCCCAAACAAAGGCTTGCTTGGTGGGCCTTAAGCTTGCAAGTGCTGCACGATTGGCTACCCAAGGGGCATGTCCGTGATAGGCCATCATTAAATAATATATGATACAATAATCATAATTATTATTCCACTTGGCAAGTATTAACATCACACACGTAACCGAATGTGACGACCATCGGTTCATACCACCATAAGAAAGACATACAAAATAACATAAATCATAGTATAAATAGGAGTTAATGCACATCCAAAATTTGATATATCACCATAATACCGGGTTTAACAAAACACCGTAACATTATTACATATCCAATGTCATTGTTTGTAGAGCAATCAGATAACAAAATGTAGGCATAGCAAGCCCTTACATAATAATCACATAATTACAACATTTAGCAAAATAGCATTTGAGAAATTATACAGAAAACTCTTCAGCCTTCACCTTTGGTTTAATTGCATTACCTGCAGAGTCTGGAGGTGGGCGAGTATTTTTATACTCAATAGGCGAAATTAAAATCAAATTTAATGCTAAGTATAAAACTCATGATATTAACAATTTTTGTTAGAACGAAATTTATTTTAGAAACGAATTCAGAAAACATCTGTTTGCCCAATTCAAAAAATATTGGTTTGTCCGATGACGATAAAATCCAGAGTCATGATACCGAATGACATTCCTCCCAATGCTCATGGGGCAACAAGAAGCTTAGAAGGCTAGGAGCTTACCCATAATGCTCCACACCTATGTGTGTGCGCCAGATACCGATTATGTCCTTGATTGGTATCCAGATAAAATATGATAATTCTAGTCGGAACTATCTAGAAAATACACGTATCATAACTGATAAGTATGAAATCTATATCTATTTTATATGTCTTTAGTTTTTAGTTTTAATCAGCAAATTCCTATTTAGATTTAGTGATAATCCATCCGTCCCTGAGGTTCGACAACCCTTAAATACTTATCCTAGTACAATTACCTTGTACACTTGCAAAGGGTTTAATTATAAACGATCAAGTTTTTGGCGCCGTTGACGGGGATATTTTTATTTCTTATTTTTTATTTTAGGATGTTTTAGAGTATTTATTTTTATTTTTCTTTTGTTTTCTTTTAAGTGGGTTTTATCGCTTATTTTCTTTTAAAAGTATATGTCTGTTTTTAAAGAGATCAATTTCATGAAGAAAGTTCAAGTAATTAATTAAGTGATGAAAATGATTAAGTGAGTAATTTCTATTTTATTTTCATTATCTTAGATAATTGTGCTTATATTTTTAAATCACATTTCACACACTTGAAACTTGTAGGAATATAATTTTATGATTTATTACTTGTAATCTTAGTGGGATATCTTTAATTGAGCATATATTTTTAAAATCTTGGCAATTGAGTAATTTTTAATATTTTATGATAGATCTTTATGCTTAGCTTTTATTTGAAAAAAAAATGGGATAAGTGTGTATAGAAAAAAAAATGAATGAAAAAAAAATGAAAAAAAAAGTTGGAAAAAAATAGATTGAATGAAAAAAAATGATGAAAAAAAAATAAAGGTTTGTTTCTCTTTTTACTGAGTAACCGGACCTTGTGCCTAGGCAAGTATAAGGGATTGCGTTAAAAGGTGAAAAGTTGAGATAAATTCTTTTATAACTTACTTGGTTCTGTAGCCTTTATAGTTCGAGTTATTAAGCCTGAGGGGTGTTTCAACACCTAGTGCCTTGAGCCAACTGGATTAGGGACACTGGCCTAACGCTTGTTACATGAACTATTTAGAAAGCTTAATAGAACTAAGTATTGCACAAGTCATATTTTGATGTATATTATGCTCTTATTCCCTAAATTTAATTGAAATTTGAAGGCTATTACATGAAGGTTTATTATGAGATGTTAAGGATGAAATATTGTCATTGTTATATTTTTGAGTTAGTGAACTTTAATGAGCTTGGGTAATGGGTCACATAAGATATGCTTGTTAATAAAGAATGAAATTGTATGACTATAAAGTTTCTATACTTCATGTTTTTGAAATGTATATATCTAATTGCACAATTATTTCTAAGATGGGGTCATAGATTGGATTATTCCTTACTTGAAAGTGATTAGATCTTAATTGTTTACTTGTTTCAAGTATTTGTGGTTGGTTCTTTTTAAAAATAGTTATGTGTTTTTAAGAGAAGATTGTTTTTCAAATTTTTGTTTTCTTGTTTGTTTGTTTTATTTTTCTTAGGTTTTGATGTTTGTGGGTATCATTACTGCAAACCCTCACGAGACACAACTCGTCCAACTAGGGACACCTAGGGGTTTAAAGGCTTGTTGCATACGCTAAATGCAATCGTGATTCCCTACGAAAGTGGCTTTTATTTATTTTTTTTAGATTAGTTATTTTATTTTGTTTTTGTTTTGCTCGAGGACTAGCAAAATATAGGTTTGGGGGTATTTGATAAGTATGAAATCTATATCTATTTTATATGTCTTTTTACCTTATTTGCTAGTATAGATTAGGTTAATTTAGAGTTAGTTATGGTTTATTTAGATTAAGATAGATATTAGTATTTTAGTTTAATTATTAATAATTTTGTAGTTATTAGTTGTTTAGACATGTATTTAAATCAAGATAGAATTTTAGTTACTTTCTACATGTCTAAAGTATGGTATTTTATATTTTGTAGGTAAAGTGCGCTTATCGAGGTACTTGGACAATGTTTGAAATGATTAAAAATAGTCTTCACATGCTTTAAAGTGATTTGGACAACTTTTTGGAGTTATAAACAAGTTAGAAATTAATATGGACACGAAGGAAAGCTTAATGAACAGAATATGAACTATTCAGGAAAACTGTCCAAGATTGCAGAAACACTGTAGCCGATCAATCAGGCATGTAGAGCGATTGATCGGGATAACGTGAATTCAGACAAAAATACAATTCAAGCGATCGATCGGGAATGCATGGCGATCGATCGGCATAACGTGCAGTTTCCTAGTTTGACCCAAATTTCAATCCTTTTCATATTGGACTTCTTCCTACGGAACTTATGCCTATAAATAGACATATTTGGCTTAAAATTGGGGGATTCCAGTAGATTTTAGGAAGAGAAAAAGGAAGAAGAAGATGGAAGAGAATTCAAAGCTTCTAATGGAGATTCAAGTGCTTTCTTCTACAATGGAAGGCTAGACTTTTCTTTTACTTAGGAGTTGATGAAGCTATAGATAAGTTTCAGTTTCTTTTCTTTTTAATTTATATCTTAGTTGTGAATGATGACAATTGTATGATATGGATTTCCTTTTTAATGGAAGAGCTTTTCATGTTTATTCAAGTCTATGTTGATTATTGTCTTGTAGATGATAGATTGATATGGTTTTGATATTTGCATCAATTCTAATTTCTGTGATTTAGATGAGATGGTCATACAATAGTTTTAATGTTCAGATAATTAATGATTTAGATGAGTTATACTAAGATTAGACGGTCATGGCTATAGCTAGTTTAGTGTAGATGATTCGTGCTATTGTCGAAGATAGTTCATGCCATGGAAGTTAATTAATGATTCTTTTTGAAGTAATTCTAGCTTGTAGCTGAGAATACTTGTTCATATTCACACTAGATTTAGATTAAAAGTTAAGAAATTATTATGGTTCTATAGTTGATTCAATTTCCTAAGTAAATTCCATCAAATTAATCTCTTGCTTTTAAACTAGTTGATTTCTTTCTTTTGCTTAATTTAAGTTTAAGTTTGATTTAGTTTTTAATCAGCAAATTCCTATTTAGATTTAGTGATAATCTATCCGTCTCTGAGGTTCGACAACCCTTAAATACTTATCCTAGTACAATTACCTTATACACTTGTAAAGGGTTTAATTATAAACGATCAATAACACAATTCAATGTATGTAAAACATAGAACATGTATGACATTTTAAAAAAAATAAAACAAATAAGAAAAATTGAGTAAAAATGGGGCATAAAATTTTGACAATACGAGCAAAGTATAAGCCAGAGTTCTAGACACCCTACCTTAGGTTTGGGTAGAAATTTCGTGGTTGTAGAGACTGGAAAACTAACCCCACCACAGCGTCCAGCACAACCGATTTAGTTGAAAATGCCTTTGGAACGACACTATTTGAACTTAGAATGACTTAGAATAGAGTAAAGAAAGTTTGACAATTGGTAGAACTGAAATGACTAGAGTTAAAAAAAATAGAAGAATTTATAGAAGAAATGGGCCATGCGGTGCATGACTCATGTGCAACACGCATCATGCATAGGGCTGTCAATGGGTAGGGTATGGGTTGGGCAAGGCTTTACACATACCCATACCCTCTTTCATAAATTTTACCCATACACTACCCATTTGTTGTGCCCGGTGTAGGCACAATCGGTACACTGGAGTTCTACGCAGTGAAAGGGAAAGAACTGGGAAGAAAGGGAAAGGAAGTTCTGGAATTTCATAAAGCATAAACACAAAAGAGGAAGACGACCCCTTTATGGGGAGTCGCATCCCATACTGGGACTCGCACCCCACCTTGGGGATCATGCCACTAGTGGGCCCAGTTCACCCGTGGTCCACTAGTGCGCCAGTTACAAACCATCCATAACACAATAACAACCAACTACTAAACTAGCCTAATGACATAATTAAAGTACTGAAATAAGGAAAATACTAAGTCTAGTGCATTCGTGCACAACACTCCACCACGCTTCCACACACGCCTTGTCCTCAAGGCGACCACGAAGGATACTGGAGCAGAAACTCATCCTCAGACAACCACGTAGCGTCCTCAAGTGACTGGCCCTGCCAAGAGACTAAAACCTCCATGGTAATACGACCAGAGCGGCGTACACGGTGCTTATCCAGCAGTGCTGCAGGAATGGGGTCAACGAAGCCATAGGACCCATCAAGGGAAGAGGTGGAGCATCCATAGCCAGGGAGGGGTCACCAATGCAACGGCGCAGCCGGGAAACATGAAAAACCGGGTGGACCATCGACCCTGACGGCAGAGTGAGGCAATAAGCAACCGAACCAACGCGCTCTTTGACAACATAGGGCCCATGAAACCGTGGAGCAAGCTTAGAGTGGTCAGGCTAGAACAAGGAGGTCTGGCGCTGAGGAAGAACGAAGACATAAACCAAGTCCCCCACAGCAAACTCGCGCTCGGTGTGATGGCTATCATAAATCTGCTTCATTCGGTTCTGAGCCGCAGACAGGTTCACTTTAAGCTGGCGAAGAACCTCATCCCAAGTCTGGAGCATGTAGTCGACCTCTGCCTCTGATGACCGATGGGGCACATAGGACAACACAGTAGGAGGCGGCCTGCCATATAGAACCTCGAAAGAGTGAACCCGGCACGAGTGTGGTAGGCGGTGTTATAAGACGACTCTGCCCAAGGAAGAAGCTGAAGCCAACGTCGGGGCTGAGACATGGTGAAACAGCGCAAATACTTCTCCAAACATTGGTTCACGACCTCTATCTGACCATCCATCTGAGGGTGATATGCGGTGCTCACATGGAGAGAAGTGCCCTATAAATTGAAAAACTCCTGCCAAAACTGAGAGATGAAAACCCGGTCACAATCAGAAACTATAGTGCGGGGCATACCATGTAACTTGGCCACCTCGTGAACATAGAGTTCCGCCACCGACTTAGCTGTGTAAGGATGACCCAGAGCACAAAAATGGGCATATTTAGACAGCCGATCCACTACCACCATGATCACCGACTTGCCTTGAACCAACGGTAAGGCCTCCACAAAGTCCATCGAAACATCATCCCAAACCTGATCTGGAATGGGCAAAGGCTGAAGTAACCAGGCGGGAGAGGTGGTGGCTGATTTGGCACGCTGACAGACATCACAAGTGGCCACATAAGCAGTCAGTGCGCGACATATGCCCTTCCACAAGAAGCTCTGACTGACCCATTTATAAGTGCAAAGAGCACCCTCATGACCGGACAAGGGAGAGGTATGGAAGTGAGCGATGAGACGATGGCGCAGGTTGGTAACCGCTGTCACCCAAAGACGGTCCTTCCAGAAGAGAAGGCCATCCTTCTAGGCAAAGCCAGGGTGCACTGCTGGGTCAGTTTGGAGGCCCGCAATCATAGTGGAGGTCGGGAAATCATCACGGTACACCTTCTGTAACTCGTCAAGAAAAGGATAAACTGGACTGGAAATAAACAAACACAAACCTGGGCTGGTGCGGCGAGACAGTGCGTCGGCCACAGTGTTGTCATATCCCTTCTTGTAAACCACCTCATAGTCATAACCCAAGAGCTTATTGACCCACCGCTGCTGCGCGGGCGTGGACACCCGCTATTCGAGAAAATACTTGAGAGGCTGATGGTTAGTGAGAATGAGAAACCGGCAGCCAAGCAAATAAGGGCACAACTTGTCAACAGTGAGGACAATGGCGAGCATCTCTTTCTCGTAGACTGAGAGGGACAGGGAACGACCAGCCAAAGCCTTGCTGAAGTTGGCAATGGGATGCTCCTCCTGAAGTAGTACCACCCCGAGGCCAGCATCTGAAGCATCGGTCTCAACCACAAATGGACGGCTGAAATCAGGAAGTATCAAAACAGGGGCGGTCACCATAGCTTGCTTCAACTCCTCAAAGGCGGCTTGGGCAGTGTCGGACCAACAAAAGTTGCCTTTCTGTAACAGCTGAGTGAGTGGCCGAGCAATCTCGCCGTAGTGGTGAATAAAGTGCCGATAATAGCTAGTAAGGCCAAGGAAACCCCGCAGTGCCCGGGCGCAAGTAGGAGCCGGCCAAGACAGCATGGCGGTCACTTTAGAGGGATCCATAGCCACACCGTCGCGAGAGATGATATGACCCAAGTATTCAACCTATGGGCTGCCAAACAAACACTTTGAGCGTTTAAGAAACAATGAGTTAGCTTGCAGGATATTAAAGACAGACCTGAGATGCTCCAAATGGTCGCCCCATGACTTGCTATAGACCAGCATATCATTGAAGAATACCAACATGAAGCAGAGGAGGAAGGGCCGGAAGAGGTCATTCATAAGGCTCTGAAATGTGGAGGGTGCGTTCGTGAGGCCGAACGGCATAACCAAGAACTCAAAATGACCATCATGAGTACAGAAGGCGGTCTTATGCACATCGATTGGCTGCATACGGATCTGATGATAATCGGAACGAAGGTCAAGCTTACTGAATACAGTAGCACCAGCCAGCTCGTCCAACAGTTCCTCCACCACTGGAATAGGATATTTGTCCTTCACTGTGATAGCATTCAACGCCCGATAAACAACACAGAAGCGCCAAGTACCATCTTTCTTACGGACCATCAACATGGGGGAAGAAAAGGAGCTCGTACTAGGCCAAATGATACCCAAAGAAAGCATGTTCCCCATCAGACGCTCTATCTCAGCCTTCTAAATGTAGGGATAGCAATAGGGACAGACATTGGCTGGAGCAGCACTTGGCATAATAGGAATAGAGTGATCATGAGCCCTCACCGGAGGAAGGCCTTTTGGTTCATCAAACATTGTGCCATACGCTGCCAAGAGATCCAGAAGGTCCTGCGGCAAGTCATCCTGTACCACGTCCACTGACGCCCGCTGTTGGAGGAGGAGTCCTTATGATGTGAACCTGAAGAAGGATCCCGTTGCCTAAGCAGAAAGAAGCGTGCCAGGCTGAGAACCTTGGAGACATACCCGTTGGCCGTGCAATGCAAAATCCATCACCAGGTCCTTAAAGTTCCAGAGAATGTCCCCAAGCTCCTGAAGCCACTGCACCCCCAACACCATGTCCGCCCCCTTCGTTGGAAGTAAGAAGAGGTCGGTCACGAAGGTGTGGCCCTGAATGGAGAGTGCGGCCTGTGTACAGACGCATGAACTGCGGAGGTGCTTGCCATCACCAATCAATACATCAAAGGGCGTCAAGTCGGACACAAAGCAACCTAGCCGTTGCGCCACCTTGTCGTTGATGAAGTTGTGAGTAGACCCACTGTCAATCAGAATGGTGACCTATTGCCGCTTAAGATAACCCTGTACCCTCAAGTGATGACCCCTGAAATAGCATGCACAGAGATCTTCGGCAATGTATCAGCAGGGTACGAAGAATCAGGCCCATCTGTCACCCTTGTCTCCTCGTCGATCTCCTCCACTAAGAGACTACCTTTGATGGAACAACGTTGCCCCGGAACGAACTTCTCATTGCAACGAAAACAAAGTCCCTTTGCACGACATTCCTCCATTTGCACTGGAGTGAGACGGCGGACAATCGGGCCGGCCTGAGGGGGTGCTTGACCAATGCGGCCAGCCACCTGGTTGTTGGCTGGAGCGGCAAGAGGAGAGGCGGACACAGCAGCCCGAGGGAAAGGTCCGAGTCTGTCTCCGCGCCGCTGTCTAGCCAACTTCTCCTCCTCAATACGTGCATGGCGCACTACATCCCGCATGCTGGAACAGGGAAAATGGCGCATCTCCTCAGAAATCTCAGGCTTAAGCCCTCGCTTGAACGTACCCACCAGGGCGGCCACTGGCCAATCAAGGAGGCGACTAGCCACCTTCATGAACTCTGTGTAGTATGCGCGCATGGTGGACGTCTGGTGCAAGGAAGACCGCATCTCATTGAAGTCTTGAAAGTCATTAGGGCCGAACTAGATGCACAATTCATCAGAGAAGGCGGTCCAAGTTGGGTAGCGCACCTCCTTCTCAAAGCTCTGAAACCACACCAATGCATCCCCATCGAGGTGGAAAGCCACAATGCGTAGTCGTTCAGCCTCCGACTACATCCCTTGGTAGGCGAAAAACTTCTCCGCCTTGTACAGCCACTCTACAGGGTCGTCATCTCCATTATAACGCGGGAACTGTAGGTGGGCCAAACGGGATTCCGCCCCACCCAAAGGCGCTCCGCGATGTCCGGGATATTCCTCCCAGTCATCCTCCATCTCCTGGTACAGATTTTGGGGAGGCGGCACCATTGGGGCATTTTCCCGAACACCTGGTGTGCCTCGCGAATCCCAGGCCTGGCGCCTCCCTTCCATGGCCTGATCGATAGTGCCAAAGCGTACACCGTCCTGGGCAAATCGTGTCTCACTGTCTGCAGGCACTAAGAAGTCAGAGCGGAGAGATTCGGGAGCCTGGGATGGACCCCCCTTCTCCATGGGTGCTGGCGGCCTAGTCACCAGAGGGGGTGCGCGCTCAGCCTGAAGCTGGGCTACAGCCAATCCGATCACAGAAACGAGAGTCTCTTTCTCGGGCTGATTTTTTGGGGCCGTGGCAGTTTGCTTGCCTCGAGCCATGGCCGGGGATCATAAGAGCTTCGATACCAATGTTGTGCCCGGTATAGGCACAATCGGTACGCTGGAGTTCTATGCAGTGAAAGGGAAAGGAAGTTCTGGAATTTCATAAAGCATATACACAAAAGAGGAAGACGACCCCTTTATGGGGAGTCGCGCCCCACCTTGGGGATCGTGCCACTAGTGGGCCCAATTCACCCGTGGTCCACTAGTGCGCCAGTTACAAACCATCCATAACACAATAACAGCCAACTACCAAACTAGCCTAATGACATAATTAAAGTACTGAAATAAGGAACATACTAAGTCTAGTGCATTCGTGCACAACACCATTACCTATTTCTAGATTCTTTACCCATATCCTACCCATTATCCCTTACCCATCAGGTAAATGGGCAGGTAACAGGTAAACAACCAACCAATCAATAAATATAAAATAATAACAAATATATATGTTAAAAGTTTATCCAATGTACAAAAACTTCAATTCATCAACAACATTGCTATTGCCACTCTCAGCAAGATTGACACTTTCTCACATATTATTGCAAGTTGTAATCAATGAAAATAGCATATGACCAATAAGTTTCATTGATAAATCCAACATATTATTGCAAGCCAAAATAAACACTGCGGGATGTGCACAGATGAATGGAAACATACAATATCAAAATGAACTAGTATCTTCGCAGCAAAATAGATAGAATGAAAAAATAAATTAGATAATCAAAAGAACAAAAGAATTTTTCCAAATCTAACAATAGGCTACAATTGTTACAAATGAGAGTTGGAAGAAGAAGAAGAGAAATTTTGTTTGATATGTAAAATGTATGAGAGTTTAAAAAATGGGTTAGTGCTAATGTAGCATAATCAACCTTAATGAAAGCCAAAATCACAATGTCCCACATTAATGATAGCATAAGAAAACAGAGGATGAACAAAACTTGTCTAGACCTGACTCTATAAAACAATAAGCAATTATAACATTAGGCCATTTGAAAACTATAACAAAAAAATGTTGGAAGAAGAAGAAATGATGTTCGACATGTAGAACATACCTAGAAATTATTTAGCAGCAACGCAGCAGGGGTTGGGATCTTCAATCTCCGAGAGAAGTAGGGGGTGGAAGGAAAGTAGGTCAACGATAAATTGGAATTATGCATTCTCGGTACAATGGGCTCACATCAATGAGCCATTCAAAACAATATCACTCATGGATAGGTTTTATAGTGGGTCCCGCCCATGGGGTACACTTCCTGCGGTCACTACATACGGTTTGTAGATAGTTGCAATGGAATTGCTATGGTTTGTAGATAGTTGCGATGTATTGTAGTTAGTTGTGATGGAATTGTCATGCATGTTATGATTCCTATTGCATTGTTTCCTACATTGCCATCACAAGATGCATCACAATTCCATCGCAACCTCCACTAATCCATTGCATAAAATCGTCTCAATACCATTACAACTAACAATAACAATTATCACTATAAATATACATCGCCATATCAATCCCAAGATACAAATATACCATCAAATTACCATAGCATGATAAACAAGTCATTGAGCCCATACCTATAACACTGCCGAACAACCAAACATATTGAATCTCTTCTTGTCTATGTTGTCAACCACATTCCCCACGTTGTGTCTGAGTTGAGTGTACACCAACTTGCCCCAAGGTACATTTTCAAATGCTGTAAGTTTTGGGTCATCCATTACAACCCAGAACTTGTTCTCCACTGTACCCCCTGGCCATGGCATTACAGACACAACAAGCACATACATTAAAGCAAGCCTGAGCTTATTTTTTTGCCTTTGTTTTCTTGAAGGCCATGGCATCCCATATCTCCACATCATGGTCTACTTGACTATTAGGGAACATCTTTGTCATGCCCCGCCACACCCCCCTTGACCCAAACCCAGTCTATGAGAGTGGGACGTTGCGCAACACATGCAGAAGACTTAACTATCCTTGGATCTTATTAATAGAGTATACAGAACGTGCCCTTTGTGCAAAAGCAAATAGAGGAAGATAAAGAGATTAACTAACAATCTTAGTCTAACACAATACCCACATCATCTTTGTAATAACATGATCTCAAGCCTTAGGGCTACAACATATCAAAGTCATCATCAGCTAACCATAGTATAACATAAAGTCAAGTATGAGATTATCCTATCACATCATAAGTCTAAAATCACCCAACATATAGCCCCTCTCATGCCGTAAGTTCACCCCCATGCTCTACATAAAGTCCATTTAGAGCATCCGCATAACACAACATACAACCCCAAAACAATAACCACAAATAAAGAGGGGTGAGCTTTGTAAGATCCCTAAACTCTAACTAGTTTATTTAATGATTATTGTGTGGTTTGATGTAAATTTGGGTCAGTTTGACTTATTTTTTAATTTAATGTAGTTAACATTGATTTTAATTAAACCTTCTTCACTTTGATAGTTTTTATGTTAATAGAAGTCAATACAAATTTTTTTGGATTTTTTAACTATTTTCCCAAAAAGTTATGTGGCAAGACCCGCAGTGGGCCCCACATACGAAATTAGGATGATAGGTCTCAAATGACCCTAAAAATATCTTATGATTGTAATTAAATATTTTAAAATTTTTAGACATCAATTTGGGCTGAAAATAAGAAAGTTTTCTATTTTTAGTGTTAAATTCTATTTATACCCCACTTATTTGTTATGTCTACCCCAAAGCCTACTATAAATAGAATGGCACAACCACTTTCCCACTTGAGAAGGGCTGGAATCTGGAGCTTACGAGACCCTAATCCCCATTTCAAGAGAAGGAAATGTGATTAAGGTAAATATTAGCTTAATCTTCTACTAATTTCATTGGGTTTCTCCTAAACTTTCTAAATCTTTTCTTTTGCCAAGGATTAATCATGATTTCTACCCATAAAGCTTCTAATTTTAACTTCTATTTCAAACCCTTATGAAAGGAATTTTGTTTTTGAACTCAATAACTAGAACTAAAAGTTTTCAAGAGATTTAGGTATTTTAAGCAGATTTATGCTAGTATTAACAAAACCCTATTATGGGTAGGATTTTGAAAGTGTTGGAGCATCAATTTCAAGTCAAGAAACTTGTTGAAGGTAAGAGATTTCTTCCTAAATAGGTCTGTGTTTTTGGATTTGAGTTTGGTAAAGTTTCAAGTGGGTTTGCATTGAGTTATGCTTTAATGGTGGATTTAGGAAAGCTTAATCTTTCTTGTAATTTCTTGGTGTATTGGTGTATAAATAGCTAGATTTACTATTTCCTAAGCATTGATTTCATTATTATGATGTTTGGGAGTGAGATTTGAAGGTTTATGATGTTTATGTGCATTTTCGGTTTTGGGTTTGAAATGAAGAAGACGAACCAAAATTTATGTTCTGACAATCGAATGGCCAAGCAGACTGATCGAACGGTCAGGCTTTCGAACGGCCCTGCAAGGCGTTCGAATGGCCCAATGGCCTTGCAGGAAGTTCAAACGGCCCTACAGGGCATTCAAACGGCCCTGCAAGGCACTCGAACACCAACACTATAGATTTATGATTTTTGTTATCTTGCTCATTTTTCGTGTTTTTACTCTTAAATACCATTCCTTATTATTATGATGAGTGATATATGCTAGGTAAAGCTACTGGAATTGTATGAATTTGACGTTGATGAATGTTTAAGCATTAAGTGGATTTCATGTTGTTCAGTTAAGCTTGTTATAATTCCTTGTCTTGAATCCATGTTGATTGATTCCTCATATTTTAACTATGATTCCAGCAAGGTCATAGCATGAGAATGGATTTATATGTCTTCACATATTATGACTAAATTATAGGTGATTGATGGTGTCATGTCTAGCTTGAAGGGTGGTAATCAATGTGCTTATTTAAGTCTAGAGTGAGGTTGCACTTGATTCGAATTGTGTTTTTCATTAGTTTTCACTCATGATTTCAGTAAAGAGCCATGATTAAATGCCAAAGAGCATGTGTGTAGTATGTTGATGGGTTGTTTATAAGGCATGTTTGTATGCTTAGAATTGAATACTTCTACCATGAACACACACATGTAGGGGATAAGTGTTAGCCCCTTAACTTGACGGATGCGGAAAGGGGGCGGCTACCCCCATACTTGGCAGTGGATAGCCAAGTTTTGCTAGGCAGCGGACAGCCTAGGCAACCCTTGGGCACAGACGGATGCTGGGACAGCGCGGGTAATGTTCCGGATAAGCTACTCGCCTTGCGGAGTAAGCTGGGTAGGAGTCCTTGCGCGGGCTGGACTCTAGCAGCGAAGCTGGGCGCTGCTTGGGCTTATGGGAGGACTCCTAAGGTGGATAGGATTCAGTTTATGCTGGCTGGCTGCACTCCTAGTGGGAGTAGGAGACCGAGCAGCAGGTTCCTAGTATGGACAGGACTCGCACAGGCAGGCTGGTCACACTCCTAGGACGGATGGGAGTTGGAGTGGCTGGTTTCCTAGGATCGGCTGACTCTTGGAGGCAGCATGGCGATGGACTTCTAGCGGAGGACGGACTCTTGAAGGCTTCCTAAACTATGCAGGGGCGGAATGGCTTTGGGCTGAGAGTTGGACAGGGTGAGGACTCTTGTATTGGGTGGGTTTTGTACTTCTAATGGCACTAGGACAGCCAGCCTAAGGCTGTGTCTATATAAAGGGATGAGAGGGGCGGCCATGGGATGAGCATGATCTGATTTCTTCCTGCACAGTGAACCAGGGAGCAAGAGAAGAGAGTTCTCAGCCTGGTTGTTCAGCTCTGCCCTCTCCCTACATTGTATTTCAGCGGACAAAAATATAGCTTGGGCGGAGACCCTTGCACCAGGTCGGAATGTGTTGCTATTTTGCTTGTTTTTCCCTTGTGCATACTAGTGGGAAGGGAAGAGAGTGGCTGCTGGCTGCGCGGTGTAGTCAAGCCATCACGAGTGTGAACGCTAGGCAAAGCTTCGTGCCCATGACAATAAGTATGGTGAAGGTTGATATTATGATTAGAAATTATGCATGTATTGCTGATGAGAGCACGTTTCATAAATTAGGATTCATGCATATATTGCACACGTATATACCATGTTGCATGCATCATGAAATAGATTTACGAATAATGCTTTATTGAGATTAGCCGTGGTTGATTGATTAGATGCAACTCTGTGACATTGCTTGCTGGGTTAATCAATCATTGGTTCATCGAAAATTTATTGGTCTGAAAGGACAAGATTTCGATTTGAGTTCCTGATTGGAATATGGATCCTCCCTGAGTTGAGTTGATTGGAATGCGGTTGAGATTTCTTGATAGAGTCATTTGGACCCTGAGAATCCAAAGTGGTATGCCTTTGTGCACCGGCTACCACATGTTCTACGTTTCCCCTGTAGAAATTGGACTCTCCACCACAAGAGATGTCTAGAGTGAACACACTACTTTAGGTCTTTGTGAGAAGATTGGACATTCCCGGCTAGGACTGTCCAGGGTGAGCAAACTGCTACAGGTTTCTATAAGGAAAGTGGACCTTCCTTTTTTATTGTCCAGAGCGAGCAGAGGGGATGACTACCCCAAACACCCTAGGTCTCCATAAGGAAGTCGAACTATGTCCAGAGCGGGCAATGCCCTAGGTTTCCATTTAAAAAATTGAACTACGTCCAGAGTGGGTGGTATGATTGTATTTCTCTCCATGATGGGGACATTCACCATTGTTGATGATGCATGTGCATGGGATAACATTATGCCTAGGTTACACAGGTTGTGTAGGGATAATTGATATTATGTGACACATGTGAATATGATTTATTATGCATAATTTGGTAGTGTAATTGAGATACTTGTCATGTAGGGTGAATAATTTATGGATGAACGAGAATTGGATATGCATGATGTGATTATGTAACGTCCGAGAATTTTCTAAATTCCTGAAGTTGTACACGGGGAAATTAGGGTGTAGGACCCCTTGATCTTCTCATAGAAATAACTTGATTATCAGTTGGAAGTTGTGGCCGAATCATACATAGATGGAAAACAGACAGAAAGATCTTTGAAAAACCACTAAGAATGCGCAAATTGGAGTCCGGATGAGGGAGTTACGATTATTTAAAGTTGAACATATCGTATAGGGCCCATTTACCCGATTTAAATGTGCAACTGAGCCGTTTAAGTTATTTTGTGGGCCCAACTATTTACTATTCCGAAATTGTGTTTTTGGGGCCTAATTTCTCATGGGATTAGGACTCCTAATCCCGTGCCTATAAAAAAAATTAATTAGGGCTTTTTGGGGGGGGAGTTTTTGGATGGTGAAGGAAATGAAGGAATTTTCTAGTGAAATTCCAGCAAGATTCTGGCAAAGTGTTGGCAACAGTGGATCGACAACAAATTGATAGTTGAGGTAGGATACAAGTCAAACTGAATAGGTTTTTTTGTTGATTAAATTTGAATGCATGTTTTCTGCAACTACTCTTTTAGTAGTTTTAATTAACCATTACGATTGCAATTATAAATCTGTAGAACATAATAGTGAATTTAAATTTGCTGGCCAGTTCTTTCTGGGCGGAAGCCGACCATCACCGGCCGGACTCAGGGCCAAGGTGGTCGGAGTCATCACTGAGCACCGGGCCAACAAGTCCCGGCCCTACATCCAGCTAAGGCGGCGATTAAAACTGCCAGTAGAAACTGTTGTGGGAGAGTTGGGAAAGGACAGGTCTTTCGGGCACCGTGCAGAGGAGAATTAGCCACCCACCACCGGCGGGGCCAGCGCCGTTGGAATCGCTGCACGTCGGCAATTCACCCCGGGCTGGCTTTGTGGCTGGTGTTACACCAGCGGCAGCCAGTAGACACGGCCACGTAGAGGGATCTAGATCCAGATCTAGGCGCCGCCAGGCGGAGCACAGGATTATGGGCTTCCGCCTCGGCAGCCCTAGCGTGGGCGACTCTGCCCGTGCAGGAAAGCCGGACCGGCAGTAGTAGACGCACAGTCCAGTCATTGCCCATGGCCCTGTGAGCATCTCCACGAGGAAGACGACCCGCAGGTGGGTCAGTGAGTCTGGCCTGATGTCGAGCCAAACCGCTGACCCGGCTTGGGTTGGTTTAAAAAAAAAAGAAAAAATAGAAAGAAGGAAAGGAGGTAAAAATGTCAAAAATATTCTAGAAAAATACTCAAGGACCCCAAGAAGTATGGGAGTATTCTAACCAAGTTTGAGGCCCGGGAAAAATCCAGAGTCACTAAAATGACCTTTTTACCCCTGGTAGTTAAATCATCGTGTGAAAACCATTTACCCGACAGGGGCTCCGGTTCAGGGGCCTATGAGTTGGGTTAAAAATTTAGAAAATTCTCAGTAAGATTTTAATGAGTAATTTAATTATAGACCAAATCTCATAGTGAGAAAAAATCCCAGTGAGAGGTTAATTGACCATTTTGCCCTTAGGGTTCAAGACCCCGTCACATGCCAAGAAAATTACACAGAGTTCATGAAGTCAAGTAGTATGCTTGAGTTCAATTTTGGACTTGTTTGATGTCATTAAGGCCTTAAACCAAAAAACAAAAATACCCCTTTGAGTGGACCCGCTGACATTCATACGAATGGAAGCGTGAGTCGGTCTGAGAGTGGAGCCTTGTGAGAGGTCAATGACTTAAATCAATAGAGGGGCATTAAAATGACTAGAATGATCCAAGGAGGGTATCATACCCTAGGTGGTAAAATTACCCTGATGCCCTTAAGGGCAATATATTCTATTTTTGTCGAAATTGATGACCTAGTGAATCAAGAGTTAGGGTACCCTATAAATGACTTCACAAGGAAGGAGCATGACTAGTAACTGACATGAAGACCTTGTCGGGTCGTAGTGTCATGAGAAATAAGGGGTAGAACCCTAATTCTCAGGCTTAAAGCAGTGTATTTTACGTGTTTGCAACCGAGTGCATCGATCGACTAGAGTGTCATATATGTACCTCACAGGATGCGCTAGAGTTGTTTACACTCTTGGGCTTGAACTAGCTGAGCCCTAGCCTTGCAAATGAGTGCAACAGGCCTTTATTCATTATTTATGCATTGGTGTGAATGCATATTATTTATGTTGATTATGCTGATGCATGCTTTTATTATTGATGCATTGATTTATATCGGTAATTTAAGATTAATGAAGTTTAATCAAGAGACATGGGTTGTCGTTGGATTGTGGGGAGAACACCTAATCAAAATAATGACTAAAATACCCTCTTTAGGGTTGTGAACAGTTCATGGAGTGAACAGGGCCCTTACATAAAATCTTACCTTGTTTAATGAACCGAGGGTGATTTTGGGATGTTCTTCAAGTCATAGCTCAGTGGATGAGCTATTTAGTGGGCTGATTCAAGGTGAAGAGGACCCAAATGGTTTAGTGGATACTTAACTGGATAGAAATAATCTAGTCTAAGTTTCAGATGTTTGGGGGAGTCAATGATCATAAGGACCTGAGGCTTCTATGGATACATTAGTAATGTCTTATAAGACATTTTCTCCCAAAGTTGGGATGGTGGAGATTGCAATATGCTTATTCATCACCACGATGGTTTGGGTATTGACCAAAGGGTCTTTACCGCATGTCTCCTGCAGGTCTTCCCAGGACTATTTAGTACGTACGAAAAGCGATGTTATATATGCATCATGGAAGGCTTGTATTTCTCGCCAATATGTGTGATAAGTATGAAATATATATCTATTTTATATGCCTTTTTACCTTATTTGCTAGTATAGATTAGGTTAATTTAGAGTTAGTTATAGTTTATTTAGATTAAGATAGATATTAGTATTTTAGTTTAATTATTAATAATTTTATAGTTATTAGTAGTTTATATATGTATTTGAACAAAGTTGGGATTTTAATTATATTGTACACGTCTAAAGGATGATATTTTATATTTTGTAGGTAAAGTGCGCTGATCGAGGTACTTGGATGATGTTTAAAATAATTAAAAATAGTTTTGACATGCTTTAAAGTGCTTTGGACAATGTTGGGAGTTATAAACAAGTTCGAAATTAATATGGACATGAAGAAAAGCTTAATGAACAGAATATGGACTGTCTAGAAAAACTGTCCAAATTGCAGAAACATTGTAGCCGTTCAAACGGGGTCACTTACCGTTCAATCGGGATAACGTGATTTTGAAGCAAAACTCAGTTCAAGTGTTCGAACGGGCATGCAGGGCGTTCGAACGGCATAACGTGCAGTTTCCTAGTTTTAGCCAATTTTTAATCTTTTTCATATTGGACTTCTTCCTATGGATCTTATGCCTATAAAAAGACATATTTGGCTTGAAACCAGAGGATTCCAGGAGATTTTATGAAGAGAAAAAGGAAGAAGTAGATGGAAGAGAACTCAAAGCTTTCAATGGAAATTCAAGTGCTTTCTTCTACAATGGAAGGCTAAACTTTTCTTTTACTTAGGAGTTGATGAAGCTATAGATAAGTTTCAGTTTCTTTTCTTTTTAATTTAGATCTCAGTTGTGAAGGATGACAATTGTATGATATGGATTTCCTTTTTAATGGAAGAGCTTTTCATGTTTATTCAAATCTATGTTGATTTATTGTCTTGTAGTTGATAGATTGATGTGGTTTTGATATTTGTATTGATTCTAATTTCTATGATTTAGATGAGATGGTCATACAATAGTTTTAATGTTCAGATAATTAATAACTTGGATGAGTTATACTAAGATTAGATGGGTCATGCCTATAATTAGTTTAGTGTAGATGATTCGTGCTATTGTCAAAGATAGTTCATGCCATGGAATTTAATTAATGATTCTTTCTAAAGTAATTCTAGCTTGTAGCTGAGAATACTTATTCATATTCACACTAGATTTAGGTTAAAAGTTAAGGAATTGTTATGGTTCTATAGTGGATTCAATTTCCTAAGTAAATTCCATCATATTAATCTCTTGTTTTTAAACTAGTTGATTTCTTTCCTTTACTTAATTAAAGTTTAAGTTTGTTTTAGTTTTCAATCAGCAAATTTTTCTTTAGATTTAGTAATAATTCATCCATCCCTGAGGTTCGACAACCCTTAAATACTTATCCTAGTACAATTACCTTGTACACTTGCAAAGGGTTTTAATTATAAACGATCAATGTGTCCATGAGCACAGTTGGGATCCTATTCTCTAGATTCGTGTCAGGCTATTGAGAGCCTTGTTTGAGATACTTGCATGCAGGATAATTACTTATAAGTAAGTATGTTTATGGTAAGGGAAGTTGTAACGACTCTAAATTCTCGGTAAAATTTTATGTCTATAAAAAAAATGATTTTGGAGTTTTTTTAATATTTTAGAGATTTTTATGAGATAATATTTTAGAAGAGTATGGTAGAGCTTGTGGAGACGAGCGTAACGAGTCTTAAAACGCGTAAATCAGAGGTCGGGAACAAAAGTTATGACCTCGGGAAACGTGTTCAACCGGCAGGACCCACTTTTGAAATTTAGGCAAAATGGTTCTTTAGTAGTCTTGTATCGTAGGGCTTATGAATATGAACTCAACGGTACCAAGAACGCGCAAATCGGAGTTCGGGATAGGAAGTTACGATTTTTAGAATTTTTAGAAATTAAAATAAATAATAAAAATAAAGTATTTTCGGCGGCTCGGCGCGGAGCGGTGCAGCGCGCGGCATATGTCGTGCGGCATGCACTGAATGCGCAACGAACGCTCGACGGGCGCGCGTTCGCGGTGACGAAGGCGCGTTTGTCACGCGCGCCCACAGCTCGCGGCGGCGCCAGTGGGCGCCGCCCGTTTTTGTGGTGGCGCCGGTGGTGCCCACCGGTTCCAGCGGCGGCGCTCGCCGGAAAACGCCTCCTCCTCCCCTATTTAAACCATTCCAGCCAGTTTTTTTTCTACAGATTTCCCCTCTCACTGTTTTCTTCATTTCTGACCCATTTTAAGTCCGATTTTCACGTTCCAAGACCCATTTCCTACTAATTCAAGGGTGCTCTACACACCGGAAGCGTTTTTTTTCTCAAGGCGACCCCTCTAAGACCTCAAAAAATGTGCCTCTTCCCTAATCTTCCCCTTTCTTCTTTTTGCTGTTTCTGAGTCATTTCAAGCCCTATTCTACCCGTTCAAAAGGCATTCTCTACTAAAGCGAACATGTTGAACACTGTGGTGGGGTTATTTTCATCTTCTGGAGTCTTTATATTGACGAATTTTATATTCAAGGCTAAGGTAGGGTGTCTTAAACTCTAAATAACTGCTTTGCTGATTTGAGTCAATCTTTCTTGAAGTATTTGATTCAAATATGAGTATGATACTTGTTTTAACCGATGAATGGATTTTCTCTTGAATTATGTGATAATTTTGCTACGTATTTTGATGTGAATTGATTTCGTACGCACCACATAGTGTTGTGGTTTCGTACACTATTTTGATGCCTACCGAGAAAATAATCGGCTAGTGGCGCGCATAGGGTGGAGCATCATGGGGAAACTCCTTCCCTTAGTGGCCTCCGTTGTCCCATGAGCGCGGAGGTAGGCCATTGGGTATCGCGGCTTGTGGATTTGATGGATTTGTTTGATTTAATTTTAAAGATGTTTTTGCTTAGCATTTCTTTTAGATTTTAAACAAACCTACTGAGTATAAATATACTCACGCACCCCCAGACCTTGCAGATGTTGCGACGATGGAGGAAAGGAAAGAAGAAAAGTTTTTCAAGTAGTCATGTGTTTTCTACATAATGTAATTATATATGTGACTGACGTGTAAAGACATGATGTGCCAGGATAATCATGTTTTTATAACTACTGGCTCCATGTACAGTAAATTTTGGTATGTATATTAAACTTATGTTATAAACTTTTTGTCAATATGTTTTTTTTTTTCTTGGCTGTGCAATTACTCCGACGTATTCTACTTTGAGCATACGATTGTTTCACGATTAACGCCCGTCAGTCCGGTTCGTGTGTACTAATTACACACGTCGGACATGATCATTAATATTATATTATCCTAAATGGGCGGGCGTTACAGAAGTAATCAGAAATGGGATATTATGTGATATGTAGATCTGATAGACCACATTGATATGCAGTGGTTGTTTTTTGATTTACCATTCCGTATTCAAAACCTTACTGGGTTTATACTCACCTCATTTTCTCTATTTTTTATGTTTTGGGGCTGCAGGTTGTGACATGCAGATGATCAAGTCCCTCTTTATGAGGCACATGTGGATGATGATCGAGTGTAGGCGTGGGAGCCTAGCGATCTTCCTTTCTTTTCTGATTTATTCTACTGCTTTTCTAGGACTTTATGTTTGGTTGACTTTGCCCCATACTCTTTTAGCCATTGTGGCTTTGGATTGTTTATGGCATTATGACTTAAGCCATATTTGTCAGCTTAGTGTTGTAAGATTGTGGGTTGAGACTTGAGGCCTAATTTAGATTTATTGTCCTTTATATTTTACTTATTTTTCTTGCATAAAGATTTAAAGGTGCGCAACTCCGTGAGTGATTATACCCGCTAGAGGGGTTAAGTCTTCCGCAATTCAATACTTCATCGCCCCCGTGTGCTTTGACCGTCCCTTGGACCGGGTTCGGCTCGGGTAAGGCAGGCGCCGGGGCGTGACAAGCTTAGCTCAGTAAGTGTTTTGAAACGGAATATAAACTCATGAAAATACCACATGTATTTTTTAATCTAAGCATGCATCACTTATCCATTTTCTACGCATGTGCATCAAGAGATAAATCACATTCCATATACACATTCATGTCACCTATGCATCATGAGATAAATCACATTCCATATACACATATTCACACCACCTGTACATCATGAGATAAATCACTTCCCATACACATATTCACACCACCTATGCATTATGAGATAAATCACATTCCATACACACTCACAATACATCATAGGTTCATTCATAATTCATAACACATATGAACACATTGTGCAAACATTTAGGTTTCATGGTTATATCATATCCTGCATGAAACAAGTATCAATATTCACATTCACCTTGCATAATCAAGTGTATAAAACCACATTACATCCTCCATGTTCACATATAATCATGCCATATGCATCATGTGTAACATAAGCATCATTGTCCCTACACAAGTTGTGTCAATGAGGGTTATAATCCATACATATACGTAAATCATCTGGTGAATGTCTCACAATTGAGAAAAATAATCATGTTTATCCTGGGTGAAGAACAAGTAGACCTGCTGTCATGGGACAATCCCTAATTGGGAAGTCTGAATACCTAGAAAGGAAAACTAGAACAGTTTGGGTAAGTTCTTGTTACGACCCAGATTTTTAAAAGCCTTTCTAAAATTGCATGAATGGTAGTCCTAAATTTTTTTCTTTTTTTTGCAAAACAAACCATTCAATTAAATATCTAGGTCATGATAACTGGGGTTCACAAATACGATTATAAAATTATATGATATTATTACATGTCTCAAAATTCACTAAGAATAGCTCATCCATCTAAGTACAAGTTCGTCAACCGTCTGAAAATAAATAACTAAGTTGACTCTCACGCTATTGAAACAGTTACGTATCGAAGTTATAGAAACGCAAAAACTTCTTGTGCTTGCCTATTTTGTCTTGTCGTCGCCTAGAGAATTTGCAACTAACCAAACCAAACAACCACAACAATAGCAATGGAATCTCTCCACCTTCAAGAGAAGAGTTTCCGTAAGGACAAGATTTTATTAATGTTTTTTGGATCAGGCCAACATCACCCGATATTAGTTGCCTACGTAATCATCAAACAACATCTCCAATGTTTCCAACAAGTAGGATCCAGACGTAGTTCTGCCTAAAAACTACACTATACTAAGAAGCATAGCATCACACATGCAATGCTTAAGTATTTTTAAAGAGACCTACATTTTATGCAAGCCCTTTAATCATTCTACTTGTCTAATTAACAAGCAATAACAAACAATGTAATTAATTATCTCACACCCTTGTTCGATAATTAATACTAACAAATATGTATTCACTCAAAGACAACTCGCCCCTAGACAAATCTCCAAACATAGGACTCTAACATGCAGAACATCAATATACAGTGGCACATGTAAAGTAATATACGGAGCATTGAATATAACATAGCTCAGAAACATGGGCTGATCTTTAACCAATAAAGACCAACACAATTCATAAAACAATGGACACCATTCAGGAAACAATGCACTAATTGTTACATGAAAACTACTAACTCCCGCTCAAAGGAGTAATTGTATGCTAACAGAAATCATAGCATCTCTAGAGATCCACTTGGATCAGCCATGGGCCTAGAGATGTAGGTATTAACTCTGCTCATGGACACACTGGCCGGAGGTAGATGAGCCTTCCATGATGCTCAAAAACTTGGTTTGCACATTTGCAGGGATCCATCGTCCCGAAGAAATGGAGACCACAAAGGTCTGAAAGATTACCGCCATGGCTATTATTAGAAATCCTAGCATCTCTAGAGATCCACTTGGATTCGCCATGGGCCTAGAGATGTAGGTACCAGCTCTGCTCATTGACACACTGGCCGGAGGTAGATGAGCCTTCCATGATGCTCAAAAACTTGGTTTGCGCATTTGCAAAGAAGCATCGTCCCGAAGAAACGGAGACCACGAAGGTATGAAAGATTACCGTCATGGCTATTATCAGAAATCCTAGCATGTCTAGAGATCCATTTGGATCCTCCATGGGCCTAGAGATGTAAGTACCAGCTCTGCTCATGGACACACTGGCTGGAGGTAGGTGAGCCTTCCATGATGCTCAAAAATCTGGTTTGCGCATTTGCAGGGATCTATCGTCCCAAAGAAACAGAGACCACAAAGGCCTAAATATCCGCCATGGCTATTACCATGAGCTTAAACTTTGACTCGAAGAATATCCCATCACCACCCTCAGTTCATTAACCGAGGTAAAATTCTATGTCAAGGCCTCCTTCACTCCATGAACTTGTCCCAACCCCAAAGAGGGTATTTTAGTCATTATCTTGATTAGGTGTTCTTTCCCCAATCCAAAGCAACCCAAATCTCTTGATTAGTCTTTATTAACCTTAATTTATTGATATAACTTAACACAACAATAATAAATGTAAGCATCAGAATAATCAACATGATAAGGACTCGGACTCATGCTAAGATGAACTGACCAATTCAATATTATAAAGAAAAGGATTTGGGGCTGATATGCATAACTCATGTTAGCCACCTAACATGACAAGGTTAGGCTGAAATAACCATCAACATTCACCCTAATGTATATCACAATCAAGGCTAAAATTCAAGGACAAATTATCCTGAATTTCAAAGGCATCTTAGGTTGAAATTCAGAGACTTAATAAACATGAATATATCATGAACTAAGGCTCAAAAGTTAAGGATTCAATCAGCAAGATTATAACCTAAATCAAAGCTAAGAATCAAGTATTAGGTAGTCAATAATGCAACCTAAACTAGGGCTAAAAGTTAGATATTCTCTCAGCATGATTATAACATAAATCAAAGCTGAGAATTTGGTATTACTTTGGCCATAATAGAGCCTAAAACAGGGCTACAAAATAGGGATCTAAGTAAGCAAAAGCAGAGCCTAAACCAAGGCTTCAAACAAGGGATTTGATTAGCCAAAGTATGGCCTAAACTAAGGCCACAAATCAAGGATTAAATTGCCCAAAGTATGTCCTAAAGAAAGGCCACAAATCAGGAATTAAATTAGCCAAAGTATAGCCTAAAGTCAGGCCATGAATCAAGGATTAAATTGGCCAAAGTATGGCCTAAAGTTAGGCTACAAATCAGGGATTAAATTGACCAAAGTATGGCCGAAAGTATATCCATGAATTAGGGATTAAATTGGCCAAAGTATGGCCTAAACTAAAGCCAAGAATCAGGGATTAAGTTGGCCAAAGTATGGCCTAAAGTAAGGCCACGAATCAGGGATTAAATTAGACAAAGTATGGCCTAAAGTAAGGCCATGAATCAGGGATTAAGTTGGCCAAAGCATGGCCTAAAGTAAGGCCACGAATCAGGGATTAAGTTTAGCAGAGCTTATGCCCAAATTATGGATAATAAACATGGATAGAAACAGAATCATTCATGCCTAACATAGGGCTAGGATAATCTATTTGACAAAAATTAGAATCATGCATGCACAATTCAGCCATATAAACATGAGATAAAATCACAATCATTCAAAACAAGTAGAGGCTAATTCATGACATCAAAAACCCCCTTTGAACCAGGCTGAACTACGGCTGAATTATATCTATCAAAACCTCATGCTTAAGGGTGTAAAGAGAAGCACCTACTTGTACCAACTTGTCCCCAAAGCTCCTAGCCCTTACTCCTATGCTTCTAAGCCTTGAATTAAATCCAAAGATGGCTGCTTTGTGCCTTCTAAAGCTGCTAGCTATGGAGGTCCTTGCTGAGAGAAGGAAGAGGGGAGAAGAGACAGAGAAGAAGGAGGCTGAACTCCAATCAATCCCCCTCTTTTTTTCTTATATAAGGCTTCCCCTCTTCAAACTCTTGGGTGCCCTCCTCCTCTAGGACTCTCCATTAATTACAATCCCGGAATTACAATCCCTAACCCATTAATAATAAGAAACCAACCTACATACATGCTCAAAATAGTCCCAAAAGAATTCTAACCCAACTAGATGTATAGTTGATCCCTCCTACTACGTTTAGGATTTCTAATTCCTAGTACGTTTAGGACTCTTAACTCCTACTACGTTTAGGATTCCTAACACCTAGCACAAGTAAGACTTCCAACTCCAAGCACAATTAGGACATCCAACTCCAAGCACGAGTAGGATATCTAACTCCAAGCACGAGTAGGACATCTAATTCGGGTAAATGGGCCCAGTGCGATAAGCTCAACTTCGAATAGTCGTATCTCCCTCATCCAAACTTCGATTCGCACGTTCTTGGTGGCGTTTCAAAGTTCTTTCAGTCTACATTCCAACTATATAAGTCTCAGCTATCATTACTAACTTATGATCAAGTTATTCCCATAAAAAGTCAAGGAGTCCAACACCTTAATCTGCACATGGTCGACTTCAAAAATTTAGAAAAATCCTGGACGTTAGAGTTCTATAACTGGGAAAGTACCCCTTGGTAAGCCAGTGCATATGAACAAACAAGCCTGGAATCTCCTGTCCAGATAACACATCAATTTAACTCATTAAAGCAAATCCGCTCTTCTCACCTGGGGAGGAAACCCATCCTCAAAGGGGCATAAAACTCCATCCTTTCGGACGTAAAACTAATTCAATAAACCTCCAATGCAACTAATCCAAAAAACTACGGCATCCAATTAATTAATCACGGTTAAACTTGAATAACCTTCACTTACAAATCATTCTTATGATTCATTCAACATGGTCCATACATGAGCAAATGTTAAATGAATGCAAGCATAGGTAAATATACTCTAATCAGTCCTAATATGCATGAACCATGGTATATTTGTGACAAATAGAATCACATAAGCATAAGCAGGGCTATACATACATGGTAGTGTTCATATTTGAGCAAAAACATGTGGAACATGGTTCATCTATAATTAATGTGACATGTGCTAGTATCCATAATTCACCATGGTCATAACCTATTGGAATCATGGAGTAAATGCAAGGAAATCATTGAAAATACGAATTTAAAACAAGTAGAGCAACATGCAAAACCTAGACAAGTATAGTCATCTTTATGTTTAAGCTAAATCACATCCAAGGAAGGCTCATATTCAATTAAGGTCACAATTATAAGTATTCATAACTTATCCTAACCATAGAGAATTAGAATCATGAAAAAAGAACAAGAAATGGCCGAAAATCCATAAAAATAGTCATTTTTACAACAAACTGCTGTTTGGCCATTCGAACAGTCCTGCAGCCCGTTCAAACACCTGGTTGTTTGAATGGCTAGACATCCCGTTCAAATGCATGGCCATTCAAACGGTCTGTTAGTATATTCAAACACTCATAATAGTGTCACGCCCTGAGTTTTTCAAACCATTTTCCACGAATTTCATGAAAATGTTTTGCAATATAACAGTTGTAATTTATGAAAATTGATGAAAACGAAAACTTGTGAAAACATTTTATATTTCTCACATCATCAATTTAAAACTACACAATTTGAATTTTTCTTTCAAATCATCAAAATACATTGACTAATCATCCCGGGCATGAGATCAAACAAACACATATAAAATCTCGAGTGTCGTGGCCATGGGCTTAAATACGCATCACCCAGGCATAGCCTAGTACAAGTCCGATAATAGTCCAAATCTAAACGGTCCATATACAAGTTCAAAATAATACATGCATAAGCTCTCAACTCGCCCAATCCATGTATGCTAAAAATACTACCACAAGTTGTGGCATAACTAAACAAAAGAAACTGAACAGTAAAAATTTGACCTGAAGTTCGTAAGTCTGTCCTCTCCTCAAATCGCTAAGTCCCGCCTACAAAGCTCTCATTCTAGGACCTGCAAAAGTCACTGAAGTATCTAAAATTAAGGAGAGGGAAAATGAGTATTTTCATACTCAGTAGAAAATACCCAATAGGGGAGTTCTACATAGTAAACTTGTAAGTCCATATGTAGCTGCTTTCATGAAACATAGCATGAAGCAGTAAAACATGAACAATCATGATCTCTCAAATTATGATGCTCATAACATACACATGTTATGAACTCATGTTCATCCCATCTTACCACACCATCCATAAATACTTACACTTACATTCTTACTAATATTGTATTACTCAGCACATACACTTACAATCTTGCTCAACACATACACTTACAATAGACAACTAGAGCTCATTATCAAGCTAATCAGCTCCAACGTCAATGGAAAGGAATGGCACTGGGGCCTCACCTTAACCTCCGAGGAGTACTAGACACAATGGACTTTTCTGAAGGCAAGGCACACTTATGCTCATGGGGCATAGGATCAAACAGGTAATAGTAGTTCCATGATACCACTTACCTGAGCGCGAAAACATAAACATCCACACTTTAGGGGTCGTATAGTGCCGACTCAGGACAGAATCATACTATGCCACTTTTGGGAAAGAATCTTAGAGTGTCACTCTTGGGCAGAATCATATAGTGCCACTCTTGGGCAGAATCATATTGCGCTCTTAATAGAGCATCAAACATCTGAGCTTAATACAGCACACGAAAAAAAATTAAAAATATGCATCATTCTCAACAGAGCATTAGACATCTAGGCATAAATACAACATACAGACAACATCCCACAGGATACCGACTATTGCTAGACATGAGAAATGCTCAGCCGATTAATCACCGACTAGCTCAACCATGGAACTTAATCTATCGGACTTCTAAAGTCTCAAACTCACAAGGTTAGCATTTTAGTTTTACTTAACATTCTAGTTTGAATTAAACACTTTATGCTCATGTAATTTTCCTCTAAAATTATACTATCATACAGTCTTCCAGCAAGCTTGAAACTAAGTCTGTCTACCCATTGAACCCTAAAGCTTTCCGCTCATTGCATTAAAGCCCGATCCAATCCAAACTAACTATAGCCCATCAAGCATACACATATCGATGCTATTGATATAATCATCCACCATTCTACATGTCAATCCACATGCATCCAACCCAGCACTACTCACAATTATAGCACATCCAACATATGCATAAACCATTGCATAGGCATACAGATAAATTATCTTACTAGCATGCAAATAATTGCCCTACAAACATGTACAATCCATCATTCGTTGAGCAGATAAACATGTCATCTAATTAGCATTCACATAAGCTAATATCATACCATTACACACGATATCCATAGCATTACGCATCACAAAGCATGTAATTGCATTGGCTCTAGCATGCATTCTAACATACAAAGCACGCTATGATGGAATTACAAGTTCAAAGCCCCCTACCTCGCTTCCGAGTGTACGATTGATGTCAAGGCGCATAACTGTGGCGGCGTTAGTAGAAAATTCTCGGAACCCAAGCGTCACTTTTGATAAAACGAGCTTCCCCTAGGTGTGAAAGTTTTGTAGGCTTGTCGGACGTTTACGCTATGAATGGTCCAATCCTGATTCAACGATTATTGATCTCCATGCCTCCCATTGTTGCAGACCAAGAGGCGGTCATGAGTGGATACTACACCCTCAAGGGCTATTATGCAAGCCGTTGGTCACCGGAAGTCATGGCAAATCGTCGAAAGCCAAAACCGTCCTAGGTAGAGGTCGACGGTCGTGGTTCCCAAGGCAGAAACCGATGTAGAAGAGCTAGAGGGGTGTGGGTTAACGTAGGGAGGTGAGGACGAAGAGAAACAAGGTGGCGGTGGCTAGCCACAACAGCTGGCAAGGCCACATGATTGCCAAACATCGCGTTTTGTTATCCCAATCAGTGGATTTTTAAGGTGCAGAATAGAAACTGGCAAATGGGGGATGGTCGAAGAGGTGTGAGGAGGAAGCCTCTGACCAAAGGAGGGGTAGAGAGGTGGTGGCCAGCCAGAAGTGGCGCACGGTGGACGCCAAACTATGCACCGACACTCCAAATGGCCAAAATAGTGGAAAATGGGCAAAATTTCGGTAGCTCAAGGAGGAACAAGGAGGAGATGACGACAACTCTAGTCTGTACCACTAAACTTGTGGCGGTTGAGTGAATCTGAATCCAGCAAGAAACGGCTGATACCAATGACAGAGGAGGCAGACGGAGCATCCGGAAGCGGCCTTGAGTTCCTCTCGTGTGTTGGGAGCTTATGGAATTCACTGGAAGCAACGAAACAAAGCTATGACACATTCTTACTTATGTGCTTTTTAATTCCAACACATGCTAACCCTCTTTTTTCACGGGTCATAGCTCCCGTACATGCACCAAGCCTCCCCTAATGCACCAAAATTCCAATAAACACTTCGGGCCCACCTTTTTCACATCAAAGCCTCCCTTCACGCATCAGAGCTTAATTTTATGCACCAAAGCCTCAACTTACGTGCCAAAGGCATATTTTAGGTGTAAACCCCTTTTTACACATCAAAACCCTCTCTTCAAGCCAAAGCTTTAATTTACACACAAAACCTCTTCACTTACAATTAAGCTCCAAATATAACACCAAGTACACATGCAAATATAGAACAAATACAAGCTAATTATTATATGGAACAACTTGATTTTTTTCTGCAAAAACAAAAGTAAAACCATGGAAAAAAAATCCAAGTCATTACAAATAGTCCACTTTTCTGGTTCTTCTTCAGCTTCTCAAAATTCAAACTAAAAATATTTCAAAATTTCATATAAATTTAAAATTCACTATAAATATTATATAATCAAAATCTAAGCCTAGAACATGATGGATCTAATCATTCTCATGCTTAATCATACCAAAATAACCATAAATGACACACTTTTAATAAATCACTATTACACATCAACCTTAAGGAATCCACAATCATGGAATTTCAAGAATGAAAACCACTCAAGGTAAAAAACCCTTACCTCTAAATGCTAGAAATCCCTTGAACGAGCTTCAACCTTAAGGAATCCTACCCAAAAATTAGGGTTTTTAGTTAAATCTAATTAAAACTAACTAATAGACTCAAATCAACTTTTAAAAAGATAGATCTAAGGCATCCTTAGGTTAAAAATGAATTAACCTAGTTAGGGTTCTAAATCGAAATTAAAAATATGATTTTTATGGAAGAAAACTAAGAATCAAAATAGGAGAAGTGAAAAATAGAGGGTGATTAAGGGTAAAAACTTTCCTTAAGAAGGGTTTCTCCTTTGGGAAATGAGGGTAAAGCTAGCCTCCCTCCTATTCTTAGCCCTTCCCCATTTAGTAAATGGCTATGGTTTTTTTTATATAGTAAGGCTTATGGGCTGGGAATTGAATTGTTGGGCTGAAAAATAGGGGAAATGCCCTAAGTGACCATTTAAGTGCACTATTGACTCAAAAATGAATTTAATCACCCCAAACTTACTTAGACAAAATAATAGAAGGTTGGAGGCTAAACTGGGTAGCACGCCCTCCCCACAGATGTGGGTCCCACGGTGAGGCCCGCTCTCTTGACCAAGAAAAAATAAAAGAAAATGCTTTTAAATAAGTAAAAATTTGGGTAAATCAAGTTTGATACTAATTGTTACGTCCAAACTAAGACTATGAAGGAGTCTAGTTCAGATTTTTTTTTTTACTTGTCAACTATAGTAAACAAGGTCAATCCACAAGGAAAGCCTTGTGTGACACAGAAAACTATGACGAAGAGAATATAATAGAGAAGAAAAGTAAAATAGATAATAAGAGACAATTCAAAGAGAAAGTGCTAAGGCATTAAAAATCCACTTGTAATAAATCTCTAATGTATACTTTATTCAAATGATAACTCAATTAAGATCAAATGAAAATTTGTCTCAATCGGAAAATTTATCTTTTAAAGAACTTTGAAATAGAACAATAGTAATTGATTGTTTACTACGTGAAAGTATTAAGTGTATAATCATAGGGAATTATAAGCATTCAGCGTGCCTTTCGTCAACGTTGAATCAAATAATTATATAGATTATAGGAAAATAAAGGGTTGCTTCAAAGGGGAAAATCAAATCATATCTCCAGATTTTATCCTGATTGATTGCCTGATTGGACCCCTATATCTTCGGAATTTGGAATATCTTCCTGAAATAACACTTGTAGCCACGGAAGTCTTCTTTCCATTGCCACCAGAATCGTATCAATCCGAATTATACATAAAAAGATATGATCGAAATACTAAGGCTGTGTCAATCTATCCGAATCAACTTCTTTCATAATTTAGTTCTATTCATACAAATCTCAAATCAAATGGGTCCACAAGATTGTGTTCGACCATTCCATGCATGTTAGACCATTATGAGCTCATTCTTGACTTTTAAATAGCTTTGGGTAGTTGGGCTTAACTTCCTCTTCCAGTTGTATCTTGTTGAAGCCTGTTTAGACAGGTAAACTCAATTAAGGTCCAACTAACTTATTCAAAACATAAATAGCCCAAATCAGCAATGAATTAACACAAAATAGGATTGCGAATAGAAATTTAAAAATATTTTATTAAACATTATTTTAGTGCATCAAATACCTCCAAACCTACTTTTTGCTAGTCCTCGAGTAAAACAAAAATTAAAACAATAGAAAACAAAACTAACTAGTCCACTTCCGCAAGAAATCTCGATTGCATTTAGCATATGCAACAAGCCTTTAAACCCCTAGCTTACACTAGTGGACGAGTTGTGTCTCGTGAGGGTTTGCAGTGAATATACCCACAAAATTCAAAACTAGAATGTTAAAAGAAAATAAAAATTAAAACCACATCAAATTTACAAATCAACTCCTCCTAAACATGTGACTTCATTTAGTAAAATCAATCATGCATAATATAACTTGTCTTCTAAAACAATAATTCATTCTAACAACTTCATATTGGTGGCATGTACTCATACATACATAATAGTTTTAGAAAAACAGGCATTGCCAAGTAACTATACAATCCCATTCTTATGAATCGAACAACTCAATGTGTCTCATGTCCACTCAGCAATTTCAATTTTAATACTAAAAAATAGGCATTAGCATCCATTCATCTTCAAGAGATCATAATAGAGAATCATGCAAAACCTTCCTTGAAAAGTAAAACACCCTAGATCACCTGCCAACTCATTCAAGATATAATTGCATAGTGTCCTACTAGAATTTTATGCTCATCTCACATGACATATGTAAGGCTTAGCCTTTTAAGCTTTCTATAAGATCCATGTAACAAGTGTTAGGCCAGTGACTCCCAATCCAGTTGGCTCAAGGCACTAGGTGTTAAAACACCCCTCAGGCTTAATAACTTGAACCAAATAGGCTTCAAGGCTATGCATGTTATAAATTAGTCAACTCTACCTTTTGACTCGAACACCCTATGCTTAGTGAGGCACGCCGAGTCCCGGTCTACTCAATAGAGTGACTTTAATTTTTCAATTTTTTTTTCTTGAGCACATTATACAATCAACTTGAATTGTCTTGACAACAAGTCCTCAATTGTTCTACAAACCAAGAATAGTGAAGCTCAAAACTCTATCATGATAACATGAATACTACTAGATCATGCCAAAGTTTTACCCTCATAAGAAAATAATTACTTAGATTCAATGATATCCACCAAGATGTAAGACCATAATCAAGGGCTCGAATTCTCACTTAGGCAAATGTCTTGCTTTGTTTGTTTTTTTTTTCAAAATAAAAGCACAAGAAACCAATATGAAGTAATCAGAACTCAAAATCATTAAATCTGTCAAGTCATATTTTGAATAGTATGATGTCATTGAACAAAGTCACATATCTAGAATAAGAATCAATGTAAATAAGCAAAAATATAAAATAAAATAAATCTAATTAATTTTTTTTTAATTTTTCCTTTTTTTAAGTAAAACAAAAAAAATATAAAGAAAAATATCTTTCTACACCCCCAAACCTAAACTAAACATTGACCTCAAAGAAATTTGAAAATATTTTATTAAACATTATTTCAGTGCATCACTAATACTCTTAAAATGTAATATAACCTTAAAGAAATTTATAATTAACTAACACATTACCCCAAAATCAAATCAAACTAGCAAGCAAACAAATTCACACAATTAGAAAGGAAGTGAATTAGAGATCTTACAATCTTAGCCTTGAACTTGCTTGTGGGTGTTTTAGGTATATCCTCCTAACCTTCAAATACTAGTGGAAATTCCAGTATGAAACTGACATCCACTGGCCTTAGGGTGGCAAACTTACCATAGAAAGAGAATGTTATACCAGACTCTCTGACTAACAACATACTAGCAATCAATTGGTGGCACATCATTATTTTTGACAGATCAATCAAGGTTTGAATATTGTCCTTTTAAACCTATCCCTCACATCCCCAGTCAGAAATGTATTCAAGTCTTTCAACTTGGATGTCATGCATTGGCAATCTACCTTTCCAATATGTCCAAAAAATACAAATTCAACCTTATCATTTTATTAATAAATACATAATTATATATGTTGTTATGTTGTGCTGATTAGGTTGTAATGCACATTGCGATAATAGTTGCAATGCACATTGCGATACTATGACAATGCACATTGCGATGCCATTGCAATGCGCATCGAACTGCAATTGCAATGCAAATGCAGTGTAATTGTGTTTCCCATTTCAATGTCAACACATACCCATCGTCACAAGCCCATCACAACCCCATTGCAACCCCATCGCAAGAACACACCCATCATCACAAACACTTCGTACACTATATTTACAATATACATAACTACAATACATTGCATACCACAAAATGATAGCATACAAAATCATAAAAATATTTGAAAGGGTTTATTGGCCTTACTTTACTAACTCTTGATATTTTTTTGACACGACATTAGGTCTCCCTTCCTGAACATCTGAATTTGTCTCCCCTGCTCCCTCACAGAACTATGTAGAATTAGAAAGGGTTGCTTGAAGTCTGGCCGGATTCGCCAATAGGCAAATTTTCCTTTCTACGCTTGCTTACAGAGATATTGCAGAAGGGTGTGTTTTCCTTTTCTCTGCCTGGAATGGGATTGTCTTCAACTATTGATGACTATTCAAGAAGGAAAGTGGAAGTAGATGAATGGGTTGTTACTGGTGCATCTCTTCACTTCAAAAACACGTATGGTGCATCTTCAAGTGTCATGTCTCTTCACTTTTGAAACGCAACTCTTCCTCTTTATGTTGGGGGCGAAGGACAATCTCTTCATCTTCCTTTCTTTCTCTTCTTGTTGTCTTCTTCTTACTATTGTCTTCCTCTTCACCTTGAAATGGGATAGAGCGGGTGGTTTGGCGCCAATTCCCCTCCATGGGGTGAAATAGGAAGAGTGCCTAATAATTTCTCATGAGTGGTCTAAAATGGGTGAGTGTTATATCAAAATAAATTTTCCCAATGGCACCCATGGCCTGATTTAGGATTAATTCACACATAGTGGCCTATTTTGGCAAATTTTCCTCTATCCCTTACTAAAAAGAAATTTGCCCTGTATAATAGATGTTTGTATATGCAATTTTCATTTGAATTACACTGTGTAGACAATGAATCCCTACTAACACCTCTCTAGATCACGTGGATCTAATCATCCCAAAATGGTAAATTGAGGTTGTAAGATTGCTTTTCAAATAGATAATCGAGACAGAGATAGGGTTGAAACTTTTATGGACTGGTCCATCCACCTGGCTTTAACTGGCTTATAAAAATGCAAGGAGCTTTGTGAAGGATCATACCCAAAGACTAAAAGTCTACGATCTTATGCCTTATAGGGTCAAATAGTGGGACCCCACCTAAAGGTTATTGACTTTTTTTATCATAAAATTATTTTTTACAAAAAAAATTAAAAATAAAAAAAAGGTGAAAAGGAAAAAAAAGCTTGTGGCACTGACCTAGCCCGCTTAGGGTCAAGCTAAGGCCAAACTTTTAAAAGCCCCCAATTGTAGCCCTAGTAAGAGACACAACATATCATCATATATGGACAAAGTCCTTTAGCCACCTACTTAAAAGTGAAGTTTGGGTTGATTTTTCTTCATGAACTGATTTTGTTTTAATAATAGGCATAAGTTTTGTATAGCTGAGAAAGTAATAGTATTGCACAAAAAGCATTTAATGGTAATAGGGTTTTACTAGGGAACCATTTATATGTGCTTGATGCACGCACACAATGAACATGGAGGCCTTGGGCTTGCGAAAGGCATGGGCCGGCACCTCGGGGGCATGATCTCAATCACACAAGGGCAAGCATGACTTTTAAATTTGGTTGTCACCTAAAATACACGAGCCATTGAATTGTGATCCAAGGGCTGCACCTTAGTGCATATTAACTTTTTTTTTACTAATTATTAAGAAAAAAAGTTAGTGTGCACTGAGTGCATTGCTAGTCATGACTTTCAATTTAATGACACATTACTCAAGGGGGAGGGCAATTCAAACTTGCCTACCCCTGAGCACGAGCCTTTGGATCTTGATCCGACAAACTCTTATAAAGCAAATTGAATGACAATATATTTTTGAACTTATTAAATTGCCCTTATAATTTCTTATAATGCCCTCTAATACAAGTTTAAATTGGTATGTGATATAATGGTATATTAGTAAAATTATTTACTTAGATTCTTTTAAAATGGCTACCATATGTCAACCTAATGTTGATAACTTATATGACACGGACCCTACCTTTTATGTTATATTTATTTTAATTTTGTAAGCTTATATCTTGCACTCCCAAACTCATATCCACTCTTTCTTAGCATCATTAGAAAACTCTCGATGAGCTCTATCAAATGAGATCATATAAGCATGTTTTTGCGAACTTTTCTATGTGTCTCATGCATACAAACACTTCATGATAATATATATATTTTTTAGTTAAATTATACATGTTCATATTCACATATTTTTTAATATTTGAAAACTCCAAATGAGATTTATCAAATAAGACCGATCACCAAACTAGCCCTAGATATAAATGATGCGCTCCACAATGCAAAGTCTATCGACACTATTGTCTTTGCCAACTTATGATCTAATGTTAAACCTATAAGCTTTGAACTCAATAGTTGCCAACTATGATTGTATATGGGTTAGTGTCACAGAGACAAACCCTTGGCTATGAATATGCCCTATGATGGTCTTCACACCCTGCTACTAGCAGCCTACTCACCTTGTTTTGACCCAATTTTTGCACAGCAACAAGTATAAAAAAAGAGGCTCTACCTCAAAATCTTTATTTTAGCAATCATTTGCTTGAAAATACAATGATCAAGACCCTCTACCTTGAGCCCAAACTCAGGATACAAGCTTTCATTCGCACAAGACAACACCCTTGCGAAATTAGGCCTGCCCAACCCACAACTCTCCCTTGCTCAAATTCACCAAGTTGAATCCGATCTCATTCATCCATCCACCCCTATATAGAGGGGAGGGTACAACAAAACCTAAATTTGTCATATAAGTGACTCATCCCAATACAACTAGGAAGCTTGCACATAGTCCCACCCAAGACATATATTCGGAGTCACAAAGCTGCTAGGAATTAACCTACAGCTTTCTTATAGGGTCCCACTTTTATCTAGCAGCCTTCGGCCACCTACTCTGGCTTGAAGTCTTCAGCTCGCATGCTACTTACCTCAACAAAATTTGTCATATATCCACCTCTTGCATGGAGTTTGATTTCCGCTAGGATTTGGTTGTCTCAAGTAATATGTTGACATGCAACCATTGCTACTGTGTGCTTTCCCCTTGCACTAGGCTTCCGCACACACTCTTAATCGTACTAAGACACTTGCCAATGTTAAGCAACCAGCCTGCTGTCATCTCACGCACATCAGCCATATGTATTACGCAAAGGCCTACTGCCTATGTGTTCGGTGTGGTTGCCTACATGTGCCCATGAATCTGGTCTCACATTTGATTCCTACACGAAGTAGGAGTCTCCACATTTGTGCCTCTTACATAGGATCCCCTTCATGTTGATGTTGAACCTCCATCGAGTCCTACTCCAAATAAAACTTCTATAAATCAGTCTGCCAACACTTTAATACTACCAACATGCACACTTATTTCGAAGTGTGCATGCCTTAGTTGTCCACACACCAAACTTAAGGGGCTGCCAAACCCCTTGGCCTATCAAATGGTTAAGAATAAGAGTTAGTATAATGCTTATAATTATATATGTATGTTATTTATAATCTTTATGATCATGAAATCATGTATTATAACTATAGCATGGAAGAGATACCTTAGTTGAATATTTTTAATTTAATTTATTTTTTTATTCAATCTAATGCATACCTATTCTTGCTAATCATACTATAATATAAGGTAACATAGAATTTTAAATTATGACTATACCATTAATCCTTATTTTACCTCCACTTGTCTCATCCTAATCGCAAAAAAGTTAAAGATATTAGAATCATAATCCCAATTTTTTTTGGGTACATTGATTTTAAATTTAAAATATTATGCATTACACTCCCGAACTCGGATTCATATGTTGTTAGTACTGTTAGAAAGCTCTTAATAAACTCTATCAAATGAGATCCTACATGACTATGTTCTTTCGAATTTTTTTATAAGCCCTATGTATATAGCACATTTCTCAACAATATTTTTTTATATTTTTACATATATTATACATATTCGGATTAACATATTTTAACGGCCTTGGAAAACTCCCACTACAAAACTTGTGCTAAATATGAATAATGTAATATACGACACAAAATCCTTTGATATTATTCTCTTCGCCGACCTATGACATGATATTTAGCCTATGAGATTTGGATTTTTAATTATCTACTATGAGTATATATTGGTTAGTATAGAGCTTGTGTATACATTGTGATCCTCAAAACAATGTATTATAATTATAGTATGCAAATGAGACCTTTATTTAATATATATTTTATTTTTAATTTAATTTATTTAATCTATATTTATATGCACAACAAGTGTGTGTGGAGAAATAAACTTTTAATTAATTTAGAATTCAAAAAGCCTAAAATATTATAATAATTTCTTCAATAAGTATAACCTTGTAGCCTCAAAAGAATATAGGTTTTATAATCCTAATTTAGAATTGAGTTTTGTCATGTTATGCATATCTTGCCCTTTCAAACAAACGCTTGATTAATTCAAAATTAAAGAAATCTAAAAGATTACAATAATTTCTCAAATAAGTATAACCTTGTGGCTACAAAAGAATATGGATTTTGTATTCCTAATTGGTTTAGAATTGATTTCTGTCTACTATGCCTATATTGTCTTTTCAAATAAACTCTTAATTAATTTAGAATTCAAGAGACCTAAAGTATTATAATAATTTCTCCAATAAGTATAACCTTGTAGCCTATAATCATAATTGTTTTAGAGCTTATATTTGCAAGAGATTTTTGTCATGCTATGCCTATATTGCCCTTTCAAATAAACTTTTAATTAATTTTAAATTCAAGAGACCTAAAATATTACAATGATTTCTTCAATAAGTATAACCTTGTAGCCACAACAAAATATAGATTTCATAGTCCTAATTGGTTTAGAACTAATTTTTATCATGTTATGCCTATATTGCCCTTTTACAAAAACTCTTAATTAATTTAGAATTTAAGAGACCTAAAATATTATAATTATTTCACAAGATCCCACAAGAATAGGTAATTTTTAATTTTTAAAGTGGACCCCACCTATATAACACATATTTTAATGTTTAAATTGATATAAAAGGTAACCATTAAAAAATAATGGAATCTATAATTTTGAAACTGGGGCTAGGGCCAAATCAACGGAATCACCTCATGAGGTGATTTGGTGATTCTAACCGACTCTAGCTCAAAACGGCTTCGAATCAACTTCTAGGCATAATTTTTAATTTTACCCACTTACACACAAACATGATTCTGATAATTCGGGCCAAAATTGGGGCGGAATCAATAAAATCTTATAGAAATTGTATATTCAAGTAGCCCCTTAATTAATATAGAATTCAAGAGACCGAAAATGTTAAAATGATTTCTCAAATAAGTATTACCACCAATACACTAAAAATATTATTTATGAACTCTTTTTTATAGATTTTAATCATAAAGCTATTGGTTTAGAACTTATAAAAGTGAGGAGGAGGGTAGAGATTTTGTCATCGAAATCCTAAATTACCTCTAATTTATACTATTATTAAAGTAAAAATAAGACCGAGATTTTTGTCATAATTGTCTTAAATTAACACTAATGTACTAAAAATATTATTTATAAACTCTTGTTTAAGGATCTTAATTAATTTAAAATTCAAGAGATCTAAACTATTATAATAATTCTTTAATAAAAATAACATTGTTGTCACATATGGATTTCTTAGTCTTAATAGTTTAAAACTTATTAAAGTGATTAGGGTAGGTATTTTTTTTATAAAAATCCTGAATTACCCCTAATATATAATATTATTAAAATAAAAAAAATCAAAGTTTTTATAATAAAAATCTTAAATTACACTCGATATACCAAAAATATTATTTATAAACTCCTTATTTATAAATCAGGTAAGATAATTAAATTTGAAGCTTAATTTATATATAATAATATAAGACTCTAAATGAGTAAAATGCGCGTTAATAAATAAACACGTCAATTCCGTGGGTCCCATAGGCGGATCCGGCTATTCTTTCTTTCAACCCACAGCTGGACAAAGAAAAGGCGGGAAGACGGGGGGCATGGCGGGGGCGGGAACCGGTACTCCCTCCTCTCTCCCATGGGCTGCTTCCGATTAATGCTCACTGTAAAAAATCTGAAAAACTCGTGAAAGATAACGACTAAATGGGTTTCCAATAAAGCAAGAGCGAAGTACGATGAAGCGGGCAAGGACATCACAGGTAGTCCCTCGTGTTCTTTGTTTTTTTTTGCTAAGACAGGTATTCCCTCGTATGTTATGATAATATTTTATCATTTGTTACGATAGTTCAGCAAAAGGTGATGGTGATATCTTTTGTCTTCTACTTTTCATGTGCTTTCCATTCTGTACTTTTTGGGACTTATTCTACGTTTTGGTCGGATTGGTTGTGCAGAGGGGTTCTGGTAAACACTGTGTTCTGAGTGAGTTTTTTTTGCATTTTTTCTTCATATGTTTGATAGTTTGCATGTTCTGAATTAGTTTTTAAAATGGGATAGAACTGTTTTTCCTCAAAGATATTTAAGATGTTAAAATGGTTTTTCAGAAGTAAGGATTAGTAGAATTTTCTTTGAGTATATAATTAAATAAAGTTCGTAGCTTTGTGCAAAATTAATTGCTAAGAGGTAATTCTACGTACTAGTCTGGAGAGGCGTAAGTTTCTTCCTGATTCGTATGAATTTAAAATCTATTAGAATGTTAATGAATTCCCAAGTATTTGCCATCACAAGTTGGCTTCTAGGATACTGGATGTAATATGACCTGAAGTTCTGATTGAAGACAGTTTTTTTTAAAAAAAAAATGTAGTGCAGATTTATCACTTTTGCATGTGTACTTTTAAGGAATTCTGTTATCGCATTGTATTTTTTTATTTTGTTATTCTTTTGGCATGTAATACATGTTACTTTTGTTTTTGGAAATAAAAAAACCATTGAATTTTATGCTTTACTGAATTTATGTATTTTCTAAAAGAATGGCTGAGAAGAAATGTTCTCCTATTCTTACCTTTTTGGCAATATTACATGTTACTTTTGTTTTTCAATGGTCTCTGGCAGTCTGGGATTCCTGTATGTGACTATTTGAAAATTTTATGTTTTGTCAATCTGACATCCAACATGTTAAGTCGATCTTAATATTGAACGATTTGAGAGTCAGATAATTTGACGGATTCGGTATGAATAAATAAAACATTAAGAGAACAAGAAATTAATATAGCGTATGTTGTGTGGAGCCTTTTGATATAGATCTGACGTACCTAAACTGGATGAATTAAGCTGATCGTACTTGTATGCTGCTTGATGTTGGCATTGTTATAGTGAGGCACTGTATATATTTGCAAAGGTTAATCCATTGCTAGGTTTTGTTGTGTGCTTTTGGCTTTTCATGCCTATTTATGCAGGCTCAATGAATGTCCGTTTTGAAAAATAAAAAATTTCTTTTTCCCCTTGGCTATCAGCTGTTTCCCTTGCTATTTAAGAACAATCTAGTTGCCCCACCATCACATCCATGATGCATACATTTTTTTGTTTATTGTTGTGATTGAAAGGTATAGTATTTTTGTTGTAAACGAAGTTCAAAATTTTGAATATGCCAACTGTTTATTTCTTAAAGAAACTTGTCATTTTTGTGTTTGATATTGTTTATCTGAACTCAAGGTTTTCTAGCATTTGCTTCACTACCCTTTGGTACATATGTTTTGTCTGTTGTTACAGAATGTGTGCAACACCTCTGAGCATGGTCCCCTTCAACAGCAAGATCAAACCACAGCAAACTGCCTAGATAGGATTAGTAACTTACCAGACAAGGCCCTTCATCACATACTTTCTTTTTTAAGGACAAAAACAGCTATCAGGACAAGTATTTTGTCTAAAAGATGGAGATATGCATGGACATCTGTTCACAACCTAAATTTTAACTATTGGCATGATGGCCTAAAACCTCGTAACTTTGTTGAGTTTGTTGACCAGTCACTAGCTAATTTTCGAGGCACAAAGATCTTTAAATTTCATCTCTTTTTTGATGATGGGAGTGAGCCTTTTGACAGTGAAGATGAATGGTTTGATTTTGGTGGCTCCAGTGCTTGTGAATGGATTGATTTTGCTGTCTCCAAGGGCGTGGAGGAACTTAAATTAGATTTTTCTCCAGAGCTTGAAGGTGAAGGTGATCCCTTTTATCTGCCTAAGGGACTCTATGGATGTAGTTCAGTTACAAAGCTAAGGTTGATTCACTGTGAGGTAGATCAAGCTTACTGCAGATCAATTCGTTGGACTGCACTTAAGAAGTTATGCTTGAAACAAGTTGACCTAAGCAGTGTTGCATTAAAGATGATCTTATCTCGATCGAAGTTGCTGGAAGATTTAATCCTGATTGATTGTGTATGTACTGGTTGTGCAAAAGTTCATTCCAGAAGCCTCAAAATGTTGAAGTTGCAGGATGCGTTAATTGGCTTTGCAGTATTTGCTCCGAATCTCTTGTCATTGGATATTTATGGGCACATAAAACGAACCAATTTTCGTGAACTTAGTTTCCCATCTCTAGTTGATGTCTCTCTTGATCTTAGGCCATCCTTTGATTGTGGTGACCACCAGGCGGACAGAATGAAGAAGCTTTACGGATATGTTAATTATGCCAAAAATCTGAAATTGTGTGATTGGTGTGTTCAGATGCTTTCTCTATTGGAGCTTCAAGTGGTTCCTGCTCCCCTATCTAAGCACTCGCATTTAGAACTCAAGACAGAACTGCAATTGGATCTTTTAGGCCTTGGCAGATTGTTGAAGAACTCTCCAGACCTTGAGACTCTGATTGTCAGGAGGGGCTATTCATGTTATGCAACAGTTTACCAGCATTATCATGATGAGATAAGATGCTGGGATGCTTTCAAAGAAATACACACTCCATTGTGCCATCTAAAATTTGTTACGCTCTATGGATTCGTTACTATGTGAGCGCGTAGACTTGTATGAGTTTGATAGGCATTACATCAAAAGGGAAGATGATATGAAAGTAATAAAGTTGTTTCTAAAGAGAGCAGTTTCACTGGAAAAATTGGTGATATACTTTGGGAAGGAGAGGAAACCAGAAGGGCCAAATCGACAAGAGAAAGCCACTCCAGAAAGGCCAAATGCATCTCAAATTAAGGAACGGATCTTAGCTTTCCCAAGAGCATCACTCCAAGCTGAAGTTCTTCTAATGGATGAGGATGATTCTTCGGATGGGAGCTATGACGGCATCTGGTAGAAGACTGACTGCATTAGTATGAATGCTAGTTTTGACTTTGACATATTTGTAAATTGGAGAAAAGAGGTATATTCCTTTATAACTTTTGGGTATGTTACTGGTGTTGGTATACATTGGTTTTACAAATGTTTTCTTGTAGTTGCTTGTGTCGTCTTGGAACTGAGGTAATAGCAGCTATATACAAGTTGTGATGATTTGGACAATTTTTCTATCCTCTAATTGTTTGAGCGCTTTGTGCACTACAAAATGGAATCTCAAGTGCAATTTGTGACAGAATTCTCTTCTCTCTCTCTCCACTTGTGTATGATCTTTGTAACTTCCACTCTCTGAACTTTGGTTATGTTGTCAAGTCACCATTGAGTAGCAACTTACAAAAACTGGTTTTGTCGGTTGTTTTTTTAAGTATAACTCGCAGGATTTGGTTGCCTATGAATGTTACAATTTAAACCTTCAAAACCATTATCCGTTGAGGTTTTTTCAAGGTTTCAAAGTTCTGATTATCCTGAAGACACATTGTTCATTTGTGAAAAGCGTTTTCTCAGCTCCGCTCCCATCTTTCAGTCGTTTTGATGCTTAGTAGTGCTTCTCTGCCTCCGCAGTTCTCATCTCTTCTCATTCTTGACCTATTGTTTCCATTTAGTTCTCATGATGTTTGACCTATTGTTGTGACAATGACTTGTTTGTTGTAGTTTGAATTTTGTGGGTTACATACTTTGCGTAATTGGGTAGCAGATCACTGTTAGTTACTGAAAAAGCTCCACACAATGAAGTTATTATTAGATAAAGAGGTTCAACAATTGAAAGCTGATCTTGAGAAGGAAAGGAAAAAGACAAGATCCCTAGAAGGCAAGCTCAAGTCAATGAGAAGTTAGATGAATTCAAATATGAGAAAATTAGCTTTCTATATAAGATAAAATTTTTAGAAAATGAAGTTCACAAGAAAATAGAAACAAATAAGTCATTCTTAAAAAAGATTGAAGATCTAGGTAATGACTTAATATAATCAATGTTATTATACACAACCTCTATGCAAAAACGTGATTCAGGAGAGGGCATAGCTTACTTATAGTTCTGAGGCTAATTTTTCAACAAATGACTTTGAAAATCTGAACCAATAGATGTTATTGTTCAGGTATATTTAATGCATTTAGGTTCATCATCTTCTCCTTCTTAGTCTAGACTATTGTTGCTTTCAACATAAAAAACTTTTTTAAGAATGAATGGTTCAAAAAATGATCCAATCCATAATTCAATAACAAGATTGACATGAACATCAAGAATCTCTTATTTATGCAAGTGAATATGGATTAGAGAAAGATAAAATAAAATAAATTAGAAACAAAATATATATTGAACAAAGGTCTCCCTTACATATTATAGCTATAATACATTATTTTGAGGATCACAATAATCATTAGTTATACACATTGGTTTTATATTAATCTATATACATTCGTAAAAAGTAATTAAGAATCCAAATCTCATAAGCTAAATATTATGTCATAAGTCGGCAAAGACAATGGTGTTGAAGGGCTTTGTACCATATAGCACACTATTCATATGCAAGACTAGTTTGGTGGTGGGTCTCATTTGATAGAACTCTTCGGGTGTTTTCTAAGGACATTAAAAATACGTAAAGTTGAATAGATTATTATTGAGAAGTATGTTATATAAATAGGGCCAACAAAAAAGTCTAAAAAAACATAGTCATGTGGGATCTCATTTGATAGAGTTCATCGAGAATTTCATGAGACGTATAATACGATCGGATATATGTGTATTGCCGCTTTGTGCTATTGAATACACGATATTGATACAAATCGCTTGATCAATTATATGCCATCTTACATACGTACAACAATTAAGTACAAAAATAATTGGTACATTCATTAAGTACAAAAATAATTGGTCACAGTAATTTATTACAAAATAATTGGTCATTTTACAATTCATCTGTATCCTGATCAAATTCCTCTTCAATTTGGGCCCGAAGTATAGCAGCGCATATCATCGGCCTGACCAAGCATGTTATCTTGAGCTGTCTAAAATCTGGCTGAATGACGCCCCCTGCCAGTTTTGCTATGTAGTACATGATGTAGATGCCACAATCTTCATTTATTTCCTGGTACAGGCATTTGTTGATCTTAGTCAGCGGCCACGTCCGAGCGCCCTTTATCTTAAGTGCCTCTCCATTCCATTGGCAACATGTTTCTTGACACTGTCCACCTCGACGAACTGGTGACTGTGATCACCCTTTAGAGGATTGCACCACCTAAATTGCTTCTCCCTATAGCGGACAATAAGCAAGAGAAAGTGGCCTTTGACGTATACAGGAATGAGGCCGCTTTCCGTGTTAACATTCAGGCCTCTCAACAATATGCCAGAGAGTTTGCCCTCCTTCTCCATCGGCCCTTCCGCCATGCCGATGTTGAAGTAGTGCTAAATGGCGAACTTGCCGAAAAAACAGTTGGGGTACCTGAATGGATTTCTCATATTTCGTTCTTCTAGGAGTTGGAAGAAGACATTGATGACCTACACAATACCATACGTGTTAGTAATGACACGATAGGTTACCGATCGTCATATGACTTTACACAATAAGTGACTATACCGTGTTTACGATCACACGACCAATTTACAAGTCATGTGCGCATTAACACGCTAGTTTTACTTCAGCAATTACAAGTCGATAGTTAGCGTATATGAAACCCAACGATATGATCCGATGTCGTGTAATCAATAAAATGATAATTCATTGTAATCTGCGTAAGATATTCAGTCATTTGATTGATAACACAATAGAGCTTAAAATGTATGAGCAATGAATAGATATTACCTCATTCATTATGCACTCCTACTTTAACAGAGATAGGTAGTCAGTGTAGAGGAGTGTCTCTACGGGCCACGACTTGTATGGGTTCGACATAAATTCCATGATAATTTCCTTAACTACCTCCTCCTAAACCTCCAGGTGGAACATCAACTCTATGTCAAGATAGTCCTTCGGCCGCAAACTTGTCTCCTCCTTGTTCGTCTTAGTCGTAGTATCTTCTTCGACATCTTCAACATTGTGGATACTCTCCATTACGTCCGCATCTACTGGAGGAGTATCTGATATAGTGCCTTCATTGGAAACTGCGATTGAGGCTGCTGGTTCTAGGGGGGAGATTTTGGATGTGCCGGACGAATAATGCTTGGGCCAGGGACCGATGCCAAAGGTACTTCGTCACTAGGCTTTCCAGGCTGGGCATTGTGTCGAAACTTTGCTAGCTGCTCATCAATGTAGGTGCTGAACTACTTCGGCCTCTTCGATACCTGAGTTGCAAGTTTCTTCATAGGCTCCAGACCTTGAGCAGGTGGTTCAACTATGGTGGACCTCATCTTCCGTTGTGCAGGAGGTACAATGGGAGGGCCAGGAGAAGCTTTCCGCTTCACTCTGGTTTTTCTTGCTTGTTTGGGTACTGCTCTTTTGGTCATGTGTTGGGGTGCTTCTGGTCCCTTCAAGGGTTGTTCTGCAATCTCCAGCTGGTCTGCAGGTCCCTCACGAGGTTGTTCTGGTACATCGAGGTCTTGAGCCATGACCTCAAGTAGAAGGTCTAGTTCCTCTACCTCCCAGGGTTGTTTGTCGACATCCCGGGGAAGGTCCGGTTCCTATAACTCCCGCGGTTGTTCTTCGACATCCTGGAGTTGTTCTTCCACCTCATGGGGTGGATCCACGACACCCCGTGGTTGGTGCACAACCTCACGGGGTTGTTCCATGAATTCTTCATTTATTTTCATCAAAAATCTAGTTATTACGGTCCTTTGCAACTTCGGACCAATCTTCTTCTTCGGTTTGGTGGCAGCTTGCGGTTGCCATTTTTTTGCATATAAGAAATAAGTGATCATGATAGTAACTACACGATATCCACACAAGTCGTCATTTACCAACACGATACAAATGCATATCATATTCGTAGAAACACGACCGAAGGCCTAATCGTGCTCACAATCACACAACCATGCAGAGATGGTTCTCACAACTCTTGCTTCAATGATCGTGTGATCGATGACACGACATCCAACCATCGTCTTTCTTACTCAACGATATGATCTCTTATCGTGTACTCAACTACATGAATATACCCCAACGAAACACAATACATTAAACTATCATACTTACTCAAAATGAATCCCTCTTCCACCGGCTGAGGCACTTGTTCTGGTTGATCTTCAAGGGCAGATGGTTGGCGATTTGCTCTTGATTTTGAAGCTCTCTTGCCTTTGAATGAATCGAAGGCGATCCTTCGGTTCTCGGAGGAGGGGTTGATGCTTGGGCAACCACCGGCTGAGTATGACATGCTCCGGCGCTGCCCGACCTGAGCCGAACCATGTCTAGGAGCCAGTCAAGTGCACAGGGGTGACGAGGGGAAATTGAGATACGGTTTAGAGGAAGACTTAACCCTAAATAAGGGCGACCTAACAGAATTATGGAGTATGCACACCACTTTGAGCAAGAGTAAATAAGTAGAAAAGAAAGAGAGTTGCTTAACTCAAAATAAACGACTAATCTCAAACCCACAAGCCTAGTCAACCATAGCCCACTCTGGCTCTAAGATAGGTCTTAGACTACACAACTGTATAAAGTAACATAAATCCAACAGAGAACCATACACAAAGGTTTTAAACATAAAGCATAAACCAAGGAAAACAAGTCACATAAGAGTCTCCACGATCACATCTAAGTCGTCTCTGATCTTTCCTCAAAGAGGAGATCCTGTCCGTCTGCGTGTCGCGCCACGCAGCCCAAAGCAAAACATAATAAAGAGGGGTGAGTTTAAACAAACTCAGCAATGATTTTCTAATATACTATCAACATCGGCAACACAACAGCATAACAATATAATCATTCAAATCAAAGATTGACAAGATGTTACATTTTTTGATCACACATACACATCACCTACACTTGCATCATAGTGTATAATCCACATAGTGTCGTTCACATCATATCCACCTGCATGAAATGTATCTCTAACATACATATCAAATCATGCATCAACATCATATCAACCTGCGTGAAATGTATCTCTAACATACATATCCAATCATGCATCACATCATATCAACCTGCATGAAATGTATCTCTAACATACATATCCAATCATGCATCAACATCATATCAACCTGCGTGAAATATATCTCTAACATACATATCCAATCATGCCTCAACATCATATCAACCTGCATGAATGTATCTCTAACATATATATCCAACCATGCATCACATCATATCAACCTATGTGAAATGTATCTCTAACATATATATCCAATCATGCATCACATCATATCAAACTGCATGAAATGTATCTCTAACATACATATCCAACCATGCATCACATCATATCAACCTGCATGAAATATATCTCTAACATACATATCCAATCATGCATCACATCATATCAACCTCCATGAAATGTATCTCTAACATACATATCCAACCATGCATCACATCATATCAACCTGCATGAAATGTATGTTAGAGATACATTTCATGCAGTTTGATATGATGTGATGCATGGTTGGATATGTATGTTAGAGATACATTTCATGCAGTTTGATATGATGTGATGCATGATTGGATATATATGTTAGAGATACATACATTTCAGACCATGCATCACATCATATCAACCTTCATGAAATGTATCTCTAACATACATTTGAGATCTTGCATTAACATTTATCTCTAACATACATATCCAATCATGCATCAACATTCTCATTCATCATGCATTTATAAGTATCACTATAAGGTCCCTGATTTTTCTACGATTTTCTGGGATTTTTCTACTTTTTTTTGGTCATTTTCGGCAGGAAATGGTGACACTATGGTGTATTTGTATTTTTGTATTTTCCTCCGTATTTTTACCTGTAGGGCTTCGTCGTGGGCCGCGGGCCTTATTGTGCGCTTTCAGCACCAGTTTTGGACTGATAACGCATAAACAGGAGGTACGCATGTGTTGGGGGTATGATTGGAAAAAAAAGAATACAACAAAATATCGGGCTCGGCCCGATCCAGGAATTTTCAGAACAGTCCCCCCCTTCTCTCCGGCTTCTCTCTGTCCACGCCGGCTGCCGGCAGGCCGCAAGACGCCAGCACAGGCTCCGCCCCATCGGTGCAATGCCAAGGGGCCATTGCCCCGGCCGCCCACGGCCACGCCGCCTCTTCCTTGGTTCGCCCTCACTTACACCATCTCTCCCGTTTTCTGACTGGAACATCACCGGTGGTGGGTGATAGGCTCCGGCCAGCCTGACCGGCCTTGGGCCGGCGACGGAAAGGCCGCCGTCTCTGGCCAGCCCCGCCAGCATCCCCTTCCAATTTTGGTTCTGCCCTGTTTTTCCGCCCCTCAGTTTTGATTTGATTCCACCGTTGTGGGATGGCAAGGGCTGGCCGGCCGGCCACGGCTCTGCCCTAGGCAGGCGACGACTAGAGGACACTCCTCCCGGCCCAATGGGCCTCCACTCTGCCGCCCCATCCCATTTCCCCCTCTCTGCCCTATTTCGCCGGTGCACTGTTTTGGGTAAACAGTGGCCGCCGGCAGTGATCCGTGGCCGACACGACCCCCACCCAGCCCCGCCTTGCTCCGGCGAAGGCAGTGGACCACACCTCCATACCTGGTTCCACCTCCGCCCTCCCTCTTTTCTCCGGCTAGACCCATCCTCGCCCCTGTTTCTGGCTTTGATGGACTTCGGGGCTGCGCCGGCGAGAGCCAGCCTTCGACTCTCCTCTTGCCGACCAGCCTTGGGCTGACGATGGTAGGATTGTCCCCATGGCCGCTCTGCCCTTATGGGTTTTCCCCGGTCAGCCCCTCTGTGTTTGGCTTTTGACGCCATCGACATTGGCTGGTAGTGGCCGAATGGCCACCGAAGATTCCACCTCAGTCTAGTAACGACTAGAGATGGTCCTACCTCACACGGTTTGATTGCCTATGACCCGTGCTCCTCCTTGCGGCCCATAGCCGCAATTAGTTCCGCTCACCGGTATATTTGCCTGTTGACCCTCTTGCCTATTTTACGCCATCGGTACTAGACGGCCTTTGGCAAGAATTTGTACGGCTTACCTTGACTAAAGGTGGATGAGTTCACCTGCACAGGCCTTGGCCAGTGATGGCCTCGCGGCCTTTGCTTGACCCTGAACCCTACCCTTGCTCTCTGTCGTGTAAGATGCACAACTACCCGCACCATTGGTATTGGTTGTGGGTAGTGATCGGCAACATCACCGTTTAGTTTGGCCACAGCTAGGGCCTTGGCCCTATTGGCTTTTGTGGGCCTTGGGTAGCCCCCTTTCAGCCCTCTCCCCCTCTCGCCATGCGTGTACTTCTGGGTTTAGGCGCCGCATTCGCACCGCCTGACCATCGGTTGGCTTTGCCACCGAGTGGAGTTGACACTTAGCCCTCCTCCACCTCTCCTCTGTCCTCAAGTGTTGCCCCACGCTCTCCGCCCTTATGTGGGCTTTTGTTGACCAAAATCGTTGCCGTTGGGTGCTGTCCACGGCCGATTTCAACGTCTTGTGGCCGGCTGAGCACGTCTTAGCCACCGACCGATCTTCCGTGAGTACACCCTCGACTTCTAGTCGCTCTGCCACATATGTTGGCACGATATTTCTCCCGGCCGCCCTAGTGTGCCTCTGTGGATCACGGGTTTTGCCGCATTGATTTCTAACACCTTGTTTGGCCATGATTGTTTCCGGCACTTCCTAAAATCCTCGGGACAGCAGCTCTCTCCACTTGGCAAAGGTTTTGACCACCAACTCCGTCGTCGACGCCGCCACCGTCGTGTGCTCGCCATCAAATGTCATGATTACGAGGTAGGGGAGCTTTGAACTCATAAATTCATGATAGCATGCTTTGAATGAGTAGCAGCATGCTAGGATTGTATGATTCCATGCTTCGAATGTTAAGTAACAATCCGATTGCATGATGTACATGTAAGCATGATTATATGGTATGTTGAAAGGCATATGGCATGCATGTTGGCTGTAAGTATGTTGGATGTAAGTATGTGCTAGTGATGACTAGCGTGTTTGTTGGTAAGTTTTGTATGTTGATTGAGTATGTGCTAGTGATGGCTAGCGTGTATGTTGATGTATGTATGCATGTGCTAGTGATGGCTAGCATGCATGTTTGGAGTATGTATGGATTATGCATGTGCTAGTGATGGCTAGCGTGCATGTTTGGAGTATGTATGAGTTATGCATGTGCTAGTGATGGCTAGCGTGTATGTTTGACGTATGTATAAATGTGTATGTATGCACTAGTGATGGCTAGTGAGCATGTTTGTAAGTTACGTATGTATGACCATATGTGTATGTTATACGTATGTGTGAGACATACATATGTATGATGGCTATTTGCCTATAATTTGGATATGTGGGCAAAGGTATGGGCGATGGACAGTAAGAGGTGACAGAGGTTTTGTTTGGATTTGGATACGGATGTGTAAGCATATAACAGATGTTAGAGGATATGCGTATGACGGGTGAGGTTTGTCAGACAGTAAGAGTGTTCATAATTGTACAAGCATAACGTACAAATTATGAAGTGAAAAGTAAGCATAATAAGTGAGATATAAGTAAGAGGGCGACAACTGGGTGGCTCTGAGGAGCTTCATTTGAGGATGTCAGTGTAAGATGATTTGGCCATAAGATGGATGGCGAAGTATGTAAGACTATAAGGGTTTGATGTACGATGAGTTTTGTCCATGATGTGGATGGGTAAGTGAAGTCTGCTGCCCTGACGAACTAGGGTTTCGATTGGGCTCAGCTTCGGTTTGATCAATCGAGGACTGTGAGTTTGTGTGGCATAATTGTACCGCATAATTTACTTAATTGAAACTTGAATTATAAGCACAGCTAATGATAGCATTGTGAGTTTGAGACCTGAGGGTTCGACGGATTAAGTTTCATGTTTGAGCCAGCCGATAATGAGTCGGCTGAGCATTTCTCATGTCTTGCCATAGTGTTTATCCTGCGGGATGTTGTCTGTGTGCTGTACAGATTACCGGACGTCTGATGCTCTACTGAGAGCGACGTATGTTTTCGATTTGGTTTGTGTGTTGTATTAAGCCCAAACATTTGATGCTCTATTGAGAGTGATGCACGTTTCTGACTTTGTATGTGTGCTGTATGAAGCCCAGACGTCTGATGCTCTGTTGAGAGCGAAGTATGTTTTCGATTTGGTCTATGTGTTGTATAAGCCCAGACGTTTGATGCTTTGTTGAGAGCGTTGTATGATTCCGCCCAAGAGTGGCACTGTATGTTTCTGCCCAAGTGGCACTATATGTTTTCTGCCCAAGAGTGGCAATGGCACTATAAGACCCATTATGGTGGGCAACTGTATGACCCCTTATGTGTGGGTGTTTATGTTTGCGCGCTCAGGTAAGTAGTATCATGGATCTACTCTTACCTGTTTGATCCAGTGTCCCATGAGCATTGGTGTGCCTTACCTTCGAAAAAGTCCATGGCGTCTAGTCACTCCCCGGAGGTTAAGGTGTTGCCGCAGTGGCATTCTTTTCCATTTCGACACTGGAGCTTATTAGTTGTAATGAGCTTCAGTGGTCGTTGATATGTGTACGATTATGAGTACGACTGTATGTGTATGAGCACGACTGTAAGAGTATGAGTATGAGCACAACTGTAAGCGTATGAGTATGAGCACGACTGTAAGAGTATGTGTATGAGTACGACTGTAAGAGTATGAGTACGATTGTGAGAGTATTTTTCTAAGTAAGACAGTATGTGTGATTTTGTGTAAGCTATACGAGTAAGGTCGTACAAGTATGCGTATGTTGTATGTGTATGCGTATAGTGGTACGAATAAGTTTGTAAGACCCTGGATAAGGGTGTTTGTGTAAGTTTAATTTGATGGTATGATTTTGGCATGATGGTGCCTTTGGTATGATTTTGGGACGATGGTACATTTGGTATGACTTTGGCATGATGGTGCATTTGGTATGTTGGTATGCATATGAGCATGATATTGATATGCCTATCTGCTTCATGTTTGAGTTGCATGAATGCATGTATTTATGAACTTATTAAGTTCATTGTTTGGGATTTCCCCTACTGGGTATTTTCCTATTGAGTATGAAAATACTCATTACCCTACTTTTTAGCCCCGTTGTACGGGAGGTTTTGCAGGTTGTGTGAAGAGCTCCTGGGGAGGGACGCTCATTTCAGCGGTGGATTGATTCCCGTTGACTCAGGTATATGCTTCACTCACTGCGAGTTTAATTGTGCCACGATCCGATGTATTGGGTGAGACGAGACGTTAAGATGTTATTATTTTGGACTTTCATTTGGATTAGTCAGTGGACTGTTATGGGACTTGCACTCAGGGATGCCTAGGAGGGATTTGTATTTAAAGTTTATGATCATAGCAATTTATTCATATGTGTATTTTCGAGTAGCGCCTGATGATATTTGCTTTGGCCATACAATGTTTGACCGTATGATGAAAATATTTAGATGGAAAATAGATGTTTAGTGTTTTAAATTATAAACTGTTTTATTAGGTTTTGATTTCGTCATTTTTCCTCCGATTTATAGACGTTATATTGCAAAAATTTTCCGTGAATTTTAAGGAAAATGTGTGAAAAATCTAGGGCGTTACAGTCACACACACACACACACTAGTCCAACATGCAAGTCCCTACACATAGAGAATAAACTTGCTCTTCAAGGCTGAAGCCCTCGAGTAAACACTTATCAAATAGACATCCTCATGGTCATTGTTCGAACTTCGAGCAACTCCTGCTCCTCAAGGCCAACGCCTTCGAGTAACTCCTGCTCCTCAAAGTCAACGCCTTCGAGCAACTCCTGCCCATCAAGTCTAAACTCCCGGGCAACCTTGCTTGTCAAGACTAAAGTCCCAAGCAACAATACCTAGTAAGCTGGTGCACTCGGACAAACTAGCTGGATTCTCAGGGTCCAAATAATCTCAATAAGTAAATCTCAATTCGCAAGACAAGTGCATCACTCGTCACCACATAATTCCATTTAACTATACTCAACCCGGGGAGTGCACTCGTTCCACACAGGAACTCAAATCAGAACATGTCCTTTTGGACCAATCAAGTTTTGATTAAGCCACGACCGATCAATTTGGCACGCAATTTCACCACATTGCATCCAATCGATTAAATTCGATTAACCTCAATAAATCCTCAATTGGAAATTCATTTTCATGATGCATGCAACATGGTACATACATGGGCAAGGCATACATGAATGCTAATTCAAGATAAGTGCTTTCATCAGCCCCTAATGCATCATTCATAATTATAATATCAAGCTTCAACATCATCATTTAACCCCACATGTGTGTGTACCTAGTAGAAGCACTTCACTCAATGCATATCAACATGCTTGAAATTAACTCACTACTACACTACACATGTGAATTAACATCTAATCATGAATTCTAGCGAAAATCATAGAGGAAGAATCATTGAAATCATAACTCAAATCAAAGCTCAACCACAAGCTAAATACATATAAGATCATTCACTTCATCCTTAAGCCATGATGTTCACTAACATTCACACATCAATTAGCCACAACTTAACATGACATATCAGTCTGTTAGTAGGCTGTAGCTCTACTGAAAATATACTTAACCATAGAGAATCAACCATTCATAACTTCAAGATGGCAATTCCAACATCATATATCCAACCACAAGCCATTCCACATAACTCTAAATATATATACCACAACTTCAAAACATCAATGGTATACCCTTCCATTAGCTTACTATAGCTCAAAACACTCCACATAAACATAAAAATAATATTTTAGAGTAGATATGTCAAAATAAGCAACATACATAAAATGGTCAAATTCTGCAGTGTAGCTGTTTGAACTCCCTGCAGGGCCGTTTGATCTGCTAAACAATAAAAATGCCAAAACTGTAGTGTTGCCGTTCGAACGCCGTTCGATCATCTACACAGGAAAAATGCCAAAATGGTAGTATTGTCATTCGAATGCCCTGCAGGGCCGTTCTAACGCCAACAAAGCAGTTTTGGTCATCTTCTTCATTTCAAATTTTCAAACCGAAACTCCATTAATAAATCTTAAAATCTCCATCTAACAACTCAAATGCCATTAAAACTCCACCATAACTTTCAGAAAGCTAATCTACATTATAATAAGATAAAACCCTAAGAAATCAGGATAAAAGATTATCATTTACTAATCATGCCATTAAAGCACTAAATCAAGAAATCTATTCAAAACAAACCACAAAATCAAGAGTTTTACCATAGGAAGACTGAAATTTTGAAAGTCCATTACCTTATCCCTTGTTTAGGCTTGGATTTGATGGTCACCCTTCTTAAAAATCTTACAAAGACATAGAGTTTGAATTAAACTCCTTTAAAACCGATTTAACATAGAAAACCCTAATTAAAAACTTAGATCTAGGGCTTGTTGAACATAAAATTTGGATTTTTAGAGCTAGGGTTTGAAGTAAAATAAAAATCAGTAGTTTTGATATTTAAAAACGAATCAAAACAAAGGGGAAATGGTAGATCTAGAAGGGATTATGAGAAGAGCTAGGATTTGGTGATTAATTAGAAGGGACTTACCTTAAACACCTTCTAATTTGGGCTTAATTGGGGATTAGGCCTAACCTCTCCTTCTCAGCCTATTCCCAAAATAGAAATGGCTCAGGTCTGGCCTTTTATAGTAAGTTTTTGGGGTGTGTATGGGTAAATTGTGGGGTATGAATAGAAAAATAGGCTAAAAATGGGTAATTTAGTTGTTTGAGCACTAATAAAACATGGAAAAATTATGAAAATTTTTATAAGAGCTTGTGTTGATATATGGGTTAATTTGACATGAAAACCCAAATTTTGAAGTTCGGGCCCACAGGGGTCCCGCCAAACCCTAATTTTTGAAAAAATAGTACAAATTCCCAAAAAATCCCAAAAATTCACATTTGATTCAAAATCACTTAAAACTACTAATTGAAAAGTTGATTTTGATTAAAACAATTATAAACAATATTTATTTACGAAACCACCGAATTAATAAGAACATGAGTTAACCATGCAATAACTGATAATTAAAAAGAAACGAAAACCGGTTTTACGATAAGGGATCTTATAGAGTAGGTTCAGGCGGTTGTTCTATCTCTCGTTCCTCGGGGGTTGCATCTGTTCTATGAGGCTAGTTGTCACCTCTAGATCGTCCTTAACACGTTGGAGTGCAACTGCAACTCGATCTGTGTTCTATCCCCGCTCACTGTATAGAAGAGCCTTCTCCAAAACAACTTCACATATTCCCGTCATGACATCAACTAGCATGAAAAATGATTCAATGACTTCATGGCCAGAATGTACATGCCTCAACATCTCGCCGTGGGGGGCATGGCTGGGTCTCATTGTTCGGAAAGACTGCATACCCACCTTCTTAGCTTTTGGGGTCGCCCTTTGTCCATCCATCAAGTGCGCCTCTTCGGCAATTGGTGTGATGCACGTAATAATTTGCGAGTCTAGCTTCAGCTTCATGAAGACATCCTCATACCACTTCCGTATCCAGTGATGAGCTAGAATCTTCTTCCTCCTTTTTCATCAACCGGGTCAAGTTTATCGGCCTTCTCCATGTCGCTCAAAAGTTGGGTAAATTCGGGCCACCTCTTGCACCTCAAGCTACATGGAGGGCCACTTGGAGCCCATATGGACGTATGCTCATAAAACCATACCTGGCGGACAATACAAAAGTATATCAACATTAGTCTAAAATGTTCAGTATCCTCACTATAACAAATTAGTCGTTTTACGGATAACACGCTCAAAGCCACATCGTGCTTCCAGTAACACGATAAATTACGATCTTCTAATGTCATATCCATGATATAATACATCATTGTGTTTTCAAGAACACGATATGTCTACGTGCATGTTAAATGTCGTATGTCTAATAACACGATTGAGAGTTCGTATCGTGTGACCGATAAGGCGATATTCATCTCTGTAAAACCTATCATGTCATTCTAAATACAATATTAGAATTTGCGTATTATAACACATACGAGCATTACCTGGATCACTAATGAAGCCCCTACGAGAATTTCGGTCGTGGCAGAACGCTCATCCCGTTTGCTCATGATGTTTCGGTGGGCTGCCAATATGCCTCTCATAAGCAAATCATGTACGGCGCTCCCCAAGACTGACATGTCATCTAAGTAATCACACAGAGCTGGAAATATGGCTCTGTTGTTCTGCATGAATAACATGAGGACACCCATGTGCACGATCGCCAACTGTGCTAAGTCCTCTTCTAAAACATTCCTTGTTTTCGCAGCCACTTCTTTGAACAATTCTTCCAGTCCTGTCTTCTCCGGCCGCTTCCCTTGGAAGAACTTCTTGTAGAATTCCCCCTTGCCTTGGGCAGCCTTCCCCTCGCTGCTTCCCAATTTACACGGGTTACCTTTTCCACTCAACCTAGTGATCAGAGCCACTTCAGCTACTGTAAAGGGTAGTCTTTTGCCCCTTATGTTGAAGACCTCCAGTGAGTCGTCCCAACAATCACCAATGAGTACATCCAACAGAGGCTTGGAGATGATGATGGGCTCACAATCATATATTAGGTAGAACCCATACTCCACTAAAATTGCCTTGCATCCTAGACGTAAATCTACAAGGTCTTTTGATAGACACAGTCTAGCAGGGAAACTATTCATTCCCAGACCCAGTCTTCTCCTATAGATTCTCTTCTTCTTCTCTTCTACAACCCTCACTGACTCCGCCATTTGATGTAATACTCTAACTTTACATCTGAAAACTTGGATATATATATATATATGTCAATCAACAATAGGTCATGACCATAATCAATAGCCATGCCGGTTCACACTTTCTAACTAACTTCGATAGAGACGATAAGTATATGTATCGTGTAATCAAACATACGCTAAGAGGCCCTCGCATACACGACATCATTATGGTTAAACATCGTGTTTGCACCATCTTATTGAGCACACGATTTATGACGTATCGTCTTTCTGACGCAACGATAGTCTTATTTGACTACCTATGTCGTGTGTTCGAGTACACGCTAAAACAAAAATCGTGCATACAAATATCCAAAATGCCATACCACGAAACCTCTATTGTTGTTCTCCAAGTCAGATTGAACACTCATTCGGCTGCTGCTTTTCCGAAATCGCCGCAAACCCGATTGCGATACAAACAAGAACTAGCTTTGGGGTGTACAATTTCAAAACTCAGCTTACTAGAAACCCTCATTCCAAAACTTGTTCTTCGCAAACTCAAACTCGTTCCAGAACAGAGAATCCCTAATCTTTGATGTTTTGGTCGGATAGGTTGCAAAATCTTCTCACACACCGCTTACACTTTGCTCAAACAGAGGACTTTCTAATCGAAAGCGAGTTTTTAATTGGAACTGAGTTTTTCACTCGGAGGAATAACCGGCATTTGAAGTCATATGCCAATGAATGCGACTTTGTGAGGGTTTAACACAATATAAAACCCTACCTCCGGTCAGGGGTATTTTAGTCCAAATTTTAGCTTATATCGTGTTATTCTAGGTCATATGGCATTTCCGTTTATAATCCAGGGAATATGGAATATTTCATTCTTTGGCCAGGCAATATTGGAAAAACTCAAAACTATATATACACAAGTTTTGGTTAGATAAAGCAAGTGAACCCAAATGGACTTTATGAGACTTATATATTTTGTCTAATTTAAACTCAATAGAGAATTTTTGTTCAGGAATATCACTATTTGACAAGGAAAATAGTAATTGGCAATGACAGTTCTTGTGAAGCGCAGAGGCAATAATTAACATAGAAATTCGCATGGGTGGTGTATATGCAAATAATGGAGCAATGAGTTTTGGCAATGGCAGTTTTTGTGTAAGGCAGATGCAATTTCATAGAGAAATTTTCATATTACATGAACCAATATGCATTAATGCATTTAGGTTATGAATGAACCAAATACCATATGACTCATCATATTAATGCAATGTGGGAGGGGGCGTCTATCCGGTGGGGAGGTAGCATTGAAGGCGAGTTACTAGTGATAGCACACTAGTGGTTGATGGCTGACGACGATTCATTGGAGGCCCTCCTTTCTTCATTCTTGTCTGCCACGACGATTTTTCTAGTCGAAAAAAACCTTTGTTTCACCAGCATCGACAACCCATGCATTCTCTATCCTAATGGATAGTGGTTATTTTCCTTCATTATAATGGAGAAATAGAAAATAATGACGAGTATGTTGGTGAAATGTGCAGCTTATGAACATTGATTCTTAGATGAGGTACATTGACATGCAGGTGCAAGTAAAAGAAAGACGTGTTGTCCATAATGGTAATGTGATGAGATTGAAATATTTGATCTTTGAAATCATCCATACCATATGAATTAGATAGTAATGAAGACCTACAATCACTATTTTTCATTCATAATAAGGCAAATAAAGAAGTGATATCCTTGTATATGAAGATGAACAAGATTGCAAATGGAGACAAATCACTATTATTGGAAATAAACCAGACTATGAATAGAATAAAATCACTAAGGTTGGAGAATGTTGTATTAACTTACCCAAACATGAAAACCAGGTTTCAAATGGGAAACAATGATACACCATTCATGTGTGAAATAGTCAAGTAAACACCTATTTTTTAATATAAGATTACACGATATTATACTCTATCGTGTTCCTGGTAACACAATATCATTCAACATTCCAATGTCAAAGACCAATATAGAAGACATGCATTCCGGCCTTTCTTCAACACGATCTGATGCATGCCCAATGGGGCTTATGCTCAAATGACAAGAGGAGTAAGAAGATGAGTGAAGAAGCCTAACAACTTACTAGGCCCACAAGCCCAAGCTATACTCCAACATTAGGAGCATAACAACTTGCAGATTTTGAGTAGTGAAGTTGTTTATTTGTTAGACTTTCATATATGCTAGTTTTGATTTCTATTGGTTGATTTAGTAGTAGGATAAATTTTGATTTACAATGATATACAGAATTGCCACTAGGGCATAGCCTTTATATTGTTGCCATAACTAGTCATATAGAAGTAGTTTTTTTTGTTGTTTTCTAATTTGAGAAGAAGAGTCTATTTTCTTTCTTTATTAGATTTGCTCGTCTTCTTTGATTCAAATGATTCGAGAGCGACTCTATTGTGAGGAAGGCCTTGACACTTGTTGCCGGATTCAGATAATGTGTCTTTTCACAATTTCTCCCTGCATTAAGGCCTTTGATAGTTTCAATTTACTGGGGTAGCTATTTGTGCCCAACCCCATACTCCTCCCATAAATCCTTCTTCTTCTCCTGTGCGGCCTTTAGTGATTTTGTCATTTGTCTTATGCTTTCAACTCATATACTCTCGTATATTTTCTTCTTGCCAACAACTATCAAAGTTATATGTTAGAATTTATAGTATATTATGTAGTCGTCAGCAATGGGTCGTGATTATTGTGATTATGTAACTGTCAACATTGTGTCATGATTATTTGGATTATGTATAGCCCAAGTAACAAACAAAAAATCAAGCGAACATTCAGCTTTTGTAATTGCCCAAGTAATCATCAAATACATGCTTAATCTACTTATTGTGTTCTTGATAACATGATGTGTTTCAAATTGCATCAACGAAAACATGACTTGTCAATAAGACATGTCATTCCTAATATGATATACACATATTGTATTATCGATCACACAGTTTATGTGTTATGCGTGTATGTGCATGTATTGAGCATATCGTATTATCGATAACACGATATGTGTACTCTGCATCTATATCTATGCACTGAATATTATGTTATCAATAACATGATATATGGACTTAGCATATATTCAAAACTGCAAGAATCTGATTGCTGCCGCCTAATCCCATAGAAATGACACGTCGAGAGCCTCCCATGCCGTGTGAGTGGAGAAGGGATGACCGACAAATATTTCTGGACCAATCGGAGAAGCTTGTGCTGAAAATCACTTCTCGAACTCCAAAATATACACAACTAACGAATGGATATTCCAAATGTCTGGTCAAAAATCAAAACTCCAATTATGAAATCATGCTCTTTGTTTTTAAACTTGTTGGACAAAATTTTTTCTTATAATTCAAGCCATCAATTTTGACCTATAGTGACTTACTTTCTATTTATTCTCCCTTCCTTTTATCCTTCTTTCTTGCATATCACTTCTTTCTCTATTTAGTTCTCTTTCCTTATTTGAGTTATATTCTTCTTCATGCTCTATTCTCAGCAATTTTTCTATTCATACGATCTAAACATCTAAATGTGGATTGGCTGCAATTTGGACATGGCTTGCTCTATTTCTTTGGCTGCTTCCTTTCTTTCTCTAATAATTCCCTTCTTAAGCTTTCTTCTTGCTCAATTATTTCCATCTTTACTTCCAGTTTCCTTTCTTTCCTTGTATTTCTCTATTCAGCCCCTTCAATGACAGTTATTTCTTTGGTAAGCTTCTGTATGAACTCTGTTTTGGCCTAGTGCTTTATTTTTGGATGTTCCTTGCTGGAGTCTACTTTCCTTATTGCATTACCTGCTGTCTTTGGTTTATTCTCCATGTGAATCTACCTTTTATTTCTTCTTGTGCATTGGGTCTTGGAATGGTAGACAACTTCTTTTTAATTTTGCACTTTACTTGTTAAAAACCTATTGGCAGAACTCTGTGTTCTTTGTTCTTTCCTCTTTTTGTACTAATGCCGAGCTGCTCCTCCACCTCAATTGACTTTTCTCTGATTTTCATGTGAGAGCTCACTGCTTTTGAATTGGTGTGTATGCTCCGTATAAGGCATCTAAAATGTGTCCAAATATTTTCGAAATGACATGAACATCAAGAAAATTTTTTGTGAAACATTTACCTACAAAGAACAATAAGACCATAATTGAGATGTGTAAAAATTAAATAAAAGTACGACTTAACTCAAATATGCGCTTAATCTACCAATGTCACCTGAATTAATTAATAATTAAATTAAACTACTAATATTTATCTTAATATAAATAAACCTTAATTAACCCTAAATTAGCCTAATCTTACACAAGCAAATAAGGTAAAAAGGTGTACAAAATATATAAAAACCATGCGCATCAATAGGTAAAACTCTTTAAGTCATATCCCTCTAATTATCTTCTTTTTTTTATAAAACAATGCCCATATTCTCAATAGACCAACTTCGGTGACCATTTCCAGCAAAAAACTCAGGAAATCTTCTCCAGTTAATAACTTTGGAAATGGGTGATACAGGGTGATGTAAAAACCAATAACACAAAGAATTTTATGGGGTGTAAATTCCAACACTCAATAGAAAAAGGGTACAACACAAAGAAAATGTTGTTCAAATGAGTATTTTTCCATGCTAATTTATCCTACCCACCCCCTTTAACATGGTAGGTAGATATCTATTGTCTATGCAAATTAGACAGTGAATATCCACCATGCATGTTATATGGGCGAGGTGGCTAGCTAAATTTGGGTAGAAGTACTCTTCATTTACAAAATAACTCCTTATTTTTGTTAAATTTTTTTCGTTAGATGCTTCACGCTTGAACAATTTGAATATGCAAGTAGAATACACAAAATACAGCTCTGAATCATGTAGAATACAACTTTTCTTAAAAAAATATTTTCCCATTTTATGAAAACAAATTGTTGTGGGGCTCTCAAGCAAATTCTCCTCTCGTGATAGTCAAAGCATTTTAGGATCTGCACTCAACAAAAGTAAAGGATTCTCTTATTCTCTCCTTGAGGCTTTTGTGAAAGAGTTGGCTAGTCAAGTTTCGAAAAACACACGCAAAATTGTTGTATGAAACATACACACATAGTATATTTATGTAAAACCATGTGGAAAAGACATCTACTAGGAAGAGACACCAAAACCCTTCTTAAAGAGATGTTTTTAATTGTTAAAATATGAAAGGGTGCATGAAGTGATCGATCACCCTCACTGTAATATCCCAAATTTTCCTAAGTTTCAAAAATTAAATATGTAGAATCCAGGGTGTTTGACCCCTTAACATTCTAGTAAGAATATCTTGATCATTAGTTGGAATTGATGGATATTATCTATATGAATGGAAAGTAGACAAAAAGAGCTTTGAAACGTCACTAAGAATGTGCAAATTGGAATTTGGATGAGGGAGATACAACTGTTCGAAGTTGAACATTTCGTATATGGCCTATTTACTCAATTTTAACATGTATTTGGGCCGTTTAAGTCATTTTTCCGGCCCAATTGTTTATGATTCCGAAATTAAGTTTTAGTGGCCTCATTAAGGGGCCTAATTTAGGAGGATTGGCCCAAATTCTAAGGGGATTAGGAGCCCTAACCCCATGCTTATAAAAGGAATGATTAGGGCACAATTAGGGGGTCTTGGCCGATGGGGGGAGAAAAGGCAGTCGGCGAAGCTCCAGCAAGATTCCGGCAAGGGTTCGGTGGCGGTTGATCGATGACAAACCGGCAGTGGAGGTAGGTTCACTATCTTAGTTTCAAGTCAAGATTAAGGGTAGCTCTATTCAATAATTATGCTATAAGTTGCACTTGGGTTGCCGGAATCGCATGACTATGGCGATCCGGTCAATCCCGGTCCATCGACCGGCTGTGGCGGCCTGCCATCGCAGCGCCTCCGGTGGTTAAAAGAAAAAGAAGAAAGGAAAAGATGGACTTTGGCCCCGGTGGACACCGGGAGGCGGTGAGGCCAGACCCATCTGGATCACCGCCAGTCGGCGATCCGGTGAGGCCCAGTCCCGCCTCACCCTGTTGCGACCACCAGAGGCCAACAGGGCCTCTGGTCAGCACAGTTCAGTGAGTTAGAGTAGCCAGAAAATTTTGGAAAATATGATAAATGACTATGAGTGTATGTCAACTTTACTGACCAAGTTTCCGACCAGGGAAAAATCCCAAGAGCTTCTAAATGACCAATTTACCCTTGTAAGTTGACACATAGTATAATGATTAATGACCAAAATTAGGGGCTCCGGTTCAGGGGCCCATGAGTGGATTTGAAATTTGAAAAAAATTCCAGTAAGCTTTTAGTGTGTATCCTAAATTTGTACCACGAGTTAGGAAAAATTCCTAATAAATTGATATTTGACTATTTTGCCCTTAGGGTTACGGTAAGACTATTAATTGAACCGGGGTCGGTTCAAGGAGCCTATGACCCTGTTAAACGGCAAAAAAATTACCTTGGGTTCACAATGTCAAGGTGTACCCCTGGGATTAGTTTTGGACCCATCAAGGTTCAAGGAGGCCCTGAACAAAAAGATAAAAATACCCTTATGAGCGGACCGACCACATTCGCTTGGATAAAATTAACGAGCCAATGTGATACTGAAACCTTTTGAGAGGTTAAATACTTACCCGAGAGCATAGAGGACCATATCTAATATTAAATAATTACTTTAATGCCCTTAGATGATCAATTTTCACTCATTTTTTGATTACGTCTAACTTGAAGGGTTAGGCCTAATTGGATAATTTTAAGATAAATTTTAAAATGCTTCAGAGCTTGAAACCACCGTATATGAGTTAAACTTGAAAAAACGAACATAATGTTTCAAAGAACACGTGAAACAGAGGTCGAGACCAAAATTTATGACCTCGACAAGCATATAAAATAAACAGGACCCACTTAAAAAGATCACGATATGCTTCTTTTAAGTGGGTTTGTATCAAAAAGCTCATCGATACGAGTCCAACAATACCAAAAACGCGTAAATCAGAATCCGGGGTAAAAAATAATATGCGCTTGAAGATAAGAATTAAAAAAAAACAAATAAACAGGCATGCGGTGCACACCACAACGTGAGCTGGTACAGTGCAACATGCGCTCGTGTTACCGTGGGCACTGCAATTCCACGTGCGGACACAATAAAGTGCTTAATTAAATCCATATAATATCTTCACAAGTTTACATCTTAATAAAGAGGTAGGAGGCATAACTAATTTTGATCTGTTAATATTTTTTTATTAGTAATATTCTATTATTTAGTTACATTCTAAATGTACCATAAAATCTTAAAGGAACAAAGGAATAATTATGGGTAGTCGAACTTGAATGAAAATTGTGGGTAGTGATACTTTGAATGAACTAGAATATATAACATCAACATGTACAAAAAGAAGTTTTACACTTTTTTTCTTTGAAAATATAACATCAAACATGAACAAAGAGAGTTTTACATTTTTTTTATTTTTCTTTTTTTGCCTCTGAGCATTGATGGCTGGAACGCAACCTGCAATAGATTGAAAAAGGAGGAAACTTTTACTTGCAATTAACAAAGACTACAACTGTACATCTTACATCAGACCAAGATGACAAAAACACCCACAAAATGAATCAGTACTACCTTATTTATGACAAAAAAACTCTTAAGACATGATCAATGGCATGGCCAACTCAACCAGCTTCAGCTTCAGCTTCAGCCATTACATGATCCAAAAGCTGAATTCTAAAATCTTAAAACCACTTACAACATTGCTGTAATCACACACAAGTGCTAAGAGCGACCAGATAAACACTGAAATCCATGAAGGCTGCATTTGTAGCTATTCCGCACAAGCAAAGCACTCTGCAATAGTTTACAAAGGTTCTAATATTCATTAGATAATAGGAAAACGGTCATTTAGAGTATATAATACTGAATATTTACAATATATGACGGGTCTATGCTCGTTGAACTAAATAAAGCTCGGTCAGAAGAAGAGAGATCATTAGGTAGGAGGGGCAGAAAAATTTTGAGATCAGAAACTGCATATGACTAGAGACAACTTTTAAAAAAAATACTCTTCGGTTTGTATTGAACGCACACAAAAAAAATCATATTTTCGTTTTATCAATAAAAAAACAAGCCATACTCTGCATAATCTCTTTGATAAAAAGGCTTACAGACAGAACAGAAAACACAAAGTAAAACCGTGTCCATTGTTCAATTACTTGTTGAACTGTTTCAAGACAGAATAGAAAGCCTGACCGAAGCTAAATAGTCCACTAATTGAAAGATAATTATTTTACAACTTGAAGAGGAAAAACAAACTAAAACTGCAAAACGAAAGCACCTCCACAACAAACTGAAAGCCAGTGTCTCAAATACAAAACCAGACAACGACACGCACATCATCATATGAGCTTAAAGATCAAACTCAAGCTTGACTAATTACTGGTACTAAGTAAAACATGATCAAGACGTTGAGTCATTCACTAATTGTGATTTACAGAATCATAGAACATCATGAGTCATACAACCAATGAAAACAGAGAAATAATAGCTCAAGCCAAAATTCAGAGAACCAATACAAAATTCAGCGTGACGGTCCACCCTATCTCCAGTAATTTTGCCCAGAGGATTCTGTTTTTTCACTCTCATTGAAGAAAAGCTTCTTCCAAAATCAAATTCTCCACTTTTCTAAAGAAAAAGGAAAAAATGTACCTGCAATTATCTCATCCTCAAAGTCAATTTCTTTCCTCAGTGCCGCCTCCTCATTCCTCGGCTTTGATGGAATTGGCTTCCCCTCTACTCAACAACAATCGCAAATCACCACAAAAGTTTCCATTTACAGCCACTTACCATGCTTGGGTTCTCCTTTTCTTCTTAGATGTTATTGTCTCTACATAGTAAGAATCCGAATTGTATGAATACTTCTTTTAACACTTGTCCTACCTCCATTCAATCTTAAGCTGCAAGCAAAAGACGATCATATGTCAGTGAAACGCATCCAAACAAAACCGGTAGAATTTGAAATAAATTTTGAAGCAGTTACTTGATCCAGCCATTTTCCTCTCCGGTATCTGAGTGGCTCAGAGCGATCAAGTCACCCATCCAGATGACTCTCCTGACAATTAGACCCACGTTAGCAACATAAATCTACAGTGAACAACATATGTATAGCTAAAATCTAAACATGTGCATATGGAAAGAAGCTTACTTATGATTATGAATTTTCTCTGGGATCCTTTGATATGCTTTCTCACAGATCCTGGGACTGAAGGAGGAGCGCTGCGGGCCGAGGCAAAGAGAGGGGTGGAGGGTGGAGCAATCCAAGGCAGTGAGGGGATGTCCGAGGCAGGCGGAAGCCCCTTGCTGCATTCCGATCAGACAAGGCAAAGCTGCAAGAAGAGAGGCGAAGCGATGAGGGGTTTTGGCATCTTAAATGAGAAACTTTTCAGAAATTTTTTAGTCAATAATCCTAATGGAATGATATAATTTGATTGTAAGAAAGATAAAAGGGTACAAGCCATAATAAAAAGAAGATTCTTATCTCTACATCAACAATAAAAAAATCACTGTGAGGGCAATCTCGTAAAAGTATTTCAAACTTCTGAAATTGAAGGAAAAACTAGTTCAAACCTTATGTTAGACCAAATATGATCCTGCATTAATCTGGATTTCATCTGCTGATAATCAGGCAGACAGAGTAGAATAATATCCCAAGGCCTGTCAAGCACTCAATTCCAAATGTAAAAATTCATCCATAATTAGAACTTTCCATGAAAGGGAAAAAACACCTTAGCCAGAGGAGTAAACCACTCTGCTACTATAATTGTCCAAACACTTATAAAAAGTATAAGTGGCTCATTTGGCATAAACCCAAGAGAAATTACTCTGCTAAGAAGAACTAGAAGATAAAGTTGAATTAGAGAAAGAAGCAGCTGCAATTCACATCCAACTGATAACGAACTAAATTAGGGTTCTTCTCAATGCTGCCATGGGTTAATGAAACAAACAAAACACAAATCAAAATTGGAGTTCACAGAACAAACCAGAACATATTTAATCAAAACATAACAGAACAGAATGTAGATTAAAAGAATGCAAATCAAAATAAAACATATACTAAAAAAAATCCAACCAAAAGTTCAAGAGATAAATTAGAAAATAAAACTAAAATAAATCTAAAATACAGATACAAAGCATACCGATTGAAGCCCTCAAAAGTCAGGCCTTTTTCTTTTTTTTTTCTTTTTTCATAGGCTCATTTTTGCCTTCTTCTTTTTTCTTGAGGCTCATTTTTGCCTTTTTTTTTCTCAGGCTCATTTTTGCCTTTTTTTTGTTTTTTCTTTTTTTCTCAGGCTCATTTTTGCCTTTTTTTTCTCAGACTCATTTTTGCCTTTTTTTTTTCTTTTTTTCTCAGGCTCATTTTTGCCTTTTTCTCAGGCTCATTTTTGCCTTTTTTCTTTTTTTTTCCTTTTTTTCTCAGGCTCATTTTTGCCTTTTTTCTTTTTTTTTTTCCTTTTTTTCTCAGGCTCATTTTTGCCTTTTCCTCAGGCTCATTTTTGCCTTTTTTTTTTCTCAGGCTCATTTTTGCCTTTTTCTTTTTTTCTCAGGCTCATTTTTGCCATTTTCTTTTTTTCTCAGGCTCATTTTTGCCATTTTTTTTCTCAGGCTCATTTTTGCCTTCTTTTTTTCTCAGGCTCATTTTTGCCTTTTTCTTTTTTTCTCAGGCTCATTTTTGCCATTTTCTTTTTTTCTCAGGCTCATTTTTGCCTTTATTTTTTTCTAAGGCCCATTTTTGCCTTTTTTTTTTCTCAGGCTCATTTTTGCCTTTCTTTTTCTCAGGCTCATTTTTGCCTTTTTTTTTTTCTTGGGCTCATTTTTGCCTTTTTTCTTTTTTTTTCTTTTTTCCTCAGGCTCATTTTTGCCCCTTTTTTTTCTCAGGCTCATTTTTGCCTTTTTTTTTTCTTAGGCTCATTTTTGCCTCTTTTTTTCTCAGGCTCATTTTTGCCTTTTTCTTTCTCAGGCTCATTTTTGCCTTTTTCTTTTTTTCTCAGGCTCATTTTTGCTTTTTTTTTCTTTTTTTCTCGGGCTCATTTTTGCCTTTTTCTTTTTTTTCTCAGGCTCATTTTTGCCTTTTTCTCTCAAGCTCATTTTTGCCTTTTTCTTTTTTTCTCAGGCTCATTTTTGCCTTTTTTTTTCTTTTTTTCTCAGGCTCATTTTTGCCTGTTTTTTTCTTTTTTTTCTCAGGCTCATTTTTGCCTTTTTCTTTTTTTCTCAGGCTCATTTTTACCTTTTTCTTTTTTTCTTAGGCTCATTTTTGCCTTTTTCTTTCTCAGGCTCATTTTTGCCTTTTTCTTTTTTTCTCAGGCTCATTTTTGCCTTTTTTTCTCTTTTTTTCTCAGGCTCATTTTTGCCTTTTCTTTTCTTTTTTTCTCAGGCTCATTTTTGCCCTTTTCTTTTTTTCTCAGGCTCATTTTTACCTTTTTCTTTTTTTCTCAGGCTCATTTTTGCCTTTTTCTTTTTTTCTCAAGCTCAACTTTTTTGCCTTTTTCTTTCACGGGCTCAGGCTTCCGCATCAATTTGAGCTTCATGCTAACATTCCCATCAATTTGAGCCAGTGAGTCCCGCTTCTTCCCATCAATTTGAGCTTCATGCTAACATTCCCATCAATTTGAGCCAGTAAGAAAGAGAATAAACATGTATCAAATCATTCAAAAGATGTATACATAGCCTATCATTAGACATAGAGCATCGGCTCTTGTTTTGAACTCAACACACATCTATAACCTCTTTGGAAGATTAACATGAAATGAATAAATTTACTTAAAATAAAACTACCACAAAATATCATAAATTTACAAAGAAAATCAGCATACCAAATAACAAACAAAAAAAATTCAAGATACTCACTAAATATTTCTATCAGATGGGCTTCATTTACATTTCTGGTCAATTGCTCAACATAAAGAACCAAGGACTCAGGAACGGGAGAAGCCTTTTTGTAACAGTTTAAGAATGCATAATAAAATAAGTGCATAAATAAAAAAACGCATCCAATATTTAAAAAAACTGTATCTTACATCAGACCAAGATGACAAAAACACCCACAAAATGAATCAGTACTACCTTATTTATGACAAAAAAACTCTTAAGACATGATCAACAGCATGGCCAACTCAACCAGCTTCAGCTTCAGCCATTACGTGATCCAAAAGCTGAGTTCTAAAATCTTAAAACCACTCATAACATTGCTGTAATCACACACAAGTGCTAAGAGCGACCAGATAAACACTGAAATCCATGAAGGCTGCATTCATAGCTATTCCGCACAAGCAAAGCACTCTGCAATAGTTACTAAGGTTCTCCACCTAGCCAATTCCTTTGAATCAAAAGTATAAGACGATCTAAGCTCATATTCATTCGATAATAGGAAAACGGTCATTTAGAGTATATAATACTGAATATGTACAATATGTGACGGGTCTATGCTCGTTGAACTAAATAAAGCTCGGTCAGAAGAAGAGAGAAGATCATTAGATAGGAGGGGCAGAAAATTTTTTAGGTCAGAAACTGCATATATGACTAGAGACAACTTTTAAAAAAAATACTCTTCGGTTCGTATTGAACGCACACAAAAAAATCATATTTTCCTTTTATCAATTAAAAAACAAGTCATACTCTGCATAATCTCTTTGATAAAAAGGCTTACAGACAGAACAGAAAACACAAAGTAAAACCGCGTCCATTGTTCAATTACTTGTTGAACTGTTTCAAGACAGAAAGCCTGACCGAAGCTATAGAAAATTATTTTACAACTTGAAGAGGAAAAACAAACTAAAACTGCAAAACAAAAGCACCTCCACAACAAACTGAAAGCCAGTGTCTCAAATACAAAACCAGACAACGACACGCACATCATCATATGAGCTTAAAGATCAAACTCAAGCTTGACTAATTACTGGTACTAAGTAAAGCATGATCAGGACGTTGAGTCATTCACTAATTGTGAAAAAGATTATGTATATCAAATCTTTTGGAAACTCGCACAGCAGCTGCGTAATACATACCGACACAACCAAAAGAACTCGACCCATCAACCGGGCAAACTATATTCAGACAGTGAGAGAGTTCGTTCGATTGCGACGTTGTCGTCTCGATCAGGGAAACGACAAGGTCGAAATCGCTTTCTCAAACGGCGTGGCCCCGTCCAAAGCAATACAAAAATTGAAATCTTTTCGGTTTCTGAGCTCGGCTTGGTAGGATTAAAAGGGAGCAGAGAAAAGAAGAGAAGCTCAAACCCTAAAGAAAACAGTAGAGGAGAGAAGAGCAAAGAAAGCGCAAACCTTTTCTTGGACGGGAGAGTGTTCGGACTTGAGCGGAAGGGAGAATTGGAGCCAGAAGACCTTTTCTTGGACGGGAGAGGGCTGCTGCTACGAGTGTCGGACTTGAGCGGAAGGGAGAATCGGAGCCGGAAGACCTTTTCTTGGACGGGAGAGGGCTGCTGCTACGAGTGTCGGACTTGAGCGGAAGGGAGAATCGGAGCCGGAAGACGAGCGGGACGGCGAAGAAGAAGCGGATCTCGAATCGGACGGGGAGGCCGGCCGCCCATGGCTGCGTGAGGGGAACAAAGAAACCCTCTACCCTTCCTTCCATCACCGTTGCAGGATTTGAAGAAGAAACCCTCCACTCCACTGTATTTAAAAGCGTTACCTTCAAGAAGTACGCCTGATTTATTTCTTAGTTTTGATTTGAAGAAGTCTCTTTATTTTAATACTTTCCTAATTTTAATTTTAATTTTAATTTTAATTTTAATTAACTTTATTATAGTTAAGTTTAGGATTGGAAATTTCCAACCCAAAATATTAAGAGGCATACGCCAAACCTTATTTTATTTTTCTCTCATTTTTTTTTTATGGTGAAGACCTCACATTACCGGAGATGAAACTAATTAACCCAACCTTTCACCCCTTCGAATTTTTTGTTGTCTCCTCAAAATCAAAGCTTTATTTTTTATCCTCTTTTTTCTTGCTATTTATGAGCCCCAGTTTTCATCTGTATCAGACAGAGTTAGGCAAATTTTTGCCCCAGGAAATTCCTTATTTCCTTCAGCTTCTCTCCTTAATTCTTTTACTTTCTTCATCGCTTTCAATCTCTTGCTATCTAGCATGCATTCTCTTATTTTTCCATTATCTACAAAACTTACCCTTCTTCACCATCCGAAGTAAAAATTCTCCTTTTTGCAACCTCATCAATCTTTGCTAGAAATTGGATTAGTTCAGCTCCCACAGATCTTTTCCCTTCTCGAATCATCAAATTGCCACTCTACCAAGATCAACAATGGAGCCAACAACAATATAAATTTACCTGTAATAAAAATGATAACTCAAGAGAACCGATAAAAACAGAGAACTAATAGCTCAAAACAAAATTTATAGAATCATAGAACATCATGAGGCATACAACCAATGAAAACAGAGAAATAATAGCTCAAGCCAAAAATCAGAGAACCAAATGACATCAATGTAACAACTCTGATCAAAACTAAATCAAACCCATAAATTGGTAGAGCATATATAAATGATATTGGATAAAAATAAATAATTAGATATAAAATCATAATAAATCTGATGGAGTGAGTATAGGCTGTGTCACGCCCCGGCGATGCCCGACCCGAGCCGAACCCGGTCCAAGGGCCGGTCAAGCGCGCGGGGGCGACGAAGTGAAATGGAGAAACGATTCTAGCGGAAGACTTAATCCCTAACCACGGGCGATTAACAGCAACACGGAGTGCGCACAATCCTTTGAGCAAGAGTAAATAAAAGGGAAAGAAAAGGTGTTGCTTAACACAAAGTAAACAACAATCTCAAACCCACAAGCTTAGTTTAAGTAAAGCCCACACCGGCTCAAAATAAGTCATAAGCAAACATAACTGTAACATGTGACATAAATCCACAACAAAGAACCCTACACATAGGTTCTAACATAAAACATGAAACAAAATGAAGGAAAGTCACGCAACGATCTCCATCATCACACCCAAGCTACCTCTGACCTTTCCTCAAAAAGGTAATCCTGTCCGTCTGCGTATCGTACCACGCAGCCCCAAATCAAAACACAAAAGAGGGGTGAGTTTTAACACTCAGCAATGGTTTTAATATCACTGTCAACGTAAAAAATACGATAGCTTAGAAATGAGATCGTTTCAGATCAAAGATTTACATGGTGCATCACTTTCTGATCACACATTCATATCACTTAACACTGCATCAAAATGCATAATTCAACTCGCATGGATGTATCTCTAGCATACATATTCCCACATGCATTCACATCATAACCAATCCCGCATGGATGTATCTCTAACATACATATTCCACATGCATAACATCAAAATCAACATGCATGGATGTATCTCTAACATACATATTCCCACATGCATAATGTTATCACAATCAACCTCCATCAAGGAGTAATCACACATTGACGTCACACAGACGGGAGCATAGACAAGGCCACGAAGGCGTGTCATGGTACAAAATTCTACACAAGAATTCAAGAAAGATCGGGGTTGTCAATCCCTAATACTGCCGCCCGGACGATCCTGGCCAAGGATGTCCCATTCTCACACGAGAGAATCTAGAGCGGGGTGTTCGCCAGGGGACATCTCTGCGGAGGGAAGAGCCCGAGTTCTCACACGAGAGAACCCTAGAACACGTGGTAGTGGGGTGCACACGGCATACCACACTTTGGATTCTCGGGGTCCGAGATGACACACATAAAAATATTCTCACATGTCCGCAAGACAAGTACACAACTCGTCCCCACATCATTCCATTAAACAAGACTCAACCCGGGGAGTGCACTCGTTCCACATAGGAACTCCAAATCGTTCCACACAGGAACTTCAAATCAAAATATGTCCTTTCGGACCAATCAACTTGCGATTAATCCACGACCGATAAACCCGGCACACAATTCCATCACATTGCATCCAATCGGTTAAATTCGATTAATCACGATGAAGCCTCAATTGGAAATCCATTTTCATGATGCGTGCAGCATGGTACATGCGTGGGCAAAGCATACATGAACCCTAATCATGATAAGTGCTCTCACCAGCCTAATGCATCATTCATAATCACGATATTAAGCTTCAACATCATCATTTAACCCCCACATGTGTGTGTAACTAGTAGAAGCCTTTCACATGATGCATATTAACATGCTTGAAAATCAACTCACCACCACACTACACATGTGAATTTCTACCTAAACATGAATTCGGCGGAAATCATAGTAGAAGAATCGTTGAAATCTTAGCTAGATTCAAAACTCAACCACCAAGGCTAAACACCTATAACATCACTCATTTCATCATTGAGTCATGGCATTCACCAACATTCACACACCATTAATCACAATTTATCATGACAAATCTGTCCAACAATGATTGTAGTCCTACTGAAATATGCTTAACCAAAGGGAAACAACTATTCATAATTTCAAAATAACGATTCCAACATCATGCCACAAAACATAAGTCATTCCACCATCACTAAGCATATATCTCAACTCTATAAACTCAATAGCATGCATTTCCAGTAGCCTAACATAGCTTAAAACACTCCACATTCATATAAAATTGGCAAGCTAAAGTGGAATCATCAAAATAGGCATCATACACACAACATACAATTTTCTGTGTATCCGATCGATCGCCCTTCAGGCCGTTCGATCAGTTACACGCAAAATTTTGAAATTTTCAGTTCAGCCGATCGATCGCCCTGCAAGGACGATCGATCGCCAACACGGCAGAAAAGTCATCTTCTTCCTTTCGCAAATCCAAACCGAAACACCATAGATAGCACTTCAAATCCACATCTAACACCCTAATCATCATCAAAAGTCCTCCTTGACTTCTAGAATATCAAACCAAAACATAATAATGTAAAACCCTAAGAAATCGGGATTAAATAATTCTATTTTCTAATCTTACCATTAACACACTAAATCAAGCAAACCATTTCGAAATAAGCCAAAAATGAAGAGTTTTACCATGGATAAACAGAGATTTCGAAGACCCATTACCTCAGCACTTGATTAAGCTCGGATTGAAGAGTCACCCTTCTTGAAATCCTTGAAAATACAATGAGTTTGAATTAAACACCAATGGAAATCGATTTACTTAAGAAATCCCTAATTAAATCTTAGATCTAGGGCTTGTTGGTAGTAAAAATCGAATTTTGAATGTTAGGGTTTGTAGTAAAACACAAATCAGTAGCTTTTGATGGTCAAAAACGAATTGAATCAAGGGGAAAATGGTAGATTTAGAAGAAATTAAGAGAAAAGCCATGGATTAGTGCTTAATTAGAGCAAGCTTACCTTAATCGGCTTCTAATTCAGGCCTAAGTAGGGATTAGGCCAGCCCTCCTTCCTTAGCCTATTCCCAAAAATGGAAATGGCTCTGGTTTGCCCTTTTTATAGTAAGGGTTGGGGTAGGCATAGGTAAGTTTTGGGGTGTAAATATGAAAAGTAGGCTAAAAGTGGTTATTTTGCAAATTTAAGCACGAATTAAGCCTAATAAAATTCTGAAAATTTTTGTGTGACCTTAAGTATATGTCTAGGGTCATTTGACACAAAAATAAAATTTTCGACCGTGGGGCCCACAGGGGTCCCGCCAAAACCCTAATTTTTGGGAAAATAGTGAAAAATCTGAAAAATTCCAAAAATTCACATTTGGTTTAAAATCACTTAAAACCACTAATATTGAAGTTAATTTTGGTTAAAACCATCACAAATTCTATTTATTTACAAAATCACCGAATAAGATCAGAAAACGCGTAAATCTCACGATAACCCATAATTAAAGAAAACCAAAACCGGTTTAAAGATGAGGGTCCTTACAGGCTGGCCCATATCAATTAAATATAAAATCATAGTTACAAATTAACACCTCACTTCTTTTCTAATAGGAACAAATAAACCTTGCTTCCTATTTAACTTTAAGTTTCTACAAAAATGAAAAAGGAATAACAAATATCGAGAAAAAACTCAATTCAATCCCTTCAACTGAAATTAACAGCCAACTACTATTACACTCCACATTAAATATTTGAAATTAGTGTTCACCATACAAAATTCAGCGTGACGGTCCACCCTATCTCCAATAATTTTGCCCAGAGGATTCTGTTTTTTCACTCTCATTGAAGAAAAACTTCTTCCATAATCAAATTCTCCACTTTTCCAAAAAAAAGGAAAAAATGTACCTTCAATTATCTCATCCTCAAAGTCAATTTCTTTCCTCAGTGTCGCCTCCTCATTCCTTGGCTTTGTTGGAATTGGCTTCCCCTCTACTCAACAACAACCGCAAATTACCACAAAAGTTTCCATTTATAGCCTCAAAATCAAACGAACAAGAAGGAAAAAATGAGGGATAGAAAGAGGAATAAAAAGAGAAGCTGCAGCTCAACAAAACCTTCAAATGCCTAAATTACATTATAAAAATAATTTAGTCACTACATTTTAGTTATTTGGGCACTGTCATTGATATAATTGCCAGTTACTATGCTTGGGTTCTCCTTTTCTTCTTAGATGTTATTGTCTCTACATAGTAAAAAAAAGTTTTATTATTTATCGTCTTTTTTTTTATCATGATAGTTGTGGTTCAGCCGCTATAGCAGGCAGCTAAATCATGCTAGACCACCAACTGCGGCCAAATTCTGGTCAAAACATGGCCAGCCACAGTCGCAAGCAAGGAACTGTCATGGCCATGGTTGTGGCTTCTGGCCCAACCTAGATAAAAATAAGGGGAGAGAAGACGTTGTTGTTGTGGAAGCAATGAAGGGGGAAGGAGATTATTTTAGTTGGGGGTAAGGATGGAGAGAGATAGTGGAGATTCATTGGGGAGTTAAAAAAAATATACTCATTATTTTATTAAAATGAGGTATTGAGGGGATTTTTGGTGTGCCAACAGACGTGTTCTAAGTTTCATACGTGAAAAACCTACTTCATTATTTGATTAACAGTGTTTAGATGATGAAGTAGGTTCTTGACAAATAAAACTAACATCACAAGCATTTTTCTTTTAACATAAAGTGCTCCTTGATGAGGTGAGTTACTTTGAGGTAGGATCCTATGGCTTCACCATGTTCTAAAAGAAGGCGCCGATTTCCCTCAAGATATACTCACGGCCCTTCACTCTTTTTGCACTCTAACAAAAGATAAAAAAAAATTATTACCCTCCCTAGCCTAGTAATATTTTATACCCAAAATATGTCCCTTTTACGGCAATGACAACACCAACTTCTAGCGCAACAGGACCAACCCTGCTTTTGTTATGCCAAATCTAGCCTTGCCAGAAGCCCTGGTGCTGGTTGCGTCAGCTAGGCCAGGGCCGCGGCCAGTCATAGAGAGGATTTGGCCTCCAAGGCCCTGACATAGCCGCACTCATAGTCGTTGTGGCCAAGGACAATAAGGGCCAATGCCTGTTTGGTCCTAGTCAACCATGGAGACCATAGCAAAACAAGCTGTGGTCAACCATGTAAACCAAAGTCATACATGTCATGGCTCCGCAAGGTAGTCATCACAAAGCCGTGAAATCTAAATTTGCAAACCATCAATAATCAATTGATCAGAATAGAAGACCACCAAATAGGAAAATTTTCCTATAATTCCATATCTCAACCTAGTTCTTCCAATTTGACTCCAATGATAAAACCTCCTATAACAATTCCTGATTTCAAACTTGTTAAAGCTCAACCTTGTGATATTGAGTTTCTTGAACAACTCACTGACAGATTAATAAATCTTAATATTAATAAACCTAATAGGAATATTGCGATGTTATCTCATCAAAATCCATTAATGAAAACTAAAAAAGAATCAATTAATGATCTTAATTTTAAAGGGGAGACAAAATTAAGTACCCCAACGGCTCCAACTAGGACTTATTACCCTCGTCCTATGCCTATTGACATTCTTTATGAAGAAGAACGAAATGTTACTTATGCAATATTTGGTCCTAGTAGCATTTATGAATGGAATATAGATGGATTGTCTGAATACTTAATTTCTATTACCCTTCATAGGATGTTAATGTATGCAACTATTAGCAGAACTACCAAAAATGCAAATTAACAAATAACTTTGTTTATAACTACTGGTTTTATAGGACAATTAAAAGGCTGGTGGGATCATATCTTAACCCATCAACAAAAAGAAGAAATTCTTAATTCTAAAAGAATTATTACCAATACTACCACAAATGAAAAAGGACAAATCCTTTATTATCAAACTGAAAATGATGATTTCATATATACTTTAATTCAAAGTATGCTGAAACATTTTGTCAATCATGATAGAAGTAAAAAATTACTTATGAATCTCAAATGTCCCACCTTAACTCATTTTAGGTGGTATGAAGATGTCTTTCTTTCTAAAGTTATGCATCTTAAGGATGGTAATAGCCCATTCTGGAAAGAGAAATTTATTTTAGAACTTCCACTTATGTTTGCCGAAAAAGTCAGAACTAGACTTAGAGATAAATCAAGATCTCAATCTATTATTTATGACAATTACACATATGGAGAACTTATCGGTGAAAGCATTGCAGAAGGATTATCTCTGTGTAATGATATTAATTTAGAAAACTAGCTTAAAAAGCAAAACAGTATAGGAAAACAAGAAATAGGACATTTTTGTGAACAATTTGGTTATAATACTAGTCTTTCTTATCCCCAAAGAAAAAATAAGAAATCATCTTCTTATAAAACCATAAACCAAGATATAAACCTAAATCTAAAAAGAAATTTGAAAAAAGAAATAAGAAAGAAAAATCTAAAGACATCACTTGTTTCAGGTGTAATCAAAAGGGACATTATGCTAATAAATGCAAAAATCCAAAATCTGAAGAGTTTAAAGATAAGATTAATAAAATCGTAGAAGATGATGATCTTGATAGAAAAATTATATAATCTTATAAAAGAAGATAATGAAGAAAATAGTTCTATTTCTTCATAAGAGAATATTCTTCAAATTGATGATATTTCATCCTCTTTAGATTCTTATACAGAAGAAAATAATGGAGAGTGTTCTTGTACAGGAACACATGATTATTATTCTATTATTTTAAATATGAATGGTTTAAGCTTAAATATTTTAACTGCTAATCAATCTTTCATATTAGATCCTATAGATCAAATCCAAGATCCTCAATCTAGAAGGATGGTTATTGAAAAGTATATGAAAAATATCTCGAATGAATCAAATAAATCTCAAATAATTCATGAACCTATAGTTCCCTATACCTTATCAGAGGTTTATAATAGAATGAAAGAACCTAGAAAAGGAAATGAAATTTATAAAGAGAACTCAAAAGAAGAAATTTTTAAGCTTCAAGAAGAAAGAAAAATTCTAAAACTCGGAGTTACAATTCTAGAAAACTCTAAAAATATTATTCCTAATATAGAAGAACATGATGAAATTCATCAAGAAAATAATAAAGAAGCAAATGATTCTTTACAAATCATTAATAATCTTACATTTCAAAAATGGGTTATAAATATAAAACTAGTAATAAATAAATACTTTAAAATTGAAACTATTGCCCTAATAGACTCAGGTGCTGATATGAATTGTATTAAGGAATGATTAATTCCTATTAAATATTTTGGAAAAACATATCAATCATTGAGCACTGCTGATGGTAGTATAATATTTATAGATCATAAATTATTAAACTCTTATATTAACAATAATGAAATATGTATTCTAGTAAACTTAGTTCTAATAAAAAACTTGACACAATATATGATATTAGGAAATCCCTTCCTGAACATGATTCAACCCATTGAAATTGATTATGAAGGTATTAAAACCATAATAAATGAAAAAAAAATAATGTTCTCTTTTGTTTCACAACCTCTAATAAGTCTTATAGACCAAGTCAAAGAAAGTTTGATATTTGATGAAAAGAGGTAAATCTCCTCAATTTAATTATAATTCCAATAATGTTATTGACTTTGTATTTGACTTTCTTATCAAAAATCTAGACAAAGAGATGGATCAGAAACTCATCGAAGTTTCATCCTCATCTAAAGGAAAAAATCTAATGGTGACTCAAGAAATTAAAATCTATCATGATTTCAAAAATAATATTCTTTCTTCAAGAAAGACAACAACGCAATTATGCGGAGTAGTCAATAATGATGCAAATAGTGTGGGAAAACACTATAAAAACCACAAGGACTTCGATCCTCAAGAATTCCAAGCTAGTCCCGAGTGTCCGGCTACGGGTAAAGACACATCAAATCCGGTGATGGATGTGTGGCTTTGCCAAAAAGCCATGTTGTTTGGAAAAACAACAAAATTGGGATCATTCGTGATCCAAAAAATTGTTTCAAGACAAATAATGAATTATCTCTTTTCAAAAAAATCTTATTAGATAACTTATTAAATGATTTTAAAAAATCAATCATATGATTCCTTTTTGGAACATTTGCAAATGGTTTCAAATATTTTTTCAATAGTTCCAAAGAAAAAGCAAAATTTTATGGCTTCAAAAATGAAGGATATTGTTACTTCATGTAGAATATCCTCAAAGGTTTCAAGAACTATTTATACTGAATGGATTTGGGCAGCTAAATTACCTCCTAAACTTATTGAAAAAATTTAAAATATGGAACCTACGGCTCAACAAGAGTGGAAACATACACTCTTTGATATTTGGAATGGTTATTACCTTGATAAACAAGACTATAAAATAGTCAAAGAAATTACTTCATCAGTTTCTCAACTGATCATAAAGAAGCCTGAAGACAAAGATTAAGAAAAACTTATTAAACTCTTTGAATGGGGTTTTATTAAAAAATTATATGTCCAGGATGCTTAGAAATTGAGAAATTTTTCTCCCATTATTTTGCAAGAGACAAAAAGATTATTGTCCGATATATTACAACGGCTTTGCCAAAATGGGAGAAGGATGGAGAATGTTACCCTCCGATACATCTACTACAGCTATCTAAAGCTAAAATAAGTAATATGGACTTAGCACTCATGGATGGCTATTGGGGCTATGATGAGGAATTAACTATAACGTCCAGGAATTTTCTAAATTTCTGAAGTCCATCACGGGAATAACTTGATCGTCAGTTAGAAATGATGTCTGAATCTTATATTGATGGAAAGTAAATGGAAAGAGCTTCGAAACGCCACTAAGAACGCGCGAATTGGAGTTCGAATGAGGGAGATATGACTGTTCAAAGTTGAATATATCGTATAAGGCCTGTTTACCCGATTTAAACATGCAACTGGGCCGTTTAAGTTGTTTTGTGGGCCCGATTATTTACTATTCCGAAATTGTGTTTTTGGGACATAATTTCTCATGGGATTAGGTGCCTATAAAAAGAATTAATTAGGGCTTTTTTGGGGATTTTTTATGGCTAAGCGAACAGGAAAGAGGCGATGATGGAATTTTCCAGCGAGACTCCGGCGAAGCGTTGGCGACGGTGGATCGACGACAACTTGGCCATTTGAGGTAGGATTTTGAGTCAAATTTAGCAAAGATTTGTAAATTATAATATAAGTCATATTCATAATTTAGATGGAACAGGGATTGCAGAAATCACTGTTCATGCAGTTTTGTTTTGAGCCATTTTTTTTATTTTACTGTTCAACTGCCAACAGCTAGCCATTGGCCGACTGCTGGTGGCTGGATACATTACGAGAGAGGTGCGCCAGACCTAGCTCTGGCCGTAGTGACCCTTGCTCCGGAGGGGCCTTGGCAGCAGCCGCTTCGGCTGCCACTCTACAGGCCGCCAGGTCTATTAAACAAAAAAATTAAAATAAAATGAGAACTTGTGGCGGCATAGTGCAGCTGCCAGTCGGAGGATGGACCAGGGTTGCCGGAATCGCTGGATGATGGCCATCCAGTCAAGCCCAGCCCATCAGCCAGCCGTGGTGGCCTACCGTCGCAATGCCACCACTGGGTTTAAAAAAAAGGACTGAGAAAGAAAGGGTGGCCTTTTAGCCACCGGCTAGCCACCGAGCACCATTGGTTTTGATGGGCGCCCGCAATCCGGGAACACTTGGGCCGCCCCCTCCTCCGCCGAAGTGCTGGTAGCGCCACCAGAGGCTGAATGGCCTCCACCCGGTTGCAAAGAAGATAACCCGTGATGCAGGTTGTCATCCACTGGACCGGGTCAGGTTTCCCAACCCGATTTGGTCCGGTCTAATTTGATTAAAAATAAATAAATTTAACACCCACTGAACCAGGTCCGGTTCAGTAGGGTTAGGTGTGGAAAAAATCCTAGAAAATTACTGTTGAACCTTGAGATGCATGTGAGTATTCTGACAAAGTTTCAGCCTAGGTAAATGTAAGGACCCTCATCTTTAAACCGGTTTTGGTTTTCTTTAATTATTGGTTATCGTGAGATTTACGTGTTTTCTGATCTTATTCGGTGATTTCGTAAAATAAATAGTGGTTGTGATAGTTTTAACCAAAATTAACTTCAACATTAGTGGTTTTAAGTGATTTTAAACCAAATGTGAATTTTTGAGATTTTTCAGAATTTTCACTATTTTTCCAAAAATTAGGGTTTTGGCGGGACCCCTGTGGGCCCCACCATCGAAAATTTTATTTTTTGATCAAATGAACCTAGACATATACTTAAGGTCATACAAAAATTTTCAGAATTTTATTAGGCTTAATTTGTGCTTAAATTTACAAAATACCCACTTTTAGCCTACTTTTCATTTTTACACCCCAAAACTTACCTATGCATACCCCAACCCTTACTATAAAAGGGCAGACCTGAGTCATTCCCATTTTTGGGAATAGGCTAAGGAAGGAGGGCTGGCCTAATCCCCACTTAGGCCCGAATTAGAAGCCGATTAAGGTAAGTTTAATCTAATTAAGCACTAATCCTTGGCTTTTCTCTTTATTTCTTCCAAATCTACCATTTTCCCCTTGATTCAATTCGTTTTTGACCATCAAAAGCTATTGATTTGTGTTTTACTACAAACCCTAACATTCAAAATTCGATTTTTACTACCAACAAGCCCTAGATCTAAGATTTAATTAAGGATTTCTTGGGTAAATCGATTTCTATTAGAGTTTAATTCAAAACTCATTGTGTTTTCAAGGATTTCAAGAAGGGTGACTCTTCAATCCGAGCTTAATCAAGTGCTGAGGTAATGGGTCTTCGAAATCTCTGTTTATCCATGGTAAAACTCTCCATTTTTGGCTTATTTCGAAATGGTTTGCTTGATTTAGTGTGTTAATGGTAAGATTAGAAAATGGAATTATTTAATCCCAATTTCTTAGGGTTTTGCATTATTATGGTTTGGTTTAATATTCTGGAAGTCAAGGAGGACTTTTGATGATGATTAGGGTGTTAGATGTGGATTTGAAGTGTTATCTACGGTGTTTCGGTTTGATTTTGTGAAAGGAAGAAGATGACTGTTCTGCCGTGTTGGCGATCGATCGCCCGATCGATCGGCTGAACTGTAAATTTCAAATTTTTGTGTGTAACCGATCGAACGGCCTGAAGGGCAATCGATCGGCTACACAGAAAATTGTATGTTATGCATATGATGTCTATTTTGATGATTCCACTTTAGCTTGTTAATTTTATATGAATGTGAAGTATTTTAAGCTATGTTAGACTATTGGAAATGCATGCTATTAAGTTTGTGGAGATGAGATATATGCTTAGAGATAGTGGAATGACTTATGTTTTGTGGTATGATGTTGGAATCGTTATCTTGAAATGTTGAATGGTTGTTTCCCTTTGGTCAAGCATATTTTCAGTAGGACTACAATCATTGTAGGACTGATTTGTCATGATAGATTGTGGTTAATGGTGTGTGAATGTTGATGAATGTCATGACTCAATGATGAAATGAGTGACGTTATGTGTGTTTAGCCTTTGTGGTTAAGTTTTGAACCTAACTATGATTTCAACGATTCTTCTCCTATGATTTCCGCTGGAATTCATGTCTAGATGGAAATTCACATGTGTAGTGTGGTAGTGAGTTTAATTTCAAGCATGATGGCATGCATTATGTGGAATGCTTCTACTAGATACACACACATGTGGGGTTAAAATGATGATGTTGAAGCTTAATATTGTGATTATGAATGATGCATTAGGGGCTGGTGAGAGCACTTGTTATGGATTAGGATTCATGTATGTTTTGCCCACGCATGTACCATGCTGCACGCATCATGAAAATGGATTTCCAATTGAGGCTTCATCGTGATTAATCGAATTTGACCGATTGGATGCAATGTGATGGAATTGTGTTTAATCGAATTTGCCGGATTGATCGGTCGTGGATTAATCGCAAGTTGATTGGTCCAAAAGGACATATTTTGATTTGAAGTTCCTGTGTGGAACGATTTGAAGTTCCTGTGTGGAACGATTTGAAGTTCCTGTGTGGAAGGAGTGCACTCCCCGGGTTGAGTCTTGTTTAATGGAATGATGTGGGGACGAGTTGTGTACTTGTCTTGCGGATATGTGAGAATATTATTATGTGTGTCATCTGGACCCTGAGAATCCAGTGTGGTATGACGTGTGCACCCCGCTACCACGTGTTCTAGGGTTCTCTGTGTTAGAACTCGGGTTCTTCCCTCCGCAGGAGATGTCCCTGGGCGAACACCCCTGCTCTAGATTCTCTGTGTGAGAATGGGACATCCTTGGCCAGGATCGTCCAGGGCAAGCAGTATTAGGGATTGACAACCCCGATTTTTCTTGAATTCTTGTGTAGAATTTTGGACCATGACACGCCTTCGTGGCCTTGTCTATGCTCCCGTCTGTGTGACATTAATGTGTGATTACTCCTTGATGGAGGTTGATTGTGATGATGTTATGCATGTGGAATATGTATGTTAGAGATACATCCATGCATGTTGATGTTATGCATGTGGAATATGTATGTGAGAGATACATCCATGCATGTTGATTTTGATGTTATGCATGTGGGAATATGTATGTTAGAGATATATCCATGCATGTTGATTTTGATGTTATGCATGTGGGAATATGTATGTTAGAGATACATCCATGCAGGTTGAATTATGCATTATGATGCAGTGTTAGGTGATATGAATGTGTGATTAGAAAGTGATACACCATGTAAATCTTTGATCTGAACGATCTCATCACTATGCTATCGTATTTTCAACGTTGTTAGTGATATTAAAACCATTGCTGAGTGTTAAAACTCACCCCTCTTTTGTGTTTTGATTTGGGGCTGCGTGGTGCAACACACAGACGGACAGGATTGCCTCTTTGAGGAAAGGTCAGAGGTAGCTTGGGTGTGATGATGGAGATCGTTGCATGACTTACCTTCGTTTGTTTCATGCTTTATGTTAGAACCTTTGTATAGGGTTCTTGTTTTGGATTTATGTCATATACTACAGTTGTGATGATTATGACTTATTTTGAGCCGGTGTGGGCTTTACTTAACTAAGCTTGTGGGTTTGAGATTGTTGTTTACTTTGTGATAAGCAACACCTTTTTTCCCCTTTTATTTACTCTTGCTCAAAGGATTGTGCACACTCTGTATTTCTGTTAATCACCCGTGGTTAGGGTTAAGTCTTCCGCTAGATTGTTTTCTCAATTTTCACTTCGTCGCCCCCACGCGCTTGACCGGCCCTTGGACCGGGTTCGGCTCGGGTCGGGCATCGCCGAGGCGTGACAGTAAAAATCTTAGAAGTTGTAAAATGACCTTTTTACCCTTGTTAGTTAACTATCGTACAATATTAACTTATCCGAGTTCGAGCTCTGGTTCAGGGTCATATGAGTGGATCTAAAAATTGGGAAATTTCTCAGTGAGATTTTAACGAGTAACCATCATAGGCCATACCTTTTGGTGAGGAAAAATCCTAGTGAGTGGGTAATTAACCTTTTTGCCCCTAGGTTTAATCGTAAACTATTAAATAAACTTGGGTGGGTTCAAGGGGTTCACGACCCCGTCACATGCCAGGAAAATTACACAGAGTCCATGAAGTCAAGTAGTATGCTTGAGTTCAATTTTGGACCCGTTAGATGTCATAAGACCTTAAACCAAATGACAGAAATACCCCTTTGAGTGGACCCGCCCACATTCGTGTGAATGAAAGCGTGAGTTGGTCTGAGAGTGGAGCCTTGTGAGAGGTCAATGACTTAAATCAATAGAGGGGCAGCAAAATGACTAGAATAACCCAAGGGAGGCTATCATATCCTAGGTGGTAAAATTACCCTAATGCCCTTAGGGGCAATATATTATGTTTTTGTCAAAACGGATGACCTAGTGAATCAAGAGTTAGGGTACCCTATAAATGACTTCAAAAGGAAGGAGAATGACCAGTAAGTGACATGAAGACCTTGTCAGGTCACAGTGTCATGAGAAATAAGGGGTAGAACCCTAATTCTGAGGTTTAAAGCGGCGTATTTTACGTGTCTGCAACCGAGTGCATCAATCGACTAGAGTGTCATATATATAACTCACAGGATGCACTAGAGTTGTTTATACTCTCGGGCTTGAACTTGCTAAGCCCATTGTTTTAAAACCCGGCCCGGCCCGGCCAGTCGAATTGGGTTCAACCGAACCCGGATCATATTCCGGGCCGGGTCAGTATTTTATCCGGGTTGGGTAAAGCGAAAAAAATTTTGTGGGAGGAGGGATTTGAACTCCCGAAATGGTGAAAACCATCAGCGCCTCACCCACTACGCTATGTTATTCTAGTTACAAACATATCTCTAACTATTTTATTTGAATATTGACTGTATAACGTACCAGAAAAAATATTGTTTTCCACGGGATTCGAATGCAAGATGAAAATATATTACTCCCCGCGTTTTACCCGTTGTGTTACAAAACAATTATGAGTGCATTTATACTAAATATAGTATTTAATCTATTATATATTAAAACGGGTCAACCCGGTTTAACCTCTGGTTGAACTGAGTCAACCCAACTCGGCAACCAATCCGGGTCAGCCTCCGGGCCAGTTTTTAAAACACTGACTGAGCCCTAGCCCTACAAATGAGTGCAACGGGCCCTTATTCATTATTTATGCATTGGTGGGAATGCACGTTATTTTTGTTGATTGTGTTGATGTATGCTTTTATTATTGATGTTTTAAGTTATATCAGTAACTTAAGGTTAATAAAGACTAAACAAGAGATTTTTGTTGTCGTTGGATTGAGGGGTGAACACCTAATAAAGATAATGACTAAAATACCCTCTTTAGGGTTGGGACTAGTTCATGGAGTGAACGGGGCCCTGACATAGAATTTGACCTTGGTTAATGAACCAAGGGTGGTTATGGGATGTTCTCTGAGTCATAGCTCAGTCGATGAGCTATTTTTTGGGTCGATTCACAAGGTGAAAAGGACCCAAATGGTTGAGTGGATACTTGACTGGATGAAAATAATCTAGTCTAAGTTCAGATGTTTGGCAGAGTCAATGGTTATAAAGACCTGAGGCTTCTATGGATAATGCTGGAGATTGCGATATGCTTCTTCATCTCCATGATGGTTTGGGTATTGTCCAGAGGGTCTTTACCACGGGTCTCCTGCAGGTCTTCCCAGGACTATTTAGTACGTACAAAAAGCAGAGTTGTATGAGCATCATGGAAGGCTTGTACTTCTTGCCAATCTGTGTCCATGAGCACAATTGGGATCCTCTTCTCCAGACTCGTGGCAGGCTATTGAGAGCCCTGGGGATTTGGGTCAAGCTACTATTAAGCAGTCTACTCCAAGGTTGGAGTCCTTTGTTTTAGAGATTTCTCAAGGGGCGAGTCATCTCTGAGTTACAGGTTGGATAGTATTAATTATCGAACAAAGGATGTGAGATAATTAATAACATTGTTTGATATTGTTTGTTAATTAGACAAGTGGAACAGTTAAAAGACTTACTAAAATGTAGGTTGAAAATATCTAAACATTGCATGTGTGATGCTATGCTTATTAGGATAGAGTAGTTTCTAGGCAGAACTACGTCTGGATCCGATCTTGTTGCAAACATTGGAGATGTTGTCTAGGCAACTGACATCGGGTGATGTTGGCCTGATCTAAAAAATATTAATAAAACCTTTTGTCCTTTAGAAGCTCTTCTCCTGAAGGCGGAGATTCTCCATTGTGGTTGTGGTTGTTGTTTGTTTTGCTTTGTTATAGATTCTCAAGGCGACGACAAGTGAGACCAAGCCAGGTGAGCACAAGAGGTTTCTGCATTTCTGCAACTATGGTACGTAAGCGTACCTTAAGCGTGAGAGTCAACTTGTTATTTATTTTCAGACGGGTGACAGACCTGTACTTAGATGGATGAGCTGGTCTTTATAAATTTTCAGATGTTAAATAATATCATATGATTTAATATTCATATTTGTGAACCCTAGTTATCATGGCCTGGATATTTAATCGAATGGTTTATTTTGTATTTAAAGAAAAAAAATTCTTGCTACTTACCATTCGTGCTATTAAATACTTTTAACTGGGTCATGACATTAACAATCCTGGATCTTGAGGAACAGAAAGAAAAAAAAAAAGAGGACTTATCATAAAAAATAAGACAATAAATGAAGCCAGAGCTTTTGGTTTATTAGAAATCAAAAGAAAGCTACAACACAACAGAAGAGTCCAAAACAGTCCAGACTCAAAGGACAATAATTCAGTGCAGTAATTATGACAACACTCTTATATGTGGGATTGGAGCTAGAATAGACAAAGGAAGAATCCTCATGACAAAGAACACTAGGAATCTTTTCCTAGATGCCTTGGAATATCAAGAAGATCAATGGTCTAACATATGGCATGAAATTACTCACCCACTAGAATTCTTTGATGAAGACTATGAAAGTGACAACAGTCTTGACTCCATCGAAGAACACAATTTAGATAATGCTATGGAGCTATGAAAAGATTCTCTAAAAGATAAGAAGATCATAAATACATCTACTTAATGAACATGTTATAACCTCTTATGCATACTCTAACCTTCTTTTGGTTGTATGCAATATATTTATTATTTGATAACCTAACATTTCTAAATCTTTGTATTCAATTCTTACTTAAGTGTCATCTTATAACCACAAAAAAGAAAAACTTAGTACCTTTTCGGTTAACCCCAATCAGATTGGTTCACCTAACATTTAAAATAGCGCTGGCGGGTGCAAGAATCGGTAATCAGGTTTTTATTTTTACCTGGGCCAACCCGCACGGTCCACTAGTTGAACCACTCGGCCTTGTAACCAATTGTGGGAGAGTGGAATGTAAATGCACACATTCGCGCACATAGAGCATGAATCGCCTTGCATATACTGCGTTTGGGTTTCCGTCTCCCACCATGCATCCTTCCACTAGAGATACCCGCCATGGATTGTCTAATTTCTCTACTCCATGAGGATCTTCCCAGAATGGGTTAGACTCATAGAGTCGCTTTGCTCCCTCTGCGAGAAACCCTCTGCTTGAAGTCCTCTGCTCCATTTTTCCTCTTCTCTCATTTTTCTCTCAGGTATGGATAAAGTCGATTGCATAGTCCTGTGGGTCAGTGCTTTTATCTCCCTTCCCATGAACAAATTTATGTTTTTTACTAATCTAAACGTGGGATTAGTGGCTGGTATATCATAAACCTGTTAATGGGTATGTGTATTTGTTTTATGGATATGTTTCATCTATTATGATTGATTACTAATACCAATTTTTTTCTATTAACTATCATATTATTTCTCAATGCTTAAAATGTTTTAGTGGGTTTTCTAGTCAGTGGCTTGTGATCTTCTTAAATCTTAAATTGTGTTGTACTTGAGTTCTAATTATGGTTGATGGATCAGATATGCACAATGAAATACGCAAAACTTGTCTGCCTTAATGTTCATGATCTATTATTGTTCATGTGCCTTAATGATCATATTCCATATATTGGAATTAATTGGTAAGTTATTCCTACATGCTTATGGAAAAATGAATCTGTTTTACAGAATGAACAAGAATATTGAAAGCTGGCAGTGCATAAAATGACTAGGAAAATAAGCCATTTTTCTGCTGTAGGATATGTCAATGTGGAAAACAAGAAATAGGACATTTTTGTGAACAATTTGGTTATAATACTAGTCTTTCTTATCCCCAAAGAAAAAATAAGAAATCATCTTCTTATAAAATCATAAACCAAGATATAAACCTAAATCTAAAAAGAAAATTGAAAAAAGAAATAAGAAAGAAAAATCTAAAGACATCACTTGTTTCAGGTGTAATCAAAAGGGACATTATGCTAATAAATGCAAAAATCCAAAATCTGAAGAGATTAAAGATAAGATTAATAAAATCGTAGAAGATGATGATCTTGACAGAAAAATTATATAATCTTATAATAGAAGATAATGAAGACAATAGTTCTATTTCTTCATAAGAGAATATTCTTCAAATTGATGATATTTCATCCTCTTTAGATTCTTATACAGAAGAAAATAATGGAGAGTGTTCTTGTACAGGAACACATGATTATTATTCTATTATTTTAAATATGAATGGTTTAAGCTTAAATATTTTAACTGCTAATCAATCTTTCATATTAGATCTTATAGATCAAATCCAAGATCCTCAATCTAGAAGGATGACTATTGCAAAGTATATGAAAAATATCTCGAATGAATTAAATAAATCTCAAATAAATCATGAACCTATAGTTCCCTATACCTTATCAGAGGTCTACAATAGAATGAAAGAACCTAGAAAGGGAAATGAAATTTATAAAGAGAACTGAAAAGAATAAATTTTTAAACTTCAAGAAGAAATAAAAATTCTAAAACTCAGAGTTACAAATCTAGAAAACTCTAAAAATATTATTCCTAATATAGAAGAACATGATGAAATTCATCAAGAAAATAATAAAGAAGCAAATGATTCTTTACAAATCATTAATAATCTTACCTATCAAAAATGGGTTATAAATATAAAACTAGTAATAAATAAATACTTTAATATTGAAACCATTGCCCTGATAGACTCAGGTGCTTATATGAATTGTATTAAGGAAGGATTAATTCCTATTAAATATTTTGGAAAAACATATCAATTTTTTAGCACTGCTGATGGCAGTATAATATTTATAGAGCATAAATTATTCAACTCTTATATTAATAATAATAGAATATATATTCTAGTAAACTTAGTTCTAATAAAAAAACTTGACACAATATATGATATCAGGAACTCCCTTCTTGAGCATGATTCAACTAGGGATGCCACTCGGGTCGGGTAAATGGTAAACCCAACCCGACCTAATGGGTAGGGTTTGGTTTTTAAAAATAACCCGAATAGCTTATTCGGGTCGGGTTCAGGTTTTAGGTGATCCAACCCTACCCGACCCGAATATAAATTATTATTTATATATTTTTTAATATTATTTTTAAAAAAAAATTAAAAAATTTAAAAAATTATTAAAATAATATTTTTTTATTCTATTTGGGTCAAATGGGTCAGGTTGGGTTGGGTTCGGGTTACAGGTTTGTTATGTGGTATCGGGATCGGGTTTGGCAAAACCCAACTCGAACCCGACCCGGTGGCATCGCTAGATTCAACCCATTAAAATTGATTATGTATGAAGGCATTAAAACCATAATAAATGGTAAAAAAATAATGTTCTCTTTTGTTTCACAACCTCTCATAAGTCTTATAGGCCAAGTCAAAAAAAATTTGATATTTGATGAAAGAGGTAAATCTCCTCAATTTATTTATAATTTCAATAATGTTATTGAGTCTTTATTTGACTTTCTTATTAGAAATCTTGACAAAGAGATGGATCAGAAACTCACCGAAGTTTCATCCTCATCTAAAGGAAAAAATCCAATGGTGACTCAAGAAATTGAAATATATCATGATTTCAAAAATAATATTCTTTCTTTAAGAAAGACAACAACGCAATTATGCAGAGTCGTCAATAATGACGCAAATAGTGTGGGAAAATATTACAAAAACCACAAGGACTTCGATCCTCAAGAATTCTAAGCTAATCCTGAGTGTCCGGCTATGGGTAAAGACATCAAATCCGGTGATGGATGTGTGGCTTTGCCAAAAAGCCATGTTGTTTAGAAAAATAACAAAATTGGGATCATTTGTGATAAAAAAAAATTGTTCCGAGACAAATAATAAGTTATCTCTTTTCCAAAAAATCTTATTAGATAACTTATTAAATGATTTTAAAAAATCAATCATATGATTTCTTTTTGGAACATTTGTAAAAGGTTTCAAATATTTTTTCAACAGTTCCAAAGGAAAAGCAAAATTTTATGACTTCAAAAATGAAGGATATTGTTACTTGTAAAATATCCTCAAAGATTTCAAAAACTATTTATACTGAATGGATTTGGGCAGCTAAATTACCTCCTGAACTTATTGAAAAAAATCATAATATGGAACCTACGGCTCAACAAGAGTGGAAACATACACTCTTTGATATTTGGAATGGTTATTACCTTGATAAACAAGACTATAAAATAATCAAAATAATTACTTCATCAGTTCCTCAACTGATCATAAAGAAGCCCGAAGACAAAGATCAAGAAAAACTTATTAAACTCTTTAAATGGGGCTTTATTAAAAAATTTATATGTCCAGGATGCTTGGAAATTGAGAATTTTTTCTCCCATTATTTTGCAAGAGACAAAAAGATTATTGTCTGATATATTACAACGGCTTCGCCAAAATGGGAGAAGGATGGAGAATGTTACCCTCCAAGACATCTACTACAACTATCTAAAGCTAAAATAAGTAATATGGACTAAGCACCCATGGATAGCTATTGGGGCTATGATGAGGAATTAACAATCCTGGATCTTGAGGAACAGAAGAGGACTTATCATAAAAAATGAGACAATAAATGAATCCAGAGCTTTTGGTTTATTAGAAATCAAAAGAAAGCTACAACACAACAGAAAAGTCCAAAGCTTTATCATAACAGTCCAGACTCAAAGGACAATAATTCAGTGCAGTAATTATGACAACACTCTTATATGTGGGATTGGAGCTAGAATAGACAAAGGAAGAATCCTCATGACAAAGAACACTAGGAATCTTTTCCTAGATGCCTTGGAATATCAAGAAGATCAATGGTCTAACAGATGGCATGAAATTACTCATCCACCAGAATTCTTTGATGAAGACTATGAAAGTGACAACAGTCTTGACTCCATCGAAGAACACAATTTAGAAAATGCTATGGAGCCATGAAAAGATTCTCTAAAAGATAAGAAGATCATAAATACATCTACTTTATGAGCATGTTATAACCTCTTATGCATACTCCAACCTTCTTTTGGTTGTATACAATATATTTATTATTTGATAACCTAAATTTTCTAAATCTTTGTATTCAATTCTTACTTAAGTGTCATCTTATAACCACCAAAAAGAAAAAATTAGTACCTTTACAGTTAACTACATTTGTGCATATGAGATATCATATATGAATGTATATCATTTATTTCTATTGTATATAAATAATTTTAAAAATATCTCATATCTCATATATGTATATTATGTCTCTTTAAAATATTTACTTCCAAATAATTTATATGATGTATAACGTGTAGGGGTGCTAAGGAGCCAGGTTGAGTTTTAGTATTAAGAGCATGAAACTTGATGTCTTGTTGTCTTGGACCCATCCCAAATAAATATAAATTACCCTAATTTTATGAAGACAAAAAAAGACTACATGACTCAATGCTAAAAATTATTTATAAAACTATTATATATTTGAAGCTTACAAATTTAATGACGGGGTGATAAAAATATATATTTAAATAATGAGAACATCATATTTATTTCATGGAATGCTTAACACAAAAGGTGTTGTAGGTGAAGTGGTCAAAGAGATTATTCTTTTTGGCAACATCACAATCGAGCCAAATTCAAGCTAAGTTATGTGGTCATTGTATACTTATTTGAGCTTGAACACAAGTCGAGTTTCTGATTTCCTTCTTGAGCCGAGCTCGAGCTCGAGCTAGATGATTGGCAGCTCAATCGAGTTTAAGCTAAGGTTGAGTTAATACCCAAAACTTTGAGTTTGATCATAGCTAACCCAAAACTCGACTCAGCTCGGCTCATTGGCACACCTACTTGTGCCTTCCCAAGGCCCGACACATTAGAGCTATGGATCAAGCACGACATACTTTTTACAGGTATGGGCCGACCGTCTGTATCCTGATCCTTCGTATAAGCCCCACATAGCCCATTGCCACCTCTACTTATCTATTGCATATTTGAATATTTATATTTTCTTATGAAGTTTCATAAGTTTTAAATCAATTAGGACTTTAAATTTAATATTTTTTATGTGACTATAGTGTTAATATAGTATACAAATGAGGTTTGACAAGTTCTAAACCAATTAAGACTATTGCAATACTTATTATAATATTTTAGGTCTCTTAATTCTAAATTAATGAAGAGTTCATGGCTATAAGGTAAAATGTATTGAAAAACTTATTAAGATTATTTCAAGTCTCTTGAGTTTCAAATTAAGTAAGAATTTCTTTGAAAATATAATATAGGTACAACATAACAAAAATCTTCGCCACCTTTCTAGCTATATGCTTTCGCTAAAAGTATACTTTTGCGACAATTTAGGAGTTTGTAGCATTTTGGCAACAAATAAGGCTATTTATTGCAAAAGATTGTCCTTTTTTCAACAATAAGGTTTTTTGCCTCAAAAGATTCTTATGTTTGTGACAAATTCGCCAATTTATTGCGAATGATTATCTCTTTTGCAAGTAATTGGCGAGTTTGTTGCAAAAGATGAATCTTTTTTATTTTTTTATATAAAAAATAAAAAGTAAATCGTCAACATAAATATGAAAAACAAAAGAGTTTATCATTTGTGACAAATTGGGCAGTCCGTCGCAAAATATGTGTCCTTTTTATTTTTTATTAAAAAAATACCAAGTAGGGGTATTAACAAGTTTAGCCGAGGATTGGGCTTGTGTGGTTTGAACTTGACCTGTTCAAGTTTAGCTCGAACTTGGTTTGAAGCTTGTTAGAGCAGGAACCCTCTAGCTCGAGCTCAACTTGAAGTTGAAATCCAGAGCTTAAACCTCATTAAGTGAACTAAGAGCCCATGCTCAACTTAGGCTTGAAAAAAAAATCTAAATCTAAAATATTAAAATTAGTCCTTATAAATAAGGCACTAACACCCCGTAAACTTTGGCAAAATAACACTTACATCCCCTAATATTTTAAAAATTACGCATACACCCCTATTACTAACAAAACAGTTAGTAGTTATTTTCAATGACAAAATTGCTCTTATCTACTTAAAACTGTTGAGGGGGTCATCGTCAAAGAGAATTCTTCACTTGTAATTCTAAATAATTAAATATGTTCTATGAACAATACCATATAAACTGGGAAGGAAATTAGGTAGTAATTGTGTAGCCAATTTTATCTTCCTAATATATAAGTCTTATTTTCGGGTTAGGTTATTTGTTCAATTCTTGTTTCAATTTTTAGAAGAATTATTAGGCATAATAGTGTTATATTACATTGAAATTAATATATTTATATATGTTTATATATTTTATCTAATTCTATTTCTATGAGATATATGAATTTTAATAATTTTAGTTCATTTTGAAAAACCAAATGTAGCTAATAATTTGGAACATGGGGAGTTTGTATTAACATATATCACACACATACACACACGTGTAGAAATATTTATGCTACTAAATTAAATCCCGAATAAATATTTGGGTTACTGCTGGAGGATGTGTATCTGTGTTGTCAGAGGTATGACAGCTCACAATGCATTGACATGTTCCCATTAAGTATGAAATGAGAACAATACAAAATTAAAACCCTTTAGGCTCATCTTGCATTGGTACGACCTAGTTACAAAATATTTATTTAAATTATTATATTTAATAATAACTTAGTAAATTATTTATAAAAAATTACAAAACTAAGACCGCTCTAGGGCTGGACATTTTAATTTTTATATTTCAATATTAACTTTGTGGTTTAATTATAAAATAATATAACCTTATTATACAATGAATATATTACAATATTTTTAATTTATTATTTTACCCATTTATATTAGCCAATGTGCATTGTTTGAACTGAGCATCACATCATCATTTGACAACATAAAGAAAATGATGCAATTGGAGGAATTAGTAGGGATGCTACTTGGGTCAGCTATATGGTAAAACCCGACCCAACCCGATCCTAATGGGTTGAGTTTGGTTTATAAAATTCAACCTGAATTGCTTTTCGAGTCGGGTTTGGGTTTTAGATGATCAAACCCGAATAGTATTTTTTTAAAAAAATTAAAATATAAAAAAATATTTTTAAAAATATTTTTTATTCTAAACTTGTCAAATGAGTTGGGTCAAGATGGGTTCGGGCCGGGTTTATTTGGGGTTCAAGTTACAATTTTTTTTATATGGTATTGGGTTCGAGTTTGACAAAATTGACCCGATAGCATCCCTAGACATTAGGGTCGCCTGGGTAATCCTATAGGAAAAACGCGCGAATCCGATTTCGAGAGTGCAAGATGCAATATTATAAAACTAAAATCAACATAACCTAAAAAATAAGGATTATAATTTTAATATATTTGACTTTTGGGGGATTGAGATAAGTCAAATAAAGGTAATATTGGGATTAATAATATAACATGGGTCAAATAGTCAAATTTTGAAATTTCTATAATACATTAATTTGCTTTATATTATAATATGATATATAATATGTTGCAAAATTTTCAACTTGAAGGGTTGCCTGATTTAGGTTAGTTCATATCCGCTCTAAAGTATTCCCATGTGAGTGATCTTACAATAGCCCCTCATGTAATGAAAACTCACACATGTTCGCATGTGAGGCTGTTGTGAAAGCACTCACTTGCGAGTGCTTTGGAGCAGATTTGAAGCCGATGGCACCTAAAACACCAGCAAAAAACATAATAAATAATATATATGACATTAAAATATTTTTTATTTATAGGCGTAGATTATTTTCTATACTCCCTACTAAGAGGCTGTTTGGGTACTAAATCGTCAAAAGATTCAGTCGATTTAGCCTTAATTTAGTACTAAATTTTTAGAATCCTATTTGTGTACAAAAGCTGCGCTGAATTAAAAATTTTGTATAGAAGTTAGATTCATGTCGTTTCAAGCCTAAATTGGCCTGAATCACATGAGGTGATTCAGTCTCCTAATCACCATGTTAAAAATTACAGATTCTATATTTTTCAATGGTTATCATTCATATTGATTTGAACTTCGATAAATGTATCATATAAGTAAGGTTCACTTTAAATTTAAAATTACCTACCCTTATGGGATCTTATTTGATAAAGTTTGAATTTAGAAGCATAATAATAATAAGAACATGCATATTCGAGTCCGAAAAATAGAGTTATATTAGTTTAAAGTTTTAAAATTGGGTTTGATGTGACATTTGAATTTATTTTAATAAATTCTCTTACCAAACATAATTCACTTTTGGTGGTAAATTTTTTAAATTAATTCACTACTAAATTAATTTAGTACCTAAATAACCCCTAAATATGTATCTCGGGTTGAGTCTAGATATTGTAAAACCTGACCTTATCCGAGATAAAAACCAAAATTTATAGACCCAACCTGACCCCATAATATAACCCTAAATACCGGAGAACTTGAAATAAGAACCCAGATCTTATCTCAGGTCGGTTCCTAAAAACAGGCTTATTTTAATATACTTGAGTTGAATAAAAAAACTTCAATTATCCTCAGCAAAATTTATAGACCCAACCTGACCCCATGATAAAACCCTAAATACCCAAGAACCAAGATCTTTTCTCGGGTCGGATCGGTTCCTAAAAACATGCTTATTTTGATGTACGTTAGTTGAATAAAAAAACTTCAATTATCCTCAGCAAGACATATTTTGATGAACTTAAGTTTGAATAAAAAAACGTGCCCCTGCGGCATGTTCAAACCCCGCCAATCAACCACACTTGTTCCACCTAAAACACACTAAATAGGAGACCCAACATTCAGAGAGGCAGCTCTGGGTCCTTTACATACAAAATGCTTCCGCAACTCCCCAGCCCAATCGGTAAAAAGATATCAACCCACTGTTAGGAAACCAATTCAGAAGAAAACTCCAATGAAAGAATCCGAGGAAAAATTAAAATCAAGACTTTACGTGTATATTGGGTTTACATATTGCAGAGGATGCTCCAAAGGCAACAAGGAACACGCACACAGAGATACAAAGGGAATTAGAGAGAGGCGAAGGAATGGTTGGCCATGCCATAGGGGAAGAGGGGACTCAAGCCAGGGTCGAAGGTGTGGAGATTCTGAGGGGCTGAAGTCGTAGAAGAGCCGTAGCAGAGTAACATAATTGGAAGACGGAAGAGATCAAAATCGAAGAGCACGAGACGAAGGAGAGAGAGAAAGCGGAGGAGACTGGATCCTGGCTGCCGGAGCGATGCTTGACCGAAAAGATTGGATCCTGGCCAGTGACGAGAGGAACTGGTCACCGGCGTCGTTGAAGGGTGAGGAGAGACAGAGCCGATCGCCCGATGAAGAAGAAAAGTGGCGCCAGGTTAGAGAACGGAGAGGAAAGAATATATACTGTTAGGTTTTCCGTTATTACTCCAGTTTAAGTTATGGGTTAAATGTCGGTCGGTTCGGGTCGGGTCTTAGGTATTTTGTGAGCAAAACCCGACCCGAAAAGTATCCGGATTTATAATTTCAATACCCAACCCAACCCTAAAAAGAACCTGACCCGACCTAAATTAGGTCAATTTTGAGTCGATTTCATCCGGGTTACGTTGGGCCGGTGTTTCTAAAGCAGCCCTACTCACGACAAATATACTAACACACACTTTAGTATTAATGGTACTAACGCTAACATAAGCTAGCATGTATGTTGTTATTCTCAAATGTTAAGGGCTCTTATAATTTCCTTACTTTATCCGTGAAGAGTCCATAAAGAGTATTAAAAATATTTTAATCATATTTTCTCTGTCCTATATTAATAGTTATATATATAAAAAAATTATTAAATGATAAAACTCGACACTTCTTTATTCCTAAATGGAGCTATCAACTTTTTTTCCAATAGATCTACCAATTTAGGATAGGAGTATGAATGATACATACTAAGGGGCCATTTGGGTACTATTTTCAAGTAGAAAGTAAATAACTTCTTTGTTAAATCGCTTTTAAGAAAGAAAAGTAAAAGACTACGAGTGGGAATCCGTCGTATGAGTTGACAGTAGCGGCAAGGTGCGGGGTGTCACGCCCCGGCGATGCCCGACCCGAGCCGAACCCGGTCCAGGGGCCGGTCAAGCGCGCGGGGGCGACGAAGTGAAAATTGAGAAATGATCTAGCGGAAGACTTAACCCTAACCACGGGCGATTAACAGCAACACGGAGTGCGCACAATCCTTTGAGCAAGAGTAAATAAAAGGGAAGAAAAAGGTGTTGCTTATCACAAAGTAAACAACAATCTCAAACCCACAAACTTAGTTAAGTAAAGCCCACATCGGCTCAAAATAAGTCATAATCATCACAACTGTAGTATATGACAAATCCAAAACAAGAACCCTACACAAAGGTTCGAACATAAAGCATGAAACAAACGAAGGTAAGTCACGCAACGATCTCCATCATCACACCCAAGCTACCTCTGACCTTTCCTCAAAGAGGCAATCCTGTCCGTCTGCGTGTCGCACCACGCAGCCCCAAATCAAAACACAAAAGAGGGGTGAGTTTTAACACTCAGCAATGGTTTTTAATATCACTGTCAACGCAGAAAATACGATAGCTTAGAAATGAGATTGTTCAGATCAAAGATTTACATGGTGCATCACTTTCTGATCACACATTCATATCACCTAACACTGCATCATAATGCATAATTCAACCTGCATGGATGTATCTCTAGCATACATATTCCCACATGCATTCACATCATACCAATCCCGCATGGATTTATCTCTAACATACATATTCCACATGTATAACATCAAAATCAACATGCATGGATGTATATCTAACATACATATTCCCACATGCATAATATCACAACCTGCATGGATGTATCTCTAACATACATATTCCCACATGCATAATAGCATCACAACCTGCATGGATGTATCTCTAACATACATATTCCACATGCATAATATCATCACAACCTGCATGGATGTATCTCTAACATACATATTCCACATGCATAACATCAAAATCAACATGCATGGATGTATCTCTCACATACATATTCCACATGCATAACATCAAAATCAACATGCATGGATGTATCTCTAACATACATATTCCCACATGCATAATGTCATCACAATCAACCTCCATCAAGGAGTAATCACACATTAACGTCACACAGACGGGAGCATAGACAAGGCCACGAAGGCGTGTCAGGGTACAAAATTCTACACAAGAATTCAAGAAAGATCGGGGTTGTCAATCCCTAATACTGCTCGCCCTGGACGATCCTGGCCAAGGATGTCCCATTCTCACACAGAGAATCTAGAGCAGGGGTGTTCGCCCAGGGACATCTCCTGCGGAGGGAAGAGCCCGAGTTCTCACACAGAGAACCCTAGAACACGTGGTAGCGGGGTGCACACGGCATACCACACTGGATTTTCAGGGTCCAGATGACACACATAATAACATTCTCACATATCCGCAAGACAAGTACACAACTCGTCCCCACATCCTTCCATTTAACAAGACTCAACCCGGGGAGTGCACTCGTTCCACACAGGAACTCCAAATCGTTCCACACAGGAACTTCAAATCGTTCCACACAGGAACTTCAAATCAAAATATGTCCTTTCGGACCAATCAACTTGCGATTAATCCACGACCAATAAACCCGGCACACAATTCCATCACATTGCATCCAATTGGTCAAATTCGATTAATCACGATGAAGCCTCAATTGGAAATCCATTTTCATGATGTGTGCAGCATGGTACATGCGTGGGCAAAGCATACATGAATCCTAATCATGATAAGTGCTCTCACCAGCCCCTAATGCATCATTCATAATCACAATATTAAGCTTCAACATCATCATTTAACCCCCACATGTGTGTGTATAACTAGTAGAAGCCTTTCACATAATGCATATCAACATGTTTGAAAATCAACTCACTACCACACTACACATGTGAATTTCTATCTAAACATGAATTCCAGCGAAAATCATAGTAGAAGAATCGTTGAAATCATAGCTAGATTCAAAACTCAACCACAAAGGCTAAACACCTATAACATCACTCATTTCATCATTGAGTCATGGCAATCACCAACATTCACAGACCATTAATCACAATTTATCATGACAAATCAGTCCAACAATGATTGTAGTCCTACTGAAAACATGCTTAACCAAAGGGAAACAACCATTCATAATTTCAAGATAACGATTCCAACATCATGCCACAAAACATAAGTCATTCCACCATTTTTAAGCATATATTTCAACTCCATAAACTTAATAGCATGCATTTCCAGTAGCCTAACATAGCTTAAAATACTCCACATTCATATAAAATTGGCAAGCTAAAGTGGAATCATCAAAATAGGCATCATACACACAACATACAATTTCCTGTGTAGCCGATCAATCGCCCTTCAGGCCGTTCGATCGGTTACACGCAAAAATTTGAAATTTTCAGTTCAGCCAATCGATCGCCCTGCAAGGCCGATCGATCGCCAACACGGCAGAACAGTCATCTTCTTCCTTTCGCAAAATCAAACCGAAACACCATAGATAACACTTCAAATCCACATCTAACACCCTAATCATCATCAAAAGTCCTCCTTGACTTCTAGAATATCAAACCAAACCATAATAATGCAAAACCCTAAGAAATCGGGATTAAATAATTCCATTTTCTAATCTTACCATTAACACACTAAATCAAGCAAACCATTTCGAAATAAGCCAAAAATGAAGAGTTTTACCATGGATAAACAGAGATTTCGAAGACCCATTACCTCAGCACTTGATTAAGCTCGGATTGAAGAGTCACCCTTCTTGAAATCCTTGAAAACACAATGAGTTTGAATTAAACTCTAATGGAAATCGATTTACTCAAGAAATCCCTAATTAAACCTTAGATCTAGGGCTTGTTGGTAGTAAAAATCGAATTTTGAATGTTAGGGTTTGTAGTAAAACACAAATCAGTAGCTTTTGATGGTCAAAAACGAATTGAATCAAGGGGAAAATGGTAGATTTGGAAGAAATTAAGAGAAAAGCCATGGATTAGTGCTTAATTAGAGCAAGCTTACCTTAATTGGCTTCTAATTCGGGCCTAAGTGGGGATTAGGCCAGCCTTCCTTCCTTAGCCTATTCCCAAAAATAGAAATGGCTCAGGTTTGCCCTTTTATAGTAAGGGTTGGGGTAGGCATAGGTAAGTTTTGGGGTGTAAATACGAAAAGTAGGCTAAAAGTGGGTATTTTGCAAATTTAAGCATAATTTAAGCCTAATAAAATTCTGAAAATTTTTATGGGACCTTAAGTATATGTCTAGGTTCATTTGACAGAAAAATAAAATTTTTAACGGTGGGGCCCACAGGGGTCCCGCCAAAACCCTAATTTTTGGGAAAATAGTAAAAATTCCGAAAAATTTCAAAAATTCACATTTGGTTTAAAATCACTCAAAACCACTAATATTGAAGTTAATTTTGGTTAAAACTATCACAAATACTATTAATTTACGAAATCACCGAATAAGATCAGAAAACGCGTAAATCTCACGATAACTCATAATTAAAGAAAATCAAAACCGGTTTAAAGATAAGGGTCCTTACACGGGGCCTATAGTGGTGCTAGCCAGGGATGATGCGTAACTGATCAGGAGTACGAGTGAAGAAGAAGATGCAACAGCGAGATAACAAAGGCAATTTTGTCCTAAGTATATACCACATAATTTTCGCCTCCCGTAGAAAGCAATTTTTACAAAAACTCTCCAATAAAAAAGTAATAATTTTTCCTATATTAATATATGTAAAAAAAAATTATTAAATGATAAAACTCGACACTTCTTTATTCCCAAATGGAGCTATCAACTTTTTTTCCAATAGATCTACCAATTTAGGATAGAAGTATGAATGATACATACTAAGGGGCCATTTGGGTACTATTTTCAAGTAGAAAGTAAATAACTTCTTTGTTAGATCGCTTTTAAGAAAGAAAAGTAAAAGACTACGAGTGGGAATCCATTGTATGAGTTGACATTAGCGGCAAGGTGCGGGGCCTATAGTGGTGCTAGCCAGGGAAGATGCGTAACTGATCAGGAGTACGAGTGATGAAGAAGATGCAACAGCGAGATAACAGAGGCAATTTTGTCCTAAGTATATATCACATAATTTTCGCCTCCCGTAGAAAGCAATTTTTACAAAAACTCTCCAGTAAAAAAGTAATAATTTTTCCTATATTAAAAATATATTTTTAAATTTTTTCCTAAAATTACCTTTCTATACTATTTTTATTTAAAAAAATATTTTTTACCCTCAACAAATAACTGTATGTAAAAATCGCATTCCAAACAGGCTCTAAATAATTAGTGGGTGTAACGTACGCCAATATAGCAACATAGTCAACTTCGTATATAATAGCGCCCTCTAAGTGGAGGATTTCTAAATAGACTTGTCTACCGGTTTTTATGACAAGGCAAGGTGGTCAACCACGAGAGGATGCCACCTGATCCAAAAATACCGAGAGCAAAACTAAAAACACTGGGATCACATATTTTCCCATGGTTAGGGAAACATTTTCCTTACTAAAAAAATCATAAAATTACCAAGTGCAAACTACCCAAGTCGGTAAAAAATTAAAAAAAACAAAAACAAAGAAAAAAGGGAAGGGAAGATATCCTCTTTCACCATCCTATTTACCATCACTGTTCCAATCCAATCACATATGGAAGAACAACAAGAGAACAAAACGGAAAACCATGGAGCAAAAAACATTTGACACCCCCAAACACCGATCTCCCTTTCTCATCAATCTTCATCGTCAGGGGCAAGACGACGAAAGAAGCCCATCCTCTTCATCATTCTCTCCTTCGTCGTCGTCTTCCTCATCGTAAACCACGGATCGAACGAGTCGCAGCTGATCCTCCAGGTACTGCTGCAGGATGTTGCCTTCCCCTTCCTCCTCCAGTCTGGCCGGACGGCTGCGTTCCGGCAGCGGGCGACGAAGTCGTCGGCGGTGCTTGGAGGAGAGGCGGAGGCAGAGTGCGGCGAGGGAGAGGACGGGGCATGAGAGGCAGAGGAGCGGGATCAGAAAGGGGGAGCAAAGCGCCAGCAGGAGCAGCCTCGCCCAGCGCCGCCCCATATCCTGCCTCTTCTTCGCAGGCCCTTTTTCATCGCCCAATTCCTCGCTTCCACCTTTCTGCGCGCTTCACTCCACTTGTTTGTTCGGCATTTGGCCGGTGGCCTCAAACTCATATTATTAAGTCAACATTCCGATTCCCACAAGGGTGGACACCCATAACCTAAACTTCTTTTAATAATGGAAGAATTTTACTCAGCGTCATAAATTTTATGTTAATTTTATATATTTTAAAAATATAAATTTTAATTAAATAATATTTATAATAAATTTTATATTTTCAGATAATGATAGTTACGTAAGTTTTTTTATTACCTAAATTATTCTTCTCCTTTCATTTTTGTCTTCAATATTATATATTTCTTGTAGGGAAGGGGAAACATTGTTGCTCCCGTTGAAATAAGGAAGTGTCACTTTTCTTTGGCCTTTTGGGTGGCTGGAGAGAAGCATGACTCAAGTGGAGGAGGACGGCAGGAGAGGGAGCCTTTGATTTCATTATTGGATCTATTCCAGCATTCCTCTCTTGCGCTCTTTTGTAAGGCACCGTTCCCAAATTTTGAGCCTTTTTGTTCTCTTCTTTGGAGACGAATCTTGGCATCTTCTGTGAAGGCCTGCTCAAAGCTTATCGGTGAGTAATAAGTAGTGTCTGTGAATTGTGACGTATTGTATGTCATTCTCTTCTTTGTTTCTGCTCTGAACAAGCTCATTTTTTTCTTCCAAAGTTTGTCATTTTTATGCTTGTTTTTTATTTAGATTTCTGGTTCAGTATTCTTATTGACGATTTTTTAAAAAAAATTAGTTAAGTATATCAAACAAACTAGCATTATCTCTGGATTGGAAGTTAGTTTTAAAAATATGGACATTCAATGCACATGCAGAATGAGGCATTTTTTCATCTGTGTCTTTATGGGAGACCACAGGACCAGATGGACTAACAAATAATTTCAATTTAAAAGATGACAAAGATGATTTCTGAGTCATTTGTTCATCATATAACTTGTTATCAATCATGGTAACATATGCTCAATTAAAAAACTTACTTCAGTGAATAATGATTAAAGAACCACAGAGCATGAGATCAAAACATAAACTTTACAAAGTAAGCAAATGATAAAAGCTCAGTTATTCTAAATTCAATTTTTTCTGTATACATTTTAGCCACCTGGATCAGAGAGTGTCAGTTTATCATATAGGCTAACTTCACAATTCAGTCAAGCTATTAGATGTAGTCAACAAGTTATAATTTTTGAAATGTTGTGTACTAGTTTTTTTATTTTATTTGTAATGATGTATGCTAGATCATGCCACTATTGTAATAAATATTAGATGAGTTGTTATCCTAGAGCCTATTGTTTTCTAGAATGTCTAACTTGATAAACAGTACAAGCACCAAAATTTTCTGGCGTTGGCAGTGTAATGCTGAAATATATTAATGTCCTTGATCTTAACATTTTTTGTACTAAATTAGGAGTTTAGACCTAGAGATTTTTATCTAGAAAGTAAACCTTCATTGTAATTGTCAGTTTTTAAATTGTATTCTCTTTTTTGTTGGTCAATGGATTATTTCCTTCTTTTCTGTTACAATTACAACAAGCGTAATGTTGTTATACGACTTCCACATTCTTCCACCTATAAGGACTATTGTATTCTCTTTTTTGTTGGTCAATGGATTATTTCCTTCTTTTCTGTTACAATTACGACAAGCGTAATGTTGTTATACAACTTCCACATTCTTCCACCTATAAGGACTTTATTCATTTGATTTATAATAGATGGAGACAATTAAATGCTAATTCTCTTACTTTATCTTTCTCATTTCCTGATCATTCGAATTATATGCTTGAGAATGATGATGATTTGCAAAATTACTTCTTCCTTGCTTCTGAATTGGGCAAACAAAAAGTTTATGTGCCTATTATTGATACTTCAAATATTCTTCTTCATCATAGTGAGAGCAGTGTGCATGGTGTTAATTTAGTATCTACTAGTATGTAAAATAGTAATGATACAATATTTTTTTAGTTAATTATTGATGAAGAGCCTGATCTGATTTCTATTACCTCCTCAAATAAAGGTAAATCAATTTTGACTGAGAAGTGGTGTGATGAAATTAAATATGTTGGACAAAAGTTTGAAAGAGGTGTTCAAGAATTTAGGCATTCTCTATGTCATTATGCAATTGAAGTTGGCTTTGAATTTGAGTATGTCTATAATGGGCCTAATAGAGTTACAGCTAAATGCAAATATAAAGACATCAATGGTTGTCAGTGGTATGTTCATGCTACAAAAGATTTTGTAAATGACTTTTTCTACATACGTATTTTAAGCAATGTTCACACTTGTGGTATGATTATGCGTAAGAAAAAGAATTCAAGAATGTCTACCAATGTTGTGTCTAAGAATTATTGGATCAAGTTAAAAGTAACCCTCTTATTTATCCGATTGATATAGTGAAGCATTTTGACACAACTTATGGAATTGATATTTATATCAACTCACATTTAAGAGTATTAAGAAAGCACGAAATGAGTTTTTTGGATATAGTTTTAAGCCTTATGAACAACTTTCTATATATGTTAAATTAGTAATGAAGAGTAATCCTAGTAGTCACATGTCATTGGAGGTTGACAATGAAAGTAATCATTTTAAAAGGTTTTTATTTCATTCTACGCATGTATATGTGGGTTTTAATATTGTCGTCCTATTTTGTATTTAGATGGAACTCATTTTAAAAGTTATTATAAAGTAACGATGTTGGTAGCTATTGGAAAAAATGGGAACCAAGGTAAAATAAATACAATTTTTTCAGCTATACTATATGTTAGTTTAATTTTTAATTACTTTTTCTATTAGTTTTGTTGTTTTTGGAATTGTAGCATGTCTTGTTAATGTAAAAGTAAACCTACTAAGTGATGTTTTATGGTAGTAGATTTGGATTAGTTGTGCAATGGAAATAACTTGTTCTTGCTTTTGTTACATTATTGTTGTTTTAATAGTCTCAGTTTCTTTTTATTTCAGGTATATTTCCTCTTACTTTTGTTGTTATTGATGCTGAAACTAAGGATAATTGGGAATGGTTTTCGTTTCAATTGAAGTTAATTCTGGATTATGCATGTAAGTTTATAATTATATCAGATCGTAACAATGGCCTTATTTCTGCCTTACCCAAGGTTTTTCCTTATTTTCATCATTCATTCTATTTGTAACATCTGAAGAACAATTTGAAAGACAAGCTGAAAGGACGACCAAAGAAATTCTGTGAGAAGATGATAAATTATTCAAGGATTGTGCATATGCTACAAAACCATCATGCTTTAATAGGTTGTTGGATGATTTGAAAAAAGTGGATGGACAACAAGTCAAAGATTTCTTGGATGATTTGCCAAACCACAATTGGACAAATACTCATTTTAAAGGTAAATGTTATGGTAAGATGTTTTCCAATGTTACAGAGAGCTTTAATGGATGGATTGAAAAAGAAAGGCACCTTCCTATTACTCAAATGATCAATGAAATAAGGGGGAAAATGATGAACATGATGCATGATCTTAGGATGGAAGCAAGGAGATGGACTGGTTTTCTCTGCCCAGAAATTGAGAAAAGGTTGAATGAGACATAGTATGGCCCAGTTTGGAGAGTATCATGTTCTAGTGAGGATGTTTATGAAGTAATGTCTCCTTATCCTTCTACAGTTTTTATTAATAATCGTTCTTTCTCTTGTCATCAGTGGTAGATAAATGGTTTCCCTTGTGTACATGCTACATTGATGAAGAATGGTAAGGATATTCATTCTTATTTTGAAAAATATTTCACAAAAGAGTGGTTTCAAAAGCTTTACATGATGACAATCAACCGCGTTCCTACCATTGAAAGTGAGGTGCAAACTACTAATGAAGTTTCTGTATTACCTCCACTATCTATGTAATGCCCTGACCCGGACCAGGGCCTAGAAAATCTTTTAATAAAAAATTTTCTTTCCAAAAGCCAGGAATCATCATCTATGTGCGAGAGCTACAACGTCCGTCTACGCACTACGGAGCTTCAAGGCTTCCTTATACGTAGACTCCAGTTGTAACGATCATATACAAACAACGAAGCTTCATTGTTCATCGTGTGTAAATCAGAATAAAACTTATTATTATAATTAATTTAGATCGGGCCAACATTGCCTTCCCGTTGGTTACCTACGTATGTATTAGATATTATTCTAATACAATAGGATCTGAACGTAGTTCTGCCTAACGGCTACTACATACATTAGGCATCACAAAATTATATATGTTAAAATATGTATATACTAATATTCAATCGAAGTTATACAAAAATTGATAAAACACCGGCAATGCACATCTCGCTCTATCACTGAGCTGAGATCGAACAACACACACCACACATCTCGCTCTATCACTGAGTCGAGACCGAATAACACACACCACACGTCTTGCTCTACCCTAGAGTGAGGCAGAACATAACAAGTCACATCAAAGCATGGCATAACACTTCAGATCTTATCAGATAAAGCATAACAAAGTAATTCAAATCAGAACATCATAGCAGTTCATACATCTTAATTAGTACATTATTATCACTAATTAAGATGTGTAACGCTATAATTAATTTAACACCCTAAATTAACTACTTAGGATGTATACGTATTCTCATAAAGGAGATCAGATATATGAGACATCAGAAGCGGCAACATTAGAGCTATTTGTTTCTTCGGAATGTCCTCCTTTTAGATCCGGATATGGTGGGTAGAATCTCCTTTGAAGTTGGCGAATGTAGCATCCCTTCTCCTTGAGATGCTCCTTACCTTTCGTACTCAGGGTGTCGGACAGAACATCTACAGTACCATCAGCTGTAGTAAGAGAATTAGATGATAAACGGGGGACCTCCCAACCATCCTTCCTGCTTCCTAGAGATCATCCCTAAAAGCCTGGGGCACTGTTCCACAAGAAAAAGAACCACATATGCATAACAAGTATTTCCTTCTTGAATCAGTTTTGCCATATTTTCATACAACAAGCATATCTATAGACGCCCCTCCAACCATATTTGTGCAAGTCTTTCCTTCTTGAACTAGGTCACCAAAGTGTACAACAAGCATATCTACAGACGCCCCTCCATCAAATTAATTCAATTGTTTTAAAAGAAGTACAAGCAATAATCCTCTCTTCAAATAAAGTAAAATCATTTACATAAATCCATTACAGTAAAAAAACATCTTAGAAATCAATTGCGATTATGTTGTTCTTTGAAATTCAATGGAAGTTGCACAGCAGCATAATTATGCTGCCCTTTTAAATCCATTGAAAATTGCATGGCAGCATAATCATGTTGCCCTTTGAAATCTATTAGAAATAATATAGTTGCAACGTATTTATAGCGAATGAAAAGTTCCAGTGGCTCTTGCCATATATTTATGGCAGGGATCCCAAGAGAAGTTCTGGCCTTTAAGTATTCCTTACAAACCACAAACTAAACAAAAAAAGTTCACTAATGAACTAGGAGAAAATTTATTTTAGGCCAACAGTATAAACAATCTCAGGAATTTATAAAGCAACACAACACTTGTGCAGATAGAATGCTCTTGGGAGAAAACAAATACATAAAGAAATGTGCCTAATTATTTAAAATTATTAACTTTTCCAAGCAACTTAATTGAGTGTGCGTGAACATTTTTGGCAAGATAAAATCATTTTTCATCCTCTCATGAGAGAAAGAGTACCTTAAGTTTATTCCAACAATCCCAAAAGTAACCCAGGAATTTATCCTTGGAAATGCCCAACCTGAAATACCATGTAAAAACTTCATGATATTAGAAATAAGACATTGCGAAGATTTGTAAATATGAAGTAGCCAATAATCAAAAAGTTATAAAGAAGCAGAAGAAACTGATGATAGTTAGACACTTCTATCTGAGCTATTTCAAAAAAATCTTTCATTGATGACCTTTTACCTTTAAAGCTTGAGTAACCATAACTAAACCTTCCATTCCTATTATTTCTGTTGTATGACATTTACATGACCATGAAAATGAAAATGAGTAGCAAAAATTAGGATGGTGACTTTAACCAAATAAACTGAGCTTGGCACATTTATTATAATTCGCTGAAATGACTAACCTTTTCATATCTTCACATGTAATATCCTCACATGCTTATAGTGTTTCAAGGGTTTCAGACAGTCCAGGATCTAACACAAATTTCTCTATCATTCTAGCTTTGAACTACCATACTTCTTCCCTGTATATTTTATACATAAATCTTTCATGATTATTGACAATCTCATCTATATAATGGCAAATAAAAACCCCGCAATCTAACCTGCAATTAATTAAGTTAACAGCATAATCATGCTATTTTATGCATTTATGAAAATGTGTGGAACTGTAATGAGAAGTTATTTAAAACTTACAAATTTGGGTATTGTTGTGTAATATTTTCCACTTTTGTAAAAGATGATTGCAGCTCTTGGGATGAGAATTGCTCTTTTAATGCTTCGAGCTCATACGATCTGATGTGTTCCATCTATACAAACATAATCATTTTTAATATAAGTAGATAAACAATGTTAGGTTTGTCTAACTTTAATATAAATAATACTTACAAAAGTTGATGCATCTACTACAAAGATATCATACATTCCATATTTTGGCCTCAAAGAGTTGTAATGTTTCTATTGGCCTTCATGGGTATCATAAACAAGCAAATGCCAATGACCCATGCATAAACCATCCTTATAATGTATATTTGAACGTATTGGACACATATGCTATCACACAAGTTGGTTGACTTTATAGTGCTTGAACAAAAAAATCTCTAGCAATTCTTTTTGTTTTTTACAATGGAATCCTATATCAATTTGATTAAATAGTAGTTAATAAGTTAAAGATTTAAAAAAATAATAGAAATAATTATAAAAGTATTATCAACTGCTGACATGAATTTGTAGAAGATCATGTTCATGCTGCTTGAGAGTATAATGAATATCTATTAACTTACAGAAAAAATTTTAAACAGCATGATCATTCAAATCAATATCACCTTCCAAAATATAAAAATAAAATAAAATTAAGCAAATAACTACTCATAAAACATAATGAGCTATAGAAGACATATTCGTTAGTCGATTCTTCCTTTTCCTTTTTTCTCCTTAATATTTCAGTAAAAGAATCAATGACCTATCATTTATTTTTCAAAATTTTAAATATTCATAACTTTCACTATTAACATAAATAAAAGAAATCAATTTTCAACTTACGTTACTGCCAATTTCTTGATCATCTGCAAATTAATCAATGTCACCTAAAGTGACATTTACTCCTTTGTTACAACTCCATATGATTTATCTACAATTAAATGAAAAAGATTAGTAACACAATTAAATTCATAATCATTGATCTTAAAACTTAAGTGCACTATTGATTCACTCATGATGTGTCTCCAATTTTATTTATTTCATCAATTTTCATTTTCTCTTCCGTTTTTACTTTTCCTTTAGATCCTTTCTTATTTTGCCCTACTAGTTGATATTCATCCATCATTCTCCTTTTAGCTATCTTTGGGTAAACATGAATTGTGTCTTTTAATTCTTTGTTTGACGTCCCTGTCCTATTCTTTACCCTATCAACCATTGAGCTTAGTGTTGTATATGGTTCAGGTGGGTGAGGTCTAGAAGTTGGCCTTTTTTGTGGGGTTGGCCTCTTGCTTCTTGGCTGCTGCTCCTCATAAATATTTGTGAAGGCAATGACATCTATAGAAGCTTATAGTATATCTATATGTTCTTTATACTTCTTGTTTTCTTCTGTCTTCATTGCCAATTGTCTCTAAAGCAATTCTTTTTCTTCTTTATTCATTACCATTTGATTGAATACATCTTGAAATTGTCTTTGGATGCCTTGTTTCTTTTTCTTCCATTTTCTTCATCTTCATTCTCAAATGATATAGGTCAATTTCAAGTTTTTCTTTTGCTTCTTCTGCTAATTGTTTCTCAGCAGCCAGTTTGTCTTTCTCATAAGCCAATTTTCCCTTCTTAGTGAACAACTTTTCATCGTCCTCCTCCAAAAAAGCAATTTCAGCCATGTTGCAATATTGATCATCGCTTTATATGCATCCTAAGCTCTAGATCTAGGGTTTGCTTTATGATTTTCAAGTCTAAATCGAGTTTAGGTGTGTTTTTACATAAAAATCTTATTTTTGGAAGGTTTTGGAGGTGATTGAAAGATTAATCCAACTCAAATCAAGTGGAGAGGTAATGGGTTTTCAAATCTCAACCTTGTTATGGTGAAAATCTTGATTTTTATGGGTTTTACTTGTATGGGTTTTCTTGATTAGGGTTTAAAGGTAGATTTATAAAATGTTAATCTCTTGCCTTAATTTCTTAGGGTTTTACCTTGGAATGGATTCAATTAGTTTTATGGAATACTTGATTAAATCTTAATGGTGTATGAGGCTTGGGTTTGGTTCAACAATGATGTTTTGGTTTTGAATTTCAAAATGAAGAAGAAGGCTTGAACTGTTTGTTGGCAATTGATTTGGCCAACAGGCCGATCGATCGGCCACACAACAAATTTTTTGATTTTAAGGCTAACCGATCGAACGGCCTTCTAGGCCGATTGATCGGCTACATAGCAATTTTGCCATTTTTGGATTTTGATGCTCACTTCGGTGTTTTTACTCTAATTGATGATTCCAACATTATGGGGAGTATTTTATATTGGAATTAAGCTACTGGAAGGGTGTAGAATTTGTGTTGAAGATTTATGGAGCATGCTTAAGTACTTGTTATGTGGAATTATATATTGATAGTTATACAGATAACATTGAATTATCTTGAATCTATGGATGATGGAATTCTTCTGATTAGAGCATGTTTCCAAAAAGGATATTGCATGGTAAATGATAAGATATGACAACGTATAATGAGAATGGGTTGTGGGTGAATGATGTTATGATGTTATAGCTATATGTGTAGACTAATCATGCTTGTACGAGTTAAGCATTTCTTTTCACATGAATGGATTTATGGTTTATGGTAAATTTCACCCTAGATTTTAGTTGGTAATCATGATTTGAATGTGTTTAAGCATGCATGTTTTGTCTTATGAGCTTATATCAAAGCATTGGTCATGTGCTTAGGATGCATGAACACACATGTGTGGGAAATTTACTATGAAATCATGGTTGTTTATGATTCGATTATGATGCATGTGGGGACTAATGGGAGCACGTTCCATGTGTTGGAACTCAAGTAGATTTTTCTCATGGATGTATCATGATTGCATTCATCATGGAATGGACTTCATGAAAAAGCTTTCACCGAGGTTTAGTCATGATTGATCAATTGTATGCAATGATGTGAGATTGCGTGCCAGATTAATCAATCGTTGACTTAATCGGAACTTGGCTGGTCCAAAAGGACATGATTTCGATTCGAGTTCTTGTGTAGAACATGTATACTCCCCAGGTTGAGTCAATTTGAATTGTTAATAAGGTTGAGATTTATTTATTGAGACAGTCAAACCAAGACCTTGAGAATCCAGCGTGATATGCCTTTGTGCACCAGCTACCACGTGTTCTAAGGTTTCCCCTAAGGAAATCAGACTCTCCTTGCTGCTAAGATGTCCAGAGTGAACACGCTACTCTAGTTAATTTAGACGTTCCTGGCCCGAACTGTCCAGAGTGAGCAGACCTGCTCTAGTTAATTCGGAATTCCCGTGTGGATTGTCTAGAGTGAGCAAAGGGGGGGCTGACTACCCCTACACCCTAGTTTTCCGTGTGAAATTCGGTGATGTGCTTGAAGTGGCACAATCAATACCTTGGAGTTTTACGCAGAGAAAGAAAAGAGGAAGTGAATATCCAATTGCATAACCAACAAAGAAGAGAGGGGGCAACCCATATAGGGAGCTGACCCACTCACCTAGGGAGTCGCACCAGCTAGTGGGTCCGGCTATCCCTTGGTGCACTAGCTGGCCCAATACAGTTTGTTCCTCCTAATTCATAAGCAATTACAAGGGCATTATAAAAGAAAGTAGCCGAATATAATACAATAACAAGAAAATAAGTAATCTGGGTGATCGTGTACAACACTCCACCACGCTTCCGCTATTCGCCTTGACCTCAAGGTGACAGTTGGGTAGAGAGCCATGAACATGTCCTCAAAGATCCATGTAGCATTTTCTAGGGGCTGACCCTACCAAGCAATGAGCACCTCTATAATGATGCGACATGAGCGACAGACGCAACGTTTATCAAGCACTGAGAAAGGAACAGGGTTAGAAGGCTAGACCGGGCCCATCAAGGGGGGGTGGAGCATCAGTGGCTAAGGACATGTTGCCTACTCACCAACATAGCCTGGAGACATGAAAGATGGGATGGACTAAGGAGTCAGACGGTAGACCAAAAATACGCTCCTCCACAGCATAGGAACCATGGAAACGGAGGGCGAGCTTAGAACGCATGGGCTTAAACAAGGATGTTTGGCTTTGAGGAAGAACTGAGACATAAACCAAGTCACCCACCGCGAACTCCCTATCAGTGTGATGTCCATCATAAATTTTCTTCATCCTGTTCTGAGCAGAGGACAAGTTCTCCCTGAGTTGTCAAAGAACCTCATCCCATGTCTAGAGCATATAATCCACCTCAGCCACAGAGGAGCGATGAGGAACATAAGGTAATACGATCGAGGGTGGATGGCCATACAACACCTCAAAAGGAGTAAAACCGGCACGAGTGTGATAGGCGGTGTTATATGACCACTCCGCTGATAAGTATGAAATATATATCTATTTTATATGTCTTTTTACCTTATTTGCTAGTATAGATTAGGTTAATTTAGAGTTAATTATGGTTTATTTAGATTAAGATAGATATTAGTATTTTAGTTTAATTATTAATGATTTTGTAGTTATTAGTTGTTTAGACATGTATTTAAATCAAGATAGAATTTTAGTTACTTTCTACATGTCTAAAGTATGATATTTTATATTTTGTAGGAAAAGTGCGCTTATCGAAGTACTTGGACGATGTTTGAAATGATTAAAAATAGTCTTGACATGCTTTAAAGTGATTTGGACAACTTTTCGGAGTTATAAACAAGTTGGAAATGAATATGAACATGAAGAAAAAGCTTAATGAACAGAATATGGACTGTCCAAGAAAACTGTCCAGGAAAACTGTCTAGATTGCAAAAACAATGTAGCCATTCGAACGGGCATGCAGGGCATTCGAATGGCATAACGTGCAGTTTCCTAGTTTGACCCAAATTTCAATCCTTTTCATATTAGACTTCTTCCTACGAAACTTATGCCTATAAAAAGACATATTTGGCTTAAAATTGAGGGATTCTAGTAAATTTTAGGAAGAGAAAAAGGAAGAAGAAGATGGAAGAGAACTCAAAGCTTTCAATGGATATTCAAGTGCTTTCTTCTACAATGGAAGGCTAGACTTTTCTTTTATTTAGGAGTTGAAGAAGCTATAGATAAGTTTCAGTTTCTTTTCTTTTTAATTTAGATCTCAGTAGTGAATGATGACAATTGTATGATATGGATTTCCTTTTTAATGGAAGAGCTTTTAATGTTTATTCAAGTCTATGTTGATTTATTGTCTTGTAGATGATAGATTGATGTAGTTTTGATATTTACATCAATTCTAATTTCTGTGATTTAGATGAGATAGTCATACAATAGTTTTATTGTTCAGATAATTAATGACTTGGATGAGTTATACTAAGATTAGACGGGTCATGCCTATAACTGTTTAGTGTAGATTATTCGTGCTATTGTCGAAGATAGTTCATGCCATGGAAGTTAATTAATGATTTTTTTTGAAGTAATTCTAACTTGTAGCTGAGAATACTTGTTCATATTCACACTAGATTTAGATTAAAAGTTAAGGAATTGTTATGGTTTTATAGTGGATTCAATTTCCTAAGTAATTTCCATCATATTAATCTATTGCTTTTAAACTAGTTGATTCCTTTATTTTGCTTAATTTGAGTTTAAGTTCTTTCTAGTTTTTAATCAGCAAATTCCTCTTTAGATTTAGTAATAATACATCCGTCCCTGAGGTTCGACAACCCTTAAATACTTATCCTAGTACAATTACCTTGTACACTTGCAAAGGGTTTAATTATAAAAGATCATCCGCCCAAGGAAGAAACTGAAGTCATATGCAGGTCTAAGACATAGTGAAACAGTGGAGGTACTGCTCTAAGCATCGGTTTACCACCTCTGTCTAGCCATCTGTCTGGGGGTGATAAGCGGTGCTCATGTGGAGAGAAATGCCTTGTAAAGTGAAGAACTCCTACCAAAACTGAGATATGAAGATCCGATCACGATCAGAGACAATAGTACGAGGCATGCTGTATAGTTTGGCCACTTCCCAAACATAGAGCTCTGCCACTGTCTTGGAGGTGAATGGGTGTCCCAGAGCGCAAAAGTGAGCGTACTTGGACAACCGGTCCACCACCACTATAATCACCAACTTGCCTTGCACCAAGGGCAAGGCCTCCACGAAGTCCATCGAAACATCCTCCCAAACCTTACTAGGAATAAGGAATGGCTAAAGCAAAGCTATAGGAGAGGTCGTGGTGGCCTTAGCTCTCTGACAGTGGTGGCCTTAGCTCTCTGACAGACATCACAAGTGGCCACATACGCCTGGACTGCCTGTCGAATACCTTGCCACATAAAGCTCTAGTTGACCCACTTATAAGTGAGGAATGCTCCTTCATGACTGGCCACTAGATTGTCATGGAAGTGGGAGAGAATACGCCTATGAAGATCATCAACATCGGGTACCCAAAGGCGGTCCTTCCAAAAGAGAAGGTCATCCTGCCACACAAAGAAAGGACGAGCAGTTGGGTTGGCTTGGAGAGCTATAATCAAGGCCTGCGTCTGAGAATCATCAATGTTTGCCTGTCTCAACTCATCAATGAAGAGGCAGGACGGAGTAGAAAGGGCCAAGCACGATCCCAGGGTAGAGCTACGAGAAAGGGCATCGGCCACGGTATTTTTTAACCCTTTCTTGTATACGACCTCATAATCATAGCCAAGTAACGTATTGACCCAACGCTGTTGTGAGGGAGTAGACACCCGCTGCTCGAGAAAATATTTCAAGGGCTGGTGGTCAGTACAGATCAAGAACTTGCAGACAAGTAATTAGGGCCACCACTTGTCGACGGCGAGGACAATAGCCATTATCTCTTTCTTATAAACGGACAAGGACAAAGAGCGGCTAGCCAAAGCCTTGCTGAAGTAGGCAATGGGGGGCTCGTCCTGCAGCAGAACCGCCCCTAGAACTGTCTCTGAAGCATCTGTTTCAACCACGAAGGGCTAGCTAAAATCGGGTAAGATCAGAACAGAGGCCGATGCCATGGCCTGCTTCAGCTCTTCAAATGCCGCTTGGGCCCCCTCATTCCAACTGAATGCCCCCTTCTTGAGAAGCTCTGTAAGGGGCCGAGCAAGCTCCCCATACCAGCTGATGAACCACCTATAATAACTAGTGAGGCCCAAAAAACTCCATAGCACCCAAACACTAGTGGGCGATGGCCAAGAGAGTATGGTGGCCACCTTCGACAGGTCAGTGGTGACGCCATCCTACAAGATGATATGTGCCAAGTAATCAACATGTGGGTTGCCAAAGGAACACTTCGAATGCTTAAGAAATAAAGAGTTATCTCACAGAACAAAGAAGACCAACCTTTGATGCTCCAAGTGCTCCGCCCACGACTGGTTGTAAACAAGGATGTCGTCAAAGAAGACCAAGATGTAGCGGTGGAGGTAAGGCCTAAAGAGATTGTTCATGAGGCTCTGGAAGGTGGAGGGGGCGTTAGTCAGCCCAAACGGCATCATGAGAAACTCAAAATGGCCGTCATGAATCCGAAAGGTGGTCTTGTGCACATCGGCTAGCTACACCCGAATCTGATGGTAACCTAATTGAAGGTCGAGTTTTCTAAAGACCTTTGCACCATCTATCTCATCCAGAAGCTCGTAGATCATGGGTATGTGATACATGTCCTTGATGGTGATAGCATTCAAGGCTTGGTAATCCACACAAAACTACCAAGTACCTTCCTTTTTACAAACCAGCAACACCGGGGATGAGTAGGAACTTGTGCTAGGATTAATGATACCGGACTGAAGCATGTCAACCACAAGACGCTCTATCTTTGACTTCTGGATGTGAGGATAATGGTAAGTGCGGACATTGGCCAGTGATGCCCCAAGAATGATGGGGATATGGTGGTCGTGAGGCCGCACTGGAGGAAGACCCTTCAGTTCAACAAACACGACCTGATGCTCTGCCAATAACTCAAGAAGATCCGGGGGCGGCTCATCCTGAGGCACCTTGATTGATGCCCTATAACGACCTGACCCGACCCGGGCCCACAAAATCACTAATAGACAATTTTTTCTTTCCTTTTGAACTAGGAATCATCGTCTATGTGCGAGAGGTACAACATTCATCTATGTACTATGGAGCTTCAAGCTTTCCCATACGTAGGCTTAGATTGTAACAGACACAAACACACAATGAAACTTCATAGTTTGTCATGTGTAAAACAAAATAAAACATATACTTATAATTGATTTGGATCGGGCCAATGTTGTCTTGCCATTGGTTGCCTATGTACGTATTGGATATTATTCCAATACGATCGGATTCAAACGTAGTTATGCCTAACGGCTAATACATACAACAAGCGTCACAAAATCACATACGTTAAAATATGTATATACTGATATTTAGTTGGAGTTATACAAAAATTTGTCATATATCGGAGTCAAGCGGAAATTAATAAGCCAACGAAAACATGCATCTCGCTCTACCACGGAGCGGATTCATAACCACATATATATGTCTCGCTCTATCACTGAGCTAAGACCAAAAATATATATTACACGTCTCTCTCTACCCTAGAGCGAGACCACAGACAACATAGCATATAAGCGTATATCATGGCATATAAAGCACACATCATGGCATATAAGCACACATCATGGCATATAAACACACATCATAGCATATAAGCATAGCAAGCATATGGATCGTTAGCATAGCACACATCATAACTAGCACATGTCATTCTATAATTAAAATGGGAGATCATAAATGCTTACTCCCATCATGTCTCGTAAGGTATCGGTATTCAGAGTTACTCATTCCTTCTGGGCGTCCTCCCCTTCAGATCCAGAGGTAGTAGACAGAGCTTCCTCTAGCCTTTATATGTCCCTCGTCTTGCACTGAAAGACTACGTACAAATATTCTCCTTATCGGAGACTCTTCTCATTTTCTGTGCCCGTGAATGGTGGACAAAACCTCCCCTACTCTAGATTGTTTCTCTTGTTGAGGCTCGGTAACTACGGACAGAACCCCGTCTTGTTCCAAGTCTCTTTTTCTTGCTCCGGTATTTGAGGATGATGGGCAAGGCCTCTCCTAGTCTCGGGGAATTTTCTTCTCATATGATCACCAACTCAGAAAATGGAACCCTCCATCGCATAGAAAACACTTGATTTAGTCAAGAACGCCTCTTTAATCGACTAAATCCGAGTTAGGATGGCCAGAAACAGAGAAAAGAAAGATTATTGGTGCTTGATGACAACGGGCAGGGTTTCTCCTTATCTCAGGGCATTTCATCCTTATACGGTTGCCAATTTGTAGAACGGACCCCTCCATTGCGAAGACCACGCTCGATTTAGTCAAGAACACCTCATGGGTGGACTAAATTGGAGCTAGGATGCTCAGAGACAAAGAAAAAGAAAATTATTGGTGCTCGATGACAACGGGCAGGGCTTCTCCTTGTCTCAGGGCATTTCCTCCTTATATGGACTCCAACTCGAAGAAAGGATCCTTCCATAAGGTAGAGCACACTCGATTTAGTAGGAAACAGGTCTTGAACGGCCTTAATCGGACTCAGAATGGTCATAAACAGAGGAAGAGAAGAGTTGCTCGAAAAATAGAACCGAAGGGGGTTTTATAGGCCCCCGGCGTGCTGAAATCGTGGCGCCGCACTGCCATTTCTGGCGTCACCACGGTTTCGGCAGGGGCGCCTGCTGAAACCACACATGGTGCGAGTAGTGCCCTCGTAACCACGCCCACAGAAACGAACCACGGCGGCCGCAGTTCTATGGGCACGTGTGCCCCGCGTTGGCCCTCACCATGGTGTGCCAGTCGCACGCTGGCCTGCACTACAGTGCACCAGCCGCGCGCCGTTTTTCTTTTTCTTTTATTTATTTTTTTTATAAAATCAAATCTTTAAACGCGCGTAACTCCCTACCCTAGATTCTGATTCGCACGTTCTAGGTACCATTAGACTTGTATAGACGAGCCCTTCGATATTAACCCACTTAAAGCAATTAATCATGCTCTTTCTAAGTGGGTTCTGCCTATATTGCACACTTCTTGAAGGTCGTAACTTCCGGTCCTGACCTCCATTTTGCGCGTTCTTTGATTCGTTATGCTCGTTTCTTCGAGCTCTACTCAAATACGGAGGGTTCAAAGGTTAAAATAGTCTATAATTTATTAGAAAAATCACTAATTACCTCTAACCCCCTTGGTTAGACGTAATCAAAAAAATGGGGTATTACATGCCCGCTGCTACAAGAGGAACCCTTGGGGTGCGAATCGAAAGAAAGAACTTGCCGAATGGGCTGAGAGGAGAGTGCCCGGCTAGGATCCTTCAATTCGAACCCACTGCCCCTGAACTTCAAAGTCCATAACCATCTCCGTAAAGTTCCAAACCACGTCGCCAAGTTCCTATAGACACTAAACCCCAAACACCACATCCGCCCCCTTTGTGGGCAGTAGGAAGAGGTCGGTAATGAAGGTATAGCCTTGAATGGCAAGGGAGGCCTGAGCACAAACACCAGAGCTCAGGAGGTGCTTCCCATCACCGATCAACACATCGAAGAGCTTTGAACCAGACATGAAGCAACCAAGACATTGGGCCACCTTGTCGTTAATGAAGTTGTGGGTAGACACACTATCGACCAAGATGGCCACTTGCTGCCGCTTGAGGTGGCTTTGAACCCACACCATGCGAGGAGTGAATGCCCCCAAGAAGGCACGTACAGAAATTTCTGGCTGCACGTCATCATAGTGGGAAGAGTTTGCCCTGTCCTCCACATCCTCCGCCTCAATCTCCAACACAAGGAGGCTGCCCTTGATGAAACAGTGGTGTCCGAGAACAAACTTCTCATCACAACAAAAACATAGTCCCTTAGACCGACGCTCCTCCACCTATGCCGGTGTAAGACGACAGACAATCTGGCTTGTCGGCAGGGATGCCTGGCCAGGTCGGCCTGGAGCTAGGCTAATGTTTGGACCAACAAGGTGGCTAGCGTTGACACTATAACATGGGAAGGTCCCAAGCTGCCCCCCTCTTCACTATTGTGCCAACTTCTCTTCCTCAATTCGTGCATGACGCAAGACATCCCGCATGTTGGCGCATGGAAAGTGGCGCATCTCCTCATAAATCTCGGGTTTGAGACCTCTCTTGAACGTGCCCACCAAGGCGGCCATCGACCAGTCGGGAAGGCAGTTGGCCACCTTCATGAACTCCATGTAATAGGCCCGGATGGTGGTGGTTTGGCGCAGTGTGGAGAGCATCTCGTCGAAGTCCTGGAACTCGTTTGGGCCAAACTGAATGCACAGCTCATCAGAAAAGGCAGCCCAGGTGGGGTAGCGCACCTTCTCAAAACTCTAGAACCAAACAAAAGCATCCCCGTTGCAGTGGAAGGCCACAATGTACAGTCATTTAGCCTTCGAATGTGTTCCCTGGTAGGCAAAAAACTTTTCAGCCTTGTACAGCCATTCCACTGGGTCGTCATCCCCATTGTAGCATGGGAACTGTAGACGCCAAAAGAGGTTTAGTCCGTCTGCATGGTCTGCCGCGGGGTCTCGGGTACTCCTCTCGCTTGTCCTCCATCTCCTGAAATAAGTTTCTAGGAGGTGGCATCATTGGGGCATTTTCCCGAACACTTGGCATGCCTCATATACCCCAGGCTTGCACCTCTCATCCATGGCTTCGTCGACTGTGCCAAAGTGCATAGGACCTTAGGGAAAGTGCATATCCTTGTCCACCAGTGTCGGAAGTTCAAAGGCGTGCAGTTCAGGGGCCTGGGATGGACCCCCCTTCTCCATGGTAGTTGTTGGCAGTCTAGGCAAAAGAGGTGCTAAGCGCTCTGCTTGGAGCTAAGCCACAAACAGGCCTAGAGCATCAACCTTGGCCACGCCCATGCTCAAGGACTGAATTACCGCCATGATTTGTGCTAGAGTAGGCTCGCCAGTTGTCTTTGGAACTGTCTTTGGGCTGTCTGCTGAGGCGAGAGCCTCCTTCTCAGGTGAAACTTCTAGGGCCGTGGCAGCTTGTTTGCCTCGTGCCATGGCCGGGGATCGTAAAAGCTCCGATACTAATAATGTGCTCGAAGTGGCAAAATCGGTACCTTGGAATTTCACGCAGGGAAAGGGTAGGAAGAAGGAAGAAAGGGAAGAAGAAGGTGAATATCCAATTGCATAACCAACAAAAAAGAAAGGGGGTAACCCATATAGGGAGCCGACCCACTCACCTAGGGAGTCACACCAACTAATAGCTATCCCTTGGTCCACTAGCTAACCCAATACAGTTATTTCTCCTAATTCATAAGCAATTATAAGAGAATTATAAAAGAAAGTAGCCTAATATAATTAAATAACAAGAAAATAAGTAATCCAAGTGATCGTGCATAGCATTCGAACCGTGTCTAGAGCAGGCAATGCCCTAGGTTTTAGGGTAGGAAATTAGACTATGTCCAGAGCAGGTGATATGATTGTATTCTTGATATGATTGTATTCTTCTCCATGATGGAGACATTCACCATTTGATGATAATGCATGTATATGAGATAATATTATGCCCATATTACATAGGTTGTGTAGGGATATTTGAGATTATGTGACACATGTGGATGCGATTTATTATGCATGATCTTGATGTAGTGTAGTTTAGCATGTGAATGAGCTATGGAATATATGAGATTTATATGAATGCATGATCTGAATTATGTATTAGATACACTCTATCATGCAGGTTGATGTGATATGAATACACGATCTGAATCATGTGATTGAGACTATTATGTAGGTTAATGTGATATAAATGCATGATCTGAATGGTGTGAATGAAACATTGTTATGTAGGTTTATGTGATATGGTTGTATGATCAAAAAGTGTGTAAAAGACACTTCTCATGCATTTTATGGTGATATTATGTTTGATTTGATTAGATGTGAACTATTACCTGTGCAGGATGGATGTAGGTTATTACTTGATCATTTACACCTTGACCTTGATAGGTATGTCATATGCATGTTAGCTCTTATATTTAAGGATAAATAGGGGTTTAGCAAGGGAATGATCAGAAAATAGTATACCATGTCAATTATAAATATGAATTGATATATTGTCATGTTGTATGGATTTTCTAATTATTGTCACTGTATTCAAAACCTTACTGAGTTTTACTCACCCCACTTTATGTGATTTTGTTTTGGGGTTGCATTGTGTGACATGCAGTTGGGCAGGACCCTTTGTTTGAGGAATGGTCGGGGAGAGTATGGGATTAGTCGTGGATGCCCCTAGACTTTGTTATGTCTTTTTGATTTACTCTGTTATGATATTAGAATATCGTGTATGGTGGCTCTTCTTTCCAACTTGTGTTTATACTATGTTTTTATATCTATTTTGAGATCTTGATTCAAGTCATGTGTGTTGGCACAAAATTATAAGTATGTGGGTATAAGACTTGTGGACTAACTCAGAGTTAAAATCCTCTTTTATTCTACTTTTTACTCTTGCTCAAAGGTTTTGTAGTGTGTAACTCCGCTAGTTAAATCACACATAGGAGGGGAAAGTCTTCCGCTACCCTTTAATCTCTTTCAATTATGTCACCCCCGCGCACTTAACCAGCCCTTGGATCAGGTTCAGCTCAGGTTAGGCGATGCTGGGGCGTAACATGTTACCCCTTCAAAATCTATTAGAAATTTCATGCCAGCACAATCATGCTACCCTGAATTTCCAGTGGATTTCAAAAAAGAGGAAAATGAAGGGCAGCATGATCGTGTTGCACCATTGAAATCAACTGGAAAATGAAGGGCAACATGTTCATGCTGTCCATTTTTTAAATCTAGAAAATAGAGAGCAGCATGATTATATTGCCCCTTTGAAATCTATTAGAAATTTCATGCCAGCACAATTATGTTGCCCTGAATTTCGAGTGGATTTCAAAAAAAGGCAACATGTTCATGCTACCCATTTTTTTAATCAACTAGAAAATAGAGAGTAGCATGATCATGTTGCCCCTTGAAATCTATTAGAAAGTTCATGGCAGCACAATCATGCTACCCTGAATTTCCAGTGGGTTTCAAAAAAGGGTAGCATGCTTAGTGGGAAATGAAGGGCAATATGATTATGTTGCACCTTTGAAATCAACTAGAAAACGAAGGGCAACATAAAATCAACTGCAAAATGGAGAGCAGCATGATCATGTTGCCCCTTTGAAATCTATTAGGAATTTCATGGCAGCACAATCATGCTACTGTGAATTTCCAACGGATTTCAAATAAGGGCAGCATGATCATGCTACTCTTTTTTGAAATCCAGTGGAAAATAAAGGGCAACACCTTTGAAATCAACTAGAAAATGAAGGGCAGCATGTTCATGTTGCCTATTTTTTAAATCAACTGGAAAAGAGGTGAAAAGCAGGAGCTTTTTTCTATAGTCAATAAGAAAAACAAAGACTGCATGAGACAAAAGCTTCCTATACAAACTCAAAATTTAAACAATACAATTTAAGTAACTATTCTAACAAGTTATTGCATCAAAAGAGCTGACGTGAAACCTAAATATTATCAATGATAGATAAAAATTAGGCCTTACAAAATTTTATGGACATACTAGGTAAAAATGTCGTCTAGCTGCATATTCAACTCATGCATTCTCTTATCATAGTAAAAGAGTAACCACTCACAGAAAGCACTTTGTTGCATGCAAAACAAGGGCGAGCAATAAAAAAACATTACAACTTCATCAACAATCACTATCTACTAAAAAATGGTGCAAATAAAATAGGTCAACAATAGCAGGAAGAAAATAAGTGAAGTGAAAGACAGGAAAAAAATGTTAAATGAATCGAGATCGTCGAAAAGCAAAAAGCCCTAAATGGACATGATTGAAAATTTTTAAGAGGAATCTCGATAAAGTTGGACCAAAAAGCCTTGGACTAAAGAAGAATAAAAAATTTTAAAAATTCACTTAAAGCAAACATTAGCCTAAAATGGAAGAAAAGTGAAAAAAATATGTGTAACATACTTGAAATAATAGTTTGAAGAGGAAATTCGCCAGAGGACTACTGAAGAGAGAGTCGCCGAAGGACTGAAGACAGAGTCGCCTTAGGACTGAAGAGAGAGTTGCTGGAGGACTAAAGAGAGAGTTGTCGGGGGACAGATGAGCAAATCACCGAAGAATGGACAATATAATCGCTAGAGAATAGAAGAAAGAACCAATCATCGGTGGATGGAGGACTAAATCGCCGGAGGATGGAGAAGACGTTTGCCACAGGATGAAGGACGAAATTATCGGAAGAGGGAGGAGAAAATCGCCGGAGCAAATCGTCACAATAGGAGAAAATTTCATAGATCTTATATGAAATCGACTGATGAGTAGAGCAAAAAGGATTTATAAGGGTAGGTATTTTCATCCATTTACAACAACCACCATCATTAATTATGTTTTATGTTAGGTAAATTATTAATAGAGGCTTATGTAATTACTATATTTTCTTTGTCACTATGTGTTAATGCCCCTTTAATAATTCAACTACGTTTCTTATTTTCTTTTTTATATAAGCTGAGCATATAAACATGTAAAGTCCATATAAGAGCTGTTTATTTACTGGATCAATGACATTAATTATATACATTAACATATACTAATGTTAGCATTTATGCCATTAATCTTAAATATCAATAACTCATGTAAAATTTATATTCAAATTTATTATTATAACAAAATAGGAAAAACTCTTCCTTTCAATTATACTTCCCAATAATATACTACTAACATTTGCCGTACTATTAATGTCCATTCCTGCCTGACAGATATTCCCATAATACTTAAGCTTATGCATGTTCATTGAGTATTTTGGGGCTGCGTAATTTCGATCGTTCACTCCATAAATTAGAGGGATAGGCGGGTTTTTAATTCCGCCTGACACCGAAACATGTGCTACTGTGTCTTAATTCTCAGAAATACTATTTAATGCATGTCATTGAGGTAGTATTGTCTTCGCCAATCTTAATGGGAATTGTGTAAATAACTCTTGTATTGTGCAGTTACTTAGTAGATTATTAAAAATGTTGAAAATTGGCCAAAAAATACAAAAACTGAAAAATCCTGCATACCTTCATAAGAGGGCAGGTAAGTCAGCTATATTATGCTGATCATTCACAACCAAATCTTCATTTTGGAGTTCACATCAGGATCATTTACGTGTCATGTGCTGATATGGGCCCGATCATATTGCGACCTAGCTTTTCCATTTGAAAAAACTTATCCGCTTTAAATTTGGTATGTTGATTCCATTAAACCACCGTTGACTTTTGGCGGCCCACAAATTTTGGGACCCATCTCATGCACAGGTCGTGTCATGTGTTGCTGCCAGCACTCAGGCTTATCAGAGAACGCATCAATATTGGCTCCAACTTCTAGAGGTAGCCCCTTCCAAATGCCCATCAGAATCACCATGCACTAAAAGAATGCCATCATCATATCATCGAAGTATTTGAGACTGAGTACCTTTCCAAACAATATGTGAGAAGAATCTGAACAACATAATACAATCACTCTTTAAGTGTTCTCAGAAAGAATATACTTTATTCTCTACACGCTATTCCTAGAACATGCTTCTGCTTTGTTCATAGGCATGGTCAAAGACCAGTTTTTACAAAGAATATTGAAACTACAACATCATGTACAACAATTACGTAAATGAAATTACAAATGTGACCAAGCCAATGAACAAACAAATAAGTAAATGAAATTACAAATGTGACCACGCCAATGAACAAACAGTAGAGACTATGCTGACAAAAGAACAACAGCAGAAAATTATAACAAACAAAATATCACCAAGCCCAATTGAATGAAATTGTAAATGGCTCATAAGTAAAAAAGAATTGTCAGCCTCACTAAAATATATAATCACTACGTATAAGGAGAATGAATTTTACTTCCTGTTATCCATCATTCTTGTCTTCAGCATCTGTTTGTTGGCACATGCAATCTGGAATGGGGAAGGTGTAAAGAGATCTATTAGGTTTTCTTACTTCAAAGCCTTTGGCATCACTATGCCGAAGCATTTCTTTCATTTGATGCTTGAAAGTATCCCACCTGCAACAAAGATATGGTGAGTTCTACCCTCTGCAAATGATTCACCCCACATTCTTTTACACAGCTCAATTCAGCTAGGGGTTTTTTTTAAATAAATTAGATTTAGAGAGAAAGCTAAGAAAGAAAAACAAATTCGTGCCGGTCACTGTCATAGAGAAGAGAACTTACTTGATCCTAGGATTACCAAACAAGAGTGCTAACTTCCTCTTATCAGGTTTTAATGTCTTTGCATGTCCGCCATAAAGGTAGCGCCTATGACCCATCAGAAAGTGGGGGAAGTTGCCACCTTGAGTTGTAACAAATACTTCACTATGAAGGCACACGGTATAATCAAGTGCAGCCAACCTAGATGAATGGCCCTGCATCAGAAAATTGATTTTAACAATTTACCCACTAATTGGTCAGAAACTTGTTTGGGTTATGGCTGTAACATGAAGAATTGTCAGACCTTAAATGGAGCGAGTTCATCTGGGGAAGCAATACTCTCTTTTGTTTCAAGAAATGGAAAGAGTTGTCGCAAAGGAGCCATATACTTTTCAGCTCTATAAATTTTTCCAGCAGCAACATAAATCGTTGTCATATTATCAAAACCCATGGCCCTCAGCATCATACCCACCTACAAAACCGAGTTTCTCAATTGACGAATATGGAAAAGTTCTATTTGGTGTCAAAATTGAAATGCTAACAAATAGCAAGCAGACACAAATTAAACGCAAAAAACAAATTGAAGTCACTCGTTTTGAAACTGATTCAGCCTCTAACCCATTTTGGGGGCTGAGGATCAACTGGTGAGAGAGAAAGCAAAAGGGGGTTGGGGGGTGTAACCTGAATACAAGAGAATGAAAATAGGACTAGCTACCAAACAAACGGTCAACAACACAATCCTCGAAGCAACACCAATTATAGAGATTTTTATCTTCGAATCAAGTACATTTGTTCAATAGATTGAACAAACTATTGTAATGAGAAAACAAATATACAAACAAAAAAAAACATGTACATAGCCAAAAGACCGTGATTAGAGGGAAAAGCGTGAATTAACAAAACATCTGCCAGATTGGAGGAAATTGGAGGGTTGAGGACGAATGTAGGAAATGGGGAGATCATCAGTCAACATTTGCCTCTTCACACTCACAAGAAAGGCTTATGAGCTTGAAGATAGCAGAGGAGATTGCCAGCCATATGTTGTCAGCTGACCAAACAATGCCAACCATCAAACAGTCACAGCCAGCCTACAGTGGCAGACTGGAGTTAAAAATTGAGTGTTTTGGCTCAGCGGGGGTAAAGGAACCCTAAAACTAGTGTCACAGAAAACAAGGCCATTAAGTTCATTCATCCCAGGTACTGTCTTTCTTTTTTTTGAGTTTGTCCTGCAGGCCAGAGCTAACCAGTCCAACCATTGAAGCCAGCCAGGTTTTGATCCACTGGAACTGGGCTTTGACAGCAATCTAGATTTTTTGTTCTTTTCTAACATGTATTTCTTTCTTATAAGGATTGACCAATAGCTTTCACAGCTAAACTAAAGATGTTACCATGCTTCTTAGATAAACAAGTATTTAATTTGTTTTCTTGGACATTTATCTTTTGGTCACTATTTCACATCTATGCCTGCATGATCCACGAAAAATGCAGAAAAAATATTTTACTTGAATTATATCTCCATAAAGTTGTTTTCACATTCAGGTGATGTGTAGAAACGTAATACAAATATTGGCAGCTTTACAAAACTGTTGCTCTTTGGCATAAAATAACTCATAGTTATGTATGCCATATATAATTGGTGGATATTTGCTCTAGTATTTGTTTATGCCATTAATGTGAGTAGTGTCATTATACAGGGAAGTTTAGTCATTACCGTTAAACCTTTATTTCTGATTGTTTCGCCCTCATTTAAGTGAAGGCCATAGGTCTTTTACATTGACTGAGCAACTCAACCTATATTAGAGGCTGCTGATCAGGTTGTTCTATTGTATCATCATCATTATTTCAGCAATAAATCTCTCCCTTCTCTCCATAAACCCTAGCTCTTCTAATTCTATAAAAAATAACCACCAACTATTTCCCTCATGACCAGATAAAACTATAAAGGCAGATTTTAAAAGGAAACTTATGATGCACCTCTAAAGGAGTTAATGGGCACTTTCCATCCATTCTAATTGCACCTGGCTTTATTACCCGACCAGTTTTATTGAACTTCCCCCTCCAGCCCCTTTCACGAGCAATATCCATTTCCCGCTTTTCTTCTTCCCCGCCATCATAGGTACAACAAGAAAATGCCACCATGTCCTGCAATGTCAAGTTGTCCGTATAAGCAACAACAGCACAAGAAGTTGATTCATAAGATTAAAAGTTTGGAGAACAAAAAAGAGCACCTCTTCAAATCGGAGATGAATGGATATGTACTTGCCACCATTCATGGAACTATTCTTAACCATCCGTTCAACCATCTTTTCACCAAGTGTTTTAATAGGTTCCGAGAACCTCAATGCTTCATAATTGGCCAAGCATCTAAGGGCCTGGAGATTGGAAGGAACGGCATGAGCTAATCTGTTGGAGAAAGGTGCAATCCGCACAGCTCTGCATCAAAATGATAAGTTGAAAGAAGAAACAGCATAAGCATCAAACAGAAGACAAAAGTACAAAAATTTAGTTATACACATGCATACAAATGGAGGACTGGTTTCTTAAATTAAGTAATAAAAAATTCCTTTTCCTATCTAACAAAACCATAGTGATTTCTTTTCTCTTCTTTTTTTCAGATGGAGACAGGGGGAACAGGCAGAAAACAATGGGAAACCTACAGGGTGAATCTGAAACCCCAACCTCCCGTGGAAAATTTAATGTCCAATGGTAACCACAAGGCTAGAGCACAGTAACAATCAACAAGTCAAGTGCAACAGTGGCGGAAAGCCGCCATAGTTCAATATTAGGCACATTTTTTAAGTGGTAACTAAATCCACAGTTAAATTGACATCCAGTGATTGAAAGGCCAAGATTTAAAATAACCAATGAGTCAAACAGTTTGGTTGATTGAATGAGTCACATAGTAGTATAAAGAACATCGACTGTGTACCTCATTTTTTGCAGCTTTGGAAGAACCTTTTGCAAATAGTAAGTCGGACTTGACCAGGCTTTAACTCTAAGGTTCACAATGTTGCTAATATTATTATCAAACTGTAAAAGAATATCCTCAGGAAGCTCTTTAACCACTCTCACATGCTTTTGAAGAGAATCAATAAAGTACTCCTCATCAAAAATGTCACCAAACTTGCTGCAAAAAATGAGGCAATTTTAGATTCATTTTAAAGAAACAAAAGAAAACTAAAACAAGAAAAGATCGTGATCAATTAAAGAGACCACAAAACTCAGTATGCCTTTTTCATTTGCTTTTATAAATTTTGTTTTATTTCCTTCTCCTATAATCTTGTGTCATCTTTGATTGTATGTATTAAATGGAACAACAGCGGAATGCCCAGCATCTAATAGTGGGTCTAGACTTCAAGTGCTTCTGAATATTCAAGTGTGCTGTGTTGCCTGCTAAAAGCCTCTAAAGAGGAGTGCTGCATATTATACTCACTTTGGTTAAAAGAAGAAATCCACATGCCAACCCACCAATCTCATATCATTGCAGAACAGATGAAACCTTACTTTTTCACATGGAGCACAACACACAGATACAAGGAAGCAGCAAGCCTTTGGACAAAGCAGTTTAAAAACAAAGTTGGTTTAACATTTAAAGGGTCAAATATCTGTTACCTAGAATCCCGCCACACACTGTTCAAATGAAACATTGGAATCACGAGTGTTGCATTAAGTAAGTTGGACACAGCAACTACATCACATATCTGTAACAAAACAAAAGATATCTATTCTCAAATATTTGTAAAAGAAAAAAAAAGATTGTTGTGCTTACTTTTAACACATATGAAACAATTATCTTCTCCCATGAAATTCTAGCAAAGCTTCTTAAAGAAATTTTGCACTAATTACTTGAATTTATAAAAGTCACAAAGCATCACCATATGTATCCATTCTCACTTCAAACAAATACATACAGATATACGTTGCTGGTTCAGACCACCATTTGCTTCAATTATGAGGTAACCATTTGAAGTAGGCAATTCTGAGAGCCCTAAACAAAGAAAAGAAAAGTCTAAATTTCATGGAATAGACATTTGCCAACTTCAAGACTACTGCTTAATCACATTAGTCCAAATCAGATAGAAAAGGAACACCAACACAAACAGACAAACCAGTATGGGAAAGTCTCCTGCTAACACAAGGTTTCCAACTTCGACCTTCTTTAAAGTGCCATGCATTCATCAACTGCAAAAGTTTTTCTGCATTAGATGGAAATTTTTCATTCTGACAATGTTTGGTAACCAAAGAACAATATTTTCTAGCAACTCAAGGATACACGTCACAAACAGAGAAAAAACTACTACAGCTGTTAGAACTAAAATAAGACTGCAGTAGCATGTAACCAGGGTATGTATGATAAATATTGAAGGACAACATAAGAAGTGTACTACCAGCTGGAGTATCAAGTAGCCATGCTTGACAGCCCAAGAGATTACAAATGAAAAGGATGAAACCCTACTTTAAACCAAAAAATTAGGATATATATCGAAAAATCTAACTAACTCTACTTATGTCCTTGTGTACATAAATTTAGAAGTACATATATACTAACATAAAATATTCTGAGATGTATGCATAGAGACTTGAATCTCAAAGCCAGAATCCCAATAATTGGTGAATAGTCTACAATTATATGCACAGAGCCATTTTTTGTAGAATTTGTTCTGAAAATAGAGAATATCAAATTTGCTAGAAGATAGTAGCCTTTGAGTCCTGAAGAGTAATGTTCTTTTAAAGGTGCTTCTTTTCCCCACTTAAAGCCTGAGTTTGCTTAAAAGATCTCCTCCAAAACATTACACAGGCACAGAGTGAGACTGCAGTCCAAACCTCCACCAAAAACCTCTTCTGTAGAGACATGAAGATACCCAACACAGATCTTGCCCTAAAGTTACACTTCACAAAGATGTAGCAAAAACCCAGCTGCATTAAAGTGTATCTTCTGTCTATGCCAAAGAGAAAAATATTTCAGAGTAAATATCTACATTAAACATTGCAACCTTCCAAATTCGTGGTGTTCAATCATCAATAACCTCAAGTATTTGATTCACCACTCATCATTGGCACCATATGGTTCCAATAGTAAAAAGTGTATCCGTCTAGGTCCTAGGTAACCTAGAGTTGGCTATACAACAAGTATCTAGATTAGCCCACTGAACACAAAACTGACTATCAAAAAGCCGACAAGTGCCATCAGTAATTTTATAGTGAGCCATTTCTCTTACATGCAGAAATCACAAATCAGAGCCCAAAACACCTGATAAACCCTCCAACCCAACAAACATTTAAACATTAAATATTGAAAGGAAAGCATAATATTCCAGGCAGAAATTCGTCACATCACTTCACTTGCTCCTGCTATGAGCGAAACTTTTACTACCTGAGACTCCATTTAACAATTTTCGTTTTTGTTTCAGGTTACACTGCAAGTATCAAACTTGGCATTTATGGGGAAGAAATGCATAAGTGGATGTCCAACAAGACCAATATTCAAAAGATATTTACTCTAACGACCACAAGATCAATAGTCAAAAGGATTAAAATTTGACCCTTTTATAATTCATTACTTTTCTGTAGGTATCTAATTTTCCTTTTATCTTTTAGATTCCATCCTACTTTGTCATTCCTTTTTGACAAAGATAACGAAAATAAGAATGCAGCTGAACTCTCTGAACCCCATTACTATCATCATGGACTTTAATTCAAGATTTAGCAGCATGGCAAGTTGCCAAATGATTCCAGAATGCATAACAGCTTCAGTTTGTGAAGGGCACAATTCCAATTTAAAAAATAATTACAAGGAAAAGTAGCTGAAAACAACAGAATAAGATTATGGGCCAGCTCTAATTCACTCAAGGCAAACTTGGGAATTGGAACGTGAAATTACCCATTAATCACAGATTACAAAATCACGAAGAAAACCGTTGGAAATAAGAAAAACAGAAAGAAAAAAAGTTGAAATATTGTTGAGAAGTCATTGTTGCTGACACTAACAAAGCACATGGTACGCAAAGCCTAGTACTAAACTAGATGCACAACAAAACCAACTCCGAACAATTAAATGGTAAGTACATACACTATTCTTGCAAACCAGCAAAAAGTTCTCACAGTTTTTGCAAGAAAACGACACGAGAATATTCAATAGCAAAAATTAACCTTTCAAAGCATCTGGTCAATCAACAAAACTGGAATTCAATAACAGTAAGAAAACTAAAAGTAGTAATTACCATAAGAAATCAATATAAATCTATGAACAGGCCTGGTTAAACCGGATTATTTACGAAGTAATCTTAAATTCATAAGATCTTCTTCCAACTAGATTCAGTTAAAATGACAAAACCCATAACAAGCAGGAATTGCACTGCAGGAATCTCCATTTGTGGTTAAAAAAAAATGATAATGCACTGAAACTGCGCACATTACCGTGTCGGTGCTATTCCCGTAGGCCTGCATGGACGGCCACAGCCTCCGGAACACCTCGGGGCTCCGGTACGTGGACCCGGGCGGCGGGGCACGGCGGACAACCTCGACGATCCGGCCCGCCGTCTCCAGGTTCAGCGTTCCCATGTACATCAGCATCCCGAGGTAGACCAGTGGCGCCACCAGCAGGAGCCCGCGCCGCCGGAAGACCGCCGACAGCAGAACGAACACCACCCTTTCCCACACCGGCTCCGCCGCCGCCTTCGCCCCTCCCCACCGCCCCGCTCCCCGGGCCCTCCCTTGGCAGACCCTCGGCGAGGACGAAGGCAGCGCCGGCTTGCCGCCAGCCCGGCCGTTCCCGAGGCGGCTGGGGCCGTGCATTGGCGGCGGGCGGTGGCGGGTAAGGGGACCCTGCTACCCTAGGACCCGGATCTTACCGGAGCCGGAGCTGGAATCAGCATTCTTGGTCGGATTCCGAGAGCTGGGAACTCGGAGGCCGCGGAATTGGATTTCCGCCACTGAGTCTTGGGTGGGCGCGGAAACGGGGGGAAATGAAGGAAAGTGGCGGAAATGGGAGCGAGCAGAGAAACAGCTCTCCCCCTGTCTGCACTCTGCAACGCTTTGTGAGTGAGGCTTCCCTGTGAGCGGAGGAGAAAGAAGGAGGAGCCAAAGTAAACAAATAAAAATAAAAACAAAAATTGTGTGACTGCAAGGGAATTTTAGTTCTATCCTAATTTGCAAAGGGAATTTTGCACCTGTGGCCCTTAGCTTTGTACTATTTACATTTTTACTCCCTTTTATTTCAAAAGTTTGGTTTATACCAGCTTTGAGCAGCTCTTTATCCGGATAGAAAAACACATGGAAATACGTGATTAAAGGGTTGTTTCGATGTTAAATTTTTATTAATTTTATCTTAATTTCAATATGAATTATTAGAATTATATTTTGTTACATAACTAAAATTTTGCTTAAAAGTTAATTTTTAATTTTTAATTTTATCAATTTTGGGTCCGTAACTTCTATTAAAAATTATAGATTCTATTATTTATTAATAATTACTTCTTGAATTAATTTAAGTTTAAAAAATATATTATATAAGTTGAGTCTAAAAAATTAAAAGAGCATGTACAAACGCGTATTAGCATCAGGGATTTCAAATATTAACAATTATTCCACACAAGAGTCTAGAAAATACTTCCCCACCTATTGGCGGAATCTCCTCATCATCATTATTATGGAAAAGGGGAAAATGCTACGAAAGTGCAGCATTTTGTCTTTACGAAAACTAATGATTTTTGAAGAACAAAAATGTCATTTCAAAAATGAGAAGGGGTTTAAGATAAATAAGACCATACGTCAAAGGGTGTCATTGCAATTCACCTCTTTTTAACGCGTTAAATGGTCTGAGTTGGAGTGCACACGCTTAGCGTGTAGCGCCTTTATGATTCCTTTTGTGTCACCCGCTTGGGATATATACGGGTCGGACTAAAAACTAGACCCGCATTAGATAGTTTGGATATTTTTTTTTAATAAATGCATTCGAAAATGACGCATTTGTCACAATTGATCCAACATAGTTCTTAATTAATTCATACACATCATATTTAATAATAAAAATAAATGTGATAATAACTTTCCAATAGTTCATTATCTGGTAGATGTGAGGAATGTGAGATGCATCTTATAAAATAAATGAAATAAATTTTAATAAGCTCCCAGCATCCCATGTTAATTGTCCTAGTTTTAAAATGGACTAATTTAACTTGAACTCTGGGCTGGACAAGTCTTATTAGAGCTTGTTTTGTCCCTACTCATCTTCGATGTTTTACTGCCTTCTAATATGTTTTTATATAACTAAATAATTTTATAATTAAATAACAAATTTAGTGGGTAAATTAATTATTTTGATATTTATATATATTAAGTTCATAAATATAGTAAAAAATGAGCTGAGCTATGTTAAGCTAAGATAATACCCCTTATGTCCCAAATCAATAGTCCATGTTAGGAAACTAAAATGAATTTAAAATTTTATTTTTTTCTTAATTAGCCTTTTAGCGGGACAAAGGGATTAATTGAGTAGAGAAATCCCTTTGTGTTAACACTACCTTAGTCATTAAGGGAACCCCATGATGGTTATGGAGTGGGCCCTATGTGAGATAAGTGAATCTGTCCACTATATCTATTTTAGCAAGCTTCTTACCTTTGAAGCCCTTACATCAAGTTGGAAGCCTAATCCCTTTCTCTAAAAGTTTGATTTTTAAAATATTTTATTTATATATTAATTTTTTATCAATATTAATAAGTGATAATATTACACTTAAGGTTTACCCATTTTAAATTAATTTTAGATTTTTTAATTTTTAAAAGAAAAAAATGGTCAAGGCCTAGCAAGAGGCCACTAGCAAGCGCATCTCACTAGACGGCTGCAACTAATCAGATTGTGAAATGGAAAAAGAGAGATCGGTAGGTGGGAAATTACATTTTTTGAAGTGAATGAGTAAGATAGACAAGCATCTAATTTTGGCCTACTCCAACATGTGGGCCTCCTTGATTTAATTTCGTAAAATTGCAGTTACTGAATGAATGTAGGCTAATATCGAAAGATTCAATCATCCGTGCATATTAAAGTGGGCCCAATTTCATAGATACACAACGCCATGATGTGCCTCCAATCCCCCCGTCCCACGTCCACAAAACATTGTGGGGCTCACTTTTAGAAAAGTCAAAACTCGTAAAAGTTAACATGAATCTAACCCAATTTTGAATAATAAATAATATTTAATTTTTTTTAGAAAAGTTAGTCCTGATAAATAATTTATGTTATAATATAAAATATATATTAAAGTAAAAAAAAATTAATGTGAGCCTGAGTTCACTCGCTCGTCTTGGGTTTTGAGAGCAATCCAAGGAGAGCCCACAAAGCGAAGTGAGCCGGACGGGACTCAAACAAAAAAGGCCTCCCCAAAATTATTCAAAGGGAACTTGTAACAGACCTAAAAATCAACCCGAGATAGGGGTTCACAAGGGATAATTCATACTCTAGGTTATCCCAAAAAAATTAAAAATAAAACTAGACCAAAAAATTAGGACCAAGAGCGGTGGACTCTGAGTGCAAAGAGTCTTTATATTTCTCTACGTGTTATGGATCTTTAGCTCTCTATTACGCGTAGGCCAGAATAAACTTAATTATAAATTTATTTCAAATCGGGCTAACATTACCTTGTCATTGGTTGCCCAAATATATATTGGATAACAGCCACGATGTTACTTTGATATGATCGGATCCGTACTTAGTTTTACATATTGGCTACTACATACATGAAACCATACAAAAACACATATATATACCCAAATATTTAATTAGGGTTATATGAAAACCCATAAAACACCGAAAATGCATATTTTGCTCCATCATAGAGTCGAAGTACCACATGACCATCATAACATGCCTCACTGTACCCCAGAGCATATCCAAACCACATACACACGTCTCGCTCTATCACTAAGCCGAGACCGCACGCATCACACTTCTCGCTCTATCACTGAGCCAAGACCACACGCACACCACACATCTCACTCTACCCCAAAATGAAACAGAACACATCATGTCATATCCAAACATAGCATATTAGAACACAATGGATCAAAGCATAGCATACCCAACACAACTGATCATAGTATAGCATATATCCTAATTTAGCACATGCATTCTATAATTAAAATCGGAGATCAGAAACGCTTACTCCCCTGATGTCCTGAGAAGTGACGGTGTTCAGGGTTGCTTGTTCCTTCTGGGCGTCATCCCCTTCCGATTTGGAGGCAGCGGACAAAGCCTCCTCTAGCTTCCGCACGTTCTCATTTTGTGCTAGAAGGTGATAGACAAAACACTCCCCTTTCCCAAAGACACTTCTCGTTTTCTACCCCCATGGGTGGCGGATAGGACCTCCTCTTACTCGGGGATGTTCCTCACACTTTGTGGCCCTTCGATGGTGGACAGAGCCTCCCCTACTCTTGGCCACCTCTCTTAAATCAGCCTAGTGACAAGAGGACAGAGCCTCCTCTCTCTCTGTGCCATTTTTCACTCTCTTCGGGGCACGAGGTCGGCAAACAGAGCCTACCCTTACCCCGAGGCCCGAACCTATCTTCCCTCTTCCCAACAACACTTAACATGTCGTGCATCCGTAAGCCGTAGACAAAACCCCCCTTTACCTGGAGACTCTTCTTTTTTCGAGCTTGTAAGCAAGGGACAGAACGTCCCCTATCCTGGGGCATTTCTCATTCTACATGGCCCTTTGGTGGAGGGCATAGCCTCCCCTACTTCAGGCCACGACTCTTGATGCGGCCCAGAGGACACAGTCCCCTCTCTCTCCGAGTCGTTGCTCTCTCTTCAGGGTAAGAGGGTAGCAGACAAAGCCTCCTCTTGCCCTAAGTCGTTCTACCAACTTGAGGAATAGACCATGTCATTGCATAGATCATCCTCGAATTAGTTAGAAACACCTCAAGAACGGACTCAAAACTAGTCGGAAAACTCCCCTGGAAGTTGAATGTGATTTCCAATTTATAGAGGAAAGATCGTGGGTGTATGAGGGGAAAAAACAAACACGTGTGGCATGCATCGCACGCCTACGTGGCATGTGTAGCACATCTACATCACATGCGTTGCACACCTGTGCGGCATGCAACACATTGGCTGCACAAGGCTCCCAAGCATCGCGCATAGTCGTCCTGTGAATGGGCGGGCCGCTACGCATCGCACGGGCCCACGGGACCCCCACCACAAGGCACTGCACCACGTTTTGGGCGGCATAGCTGATGCGGCTGCTAGCATTAGTGCTGATGCCAACTATTTCGTTCTCATTTGATTAAAATAATATATTTTTATATTATTTTAATCCAAAAATACCCAAACATCAACACGCGATAACTTCTTACCCCGAAGTCGGAATCGCGCGTTCTTCATACTGATGGACTCGTAGTGGTGAGCCATTCGAAACGAGACCACACATGGGTAGATTATCATGCTCTTTTCATGTGGGTCCCTCCCATGTGGCAAGCTTCCCAATGTCATAATTTTCGCTTCCAGCCTCTATTTCGCGTGTTCTTCGATTCGTTACACTCATTACTTCGAGCTCTACCTAGGTATAAGGATTTCATCTCTTGAAACCCCCTAACACTTATTCAAAATTACTAAATTACCTCTTAACCCCTTGGGTTGGGCATAACTGGAAAATGGGTCGTTACAGAACCATTTTATTCTTATTTTTTTATGTTTTAAATAAGAAGAATCAATGGGCTTGGTAAAAACATTTGATTTGCGGGACCCATATTAAGGGGCTATTTGTGTACAAAATGTTTGTAAGATTTTGTTGATTTCATCCCAAATTTGGCTCAAATTATTGGAATCATGTGTGTGTAGAATGTGGGCAGAATTTTGCACAAAAGTTTATTATAAGTTGTTTCAAGCCGTAATTACCGAATCACCTCATGAGGTGATTCCGTCGATTCTGGTTCCCATCCTCCATTTTAAAAATTATAAATTTTGTTATTTTTTAATGGTTACCTCTCATATTAATTTAGCATCGAAAAATGTGTCATACAGGTGGGGCCTACTTTAAAAGTTTAAAAGTGTGTACCCTTGTGGGATCTTGTTTGATAGAGCTCGAATTTAGGAGCATAATATTACCAAGAATGTGCATATCTGAGTTTGGGGGAGAGAGTTATATTAGTTTAAAGGTTTAGAATTTAGTTTGACGCGATATCTAAATTTATTCTAAAAAATTATATTATCAACTGTAATTTACATCCAGTAGTGAATTTTTAGAATTAATTCCAAAAATTTCTACTTCCGTTTTCAAAAAATTCAACACTCAGATAACCCCTTAAGGCTCAAACACACATGGAATTGAATTAAAAAAACATCTCATATGATTTCTTGTGGTACAGATCCCGTAAATTCAACATTTTCCACTCAAGGAGTAGTGCATGTAATTTTGGATAAGAGGCAAGAATGGTATAGATGGTAAATTTGGATTTGACGGGGGTATTTGAGAAAAAAATTATATAATTATATAAAGAAAATTAAGTGACGATAGACTTTTACCAAACTTTTTATATTATCTTTATTTTTTTATAATAATTTTAATATAAATTTAAATTGATATGTGATATGAAAGTATTATAATAAAATTATTTACTTAAATTCTCTTAAATGATTGTTACATGCTATCCTAATATTTTGAATAATAAATAATATTTAATTTTTTTTAGAAAAGTTAGTCTTGATAAATAATTTATGTTATAGTATAAAATATATATTAAAGTAAAAAAAATGAATATGAACCTGAGTTCACGCTTGTCTTGGGTTTTGAGAGCAATCCAACGAGAACCCACGAAGCACAGAAGTAAGCCCAACGGGACTCAAACAAAAAGCTATATTGTCAGCTAGGCTCAATGTCACCGGGCCTCCTCAAAATTATTCAAAGGAAACTTGTAACACCTCGGCCAAAAAATTGATCTGAGCTGGGGGTTCACAAGGGATAACTCGTACTCCGGGTTATCCCAAAAAGATTAAAAATAAAATCAAACTAGAGAACTAGGACAAGGAGCGGCGAACTCTGAGTGCGAGAGTCTTTATGTTTCTTTATGCGCTACGGATCTTTAGCTCTCCATTATGCATAGGCCAGAACAAACCTAATTATAAATCTATTTTGGATTAACCCAATGTTGCCTTCTCGTTGGTTACCTATATAAGTATCGGATAACATCCACGATGTTACTCCAATACAATCGGATCCGTATGTAGTTCTATATATCGGCTACTACATACATCAAATCATAGAAAACACATATGTATACCCGAATATTTAATCGGGGTTATATGAAAACCCATAAAACACCGGAAATGCATATCTCGCTCTATCATAGAGTCAAGTACCACATGACCACCATAACATGCATCGTTCTACCCTAGAGCGGAGCCAAACCACATACACACATCTCGCTCTACCACTAAGCCGAGACCGTACGCATCACACTTCTCGCTCTATCACTAAGCCGAGACCGCACGCACACCACACATCTCGCTCTACCCCAGAACAAGACGGGACACATCATGTCACATCCAAGCATAGCATTTTAGAACACAATGGATCAAAGCATAGCATACCGAACACAACTGATCATAGTATAACATATATCCTAATTTAGCACATGCATTCTATAATTAAAATGGGAGGTCAGAAATGCTTACTCCCCTGATGTCCTAAGAAGTGACGGCGTTCAGGGTTGCTTGTTCCTTCTGGGCATCATCCCTTTTTGATCCGGAGATAGCGGACAGAGCCTCCTCTAGCTTCCACACGTTCTCATTTTGTGTTGGAAGATGACAAGCAAAACACTCCCTTTCCGAAAGACACTTCTCATTTTCTACACTCGTGGGCGGTGGACAGGACCTCCCTTTACTCGGGGATGTTCCTCATACTTTGTGGCCCTTCAGTGGTGGGCAGAGCCTCCCCTACTCCGGGTCACCTCTCTTGAATCGGCCCGGTGACAAGAGGACAAAGCCTCCTCTCTCTCCGGACCACTTTTCACTCTCTTCGGGGCACGAGGTTGGTAGACAGAGCCTGCCCTTGCCCTGAACCTATCTTCCCCTTTCCCAATGACACTTAACATGTCGTGCATCCGTAGGCCACGGACAAAACCCCCCTTACCCGGAGACTCTTTTCTTTTTCCGAGCTCGTAAGCAACAGACAGAATGTCCCCTATCCCAGGGCATTTCTCACACTACGTGGCCCTTCAGTGGAAGGAAGAGCCTCTGCTACTTCGGGCCACGACTCTTGATGCGGCCCGGTGACAAAGGACGGAGTCCCCTCTCTCTTCGGGTCGTTGCTCTCTCTTTGGGGCAGGAGGGTGTCAAACAGAGCCTCCTCTTGCCCCAGGCCGTTCCCTCCCTCTAAGGATGCCAACTCGAGGAATTGACCATGTCATTGCCTAGATCATCCTTGAATTATATAGGAACTCCTCAAGAACGAACTCAAAACAAGTCTGAAAACTCCCCCAGAAGTTGAACGGGATTTCCAATTTATAGAGGAAAGATCATGGGTGTATGAGGGGAAAAAACAAATGTGTGCAGCATGCATCGCACGCCTATGTGGCATGTGTCGCACGCCTGCATTGCACACCTACACTGCATGCAACGCGCTGGCCGCGCGAGGCTCCCGCGCATAAAGCTAGAGCAGTCCTATGAATGGCGGGCCGCTGTGCATCGCGCGGGCCAACGGGACCCCCCCCATGAGGTGAGCTCCGTGTTTTGGGTGGTACAGCTGATGCGGCTTTTAGCGTCAACATTGATGCCAACTATTTCGTTCTCATTTGATTAAAATAATATTTTTCTATATTATTTTAATTCAAAAATACCCAAACTTCAACACACGATAACTTCCTACCCCGAAGTCGGAATCATGCATTCTTCATACCGATGGACTTGTATTGGTGAGCCATTCGAAACAAGACCATAGATGGGTAGATTATACTGCTCTTTTCATGTGGGTCCCGCCCATGTGGCATGCTTCCCAATGCCATAATTTTCGCTTCTAACCTCTGTTTCGCGTGTTCTTCGATTTGTTACACTCGTTACTCCGAGCTCTACCCGGGTACAGGATTTCATCTCTTGAACCCCCCTAACACTTATTCAAAATTACTAAATCACCTCTTAACCCCTTGGGTAACCAAAAAATTGGTCGTTATAGAACCATTTTATTCTTTTTTTTTATGTTTTAAATAAGAAGAATCAACGGGCTTGGTAAAAATGTTTGATTTGCGGGACCCATATTAAGGGGCTATTTGTATACTGAATTTTTGTAAGATTTTGTTGATTCCATCCCAATTTCGGATCAAATTATCGGAATCATGTTTGTGTGTAGAATGTGGGCAGTGTGTAGAATGTGAGCATAATTTTGCATAGAAGTTTGTTATAAGTTGTTTCAAGCCGAAATTACCGAATCACCTCATGAGGTGATTCCGTCAATTTTGGTTCCCATCCTCCATTTCAAAAATTACAGATTTTGTTATTTTTCAATGGTTACCTCTTATATTAATTGAGCATCGAAAAATGTGTCATATAGGTGGGGCCTACTTTAAAAGTTCAAAAGTACGTACCCTTGTGGGATCTTGTTTGATAGAGCTCGAATTTAGGAGAATAATATTATCAAGAACGTGCATATCTGAGTTTGGGGGAGAGAGTTATATTAGTTTAAAATTTTAAAATCGGGTTTGACTCAACATCCAAATTTATTCTAAAAAATTCTATTACTAATTGTAATTTACAACCAGCGGTGAATTTTTAGAATTAATTCCAAAAAATTCTACTTCTGTTTTCAAAAAATTCAACACCCAGGCAACCCCTTAAAGCTCAAACACACATGGAATTGAATTAAAAAAACATCTCATATGATTCCTTGTGGTAAAGATCCCGTAAATTCAACATTTTCCACTCAAGGAGGAGTAATAGTAATTTTGGATAAGAGGTAAGAATGGTATGGATGGTAAATTTGGATTTGAGAGGTATTTGAGAAAAAATAAGTTAAAAAACATATATAATTATATAAAGTAAAATAAGTGACAACAGACTTTTACCAAACTTTTTATATTATCTTCATTTTTTATAATAATTTTAATTTTAATATAAATTTAAATTGATATGTGAGATGAAAGTATTATTATAAAATTATTTACTTAAATTCTCTTAAATGATCGTTACATGCTAACCTAATATTGGTTGTTGATAATCCATGGGTTTTATTTTTTATGTTATGTTAATTTTAACTTTATAAAGTTATATTTTACATTTTCAAACGCTGATTTAAACATTCTTAGTACCGTTAGAAAGCTCTCAATGAGCTATATCAAATGTGATTTTACATGAGTATTTTCTTGAACTTATTTTGTGCATCCCACAAATACAACATGCTTCACAATAATAATTTTTTGTATTTTTACCTATATAAAGTAAATTAAGTGACAATAGATTTTTGTTAAACTTCATGTATTGCTGTCATATTTTCCTATAATGCCCTTTAATATAATTTTAACTTAAAATGTGATATGAGAGTATTTTAGTAAAATTATTTACTTAGATCTTTTAGATGACCGCCACAATCAACATAACATTGATTACTGATATGACAAAGGCCTTACTTTTTACGTTATGTTGATTTTAACTTTATAAGGTTATTTTTTCACTCATGAACTTAGATTTGCATGTTCTTAATATCATTAGAAAATTCTAAACGTGATCCATCAAATAAGATCGTACATATTTTCTCGGATATTTTTGGTGTGTCCCACACATACAACTTGCTTGTCGATAATATTTTTTTATATTTTAACTTATATAAAGCAAATTGAGTGACAAATACATTTTGTCAAATTTCCTATATTGCCCTCATAATTTCATATAATGTTCTTTAATACAAGTTTACATTTGTATTGTGATATGAGGGTATTGTAATAAAATTATTTACTTAGATTTTTTTAGATAGTTGTCACATGTTTTATACGTTATGTTGATTTTAACTTCGTAAAGTTATATCTTTGTAATACCCCATTTTTCGATTATGTTTAATGTGAGTGATTAGTTATAATTTTTAAATTTCAAAAGGAGATTAGTTGGAATGAAGTGGTGAGACTCCATTGTGTCGATAGAGCTCAAATAAGTTAAAGAATGCAAAAAACAAAGGTAGGGTGTGAAAGTTATGACCTTAAGAAGTACAAAATAACTTACATATGTGAGGTTTAATTTCATAGGGCTTGTTGATACAGGTTCAACAGTACCAAGAATACGCGAATCCAAGTTCGAGGTAGAGAGTATCAACAAGCCGACGCAAGTTCTTTTTTTATTTTAAATTTTAAATCAATTTTCTAATTTCAAAATATCATAATTCCCTACCATGAACTCATATTCTTGTGTTCATGGTACCATTAGACCCGTATCAACAGACCATATGAAAGTAAACCTCACATGGGTATTCTTGCACTTTGCACGTGGGGCTCACTTATATGGCATGTTTCGCGAGATTATAACTTTCACTCCTGACCTTTGTTTCTTTCTTCAACTCATATGTTTCTTCAAGCTCTATCCACACAATAGAGTTTTACCCCTCAATTCCAACTAATATCCCTCTAAAATTTTAAATTTATAACTAATTGCCACGTTATATGTAATAAAAAAATGGGGTATTACAATCTCCCCCCTTAAAAGGAATTGTGTTCCTGCAATTCGCCCAAAACCAATTTAAAAAAACCACCTTAAAAAATGAATGTAGAAAAATATTCAAATTACTCTGTATTCAAAATCAAAATTCCTATCTAATTTATACATCTAGATTTTGCTAGATTGTTACACTCTTGCAGATAGATCCTCCCTCAACTACCATTTGTAACCCCAGACCCTCAGCATCTAAAATTTAAGGATGAAGCCTGACCTGGGGGTCAAAATTACCATAATAAAAATATTTTTTTCTTCCGCCAGGATCCTCATCTATGTGCGAGGTTGTAACAATCCTCCGGTACCTTGGCGTTTTCATTGCATACTTTAATAAAATAAAACTATAATTATTAATGTTTGGATCGAGCTAAATTTGTAACGACCCGACCCGAGCCGGGCCCACAAAAATCACTAATAGGAAAATTTTCTTTCCTTGAGCCAGGAATCATCGTCTGAGTGCGAGAGGTACAACGTTCGTCTACGCACTACGGAGCTTTAAGGCTTCCTCGTACGTAGACTTAGGTTGTACGCACGACGAAGCTTCATAGTTCGTCGCGCGTAAAACAAAATAAAACATATTATTATAATGATTTGGATCGGGCCAACGTTGCCTTGCCGTTGGTTGCCTACGTACGTATTGGATATTATTCCAATACGATCGGATCCGAACGTAGTTCTGCCTAATGGCTACTACATACTACAAACATCACAAAATCATACGTATAAAATACATATCTCCGAATATTTAATCGGAGTTATACAAACACTCATCATATATCGGAGTCAAGCGAAAGTTAATAAATTAACAGAATCGTACATCTCGCTCTACCATAGAGCGGGATCGAAATCTCATACACGTATCTCGCTCTATCACTGAGCCGAGACCGAGAACACAAATTACACGTCTCGCTCTACCCTAGAGCGAGACCACACACGTCATATAAGTATACATCATGGCATCTAGGCACATAGCATAGTATATAGGCACATAGCATGACATATAGGCACATAGCATGATATATAGGCACATAGCATGGCATATAGGTACATAGCATAGTATATAGGCACATAGCATGACATATAGGCACATAGCATAGTATATAGGCACATAGCATGGCATATAGGCACATAGCATGACATATAGGTACATAGCATAGTATATAGGCACATAGCATGGCATATAGGCACATAGCATGGCATATAGGCACATAGCATAGTATATAGGCACATAGCATGGTATATAGGCACATAGCATGGTATATAGGCACATAGCATGGCATTTAGGCATATAGCATAGTATATAGGCACATAGCATGGCATATAGGCACATAGCATGACATATAGGTACATAGCATAGTATATAGGCACATAGCATGGCATATAGGCACATAGCATGGCATATAGGTACATAGCATAGTATATAAGCACATAGCATGGTATATAGGCACATAGCATAGTATATAGGCACATAGCATGACATATAGGCACCTAGCATGGCATATAGGTACATGGCATAGTATATAGGTACATGGCATAGTATATAGGCACATAGCATGACATATAGGCACCTAGCATGACATATAGATATATAGCATATAGGTATAGTAGCGGGATACAGAGTTGCTTACTGCCCTTATGTCTCGTATAGTAGAGGTATACGGAGTTGCTCACACGAGCATCCTTCCCTTCAGATCCGAAGATATTAGACGGAGCTTCCTCTAGCCTTCATACGTTTCTCGTCTTGTAGAGAAAGACTACGTATAAATGTTCTCCTTGCCGGAGACTCTTCTCGTTTCCTGTGCCCGTGAGTGGCGGACAGAACCTCCCCTAGTCTAGATTACTTCTCTTGATGTAGCTTAGCAACTTCGGACAAAATCCCGTCTTGCTCCGGGCCCATATTTCTTGTTCGTTGCTCGAGGATGACGGGTGGAGCCTCTCCTTGTCTCGGGGCATTTCCTCCTTATACGGTTGCCGAATCAAAGAACGGACCTCTCCATCGCGTAGAACATACTTGATTTAGTCAAGAACACCTCTTGGACTGACTAAATCGGAGTTGGGATGGCCAGAAACAGAGAAAACAAAGTTTGTCGGTACGGGTAGAACCTTTCTTTGTCTTGGGGCGTTTCCTCTTCATACGATTGCCAACTCAGAAAACGGAACCCTCCACCACGTAGAACATACTTGATTTAGTTAAGAACGCCTCTTGGACCGACTAAATCGGAGTTGGGATGGCCAGAAACAGAGAAAATGAAGTTTATCGGTGCACGAAGATAACGAACATGACCTCCTCTTGTCTTGGGACATTTCTTCATCATACGGTCTCCAACTCGAAGAACGGGCAGCTCCATTGCGTAGAGCATACTCGATTTAGTAGGAAACGGGTCTTGAACGGCCTTAATCGGCCTCAGAACGGTCAGAAACGGGGGTAGAGAAGTTCTCGGTCAGAGAAGGAACGAAATGGGGTATATATAGACCCCCGAGCCGCCGAAACCGCGGCGCCGCACCGCCAAATCCGGCGGCGCCGCTGTTTCGGCAGCGGCGTCCGCCGAAACCGCGTGCGGCTCACACCCGCGCGTTACGCGGGTCGCGTTCGCGCGCGGAACCGCGGCCCGCGCGAAACCGCGGCGCCCGCGGTAACGCGCGTCGCACCGCACCGCGTTGGCTCGCGCTGCAGCGCGCGCCAGCCGCAAGCCGGCTCACCCATTTTCCATTTTTTTATTTTATTTTTATACTTAAAATTACAAACACGCGTATCTCCCTACTCCGGATTCGGATTCGCGCGTTCTAGGTACCGTTGGACTCGTATCGTCGAGCCCTTCGATACAAACCCACTTAAAACAGCAAAACATACTATTTCCAAGTGGGTCCCACCTATATTGCACGTTTATCAAATATCATAATTTCCGGTTCTGACCTTCGTTTTGCGCGTTCTTCGAATCGTTATGTTCATAATGCCAAGCTCTACCTGGCTACAGGTATTTCATATAATGAAAACCCCTAATATTAATCTCAAATTACCAAATTACCCTTAACCCTCCCGGGTTAAGCGTAACCGAAAAACAGGTCGTTACATTCTTCCCCCCTTAATAGAATTGCGTCCTCGCAATTCGCCTAAACTACTCTTCTAAACATAACAAAATTCAGTCATTAATCAAGCACAAATCACAGATGAAATTTCGATAATCTAATATCGGAGGAAATCTTCACAAAGAAAATTTAATAGTTCACAAACGTATGAAATACTTTATACAAAATTTGATAATTTAGATCAGATAAAATCGTCACAACATAATCCGATAACTTATGACCGGATAAAACACTCTAAAACACAATCTGATGCTTATGTCAGGATTAGATAGATTGAAATTTAAACTCGAAACACAAATGGCAATTCCGGATTAATCAAATCCCGTCAAACACAATTCAAAACACTTCCGGATTCCCTTTCACAATTCGACAATTTGGTCGAAAAATCGTTTCACAAAATAAATCTGATATGTCATTCAAAATCAGACATATCATTCTTTCAAAGTTCAATAATTCGATCGTTCACAAAATCTGATAAATTGTTCATAAACGAAATCCGATATTAAATTCAAAATCGGATAAATCATTATTCAGAAATCTGAAAACACAATCACAGAATGTCGCGATACCAGACGACTTACACCCGCGCCCATGGGGCAACGCGAGACAGAAAGGAAGAGATTTACCCATGACATCCCAATCCTGTGCGCGCCAGATGCCAAATTTGGCGGTATCCAAAATCATGATAATTCTTAGTTCCGAGGAACCGAGAACTATCCAGACGGCACGATTGCCCAAAACTCGGAGAAATTTTTGAAAAGAGGAGATGATTTTAAAGTCAGAGCTTTGTTATAAAAGTAGTAGAAAACTTTTAGCAAAACTTTGGCAAGTCAAAATCTTGGTATAAATTTTTACTTAGTAGGTCGAACTAAGTTCTAAGTATATATTTTGTGTACATATGAAAATATTGTGTCATCTTTCTTTTGAAATCTTTCGAAAAATCTGAAAACACGATCACAGAATGTCGCGATACCAGACGACTTACACCCGCGCCCATGGGGCGACGCGAGACAGAAAGGAAGGGATTTACCCATGACATCCCAATCCTGTGCGCGCCAGATGCCAAATTTGGCGGTATCCAGAATTGATAGCTTTTGGGTTTTATACCGAATAACTATCCAGACGGTCCGAAGACCCAAATCATCGAAAACTTCATTGTCAAATCAAATCCCGAATAAACATTTTTGATTAAATCAGATTTGTAATCGAAATTCATTTCAATATACTAGCGGAATCAACCTTGGAGCAGTCCACTAACACCTCATGTCATATACCACGAGTGTTTGATGGTTTCTTCTTAGCAATTCCACAGGCAATTGAGATAAATTTACTAAATTTCAAATCTAATTTCAAATACCAAAGGATTTGAAATTAAAATTCCATATCAAATCCACCAATAGATTCAACCTTAGATTAATCCACTAACGCCTGATATTTCATATCACAGGTGTTTAGTGATTTCTCTTCGGGATTTCTACTGTTTTTCAAAACAGATTTTAAACAAACTTTCAAAATACTCATATTTCGGAAAAGAGATTCGTATAAATATATCGGTAGAATTTACTGCAGAGTTGTCCACTAACACTCCACCTTCTATACCGTGGGCGTTTGCTGGTTACTCTGAGATGGTTCTACCGCCTTTGAAAATAATCAAAAATATTTTCTAAAACAGACAATTTGAAATCACATTTCAATACCCGAGTAGAATTAACCGTAGGGTTTTCCACTAGCGCTTCATGTCCCATACCATGAGCAGTTAGCGGTTACCTCATGGAAATTCTACCGTCTTTGAAAACATCTTTCAAATCATATTTTGTTTAAATACCCGAGTAGAATTAACCATAGGGTTTTCCACTAGCGCTACATATCTCATACCATGAGCGGTTAGCGGTTACCTCTTGGTAATTCTATCGTCTTTGAAAACATCTTTCAAATCATATTTTGTTTAAATACCCAAGTAGAATTAACCGTAGGGTTTTCCACTAGCGCTACATGTCTCATACCATGAGCGGTTAGCGGTTACGCTATGGTAATTCTACCGCGGTTTTAAATACATTAAAATCAAAGTCATTGAAAATATTTAAAAAAAATTATGTAACGAATTCAAAACAAAATTTTCGATCGAGTCAAATTCGAAATCACAATTCATAAAAATAAAAGTTTCCGATTAAATCCAAAGCCATACGAGAAAACAAAATTTCAATTCATTCTCGGTGAAAAAAATTGAAATTTGAAGAAATTTGAATCCGTCTTAAATTCGATGCAACACATGCAGAATGAAATTCTAAATTAAATCCAAATCAACTTATTTAGAAAGAATTTTCATATAACTCACGATTAAAAATCAAATTTCATAAATCGGACTTCATATAAATCACATATAAAATGAAAAGTTTAAAAGCAAAAGTCATATGAAATCCAATTTCTAAATTGATTGAAATAAAATAAAAATAAAAAAAATTAAACAAGATGCAACAAATCCAGACTTAAGCTATCAATAAATTTCAGTTGAAAAATCAAAATAATCATATTGATTTTTACATCAAATTTTTATGCAACACATGGCAATAAAAATCTCAAATAATTATACGATTAAATTTCATAATAAATTAGATGCACCATAAAGCAAAAATTCTAATTCTAATTTAAAATTAATATCTATAAAGTATACGCTTGTCATCAATCAGATACACATACATAGCATTAAACTTTAAAATTACTTAGAATTTGTCAAAATTAAAGTTCGAACTAATTTAGAATCAAATCTGATACGACTTGTTCATAACAACATATTCAAAATATTCTTTATTTAAGATCGAAATTCATAAAATAGAAGTCTATCTTAAATTAAAAATTATCGATAAAACAAAAATTCAAAATTAGAGTTTGTGTTAGATTTGATAACACATGGGCATAACCACAAGAAGGAAATCGGATTTTATTTGAAATCCACGACAACACGTCGAGAAGAGAAATTTTAAAAAAAATCACAATTCATTTCAAAAATAATCAAAACGCATTCAAAATAGAAATTCTACTTATTTCAAAATTCAAATCAAAATACTTATTAAATTAATAAAATATTACGCTCTCGTAAACAGATCAATGCTCCGATACCAATTGTAACGACCCGACCCGAGCCGGGCCCACAAAAATCACTAATAGGAAAATTTTCTTTCCTTGAGCCAGGAATCATCGTCTGAGTGCGAGAGGTACAACGTTTGTCTACGCACTACGGAGCTTTAAGGCTTCCTCGTACGTAGACTTAGGTTGTACGCACGACGAAGCTTCATAGTTCGTCGCGTGTAAAACAAAATAAAACATATTATTATAATGATTTGGATCGGGCCAACGTTGCCTTGCCGTTGGTTGCGTACGTACGTATTGGATATTATTCCAATACGATCGGATCCGAACGTAGTTCTGCCTAATGGCTACTACATACTACAAACATCACAAAATCATACGTATAAAATACATATCTCCGAATATTTAATCGGAGTATACAAACACTCATCATATATCGGAGTCAAGCGGAAGTTAATAAATTAACGGAATCGTACATCTCGCTCTACCATAGAGCGGGATCGAAATCTCATACACGTATCTCGCTCTATCACTGAGACGAGACCGAGAACACAAATTACACGTCTCGCTCTACCCTAGAGCGAGACCACACACGTCATATAAGTATACATCATGGCATCTAGGCACATAGCATAGTATATAGGCACATAGCATGACATATAGGCACATAGCATGATATATAGGCACATAGCATGGCATATAGGTACATAGCATAGTATATAGGCACATAGCATGACATATAGGCACATAGCATAGTATATAGGCACATAGCATGGCATATAGGCACATAGCATGACATATAGGTACATAGCATAGTATATAGGCACATAGCATGGCATATAGGCACATAGCATGGCATATAGGCACATAGCATAGTATATAGGCACATAGCATGGTATATAGGCACATAGCATGGCATTTAGGCATATAGCATAGTATATAGGCACATAGCATGGCATATAGGCACATAGCATGACATATAGGTACATAGCATAGTATATAGGCACATAGCATGGCATATAGGCACATAGCATGGCATATAGGTACATAGCATAGTATATAAGCACATAGCATGGTATATAGGCACATAGCATAGTATATAGGCACATAGCATGACATATAGGCACCTAGCATGGCATATAGGTACATGGCATAGTATATAGGTACATGGCATAGTATATAGGCACATAGCATGGCATATAGGCACCTAGCATGACATATAGATATATAGCATATAGGTATAGTAGCGGGATACAGAGTTGCTTATCGCCCTTATGTCTCGTATAGTAGAGGTATACGGAGTTGCTCACACGAGCATCCTTCCCTTCAGATCCGAAGATATTAGACGGAGCTTCCTCTAGCCTTCATACGTTCCTCGTCTTGTACAGAAAGACTACGTATAAATGTTCTCCTTGCCGGAGACTCTTCTCGTTTCCTGTGCCCGTGAGTGGCGGACAGAACCTCCCCTAGTCTAGATTACTTCTCTTGATGTAGCTTGGCAACTTCGGACAAAATCCCGTCTTGCTCCGGGCCCATATTTCTTGTTCGTTGCTCGAGGATGACGGGTGGAGCCTCTCCTTATCTCGGGGCATTTCCTCCTTATACGGTTGCCGAATCAAAGAACGGACCTCTCCATCGCGTAGAACATACTTGATTTAGTCAAGAACACCTCTTGGACTGACTAAATCGGAGTTGGGATGGCCAGAAACAGAGAAAACAAAGTTTGTCGGTACGGGTAGAACCTTTCTTTGTCTTGGGGCGTTTCCTCTTCATACGATTGCCAACTCAGAAAACGGAACCCTCCACCACGTAGAACATACTTGATTTAGTCAAGAACGCCTCTTGGACCGACTAAATCGGAGTTGGGATGGCCATAAACAAAGAAAATGAAGTTTATCGGTGCGAAGATAACAGACATGACCTCCTCTTGTCTTGGGACGTTTCTTCATCATACGGTCTCCAACTCGAAGAACGGGCAGCTCCATTGCGTAGAGCATACTCGATTTAGTAGGAAACGGGTCTTGAACGGCCTTAATCGGCCTCAGAACGGTCAGAAATGGGGGTAGAGAAGTTCTCGGTCAGAGAAGGAACGAAATGGGGTATATATAGACCCCCGAGCCGCCGAAACCGCGGCGCCGCGCTGCCAAATCCGGCGGCGCCGCTGTTTCGCCGGCGGCGCCCGCCGAAACCGCGGCCCGCGCGAAACCGCGGCGCCCGCGGTAATGTGGGCGCGCGTCGCGCCGCGCCGCGTCGGCTCGCGCTGCAGCGCGCGCCAGCCGCGGGCCGGCTCACCCATTTTCCATTTTTTTATTTTATTTTTATACTTAAAATTACAAACGCGCGTATCTCCCTACTCCGGATTCGGATTCGCGCGTTCTAGGTACCGTTGGACTCGTATCGTCGAGCCCTTCGATACAAACCCACTTAAAACAGCAAAACACACTATTTCCAAGTGGGTCCCACCTATATTGCACGTTTATCAAATATCGTAATTTCCGGTTCTGACCTTCGTTTTGCGCGTTCTTCGAATCGTTATGTTCATAATGCCAAGCTCTACCTGGCTACGGGTATTTCATATAATGAAAACCCCTAATATTAATCTCAAATTACCAAATTACCCTTAACCCTCCCGGGTTAAGCGTAACCGAAAAACAGGTCGTTACAAAATTACCGTAATGTTGATTGCCTAGTACTTATTGAATAACATATCCGTTGTTATTTTAATAAGATCAGATCCACATAATCTTTTGCCTAGTAGCTAACACAATCGAATAAATTATTCTCAAAATTAAATAAATATCTTAATTACATAATCCGATAAATTAGTCATTCACAGAACCTAATAAAATTGTTCAAATTAGTACAAATCATTACTTTACAGAGTTGTGATACCCAATGACTTACACCCGAGCTCATGGGTAACGAAAGTTCATAAGAAAGAGATTCTCTCATAATATCCCAATTTCTATACACTTTAGAGCCAAGTGTGGTAGGCATCTAGAATTGATAACTTTAATGTTTTATACCAAATAACTACCTAAAAAGTGAAGACAGAAAATAAAAGAATCCATAATTGATTGTCTTAGGGCTTTATACTAAGTAACTATATAGAAAGTTCGAAGACCCAAAACAAAAAAAAAATTCTTCCAATGTACAATATTCTTTCCAAAATAGAATTTAATATCTCTTTTCAAGGTAGTAAAAGGTTTCATTAGGATCCCCCTAATGACACAACTTTTCATAATAGAGTTTTGGGCAAAGCCCTAGAAGAATCTTTTGAAAACCGGTTAATCTTGACTTTTTAGAAATTAAACTAATTATCCTGCTCTCTTGGGGTTCTGGTTGTGACAGCTAGAACCTCTCCCCATCCTAGGTTGAGACGAGCGGAGCCTCTCCTCATCTTGGAATCTTCTGTAGAAGTTCTCTATCTTATCTTCAGAGTTCTCTCTTTTTCTCTAAAGTTTCCCCCTTTTTGGTTGCTCAACGCACAAACCCTCTTATTACGTAGAACACATTAGAATGAGTTAGAAATGCCTTTGAACGAATTAAATCGGGTTTAAAATGGCTTAAAAATGATGAAAAGAAGTTTGGGAGACGTGTAATGGTCCCACCCCCTTAAATAACTAACTTGGAAGGTGCGCATCATGCCATTCAGCACAGTAGTGCACCACTGCCACGTGTCACTGACGCCTTTGTTTTTCAAATCAATTTTCTTATTTCAAATTACCATAATTTTTTACCCCGAACTCAGATTTGCACATTCTTAGTACCATTAGACTAGTATTAACAAACCCTACAAAAGTGAAGTATTATAATGATATATTATTAGTTATAATATTTTTTTATGTATATCAAAGGGTTTATGACTATTTTGGCGCGTACCAAGCGTATCATCGGTGTGTACCCGTATCCATGATCTTCAATATTATCATCCGTATTGATACTGCCTTCTATGGCTTGGAGGAGGCTGCCATTTTCATGTGGCAAATAGAGCTTGGCGGAGGCCACCATCCCTGCCGGAGAAACCATCGTGCCTAGGTAACGTCTCTTCTCACCCTCCAACTGCCATTGTCTTCCATTCTCTGTTTTGATTTTTTTCCTCCGTATACCCTATTGCCTACTCCGCTCATGGCCACCTCTCGCATTTTTTTAAATTATGGATTGGTCAAATTTTAAAATTATAGATAAAAAATTTTTAGGAGTTAATTATTTTGAAATCAACAACTCAAATCCCAGGATTCTAGTAATACAAGATTTGGATATCCAAATATTTTAAAATTTGGCAGTTCAAATCCAAGATTTTGGATTATATTCTAAAATCTCATATTTTAAATCTAATATTTAAAATTTTGATTGACTAACCCCCCTGTAAGAAAAGAAAAAAATCTTGCATTTATGAAAGATGAATAATTTGCCACCCCTATTTTAGACGACCCACCCTCATATACGGACAATCCATTATTCGTGATAAGGGGGTGGGCTAGATAAAAGTGGGGATGGTGAACTACTCATCCTTTATGAAAATAAAAGGTTTGTAATCTTATGCCCAATGAAGTGTTGTAGATAGTTGCTAGAGTCTATTAGACCATTGTTGTAGGTCCCTAGGTCTTGCTGAAGTGTGGCAGGTAACTACAATGCCAATATGACACCTTGTAATTTTTGAGAAAAATATATAATTATTTATTACAAAAACTTTATATTTCATTGGAAAACCATAGAAACGTCGGTGCTCACATTGGTGAATAGTGTTTTCAACTGTCGGTAAGCATTAATGTATTGATGGTCATGTCGGTGAAACCGCAAGTTTCAGTTATCTCGGAAATTGTATTGATTTTTAGATTTTGGTGTCGCTCTCCAGAATTTTGGAAGCACATATAAAAATTTTAATAACAATATCGGAGTTCACCTGGGCCCAATAATAGAGCTATTCAACATAAGCATGCTATAAAATAGTAATTTCCTAGGAATAGGTTCAAACATTTTAGGGTGTGACAAATATTAATATTTATATTGGAGAGAGTCATGCACATAGGAAGATCCATCAATGCAGAGACAGAGCCAGTAAAAAAAGTGGGGAGGCCACTAAAGGTTGTAATAATTTATAGGGGGCCATGCTGTCCTAACTAAATGAAAGAACTACGGGACTACATGGTCCCACCTAAAAGGTTCAATAAAATTTTTATGGGCAGGGGGACATGACCCCCTTAGCCTCCCTAGCTTTGTCTTTGTATTGATGCATGGGGGCTACTAAACTAAAATATGATTCAGACCTTATCTTCTTACTTACGGCTATAAAAATTAGAAACTGATATTCCTACTCTACTTTTTATAAGTCTTATACCACTTATGATTGGATAAAAAAAAGTAAATCCTATATTGTCAAGTTGGACCTGCCTTTCATATCCAATTAAAGGTAGTGTAAGACCCATGATGTAGAGAAAATGGTGTATAAATATTTTTTTTAAAAATACTTCTCACAAATATTAAGGCTTAAAAAATATCTTTATCTTAAAAACTAATAATTATCCAATAAAACCATCAAAGAAAAATATTTTAGTTATTTTAATTTTTATATGTCAAGAACCTACTTTGTCATCCAAATATCATTGATAAGAAGTATCTATATTCTTGGACCCTAGTACCTAACTAAATGATGATGCAGATTTTTGACATATATTGTGACATTACTCGCCTGAGATATTTGAAATTTTTTTAAATACAATTATATACAATAAGCCTAAAATAAACTCCTCATTATAGGTGGGCATGTGACTAAGGCTGCTAACGAGCCGAGCCAACTCGTCAAGTTGAACTGGCTCGGCTCGATTTGACTTGAATTTGGCTCGGCTCGAAGTGAGTTCGACTCGAGCTCGGTTCGAACTCGAAATCAAACGAGCCAATCTTGAACATGGCCTAGCTCGAATCGACTAGACTCAAAACCTGATCGGTTCGACTTGAAATCAACTCGAAGCTCGGCTTGAACTCGACTTGATTTGTTATATATCACTTTTTAATTATTATACCCATATTATATAGATTTTTTAACTTTTACCTTTCATGTACCCATAATATTTTATATTAATTTATAAAATATATATCTTATATATACATTAATATATGGTATATGATATATTATATAATATGATATATAATACCTATATTATACTATTATATTTTAAACAAATATAAATCCTACTGCTAATAAAATTGAGAATGTAGGTATGACAAATTATTTTATTTCTATTCTACCCCTATTCATCTATATAATATTATTTAAATTTTAAATACTACCTTTAATTATTCTAATCCTAACAAATATAAATATGTTATTCTACTTGCAAATAAACATTCTTAATTCAACCAATTATATTAGTTTAGAATTAGAGATTTAGTGAACTATATCTAGATTTTTCCTATAAATATATCTAGTGAACCAAGTCTAAATTTTACTATTTAATTCCAAGTATATTGATTTTTCTTTTTACAGGCAATCCACACATCATGAAATATGTTATTGTTGAAGTTCAAATAATTCTCTTATTATGAATTTTTTTGTAGTCACTAGAATAATTAGATATGAAATATGTGAATTAGAGTTGTCATAACTTTGGTGATTAGTTCAGTCTTTTGTGACTTATTATATGAGAAATTTTATATAACTATCAAAATAATGGGAAGAGAAAAATATTTACCAATATGATGTTCCTTTTCACTAACTAGGCGCTGACACCTGCGTGGTTTTTTTTAATATTTTTTTATAATTTTATCCTTTAGAAAGATGAAATAAGTACACTTAAATTAACACAATGTACTAACTTTGTCCTTCCAATTGACGAAATCAATAATGAATTGATTTTTTTCTCTTTTCTCTTTCCTCTCTCGCTCCACTCTCTATTCACTCTATCTCTCCTCTCTCTTTCGGTTATCTCTCTTCTTTCTATTTTCTCTCTCCTTTCTTCTAAAAGACAAAATCATGAAAAATTTTAAAAAATATTATTTTCGTCATTCATAAATACATTATATTTTATTTTAAATTTAATAATTTAATATATAATATATAAATAAGAAAAAATTAAATTAAATTTTTTACTTTCTCCCCACTTCTCAGAGCTAGGGCTTACATCATGTACATGAGAGAGAGATAGGGAGAGAGAAAGAAGAGAGGACAGAGAAAAGAGAAAGTGTAGAGAGAAAGTGAAGAGAGAGAATAAGAGAGATAGCCAAAAGAGAGATGAGAGAGATTGAATAGAAATATAGAGAAGAGAGAGTGAATAGAGAGTGTGTGAAGAGAGAGAAAGAGGAGATAAAGAGATAGCTGAAAGAAAGAGAGAATGAATAGAGAGAGAAGAGAGAGTGAATAGAGAGAGGAGAGAAAGAGGAGAGAAAGAGGAGAGAGAGAAAATGAAGATATAGTAGAGAGAAGAGAGGACAAAATTATTTCATTATTGATTTTATCCTTCTAAATGATGAAATCAGTACATTGTATTAATTTCATCTTTTAAAAGCACGAAATTATATTGATTTCGTCCTTTAAATCACAAATTAGTACATTATATTGAATTTTTCCTCTTTAAGAATGAAATTAAAAAATAAATTAAAAAAAAGTCACGGAGGCACTCGCGAAAAAAAACACCATATTAGTAAATATTTTTCCCTTTATGTTATTTTGGTAATTATTATTTTTAATATTATTTATATAATGGGAAAATTTAATATTTTTTAAACCTGTGAGTTTGATGGGCCGTTGGATGTAAATCCGACGGCCCAATTAGCCCGGGCACACGCCGGCACGCATGAGCCCGGGCTGATATTAATGAGATTCTTATATAATTATATTTATTATATGGGATATTTGAATAACATTAGTTAAATTTTTGGTGACAAATGAAATTTTTTTGTTGGGTATTTATTGACCCTTATCGTAACTATGGATTTTGAAATAATATTTACAACTTTAATACAATAAAATTATATTTATTATATATTTTTTATTTTTGTAATGTTGGTGTGATTCTCTAAATTACAATAGATTTTTATAGAAAAAAATAATTTTAGTTGTAAATGGGATTCAAGCTCAATTCGAATACAAGTTCGAGTTGCTATAATATATTTTCGAGCTCGAGCTCGAGTCGAGTTTCGAGTTTTTTGCCGAACCGAGCTCAAGCCAGAAATCAAGCTGTTCGATCGAGCTCGAGCCAAGCTTGAACTGAGTTTTCCATAAATAAACTCAAATCAAAAAATCTAAAAACTCAATTCGACTCGACTTATTAGCACCTTTGCATGTGACTACTATCAAAACTAGCCGTAGCCGGTGGTCAGCCTTTAGAAGTAACGAGCTCATGAGGTTCGCGTCTAAATATCTTGGTTGGCAAGATAAAGAAGATGGGCCATACAAGACTGCGTCTAGGGTTTACATATGGATAGGCCAGAAGACTGTGGGTCCCTTGTTCTCTCCTCCAGCTTATGAAGCCCATTACAGGCCCATAATATGTTTTTTAATTGAAGGGCCCGTAATGGCTAAAATTAAATTAAGAGGAATTCCACAAGAAAAAAGAAGTTCTTCTAGTTCCAGACTCTTCCAGAACGGTTTTTCAGGCCCACATTAATACCTGCTGGGACCCACCTCCGGTCAACTTCTGCTTCTCCGAACGAAAGCGCAGGCGCTCCGACCAACCGAGGCGTGTCAGACGCCCTCCGCTCCGGACCCGCAACAAGAGCTTCCCGAACCCTGCAAGATCGCCGGTATCTTCGGGCGGTCCTCCATGGAAGGCCAACTCCCCGGCGAGCTCCAGTGCGTGGGGACGCTGGAGGTCACGCGGCCCAAGCCCGTCGGCTTTATCTGCGGCACCCTCCCCGTGCCCACCGACGAGGCCTACCGCCTCTCTCGCTCCGCCCTCGTCCCTTCTACTCAGACGTATGACCGCTTCCCCCTGCCTCGTACACTGTTCCCTTTTTCGTGATCGTAGCAAATTTATCTTATGGTTGGGTGATTTTTTGTGGTTTTTTGGTTGCTGTTGTAGTGTTAGTGCGCCTCGCTATCGGATGCTTCCAACTGAGACTGATCTCAACTCTCCTCCTTTGATCAGTGGCGGTACAGTTCATTCCTTCGCTCTAATTTATTTGGCTCTGGGAGTTTTGTGTGTTAAGAAACTATTTAAATTGAAGTTTTTTTTAATGATTATACTGTTTCTATCTTAAAATCGTTACTTCGTTAATGGGTTGAGGAGGAATTTGGTTTAATTTCATCGTTTCCATGTCATCAACTTAATTCATTGGTTGTCTTGTATGTACTTAGTAAACCAATTGCTTTGCTAATTCCTTTACATTTTAGTTGAGAAGGAATTTGATTTGATTTCATCAATTTCATGTCTTGTATATACTCTATTTCGTCTCCCCTGATTTTCCTATTAGTATATTAGTTTCTTCACTGATTAAAATATTTATATGGTTGATTGTATCAATGTTCTTAAAATTATATCCTTTTGATGTAATTATCATTGTGCCTGAAATTTTCAAATTTTACAACCCTCTATACAGGGCTGCAAATTGCAGTTTGTTTCTTACTGTCAAGTGCAAATTAATTCTCCTATTTATCTCACCGTTTACATGGAACACCTTGTGAAATCCTTTACTTATATTTCACACTTTTTCTTTTTTAAAATCATAGACTTGCTTCGGGAAAGTAGTCCAATTAGTCAGACTCTTGCCAGAAAATGTGAGGCATTGGCTGTCTCAAGTATTGCGGAGTATGGAGATGAAATTGACGTGGTAGCACCATCTGACATTTTGAAGCAGATTTTTAAGATACCTTACTCTAAGGCTCGAGTATCTGTTGCTGTTCAACGTGTAGGGCAAACTCTTATTTTAAATACAGGGTTGGCTTCTCCTCTCTTTCTCTCTCTCTCTCGCTCTCTGGTTTTTCTCATATTCCTTACTGTGTATATGATGTTACCAAGCGCAGTCCTGATATTGAAGAGGGTGAAAAACTGGTTCGAAGACAAAGCACCCAAACCAAGACTGGAGATCAATCACTATTTCTGAACTTTGCCATGCATTCAGTAAGAGCTGAGGCGTGTGATTGCCCACCTTCATATGTACATTTGGGAACCCAGCCAAACACCAGTGTCTTACCTGGCCACTTTGGGTCAAGCAAAGATTCTTTTGTATCTTCAACCCAGCCAATGCAGGGTGGCAGCTCTCATTTTCTTGATGAGAGTGAAGATGAAAATTTTTGCTGGGGTGGTAATAAAAAGAAAAAGCGAAGTGCTAGGGTGGATGCTCTCAAGAAAACATCTGACAAGCCCCATGGACCTGTTAAAGAATCAGACAAGTACAGAAGACTTGGCAATGATGGGTTTCTAAGAGTTCTATTTTGGCAATTTCACAATTTTCGTATGTTATTGGGAAGTGACTTGCTCCTTTTCAGCAATGAGAAGTATGTCGCTGTGAGCTTGCATTTGTGGGATGTAGCACGGCAGGTGAGATATCTCATATATTTTGTCAGACATGCATCATCCATTCAAATTTGGATCTTAGATAAAATTCCAGTGTCTGGGAAGCTTGCATTTGTGGGACTTAGCACGACAGGTGAGAGATATCTCATATATTCTAAGACATGCATCATCCATTCAACTTAGATCTTAGATAAAATTCCTACGTATGGGAAGCTCTCATGATTGTTGTAACAATATATATCCAATTGGTGAACATGCAGTTTCCATCCTAAAGTTCATCTTATATGCAAGTTGTCCCTTCGTTGGTCATTTTCAGACATATTTGAATGATGGGTTTTGGGTCTTATTCCACCCATGTCAGGGTGCACATGTTTCATAATTCCCAATTATAAGGTTATTTGGCCATTCTAGGATTCGAATTAACCTCATTAACATTTTACAGGTCACTCCATTGACATGGCTTGAGGCATGGCTTGATAATATGATGGCAAGTGTGCCTGAGCTAGCTATCTGTTACCATCGAGATGGCATGGTTCAAGGGTATGAACTTCTCAAAACAGATGATATCTTTCTACTTAAGGGCATCTCCGAGGATGGTACACCTGCATTTCATCCTCAAGTGGTACAACAAAATGGCCTTTCTGTTTTAAGGTTCCTTCAGGATAACTGCAAACAAGACCCTGGTGCCTATTGGGTATGTGCTTATCAGAAATATAACAGATCTTTTGCTTACATTGAACTTTGGAAGAATATGATATGACCTTTATCCTTTTATATCAGCTCTATAAAAGTGCTGGAGAGGATGTAATCCAACTATATGATCTATCTGTTCTCCCCAAGAGTCATTCATCTGCCAGTGATGACAAGGGAAGCTCATTATCCTCAGTTATGCATAGAGGTAGAAGGGAATCCTTATTTTCCCTTGGGACTCTCCTTTACCGTCTTGCTCACAGGCTCTCTCTTTCAAAGGTAAAGCAGCAATGTTTGTTCTGTATTAGGTTGGGCTTTTGTTCTTTCTACTTCAGTCAATGCATTGAGCATTCCCATTGGCTTGCAGGCATCCAGTAAAAGGGCCAAATGTGCAGAAATTCTTAAGAAATGTCTGAATTTTTTGGATGAACAAGATCACCTGGTAGAGTAGTTCTTCTTTTTACTTTTTAGCCATTTTTCGATGATTTTAATTTGAATGTTGGACAAAGTTGACTACTGTCGTACTATCTAGTGTAGTACAGTCTTATAACATCTTATTTTCTTAGTTTGCTAAGAGTTAGTTTTTGTGTTTCAAATATAGGTTGTTCGAGCACATGTACATGAACAATTTGCGCGACTTATTTTGAAATGTTATGAGGAACTGGATTTGACATCCGAGTCATTTCTTCTGGAATCAGAAGTTACTGTGACTGATCTGGAAGATGGGGCTTTGGATGTTACCCAGGAAAATTTTGAGAAAGCACCGCAAGATGAGGTCTCTTCTCCTGCCTCTGAAAACTCCTTCCTTAATAATGATGGGGACACCAGAAAAGAGTCTGTGGTAGAAGTATCTGCCAAAGAAGCAATTTCTCTTTACAGCAGTAAGGACAACCTTGCTGTCTGCCAAGTCTCTGAGTCATCCAATCAGGTAGTTCAGACAGTTTCTGATCCAATATCCTCAAAATTAGCTGCAATCCACCACGTATCACAAGCCATTAAATCCCTTCGTTGGAAGCGTCAACTTCAAGACATAAAAGGGGAACATTTGGAACACAGAAACAAAGCTGAGGACAGGAGTTATGCTCAGTTTTCTATATGTGGGTGTGGTGATCCAGATTGTATTGAAGTTTGTGACATTAGGGACTGGCTAGCATCATCCAAAATGGATCATAAGTTGTGGAAACTTGTACTTCTACTGGGCGAGTCGTATTTGGCTCTTGGACAAGCTTACAAAGAGGACGGGCAACTACGTGAATCTTTGAAAGTTGTAGATCTGGCTTGTTCAGTTTATGGCTCCGTGCCTCAACATATTGACAATACCCAGTTTATCTCATCCATGGCTTTCAGCTCTTCTTCCCAGTTGAAATTAAGTACAAGGAGAAACTCTCCCAAGCTGGATTCAACTTCGATTAAAGAATGCTTCACCGTGGATCAGATATCTTCAAATTACCTGTTTTGGGCTAAAGCATGGACACTTGTGGGGGATGTTTATGTGGAATATCATATATTGAGTGGCAAAGAAATTGTGAGAAAAGAAGAAGATAAATCTTTAGGTAGAGAGTTGAGAGTTCCATCAGAAGTCATAAAAGAGGTAAAGAGACTCAAGAAGAAATTAGGACAAGATAAACAAAACTGTAGCTTGTGTTCATTGGTAAACTGTAGCTGCCAGGGTGATAGAGTAAGTAGTGGTAACAGTGCAAGTAGCAGCGGAAATGTGGATTCTTTTGCTCCTGGTAGAAAACATGCAAAAAAGGCCAATGGTAGGCCTGTTCAGCAGTTTGGAAGTTCTAAAGGTAGCCATGTTCCATCCAAGGTTGAAAATACATCTAGCTCTGTTGGCAGCGAACATTCACAGAGAAGTCAGCCTGTGGTGGATAAACCTGAAGGCAGTTTGGAAAACATAGGCAGCAGTCCAAAGGTGTCCATTCAATCTGAAACAGATACGCAGGATGCACCGAAGGAAAAAAGTGGAGGTATTTTTAGATTTCTTGTGGGTCCAATAATTGGCGATGCTGAATACAACCTATCGGCTGCTATCAGCTGTTATGACGCTGCTAGAAATGCAATGCAGGGTTTCCCAACTGGTTCGACAGAGGTGGAATCTGTGCTTAAAAAAAAGGGATGGGCATGCAATGAACTTGGTCGTAACAGACTTGAGAACCAGGGTTTAAAAAGTGCTGAACTTGCTTTTATCGATGCTATAAAAACCTTCAAAGAAGCTTCTGATCATACTAATATTATATTAATTAACTGCAATCTAGGTCATGGACGAAGAACATTAGCTGAGTCTATGGTATCAAAAATTGAGTTTCATAGAAAAGATGGACTCTTGTCTGATGTGTACAAGCAAGTTGTAGAGACTGCAAAATACGAGTACAGTGCATCCTTAAGATATTATGGTGCAGCTCATTCAGAACTTCACAATGCTGTTGATAGACGTGTTTCAATATCAAGTACTCTGTGGAATGAAGTAAATACGCAAGTTGCTCATACGTATCTGAGGCTTGGAATGCTTTTGGCTAAAGAAAATGTTTCTGCGGAGGTTTATGAAAATGTAAATATTGAAAGTTTGTCATCCATTCCTAGTATTGACAGGCCTAAGAAAGAGCTTAAGAGGCGAGAAATATCAGCCAATGAGGCTATCAGAGAGGCGTTGTGTATCTATGAATCGCTAGGAGATTTGCGCAAACAAGAAGCAGCTTATGCTCATTTTCAGCTAGGTTGCTACCACAGAGACTGCTGTTTGAGATATCTGAATCTTGACAAGAAACAAATTACTTTATCAAAAGAGGAGAGCATTCATATGCAGAAGGTCAAGCGGTATGCATCATTGGCGGACAGGAACTGGCAGAAGTCGATGGATTTCTATGGCCCACAATCCCATCCCACCATGCACCTGACTGTTCTCATGGAACGGTCTGCCCTTTCCTTCGAATTGTCTAGCTCTTTCCACTTTAACACAGTACGTCCTCTTAAAGCCTTGCCATGTTATTCTATCATAGTTTTTTATTGGCATTTGTTACTCATACTTGGTGGACCTGATGTGTGCTACTTATCTGGAAGCAATTAATGGTCTAGGAAACATTTTCTTATATATAATTTATTGGTGTTATGCAAGTACATGGGTGTTTTATACATTGTCAAAATGGTACCCTCGTTTTGACTGTGAAAAACCGAAACTTGTTTTTTTGCAGATGTTGGAATCTGCCCTCTCTCATCTACTTGAAGCAAGACATATAGTTGAAGAGACAGACCAGCTTGCTGGGATGAAGGAGAAATTTTGGAATCAGCTACAAGTCCTGCTCAAAAGCATGCTATCAATGGCAATGTCAGGAAATGCGAACAAGAGTTCAGCAAGCTCCCTTGGTTCTTCTACAACGAAGTCAGACGTTGGGAAACTCCGGGAGTTATACAGAATGTCTCTGAAATCAGCCAGTTTGAGCCAGTTACAGGCTATGCATGCCTTATGGAGCTCATGATGAGCGTCCTCCTTTCCAAATTTCATTATCCCTTCGATTATGATTACAAACTGCGGGCGGGCCAACCCGAACCCGACTTGCCTAACCCTGTACCTAATCGGACCTTTCTAACCCTGTACCTAACCTGACCTGAATACAGTTAAGTTCAGGGTTTAAATATTTTACTTATTTTAAAAATAGAGTTTTACCTGCACAATCCGAAGAACCTATTATTTAATAATGTAATGATGTAAGGTACACATATTAGAAAGAATTTTTATTATAATTTATTTGATTTAATAATTAATTAATAATTTTTATATAATTTTATAATTTTGAATGTGCATTTAATAATGTTATAATGTTCTCTCTCCAAATTTTCACTTTTTTAAATAATATAAAAAATATTTAATATTTATTTATAATGTGGCAATGTATATAATTTTTTTATATGTTTAACCCATGTAAAAATAATATATAAAATATTACAATAAAAAAATAATAATTAATAAAGAAAGTAAAGTTAGGTTATGACACGATCCGATTTAAATGTATGTTAAGGTGAACCTGACCTAATTTGACCTTACTTAATTTTCAGCGTTAATTATTGCCTATTAGAAATGGCCAGTCAATTCTTTATTTGTACTGGCAACTTGTAGAGCTCGCAGCATCTACATAGAATGATTCTTTGGAGCAAACGTCCTACAGCTCCTCCGGCAGGTGGCCCAATTGCTTCTGTGCGCATGGACAAGAGGCTGTGGGCACGGCTTGTGTCAGTAGGGAAAACTTTACTGCAGACTGGAGCTCGCGTTCCTCACCATCACGTATACGCTTTCCTTTGTGCAGTCGGCTCACACACAAAAATGCCATCAATATCAAATGTTTTCACGACAGGAAATATTAGCATAATCCCTGACCGGCTAACCTAGCCAGTAATCCACATAGAAAGGTTGGCAGCATAAGTTTTATGTGTATTTTGAGTCACCTACCTCTAGCCCAGTGGTCTTCAGCCATTAAGATGGAGCCAAATGAGGACTACAGTAGCTCGACTTATTCATTGTAATTGCAACTTATTCATTGCAATCACAGACAATTGATAGACTTCAACTTCTTGTTGTGCATGTATGGGCTCGGATCCGGTTTGGTCTAATGTTGTCACGGTCTGGGTGAACTGGTATGGGCCATGGGGTCCAAGGGTAGTGAGGGCGGTCGCACTGACCCCATATGTACTTTCGTTACACTAATTAAAGTGGGACCCATATACATCACATACATATACTAGACATACGACTAGGTTGTGCATTAACACATTGTGGGGCCTATATGCGCAAATTATATATCAAGGATGAGACCCGTAGTTAGTGAGGGGTCGACCTTGTCGTAGAATTGGCCGTGTACAGGGGGTCTAGGCTTCTGCGGGCTCTAAGAGATAGAGCCCGCACCCGTTATTTTTAAACCTCAAGAGAAACCAGAATGAATTAAAGTAAGTAAGCCCATATTGAAAAGCCCACAATTAGGTCAGCCTAAAAGAGGAAACAAGAGGGTATTTAAGAGAGAGCAAGAGAGGAGGAAGCCCTAGGCAAGGGCCGCCCCACTCTCTTCCTCCTCTCTCCCAATTGCTGCCCTCCTCTCTCTCTCTCTCTCTCACTTGGTTTGGCCTGCACATAAAAGGGAGAATCCTTGCTGCTGGCTGCCCCAATTCTCCCCTCTCCTTGGTCTCTTTGGCGGGCGAGGAGAAGACTCCCCTTCGTGGCTGGATCGTGGTGGCTGATTCAAGGGCTGGTTCTTGCTGTGATTTTCTTCAAGTCAAGCGTGGGTTTGTGAGGGGTCAACACATAAGGTATTCTCCTATTCCATTGGTTGTTGGTTCTTGTGATTGGCGTGCAAGGGCTGATCTCTTGGAGGGCATGCAAGGGCTGGAACACCTAGGTCAGTTTGTATTTGATCCAATTTGCATCTTATGGTTACATGATTCTTTGATTGGATATGGTTTATTGCTAATTGATTGTGTATTATGCATGAGTCATTTGTAGATTAAATTAAAGATTAATTTTTGATTGGTGCGCCACCCCCATCCCACTGTGCTTCTGTTAGTTCAGCCATTCTTCAATTATTACCTTAATATGCAATATCTTGCACACCCAAGATGCAATTGTTGGACTATGGTATGGGCTTGGGACCGGTTTGGTCCAATGTTGTCATAGTTTGGGTGAATTGGTATAGGGCATGAAGTCCTAGGGTGGTGGGGGCGGTCGCACCTACCCCGCATGTGCCTTCGTTACACTAATTCGATTGGGACCTGCTTATGTCACACATGCACACTAGGCATGCAACTAGGTTGTGCATTAATCCATTGTGGGGCCTAGAACCGCGAATTATGTATCGATGGTAGGACCCGTGGTTAGCGAGGGGTCAACCCTGTTATGGGGGGCTTGGCCTTGTACAAAGGGTTTAGGTCTCCGTGGGCTCTGAGAGACAGGGCCCGCTCCTGTTGTGTATGACCCTCAAGTTAAACCAGAAGAAATAGAGCAGGGAAGCCCGAGTAAAATAGCCCACTGATAGGCCCGCCTAAAAGAGGAAAGGAAGGGGTATTTAAGGGAGAGCAAGAGAGGAGGTTGCCCTAAGCTTTGGGCCACCCCACTCCATCCTCTCTCCCAATCTTGTTGTCCCCCTCTCTCTCTTGTGGCCCGGCTTGCACAAAGGTGGAGAAAAACTGTTGCTGGCCACCCCATTCCTCCCCTCTCCTACACCTCTTTGGTGGGATGATTGAAGGAGAAGACTCTCCTCCATTGTTGGATCGTGTTGGAGATTCATTGGGCTACTTCCTTGCTGAGTTCTTTAATCAAAGAGCATTGGTTTGTGAGAGATCAACATAAAGGTAATCCTCAATCCCTACACTTGTTTTTTGTGATTAAGAAGTGCGGGCTGATTGTTTCAAGGTCATGCAAGGGGCTAGAATGCCCAAGGACAGTATGCTATTGTCCCATTTTGATTTCTTATATGCATGATTGTTGATTGGATGGTGTTTTATTGCTCATTGAATTGAGTTTTATGCATGTTATTTGTAGATTAATTGTAAAGGCTGAATTTTGATTGGTACACCACCCCCATCCCACCTTGCTTCCGCTGGTCTAACCATTCTCAGCAATCCCGGTTCCACTCTTACTTCATCCCTATGCACTTCCCCTTCAGCTCTATTTATTTTTCTGCTCTCTATTTTGGGCCAGCTGGCTTAGGCCATGTTGGTTTTAAAACCTTTGCTTACTATTCTGTTCCCCATCACTGGGTACTAAGAATAGAAAGCTTTTTCTATCGGACATCAAGAACAACTGACAAGGCGCAACCAATTTGGAGTAATTGTGCGAAAAAATTACCAGAAAAATAGAAGAGGATAGGGGTAGTTGTAATTTCAAGATAGACATTGAAGAGTTTGTTTTTGTTGAGAATAACAGTTCCATTATAGAATAAATATTACAAATCCCCTTGCAAGGGGAGACACAAAAAGTATGGACAATCATCAATCCAAACACATTCACCATAAGAAAAATGAGCTTGCCTAGCCAAAGAGTGATCAACCTCATCATCATCTTGACAAACATGGGAAAAAGAGGAGGAAGAAAAAGTGGCTAGAGAAGAAGAAACCATCTGAGTAAAAGAACCCAATGTTGTAGGCAAAGGAGTACCCTTGTGAAAACTAGTGATGACATTTAAGTTATCACCTTCAAAGATAACAAAACAAAGACCCAAAGTTTGAGCAAAAGAGATAGCTGTAATAAGAAGTCAGACTTTGGCTTCAAAAGCATCAACAAACCAAAGCTCATTAGAACTTTAACAACTCAGCACTGTACCCTAAGCATTACAAATACCCCCCCCCCCACACACACACACACACCAGATTGTTGTTGAGAGGTGAACATAGAAACATCAAAGTTAACTTAAAAACAATCAGTAGGAGGTGGAACCCATTTAACACACTGAACAACACGATAACAATTAAGCCAATAAACAATCCATTGAACAAACAACTGTAGTGACCATTGTTGATCATGACCATGAAAAAGAACTTGATTCCAGTTAAGCCAAATACCCCAACAGATGGATAGAACCAAGCCAACATCCTCCCCTTGAGAAGAACCAAGTAGATGCTCTATATAATCCATTGGTGAAATAACATAAGAAACACAAAGAGGAGGAAACCAAGTAGCACCATGCCAAATATCTTGAAGTCTTGGACACTCCCATAAAGCATGAGAAGTTAATTTAGGAAATTGATGAAGACAAACATAAAAAGAATCAAGATTTAGACCTCGCTTCAAAAGATTAATCTTAGAGGGAAGAATATTTTGACATACTCTCCATGAAAAAAAATTAATTTATGAGGTGCATCAATGGTGCATATCTTCTTCCAAATTGTGTTAAATATTGGGGCACAACCAACAAATAAAGACTTTACCATAAATAGACAGAAAGAAGTGTAACACCCCAATTTAGAAGAATTTTCTTTCGTTAAGTGATTTTATCCTCCTATAGTTAAACCGGACCAATACAAAAATTTAGGTTCGACCCTTTGACCGTTAGCGGTAGGGACAAAAAAATTTCTAATTTAGTCAAGTCAGCTACTCGAAACCCTAAACCCTAATTAGAGGTCCAAAAAGGGTGAAAGGCAACAATTTTCCCTAAGGGTCTATTTTAAGAAAGTTAGCAGACCCGTCTAAATGACTTGATCTGAGTGACCCGAATACATGAGGGTAGATGTGGGTAGATGAGATTTGCTTAGACTTGCTTGCCAAGCCCTAACTGGCAGGGCAGGGGCTAGGGGTGTGTGATTTAAGAAAACCACAATGATGCTCTGACTTAAAATAAAAAAGAAAAAAATTAGTTGAACAAGTGGGCTGTTGGGCCCTAGATGGGCCAGGTGCATGCCCTACTGGCTGCCCAACCTCTTGCTTTGGTGCCAAGCTTCCTAAGATGACTAAAATCTTTCATGAATTTCAGATAAATCCAAATCAGGAAAATTGAATAGAGAAGGGATTTGCAAGGTCATATAGGGGGAAATCCTAGCCAAAGTAGGAATCTCCCATGTACGGAGTTCCTCCCCTCTTCCTCTCCCAGCCCTTCCTCTCTTTCTTTCCCTCTTGGTTCAGCCCCCTCTCTTCTTTCCCCTCCCTTTTCCCTTAGCCGTTGCTCTCATTCCCCTTCCTTTGGAGTTTTGAAGCTTGGAAGCCATTGGAGACCACCTTGGAGCTTGGAGAAGAAGGGGATTAACCCAAAGCTAGGTAAGGAGGCTTGATGGGCGGAGAGGAGTCTTTTCTTATGGAAGAGGTAGGGACTAGCTCCTCTACCTTAGATCATGATAAAATAGTGTGTTTTATACATGGGTATGAATGATTCATGTCGTGTGATTGATGATTGAAATAAGATTCCATGATATTTTGTTCAAGTTATGAATTTTGATATTTTAGTAAATGATTTTTCTCTTAAGCATATGATAGAATGCAAGAATGATAGATATAATGAGTTTTGTATTATGTCTCATTTTTTATTAAAGTATTAAAGTAATCAAAGTTTTATAAATTTAGTTAATCATTAGAGTTAGGTTTTGCTTTATTTGAAAAACGGTTTTTACTCTTAGATTTTACTATGAACCGAGAAAGGCCAAATTATTTCAAGACCTTTTACTGTTTAATCTGATTTTAAATTTTTATAGGAGTTTTGGGACATCCTAAATGCTCTTTGGTTAAAATTTCATGTGGTTTAACCAAGTTTCCCTTGATCAACCAATTGTTTAATTTTGTAACCAGTTTTGTGCTAGTTTCCAATAACCCAAATTCTAACTTGATTTTTAGGACCAATGCCCTGTAGAATGATGCACTAAAATAATGTTGAATTAAATATTTTCAATCTTAAATTTCAATTCTATTTTGTGTCAATTAATTAGTTATTTGGCTATTTATATCTTGAATAGGTGAGTTGGGCCTTCGTTGTGTTTACATGTCTAAATGGGCTTCGACAGAATCTAAGTGGAAGATGAAGTGAAGCCCAACTACCTAAAGTTAGGGGTTAAGAATGATCTTTTAATGGTCTAAACATGCATATAATGATCTAATAAAACTATGTGGGCCCATTGGATTTTAGATTTATATTAGGAGAACCAAATTGGGGAAGAAACTAATTTGAACAGATTGACACAACCTTAGTATTTCTATCATATCTTTTTGTGTAAAATTTGGATTGATATGATTTTAGTGACCTTAGAAAGAAGAACTTAATGGCTAAAATCCCTAGTTTAGGATAAAATTTCATAATTATGAAGATATATGAGTCAAATCTGACATGAAAAGGGACAACCGGTCAATTAACCTGAGGCCAACACATGGATGATCTTTTCAATGGTTGTGATTGATACATATAAGAAAAGATAATGAGGATGATTAGATAACTGAAGGAAGACTAAAAGATACTTATTTGTTAAATAAATCTTTAATTTATTTGATTAATTTAGAATCTAATCATTTCCAAAAAGTAACCCCTTCTATTCCTATAAAAAGAGGGGTGAACGTTAGAGAGACATCATCTCTTCTCTTTGGAGTTCTATTATCCTATTTTTCTTCTCTTCTTTTGTAGCTTTTGTATTTAAGTTTTATTGTAATGTCTTGATAAGCCCTCTAGATAAGGCTAGAGGTGATTTGTAACATTCTAATGGAGTTCTATTTATGTTTCATCAGTGGTTTTAAGTAAGTATTGGTTATTTGAAGTGATGTTCATTTACTATTGTTCTTCTTTTTGTTTATTTATGATCTTAATGCATGAGATGCTTGAAGTATCTCATTCTTGATCATTTGTGGTTTGATATATAGAACTCTTTAAGAAACAATTCTTTTTATTCTTCATTTATCCAAAATATTACTTATCTTTGTCTTGCTTTTAATGTTTATATCTTCCGGTTAGATAGAATCTTCATTTAATTCTAAGTGAGATAACATGATACATGAAGAACATCACTAGATGTTACAATGATTCTTAATGCCTTAGTGTTTTATTAATTAATTTCATCTTAACACTTTCATTGCCTCAATACTCTTCTACTCTCCCTCTTAATTATTTCTTTGCTCCTCTTATTTTGTAATCATTGTGATAGTCACACAAAGGCAATCCTTATGGATTTGACCTTGCAAGACTACATCCACTTGTGCACTTGCAAGTGATATAACCCTAAGTTTTGGCTTAAATTAATGAACCAATAGTTTAGGTGTAACAAATGACCTAGGAAAATTATCAGATTCCTAAAAGAGCCTATTTTCATGTGTGAATTTTCAGCAATTTTCTTATAATCATTTTATTTATTAGATTTTCTAGAATGGAAAAGTTCTTAAAATCCAATTTCTATGATTTCAAGTTTTTCATGATTCCTAAGGACCAAACGGTGTCATAAAATCATAAATGTGTTTGGAGACCATACCCTTTTCATTTTGGTTCTAGTGCAAAAACCCGAAAGTTTGTATGGACTTGAATGATTGAGATATGATTTTAGGAGTCATAACACAGCAATTTCCATAAAACTGGAAAAATAGTTTTAATGACCAAATCCAACCCTAGATTTAATTCTAGATTTTAGACCCATGTAACTCATAGTGGTCAAACTTTTGAGTCAATTGGACATGTTTTGATCTTTTCCCAAAAATAGAAACTTAGAATAGTAAGGAATTAGAGTTTTACCTTAGAGACGACCTAGAGGTGTAATTGTCTATGCCAATTGCCCAATTCAACCAATGCTTAGAATGCTCCATTTCCAAATATTTGGAATGCTCATTTTTATAAATAGACAACTCCTTACCTCGTTGGGTAGGGAATTTCAGCATATTATGCTACCTTGTTAACTTATGTGATATATTTGGGGTAGGGGTAAAATAGTCATTTGTTTGATATTATGAATTACCTTGTTTAGGGATATAAATGGGATTTAGATAATGATATGCACGCTGGTCATGGTGATCTCTTAATGTTTGTTGATTTGTGTATTGTATGCCTCAGTTAGGTAAGGGATTACAACAAGGCATATCTAAGTGAATAAGTGGAAATTTAAGGGGTAATATCCAATACCTCAAGTTTTAAGAACTTGAAAATGTACATTGTTGATGATTTTGTTGTTGATAGAATGAATTGATTTTCCATTGTTCTTACACCACAGGGTGGGAAGGATCACCTAGGATGGGTAATGAGATAGGAAAATGGAATGTTTTCTGTGACGAGTGCACAACCGGAAATTTACTTAGTCTAAGTGAGCTCTTGAGGAATGACATGTTGTGTAATGCCATCATGATTGGTGTCAATTGTAGCAGGCAATTCATTATAGGCCATTTGACCAAGGGTGTTGGGAAAAGTGGAAGACAATTTGTTTATATTTTGTAAGTCATGGTATGCGATTTAATTAAATATGCTATAGGAGGAATGACTCATGTTTGCTTTTAAGTTGCTCTAACTATTACATAGAGGTAGTCATGTTAGATTTTAGGGTGATTACATATCCTTTACAGGGTAGGAATCAATCAGATAGATTAAGTAATTCTTGAACCATTTGTATTTGATTTGTTGTGCATATGGTTTAGCATGATATGTATAAATTATAGGACATCATTTCATGGCATATGATATGCTCACATAAATCAAGTGTTTGGAAAGAAATGCGTTCACGTGGTATGGTGCATGTAGCTTCACAAGCATGCTTCAAATGCATGTTGGTTGCATTTTTATTATGACCTAGTTTAGTAGTAGGCAATCCTATAAGATTTGGCTAATATGTGGTTCGCCACTGCCCATATTCTGTAACACCAGTTTACACAAGGATGATAGAAGCTGAATGCAAATGGTTCTTTATAGTTGATTCTCATTATTTGTATAATTTTAAAAAACAAATATCTGGGGAGCTAGGTCGTGACAAGAAATGCCTATCCATATGAGAACATCAACAAGAAAATGTGGAGCTACAGAAATATTGTGAATAGCAACATGATCTTGCGGAGAAAGACTTGGTTAATCAAATTAGAATTCTACAATACATGGTCTTCATCAATAAGCTGAGAAAATATAGCATTAACATCCAATATGCATCTCGGAGAAACAAGTTTATACTCCAATGGTGTTGGGAGCCATTGATTTGACCAAAGTTTAATGGATTCACCATTACCAATAGAAAAATATGTTTAGTGGCCAAAATACCTTTCCACACATGAGATGAATTGTGTTTAACGTTTGCCTCAATAAAAGTTTAGAAGCAAAAGTATTTAGCCTTAAACACCTTACAAAATAAAGATGTATGGTTGGTCAATAACCTCCAGCCCTATTTTGCAAGGAAAACAAGATTAAAGAAGAAAGATCACGAAAACCCAACCCACATTCCGACTTAGGAACACAAAGTTTCTCCTGCCTAAGCCAATTGATCTTCTATTCTCCTTGCTTAATACCCCACCAAAATTTCTGAATTAGAGTTGTAAGATCAACAAAAAGTGATGCGGGGAACTTAAAACAAGACATAGTATAAGCAATCATAACTTTTACTATAACCGTAATAAGAATTTCCTGTCTAGCTTGAGATAGGAACTGAGTTTTCCAATGTTGGAGGTGACCCCAAACTTTCTCACAGAGTTCACAAAAAGAGTTATATTTAAATTTTCCAACCCACATAGGAAGACAACATAGTTTTACAAAGGCTTAGCAGACTAAAATCACAAACATGGTGAGGATCCTTAATATTAGGGATAAGAGTAAGAAAAGTACAATTAAGGACAACATAAATGTGTCCAGTATGCAAATAATGAAGAACTTCAGAAGTAATAGAGTGACCAACAATAGACCAATAATTCCGCAAACTAATGCATACATCACATTAGGACCAGGAAATTTCAAGAACACATATGCTCTAAAGCAATAAATATTTTCAAGATATACATTGAAGAGTTTAAGTTATTAGCTCGGGCATAGACATATGAAGGGAGTAGGTAAAATTAATAAGAACTAAGCACCTTCTTTTGGGGCCTTAAGTAATGATAATACATGTTGGACCTAGATATGGGTTTAGCCCATATCAGTCCACACATGCAAATCAAGTTTAGGTGAACCATTACACATTCACTAGGGTCTAGGAATGTAGGGGTGGACCCATGACCTTTTTACCATTCGATGTATATGTATTGTGGGCCCGAGTCATATGCACAAACTCACTTATACTTATGTATTAGATATATGTTGGGTGTGATGCATACATGCACACTTTTTGTGGGCCCTAGACAAGTACATGGCACACATGAGACCCATGAGGGGTGTGCTAGGCCTCCATGGGCTCATAGGCTTAATGTCACGCCCCGACACATGCCACCCTTGACCTGAACCCTATCCAAGGAGTAAACGGCATGCGATGCAACTAAGTAGAGTTGGAGTTACAGAAGACTTAACCCATCCTTGGGTGAATGCACAATAGAGTAAGAGTACAAGCCCTTTGTACAAAAGCAAATAGAGCAAAATAAATGACTACTAATTAATATCTTAATCAACACATACCCACATCAACTAGCCATAATATAAAACAAGCCAACAATAGCTAAACAAGTCTAGGCCAACAATGACTAAACGTAGTATGAAGTAAAGTCAATTGGATAAGTTCAACATGTTATAAATAAAACTAACATTACCCTATGCAACCATAACCCCTCTCAAAGTACGTAGCTGTCCATGTGCTCAACGTAGAGCCCATCCGAAGTACTTGCATGACATGACATGTAGCCCCAAAACAAAACTATAAAACAAAGAGGGGTGAGCTTAGTTCAGCAAGGGTTTTAACATAAAAATTAAACTCATAATGATATCATGGGCATTATCAACTTATCATTCATCACATATTCATTCACCAAACCCATTCATCATGGGACAAATCACATATATTCATGCCACCTATGCATCATGTTCTAATTCACATTTCATAAACTCATACTCATGCTACATGTACATCATGTAACGCATTCCATATACATATAATCATGCCACCTGCTTATCATAATGCATCCCACATTCATAAGCACACAACCATGCCACCTGTGCATCATGGGTTCATCTATAACTCATAAAACATATACAAATCACATGTAATCATATGAATCTCATTATAGCAATCTTATCCTGCATGAATCAATTCTCAACATTCATATCATGCATAAATCATATCTCAATACAAACATTCACCTTGTAAAATCTGTATCAACCACACACCATCCTTCATATCCATGCAAATGCATTCTATAATCACATGTGTAACATAAACAACATTGTTCCTACACATCCTGTATCAATGAGCATTATCTTCCATACACATACAATAATCATTGGTGAATGTCTCACAATTGAGAAAATCAATCAATGCTTGCCCAAGACAATCCCTTGTTGGGAAGGTACGAATTTCAAGAAGGAAAACTAGAACAGTTTGGGTAGGTTTCCTAACTGGGAAGGTACCCCATGCTCTCATAGGACAATCTTTAGAAATGTAGGTCCAAATTACAAGAAGGACAACTAGAGCAGCCTGCTCGCTTAGGGCAAACCTTGCGAGGAAGGTTTGAATTCCTAAAAAGGAAAACTTGAGTAGCGTGGTAAGCCGGTGCACTCGGACATACAATCTTGGATTCTCAAAGCCTAAATAACTTATCAAATTAATTCACATAGCAAATCAACTCATCTCAACCTGGGGAGGCACCACATTTTTGAAGGAACGCGAAATGAAACCATGTCCTTTCTGATGCAAAATAGAGTCGATAAGCCTCCGAATGATTAATTTGACATTAACATCCAATTGCATCCAATCGATCAATCATGACTAATCACGATTAACCTTGGTTATAAATCATTTTAATGATGCATGTAATATGGTACATAAGTTAGCAAATGATAAATGAGTTAAAGTATAAGTAAACATACTCTAATCAGTCTACATGTGCATGAAACATGGTCCATTCATATCAAATTAAATAATAAATGTCTATGCAAGAGTGTACATAAGTTGTAGTGTTCAAACCTAAGCTAAGTCATATGAAACATGAATCGCCTAAAATTAATGTGAAATGTACAAGCAAAAATAAATTATCAAGATTAAGACCTTCTAGAATCATAGAGTAATTGTGAACAAATAATCAAATATGGATTTAAAACAAGTAGAATATCATACTAAAGCTAAGCAAGCATAATCATATTCATGCTTGAGCTAAATCATAATTCAAATATAATTCTCATGAATTTACAGTAGCATTTATAAATAATGATAACTCATCATCATCTAAAAAATTAAGTTTATGAGAAGAGAACATGAATTAACAAAAAATACACAAAAATGGCCAAAAATTAAAAACTACCATTTGGCTATTCGAATGCCCTGTCGGGCTATTCGAATGCTTGGCCATTCAAATGGCCAGACAACCTATTCCAAAGGCTGACCGTTCGATTGGCCAGAATAGTTCACTTTTCTTGGTTTGTCTTCAACCTTCTAAAATTTAAACCGAAAATATTCTAAAATTTTATATAAATTCAAAAATCACCATAGAACATCATATAATCAGAATTTAACCTTAAAACATGATAGATCTAATCATTTTTATACTTAATCTTAAGAAAATAACCATAAATAATATATTTTTAATAAATAATCATTAAACCTCACAATGAAGCAAGAGCCCATATAAATCCAAAAGCATGCATTCTAATGGATAAAACCACACAAGATAAAACTCCCTTACCTCTATGAAGCCTTTGGATCCACAAAAAAGTTTCAATCCTTAAGAAATCCTACCCAAAACTTAAGGTTTTTATTAAAACTTAATTAAAATTAGTAGTAGGCTCAAATCAACTTGAAAATTGGTAGATCAAGGATATCCTTTGGATAAAAATGAAAATCACCCATTTAGGATTTTAAATTTAAAATAAGAATTTTAATAACAGAAATCAAGAATCAAGAGGGGGAAATGAATATAAGAATGATCAAGGCAAAAATTGAAAGATTAGGGGTGATTAGGGCAAGAAAATACACCTTAATTCAATTTTCTTCTTTGGAAAATGAGGGTAGAGAACATCCCTTCTCCTAACATAGCTCTTCTCCATTTGGAAAATGGGCTAGGGTTTCTTCAAATAGTAAGGGTTTTAGGCTGGGTTTACAAATTGTTGGGATGTAAAATAGGTCAAAATGCCTTAAGTGGCTAATTAGGGTTATTTTTAGTCCAAAAATGAATCTAATCTCACCCAAACCAATTGAAATAAAATAATATAAGGATAGGGGGTCAAATGGGTTGCATGCTGTCCAACATAGACGTGGGGCCCACAGAGGGGTCTGCACACTTAATTAAGGAAAAATTAGGATAAATTGCCATACAATCTGTAAAAATTGGATAAATTAAGTTTGATACTAATATTTATAAAAATAAAATTAAAATTTATTAGAGTCATAATTACTTAGCCTTAACCCCAAAATTAAGTCAAACCGGCAAACAAGCAAAACCACACAAATTCACATAATTAAAAAAAAATAAATTGAATTAAATTAGAGATCTTATACTTAAGCCCATACCCATGAATAAGATATCACAAGTTAAGCCCATCTAGGTGGGTTCAAGTAGGTGTGGGAGTCATAGCCCATGTAGGAAAGGGACTCTTGTTGTTTTGTATCTGAAAGTGAAAAACACAAACTAAGAAAGATAAATTACCTCTAACTCACAATTAAGTTACAAGATAAATCTACCCCTTTAAAATAAAACCTAAAATAAGATTTTGCTTAAGCTAGTGCACCAAATTCCTCTGTGTTCTAACAAAATCAAGCAAATCAATCAAACCAATCAACACACAAATCTTTTAAGTAGAAATTCTTCAAAGGAAAAACCACGGGACACTCTACCTAATCAACTATGCACTATGTAAACTTAGATTATAGAGTTACTGGTTTATAAAGATAAAAGACTCATTTCTTTACTAGACTGGCACTTCACACCACTCTAAACTCTGAATCAACCAGTCCTTAGTTGTTTACTTACATTAGCATGATCTTCATGCCTGATTGTGCTTCTGACAGATTCAAATATTCATGTTTACTATATTTAGCATGGATATCCTTTCCTTTTGATCTTCTTAGCAACATTATGTGGAAAATACCTTCTTATATTATGGTAGACAAAGTCATGAGCAAGAAAGCTAATTCTCTCTCAAAACCATTAGAAAAGCTTCACAAATTTTCTTTAAGTTTTTCAAGACTTTCTCTCTTCTCTTCTCATGTTAATATAGAGCCCCGAAATCCCAAGGAAATTTTAGTTAAACTAGGAACCTGAATCAAACTGGAATGGTCTAATTTTGGTAACTGTGGATTGAAGCGATCGACAGTATTATAGGGTGAGCGATCATTTCCTTTTTCCATTCAACACAAACTCCGAATCGATCATTCTATCAACTGACATATCAACTTTTCTACCGGTTAACATTCTAAAAATAATCCATTATTCGGTCAATCTGTCCACCAGGAAATCATTCGATTATGAAATTGGAAAACCTTGCAAATGACATTTAAGGGTGATCAATATGTTACTACTAAGTGATTGATTGCTTTTGAATAAAATTTCAATTTTCATTAAAAATGTATCCAACACTCAACTACACTATCAAATAAAGTTCCCTTCACCCCAACGTTAATGTGACTCAAAATTACACACATACGACATTATTTTGATCACTGAAATATGCCAATTTAACAACATATTTCCTTACAATCTTCCCTTTTGGCTATTTCATGACAAAACATGACACTTTTTAATCTAAAAAAGAAAATTATAACTTTATAGTGCATAATAAGATTCAGACAGATTGTTCAACTTGACAATGACTCTTCCCCTTAATCTATGACACACAGATCTTAATGTGGTGTGGTCTTCAACATGCAATTAATCTACACATCACCAAACAAGAACAAAGACATCTAATACTATCCATGAAACAAGTAAATATAGAATTTGAATGTTCAAGTCAGGCATAAGATTAATCAAGTCAACCAATCAATGTCTCTTTTTTTAAAAAGTAAAACACAAGCCTTTCTTTTCTAGCACTTCATTAGCTATCTCTTCCCTCAAGCATGTTAATGTTCCCCCTAAGGATGCTATTGCACTTTCTCCCCCTTTTTGTCATGAATAGACAAAGGGAAAGTTAAGGAAGGAAGAAAGAAAATGAAAGAGAAAACTTTCAAACATTGGAAACCACATTTAAAAATCAAAATTAAGGAAAGCCAAAACTTTTATGAAAACAAATTGTGTTAAATTAAATAGCATTATCATAAATAAACACACTATCCAAGATTCATTTTGAAACAATTTGTGTACCTCACATTAAACATATAATAATCTCATTTGCCAGTTGACTAGAAAATCATAATTTCAAACATCAAAACTCATAGTTGTAAGATATGTCAAGGTATTTTGCATCAAACAAAAAATTATACTATGATCACTCAAAAACAACATCAGGCTATCAATGGATAATATGGTAAAAAATAACTTAGCTACTTGACAAATTAGTCTATTGAGAAACTTGGCCTATGCTTGCACACTGTATGATAATTGATTTACTTAGAATCAGAATGATCAACAAGTATCATACAATATTTCTTTTTCATTTGCAATTGCCCATCTAGCTATTTCAATGATTGGTTTTTTATGTATTTTTAAATTTCCTATCATTTGCTTTTTATTAGTTCTCCTAACTTTGCACTTTTCATATTTTTCAATTCAATGCCTTTTCCTATATAGGGGATGACAACTTTCACACTAACAACAGACAACTCATGTAGGCAAACCTTTTCATCATCTTTATAAGAACTATATTTTTGCAAATGTTTACATAAGATATTCAAGTAAAAACATACGCATCAAATCTCATGCAGTTTGCAAAGGAATCCAAACTTCTCAACTACCTTATAATATCTCATAGTATTAGAGTATAGAAGTAAATCCACAATATTATACCTCTAACTTGGTAGTAGGTTTTGGTTTCTCAAAGTGAATATTAAGACAATATTCATATCAATATTACATATAGTACTAACATGAATTTTAAAGCTTTACTCAAATGATTGAAATAATTAATCCATTGGATTTAAGATTTTTAGCACTATTCATAACATCTATGACTTACAATGTGAAAAAGTTTACTAGTCAAATGTGTTGTTTTTCATGTTCATGCTATTTATTTGAAAACACAAAGACTAAAAGAAATCAAAACAACTAAAACCCTATAAACAACAAAGACTATGTTTGTGTCCCAAAAAGATTTTCAACAAAAACAATGGACAACGGTTTTCTATGAAGCTATTCATGGCAAGAAATCCCAATGTTTTTTCGAAGGTTAATGAACATGTTGAAATCCAAGGGTTTATTGATCAATTTAGCTAATTGAAACTTTTATAAAATATGTTCTCAGTTCATAGTTTTATTCTCAATGAAATCTCAAATAAAATGATGTTGAATATCAATGTGCTTAGTACAAGAATGTTGGACAAGATTTCATAAAAAATTAATGAAACTTAAATTGTCACAATACAAAGTTGTAATGCCTTGGTAGATTCTATAATCTATTAACATTTGTTTCATCTACATTAATTGTATACATCCACTTGCAGCTATTATATACTCAGCTTATGTAGTAGATAATGAAAGACAATTCTACTTTTACTATGCTATGACAGAAGATAAATTCCTACATAAAAACACCTCTTGAAGTGCTTTTCTTACCTTCTACACTCCTTGCTCAATGAGCATTGAAGTACCTTACTAATTCAAAAGTAGTTTCAAAGGGGTAACACAATCCATATCATGTAGAGCTAGTAGCATATTTGATAATTCTTTTCAAAGAAATTATATGAGACTTTTTAGGATTAGCTTGATATCTAGCACATACTCTTATACTAATGGATATGTCTGGGCAACTAGTAGTTATGTACAAGAGACTATCTATTATGCATGTGTACATGGTTTTGTCAACAGACTTACTTGAGGTATCTTTGCCTAACTTCACTGAAGGAGACATAAGAGTCTTAACATGTTTGGCATCGTGAAGTCCAAATTTTTTCACTAAATCTTTTGCAAACTTTGATTATGAAATGAAGATTCCCGATTATGTTTGTGATGCCTGCAAACCAAGAAAGTAAGTTAGTAAACCTTCCATACTCATTTCAAGTTTAGTACCCATCTCTTTTGCAAAAGCTTTGACTAGCTTGTCATTATTGGAGCCAAAAATGATCTCATCAACATATATTTGTTCCATCACGACATGCTTTCCAAACTTCTTGATGAAGAGTGTCTTGTCTACCGCATTTCTTATATAACACTGTGTCAACTTGTCATATCATGCTTTTGGAGCTTGTTTCAACCCATACAAAGCTTTCTTTAATTTATACACATAATTTAGATGGTTAGAGCCCACAATTTTTTTTATTGTTCTATATAAATTTCTTATTTTAATTTCCCATTCAAGAAGGCACTCTTGACATACATATGATACACCTTGAACTTTAAATGACAAGCTATTGCAAGTAGTAATCTAATAAACTCAAGTATTGCTATGGGAGGAAATGTCTCATCAAAAGCTATGCCTTCAATTTGTATGTATCCTTTAAGCAAACAATCAGGCTCTATTTATGAAAAATTTCCTTCTTGATCAGTCTTGTTTTTGTAAATCCACTTGGTACCTATCACATTACCTTCTTTAGGTCTTAGGACAAGAAACCATACATCATTCCATTTGAATTGATCCAATTTCTCTTGCATGGCATTGATCCAGTTCTCTCCCTAAAGTGCTTCATCAATATTCTTTGGCTATGCGAGAGACAAGCAAAGTTCACTTGTTCGTCAAGTTGGTGTCTAGTCCTCACACTTTCATTGATGTCCCCAATCATATTTGACATAGGATGATCTTTTTGAACCCAGTTAGGTATTTGACCTTGTTTAGCCTATAGTTCTTGTTCTTCATCAACATTTAGAGTATTATCATGTGCTTTAGGGTCATGAATATAATCATTTTTATTCTCTTCCACCTAAACCTCTTATCCAAGAGTTGCAATAATAAAAACATTAGGTGCATCATAAACATCACAATAATCACCACCTTCTTTTTACCTTTCTCATTGTTTGACTGTTGACTCTCAAAAATTTGTGTATCATTAACAATAACATTAGAAGATTCTGTCACAGTTTGAGTTATTTTGTTATATACCTGATATGCTCTACTTATCAAATAATATCTATGGAAAATCCCATCATCACTCTTGTTATCAAATTTTCCTAAAGCTTCTCTATCTCTCAAGATGTGACAAGTACTCCCAAAGAATTTGAAGTATTTGACACTGGGTTTCTTTTCCCTCTGTAATTTATAAGGAGTTTGAATTATACCAGGCCTTAAGTAGACTATATTAAGGGTGTAACTGTGTAAGTGGCAATACTCATAACTTTTGCCCAAAGTGTTTTGACGAGGTTCTTCTCATTAAGCATCACTCTAGCCAATTCATGTATGATCCTATTCTTCCTCTAAGCCCCTCCATTTTGCTGTGGGGTTTTCTAGGAACAGAGAACTCATGGTGAATTCTTATCACAAAATTCCTTGAATCTATAATCAGAGAATTCACATCCTCTGTCACTTCTAATGGTTTTAATTGTCAACCCACTTAGGTTTTGAATAGTAAGGGAAATACTTTCAAATGCTTCAAAAATATTTGACTTTTCTTTAAAAAAACTGACCGATATAAATCTTGATAATTCTTCCACCACCACCAAGATGTATGTAAGATCTCTAACTTTAACCCAGTTTAATTTTTATTTAATTATGTGATATCATGTGGTTTTTCTTAAAATTGTCGGTTTGACTTGATTGCGGGGTTAAGGGTTAGTAATTATAGTTTTAACAAGGTTTAATTTTAATTTTATAAGTTTTAATATCAAAATTGATTTATCTAATTTTTGTGGATTTTATGGGATTTTATTATAATTTTTCCTAAATTAAGGGTGTAGACCTCACCGTGGGCCTCACATCCACGATTAGACAACATGTGACCCACATGACCCTAAACTTTTATTATTTCATTATATTGAGTTTTGGAATGATTAAACTCATTTTTTGCCTCAAAATAACCCTAATTAGCTATTTAGGGTGTTTTTACCCTATTTTACAGCCCAAAAGTTTATTTATACAACCCTAAACACTTACTATTTAAAGAAAATACTAGCCCATTGCCCAAATGGAGAAGTGCTATACTAAGAGACAAGGAGGTGCTCTACCCCTATTTTCCAAAGAAGAAAATCCGATTTAGGTGAGTTTTTAGCCCTAATCACCCATAATCTTTTGATTTTACTCTTAAGCCTTCTTATCTTCATTTTCCCAAATGGATTCTTGATTTCTACCATTAAAAATCTTGTTTTTAATTTTTATTTCAAACCTTAAATGGATAATTTTTGTTTTTAACCAAAGAAAATCATAGATCCACCTATTTTCAAGTTGATTTAAGCTTATTAGTTGATTTTAATTAAGTATTAACTAAAACCCTAATTTTAGGTAGGATTTCATGAAGAGAGAAGCTTCTTCCTTGATTCAATTACTTCATAGAGGTAAGGGGATTTCATATTGTGTGGTTTTATACATTGGATTTCATGTTTGAAGGTTTAAGTGGGTTTTGCTTCATTTAGTGCTTTAATGGTGATTTATTAAAAATATGTTATTTATGACTATCGTCTTGTGATTATGCATGAAAATTATTAGATCTATCATGCCTTGGGGTTATTTTTTGGCATTATGAAGTTCTATGGTGATTTTAGAATTTATCTCAAAATTTTGGATGTTTTTGGTTTGAATTTCAGAAGGTGAAGACGAACTAGGAAATGAGCAAAAAGTGAACTGTTAAGGGTGTTCGAACAACCCAACATGCGATCAAACAGCCAACCATTCCAACGACCTGTCTGGCCGATCGAATGGCATTGCATTTGAATGGCCCGACAGGGCATTCGAATGGCCAAATGATAGTTTTTGTGATTTTAACCATTTTGCATATTTTTGTCATTTCTTGTTCTCTTCTCATAAACCGAATTCCTTATGAGTAAAATGAGTTATTATTACCTATAAATGCTGCTATGATTGCATGAAGACAACTTGGAACTTTTGATGTAGCTCAAGCATGATGTAGGCTATATTTGTTTGATTTTAGCATGATATTCTAGTCGTCTTAAGTTGATGTTTGATGACTACTTCATGATTCTAGTAGGTTTAACCATGATGATGTATATATATGCTTGCATATGTTATATTAATTTTAGGTTAATCATGTTCTAGCTTAAGTATAGTGATGTTTATACTTGTCTAAGTCTAGCATGATATAATACTTGTTCTTGAACTCATATTTCGATGTTTTCACATGCTTGTTCCATGATTTTAGTAGGGTAGGACTATGACAAAATTATGGATGCTTGCATATACAACCTTGATTGTAGATTGTTCATGTTTCACTTGTCTTAACTTAGACTTAAACACTACCACTTATGTATACACTTTTGTAGATGTTTATGATTTTATTTGAGACAAATGGACCATGTTTCATGCACATGTGGACTTATTTGAGCATGTTTACTTGTACTTTGACTCATGTAACATTTGCTCACGTATGTATCTTGTTTTATGCATCATGAAATTGATTTATAAACAAGATTAACCTTGATTAACCGTGTTTGATTGATTGGATGTTATTGGTTGTCGGATTAATCAATCACAAGCTTATTGAATCAATTTTACATCCAAAAGGATGAGGTTTTACGTCCCTTTGAGGACGGGTTTCCTCCCCGAGTGAGAAGAGCGGAATGTTATATGAGTTATTCGATAAGTTTATCTCGACCTTGAGAGTTGAGCTAGTTTGTCCGTGTTCACTATTTTACTAGGGGGTATCTTCCTAGCTAGGGAACTTACCCAATCTCATTAGGGCTTCATCTTTAGGATTGCCCAGGGGGAGTAGGTTTTCTTAGGCTATGGCTAGGGTGAGCAGAAGTCCACCTAGGCTTCGGCCAGGGTGAGCGGGATAGTTATTTTTCTCAATTGTGAGACACACACCATTTATTGTTGCATGTATATGGGAGATAATGCTCATTGACATAGGTTGTGTAGGAACAATGGAGCTTATGTTACACATGTGATTATGATATGATTTGCATAGATATGTAGGATGTTGTGTGGTTGATACACTTGATGTTATAGGGTGAATGTTTTATTGAGAAATGGGTATGCATGATATGTTTATGTTGAGAAATGATTCATGCATGATGATGAATTTCACATGTTTACACATAAGGTATATATGTGTTATGAACTATATTTGAACTCATGATGCATAGGTGGTATGATATGTGTTTCTAGAATGTGGGTTATAACATGATATGGAAGTGACATGAATATGCTATATATAACATGATATATAAGTGGCATGGCTATGTAATGATGAGATATGCTATATATAGCATGATATGTAAGTGACATGAGTATGCATTGATGAAATATGTTATATATAGCATGGTATGTAGGTAGCATGACTATGTGTCGATGAGATATATTATGGATAGCATGACATGCATGTGACATAAGTAGATGCTTATGGATTGGAAATTATGACATGAATGCATAGGTTTATGTGTATTCTTCACGATGAATGGGCTTTGTGGTTGTTTATGTGATGAGTATTATGATGATTATGCCCATGCTATCATTATGAATTTACTTTCCATATTAACACCCTTGCTGAGCTTTGACTCATCCCTCTTTATTTGTGTTTTATTTTGGGGCTGCATGTTTTGTCATGTAGGTTGCTTGGACGGGCTCTTTGTGGAACATGGGGATGGTGTTGACCATTTAGGGGGCGAGTTTTATAAAGATGTCTTGATTATGTTAGTTGATTACATGTCATGTTGAGATTAAACTTATTTTTTGCCATGTGAGGATTGTTTATGACTAAGGTTGTGGGTATGTGTGGACTAGTGTTTTTAATTAGTAGTCATTTTCTTACTTATTTTTCTTTTGTACAAAGTATACATGTGCAACTCTATAGTGTTCTACCCAAGGATAATTTAAGTCTTTTGCAATCCAATGATACTTTGCCACGCCGTTTGTTGCTTCCTCCTTGGACTGGGTTCGGCTTGGGGGTGGCATGTGCTAGGGCGTGACAATGTACTTCTTTTCCACCTAAGCTAGTGGTCTACATAGGTCCCATAAGGGCCACATAAAGCAACTCTAAGGGTTGTTTAATCCTAAGTCCTAACATGTTTTAACTTCTTGTGATGAGATTTGACTTGTTTACCCTTTTGAAAAGCACCACATACCAAAATTTTAGGGGTTTTCAACACAAGGGCACTTCTAATGACTCCATTTTTTGTTATCTTGGTCAATTCTCTAAAATTGACATATCCCAATCTTTGATGCTACAAAAATTTATTATCAAATAAGACAAGTTAGCAAAATAGATAGGATCAAGATAATAACAGTTATCATGAGCTCTAATGCATTTAACACGTCATTCTAGATGTATCCATGATAGAACAATATTTCTTTGTGAATATAATAACAAATAAAGAATTACAAATATGTCTAGAACTAAACAAATTTTCTTGCAATCCACTCACATACAAAGCATTGTCAAAATCAAGCAAATCAGAGACTCTTAGAGTACCTATCCCATCAACCTTAAATAGCTCCCATCACCAAAGTTAACTCTCCCTTCATGTCTCTCTACCAAGTGTGTGAACCTAGTTTTGTCATTCATTAGTCATGTGCTTTGAGCACCCACTATCTAGGTACCATATGTTAGAGTGTTGAGTTTTTATGATTGTGTATAACATTGCATTATAGATCCTCTTTCTTAACTGAAACAATTTTAGTTTTTACAAATTCATGAAGAACCTTTGAGTTTTTTACATTGTCATTTGATGCACATGGTTTTTATATAATTTATATGCCCATTTATCTTATTTTCTAGTATATAATAAGGAGAATTTAGGGTTAATTAGAGTTTATGTGTGTTAAGATAGATATTAGTAGTGTGATTTAACTATTAATTAATTTGGGCAATGTTAATTATTTAGGCGTTCATTTGAATAAGGTTGTTATTCTATTTATGTCTTACACGTAAAAAAATTGACTACTTATGTGTTTTAGGTAAGGGATGCTTCTCAAGACACTTGGATGATATTCAAAAAAATTCACAACACTCTTGACATACTTACAAGTGATTTGGACAACTTTTCAGAGATATGTGCACGCTGAAAATATATATGGACCTGAACGAAAGAGCTCAATGAACAAAGAATAAACTGAAAAAGATTATGGACCGAGTGAACAAAAGTCATCTTTCTAAACATGAATTTGGACATTTAATTGGACAAAATTGTCCAAATTGTAGAAACATGAAGCAGTTAGAAAAATTGATAAAATTGATGCCCAATTTGGTTTCAATCACATAAATTAACTTGGGTTTTTTGTTCTTAACTAAAAAATGAAGAAGTTGGTTGTGCTAAAATTTGGTTCTTGATTTATCGGGTGATGGACTTTTGAGTTCACAGTCATGGTTGAGTTTGGGTCTGCCATTAATGCATTCTATCATAGTTCTATGGCTTAAATATTGTAAAAGTAATGCAAGGTGAGATTATTGGTGATTGAGATTATGCTGAATGAAACCCTAGACAAGTGCTTGGTTCATTCAAAGACACAACAGATGTGAATGAGAGTCAATTAGCTGTTCAAAGTGAGAAACAAAAAGAAAGAAAAAAATGCATAGAGTCTAGTTCGTAAAGGACTGACAAAGCCTAGAAATGAAGGAAAGTCCAATAGAGAAGTGGAGTCCAGAGTTAATAAGAGGGGATTCTGAAACCTTAGTCAATTTAAATTTAATATTTTTAACACTTTTAATTGCTTTCTTAGTTTCATTAAATTTCGGCTTTTACCTTTTACCTTTTACCTTTTTCTTGACTTTTTTTCCTTTTGTGATTTAGTTAACTTTAGTAATTTAAGTTTATGTTTGTTTATTATTTACTTTAATTCTTCTTTGTTACATTAGTTATTATTTTTATAAGTTATTAACTTGATTAGGGTTTACTTGATTTACATTAAAATTATTTTTTCCAATTTCATGTCTATGAGGGATCGATCTCACTTTGCTAATTATACTTCGATACAATTCGTGCGCTTGCAAGTAAACAATGAAGATTTAACAAGATCATTCATCTTAAGAAGTTTTGCAATCGTCTTTTGTTCCTTCTTATGATGAACATTATGCAGCATTAATCTATGGGGAGATCTTAGTGACTTTTGAGTGTGAGCCCTATGCCCTATGTTTTGAACCTTTGCCTAAGCCCTATGTCCTATGTTTTGAAGCCATCCAAGATATTTGTTTAAGCAAATCAATTTGAATATTATTTCTCACAACTGGTATATTCTTCACTAATTGAGTTCCTACTAAAGGCTTAGAATTAGAACTAACACCATTCTCATTTAACATACTAGCTATGACAAATTTAGTGCAACCTAGGGAATTTGAGTTTTTATAATTAATAAATCTTAACTTACTATTGCCATTCCCAAATTGATCAAAGAGAGAATTTTATCTAATTTTCTTTGCCTGTTACAAATTCTATCAACTTAACATTAGAAACCTTCAATTCTTCTTCTAATTTCTCAATTTTCAAGAGAAACTCATTGTTCTTATCGTCACACAAGGATTTAGCATGCAAATTTCAGATTTCTCATGTTGCATGGTACAAAATTTAGTTCTAAGCAACTCAAATTCATCAAAAACATGATTATTCCTATCCTAACCACAACTAAATTTGAAACAAAAAGAGACAACTAAGCATGCTTTTGAATTCCAAAGCAACTAAGAAAAAAAATCAAATCATAGACAAACCAATCTCAACTACCACTTATTGGTGTGTATCTAGGAGGGAAAAACAGAAATTGAGAAAGATAAATTGCCTCTAACTTGCAATTAAATTACAAGATATATCCCCCCTTTAAACAAAATCTAAAATCATATTTTGCTTAAGCTAATGTGCCAAATTCCTATGTCTTGACAAAATCAATCTAATCAATCAAACCAAGCTACATACAATTTTTTTATGTGGAAACCCATCAAGGGAAAAAGCATGCGACATTTCGGCAAAATAACTATACACTATGTAAACTTAGATTACATAGTTTCTAGTTTACAAAGACAAAACTCACCTTTTTCTTTACTTTACTAACACTTCACATGACTCTAAACTCTAATCATTAACTCCTTAGATGTTTACTTGAAGTAGCTTGATCTTCACACCTCGTGCTTTTGACAGATCTAGATCTTCATGTCTACTCCCTTTAGCATGAATCTCCTTTCCTCTTGATCTTCTCAGCAACTTCCTTCAACAAACACCTTATCTCTACAAGTGTTTTTGTGCTCTCAACTCATTGCTAATCACTCTTTTTTATTATGGTAGACAAAATCATGAGCAAGAAGGCTAATTCTATCTCAAAACCATTAGAGAAGCTTCACCATTTTTCTTTAAGTTTTTCAAGCCTTCCTCTCTTCTCTTCTCACGTTCTAAACCCCTTATATAGAGCCCCCAAGTCCCATAAGGAAGTTTAGTTCAACTAGGAATCTAAATCAAACTGGAATGGTCTAATTTAAGTAATTATACGTTGAAGTGATCAATTATTTCATAGGGTAATTGTAACGCCCCGATCCGGGCCAGGGTCCAGAAAATCTTTAATAAAAATTTTTCTTCCTTAAGCTAGGAATCATCATCTGTGTGTGAGAGGTACAACATTCATCTACGTACTACGGAGCTTCAAAGCTTCCCCGTATGTAGACTTAGGTTGTAACGATCATTTACACACGATAAAGATTCGTAATTCGTCGCGTGTAAATTCGAATAAAACTTATTTTTATAATTAATTTGGATCGGGCCAATGTTGCCTTACTATTGGTTGCCTACGTATGTATTGGATATTATTCCAATATGATCGGATCTAAATGTAGTTTTGCCTAATGACTATTACATACATCAAGTAGCACAAAATCATATATGTTAAAATATATATATACTGATATCCAATCAAAATCATATTTAAATTTGTAATCTATCAGAGTCAAGCAGAACTTAATAAATCAACGAAATTGCACATCTCGCAGACTGGGATCAAACACATTCACACGTCTTGCTCTATCACTAAGCTGAGATGGAACAACACACACCACACGTCTCGCTCTATCCTAGAGCAAGACGGGATATAACAAGTCACATCAAAGCCTAGTAGATTAGAACACAAAAGATCAAAGCATGGCATGACACTTCAGATCATATTAGATAAAGCATAACAAAGTAATTTAAATCAGAACATATTAAATCATAATAATTCATACATCTTAATTAGTACATTATTATCTCTAATTCAGATGTGTAAACGTATAAATAATTTAACATCCTAAGTTAACTACTTAGGATGTATACATACTCTTGTACTAAAGATCAGGTATACTTACCTATAGAAGACATCGGAAGCAGTAGCGTTTAGTGCTGTTCATTTCTTCAGAGCGTCCTCCTTTCAGATGTGGATATGGTGGGTAGAATCTCCTTTGAAGTAGGTGGACTTAGCATTCCGCAGCTTGGAGACGTTCCTTACTTTCCGTACTTAGTGCTGATGGATAGGACACCTTCTTTTCGAAGACATCTTTCTCCTTTTGTGCTTGTGAAGTATGGACGGAGTCTCCCTTTAGCTCGATGATGATTCTCTTACTAGGTGGTGGAGGACAAGGCCTCCCCAACTCTAGATTGATTCTCTCTTTGTGACCTAGAAACTGAGGATAAAACCTCGTCTTATTTGTGGCCCACTTTTCTTTCTTTGATGCTCAAGGATGATGGGTAGGGCCTCTCCTTATATAAGTGGCATTTCCTCCTCATATGGTCGCTAACCCATAGAACGAACCCCTCCATTGCATAGAACACACTCAATTTAGTCAAGAATGCCTCTTGAGCAGACAAAATCGGAGTTAATATGGTCAGAAAAGGAGAAGAAGTTTGTCAGTGCTCGAGGACAACGGGCAGGACCTCTCCTTCTCTTGGGGTGTTTCTTCCTTATACAGTTTCCAACTCGAAGAAAGGATCGCTCCAATATGTAGAGCATGCTCGATTTACTTAAGAACGCCTATTTAACGGCCTTAATCGGACTCAAAATGCTCAGAAATGGAGGAAACGAGGTTCTAACTGAAAAAACGGGAGAAAAGGGATATATATAGCCCTCGGCGTGTCGAAACTGCACGCTGCTGGTTTCAGTTGGTGTCGCCCACCAAAACAGATGGCGCACCCATGGTGCCTGTTGAAAGGTGGCATGCATGCGTGGCATGACGAGCTCGCGTAATGCATGCGGCGACAACGTGTCATGGCCGCACATTACGCTCACCGCGGTCGCATGTACTATGCGCAGTTCCATCGCACGCAACGGGGTGTTATAGTAATCAATCGTTTCTGTATTCTGTTCAATGCAAACTCTCAATTGATTGATCATTCTATCAACCAATAGATCAACTTTTCTCTTGGTTAACAATATAAAAAACATATCCATTACCTGATCCATCTATCCACCAAGAGATCAGTTGGTTATGAAACTGGATGAACAACATTCAAGGCTGATCGATCTGTTACTTAGGCTGATCCGATCTTCTGTATGAGAATACGTATACATCCTAAGTAGTTAACTTAGGGTGTTAAATTAATTGTACGCTTACACATCTTAATTAGTGATAATAATGTACTAATTAAGATGTATGAATCATTATGATGATCTAATTTGATTTACTTTTTTATGCTTTATTTGACATGACCTGAAGTGTCATGCCATGCTTTGATCTTTTATGTTCTAATCTGCTATGCTTTGATGTGACTTGTTACGTTTCATCTCGCTCTGGGGTAGAGCAAGACATGTGGTGTGCGTTGTTCTGTCTCGGCTCAGTGATAGAGTGAGACGTGTGAATGTGTTTGATCCTGCTTTGTAGTAGAGCGAGATGTGCGATTTTGTTGATTTATTAATTTGCTTGACTCCGACAGATTACAAATTTTAGTATGATTTTGATTAGATATTAGTATACACGTATTTTAATGTATATAATTTTGTGATGCCTGATGTATGTAGTAGCCGTTAGGCAGAACTATGTTCGGATCCGATCATATTAGAATAATATCCGATAGTACGTAGGCAACCAATGACAAGGCAACGTTGGCCTGATCCAAATTAATTATAATAATAAGTTTTATTCAGTTTTACACGCAACGAACTATGAAGCTTCGTTGTGTGTATGTGGTCTTTACAACCTGAGTCTACGTGTAAGGAAGCCTTGAAGCTTTGTAGTGCGTGGTTGAACGTTGTACCTCTCGCACATAGATGATGAATCTTGGCTTAAGGAAAGAAAAAAATTTATTAGAGATTTTCTGGGCCCCGATTCGGGTCGGGGCATTACAAATGGTATCAGATCATTGATTTTTCTGCGAGAGTATGATATTGTAATAAGTATTTTGATTTTAATTTTGAAACAATTGGAAATTTCTTTTTTGAATGCATTGTGATTGTTTTGAAATGAATTTTGATTTTAAATTTGAAATAAATTTATGTTCTAGATGGGTTATCATTAATTTGAAATAAATTCTGATTTTCAACTTTTGGTCTTGCCTGTGTGTTATCGAATTTAACACAAGCTCTAATTTTGAATCTTGGTTTTGCGCCCATATTTTTAATTTAATTTAATATGGACTTCTATTTTATGAACTTCAATTCTCATGTGTATTTAAAATTGACATCTATGTTTGCACGTGGTATCATATATTTGATACAAAGATCAATTTTATTAAATTTGATCTTAAGTAAAGGATTATTTGAATATGTCGGTATGAATAACTGTTAACAGATTTGTCTTGTAATTCTACTCTGCAGGTGTGATATTAAAATTGCATCTATTTAATATGAATCGAAAAATCATTAGAGATTTTTGTTCGACATGTGTTGCATGAGATTTGATGCAAACATCAATTTGATAATTTTTATTTTTTCAATTGAAAATTTATTATAGCTTAAGTCTGAATGTGTTGGATCATGTTTAATTTTTAAATTTGAATCAATTTAGAAATTGGATTTAATATGAACTTTGCTTTTGAACTTTTCATTTAGTTTATGTGACATCGAATTTTATACAAATTATGATTTTATGAATTCTAATTTTTAATCATAAGATATATGAAAATTCTTTTTTGAATAAGTTTATTTATATTTAATTTAGAATTCCATTTTGCATGTGTTACATTGAATTTAAGACAGGTTCTAATTTCTCCAAATTTCAATTTTCATCGAGAATGAATTGAAATTTAGTTTTGCACGTGTGGCTTTCGTTTTAACCTGAAACTCATACTTTATAATTTTATTTATTTTATTTTAGATTTGATTCAATTGAAAACTTTGTTTTGAATTCGTCATATGATTTTTTTTTAAATATTTTTATGTGACATCGATTTCAAAGGTGTTTTAAACTATGGTAGAATTACTAAGGAGTAACCACCAAACGTTCAATGTATGGGATATGAGACGCTAGTGGAAAACTCTATAGTTAATTCTACCTAAGTTTTGAAATAAGATTTGATTTTAAATTGTTCATTTTAGAAAATGTTTCTAATTAAGAAATTAAATTATTTTCAAAGGCGATGGAATTACTAAGGAGTAACCACCAAATGTTCTTGGTACTCTATAGTTAATTCTACCTAAGTATTGAAATAAAATGTGATTTCAAATTGCTCATTTTTTTTATGAAATCAAATTATTTTCAAAGATGATAGAATTATCACGAGGTAACCACCAAATGCTCAGCGTGTGGGATATGAGATGTTAGTGGAAAACTCTATGGTTAATTCTACCAGGGTGTTGAAATAAAATTTTGATTTCAAATTGTTTGTTTTAGAAAATATTTTTGATTTAGAAATAAATTTATTTTCAAAAGTGGTAGAACAACCTAAGAGTAACCACCAAACACCCAAAATGTAAGCAGTGAGGTGTTAGTGGATAACTCTGCAGTAAATTCTACCGATATATTGATACGAAGTTCAATTCGAAAATATGAGCATTTTGAGAGTTCTATTTAAAATCTATTTTAAAAAATAGTGGACCCAAAGAGAAATCACTAAACACCTATGATATGAAATATCAGGCATTAATGGATTACTCTAAGGTTGAATTTGCTGATGGATTTGATATGAAATTTAATTTCAAATCCTCTGTTATTTGAAAATGGATTTGAAATTTAGTAAATCTATCTCAATTGCCTATGGAATTGCTAAGAAGAAACCAACAAACACACGTGGTATTGGACATGAAATGTTAGTGGATAGCTTTAAAGTTGATTCCATTTGTGTATTGAAATGAATTTTGATTTCAAATTTGGTTTAATTAGAAATGTTTGTTCTGAATTTGATTTGATGATGAAGATTTTGATGATTTGGGTCTTCGAACTCTTTGGATAGTTATTTGGTATAAAGCCTAAAAGGTATCAATTTCGGTTACCTACTGAAATATATCACCGGTTCTGGCATGCACAGGTGTGGAGCATCATGAGAAAGCTCCTATCCTTCTGGCATTTGTGTCCCTATGAGTGCGGGGGTAAGCCGTTTGGTATTGCGGATTTAAATAAGGATACCCACTAAGAGAAACACTCGGTTTTGGCACGCACAAGTGTGGAGCATCATGGGAAAGCTCCTATCCTTCTAGCTTCCATAGCCCCATGAGTGCGGGAGTAAGCTGTTTGATATCATGAATTTAAATAAGGATACCCACCAAGATATATTTAATCGGTTCTAGTGTGTATGGGTGTGGAGCATCATGGGAAAACTCCTATCCTTTTGGCTTCCATGGCCCCATGAGTGCGGGGGTAAGCCGTTTGCCATTGTGGATTTAAATAAAGATACCCACCGAGATATTTATTCGGTTCTGGCACACACAGGTGTGGAGCATCATGGGAAAACTCCTATCCTTCTGTCTCCCGTGTCCCCATGAGTGCGGGAGTAAGCCGTTAGGTATCACGGTTCTCTGATTTAAGATTAATTTATCAAATTTTGAGATGAACGATATGATTATTTTTAATGACATATAATATTTCTAAATAATGATTTATTCGACTTTGATGAATGATTGGATTTTGTTTATGAATGTTTTATCAGATTTTGATGAACGATCGATTTATTGAATTATGAAAGAATGATATGTCTAATTTTAGATGGCATATCAGATTTCTAAATAAAGATTTATTTGACGTTGAATTAAGTATCAAATTTTGTATGATATGATTTATCATATTTTAAAATCATAATTGGATTTTATTTAAAATGTTTTATACGATCATGAGTCATCGGATTATGTTGTGATGGTTTATCCGATTTTAAATTATCATACTGTTGTTTGTGATTGTTGTCTGAGTAACGATTGGAATTTTGTATGTGGAAGACTGGTTTAGGCGAATTGCGAGGATGCAATTCGTTTAAGAGGGGAAGAATGTTACACCCCACTTTTCTAATTATGTTTAGCCTTCAGGGTTAGAGGTAATTAGATAACCTTTCAATGAGTCTTAGAGGGTTTCAAATGTCGAAACCTCTGTATTTGAGTAGAGCTCAAAGAAACTAGCATAACGAATCAAAGAACGGGCAAAACGGAAGTCAGGACCGGAATTTAAGACCCCGAGAAGCGATAAAAATAGGTGAGACCTACTTGAAAAGAGCACAATATACTGCTATAAGTAGGTTAATATGAAGGGCTCATTGATATGAGTCCAATGGTACCAAGAATGAGCGAATCCAAATTCGGGGTAGGAGGTTGCACACGTTTGAAGTATTGTTTAAAAAAAAAATGAGGCACGCACGACCGCAGCACACATAACGCACGGCCGTGACACGCAATCACCACGTGCGTTATGCACAAACATCGCATTTCATAAGCATGGCATGTAACTGTGGGTGCCGCCATTTTTGGCGGCGCCACGGGTTTTAATGGGCGGTGTCACAGTTTTGGCTCGGCTCGGGTCTATATAAATCCATTTTGGTTCATTTTTTAGTCAGATATTCTTCTCCTCCATTTTTGAGCGTTCTGAGTCTGATAAGGCCGTTCAAGAGGCGTTCTTAAGTAAATCAAGCATGCTCTATGCAATGGAGTAGTCCTTTCTTCGAGTTGGAGGCCATATAAGGAGGAAACACTCCAAGAGAAGGAGAGATCTTGCTCGTTGTCCTCAAGCACTAACAAACTTCTTTTTCTTTGTTTTTGAGAATCCTAGCTCCGATTTAGTATGTTCAAGAGCTATTCTTGACTAAATCGAGCATGCTCTATGCAATGGAGGGGTCATTTCTTCAAGTTGAAAACTATATGAGGAGGAAACACCCTGATATAAGGAGAGGCCCTACCTGTCATCCTTGAGCACCAGAGAAAGAAAAATGGGTCACGAATAAGACGAGGTTCTATCCACAATTTCTGGGTCACAATGAGAGAATCAATCCAGAGTTGGGGAGGCCCTGTCCTCCACTTCCTAGTTAGAGAGGCATCCCGAGCTAAAGAGCGACTTCGTCCATAGTTTACAAGCATAGAAGGAGAAAGACGTCTCCGAAAAGAGGGTGTCCTATCCGTAAGCACCGAGTACAGAAAGTAAGGAACATTTCCAAGCTACGTAATGCTACGTCCACCTACTTCGAAGGAGATTTTGCCCGCCATATCAGCATTTGAAAGGAGGACACTGCCGCTTCCGATGTCTTCTATAGGTAAGTAAACCTGATATTCTGTATGAGAATATGTATACATCCTAAGTATTTAACTTAGGGTGTTAAATTAATTGTACTCTTACACATCTTAATTAGTGATAATAATGTACTAATTAAGATGTATGAATCATTATGATGTTCTAATTTGAATTACTTTGTTAAGCTTTATCTGATATGACTGAAGTGTCATGCCATGCTTTGATCTTTTGTGTTCTAATCTACTACGCTTTGATGTGACTTGTTATGTTCCTTCTCGGTCTAGGGTAGAGCAAGATGTGTGGTGTGTGTTGTTTAGTCTCGACTTAGTGATAGAGCGAGACGTGTGAATGTGTTTGATCTAGCTCTGGGGTAGAGCGAGATGTGTGATTTCAATGATTTATTAATTTCCGCTTGACTCCGATAGATTACAAATTCCAGTATGATTTCTATTGGATATCAGTATATATGTATTTTAATATATATGATTTTGTGATGCCTGATGTATGTTGTAGCCCTTTAGTAGAACAATGTTCAGATCCGATTGTATTGGAATAATGTCCAATATGTACGTAGGCAACTAACGACAAGGCAGCATTGGCCCAATCCAAATTAATTATAATAATAAGTTTTATTATGTTTTACATGCGACAAACTATGATGCTTCATTGTGTGTATGTGGTCGTTACAGTTTGTGTCTATGTATAAGAAAGCCTTGAAGCTCTGTAGTGCGTGGATGAACATTGTATCTCTCGCATACAGATGATGATTCCTTTCTTAAGGAAAGAAAAATTTTTATTAGAGATTTTCTAGGCCCCAATTCGGGTCGGGGTGTTACATTTACCTATCAAACTATTGAATTGTTTCTGCTTCATCTTCAACATCTGATCTAATGTGACTTAAAATTACACACATATGACATTGTTTTGATTATGGAAATAAGTCAATAGGACAACATATGTTCTTAGAAGTCCAACTTATATAGGGCTTGAGAGTCCTAACCTATAAAAACCTCTTTTCTCTCCCACATCTTGGCCCAGCTGCCCCCTCTTCCTCTCCCACATCTTGGACCAACTGCCCTCTCCCTCTCCTTGCTAGCCGTGGCTCCTCTCTAGGGTTGAGCCACACCCTCCTCTTCTCTGTCCTATTGACAAGTGGTGATCTTATTCATATTGTCACATATAGAGGTACTCCCTCACTTGATAAAATTAATTATTAATATACATAAGGGTGTGTTTACAAGGGTGTTGTAAAGTCTCTGAGTTTAATATATGCCTAGAAGAGTATAGTGGATCACTAGATTTCCCCTACTTTGATTATCTATGAAGATAAAGACTACAAGTTCTAGCATTTTTCCACAAAATTTTATACGTAGCAGAATCAAACAAGTATTCTCTCAAAACTCGCTCACGATGTATCAATCTATCAACCATCATCATTCAATCCACACATGAACACAACAATTTAATGAGGACACCCAATACAGGTAAAAAAAATTGTGGCAATTCCAAAGGAACCAAATCAATGCACTAGAAATGAAGACATTACATTGACACAAGCAAACCACTAACCTTGTTTAGACTCTAACATAAGCTCCTCTTGTTTAGATCATTGCTGCTTGCCATGAAGACTTCTCCTGCAAGCACTTGAAAATTTTTCTTTTTTCTTGTCTTCTTCTAGCCTCTCACTGAAACAAAGACATTACATTGACACAAACAAATCACCAACCTTGCTTAGATTGTAACACAAGCTCCTCTTGTTTAGATCGTTGTTGTTTGCCTTCAAGTCTTCTCCCTCAAACACTTGAAACTTTTTTTTCCTCCTTGCCTTCTCTCTCTCTTTTTCTAGCCTTCAACAAGCACCTCTTCAATCTCCCATTGAAGATTTGATGCAACTCTTTTGAATTCTATGTGTATAAACTCCTTTAGTTGTCAATTAGCCTCTTCAATATACCATTGATCTTCAACCCATAGCTCCATGTGAATCTTCTTTGGAAAATAATGTGGAAAGGTATAAACCCTTTTTGTCTAATCTCTCTAGGTTTTCTTATCTCAAATTTGTTAGTTCTTAACCCTTATATAGCTCTTTTAAGTCAGTTTAGTTCTAGGACTTGAATAAGGAATGAAGTTAAAATTGGAATGACTTAATTAGGGTAACCTATCCGTGAAGCGATCATCGTTCACAATAGAGATCGATTGTTCACAACTTATTTTGTGCACGATACTTCAAGTGATCGATGGATTCATGATAGCGATTAATCAATAACTCTCAGCTTCATTTTGCATAGGGCAAAATCAAGTGTCGATAGATCCTTTGATTCTTCTCGTATTGCAGCAATCAATTTTTCTACCTATAAATTTACTATTTTGTCATTTTTTGACCTAAAACTTTTTGAAACCTCTAAAATCACTTTTGAAACTCTTAAAGTAATTTTTGTATGCAAATGTGATCTGATCAGACTAAGCTTTAAAAACCATCAACATTCTTCAGTTTTCTATCTTAATCAATAAGAACCTGTCTGCTCATATTTTTTGAGTTTGACAATTCTAAATAGGACTTGCCCACAACAACCTCAAATCAGATTCTAAGACTCTATACATACACAAGGTTTCTAGAATAATTTTGACAAAGAAATTAACCAATAAACTTGACATATAAATCATATATTCTTACAATCTTTCCCTTTTGCTATTTTTGGTTACAACACTACATGTTTAAAAATCAAAATATGATTACAACTCTTTACATAATGCATTGACTTTCAAATTATACAAAACATAACTTGACTCTACAAAGATTCAACATATGCACAATTAAATTAAACTCATATATTTGGAGTTGAGCTTGTAAAGCCTTGTATAACCCTTTACTTATTCTGCACACTTAAAATCAAATTGATTTACACAACACTATTAAATCGATTATAAAGATAAAACACTTTTATTTGCATGAATTACTTCTCTCCCTTTTGACATAAATAGACAAAAAGTTAAAGGAATAATTAATAAAAATACTTATTAAAGCGTAATCAAGTTAAAACCATCACTTAAAAAAATGAAAATAAATAGAATACCAAACCATCACATGTCCATCACAAATCCCAATAAAAACTCAGTTTCAATGGTATATCTCATCATCAAAATGAAACATAAATGAACCAAACAAGTTTTAAACCAAAGGAATATATGACAAATGATACAAAAATAATAAAAAAACCAATCAATTGTTGCATCATCATCATCATCATCACTTTGTTCTCCCTTACTATATGCTTGTGGAAGTTGGGATTTGAGCAAGCGATCAAGGTCTATAAGCCTCCGAAACACATCTTGAAATAATATGAACTCAACAACTATCACTGATTGATCTGGATCATGCATAGGTGTTGGTGGCTTCCGATAAGTATGAAATCTATATCTATTTTATATGCCTTTTTACCTTATTTGCTAGTATAGATTAGGTTAATTTAGAGTTAGTTATGGTTTATTTATATTAAGATAGATATTAGTATTTTAGTTTAATTATTAATGATTTTGTAGTTATTAGTAGTTTAGATGTGTATTTAAACAAAGTTGGAATTTTAATTATATTCTACATGTCTAAAATATGGTATTTTATGCTTTGTAGGTAAAGTGCGCTTATCGAGGTACTTGGACGATGTTTTGAATAGTTCAAAGTAGTTTTCACATGCTTTAAAGTGATTTGGACAACTTTTCAGAGTTATAAACAAGTTAGAAATTAATATGGACACAAAAGAAAGCTTAATGAACAGAATATGAACTGTCCAGGAAAACAGAAACACTGTAGCTATTCGAACGGGGTCACTTACCGTTCGATTAGGATAACGTGAATTCAGACAAAAAAACAGTGTAGCCGTTCGAACGGGCATGCAGGGCGTTCAAACGGCATAACGTGCAGTTTCCTAGTTTGACCCAAATTTCAATCCTTTTCATATTGGACTTCTTGCTACGGAACTTATGCCTATAAAAAGACATATAAGGCTTAAAATTGGGGGGATTCCAGTAGATTTTGAGAAGAGAAAAGGAAGAAGAAGATGGAAGAGAACTTAAAGCTTTTAATGGAGATTCAAGTGCTTTCTTCTACCATGGAAGGCTAGACTTTTCTTTTACTTAGGAGTTGATGAAGCTATAGATAAGTTTCAGTTTCTTTTCTTTTTAATTTAGATCTCAGTTGTGAATGATGACAATTGTATGATATGAATTTCCTTTTTAATGGAAGAGCTTTTAATGTTTATTCAAGTCTATGTTGATTTATTGTCTTTTAGATGATAGATTGATATGGTTTTGATATTCGCATCGATTCTAATTTATGTGATTTAGATGAGATGGTCATACAATAGTTTTAATGTTCAGATAATTAATGACTTGGATAAGTTATACTAAGATTAGACGGGTCATGTCTATAGCTAGTTTAGTGTAGATGATTCGTGCTATTGTCGAAGATAGTTCATGCCATGGAAGTTAATTAATGATTCTTTTTGAAGTAATTCTAGCTTCTAGCTGAGAATACTTGTTCATATTCACACTAGATTTAGATTAAAAGTTAAGGAATTGTTATAGTTCTATAGTGGATTCAATTTCCTAAGTAAATTCTATCAAATTAATCTCTTATTTTAAACTAGTTGATTCCTTTCTTTTGCTTAATTTAAGTTTAAGTTTGTTTTAGTTTTTAATCAGCGAATTTCTCTTTAGATTTAGTAATAATCCATCCGTCTCTGAGGTTCTACAACCCTTAAATACTTATCCTAGTACAATTACCTTGTACACTTGCAAATGGTTTAATTATAAACGATCAGCTCCCATGCTGATCGTCACCCTAATGGTAAGATAGCACTCTCTGAACCACTCCAAGGTCAATCAGTCTCATCCTAGTCATAATGGACTCTGCTCTATGTATCCTCATATGTACCACAATGAAAATCCAGCATATGATGTATGGATATGACAACATCTCATGTGTGTAGCCATGCAAGAATGTCATAATCCTACCAAATATAATCGAGGGGAGATCCAACTCAAGATGTGGTTGTGCCAGAAGGTGTAGAATCTGTGTCATCGTCCTATCTACTCTTTCCTTCTTAGCACACCATATGTCTTATTGAGAAATTATATGAAGAAGCCTGAAATCCCATGTCGTAGAATGTGCTAACAAAGACACCTCAAGCTTTGGTCCTCTCGGCAATCCAAGCAAACCAGTAGTCAGCTCTCTACAAGGTGGAAAGTTATATCCATCAAATTGTGGGAATGTGATCTCTCTCCTCTCACAACCAATAACATGAGCAATGATATCAAGTGTCACTCTCACCTGAACTCCTCCATCAACTCAATAAGTGCACCATCGTCCTCCAAACAGAGTGATGCATGCCACTGCCTTACTAACCTTGAGTATACATGCTAACCTGATGTAGAAATAGTGGAAAAATAATCCATTCAACATGGTCTAGCCTCAATCCACCCTACAATAGTCTCTAGAGGTATATGTACTAAGCTCCGCTCACATCTAATAGGCCTCAACCCTTTTGACCCACTGCTCCATGCCCTTGGGTCCCTTGAGATTGACTCGACAGTCTTTTGCTTCTTAGCTCTCCCCATCTAGATTAAATGATAGTAAAGCAACTAAGGCTAAGTATAAACTAGAAATAAAGAAATAATCATAAACATTCTAGAATTTCAAAAAGCATTGAAATGCGCACCAAAAATTTAAAATTTAAATTTTAAATCAACCCTAAAAATATTTTATGTGAGTATGACTCCAAATTTAAACCCAAGGTTGATCTAAATGATTAGATCAAACTTGCCAACTAGACCTACGGTCAATATTGAACAGAACCACCAGATCTTAAATGATCGCCAATTTTGTTCAAAAACATGAAACCAATATTCATTTTTTGTGAAATCTCAATTTTTAACATATCAAATTGCATAGAAAATTAAAAAAAGATAGATCAACCTATTTCTAACATTTATATCAATTAAATAGCCTTAAAATCCGTTGAAAAACAACTAAAAATCAAAATTTTGCTTTTCAAACTCACCGTGGCCGAAATGAAATCCTTGATTTTAATATTGAAATCTTGTTGTTTTTTGCCCAAAAGTCACTTGAATAGCCCTAATCTATCTCATGAACACTTAGAAGAAGTTTGGAGAGAAATGGAATTAAAATGAAGTAAAATCAAATTAAAACTAAGCTTCGGCATGAAAACCCGACCAACGATCGATCATTCTTTAAATAAATTGGATTTTTAATTTTTCAAAAAAAATGAAAATCGCAAACATTTTAAAATTTTGAAAAATTCCAGTAAATTAATAATAATATTTCACAACTTTTTCCTAGAAATTATTTTTTTTGACATTCAGAACTCAAATTAAAAGTAAAAACTTAATATGTGCAAAGTTGAGCTCTTTTTGACGTTTTTTGTAATATATTCTCTTTTAATGTAAGTGCATCCACATATTATGTTAATTAATACATTGTCTTAGATTTGTTAACCCTATTGGTATGTGATCATTAATTTTTTTCTCTTGTTTTTGACACATTAATCATCTTTTATTAATTTTGAAGAAAAAATCACAATGGAGTCAACTCTTGTCTCTTTTAATCTTGAATCTTGCAAGATTACTCTTAACCAAACTGAGATAAATTTATTCAGACCCTAGTAAAGACTAAGTTCACATATTTCAACTCTCTTTAGCTAGAATCTATGTACATGATTTTCCTAAAAAGATAAAGACAATCATAAAGCTCATAATTAACATGCCATTGCCTTTTTTTGAGTTCTAATATTTTACTCAATTCATTTTTCTGGGGCTTAACTGTTTTTTGAATCCTCTCTACTTGTATCGTAGTATATTTTCTTTTCTTTCTTTTTAATTCATTTTTCTTGATTGCAAGCGGAGGGGAGCATTACACTAGCATAGGCCCATTTACGTAGGTAGCCCTTCCCTATCATCCTTATGAGGAAAATTTCATTATCTACAAAAATATTTAATTACGTAAAACTCAAAGATTACAGTACATTTCATGGAATTTTCTTTTCTTTTGAATTTTAAATTGAAATCTAGCTAAAGATTGTCTAATTTGATCACCTAGACTCCACTAAAATCCAAATCCCAAACTCAACTTATATTTAAGAATTCTCTCTTAATGTTTATACATAAAAGTGACTTGTCTCAACATGATATGTGCAAGTTTTTTATAATAAGAGAATTGCAACATTAAGCAAAAGAAAATCAAAATGATCTTCACTCTCCTTGTTGTATCATTCTCTTAGTTACGGTATGTTTGACCACTAATCATTATGCTTTTCATCTTAAAAGATAATTAATTTCATTATATTTCAAGTGCTGAATTTATCAAAAATAAAAAACAAAGCCAATTGTAAACTCAAGCAAAAGCTACACTATTTTTTTGTATTTTTTTATCATATTTTATTTTTTCAATTCAAAACTTATGAATTAAAACCATGTAAAAATAAAGTAAAATGCGATAAAACAAAAAGTGTGAATGTTGAAGTGATAGAAAGAATTTAACAATGGACATAAATCAAAATCTTTTACTTAGAGATGTAAGACTCCTTAGCCTTGCCTAGCCATCCAATTCTAAAGCAACCTAAGGTAGATTTCTAAGCTTTACCTAATTGATCTTTCAAAGCTTGAAGATTAACTTTCTTTAGCCATATTTTCTTCATGTTCTTTTCATACACTTGGTGGGGCAACTTAGGGGTAATAGTGGTAGTATGATGCTTCTCATTTTTCTTTGACGTAAGTTTGAAAGGGTAATTCTTAAGACATTCTCTTCTAGTTTGGGTCTCACTATGGAAATTATCTTACACACCCACAATAGTAGAACCTATCCTTCATCTTTTCATTCTTGACTTAGGTGGGTTGGGAACTATCTTGGGGTCTCTATCACTCTCTTTTACCTTCACAAAGATAGTAGATTTTTCTAAGGGGGTAGACAACCAATTCCTAAAACCTAAGCCCATTTTGTTGGTTTGACCAATGCTAAGCATAATCTCCAACTTCTTTTTCCCACTCTTGAATCCATTTAATTTCTCTTTAGAGGACATGAGTTATCTATTGAGAGCGCTAGACTTCTCTTTCTCACTCTCTAGGTCTTTTTTAAGGTCATGCACCACTCTTTCAAGTTTGTTATTAAATCCACTAACTTATTTGCCTCTTGAGAAGACAAAACTAGTTCATCATCTTTTTTCTTCAATTCTCTCTCAAGGCTTTTGGTTTTCTTAGTTAATACTAAGTTTTGTTGGAGGAATCTTTTAAACTCACCAAAATCAACCTCAGACTTTGAGTTCTCTTCAATAGAAGTGCACTCATGAGAATCTTCTTTAGAACTATAATCCTTCACACCTACATGAAAAGTAGTATACTTGTATATTTCTTCTTCTTCTTCAGAAGAGCTCTCATCAAATTAAGTTGCTTTAAGCACCTTTCCTTTTTTCTCATAATGAAACCCCTTTGGTTTTTTAGGCTTATCATCAAAAGAATTATCAGAATTCATGTTAGGACAATCAATGACAAAGTGACCTAACCATATTCAAAGCCTTTTAGATTCTTCTTGTCTTTTTTAGTTTGCTTCTCATCTCTCTTATGTCCTTGTTTCTTCCCAAAATTTTGTCCCTTCTAGCCAAATCTAAAGTTATGAGTTTTCATGAATTTCTTGAAGTTCTTAGCTAATAAAAGCATTACTTCATTTTCAGACTCTTTAGATTCATCTAAGGTGTTTAACACTTTTTTCTTGGAAGTTCTTATAGATGCTTTTAAGACATTCTGTTTTCCCTTGGGCTTTTCATTAAACTTCTTTTTGTTCTCATAGGATTTTTCTTGCATCTCAAAGGTTTTAAGGTTCCCAACTAATTCCTCAATGTCTAATGTTTTTCAATTTTCTTAGATTTATTAATGACAACCAACTTAATTTTGAATTCAGAGGACAAAGACATTAATAACTTTCTTACAATGAGGTATTCAGGCATAGGCTCTTGTAGTTGATCACATGTGTTGACTATGTCTGAAATTTTTGCATAGTACTTAGAAATTTTCTCATATTCACTCATTATCAAATTCTCAAACTCTAGGGTCAACATCTGCAGCCTAGACACCTTCCCAGTCTCAATTCTCTCATTCTATTTTACCAAAATTTCCCAAGCAACTTTGATAGACACAATTAGATATGAACCTATATTGTAATTTTTTTATGGCATTGAATAATTCATAAAGGGCTTTGCAATTTTGATTACCAAGTCTAGCATTATTCTCATCCCAACATTGACACAAGCACGATAGTTCCAAAAGAACCAAATCAATGCACTAGAAATAAGACATTACATTGACACAAGTAATCCACTAACCTTGTTTAGAATCTAACACAAGCTTCTCTTGTTTAGATCATTATTGTTTGCCTTCAAGGCTTCTCCCTCAAACACTTGAAATTTTTTCTTCCCCCTTGCGTTGTCTCTGTCTTTTTCTAGCCTTCAATAAGCACCTCTTGTTTTATTGAGTTTGGCCTTGTAGAATATTCAAAGTCCCATTGAAGATTTGCTGCAACTCTTTTGAATTCTCTATGTATAAACTCCTTTATTTGTCTATTAGCTTCCTCAATATACAATTGATCTTCAACTCAAAAGCTCCGTGTGAATCTTCTTTGGAAAACAATGTGCAAAGGTATAAACTCTTTTTCTCTAATCTCTTATAGGTTTTCCTATCTCAAATTTTGTGATTTCTTAACCCTCAATATAGCTCTTTAAGTCAATTTAGGTATTGGACCTGAATAAGGAAAGAAATTCAAATTGGAATGACTTAATTAGGGTAACCTATCCTTGAAGCGATTGTTATTCCAAACAGTGATCGATTGTTCATAGTTTGTTTTGTGCATGATACTTTAACCAATCGGTCAATTCACGAGCGCGATTGATAGATAACCCTTGGCTTCATTTTGCTTAGGGCGAAATCAAGTGCCGATCAATCATTTGATTGTTCTTGTATTGTAGCAATTGATCATTCTACCCGTAATTTTTCTAATTTGCCATTTTACCCTAAAACCTTTTGAAACCTCTGAAATTACTTCTGAAATTCTCCAAGCGATTTTTGTATGCGAATGTAATCTGACTAAGCTTTCAAAACCTACAACATTCTTTAGTCTTCTATCTTGATCAATAAGAACACGTCTGCTCCTATTTTTCAAGTTAGCCAATTCCAAATTAGATTCAACTACAACAACCTCAAATTAGATTCTAAGACTCAATACATACATAAGGTTTCTAGAATAATTTTGACAAAGAAATCATCCAATAAATTTGACTATGACTCATATGTTCTTACAAAGGTCACATTCTTGGAGCAAAGCCCATAGAGGTTAGTGCGTGTTATTCCTTATTAATTACATGTTTATATGCTTATTCTCATGTGTAATTGAAGTACTACTTATGATCTTTTGTCATATGTTATCTAAATGCTTGAAAGAGGGAAAAAATTTCCCTTGGTACCTCTAATGTACTGGCTATTCCACCAAGCTTCTGCTTCTTGCATCCAATAGTAATGAGGATGAGTTGAGACGAGAAGCACGGAACATGGAGTGTAAAAGAGTACAATAGGGTAAAATCTTTGACACATTCAGGTCAACTTTAGAGATTTTGGGCAAATTTTATATTTGAGTAGCTATTATTGACAACTTTGAAGGACATCCTTACTGGCAAGAAGTAAGAGATTCATCCACAAGTGCATCCTATGCACCATCTACTTCTTGGCCAACATATCCTCTATCAATAGAGGCTGCCGATCACGAGAATCAATGAAACATGCATTAACACATGTTGGCAGAAGTAAAGTGCACATGCAGAAACATGCCCTAGAGAATGTGCCAATGATTCTCATGATTGACAACTCCTACTTGGTAGAAATCCTTGAGGACACAAGGTAAGAGTACTAAAATCTCTTCCTACAAATTGAGCCAAAAACTTTGGAAATGAGTGGTTTGTGATTTTCATATAAAGATTAAGACTGTCACTCCCTAGCACATGCTATCCCCCAAGCCGAACCTGGTCAAAGGAGGAAGTGGCACATTGCATGTGAAATATCATTGAATTGTGGAATACTTAACCCATCCTTGAGTAGAACACTTTGGAGTTGTGCATGTACCCTTTGTACAAAAGGAAAATGAGCAACAAAGGACTACTAATTAAACATTAGTCCACACACATACCCACATACATAATAAAAATCAGCCCACACATGGTTAAAGTATAAGTCTAAGCCCACAATGACTAATAAAAGTCTAAGCCAACATTGGCTACATAGAAGTGTGAAGTATAGTCTAAAACATAATATCAACATGACATGTAATCAACTAACATAATCAAGACATCTCTATAAAACCCATCCCCTCAAAGGTCAACTCCATCCCCATGTTCCACAACGAGCCTGTCCAAGCAACCTGCATGGTATGACATGCAGCCCCAAAACAAAAACACAAGCAAAGAGGGGTGAACAAAAAGCTCAACAAGGGTTTTATCTGGAAGTAAATCCAAATATGACAACACATGCATAATCACATAATACTCATCACATAATTAACCACAATGCCCATTCCTCACGGGATATGCACATAAACCAGTGCATTCATGTTATAATTTATAATCCATAAGCATTTACTCAAGCCACATGCATGTTATGCGATCTATAACATATCTCATCAAAAACTCTCTCATGCCACTTGTATATTAAGCTACTTGTAATATATCTCATCAACATATTTTCATGCCTCATACGCATCATGGGTTCAAAATATAGTTCATAACACCTACCCTAATGTGTAAACATGTGAAATTCATCATCATAATCACATCCTGGATGAATCACTTCTCAATATAAACTTATCATGCATATCTATTTCTCAATGAAAATATTCACCCGGCAATTCAAGTGTCTCAAACACACTATCATGCATATCATAAAAATCAACCATAACCATATGTGTAACATAAGCTCCATTATTCCTACACAATATGTGTTAATGAGTATGACTTTACATACACATACAACAACAAATGGTGAATGCCTCATAAATTGAGAGAAATAAACCTGCTCATTAGGGGTCAAAAACCCCAAGCATGATTGTTCAGCAAAGCCAGAGTCCCGAGTACAACTGCTCATCAAGACCGAAGTCTTGAGCACAACTGCTCATCAAGACCAAAGTTTCGAACACTATAAGTGGTAAGCCAGTGCATATAGACATATCATCCTGAATTTTCAGGGTCCAGATATCTCATCAAATAACACACATATAGCATTCCGCTCATCTCAACCAAGGGAGGAAATCCATCCTCAAAGGGACGTAAAAACATGTCCATTGGATGTAAAACACCATCCTTTCAGACGTAACACAAAATCAATAAGCCTTCGATCGATTAATCCAACAACCAATGACATGCAATTGCATCTAATCGATCAAACATGGATAATCATGATTAATCTCATTTATAAATCGTTTTAATAATGCATGCAACATGGTACATATGTGAGCAATGCTACATGAGTTCAAATACAAGAGGCATGATCAAATTAGTCCACATGTGCATCAAACATGGTCCATTTGTGTCAAATAACATCATAAATATCTATACAAGCGTGTACATAAGTTGTAATGTTCAAGTCTATGCTAAGACATGTGAAATATGAACAAACCATAATCAATGTTATATACATGTATCCATGAATTTATCATAGTCCTTCCCTACTGAAATCATGGAGCAACTGTGATGAAAACGTCAAAATACGGGTTCAAGACAAGTATAACATCATGCTAGAATTAGGCAGGGATAAACTTCACCATACTTAAGTGAGAACATGGGAACATGATTCACCAAGAATTGATATAACGTGTGCAAGCATATATATACATCATCATAGTTAAACCTATTGTAATTATCAAAAAAGCATGAAGTAGTCATCAAACATTAATTTAAGACAAGTAGAATAACATGCTAAAATTAAACAAATATAACCTAAATCATGATTGGGCTAAATCATAAATTTCAAGATGGCCTTCATGCAATCACAGTAGCATTTATACGTAATAATAAATCATTCTAATAATAAGAAATTACATTCATGGAGAGAGAATAAGCAATGGCCAAAATATGCAAAATTGGTTAAAACTGACAATTGGCCAATTGAATGCCTTGTTGGACTGTTCGAATGATAGGCCGTTCGATCAGCTAGACAGCCCATTCAATCGCCTGTTGGGCGATTTGAGCGCCCTTAATAGTTCACTTTATGCCAATTTATGGTTTGTCTTCAACCTCACAAAAAACAAACAAAAAATACATAAAAATGCAAAGAAAATTCTAAAATCACCCTAAAACTTTATGATACCATAATACAAACCTAAAACATGGTAGATCTAACCATTCTTAAGCTAAATCACTAGAAAATCAACATAAATGGCATGCTTTTAATCATCCAACATTAAAGCACAAGGATAAGCAAGAACCCACTTAAACCATTCAAACATTCAATCCAATGTATAAAACCACATGAGATAAAAACCACTTACCTCAAAGAAGTCCTTCATTTGAAAATAAAGCTCTACGCCTCAAGAAACCCTACCCAAAAATTAGGGTTTTAGTTAATACTCAAATAACATAGACTATTAAGCTTAAATAACCTTGAAAACAAGTAGATCTATGATTTCCTTTGATAAAAAATAAAAATAACCTATTTTGGGATTGAAATAGAAATTAAAAATAATATTTTTAACTGAATAAATCAAGATTCCATTTGGGAGAAAGTGGAGATAAGAGAGATTAAGAGTAAAAATAGAAGATTAGGGAAGATTAGTGATAAAACCCCACCTAAATTGGATTTTCCTCTTTGGGCAGGGTGTTAGGGAACCACCTTTCCTCCTAGTACAGCCCTTTCTTATTTAGGAAATGGGCTAGGGTTTTTCTTATATAGTAAGCTATTGGGTTATGTGTACAAACTATTGGGCTGTAAATATGAATTATAACACCCTAAGAGGATAATTTGGGTCATTTTGGGGCTAAAAACGAGTTCAATAATTCTAAAACTAAATAAAATATAATAATTGAAATTTAGGGGTCATGTGGGTCACAGTCCGTCCAATTGTGGACATGGGGTCCACACCCTTAATTAATGTAAAATTTCCATAAAATCCCTAAAAATAGGATAAATTAAGTTTGATATTAAAACTTATAAAAATATTATTAAACCTTGTTAAAACCATAATTACTAACCCTTAACCCCAAAATCAAGTCAAATCAGCAAATTTAAGCAAAACTACATGATAACACAATTAAATCAAAATTAAACCAAGTTATGGTTAGAGATCTTACATCCTACTCACCTAATAGGAATTTTGTCCCCAAAATTCTCTATTGGTCGGTGGTGAAAAGATGAGGGTATTTCTCCTTTACTTCATCTTCACGCTCCCACTTGGCTTCTTCCACGTTGTGATTCCACCATAAGACTTTCACTAACATGATTACTTTGTGTCAAAGGGTATTCTCCTTCTTGTCCAATATACACACTAGCGCCTCCACATAGGAAAGATCCTCCCTAAGCTCCAATGGTTCACAAGCTAACACATGGGATGAATCTGGCTCATACTTTCAAAGAAGTAAAACATGGAACACATTATGAATGTTCGTGACTGAGGAGCTAGGGCTACCTCATATGCCATAGTGCCAATGTGCTCAAGGACTTCAAAGGGTCCAATAATTGAGGAGATAGTTTTCCATTCTAGCCAAAATGGACAACACAAGTCTCACTGCCTCTTATCAGCATAGCTCTTTTGCCTACTTTTCCCGTTCGTAACTTCTCCCGAATGAGTCAAATCTTCTTCACCGATTGTTGCACAAGATCAAGACTTGTAAGAAGATGTTCCCTGACCTCACTCCAACAAAGGGGAGATTGGTAGGGACACCCATACAATGCCTCAAAAGGTGCCATCTTAATGCTCACTTGATAACTGTTGTTGTAAGCGAACTCTACCAAAGGTAGGTGCTACTCCCAACTACCTTTTGACTCAAGTATACACACCAGAAGCATATCCTCAAGTGTTTGGATAGTCCTCTCTTGTCCATCGGCCTGGGGGTGATAGGCTGAGCTAAGATCAATGATATACCCAAGGTCTTCTGGAAACTTTGCCAAAACTGGGAGGTGAAGCGAGGATCACGGTCAGAAACAATAGATACTGGGACACCATGCAATTGCACAACCTCCTTCACATATAGGGAAGCCAACATGTCCAAAGAAGTAGTCATCCTTATTGTAAGGAAATCACGGACTTGGTGAGTCTATCAATGGTGACCCACACCGCGTCGTTACCACTTCCACTCCGTAATAGGAAGGGGTTGCAGCATGCCACATAGATGACGATGCTCTGCCTTAACTTGCTGACATACAAGGCATTTGGACACATAGGAAGAGATGTCTTTCTTCATATCACTCCACCAAAAAGTCTTCTTCACATTGTATATCTTGGTTCCCCCTATGTGGATGGAGAACCTAGAATGGTGTGCCTCCGATAGAATACACTCCTTTAGCTCCACGGAGTCCGGTACACACAACCATCCTCTATAAGTTAAGCTTCCATTGGGCCTCTCTTCAAAGTCAATTATTGCCATCTCCCTCAACTTAGCCTTCATGGCTTGGGTCTCCTTACCCCTCTTTTGAGCTTCAACCACATCATCAACCAAGCTAGAGCTTATGGAAAGGTTGGTGAACCAACTACATGTATCCTCTATAGCTAACTCCGGCTTAAGCTTTAATTCCTTCCTCATACAAGAGCCATTCTTGAATGTGCACACATACCGAAGTGGATGATTTTCTACTCAAGGCATCTTCCACCATGTTAGCTTTCCCGGGATGATAAGAGATAGTGAAATTATAGTCCTTAAGGAACTCCAACCATCTTCTTTACATCATATTCAAATCTCTTTGGGTGAAGAGATACTTCAAGCTCTTGTGGTCAATGAACACCTCAAATTTCTCAGTATAGAGATAGTGTTGTCAAATCTTCAATGCAAACACCATGGTTGCTAACTCCAAGTCATGAGTAGGATAATTTCACTCATGCACTCTAAGTTGACGAGATGCATAAGCTACCACTCTCCCATGCTGCATAAGTATACACCCCAAATGTCAAAGTAAAGTATCACTATAGACCACAAAGCCACCACTCCCTGAAGACAAAGTCAAGATCGAGCTAAGGTCAACCTCTTATTCAACTCTTGGAAGCATTCTTCACATGCTTGACTCCACTCAAACTTCTCATTCTTCCTTGTTAACTTCATTAGAGGGCTTGTAATGCTAGAGAAACCCTCAATGAACCTACTGTAGCACCCTGCGAGCCTAGAAATTTACAGACCTCAAAAGTTCTTCTAGATCACTCCCATCTCAAATCGACTTCCACTTTGGGTCTATCACCAAATCGTCCCTAGAGATGACATGGCCAAGGAATTGCACCTCCTCCAACAGAACTCGCACTTGTCAAACTTTGCGTGGAGTTGGTTATTCCACAAAGTCTACAAGACGATCCTTAGATGCACCTCGTGCTCTTCCTTTCTAGCCGAGTAAATGAAGACGCCATCTACGAAGATAATAATGAATCGATCCAAGTATGGTCTGAAGACTCCATTCATTAAGTCCATGAATATTGTCGGCGCATTAGTGAGGCTGAAGGGCATCACCAATTACTCGTAGTGTCCATACTTAGTCTAGAATGACATCTTAAATACATCATCGGGATGGATATGGAGCTGATGATGGCCTGACCTCAAGTCAATCTTTAAAAACACCTGAGCCAGCTACAATTGATTAAACAAATCATCAATACGAGGTAAGAGATATTTGTTCTTCATGGTTTCCTGATTTAACATCCGATAATCAATACATAGTCGAAGGGAACTATCCTTCTTTCTCACGAAGAAGACCCATGCGCCCCATGGAGATGCCTTTGGTTGGATATATCCCTCATCCATCAAATCCGGCAGCTATGACCTTAGCTCCTTTAGCTCATCTGGAGCCATGCATGTAATGTCCCTAATTTTTCTACGATTTTTTGTAATTTTTTTGCTATTTTTTGGTCATTTTTTGTGGGAAAATGTGAAACTTCGGCATATTCATATTTGAGCATTGACCCTGTATTTATACCTATAGAGTCGGGTGTGGGGCTTAGTCGCGGGCTGCGGGCCTCGCCGCGTGCTTACACCACGAATTTTGGAGGTACGACACGTAACCGGGAGGTTAATGCATGTTAGGGACGTAAGTGGAAAAAAATAAAAAAGATTATATAAGTTCTGGATCAAGATTGGATTCCAGAACATATGACGCCCAGAAACATTTTTCCACGTTTAGTAGTTTTGTGAGAAACCTGAGCCCATTTTCGGTCACTTCGTTCTCCCTCCTCCATCATCGGATTATGTCAGTTCTTACCGTGATCCTCTTTGCCTCACTGCCATGAGCCCGTAGGTACCGGCTATGACTGCCGCCATGGCCTCTTCGCTCCTCTACGAGGTACCAAACTTTTTTTTAGTTTTTCTCTCCTTCAAATCTCCTTTTTGAGTCATGGCGGTACGATTTTGATGTCGTTTGTGGCTGCCCTCAACTAGACTTATGTTTGGTTGGTCGCCATGCTTTCTTTGCTTCGCTATGAGCTACCGGTACTTTGGTCGGGTTTTGTTCCTATTTTCATCTCACTGTCCGGAGTATTTTTTGAGTCGTTGGAGGTTGTTTTCCGTCACATGCCACCTCCCTCCACCAGACATAGTCCCATGCGGCCACCAAGACCCCCGAGGTGCTGGGCAGAGCCATTGCTACCACCCCTGGGCTTCCCTATGTGTCGGCTGATCTTTTGGTCGATGTTTTGTCTCTGTGCATTTTGCCGGACAATAGTTCCATCATCTTTGTGTGTCATTTTTGGTTGGCTTTTGCTCGGCCCACCTCGGCATAGAGAGAGCTAGCCCCATCTAGCTCGATTTCATCTTGATGGCCCTTGCCGGCATTGGTCGCCATGTTCCTACCCCTCTGTCCTTGACCGTGCTAGATGCACAGCCGCCGCACCATGGTTTTGGTTGTGGGTGGCGATAGGTAGTGTTGTCGTCTCTACCAGCCACCACTAGGCCTTAGCCCTATCGCCCTCTTGGGCCTTGGGCTGTCACCGTCCGACCCATCTCTCCATGGAGTGGTACTTTTTGGCTGTGTGTGCATGTGGCCATGAATGTGCTTTTGGGTTTAGGCGCCGTATTTGTGCCACCTGACTATCTGTTGTCTCTGCCACTGAATGGAGTTGACAACAGAGTCCTCCACCACCTCTCCTTTGTCCTTAAGCATCGCCCCACACCCTCCGCACTATTGGGGCCCTCGAAGAAGTGAAATCAACGCCGTTGGGTGCTGTCCATGGCTGATTTTGACATCTTGCCTCTGAACGAGTACTTTTTAGCCGCCAGCCGATCTTCAGTGAGTACACCTTGACATCTGGTCGCACCGCCACTTATCTTGACTTGACCTTTCTCCCAGATGCCCTAGTGTGCCGCTATGGATTGCGAATTTTGCTGCATTGATTTCTGACACCCCATTTGGCCGTGATTGTTTCCAGCACTTCCTAAAATCCTCGGGACAACAGTTCTCTCAACTTGGCAATGCTTTCGGTAGCCAACTCCGCCATTGACGTTGACACCATTGTGTGCTCGCTATCAAACATCATGATTACAAAGTAGGGGAGCTTTGAACTCGTAATTTCATGATAGTATGCTTTGAATGAGTAGCAACATGCTAGGATTGTATGATTGAATGATTTGGATGCTAAATCATGATCCGTTTGCATGATGTAAGAGGATATATTATGTCATGTTGAAATGCATATGACATGTATGTGGGCTGTATGTATGTTTGAAGTATGTTGGTAAGCTTCGTATGTTGATTGAGTATGTGCTAGTGATGGCTAGCATGTTTGTTGGTAAGCTTCGTATGTGGATTGAGTATGAGCTAGTGATGGCTAGCGTGTTTGTTGGTAAGCTTCGTATGTTAATTGAGTATGTGCTAGTGATGGCTAGCGTGTTTGTTGGTAAGCTTGGTATGTGGATTGAGTATGTGCTAGTGATGGCTAGTGTGTTTGTTGGTAAGCTTCGTATATGGATTGTGTATGTGCTAGTGATGGTTAGCGTGTTTGTTGGTAAGCTTCGTATGTGGATTGAGTACGTGCTAGTGATGGCTAGTGAGCATGTTTGTAAGATACACATGTATGGAAGTATGTGTATGTTATACATATGTATGATAGACATCCGTATATATGATGACTATTTGCCTATGCTATGGATATGTGCATGTGCATGTGGGCAGAGGTATGCGCTATGGATGGTAAGAAGTGACCGTGTTTGGTATGGATTTGGATATGGATGCGTAAGCATATGATGGATGAAAGAGGAAATGAGTATGATGGGTGAGGATTGGAGTGGATTGTTTTGGATCAGAGCGCATGTTGGGGGATTGTCAGACAGTAAGAGTGTACATAATTGTACAAGCATAATATACACATTATGAAGTGAAAAGTAAGCATAATAAGCGAGTTATAAGTAAGAGGGTGATAACTGGGTTTGGCTCTGAGGAGCTTAGTTTGATGACATTTGTGTAAGATGTTTTGCCATAAGGTGGATGGCGGAGTATGTAAGACTGTAAGGATTTGATGTACGAAGAGTTGATCATGATATGGACGGGTTAAGTGAAGTCTGCTGCCCTGACGAACTAGGGTTTCGGATCAGGGTCAGCTTTAGTTTGATAAGTGGAGCATGATATGCTTGAGTGCTTGTGTGGCATAATTGTACCACATAATTTACTTAATTCAAACTTGAATTATAAGAAAGTTAATGATAGCGTTGTGAGTTTGAGACCTGAGGGTGTCGATGGATTAAATTCCGTGTTTTTGCTAGCCGATAATGAGTCGGCTAAGCATTTCTCATGTCTTGCCATGGTATTTATCTTGCGGGATGTTGTCTATGTGCTATATAGAGCACCAGACGCCTGATGCTCTGTTGAGAGCAATGTATGTTTCTGATTTGACTTGTGTGCTGTATGAAGCCCAGATGTCTAATGCTCTGTTGAGAGCGATATATGTTTTCGATTTGGTCTGTGTGTTGTATTAAGCCTAGACATTTGATGATCTATTGAGAGCGTTGTATGATTTCCGCCCAAGAGTGACATTGTATGATTCCTCCCAAGAGTGGCACTATATGTTTTGCCCAAGAGGGGCACTGTATGATTTCTGCCCAAGAGTGGCACTGTCACTATAAGACCCATTATGGTGGGCAATTCTATGGCACTATAAGACCCATTATGGTGGGCTGCGTGCTTAGGTAAGTAGTATCATGGACCTGCTCTTACCTATTTGATCTTGTGCCCCATGAGCATTGGTGTGTCTTACCTTCAAAAAACTCCATGGCGTCTAGTCACTCCCCAGAGGTTAAGGTGATGCCCCAGTGACATTTTTTTCTATTTTGATGCTGGAGCTTATTAGTTGTAATGAGCTTCAGTGATCGATAGTATGTGTACGATTATGAGTATAAGCATGACTGTAAGAGTATGAGTACGACTGTAAGAATATGAGTACAACTGTAAGAGTATGAGTATGAGCATGACTGTAAGAGTATGTTTCTGAGTAAGACAGTAAGTGTAAGATTATACGAGTAAGGTCATACGAGTAAGTGTAGGATTGAACGAGTAAGGTCGTACAAGTATGTGTAAGTTGCATGAGTAAGTGCATGATTGCACGAGTAAGGTCATGCAAGTATGCGTAAGTTGCATGAGTAAGTGTATGATTGTATGAGTAAGGTCATACAAGTATGTGTGAGTTGTTTGAGTAAACGTACAGTGGTATGAGTAAGTTTGTAAGACCCAGATTAAGGGTGTATGTGTAAGATCGGTTTGATGGTATGATTTTAGCATGATGATATGTGTGATTGTATGCGTATGAGCATGATTATGATATGCATGATTGTATGCATATGAGCATGATTATGATATGCTTGTTTGCTTCATGTTTGAGCTGCATGGACGCATCTATGTATAGATTTACCGAGTTCATTGTTTAGAACTCCCTTACTGAGTATTTTCCTACTGAGTATGAAAATACTCATTACCCTATTTTTTAGCTCTGTTGTTCGAGAGGCTTTTGCAGGTTTGTGATGGAGAGCTCCTGAAGATGGATGCTCATTTCCGTGGTAGATTGATTCCCTTGGACTCAGGTATATCCTTGACTCACTGTGAGTATTTTTGTGCTACGATCCGATGTATTGGGTGAGACAAGAATTACGATGTTTATATATTATAAACTTTTGTTTGGATTAGACTGTGGACTGTTATGAGACTTGCACTTGGGGATGCCTAGGAGAGATTTGTATTTAAAGTCTATGATCATAGTAATTTATTCTTACATTTATTTTCGAGTAGTGCATGATGATGTTTGGTTTGGCCGTATGATGTTTTATCGAATGAGAAAATTTTGTATGGGAAAAATTGATGTGTGATGTTTTAAATTATAAAACTGCTTTCACAGGTTTCATATTCGTCATTTTCCCCGATTTATAGCAGTTATGCTGCAAAAAAAATTTGTGAATTTCAAGGGAAATGTTTGAAAAATCTCGGACGTTACAATGTCCTTGCCTAAAATCACATCAAATTCAATCATAGGCAAGATAATCGAATCAACATACAACTCAAGCCCATCAATCAACATAGAGACCTTCTCAAGATATTCCTCTGCCCGAAGGGAAGACGAAGGAGTAGACACATGCAAGGGAATATATAACATCTTATGCTCAACATCAAGCTCATGAGCAAAATATGGTGAAATGAATGACCGAGATGATCCGGTATCAATCAACACTCTAGCATAGTTAGAGGCAATCACAATCATACCTTCCACCACTCCTGAAGTGTTGGCCACCTCATGAGCTGAAATGGCATAGACTTTCCCTTGGTTTAACAACCACTTTTGTTGTCCCTCTTACAACCTGCCTTGAGGTCTCCCTTGGGGTCCTCCTTGTTGCCCTCTTTGCTGCATAGGGCCATGGTTTGGTGGAATTGGCTGATGCCTTGGTGCATCACCATGAGTGTTCGTAGGACACTCCCTCTTATAGTGCCCCTTTTCCCCACATAGGTAGCATGTGATGTTGGCATGACGGACTTGGAGGTCTGGCTATACATGGTTGGTGTGGTTCTTCACAAAATGGCCACCACGAGCCTTTTGGTTCCGTTGAGCATGGGAGTCCTCTTGCCTTGGCCTCTTGGGCTGCTGCCCCTTCTTCTTTATATACTCATATGAGTACTTCTCTTCCACAATGATGGTCTCAATCACTTCCGTTGAAGTTTGCATGACTTGTGTCAACCCCCCATTGGTGGTCAACACATCGTTAGCCCTCAAGTCTTTAACCGCGCGATAATTAATAGCGCCGGTGTGATTCAGTATAGTCATCTATACAACAACTGGACACTAAATCATATGGCCTAATAACACATGCAAACATAAGCTTCAAGCAACATATCAAGCAACAAGACAATCAACTAACGGAATTCAATGTTGCTATCATTGTCTAACTCTTTTATCACCTCACACCCTATTATCATTTAAGACTTACTTAACCTCATTTGTTATTGAACAAAGCCGTGCTTTGATACCAAAAACTTACTTGTCACGCCCCGACACACATTATCCCCCAAGCTGAACCTAGTCCAAGGAGGAGCGGCGTGTGGTGCGATGAAGTATCGTTGGATTGCGGAGGACTTAACCCATCCTTGGATAGAACACTACGGAGTTGCGCACATACCCTTTGTACAAAGACAAAATGGGCAACAAAGGATTACTAGTTAAACATTAGTTCACACACATAGTCAAAATCATCCCACACATGGCTAAAGGATAAGTCAAAGCCCACAATGACTATTAAGAGTCTAAGCCAACATTGGCTACATAGAAGTGTGAAGTATAATATAAAACAAAATCTCAACATGACATGTAATCAACTAACATAATCAAGGCATCTCTATAAAACCTATCTTCTCAAAGGTCAACGCCATCCCCATTTTCCACAAAGAGCCCGTCTGAGCAACCTGCATGGCACGACATGCAGCCCCAAAACAAAAACACAAGCAAAGAGGGGTGAGACACAAGCTCAACAAGGGTTTTAATATAGAAGTAAATCCAAATATGATAACACAAGCATAATCATATGATATTCATTACATAATCAACCACAATGTGCATTCATCATGGGATATCCACATAAACCTATACATTCATGTCATAATTTGCGATCCATAAGCATCTACTCATGCCACATGCATGTCATGCTATTTATAACATATCTCATCAAACACATTCTCATGCCTCTTACATATCATGCTACGCATAATATATCTCTCAACACATATTCATGCCTCCTGCTCATCATGGGTTCAAACTATAGTTCATAACACACATACCCTCATTTGCAAACATGTGAAATTCTCATCATAATCACACCCTAAATGAATCACTTCTCAACATAAATATATCATGAATTTCTATTTCTCAATGAAAATATTCACCCTGCAATTTAAGTGTCTCAAGCACACTATCCTGCATATCATGCAAATCAACTATAACCACATGTGCAACATAAGCTCCATTATTCCTACACAATCTATGTTAATGAGCATAACTTTTTATACACATACAAATCAACCATAAACACATGTGTAACATAAGCTCCATTATTCCTACAGAACATGTGTCAATGAGCAAATCTTTCCATACACATGCAAATCAACCATAACCACATGTGTAACATAAGCTCCATTATTCCTACATAACCTATGTCAATGGGCATAACTTTCCATACACATGCAACAACAAATGGTGAATGTCTCACAAATTAAGAGAATAAACATGCTCATCATGGTAAAAAAGCCTGAGCTCGATTGCTCATCAAATCCAGAGCCCCAAGCACAACTGCTCATCAAGACCAATGTCTCGAGCATAACTGGTCATCAAGACTGAAGTCTCGAGCACTACTCATCAACACTGAAGTCTCAAGTACAACTTGTAAGATCCCTAAACTTGAACTGGTTTATTTTTATTCTATTTAATTATTAATATGTGATTTAATGCTTATTCTGATCGATTTTGACTATTTTCAAAATTAAAGTGTTTAACAAAGGTTTTAGCCAAAATTATCTTCACATTTATGGTTCTTAAATTAATTTAAGTCATTTGGAATTTTTTTTGAATTTTTAAAATTTTTACTATTTTTCCCAAAAACTTAGGGGGCAGGACCCACACGCAAAATTGTGATTATTAGATCCAAATGATCCTAACATCATCCTAAGATATAAAATAATTATTTCAAAATTTTTAGACATCAAATTGGTTTAAAATAAGCAAGTTTTTCTATTTTTAGTAGTAAATCTTATTTGTACCCAACAATTCATTAGGTTTACCCCAACCTTTACTATAAAAGGAATAACCCAACCACTTTCCCAATTTAGAAAAGACTTAGACTAGGAGCTTAGGAGCCTAATCCCCATTTTCCAAAAAGAGATTAATGTATGGATTTGCTTAATATTTCATTCATCTCTTAGGGTTTTTCTTAAATCTTCCAAATCTATTCTTTCGGCCATGGTTTAATCTCAATTTCTACCCAAAAAGCTACTGATTTGAACTTCTATTTCAAACCCTAATGATGAAAATTTTGTTTTTGAGCTTCTTGAACCCTAGATCTACTAGTTCTTGAAGAATTTAGGTGTTTTAAATAGGATATATGAAGGTATTAATAAAAACCATATGTTTGGTAGGTTTTGAAGGTGTTAGAGGAGTGATTTCAAGTGAGGTAGCTTATTGAAGGTAAATGTTTTCATCCTAAACATGGCTGTGATTTCGGATTTGAGTTTTGATAGAGTTTGAAGTGAGTTCCATGGTCATGAACTTTAATGGCAATTTGAGAAAACTTTAATCTTTTATGAAGTTTCTTGGGGTTTTTGTTTAGTAATGGCTAGAGTTGATGTTTTATAATCATGTATTTGATTATCATGATGTTTGGGAGTGTGATTTGGTAGTTTAAGATTTGCATGTAAAGTTTCATTTTTGATTTCAATGTGGGAAAGATGAACCAGAAAAGCCCGTTATGGCAATCGAACGGCCAGGCATTCGAATGGCCAGGCATTCGAACGGCCCTATAGGGCATTCGAACACCAACACTGCAGATTTGGCTATTTTGCCTATTTTTCTTATTTTAGTATTTTTACTCTTGTGTATCATTTCTTATGATTTTGAGGAGTAATATATGCCATGATAAGCTACTGGAAGGGTATAAATTGATGTTGAAGGTCATGATAAATGCTTAAGTGTTAAGTGGATTTTATGTTATTTGGTTGAGGATGTTATAAATTCTTGTATTGAATGCATGATTGAGTGATTCATTATATTTTAGTATGATTCCATAAAAGTTTATAGCATAAGAATGGAATTATATGCCTTCACATATTATGATTAAATTATGGGTGAATAATGGTTTCATACTGAGCTTCAAGTGTGGTGTGAATATACTTATATAAGTTTAGCATGAGGTTGAACTTGATTTGAATGGTGTTTTCCGATGGTTTTCACCCATAATTTCAGTAAGAACCATGATTAAATGTTATGAGCATGTGTGGTATGGTGATGAATTATTTAGAAGACATGTTCATATGCTTAGAATTGAATGTTTCTACCATGCAAACACACATATGAGGGATGATTATGATGATGCTTGATATTATGATTATAAATGTGTATGAGGGGCTAATGGGAGCACATGTCATGAGTTAAGATTCATGTATGTCGTGCCCACGTATGTACCATGTTGCTTACATCATGAAACGGATTTCCAAATGATACTTTATCAAGATTAGCCGTGGTTGATTGATTGGATTTAATGATATAAGATTGCATGCTCGATTAATTGATCGTTGGCTTATCAAAAATAAATTGGTCCAAAATGACATGATTTTGAATTGAGTTCCTGTGTAGCAGATGGATACTCCCCCGGGTTGAGTCGATCTGAGTTGATGTTGAGTTGAGTCGAATGGAGATGAGTTGTGTACTCGCATGCGATTGAGATTTCTTGAGATAGTCATATGGAACCTGAGAATCCAGAGTGGTACGCCTTTGTGCACTGGCTACCACATGTTCTAGGTTCCTTGTTTGGGAATTTGGACTCTTCCCACTGTAAGAGATGTCCAGGGTGAACACATTGCTCTAGGTTCTTTGTTTGAGATTTGGACGTTCTTGGCCAGGACTGTCCTGGGCGAGCAGATTTAGGGGCTGACTACCCCAAACACTTTAGGTGTCTATCATGAAAATTGGACTATGTCCATCCTATGTGGCATGATTGTATTTCTCTCCATGATGGATACATTCACTATTTGTTGATGATGCATGTGTATGGGATAATATTATGCCCAGGTTACACAGCTTATGTAGGGATAATTGAGATTATGTGACACATGTGAATATGATTTATTATGCATGATTTAGTATTGTGTGATTGAGACACTTATCGTGAATGGTGACTGATCTATGGATGAATGACATAAATATGCATTATATGATTATGTGTTGGAGACATGTGTTATGCAGGTTGAATGTTATGAAGGAGAATGGTTTATTATGCATGATTTGAATATATGTTAGAGATATTACTCATGCAGGTTATATATGATGTTTATGCATGATGTGATTGAGTGAGAATCACTTATTATGGAGGATGGGTGTTATGTTATAATGTGATTATTCATGCCATGATTAGCATGTATGAGATATTTATATGCAGGATAATTACTTATGGGTAAATAGGGGTGTGGTAAGGGAATTAATAAGAAATGGGGATATTATGTGAAATGTGGATCTGAATTACCATGTTAATGTGCCATGGTTGTTTTCTGATTAACATTACTGTAATTCAAACCTTATTGATTTTATTCACCCCTCTTTCTATGTTTTGTTTTGGGGCTGCATGGTACGACATGTAGTTGAAAAAGATCCATTGTATAAGGGACAATCGGGATATGATGGGGATTAGGCATGGATCCCTTTGGACCTTATTTTGTCTTCTTATTTATGTTATTATGATGCTAGAACACTATGTAATAGATGATTATGCTTTAAACTCGTGTATATCTTATGCTTTTAGACCTATCTAATCTTTTTTTACTCGTGCCCTGTGTTTAGGCTCAGGATATTAAATATGTGGATTAAGTTTGAGGATTTAATTCAGAGATGTTATCCTCTTTTATTTTTCCTTATTTCTCTTGCACAAAGGATTAGAGGTGTGCGACTTCGTGTATGCAATTCACTCGTTAGAGGGGTTAAGACTTCCGCAATGTGTTAAACCAACAATCTTGTCGCCCCCATGCGTTTTGACTGGCCCTTATACTGGGTTTGGCTCGGGTTGGGTAGGTGCCAGGGCATGACACAACTACTCATCAAGACTGAAATCTCGAGCGCAACTGCTTATCAAAACTAAAGTCCTGAGCACTATACATGGTATGCTGGTGCACACAAACATACCATCTTGGATTCTCATGGTCTAGATATCTCATCAAATAGCACACATATAGCATTATGCTCATATCAACCCGGAGAGGAAACCCACAAAGGGACGAATAAACCCGTCCATTGGACGTAAAATCCCATTCTTTTGGATGTAACACTAAATCGATAAACCTCCAATTGATTAATCCGATAACCAATAGAATCCAATCGATCAAACACGGCTAATCATGATTAATCTGATTTATAAATTATTTTATTGATACATGCAACATGGTATATAAGTCAACAACGCTACATGAGTCCAAATACATGAGGCATGCTCAAATCAGTTCACATGTGCATCAAACATGGTCCATTGGTGTCAAATAGCATCACATATATCTACACAAGTATGTACATAAGTGGTAATGTTCAAGTCTAAGCTAAGACATGTGAAATATGTACAAACCATAATCAATGTTATATACATGCATCCATGATTTTATCATAGTCCTTCCCTACTGAAATCATGAAGCAAGTGTGATGAAAACATTGAAATATCTGTTGAAGATAAGTATAACATCATGCTAAACTTAGGCAAGGATAAACTGCACCATACTTAAGCTAAAACATGGGAACATGATTCACCAAGAATTGATATAATGTGTGCAAGCATATATATACATCATCAAGTTAAACCTTTTGTAATCATCAAGAAATCATGAAGTAGTCATCGAACATTAATTTAAGACAAGTAGAATAACATGCTAAAATTAAACAAATATAACCTAAATCATGTTTGGGCTAAATCATAAATTTCAAGATGGTCATTATGCAATCACAGTAGTATTTATTGGTAATAATAACTCATTCTAATCATAAGATATTAGATTAATGGAGAAAGAGCAAGCAATCACCAAAATATGCAAAAATGGCAAAAGCTCACGTTTGGCTATTCGAATGAGAGGCCTTTTGATCGACTAGACAAGTCGTTCGAATGCAAGTGGGGTTGTTCAAACGCCCTTAGCAGTTCACTTTATGTGCAATTCTGGTTCGTCTTCAACCTCATGAAAATCAAACCAAAAATACCCAAAAATTCTAGGATCACCCTTAAACTTTGTGATAACAAAATACAAACCTAAAACATGGTAGATCTAACCATTCTTAAGCTTAATTACTGAAAATCAAGATACAATACATGCTTTTAATCATCCACTATTAAAGCACTTGGATAAGCAAGAACCCACTTAAATCATTCAAACATGCAATCCAATACATAAAACCATATGAGATGAAAGCCCCTTACTTTAAAGAAGTCCTTTGATAAAAAATGAAGCTCTACTCCTCAAGAAACCCTACCCAAAATTACGGTTTTAGTTAATACTTAATTAAAATGGACTATTAAGATTAAATAACTTTGAAAAAAAGTAGATATATGATTTCCTTTGATTAAAAATAAAAATCACATTTTTAGGATTTGAAAGAGAAATTAAAAATAGTATTTTTGAAAGAATAAATCAAGAATCTATTTGGGGGAAAGTGGAGATAAGAGAGATTAAGAGTAAAGCTGGAAAATTAGTGCTAAAAACCCACCTAAATCGGATTTTCCTCTCTGAGAAGTGGGGTTAGGCCTCCACCTTGCCTCCTAGTACAACCTATTTGAGAAATGGGCTAGGGTTTTCCTTATATAGTAACTTGTTGGTTTATGTGTAAAAACTATTGGGCTGTATATATAAATTATTACGCCCAAAGTGGTTAATTTTGGTCATTTTAGAGCTAAAAATGAGTTTAGTAATTCCAAAAGTTAATGAAATAAAATAATTGAATTTTAGGGTCATGTGGGTCACATTTCGTCCAATCGTTTACGTGGGGCCCACGGTGGGGTCCACACCCTTAATTAATAAAAAAATTCCATAAATTCCCTAAAAATTGGATAAATCAAGTTTGATATTAAAACTTATAAAAATACTATTAAACCTTGCTAAAACAATAATTACTAACCTTTAACCCCAAAATCAAGTCAAACTGGCAAATTTAAGCGAAATCACTCAATAACACATAATTAAATAAAAAATGAACCGGGTTAAAGTTAGAGATCTTACATCCTACCCACCTTATAGGAATTTTGTCCCCAAATTTCTCTATCAGTCGGTAGTGAAAAGATGAGGGTATTTCTCCTTTACTTCGTCTTTACGTTCCCACGTGGCTTCTTCCATGTTGTGATTCCGCCATAAGACTTTCACCAATGGGATTACTTTGTGTTGAAGGGTCTTCTCCTTCTTGTCCAACATATGCACCGGCTCCTCCACATAGGAATGATCCTCCTAAGCTCTAAGGGTTCAAAGTCTAACACATGGGATGCATCCGGCTCATACTTCCAAAGAAGTGAAACATGAAACACATTATGAATATTCGTGAGTTGAGGAGGTAGGGCCACCAGATATGCTACAGTGCCAATGTGCTCAAGGACTTCAAAGGGTCCAATAAATCAAGGAGATAGTTTTCTCTTCTTGATAAAATGGACAACACCACAAGAAGGAGAGATTTTCAAGAACACATAATCACCCACATCAAACTCTAAGTCTCGCTGCCACTTGTTAGCATAGCTCTTTTGTCGACTTTTTGCCGTTTGCAACCTCTCCCGAATGAGTTAGATCTTCTCCACTGATTGTTGCACAAGATCAGGACCGGTAAGAAGATATTCCCCGACCTCACTCTAACAAAGGGGAGATCAACACGGATACCTACCTATACAATGCTTCAAAAGGTGCCATCTTAATGCTCGCGTAATAACTATTGTTGTAAGCGAACTCTTTATGCTCTACCTTTCCACTGAAGTATACATGTCCGAAGCATATCCTCAAGTGTTTGGATAGTCCTTTCTCATTGTCCATCAGTTTAGGGGTGATACGCTGAGCTAAGATGTAACGATCTACCCAAGGCCTTCTGAAAACTCTACCAAAATCAGAAGGTGAAGCGAGGTGTTGTGCACATTCACCAGACTCTACTTTATTTCCTTGTTATTCTAGTGTATTAGGCTATTTTCTTATGTATTAGCTTAGTCTTTTCTTATGTAATGGGATGATAATTGAACCAGCTAGTGGCCCTGGGATAGCCTGGCCCACTAGATGGTTGACTCCCTAGGAGAGCGGGTTGTCTTCCTATATGGGTCGACCCTTCCTCTTTGTTTTGGTTATGCAATTGAATATTCAGAACTTCTCCCCTTTCTTCCTTCTTCTCTTCCCTTTCACTATGTGAGAGTTCAAGGTACCGATTGTGCCCACACAGAGCAAAACACTGGTATCGGAGCCTTCACAATCCTCAGCTATGCTGCGAGGCAAGCAACTCGCCCTGGCCCCATAAACTCAGCCCGAGAAGGAGGTCGATGCTTCAACGAGCAACCCCAAATCTACTCCGGAGACCATCAACGCTCCTACCTTGGCATAGATTATGGCCAAGATCGAGTCCGTGACCATGGCCGTTGCACAGCTCTAGGCAAGGCCTTCAGTGCCACTCCTCTCCAAACCATCAATCACAAACATGGTGAAGGGAGAAACATCGCAAGCACCAGAACAACACGGCCCAGGCACTCAGGCAGCGACGAATAGGGAGATGCGTGTCCCAGAAGCCCCTTTGCGCTTTGGCACCCTTAACCGTGCTGGACAAGGGAGGCACCAGGCACGGGATATATGAGGCACGCCAAGTGTTTGAGAGAATGCCCTAATGGTGCTGCCTCCCAAAAACCTATTTCCAGAGATGGAGGATGACTGGGAGGAGTACCCGGGGCCTCGTAGAGGACCATGGAGAAGAGCAGAGCCCCGTTTGGCTTGCCTGCAGTTTCCCTGCTACAGTGGGGATGACGACCTGATAGAGTGGTTGTATAAGGCTGAGAAATTTTTTGCCTAATAGGGAACACACTCCGAGGCCAAACGATTGTGCATAGCTGCGTTCCACCTAGATGGTGACGCTTCCATATGGTTCCAGAATTTTGAGAAGGAGGTGTGCTATCCCACTTAGGCTGCCTTCTCTAATGAGCTGTGCATCCAATTTGGCTCAAATGAATTCTAGGATTTCAAGGAGATGCTCTCCATGTTGTGCCAAACCACTACCGTTTGGGCCTATTACACATAGTTTAAGTAGGTGGCCAACCGCCTTCTCAACTGGCCAGTGGCAGCCTTGGTGGGCATGTTCAAGAGAGGTTTCAAACTTGAGATTTCTGAGGAGATGCGCCACTTTCCATGCTCCAACATGCAGGACATTGTGTGCCATGCACAAATTGAAGAGGAAAAGTTGGCTAGGCAGTGGCGAGGGGGCGGCTTGGACCTTTTCCCCTGTTTGCTATGAGCGCTAACCCCCTTGCCTCCCCGATTAGCAGCCCAGTAGCAGGCCACCCTGGCCAGCAGCCCACTCAGGCCGGCAATATTATTTGTTGTCTCACAACAGCATAGAGGGAGGAACATTGGTCTAAGGGTCTCTACTTCCACTGCGATGAGAAGTTCATTTTGGGTCACTGCTGTTCCGTCAAGGGCAGCCTCCTCGTGGAGGAGGTCGACGAAGAGGAGGATGTGGAGGATAGAGCTGACTCATCCCACCATGATGACATGCTGCCCGAGATCTCTATCCATGCCTTCTCGGGGGCATTCACTCCACGTACAATGCGGGTCCAAGTCCACCTCAAGCAGCAACAAGTGGTTATCTTAATAGACAGCAGTTCCACCCACAACTTCATTAATGACAAGGTGGCCCAACGACTAGGCTACTTCGTGTCAGATTTGAAGCCCTTTGATGTTTTGATTGGCGATGGAAAGCACCTCAGGAGCACCGGGGTATGTGCTTAAACCACGCTCTCAATCCAAGGCCACACATTTGTTATCGACCTCTTCTTGCTGCTTATGAAGGGGGCGGATGTGGTGCCAAGGGTGCAGTGGCTCCAAGAGCTTGGGGATGTGGTTTGGAACTTCAAATACATGGTGATGGACTTTGAGTTTCAGGGGTAGTGGGTTCGGATTGAAGGATCCTAGCCGGGCACCCTCCTTTCAGCTTAGTCAGTGAGTTCTTTCTTCCGGTTTGCACCCCAAGGGTTCCTCTTACAGCGGTGGTCAACAGTTGAGATGCCTCAAGAAGAGCTGCCTCTAGATCTTCTTGAGTTATTGGTGGAACATCGGGATGTGTTTGCTGAACCAACAGGTCTTCCTCCAGTACAGCCTCACGACCACCGTATTCCCATCATTCCTAGGGCATCATTGGCCAATGTCCACCCTTACCATTATCCTCACATCTAGAAGTTAGAGATAGATCGTCTCGTGGCTGACATGCTTCAGTCTGGTATCATTCGCCCTAGCACAAGCTCTTACTCTTCCCCGGTCTTGCTGGTTCGTAAAAAAGATGGTACTTGGCAGTTTTGTGTGGATTACCAAGCCTTGAATGCCATCACCGTCAAGGAAAAGTATCCCATACCTGTGATCAAGAAGCTTTTGGATGAGCTGGCTGGTGCAAAGGTTTTCAGTAAACTTGACCTTCGATCGGTTACCATCAGATTCGGGTGCAGCTAGCCGATGTGCACAAGACTACCTTCCAGACTCATGACAATTTCAAGTTTCTTGTCATGCCGTTTGAGATGACCAATGCCCCCTCCACCTTCTAGAGCCTCATGAACAATCTCTTCAAGCCTTTCCTCCATTGCTACATCTTGGTCTTCTTTGACGACATCCTTATTTATAGCCAGTCGTGGGTGGAGCACTTGGAGCACCTCAGGTCGGCCTTCTCTGTTCTGAGAGATAACTGTTTATTTCTTAAGAGTTTGAAGTGATCCTTTGGAAGCCCACAGGTTGATTACTTGGGACATATTATCTCGCGGGATTGCGTCGCCACTGACCCATCGAAGGTGGCCGCCACCCACTTGTGTCCATGAGCTTTTTAAGAAGGGCACATTCAGTTGGAATGAGGTTGCCCAAGCTACGTTTGTGGAGCTAAAGCAAGCTATGGCATCGGCCCCTATTCTAATTTTGTCCAATTTTAGTTGGCCCTTTGTGGTTGAAACAAATGTTTCAGAGACAAGTCTACGGGCGGTTCTACTGCAGGATGAGCATCTCATTGCTTACTTTAGCATGGCTTTGGCTGGCCGCTCTTTGTCCCTATCCATTTATGAGAAAGAGTTGTTGGCTATTGTACTCACATCAACAAGTGGCAACCTTACTTACTTGGCTGCATGTTCTTGATACACACTGACCACCAGCCCTTGAAGTATTTCCTCGAGTAGCGGGTGTCCAGTCCATCATAGCAGTGATGGGCCAGTAAGTTACATGGCTATGATTATGAGGTCGTGTACAAGAAAGGGTCAGAAAACACCATGGCCGATGCCCTTTCTCACAGCTCTACCCCGGGTCGTGCTTGGCATTTTCTACTTCGTCCTGTCCCTTCATTGATGAGTTGAGGTGGGCCTTCACTGATGATTCTCATATGCAGGCCCTGATTATAGCTCTCTAGGCTAACCCAGCTGCTTGTCCTTTCTTTATGTGGCGGGATGACCTTCTCTTTTGGGAGGATCGCCTTTGGGTACCCGATGTTGATGATCTTCGCATGTGTGTTCTCTCCCACTTCCATGACACTCCAGTGGCTGGTCATGAAGGAGCTTTCCGCACTTATAAGCGGATCAGCCAGAACTTTATGTGTCAGGGTTTTTGATGGGCAGTTCAGGAGTATGTGGCCACTTGCGATGTCTATTAGAGAGCTAAGGCCACCACAACCTCTCCTGTAGGTTTGCTTCAGTCTTTGCCTATCTCTGATAAGGTTTGGGAGGATGTTTTGATGGACTTCGTGGATGCCTTGCCCTTGGTGCAAGGCAAGTTGATGATTATGGTGGTGGTGGACCAGTTGTCCAAGTATGCCCATTTTGTGCTCTGGGACACCCATTCACCGCCAAGACAGTGGTAGAACTCTATGTTCGAGAGGTGGCCAAACTACACGGCATGCCTCGCACTATTGTCTCCTATCGTGACTGGATCTTCATATCCCAATTTTGGTGAGAGTTCTTCACTTTACACGACACTTCTCTCCATAGCTTATCACCCCCAGACGGATGGATAGATAGAGGTGGTAAACTGATGCTTTCAGTAGTACCTCCACTATTTTACTATGTCTCAGCCCTGCAATGGCTTCAGCTTCTTCCCTGAGCGGAGTTGTCATGTAACACCGCCTATCACACTCGTGCGAGTTTCACTTCTTTTGAGGTGCTGTATGGCCATCCACCCCTGACCGTGTTATCTTATGTTCCTCATTGCTCCTCTATGGCCGAGGTGAACTACATGCTCCAGACACCTAATGAAGTTCTTCGACAGCTCAAAGAGAACTTGTCCTCTGCTCAGAACTGGATGAAACAAATTTATGATGGTCATCACACTGACTGGGAGTTCGCAGTGGATGACTTGGTTTATATCTCTATTCTTCCTTAGCACCAGACATCCTTGTTTCATCTTGAGCACACCAAGCTCGCCCCCCGTTTCCATGGTCCCTATGCTATGGAAGAGCATATTGGCCTGGTGGCTTACTGCCTTGCTCTACCACTTGATTCCTTAGTCCACCCCGTCTTCCATGTCTCCAAGCTACGCTGATGTGTAGGTGACACACCCTTGGCCACTGATGCTCCACCACCCCCCTTGATGGGCCCAGTCTAGCCTTTTGACTCTATTCCCGCCTCATGCTTGATGAATGTCACGCCTGTTGCTCCGGTCGCATCATTACAAAGGTGCTCATTGTTTGGCAGAGTCAGCCCCTGGAAGATGCTACATGGATCTTTGAGGACACATTCATGGCTCGCTATCCGATTTGATTGCCTTGAAGTCAAGGCGAATAGCGGAAGTGTGGTGGAGTGTTGTGAAGACTCTACTTTATTTCCTTGTTATTCTAGTGCATTAGGCTATTTTCTTATGTATTAGCTTAGTATTTTCTTATGTGATGGGATAATAAATTGTCATTGGACCAGCTAGTGGCCCCAAGATAGCTTGGCCTGCTAGCTAGCCCGACTCCCTAGGAGAGTGGGTCATCCTTGGTGCAACTCCCTAGGAGAGTGGGCCATCTTCCTATATGGGTCAACCCTTCCTCTTTGTTCTGGTTATGCAATTGAATATTTAGAACTTCTCCCCGTTCTTCCTTCTTCTCTTCCCTTTCTCTACGTGCGTGTTCAAGGTACCGATTGTGCCCACATAGGGCACAACAGAGAGGTGAAGACTTTATTTCATAATTACTTTGTGAGATAGATTTTGATTGATTTAAAAATATCACAATACAAAAAAGGAGCAAAGAAGGAGCTCTTCACAAGGAAGATTGGAGAAGCTTCTACATCAACAACCAAGGAGGGCTTTCATTGGAGTGCTTTGAAGAAAACAAAGAGAAAACTTGAAGGGAAATTGTCAAGGATCAAGGAGTAGACCTGATGATCAAGAACTTCGCATAGAAAAGGGTTTCTAGTGTTGGGTTAGAGGTTGGTAGCTTTGTGTCATGTAAGTTCTAATTCTTAGTCCATTGATTTAGCTAGAGAGTGGCTACCATAATTTTTTCCCATGTTGGGTTTCTAGGTAAAATCCTTGTTTGATGTGGTGATTGCATAATTGTGTGAATGATAGTGATTTTTACTTAATAATTTAGCATAGAGGCCATATCTTGTAGTTCATTGATTAGTTGTTTAAATATTTGGTTGATGGGCAATGTGGTGAATCACCAAGGTGACAAATATTAAACTCACAATTGGTAGCTGAGGGTGTTTTCAATCTTGTGATATTTTTTGCTATCAATTGCATGCTATCTTGTTGATTTTTTTCATGAAGTAATAGAAGTTCTTGTTTGTGTGTGTTTTTCTAGAAGTTATCTACTTGTGCGTGATTGATTTATCATGTCTGTAATTTATTCTAGTGATAATGATGATTTAGATGTTGAAACACTTGTTGGGATATAAAGATTAAGAAGCTTGACAAAATTGTCAATTCTAATGAGGAGATAATTGACTCAAAATTCCAATCGGTTGAGCATATATAATCATTAGAAAAAGAGGTTCAAAATTTGAAGAATGAACTTGAGAAAGGGAAAAAATGAAATCTAGATATTTAGAGGATAAACTTAAGTCTACTAATGAAAAAGTTAATGAACCCAAATATGAAAAGATAAATTTTGTGGAAAAGATAATTTTTTTAGAGAATGAGGTTCGTGAGACATTATATACAAATAAAGCTTATTTGAATAAGATTGAAGATCTCGTGAATGACTTAAAAATTTCTCAAGAAAAATTAAAATCCTACACCTTAAGGCAAAAGAAGTTGGACAAGATTTTGTACATAGGACAAGATAATAGTGACAAACATGGTCTAGGATTTAGAGAATTGAATTCTTCTAGTTGTAACGGTATCACTAAGTTTGTTAGAGCCAAAGAAACCATGAACCTTAGGAAGTTTGGTCCCATAGTTGATCTTGTGTCCAAACCTAGAAATCCTCTTAGGATTCAAGGTCCTAAGTTTAATCACAAAAATGGACAATACAAGAGTGAAATTCAAAAGTCCTTAATTAGACAAATTCAAGCTATGAAACATAACATAAATTGCCTAAGAAGAGGAAACGTATGGTAAATCATACTTTAATAAATTGCCTAAGAAGATGAAACATGGCAATTTACACCATTAGGAACCTCAAGCCAAACACATGTGGATAAAAAAACACACATCCAAATTCACACAAAAGAAGGTAATTAAATTCATTGGAAAGAAAACTTAGCAAGTTTGGATAAGAAAGGATGACTTAGAGGTGCTTAGATCTCAATTTGGTAGTTACACCAAGAAGCCCTTAGATTGCTTTAGGATTGGTTGGTTAGACAACTCTGCTTAGAAGTAATGTGTACAATGTCCATGAATTCATATTTTTTATTGTTTTGTTTTCATTTTACTTTGTTTTTCATGGTTACTTTTATTCATAGGTTTTGAATGAAAAAACAAAAAATTAGAAAAATTTCAAACACAAAAAATTAGTTACTAATTTGTGTTCAAAGATTGCTAATTTTTAATTAAGTTGAAATTACCATGATGTGTGATCAAAATATTTTAATTAAGAGAAGAATGCACCAAAGAAAGTAAATATCTTTTTTATTTTCTTTTGCTTGAGGTTGTAATTATCTAATTCTTAGAACTTGCACTTATCATGTTTAACTCAAGTCACATTCATGATTGAAATTCAAAAGAAAATTCTTAAACATTGGTTGACTTAAGAGTACATATTCTAGTGGTCAAATCAGCCATATGAAGTGTCAACTAGTCAACATGTCATGACAACCATGCTACTTCATTGCAATTGTTGTTCTCATTAATTCCTTCAACATGTCTTCCACAACGTTGAGGCTGCATGCTAGGCCTACAATGTAGTGCCTTGACTTTTTAAATTAATTTAAAGGTCAAAGTGCCGGCAATTTATAATAATAAAATATAGGCCATGATCAACCGTGCATAAAAGATTGACTTTTCATTAATTTATATAATTATAAAAGCTTTACAAAACAAGGCTCATTATGCTTTAACAAAATCAAAGTCGCACACATCCAAAATTTATACATAACAAAAGAACATAATAAAGAATAGATCTTTCGAAGTTCTACGGGCAATCTTCATTAATACCATCTTCTTCAGTCAAACTTGCAGCATTTAGGGTGGGTGAGTATAATTATACTCAGCAGATAGAGTTAAATTCTATTAGCATGCTAAAACATAAATCATAAATAAATAAGCATAAAATATTCTTCTAATAATTCATATTCAAAAGTCGACTTTAAAATAATATTATCGACTAACAAAACCCAACACATTTCTTATGTGTAAAGTTAGATAAAATAGTTATTCACAGAATCTGGTAAACTCGAATAATTCATTCGTAGCCAGAATTCGATAAATAATTCAAAATTAGATAAGACATCATTCACAGAATGTCGCTGATACCAGAGAGACATACACCTGTGCTCATGGGGCAACGGGATCAGAATGAAGAGGATCTTCTCATGATATCCAACGTCATGGACGCGCCATATGCCATAATAGGTGGTACCTAGGAGTCATAACTCCGACAGCTTTTGGGCTTTATATCAAATAGCTACCCTTCAAAACCGATCGTAGTTTTTGGGCTTTATACTAATAACTACCATTCAAATCTGTTCAAATCATTTGTAAATATAATTTTAAATAATAATATCTTTAAATCTTGTATCACGATAAGTTCCATCTTAGAGGTGTACGATAGGATATTATCTTAGTGTTCGCCCAACCTCTAATAAATATCATCCTTTCTCGAAATAATATTTTATTTAAGTGGCAAATAAATTCCGAAACTAAATGTTGGGTCATAGCACGAAATTAGAGCTTAAAACCACCTATACTTCGAAATCATATGGTCTAGTCATAGCACAAAATTTGAAGTTAAAGCCACCTACATTTGTTCTTGAAATTGATTGGAGTAACAGCTGGCAGTTGAAACCTCCCCTCGTACTAAGATAGTCTCCTTGTCTGGCTTGAGTGAGGTGGGCAAAACCTCCCCTACTGCTATGGCAATCTTCACTTTTGGCGCGAGAGTGGCGGACAGGGCCTCCTCTTGCCCCAAGTTGTTCCCACCTTTTAGAGAGGCTAACTTGGAAAATGGACCCTCTCATGACGTCGGGCACCCTTGAATTAGGTAGGAACAATCTTTAAATGAAGAAAATCAGATAAGAAACAATGAAGAAATGCTTGTTTAAGTCTTAAAATGTGCTCTACACAAAAGAGAGGAGAGAAGGAAAGGATGGGGCGAACTGCACCTCCCAAGCATGAGTAATAAAAAATCATGGTTCAATTAATTTAGATTTATATAGCTAGACATAAAACTAAGAATATAAATATGCCTTCTACGTGAAGATGCTTTGTACCTAAACCGATGAATCTGACTCTATTGGTTGTTGCTTCATTAGTTGTAGAAGCATTGACTCTATATCAAGTTGTTTTGATCTAAGAGTATGTTGATCCATTTCCAAATATTTTGCATGTTCTTCAGCCGCCTCAACCCTCATATTAGCATTCTAAATAACATGGATATCATCTTGAGAATGGATGCCTGATGGGATAGGCATCACACCATGCCCAAGCCCATTAACATATCCTAACCTTGCATCAAAATTTCATGGAATATATCATTCTTCTTAGATTTTGTTATAGTCCCCTCTTGCCTAGATGCAGCCACCTTATGCTTCATTTGTGCCCGGAAAAAATATGCACAAAGAAAATTCCAAGACTATGTTAGAATTTTAATAATTAAACAACAAATATAATACATAAATTTAAAATTCATTATATGTAGAAGTCTACAACATGTTGTAACCCAACTCCTAGTTTTTGTTTTTTGGAAGTGTGTAAATTTATAAAATTTTACTAGGCCAGGCTCCTCATCTAGCTCTTTTTCTTGCTCATTAATTCAATTCATCCAAGTACAACAGAAAATTAGTACATTGTACAAAGTAAAAAAAATTAATTGTTGAACATACTTTATTATATGAAATATATGTAAAAGGGACCATCTCAGTGAAAACTCTAACAAATGACTTTGAACCAACAGTGTGGTTCACAAATAACTTTGCACAATTACCCTTGTTTGTTTTGCTTCTTAACTATATAAAATAAATTATAAATTATATTTCATACACTGAGTCATTTAAAGAAAAAAAATTGAATTCTAAATGACATCATACCTTGTAGTTGTCATCCTCAAAATTTTTGCAAATTTCTATCCACACATGAGGAGAAATCCCATTGTAAGGTGTTGAGGTGCCATACTTCTGATAATGTGCATGTGCTCTATTCTTGTGGGATTGAAATTGAGTAGCTAATAATTTATTCACTACCTTCTTAACTTGGTTATCCTCCATGTTAATCTCAAATTTTGACTAAAAAAGTTAATTTATTTATGAAATGTTAGCACCTATAATTTAATGTGAAAGACAATAATGAATTAAAATCATAGCATATACTTACAACAATGAGGGCCTTTATCTAAATTTTGTCAACTTCAGGGACTTTAGACCATCTTTTATATATTAGTTTTGCATAAGTGTGGCACATCCTTCCAACCTCACTTATAAACCCTTGAGCCCATGGTCCAACAGGTGTCAAACATACCTAGTTGGAAAGTAATATTTGGAAGTTGACAGGCTTATTGTGTAAATGTTTTGATAATTTTCTACATATTGCTCTACCATGCCTTTTCTTTGGAGTTGTGTTTATGGTAGAAATAAGTGGAGCTGCAAATGTGGACTCCTCCACCAGAGACTTCGATAGCCCTATATCTACTTGAAATGATGGAATAGTTTGCTTACCTAGTGCCATAATATAGTACTACAACAAAAACATATACGTAGATGAAAGAAGACGATTATAAAGTTTTATATCAATGAAAAAGTAATCCGAGTAGGATAAATGAATTAGATAAAATAGAATAGCAAAAAAATTGCAAAAGAAAAGGAAATGAAAAGATTATAAACAGTCTTTCCTTATCCCTAGAGGCTCTATTAAAGATTATATGTCTATTAAGCAGTTGAGCATGAGATGGACCATAGTTGCTCTTGTAGTAGTATGTACACATAGGTTCAATAGAAGCCTATGCAAAAGGCCTTTCCATAGATGCCGTTATGTAAAAGACAAAAAAAAACAATTACTCAATCTTCCAAAGGGAGTTCTGGGCTTACATGTTTTATAACTTTTGAGTCCATTGTAAAATAGTCATACAAGGCATTAAACATAATTTAAGATGGGTATGCTCTAGGGCAAACAAATATAAAGGTGCACATCCTAATAGACAATATTAATACTTCAAAAACACAATTGTATTACATTCATTGCTACCTACATACTAAGGGAAATAATAAGGAACTCTCGGATAATGAGATCAACAAGAGAAGTATGACCAACAAGAACCCAGAAAAAGGATTACATCATTAAAGCATCTAATGTGTATCCAGTAACAGAAGAGCTATCGAATTGGAATAAAAAATGGAGATCCATTTGACAGCCTCAGATACTTGAAGAACAGCTGATAAGTATAAAATATATATCTATTTTATATGCTTTTTTACCTTATTTGCTAGCATAGATTAGGTTAATTTAGAGTTAGTTATAGTTTATTTAGATTAAGATAGATATTAGTATTTTAGTTTAATTATTAATAATTTTACAGTTATTAGTAGTTTAGATATGTATTTAAATCAAGTTAGAATTTTATTTATATTCTACATGTCTAAAATATGATATTTTATATTTTGTAGGTAAAGTGTGCTTATCGGGGTACTTGGACGATATTTGGAATAATTCAAAATAGTCTTGACATGCTTTAAAGTGATTTGGACAACTTTTCGGAGTTATAAACATGTTAGAAATTAATATGAACACAAAGAAAAGCTTAATGAATAGGAAATTAGACTGTCCAGAAAAACTGTCCAGATTGCAGAAACAATGTAGCCGTTCGAACGGGGCATGCAGGGCGTTTGAACGGGATAACGCGCAGTTTCCTAGTTTTAGCCAATTTTCAATCCTTTTCATATTGGATTTCTTCCTATGGATCTTATGCCTATAAAAAGACATATTTGGCTCGAAATTGAAGATTGTCTAGTAGATTTTCTAAAGAGAAAAAGGAAAAAGAAGATAGAAGAGAACTCAAAGCTTTCAATGGAGATTCAAGTGCTTTCTTCTACCACGGAAGGCTAAACTTTTCTTTTACTTAGGAGCTGATGAAGCTATAGATAAGTTTCAATTTCTTTTCTTTTTAATTTAGATCTCAGTTGTGAATGATGATAATTGTATGATAAGGATTTCCTTTTTAATGGAAGAGCTTTTAATATTTATTTAAGTCTATGTTGATTTATTGTCTTGTAGATGATAGATTAATGCAGTTTTGATATTTTCATTGATTCTAATTTCTGTGATTTAGATGAGATGGTCATGTAATAGTTTTAATGTTCAGATAATTAATGAATTGGATGAGTTATACTTAGATTAGACGAGTCATGCCTATAGCTAGTTTAGTGTAAATGATTCGTGTTATTGTTGAAGATAATTCATGCCATGAATTTAATTAATGATTCTTTCTAAAGTAATTCTAGCTTGTAGCTGAGAATACTTGTTCATATTCACACTAGCTTTCTTTTGCTTAATTTAAGTTTAAGTTTTTTCTAGTTTTTAATCAGCAAATTCCTCTTTAGATTTAGTAATAATTCATCCGTCCTTGAGGTTCGACAACCCTTAAATACTTATCCTAGTACAATAACCTTGTACACTTGTAAAGAGTTTAGTTATAAATGATCAACAACTACTGCAATTATGTATATATGGATGAATAATGTAGTGCATCTCTTATTAGGTGATGAAAATTACATCTCTCTTATGAACCTGGAAAGCTGCAAGAACAACTTTAGGAAAAGAAGATAACTACTTCAAAGTAAAATTGATTATAATATAAATGGTTCCATAACAAGAATAGAGCACAAAATAATATAGAACTACTTCAAAGAAAAAGCTCAAAAATATATTCTGCAGAACTCTTGAATAAACCAAAAGGATCTCAGAATAACAACTTTTCAGGGTAGTATACCCAGCCAACTATTCAACCTCATATCAATGGTTTATCTCAATTTGTCCAGTAACTTATTGAGTGGCAACTTACGGTGGGAAATAGTAAGCTTTATGGACAATCGAATAGTGGGAGAAGTGCCTGAACAAGGTCTATTTAGAAAATGCATGCAATATTAGAAAAAAAATAAAAAAGAAGAAACATGAAAATGCACACAGAGGAATCATAGATAGAAATGAGATCTGCCCCTGCGAAGCCTCCTCTTATCTTTTTTTTTCAATTTGCTATTCAAGAGAAATTGATTACTCTCATTCTTGGCATCAATTTTTTGTGTAGCAACATCATCTCAACTTTTCATGACTTTTCAATAGTAATTGATCCTCAATTTTGATACTCTTCACATAGGTTCATGAGGAGGCTTCTAACCTTATGGATATATCCGGATGGGACCAATCTCAACCTTTCCAACATAGACCATTCTAGTTGGATGGATAAGATATTAAAAGTTATTTTCAATGTCATCTTCAGACACATATGTTCTTCTTCTTTATCTTCATTTGGAACAACATCTGCTTCTTCATCACAATACCCTAGCAAAGTCTCATCTTCAATATCACTTTCAGCTACATCATCTAAAACAGTACCATCTCCTTGATCTAGTTTAGAAACATTTGAAGCATCAATATAATTTGGGCCCATATCAACCCTACTAAAGGGTTAGAAATTATGTTCTTCATCTTCGACATTCCTATCATCCATGGTTGCTTGGTATTCAACATGCTTATATGTCTCCTCATCCCTTTCTACCTTAGAGTAAGAGAATTGTGGAACATCATATATGTTTTGTGGTGATGCTTTTTTAACAACATTCCAATTGCCTTTCAATTTAGGCTCCTTAAGGTAAAAAACTTGCTCCACTTGAGATGACAACACAAAGGGATCATCTTGGTACCAATTGTGGGAGAAATTGATACTTGTGAAATGCTCATCTCTTTGCATCCTTTCTTGTTGCTAATATCCCACCAATTACATTTGAAAATGTAGACACACCTACCTCCACAATAGTTCAAAGCAATAACATCTCTCAAAATACAAAACCATTCAATGTCACAACATTCGTACTCTCCTTTGATGACAACCCCAGAATTTTGAGTTTTGCGATAGTCATCACTGTCGGTATGGAACCTAATACCTTTGACAACGCAACCATATATCGTATGACTAGAGGATCAGGACCACATGCTAATGAATACAAATCAGCATTTTTTGTGCATGCAATTGTTTCATCTATTAAAAACAATAATAAACAAAATGAGTACATTTTATTCCAACAAAAAAAATTAATGCACTTTCCAATTTATGTTTGAGTAACAAAAATCTTAAACACTTACAAGTCGCACAAACCATTCTAGGAAATTTTGTTGATGCCTCTCTTGGACGTTAGTAGTTCCTTGACTAGCAATATATTATTTGTGCTCCCTATATGAAATATATGAAATAAAGAGATATGAAAGGAAATATGAACTACTAATGTAAATAGTGATCAATCTCCGAACAATTATTTAGGACATACATTCGAGCCTTGCAAAGATCATTTAAATCCATAATGAATGGATTTGCAGATCCTAAAGTGCATACAATTGGTGTAAAAATGAAAAGACCTTTATATTGTTGTCCTTGAAGACTGTCATAATTTCTCTCTTGTCGATGGAATCTTGTTTCAACATCTTCAAAGTACATAGAACAAAAGTTCAAACCTTCATTGTCAATGTATGTTTATGCAATGGAACCCTCTAGGCATGCTTTATTTCTAACATATTTCTTCGAAGTGTGCAAGAACCTTTTTATTGGATACATCCAATGAAATTGCACGGTCCAGTAATAATCACTTCATGTGGAAGGTGGATCGCTAAATGTACCATCACATCAAAGAATGCAGGGGGAAATATTTTCTCAAGCTTGCATAGTATAACAACAATGTCCTTTTCCATTTGTTCAACCTTTTCAACTTCAAAGTTCTAGAACATAATTACCTGAAAAATAAGCCTAACTCAACTAATGCATTGCCAACGTCCTTCCGTAACTGCCCACATATTGCCACAGGAAGCAACCTTTGTAGAAAAATGTGATAATCATTACTTTTCATACCCACTAACTTACAATCATTGTTGTGTGTACATCGGGAGATGTTCGAAGCAAAATCATCTAGAAGTCTCACCAACTTCAACGAAGAACAAAATCTCTTCTTCTCATCAGCAGACATTGTGTAACAAGCTTGTGGCACCACATATTTATCCCCATTCAGAATGAGATGCAACTCCTTTTTTATACCTATTTCTTACATATCTAGTCAAGCCTTTACATCGTCTTTTGTTTTCCCCTCTATATTCATCAATGTTCCCAATACATTATCACATATGTTTTTCTCAATGTGCATCATATCTAGATTGTGCCTCAATTTAAGTGATTTCCAATATGGCAATTTCCACAATATGTTTTTTTTCCTCCAATTCAACTCATTTGGAGCATACTTCCTCTTCTTTATATTAGGACCATTACCAAGCTCCACATTTATCACAGGATACAATTGCATAAGTAAATCATCCCTGGATAGTTGTTTAGGTGCCAACTTCCTCTCTTGAGTACCATCAAATTCCTTCTTTTTCTATGCCAAAAATGATCTATTGGGAGGAAATGATGATGACCCATGTAGCTTATCTTTCTTCCATGCTTCAGGTACCATGAATGTCTCTTTGTTGCAATTAGGATATGCCATTTTTCCTTTTGTAGACCAACCAGATAAATTTTCATATGATTGAAAATCATTAATGGTCCACAACAATGCAGTATGCATATGAAATTTCTCCTTCTTTGATGCATCAAAAGTCTCTATTCTGTCTTCTTATAACTCATTCAATTCATCGATCAGTGGTTGCAAGTAGACATCAATGCTATTGCTAGGAGCCTTTGGACCAGGAATAAGTAATGACATCCTCAAAAATGGTTCTTTCATGCACTTTCAAGGAGGAAAATTGTATGGCATAAGTATCACTGGCCACATAATGTATGCAATATTCATATTTCTAAAAGGATTAAAACTATCACTCGCTAGTCCAAGCCAAACATTTTGAGGTTCATCCACAAACCAACTATACTTCTCATCAAATTCATGCCATGCTTGAGAATCTGTTGAATGCCTTAATACATTCTCATTTAAATCATTAATATTTTTCTCTTTGTGCTAGCTCATGTCTGAAGTTGTCATCCTGCACATGAACAATCTCTGCAATCTCAGTTTTATGGGAAAATAACGCAAGACTTTTTGTGGAAACTTCTTACCATTGGGATTATTAGATTTGTATCTCAACTACTTACACTTTGTGCATATTTCCTCCTTTTCAAACTCCTTCCAAAAGAGAACACAATTATTTATGCATGCATGTATGGACACATATCCAAGGCATAGGTCTTGCAAGACCTTCTTTGCTTTGTAATGCCACTTTGGCAATGTCTATCCTTCAGGAAGTGTATATTTGAATAAGTCAAGTATGGCATTGAGTGATTTATTACTCCAACCATTAATTAACTTTGCACATAGTAGCTTTATTAAGAAAGGCAACTGTGAGTACTTATGGAAGCCAGGATAGTTCATGTTCAAGATCCATAAAAAAATGGGTGAACTTGTATGTCTCGCCATCAAAACCGCTACAATGTTTGTTGGTAGATGATTCCCCAATTGGCGCATATGTCTCACTTGTGCTATTTGTCTCACATTCAAGTGTATCCATAAATGTTCCCGCATATAATTCTTCCACTATTTCTTGCATTGCATTTGCATCTTTGTCATCATTGCTTTCAATTTTATTTCCACTGTTTTCCTCAATCGGTTCTTCAATACTTTCACCATGTAAATACCATTGTGTCTATGGTCCTTCTATCCCATTAGCATACAAGTCATAATGCACATCATTCACATCTTTATAGTACGCATTGTTGCACTTTCAACATGGACACCTGATTTTACTACTTCCATTTGCCTGCCAATGAGAAAATTCCATGAACTCTTCTAGTTCTCTAATATATTCTTTGGAAGTAGTCATAATGCACATCATTCACATCTTTATAGTACACATTGTTGCACTTCCGACATGAACACCTGATTTTACTACTTCCATTTGCCTGCCGACGAGCAAATTCCATGAACTCATCTAGTCCTCTAATATATTCTTAATTTGGAAGCCCTATTCTTAAGTTGCATCCATCTTCTATCCATATCAAATTACCTATCACAAATAGCACAGTTAATGCATACATGATAGTTTGTGCCAATCTTTGTCACATAGTCGTATGACGGGGGAAATTCGGTATGGAGAAAATTCAATAAAATACAAGGGCAAAGTTTGGCAAAAAAATCGGCAACTAGAAAATTATAATATCAATTTACATGAAGATGTAAATCAATGCAATAAATATAACAAATGATTAATCCCAAAATTTATTAACTTAAGCATTATTTAAAGGCTATCCATGTCACAAACATATGCAACACATAAGCAATCACCAATCACCATTCCAAAAGACACTTCAGAAAACAACACTAAAAATTTTAGGCCATCTCAAACAAATTAACAAATTACAAATTGACAAATGATTATGGCAAGCATTTATCAAATCATTTGAGAAACAGATTGAGAAACTAGTTCCCACTTCCCAAAATCAAATCATATGAGAAATAGAGATACATGGAGAGAAACAAAAACCTTGCAGCAGAATCCATTCCAACCATATGACCATGGTCACCATAATAAGCAAAAAATGCGAAAAAAATTCTGAATCATAGTCTTAGAGAATTAGATAGGGAGACATTGAGAGAAACAAAATCCTTGCAGTAGAGCCACAAATGGCAGAGTTGTGGACTTACTGGATGCTCAGGAGCTTCCTTGGGCAAGGAACGAAATAGGATAGGTGGTGCTTTGACGGATTGTCACTCAACCTCGAATTGGATGGGAGGCCCAGTCATAGAGGACCTTATAGATGAGCTCGAACTTAGAGTGGAGGTTTGCCAGTCAACCTAGGAATGGACGGGAGGCCCAGTTGTGGAGGACTTGACAAACGAGCTTGAACATAGAGTGGATGGAGTGATTTGCGGTGGAGAGGCACTGAGGGAGATGACCTGCTGGTGGAAGAGGTCGATGTAGCATTGGCGATGAGGAGTAGATGCAGGGTGAGGAGCAGATGTAGGGTGAGTGAAGTAAGAAGGTGGATGAAGTAAATGAAAGGGGCAAAAAATACTAAGTGGATGTGGGTACTTAGCATATGGGTAATTAAAGGAAGGAATGTGCATGCTAAAACCCCTTTATCAATATCAGTTCCTATTAAAAAGAAAAAATATTAACTCTGCGATTACATTCACAATTGGTTGCAAATGTATGATATTTTGCAACATAATTTTTAACACGTCCCAAAAATAAGATCCTTTTTACAACAAATTTTATAGATTATCGCTAATAATATTTTATTTAAGACATTTAATGTAAATCATCGCATAAGACCCGTATATTTTGTAACGGATTGTCTTTTGTTACAACATAAGTTTTATTTGATGCTAAAGAGTTATTTTAGTGACAATTTTTGTTTGTTGCAAAATATTTGGTTGCAAAAAGACCTTTTTGTTGTAGTGTGAAGGGCATTATGATATTCCTCCTCCACTAGAGCAATGGGGTGGGCTTCATGAAGTGTCTTGCCTTCTTTCCCTCAAGGTCAGATACCCATGCAGACAACAAAATTTTGGTGGTAAAGAAAAGGGACACGAATTACACGATGTTGTCACTAGTAGTGAAGAAGATTGAAAGCCCCAAAATGACAAATCTTATACCTCACATGACACAGAAAAATGGCTCATGGAGGTGAATATTTGGACATTAACTAAGTAGATAAGAGACATATATGGAATCTAGATTATAGTATATACAAATACTTTTTGGTTACAGGAAGCTTTTCTATACTCTTCACTTTCCATTAGCCCAATATAAAAAATGCCTGAGAAGTGTTCAACCGTGAGATCGGCGGTGCATACACTAATGCACATTAGCATTAATGGCACTAGTGCTAACATTCACTAGCGTGTGCGCCTTCAATCTAAAATATTAACACTTCCCTGACGTTTCTTACGTTGGGCTCATGAAAAGTGGAGAGTATAAAAAATACTTTCAAGGTTAAGAGGGGTTGATAGATAGGAAGATAGGTGAGGCTCATGGCAGTGAACACCAAGCCAGCAATCATGTACATGTAATGATCTATTTCCTTCATCATTTTCATATCAAGGAAAAAATTGTACGTGTAATATTTTGTAGCTAACATTTTTCATCTATAGTAATGTTACATAGTTGAATTTATCTTGTGCATCAAGTAAAAGCAAAGCATACCTTCAAATCAAAAGAATTGGCACATTGCAAGGGACCCATGTTAAATTGTTGGTCCCGCTTGAAAGAGGCTATCTCCCAAGATTCCTCCTTTTCTGGAATACTTAAAGCCTACCTTTGATCTGGTAAAAACTTCAGCCTTTGTCACCCCGCCTTGGACCCATATGGGATCTGCATTTTGTTGATTTCAGGAATTATTAAATCAAGCTCTGATGTGTTAATTTGTTGTTTAATTATAGCACAACCTGCTAGTTTTTGTAGGTAAAAGAGTGAAATTCTAGTTGTCAATATCATGGAAAGAATTATGTGAGTCTTGCCTTTTTTATTATTACAATAGGATTTGCTTCAATTCTGAAATAAACAAAGGGGATTGATTTAGGTGATAAAAAAGTAAGGACATTATACTAAGGAGGAGGAGGAAAAAGAAAAACCCAATCCTACCTCAAAGAAGAATATTATATGATATGCTTGATCTTCTTAATATTTTCTTTGTCTTAAATTAATAGCTCTATTTGGCAAAAAAATTAGTTCTATATTAATAGCTTAATTTTGTTAAATTTAAGTAGTTGGGTACTTAAAAAAGAGTATGATAAGCTTATTTTTTCTTTTTCTTATACGTGGGTTTCACCTTTTAATAAAAATCACTATTTTTTCAAATGTAGCTATAAATATGGGAAAGATGGAGTATTTTTTGTCTCATATTAATTGTTTGGATTTGTACAAAAACATGTTCCATAGTAATAATTTTGTTTGATGTTTTCCTTTTTCGTTATAGAACTATGGAGAGAAGTTATAGAATAATTTTTTTTGAATTAAATAGGATTATGACAAAGTATATGGAATTTAACTATAAGGAATGTAGAACTATATGTAAAACTTTAGTCAAAATAGATGAGCAAGAAGTGTCAAGATGTGAGTAATTTCGATATTTGCGCTCTATTATCTATAAAGAGGAAGACATTGATAGTGATGTGGTACATAGGATTAATACAGGGTAGGTAATGTGATGGCATTAGGAGTATTGTGTGATAGACACGTTCAAATAGGTTTAAAGATAAATTCTATAACACAACTATTAGGCCCACAATACTCTATAGAGAAAAATGTTAGGCATCAAAGAAAAATTATATAGATAAATTGAATATAACTAAAATGGAGATGTTAAGATGGATGTGTAGAAAAACTCAAAAAGATAGGATTAAAAAATAAATATGTGAGTGAAAACCTAGATGTAACACTTTTAGGGAATAACTTTTATGGGTATGTACAAAGAAGACCAATAAATGCTTGGGCAAGAAGGTTAGAAATTATTTATATAATTGATGCCAAAAGAGAGAGAGACCTAAGAAAACTTGGATAAAGTTAATAAGAAATGATATGACTGTTGTCTCTTATAAAGAAGTTGATACAAAATATGTTTTAATGAAAACGTAAGACCATATTGTGAACCCCAAATTGCTAGAAAAAAAGTTACTTGATTATGATTATGAAGTTATCCTTTTTATAGTAACTAATGTGTGAAGTAAAAAGAGGTAACATATTAGCTAAAAGGTTAATAAAATTGTTTTCTTAAATGTTATATTTTTTCAAATGCAGATAATTAATATAGGACAAAGGGAATAGATCTCATATTTAAAGCATAGTCTAGCTAAAATTATATATAGCAAAAAATAAATAAAATGAAAACTAAAATGATAGATGTTTAGAAGAAACAAATACCTATCATATCAAGACCCATACACTTTTCTAGGGGTGAAATATTTTTGGGCTGATCTAGCAGGAAAAATGCATGTTATACTTGAAGATTTTTTAGCCCGATCTTAGGGTTGAGCTTGAAAGTTTTAAGTTTATCTTAAAATAGGGTCAAGCTAATGTTGAGGGTAAAAAACCAGAAGGTCATATCATGCCGTCCCCAAGTATTAAAACAAAATATTTTCAACTTTTTCAATAGTTCTACACAAACTTAAAAGTGACAAAGAAATGAAATGATTGTATACTTTAAAGAAGTTTAAGAAATTTTTAGCTTGCAAGTCATTATCGTTAGTTGTGAAAGACCCCATTAAAAGGCCAAAGCTATATGATCTTGTGTTTTATGGGATCAACTAGTAGGCCCTCACCCCAAAGTTATAGATTTTTTATTAAAAATAATGTTTTAATATAAAAATAATAAAAAGTGAAAAAAGAGGATCTAGTGCCGGTCTTTTAAAGCCCACTTAGGGCTAAGGCTTAGAAATAGGTTGGTGGTCCAAGGCCTAGCTCTAGCCCAACTTAACTGGACTCGGTTTTGGTCTAACACTTTCATCTCATATGGAACTACACACAATGACCCATGTCCTATGAAATTTAAGTTTTAGCGGCACAAAATTCTATACAAGAATTTCATTAGTATAAGCTTGGGATCATGTTGTATGGGAATCAATAAAATCAGATGACTTAACGTTACTTATAGGGTAAGCAACCCTTGAATAATATGTACTATTAAATCTCAATTTGACAACTCATCATGCCCCATCTCATGTGGGCGTTTAAGTTGTTAAGATGTGTGAGAAATTCTATGCATCACCGATGGTAACATATTTTTTCCAAATGGTGGGAAGCATTTTCTATGAATATGCTGTTGGATCAGGGTATGGGCTCGGGCCCATTTTGGTCCACGTTATTCGTGGTTCGGGTGAGCCGGTACAAGCCACGAGGTCCATGGTTAGTGGGGGGCGATCATGCTGACCCCACATGAGCTATTGTGACACAAATTCTAATGGGACCCGCATTCGTCACACACGAACACTAGGCATATGACTAGGATGTGCATTAATATGTTGTGGGGACCGACTCACGAATTAAGTATTGATGGTTGGACCCATGGTTACCAAGGGGTCTACCCTATTGCGGGCTTGGCTGTGTGTAGGGTCCAGGCTCCCACAAGCTTTGAGGAGCAGAGCCCACTCCCGTTGTGTCAGACCCTCTAATAAGAACCCAAAATTTTTATCATGAGTCCAATTAATTAAGCATGTTTAAGAAGCCCAATGAAGAGAGAAGGAGGAGGGGTATAAAAGGGATAGAAGAGGGAGAGGAGTGTCCTAAGTGGTCCCCCCCTCTCCTTTCTCCCCAATCTGCCCCCTCTCCCTTGTCTTGGTCCAACCTCCTCTAGGGTTTTTTTGGGGGAAAAACCTTACTGGCCACCCCTCTCCTATTCTCTCTTCCACTCTTGGATGTGGTGATTGAAGGAGAACTCTCTCCTTGGTGGTTGGGGCTTCAAAGACAAGGCTTGACATTCCCTCTTTGTTGAGATTTTAATCCAAGAAGAAGGGTAAACAAGGATCTACACATAAGAGGTAAAAACCTCATCCCTTACTTATTCAATTGTGTTAAAATTGTCGTCGGACAACCATGTAAAGGCTAGAGGATGTCCAAGGGGCTGATCATCCCAAGGTCAGTGCGTAATTACTCCTCTATTTCTGTTTGATTATATGCATGCTCCTTGCCTTGATTAGATAGTTTATTGCTTATGTAATTGTTTATCTATGCTTCTTGTGTAGTTAGTCATTGTAAAGATTGGATTTTTATGCTTTGCGCCTCCCCCTTGGCCCAAGGACCTCCATGCTTCCCCTGGTTAGCCACTCTAAAATGGTATCAGAGCCTAAGTTGGGGGTTGCTCACTGATTTTCATAAAAAAATCGAATCTTGTTATCTGATTTAGGGTTTTGATGCATGAAAGGGGGAAAACCCTAATTTGATAAATATCTATTGATAGGGATTTTTCTATGAAATTTAAATTGAGCATATTTGGGACTGATTGACATGCTTTGATTGCTGGAATTTTCATGATTAGCCAATTTATTGAGATTTGTGCATTTGGTACATGTAGGGGCAAAAGGGTAAATTCACCCGTGTGAATTTTTGCCCAACTAAAATTTTCGCATCACTCTTTACTCACATGCATTCTTTCAGGGCCAGTAGATTTAATTAATTAAGTGGATTAGAATATAGTGTAAATTGACCAATTTAGCCCTAGGGGCATTTTGGTCAATTCACAAGGGCTGTGTATGTGGCTGAATACTTTCTATCCAGAATATAAATAATTGTCTTGCATTTTGATTGAATGATTATTGGGTGTTTTGTCTTGTTGTGATTTTTAAGGGTGAAAAGACCGAATTAGCCCTAGGGCTATTATGGTAATTTTACACTAATCAATAATTCCAGCAACCATAAGAGACGTTTGTTTTCTGTTTGGTGCTGATTGGGTGTGTTCAAGGGATTGCATAATCAATTACATAATTAGGCTAACTTTCCTTAGGGGCTTAAGGGTAGTTAGAGTTTTCACTTGCTAGTGACCTAAGCCTAATTTATGTACAATTAATCTAATTGAATTGGCGTAATATACTTGTTCCTTTTGCTTTGGTTAAAGTAAGTGAGTCTAAACAATAATTAACTAAGAAGTTTTTGGCCATAACGTAGTATTAATTCCTGTCTCTTTGCCTTATTCTTTGTAGTTGTAAAATGGCTTCCAAGATAGTAACCTCTAAATTAGGAAAGACAAAGAAGTTGAATGCTGATAATTATTTGGTGTGGAAGAGGATAATAAATCATATCCTCACACTCTCTAGCCCTATTAATGTCATAGAGCATGTCATTAAGCAGCTTCAAGAGAATTGTTCAGCTACACGGAGGAAGGCCTATGACAAATTGAAGGATGATGACGACAAGGTTAGGTTAACCATTCTTACTTTTATGGAGCCTAAGATGTAAATGCTCTTTAAAAAGTATAAGACTACCAGAGAGATGCTAGAGTCTGTATCTATGAGGTATGAGGAGTAGATTGAGGCTCATAAGAGGATGTTGCACTCCCAATACCAGAATTCTAGGATGGAGGAGGGAGATGATGTGAATGAGCACTTGAGTGCCATGTCTATCATTGCTAATGACCCAGAGATGCTAGATGACCCCATCTCTAAGGGAGTCTAAGTGTCTACTGTTTTGAATAGCCTCTATAAGTCTTGGGAGAGTGTAGTGGTGTACCTCAACATGAGAGACTAGAAGCTTACAATGGGGGCTCTGATTGTCAAGCTTAGGCTTGAGCAGGAAAGGAGGAACCATGTGAATGCTTCAAGTGTTGCTACTACCAACCTAGCACAAATCTCTGGTGGAGGGAAGAAAGGCGGACAAGGGCCAGGACCATCAAAGAAAAGAGCCATTAAGAGAAAGGGGAAGAAACCTCATAACAAGGGCAATGGCAAGGGGAATAACAAATTCCAGGGTGCATGCTTCAAGTTTGGCCAGGTGAGCCACTTCAAGGCAAACTGTCCCTAGAAGGTTGACCAGGCAAGCAACAATAAGGGAAGAATAGAGAAATCATTTGTGTTGTCTCAGAGGTTATGATAGTTGATATCAAGGAGAAGACCTTGTGGCTAGATTCTGGAGCAACAGTGTATGTGTTTCATTCCAAGGGGTCTAAGGGTGAGATGATCAATCTCATATTAGGCCAAAACAAAGTATTCATGGGGAATAACACATACTAAAAGGCTGAGGCCATGGGGACTTACTGGATCCCTCTGAAGGAAGGGTCTACTATTGTTCTTACAAATGTATTGTTTACTCCCTCCATTAGGAGGAATTTGATTTCAATTCCTGTTCTGACAAAGAAGGGATTTGAAGTTAGATTCAAGGGGAGTAAAGCTACTATGGGTAAGGGTGTATTAGTACTTTTTACTGTTTCTTTAGTTCATGGACTTTATTGTTTAGATGTAATGGACTCACTTATTGCTAATGAAATAGGCTCTTCTGATTATATTATTTTGTCTGTGGATGTTGTCATGTTGTGGCATATGCATTTATGTTATATAAATGTAGACAAACTACATAGGATGTCAAATACGAACCCAAAATATCCAAAAATTTACGTGTGCGTGAGGATTGCTTATCAGGGAAGATGAGTAGGCAATCCTTCCAATAAACAGGAAATCCAATGCCTTAGATAAATTTAAGGAATTTAAAGCTGAGGTAAAGACCCTATTAAGCAGGAAAGTAAAATCTTGAGAACTGACAGGGGAAGCGAGTATACATCTTTACTACATCGATCAGGGAATAGTGCATCAGTACACCATACCGTACATTTCACAGCAAAATGAAGTGGCTGAAAGGCATAATAGAACATTTATGGACATGGTAAGGTCCACGTTCTCAAATGGTTCAATGTCATTTGTTGGAAGACCATTAAGTCCCCTATTTACAAGGGTACAATGTTGTCTAAGAATATGGCTCCTCGGACTCAGGAAGACAGACTCCGGATGGAGTCAGTGCCATGTGCACAGGCTATTGACAACTTGATGTATGCCATGATCTATACGAGGCTTGATTTGAGGTTTTTGGTAGGCTTGCGAGCCGTTACCAAGCAGACCCTTGACTTCAACTTTGGCTAGCAATGAAGAGGGTATTTCGGTACCTTTTAGGGTCTAAGAATTTAAAACTCACTTATCAGGTAGAGAGTTTGTCATTGACTTGATATAGTGATTTAGACTATGTAGGGGATCCAGATGATAGGAAATACACTGCCAGATTTGTTTTCATGTTTGGAGGTGGGGCTATATCGTGTGCAAGCAACAAACAGAAGAGTGTTTCTAAGTCTACGATGGAAGCTGAGTTTTATGCATGCAATATTGCAGCTTCCTAGGTAGTATGGATAAAGGAATTTCTAGTAAGATTGGGGCTAGAAAACTAGACTGATGCTCTTGTCTAGATTTATTGTGATAATCTAGCAATCGTGTCAACACTTAAGAATGGGGAGATTAGTGTTAGAAGTAAGCACATTGAGGTGCATTACTATTACATTTTTGACATGCTACAGAGGAAAAAAGTGACTGTGAGTCATATTCCTACTACTGAGATGTTGGCAGATCCATTCACTAAGGCCTTAACAACGGATCTATTTTCTAAAGACGCTCATAGTATTGGTCTTTGACGGGACTAGCGTAAGTCGCTGTTGGACTTTATGAGCCCTTCACCCATAGTGGGGGATGTTAGATTAGGGTATGGGCTCAGGCCCATTTTGGTCCACGTTATTTGCAGTTCGGGTGAGCCGGTACAGGCCACGAGGTCCAAGGTTAGTGGGGGTGGTCGTGTCGATCCCACATGAGCCATCATGACAAGAATTCTAATGGGACTCGCATTTGTCACACATGCACACTAAGTATGTGACTAGGATGTGTATTAACATGTTGTGGGGCCCGACTCACAAATTAAGTGTCAATGGTCGAATTCGTGGTTAGCGAGGGGTCGACCTTGTTGCAGGCTTGGCCTTGTGCAAGGGGGGTTCTAGGCCTCCGCAGCTCTGAGGAGCAAAGCCCGCTCTCGTTGTGTCAGACTCTCTAATAAGAACCCGAAAAAGCCCGCTCCCGTTGTGTCAAACCCTCTAATAAGAACCCAAAAATTTCAGCATGGGTCCAATAATTTAAGCTCGCTTAAGAAGCCCAATGAAGAGAAAATGAGGAGGGGTATAAAAGGGATAGAAGAGGGAGTGGAGTGTCCTAAGTGGTCCCCCCCTCCTTTCTCCCCAATCCGTCCCCTCTCCCTTGTCTTGGTCCATCCTCCTGTAGGTTTTTTATTTGGGGGAAAAACCTTACTGGTCGGCCCTCTCCTATTCTCTCTCTTCCACTCTTGGACGTGGTGATTGAAGGATATCTCTCTCCTTACTGGTTGGGGCTGCAAAGACAAGACTTGACATGCCCTCCTTGTTGAGATTTTAATCCAAGAAGAAGGGTAAACAGGGATTTACACATAAGAGGTAAAAACCTCATCCCTTATTCAATTGTGTTAAAATTATAATTGGACAGCCATGTGAAGGCTAGACGACGTCCAAGGACCTGATTAGCCCAAGGTCAGTGCGTAATTGCTCCTCTATTTCTATTTGATTATATGCATGCTCTTGACCGGATAGTTTATTGATTATCTAATTATTTATCAATACTTTTTGTGTAATTAATCATTGTAAATATTGAATTTTTATGCTCTGGCCTCCCGTTTGGCCCAAGGACTGTCACACTTCCTTTGGTTAGTTACTCTACATGGGCATAAAAAACATATATGAACCCTTAATTCATGGCATCAGTTGCAACTGACATTAAATGCCTCAACATATGAACCATCATTCTCAAATAAAGACTCCTATGCGTTCACTGCTGCGCTCACCCTTATTGAAGAGCATAAAAAATGCTGTGGGATTGCCATGCACAGGGCCTTTGCGTGCAGCCTCAGATGACTGCAAGACCAACGGTCAACTACCCACTCTAGCCATGGACTTCAATTTTGGCGGGGAATATACGCGGGCCCCACCACGCCTTCAAGTGGGCCCCCACCCTCGAAATCCACATTCCAAACACTTTGAACCAGGCGCGAACTTTCGGGAGCAAGCAGTTTCAAAAACTTTATTTATTCCTTCTTGGCGGTGCCCATCTTCCGATTCTTTCTCTTCTCATTGACTTCCTTCGAATTCCTCGGCCCCCAAAACCCTAGACGGCCTCACTCCATGGCGCGGAAGGCCGCCTTTTCTGCCGCCGCAGAGGAGCCATACAAGCCCGGCGCGGTGGCGCCCTCTCCTTCTCCTCCCGCGGTGGCAGCGCAGCCCAGGCGGAAAGCGGCGGCGGGGACGCGGACGTGGCTTGTGGTGTCCGAAAATGGGGCGTCCCACCTGGAGGAGTTCGGGAAGCACGCTATCATGCGGCGGACGGGCCTCCCCGGGCGGGACCTCCGCATCCTCGATCCGATGCTCTCCTACCCCTCCACCATCCTCGGCCGCGAGAGGACAATCGTCGTCAAGCTCGAGCACATCAAGGCCATCATCAAGGCCACGGAGGCACTCGTCCTCAACCCCCGCGACCGCACTGTCGAGGACTTCGTTGATGAGCTCCAGCGCCGCGTCTCCAACTTATACCCTGCTGCCCCTCAACAGGTGCAGATTAGAAACCAATTATCCGATATTGGAACAAACTCTAATCTTATTTTTGATCGGCTAAAAAAAAAAGATAATAGTTTTGTTCCAATATCAGATAATTAGTTCTCTGAACTGTGATTTGGTTTTTTTTCTATACTTGCTTATTCTGCATCTTTGATTTGCTGGAGAACAGCAGGTTATTTTAGAAAATTCTCACTTTTTTATTTTTATCATTATTAGAAACTTTTGCGTTATTTTGGTTTTCTTGTCGGTTCTGCAAATGCTTATTTAGCTTTTGTCTTGATGAAATTGATCAGACCATTTGAACAAGGTCTTGTAAAGCTGCGAATATTTTTTTTTCAGTATTATATTATTGGTAGATGACATTGATAATGGAAGATATGGGCGTTCTTTTAGTTTTTATGAACCGTTTTAGTTTACTGAAATTGACGAACATTAGATTTAACCCTTTCTTTTTCAACAACTACAAATTAAGTAGTATATTTGTAAATTTTATTCTTCTTATTTCCACATTGCTCCAAGTTTCGTCATCTTCATTTAGCAATAGATCAGTTCTTTCTTGAGACATGAAAAGATTCCTTGTAAAACATATTTTTTTCCATTCGTTAGAAGATGTATAGAAACATAATATTAGAGTCTGATATTGGTTATTGAAGACATGAATCTGATGTGTTTAGTATGTACTTTTTCATTTTCTTGTTGATTGTTTTTTGATAACACAATATGACATTATAATGTAGGCTGCTGAAGGTAGTGACAATGAGAATGGGACCATGAACAAGGGTTTGTGGGCTTCACTAGCATCCACTTCCAGTCCATCAGGCAAAAATGTTCCCCAAGATATGATCCAAAATGCAAACGAAGATGGTCTTCATGTGCCAGAAGCGTCAAATGCAATGGGTCCTAAGGCTTTGCCTTTTGAATTCAGGGTGCTTGAAGTTTGTCTTGAATCTGCTTGCAGATGCCTTGAAAATGAGGTGTGTTTTTTCATATGGACAGAAGTATGAGTAATGATTTCACGCTAAGGTTCAGATGTTTTTGACAGGACTACTGTTCTTTACTTGTGACATTTTTTGTCTCTACGAACATTGTGTTACAAAATTGTTTAGTTGTATTATGATCCCAATGTTAATCTTCTTTGTTATTGATGTGAATATTCTCTTCTTTTCTATTAGACCGTGGCTTTGGAGAAAGAAGCTTATCCAGCTTTGGATGAATTGACCTCTAAAATCAGCACTCTTAATCTTGAACGTGTTCGGCAGATAAAGAGTCGTCTTGTTGCTATATCTGGTCGTGTCCAGAAGGTACACATGGTGATGAGTTAAACGGGATCTTTAACTAAACCCACAGGAGTGACAATATACTGATGACTTTGAGTAACTTATGTTGTTATTAACTAAAGATGGCGGTATTGGTTTTTGCCTTTAGTCTTATTTAGTTTGCTTGAAATGCAATACTGATTTTCAGTTTGTTTTGATGAATGTTAGCCATGGTTCCCATTACAATAGTTAAATCAAAATTTTATACTAAAGAATATTGGGACATCCGTGGACTCTAGTCAGTTGTATCTTTGTTAGCTTAACCTGGCCGTATAAGCTGATGAATCTCCTGTTGATGAAGCATGGAGTTCCACTTAATGGCATCTTATTATTTTTAGGTGAGGGATGAACTTGAACATCTACTGGATGATGATATGGATATGGCTGAAATGTACTTAACTGACAAGCTTGTTGATGAACAATTTGAAGTAAGTTCTTCAAAAGGTGATAATAATGACAATGAGCTTGATTCAGATGATGAAAGGTGAGGTATTTTTTGTGTTTTATTTTAATTACGGTCTTGGTCTTGTATTTTTTCTATAATCTGATGCGGATAGTTATTGTTATTCACAATAATGGTTCACTATTAAGAAAATTTTCTCCAAACAAAAAAGGAAAAATTTTAGTTTACCATTGCGGTGATAGGTTGCCCTAACTTGGTGCAAAAAGATTTTAGTTAAGATTTGGCTTTAATTGGCCAAATTAATCTAGGTGTCAGCACTTTCATGTGTCTTCTCTGCTTGATTGACTAGTCAAGAAGACATGCGGTTCCAATAAGAAGTTATCTAAGTTCTGTACGTAGGATTGGATTTTTTATTTATATCTCAATGATTGTATAAACTTTATAAGTATTTTTTATGTACTTAGATATAAGGAATAGGTGTGTAAGAGATGTTCTAAATGAGACAGTTAGAAACAGAAGCACCTGTCTAGTTCAGCTCATTAGGTTGTTGGGTCATCCTATTTAAGGAAAAAAAGAAACTCTGGCTTGGGTTTCTGGAGTAACGTTTTTTTAGGTGCATTTGGCATTATAGAAGTAGGCACTAGCATTAAAATTGGTTAAACTGCAGTGTTCTATGGCTTCTTGCTCATAATGTGGCTGCCAAGTCCTCAAATTATGTTGTTTCTGCAGATATGAAGATTATAGAAGCAAATACAAAAGCATGAGTGGAAGTGTTACTGATTTTAAGCCAAATATTGAGGAGCTGGAGATGCTGCTGGAAGCTTATTTTGTTCAGATAGAAGGCATCTTAAACAAGCTCTCAACTGTATGTCCCTTATTGTCTTCTACTGCAGTCTTATATTCGCCACCTGTTTTCTTCTTGTAACAATTCTCTGGGCTTAATCGACTGACATTTCTGGGCTCCCAAATTGCTGCTTGAGAAAGTCGTGGTTGACTTGACTTTGCTCAGGAAGTTGTCATAATGAATGCTGCTTCTGTTCTGTATTCAGTTTCCCTTCCATCAGCCATGCCAACCTCGCTTCTCTACTGTAAACAATTTTTAGTTATTAAAAATTTAGCAGGTTCTCGAGGATAAGGAAGAATCTCGTCCAGCGATTAGCTCTTTTAAGATAACTGTTTACAGTGTTTCTTCTCTTAAAACTTCCATATTAAGTTGATGTCTTTTAATCTCCAGATGAGAGAGTATGTGGATGACACTGAAGACTACATCAACATAATGCTGGATGACAAACAGAACCAGCTGCTCCAGATGGGAGTGATGCTAAGTACGGCCACGTTAATTCTCAGTGCCGGTATTGTTGTGGTGGGTTTGTTTGGGATGAACATCACCATTGATCTCTTCAATGATGATGTTAACCCAATCAGGTTTTGGGAAACAACTGCAGGTACCATTTCTGGTTGCCTGGTATTGTACTTTATAACTGTTCTTTGGGGTAAGAGGCGAGGTCTTCTGGCATGAGTTGTGTGATGTGGAGGGTCAAGTAGGTGGTTGTTTACAGCTGTTTTTTCACTAGTCTCAATTTTGAGACTGTCTGTTTCATGCAGAATTCTAATTGAACGGAATGGATCTTCTATTAGGCGGTACCATTACATCCATTGTTGACCTAGTTTTTAACTGCGTATAGATAGGAATTAATCTTTTGAAATCCAATCTCACTCTACCGCTAGTAAGGACTAATAATATCATTAGATACTTGTACTTTTTTTTAATACTAACAACTTGTTTTAAGGCTTTCTACAGTGTTTTATCATTAGCTTCCTCGAAATCATATATGACTCGTAAAAAAAAGATGGGTGTGATTGCTAGTTAACTATAACAGGTTTATTAGTTATGATTCTTTTATGTTCCTTTCATGGAGTTTCTTCATTATTCTTTTTTTTTTTCCAAATACGAATCATGGCTATAAGTGCTATTTTTTAGAAGGATGCTTTTTACTCTTAACTGTTTGATATAGGATTTTACTTGAATAGAATTTTAATTGATAATCTAGTATGTAACTGCCTAATGAGAAAAGAGTTAGCCGTAAAAAATATAATCTCTCTCCACTACTTGTCCAAGTCGTTGGGCTTCAAATGACTTAGCTTTATAGAAAAGAATGATACCCCTTCTGTCTTACTTTCAAAAACTGAATGGGACTATTAATGTGGGACAGAGGCTGTAATATCCTTATATATTTGTACTTAAATACTTTGGTGAGAAAGTGCTTTAGAATTGCATTTGGTAGTGGCTTAACCATATTCACCTCAACTAAATGTAGGGGTTGCATTTAATTTACAATTGTGCTTGGCTGGGGCTTAACCAAATTCATCTAACCTCTAATAGGGATTAAATTAATTTAAATTTAACTAATATGACAAGGCATTGAGGAGGTGCGCGGGCTTTCTTCTACACTTAAAACACTCCAGACTGTTTTTGATCCTCCTCATCTCTTTGAGAGACATTGGTGGAGGAATTTCAAAGTCACATTATAGGTTCTAGGGTTTGATAGTGGCAATTGTCAAGAGGCAAGTTGTTAGTCTTCACCATCTCATTACAGGTAAGCACTAACAATGTGAACCCATTATTGCCATCTCAATTGAATGGGGTAGGAAGTCATTGGGGTGAAGAGTTTGTGGGTCATCCACACTTTTGCCAAAGAGACCTTTGTTAAGAATGTTCCAAAATAATGAATACATCAAAACAATTGAAATTCATATTTGCAAAAACAATATACTTCTTCTATTCTATACTAATAACTACATTTTGTTTTTCAAAACGAACTAAAGGAAAGAGTATTTGTTTTATCAAAATGAACAAATTTAGAGTTTAATATCAATCTAATCACTTAATAGATTACTTTTAAAATTAAATATTTAAACAAGTAAGAATTAAGAATTTCATACTATAAAATTATTTTTTATAGCAAAAATAATAAAAATCTAATGACTATGTGTATTTATGATCAAGCTATCAAGCAATCAAACCATAAAACATGTAAGATTATAAAAGAATTCAATGTAGAAAACCCAAACTCGAAAAAAATTATGGCAGTCTCAATGACTAAATCAATGAATTAATAACAAAGACATTACATCGACACAAACAAATTACTAATATTTGTTGTTGACTACCCAAAAACTCATTTTTTGTTTAGATCTCTAACAAATTTATTTTTTTGTTAGCTTACAAGAAAACCCTCAAATACTTAAAGCTTTTCTTTTACTTATTTTATCTTTGTCCTCTTATAGCTTCCTCAAACAAGCTCCTATTGTTCATTCACCTTAGCCTTGAGTCTTCAAGTTCCCATTGAAGAATTTTGATGCAATTCCTTAAGCTTTGTGTGTGTTGTATTGTAATTTTTTTTCTCTTTTGGCTAACTGAATTAATCTTTAAAATATGTAGCCAAAGGAAAACTCTATACTATCGAAATTCAATAGAGTAGACTCACCCATCTTTCTCTATGCTAAAAATAGCTTTCCTCCTCTTTTGTCATGTCTAAAACACCATTGATATAGATAACTATGTCGATTTAGGTGTTAGACCTTAAATAGGAATTTAATTCAACTTAGAATAGCCTATTTTGGGGAATTACGGACTCCCGTCGCTAAACTCTTAGCTTTGTTTTATTAAGAATTATTACAGTCGATGAACAATACCTGCTATAGTACCAAAATTTATAGAATCTTTTCGATTAATCCCTTTTATACCCAATTAATCTTAGATGAAAAATTGACCTACGTAATTTTTTCACTCATTTTTTTTTCTCAGTGTAATATGATAAATTCTTTATCCTAAGTGTGTGATGTGATGTGTGTATATTTTTTCCTTCAAAAATACTTCTAAGTCTTCTAATCTGCTCCATCTTCACTATGTGGTCTTGAGCAATAAGTATTCTATTTTATGACTCAAATTACACATCAATTTGACATTATTTTGTTAGTTGGAATAAATCAATACAATACATGTGATCACATATGTTCTTACAATCTTCCCCTTTAGATATTTTATAACAATACACTACAATACATCATATGAAAAAGAAAATTAGAACTCATAGTTCATCGATTAGAATCTAATAATTGTTCAACTTTGATAATTACTTGCTGATGTGCCCGATGAAGGCACAATCGATATCAAGGAGTATTCATGCAGTGAAAAGGGAGAATCAAGGAAGAAAGGGGAGAAATCTAGGCAAATTCAAAGCATAACTCTAAAACAAGAAGAGTATCGCCCAATATAGGGGACGTCTAGTCCCTTAGGGAGTCGTGCCCAACCCAAACTAGGCCGGTCTGGTTCCCTAGATGAACATGCTAGTTAGTGGTTCGGCTAGCCCAGGCCACTAACTGAACCAATATAGTTTTACATCCAAATACCAAACCAAAGCAAATACTAAGCTATTACAATAATAACTTGTTCAATGCAACTAAGTAAAAGCAATAAAGTAGAGTCTGGGGGGGTCCTCTGAGAGACTGGTCATCATGCACAACACTCCACCATGTTTTCGCTATTCGCCTTGTCCTCAAGGCGACCAAGCTGGGAAGTGAGTCATAAACTCATCCTTAGGCATCCAAGTAGAGTCCTCAAGCGGCTGCCCCTGCTAAGAAATCAAGACCTCAGTAATAATGAGACCAGAGCGACAGACTCGACGCTTTTTAAGCACCGAAGCAGGGACAGGGTCGGGAGGCAATACTGGGCCCATCAGGGGAGGAGGAGGAGCACCCACGGCCATGGACTTGTCACCCACAAATCGGCTCAGAAGGGACACATGAAAGACAGGGTGAACCAAAGAGTCGGGGGCATGGAATAACAAATCGACTAGTCGGTAGGCCACATGACCAACATGCCCCTCAATAGCATACGGGCCATGGAAATGGGGAGTGAGCTTGGAGTTTTCCGGCTGAAACAAGGAGGTTTGTTGATGTGGAAGAACCGACACATAAACCAAGTCACCCACTGCATACTCACAATCAGTATGGTGACGATCATAAATCTGCTTCATCCGGTTCTGGGCAGATGACAAATTCTCCTTCAGCTGGCGCAAGACCTCATCGCGCGTCTGCAACATATAGTCCACCTCTACCACAGAAGAACGGTGAGGGACATAGGATAAGAACATCGGTGGTGGGCGGCCATAGAGCACCTCAAACGGAGAGAACCTAGCGCGCGTATGATAGGCAGTATTATAAGACCACTCGGCCCAAGGAAGAAGTTGGAGCCAGTGACGGGGCTGCGTCATAGTAAAGCATCAGAGATACTGCTCCAAGCAATGGTTAACCACCTTTGTCTGCCCATCCATCTGGGGGTGATAAGCAATGCTCATATGGAGGGACAACCCCTGTAAAGTGAAAAACTCCTGCCAGAACTGTGAAAGGAAGATTTGATCATGGTCAGAAACAATTGTGCGGGGCATACCATGAAGTCGGGCCACCTTGCGAACATAGAGCTCAGCGACAGTCTTGGCGGTGAAGGGATGGCTCAGTGTGCAGAAATGAGCATACTTGGATAGTCGGTCCACCACAACCATAACCACAGACTTATCCTGCACCACGGGCAAAGCCTCCACAAAGTCCATGGAAACGTCCTCCCAAACCTTATCCAAAATAGGCAATGGTTGCAACAAACTGGCAGGCGAGGTCGTGGTCGCTTTAGCCCGCTGACAAATATCACAAGCGGCCACGTACTCATGGAATGCTCGACGTATGCCTTGCCACAGGAAACTCTGGTTGACCCGTTTGTAGGTGTGGAAGGCGCCCTCGTGACCAGCCACAGGAGTGTCATGGAAGTGCGAAAGGATGTGGCAGCGGAGGTCAACAACATCGGGAACCCACAGACGGTCCTTCCAGAAGAGAAGGTCATCCAGCCACACAAAGAACGGCCGGGCAGCAGGGTTGGTCTGGAGGGTGGCAATCACATCTTGTGTCCAAGAATCCACACCATAAGCCTGTCATAACTTCTCAATAAGAGTGGAGATAGCCAAGCAAGAGACCAGTGCCAGACTGCGAGAGACCGCGTTGGCCACGATGTTCTCAAACCCTTTCTTGTACACAACCTCATAGTCATATCCCAGCAATTTGCTCACCCACTGCTGTTGAGAAGGAGTAGACACTCGTTGTTCCAAGAAGTACTTTAGTGGTTGGTGATCAGTACGAATCAGGAACTGGCGACCAAGTAAGTAAGGTCGCCACTTGTCAACGGCAAGGACGATAGCCAACATCTCCTTCTCATACACTGACAGGGACAGGGAGCGGCCAGCTAAGGCTTTACTGAAGTAAGCAATAGGGCACTTGTCCTGCAAAAGAACTGCTCCTAAGCCCACTTCTGAAGCGTTTGTCTCCACGATAAACGGCCGACTGAAGTCTAGTAATAACAGAACCGGGGTGGAAGCCATAGCTTGCTTAAGCCCCTCAAATGCTGTTTGGGCCTCATTCCTCAAAACAAAAGCCCCCTTCTTAAGCAACTCTATAAGGGGGCGAGCCAACTCACCATAGCGATTGATAAATCGGCGATAATAGCCTGTAAGGCCCAGAAAACCCCTAAGTGCCCGAACACATGTGGGTGGTAGCCAAGAGAGCATGGCGGCTACCTTGGTTGGGTCCTTAGCAACACCACTCCTCGAGATAATGTGACCCAAATAATCAACCTGCGGGCTACCAAGGGAACATTTCGAACGCTTCAGGAATAAGGAGTTAGCGCGCAAGATAGAGAAGACCAACCTGAGATGCGTCAAGTGTTCTGTCCATGATCTGCTGCACACCAAGATGTCATCAAAGAATACCAATATATAGCGAGACAGTAATGGCTGAAAAATATCATTCATGAGGCACTGGAAGGTGGAGGGGGCATTAGTCAGCCCAAATGGCATCAGAAGAAACTCAAAATGGCATTCATGAGTCCGGAATGCAGTCTTGTGCATGTCTGCGGGCTACACCAGAATCTGGTGATATCCAGAATGTAGATCGAGCTTACTGAAGACCGTGGCACCTGTCAGCTCATCCAACAACTCCTCAATCACTGGTATGGGGTATTTATCTTTGATGGTGATTGCATTCAAAGCACGATAATCAACACAGAACCGCCATGAACCATCCTTCTTGCAAACCAGCAGTACTGGGGATGAGTACGAACTCGTACTAGGACGAATGATTCCGGATTGGAGCATGTCCGGTACAAGCCTTTCTATCTCAGACTTCTGTATGTGCGGATAATGGTAAGGGAGAACAAATCCTGATGGTCGGCCGACAACTCCTGGAGATCTGAAGGCATCTTGTCCTGAGTCATGCTGATAGTGGCATGCTGCTGCAAGAGAAGTCCTTGGAGAGTGAACCGGAAGAAGGAGCTCACGGGCTGGGCTGAGAGGAGAGTGCCCAGCCGCGAGCCTTCTATCCGAACCTGCTGCCCATTAAGCTCGAAATCCATCACCATATCCTGGAAGTTCCAAACCACATCACCAAGCTCTTGCAGCCACTACACGCCCAATACGACATCTGCCCCCTTCGTAGGCAGCAAAAATAGGTCGGTACCAAATGTGTGGCCCTGGATAGAGAGTGTAACTTGAGCACACACCCCTGCACTCCGGAGATGATTGTCGTCGCCAATTAGCACATCAAATGGTTTAGAGTCCGATACAAAACAACTCAGCCGATGGGCTACCTTGTCATTAATAAAGTTATGAGTAGACCCACTGCCGATCAAGATAGTCACCTGCTCCCACTTAAGGTATCCCTGTACTCGCATTGTGCGTGGAGTGAATGCCCCCAAAAATGCATGGACTGAAATTTCGGGCAGCACGTCCTCTGGAACCAAGGAATCAATTCCGGCTCCTCTTTCACTGTCATCTTCTACCTCCTCCACGAGAAGGCTGCCCTTACAAGAGCAGTGGTGCCCGGGGACAAACTTCTTGTCACAGCAAAAGCACATCCCCTTTGACCGTCGCTCTTCCATCTGGGCAAGAGTAAGGCGTCGGACAATCTGGTTGGGCGGTGCAGTTTGTTGGCCAGGGCGGCCTATTGCCAGGCTACTAGAGGAAGCCACCAGTGGGTTGGCACTTAGGACAGGCCGGGGTGGAGGTCCAAGCCGCCTACCTCTGCGCTGCCTAGTTAGCTTCTCTTCCTCGATGCAGGCATGACGCACGACGTCCTGCATGCTAGCGCAAGGGAAGTGGTGCATTTCCTCATAGATTTCAAGCTTTAGACCACGCATGAACGTGCTCACCAAGGTAGCCACCAGCCAGTCAAGAAGTTGGTTGGCCACCTTCATAAACTATGTGTAGTATGCTCGGACGGTGGTGGTCTGGCGCAGGGAGGATAGCATCTCGTTGAAGTCCTAGAATTCATTTGGGGGGCTGCAACGGCTTGCCACTCTCTTGGACAGCATGGGGTGGTCCAGGTAGGATGGACGCTGCATGCGCAGTCTCCATACTTATCAGAAGCACGTTCATGGCCTGCAACATAGCCATGAGCTCGGACATAGTGTGTTCGCCGGCTGCCGCAGGGACATCCTTTTGGTTGTCCGTAGACGCTGAGGCAGGAACCTCCTTCTCCGGAGGAACGTCGGGAAAACCAGCAGCTTGCTTACCTCTAGCCTTGGCCGAGGATCATAAATGCTCTGATACCAATGACGTGCCCGATGAAGGCACAATCGATATCAAAGAGTATTCATGCAGTGAAAGGGGAGAAGCAAGGAAGAAAGGGGAGAAATCTAGGCAAATTTGTAACGCCCCGACCTAGAAAACCCAACCTGGATCGAGGGCTAGATCGGAAGACAGAATCAGAGTGTATAAAATAAGCAACTGACCAGGAGCTGCAGACACTGAGTGCGAGAGTCATAACATTCTTCTACGCACTACGGAGCTATAGCGTACATTGCACATAGATCAAAATAAACCTAATTTTATAACTAATTTGGATCGGGCCAACGTTATTTAATCGTTGGTTGCCTACGTACGTATTGGATACCATCTTTGATGTTATTCCAATACAATCGGATCCGAATGTAGTTCTGCTTAATGGCTAATACATGCATCAGACATCACAAAATCATATACGTTAAAATACGTATATCTTTATATCTGAGTAATTATTCGGAATCAGATAGAATTCTTATAACTCATCGGAGTCAAACAAAAGTCATTAAATCAGTAAAATATACATCTCACATAGGTGAGCAGTACAATAACAAAAACACATGTCTCACTCTATCATAGAGCAGTGCAGAACACACTACAGAGCATGTTGGATCATATCAGATTCTATCAGATCATATCAGATTTCATCCGACCATACCGATCATATCGTACCGGAGTATGTCAAATCACAATAGAGCATTTCAGAGTAATTCGGATCACAACAGAACAAATCAAAGTAGATTAAATAGGAACATATCAGCATATATTAGATTAGCAAATTATATATCTTAATTAGAGTATTACTAATTAAGATGTGCATTCATATAAATCATATTAAATTAGAATGTCAGAACAGCATACTCCCCCTACGGTTCTGGAAGTGGTGACATTCGGAGTTGCTCTTTTCCTCATGGTGTCTTCCCTTTCAGATTTGGAGACGGCGAGCAGAACCTTCTCTAACTCTGGAATACTTTGATCTTTTCGTATCCGTAGGCTATGGATAGAACCACCCCTTAACCCGGGATACTTTTCTCATAACATGCCCGTTGGTAGCAGAAAAAACCTCCCTTTACCTAGAGACACTTTACCCTGTCCATGCTTGTAGGCGATAAACAGAACCTCCCCTTACCCGGAGACATTTTACCCTTCCTATGCCCATAGGCGATGGACATAGCCTCCCCTTACCCGAAGATATTTTACCCTTGTCGCGCCTGTAGGTGGCGGACATAACCTCCCCTTTCCCGAAGACACTTTACCTTGTTTGCGCACTTAGGCAGCGGACAGAACCTCCCCTTGCCCCGGGACATTTCCCTTATATGGCATTGCTAACTCGAAGAATGGACGCTTCTATTGCGTAGAACGCCCTCGAATTAGTTAAGAATACTTTTTGAACCGAAGAAAATGAATGTAGAATGACTCCAGAAACTCCTCTAGAAGAATGAACCAAAATGACTATTTATAATGGGTGGCGTGCGAGCAAATGGGGAAAGATGGCATACTCGCACATGCGCTTGCGCCACATGGCACTCTTTTATTAGACCACCCATCTAAGCCGCGCAATCGTGCTCCGCTACGCGGCTTGCGGCTCCCTAGCTTGGCTATGGCGCGGCTCAACTCGACTGGATGGCGTCAGCTATTTTGTTTTTTCTTGAATATTTTATTATTATTTTATTCAAATACAATTCTAACTTCAAAACGCAATAACTTTTTATCCCGAAGTCAGAATTGGATGATTTTAGTACCGGTGGACTCATATTGACGAGCCCTTCAAAATTAGATCCCACATCGGTAGGCTATGTCTCACTTTTAAAGTGGGTCCTGCTCATGTGGCATGCTTCCCAAGGTCATAACTTTCATTCTTGACCTCTATTTTGAGTGTTCTTTGATTTGTTGTGCTTGTTACTTCGAGCTCTAACCAAATACATAAATCTCATCTCTTAAAACCCTTTAAAATTTAACTAGAATTATGTAATTACCTCTAACCCTCTTGGTTAAGCGTAATCAGAACACGGGTTGCGTAAAATTCAATAGCATTACTCTAAAACAAGAAGAGGATTGCCCCATATAGGGGACGACTAGTCCCCTAGGGAGCTGTGCCCAACCCAAACTAGGCCGGTCTGGTTCCCTAGGTGAACATGCTAGTGAGTGGTTCGGCTAGCCCGGGCCACTAACTAAACCAATACAGTTTTACATCTAAATACCAAACCAAAGCAAATACTAAGATATTATAATAATAAATAATTCAATACAACTAAGTAAAAACAATAAAATAGAGTATTGGGGAGTCCTTTGAGAGACTGGTCATTGTGCACAACACTCGACCCTTTAACCTATGACACTTATATGTAATGTGGTGTAGTGATATTTAACCTGTAATCGTCCTACACATCACATAAGAGCATACTTGCATAATACTATTCCAAAAAATATGTAAATGTAGAATCTTATTGTTTAAGTATTTGTGATACATGACATTCAAGTTCTATTAATTTTTTTTTACATTTAACGAATTAGTCACATACTCTGCCCTCTTTTATCAGAAATAGACAAAGGTAAGAAAACAACTATGTTGAGAAAACATAGGTCAAACAAACACATCAAAAATTCAAATTAAGAAGAATCATGTCAAATGACTCATATATAAAAGAAATAATCAATGAAGTCTATTATTAATCAGAATCATCAGTTTGAAGATACATCAAAATCATCATGTAATGTTATATTTTAAATTGATTCAAATTAGAGAATATGTAAATAAACTCATCATGTGCAATGGTTTCTACCTCATACATTGAAGACATTCTAATATTAGTCAACAAATGAGAATCCTTTACAAATATATAGAAACGCCCTAGAATTTACTCAAAGATATACTATCCGTAAAATTGTAAAATCAACAAAGTGTCATTAGATAATAACACTCTTAGTGTTGTCTCAAATATTTAAATATATCTTAAAATCAAGTTTGTATAAAAAAACAACATTCTATGAATAAGTCAAAATTTACCCTACCTTTCAAATTCTTTTGGTTCACCAAGTTATAAATCAAATCAAAACTTTTTAATGTATATAACTCAAGGTTCAACTAATAAAAATTCATAAACTACAAAGCAATGTGAATGTAGGCTTACCTGGCAACTAATGTAAAAATTAACAAAGATAATGGCCTACAAATTGACTGAAATTCAATGACTTAAAATAAAAAACATGTTGAACTTCCTTATCAAATTTCATTAATTCAACCCTTAATCTAAGTTCATCCACAAATTATGGTTAGTTATACCTTGCCTTAGATTAATTTGTTCCATTGCATTGTGATTTTTAATCCTCATTTCTTTATTTTAATATTTTAATATTTTAATTCTCTTTTATTAAATTTTTAAATAATCCACCAATGTTTAATTCTTGTCTCTTTTACTTATAAATCTCTCAAGATTCTTATTCAAAAGAGACAAATTTGTTCAAACTCTAATAAAGACATAGTTCTCATTTTGTAACTTACTTAAGCTAGAATTTATATACATTGTCTTTTAAAGAAATAAAAGCTCAATACATACCTTTTTGTAAGTTATGATATTTTTTTCTCAAATTATTTTTTCTAGGGCTTGGTCTTTTCTGAATCTTCTCACCATGCATAATTATTTTTTTCTTTCTTTTTCATTCATTTTTCTTGTTGTTAAGTGTATGAAAGCTTCACATTAGACTAGGTCAATGTAAGTAAGTAGCCCTTCCTCATCATCTTTATGAGGACAATTCTATTAGACTAAAAAAATATTGAAGTACATAAAATTTACAATCATTGAAGCATATTACATAAAATTTTCTTTCTTTGAATTCTAAATAGAATTCTAGCTTTAGTTCCTCTAATTTTATTTCCAAATGGCTAAGTCAACTTATGTCAAAGAATTTTCTATTGAATTTCAATTATGAATTTGACTTGAGTATGAATATGATGTGTGCACATTATAATATTCTTTTTAGCTTAAGAGTAAATTAATGATCTTTGATTCAAGTGCTCAACACAAGTCAAAAACTACAAAAAACTTACACTTAAAGACAACTCAAAATTTTTTGTGTTTTTGAGGTTTCTGAATTTTTATTTTATTTTTTATTCAAAGATAAAATAACATAAAAACAAAGAAGAATGAAATCAAAACAAAATACATGTGTGTCCAAGAGATTGAAAGAATCAAATCATGGACAAAAATAATCTCTTTGCTTAGAGATGACAAAGTCAGTTTTGCCTAGCCAACCAATTCTAATGCAAACTAAGGTAGATTTGCTCTCCCTATCTACTTGGATACTAAGGTCCTCTAAATTATATTTTCTAATCTACATTTATAGAATTTTTTTAAAATTATCTTGAGTATCCTTCTTAGGTGTGGAAACTTGTGTGTGCTTTCTAATCGATGTGCCTTTGTCTTGAGGTTGGTTGCCTATGATGCGAATTGATTTATTTCCTCTTTATAAGAAAATTATTCAAGTATAAACCACCGTAACTTTGCTTAGTTTCTTATTTGTTAATGACACATTGACTAAGGAGATTTATGTTGTATTTCATAACTTGAATTTATCTAATTAAATAAGATTTGTGATTATCTGTTTTATGATGTCTCCTCCTATGTTAGACTTTTCACTTTGGTTCCTAGGAGGATTCTTAGGGGTTTGACATGTGATTATCTTTCCAAGGGTTCATGGGTTTTTTAACCTTCACAATTTTAGGGTTTGCTTGGTTGCTAGATTTTTTAGAAGCTGAAGTGGAATTTTTTAGAATTAATTTCAAAATTTTACCATTGAATGTGAATTACAGTTGGTAATGAAATTTTTTAGAATAAATTCAAATGAAACATCTTACCCAATTTTAAAACTTTAAACTAATATAACTCTCTATCTTCCAAACTCGACTATGCACATTCTTGGTACTTTTATGCTCTTAAATTTGAGCCCTATCAAACAAGATCCCACAAAGGTAAGCAATTTTAAACTTTCAAAGTGGGCCCCACCTATGTGATACGCTTCTTGATGCTCAAATTGATATGCGAGGGAACTATTAAAAAATAATGGAATTTGTAATTTCGAAATGGGGCTGGGAGTTGGAATTGACGGAATCACCTCATGTGGTGATTCTGGCCAATTCTAGCTCGAAACAGTTTGAATTAACTTCTAGGTAGAATTTTTAATTCCACTCACCTTCTATACACAAACATAATTTTGATAATTTGGCCAAAACTGAAGAGGCATCGAAGTAATCCTGCAAAAATTCCATATCTAAACAACCCCTTAGTAACACATTAGACTTTGTGGAATTAATCTTATTAAATCCTTGTCTTTTTTTATCACTACAATCATTTTTCATGTTCAACATCTTATCTAATTTTTATTGCCCAAAGGTGCAGGTATTCAAATTTTCTTATAAAGTCTTTAAATCATTACTTGCATCTTCAATCTTTTCAAGCATGACTTATTTATGTCTAATTTATTGTGAATTTCATTCTCTAAGAATATTATCTTAGCTAGAAGATTACTTTTCTCATATTTGAAGGCATCAAATTTCTCATTAGTGGACTTGAGTTCGTTCTCTAAAAACCTAGATTTTATCCTCTCTTTCTTAAGTTCACTTCTCAAGGTTTTTACCTCTTTCTCTAGTGATTTTTTATTTTCAACACCTTGGAACTTTTTAATATAAATTGATTCAATTGTCTTCTCATTTAATTTGACAATTTTCTCTAACTTCTTACACTTTTACTTTTAATGACTTTTCTGAAATTACTTTCAACATTAAAATTCTCATCATCACTTGAAGAATAAGAAATTGACATGATGACTCAATCAAGTGCAAATAAACAAGTTCAAACAAACACACAAAATCACCAAAAACACACCCTTTTGAAAATTAAGCAAGTCTAAGAGGAATTAATCAATATTAACACAACTAACTTGAGATATGCATGAATTAAGAGAAAATTTTAAACGAGAAACCTCAGCTACCACTTAAAGTTTAATGAATGCCTAATCGACCTAGTGGATCACTAGATTGCTCCTAAAACTAGTGCTTTAGAAAGTAAGAATAAAGAGTTCTAACCTCTATGTGCAAGAATTTTTGCTATATTAGAAATAATAAAAATATAATGATTATGCAAATTTATGATCAAGCTATGAAGCAATCAAAACCACAAAATAGCAAGATCACACAAGGTTTTAATGAGGAAAACTCAAACTTTAAAAAAAACCACGGTAGTCTGAATGACTAAATAAATACACTAGTAACTAAGACATTACATTGACATAAATAAACCACCAACATTTGTTGTTGACTCTAACCCAAAAATTATTTTTTCCTTAGATCTCCAACAAATTCCTTTTGTTGCTGACCTTCAAGTCTTCTTCCTCAAGCACTTGAAACTTTTTTTCATTTGCTTTGTATTTGTCCTCCTCAAATAAGCTCCTCTTGTTCCTTGACTTTAGCTTAGAGTCTTCAAGCTCCCATTAAAGAACTTTGTTGCAACTCCTCATGCTTTATATGTGTTGTATTATAAAAAAATTCTTCTCTTTTGGCTAATTGAATTAATATTCAAAACATGTGGTACTATCAAAACTCAATAGAGTAGACTCACTATTCTCTCTCTATGATAACAATGACTTTCTTTATCTTTTCTCACGTCCAAAACACCCATTATATAGATAACTAAGTCAGTTTAAGTTTTAGACCTAGAATAAGAATCAAATTCAACTTGGAATGACTTATTTTGGGAAATTACCTATCACTATAGTAACCAATTGATCGCTAAACTCTCTGTTTCATTTTACAAAGAACTGTTATAGTAGTCAATCAATCACTATAGTAATCGATTGATCGATGAACAATGCTACAATAAGTTGCTACAATACCGAAATTTATGGAATATGTTTGATTATTCTCTTTTTTATTTTGATTAATCTTAGATGAAAAATTTACATACCTATGTAATTCTTTTACTCTTTTTTTCCTCATTTATTTTCTCACACTAATATGGTGAAACCCTTTTTCCTAGGTGTGTGATGTGATGTGTGTACATGTTTTTACCTACAAAAATATTTTTTAGTCTTATGATCAACTTCATCTTCACCATATGAGATTGAGCAATAAGTATTTTATTATATGACTCAAATTACACATTAATTCCACATTGTTTTGGTCACCGAAGTAAGCTAATATAATACATATGGACACATATGTTCTTACACTGATTTGTTCAATAATAATACTACAAATAAAAAAGATAGCATATATAAGTCTAAACTTTTATTATATGCTAAGTTACTTAATTGAGAGATTCCTACCTCAGTTTCCCTACTTAGTTAAAGTCGGTAACACCTCTCTTGTTCTCTCCAACTACTTTAGCCTTCATTCAATTGCCCTAGAGGCTATGCCTGTAGACAATCGTTGTGTCCACTGGATTAGAGGTTGTGTCCACTGGATTAGAGGTTTCGTCCACAGACAAAATGCCGACAAAAAAATTGTTAGCGAGCGTAGACATTGACAAATCTTGTTCATCAACTATTTGGCTAAGGACCAAGCCTAGGAGAGACATTCAAATCATAATTAAAAGACTATTGCTATGGTCGCTAATGGCTAGGAGCTCTCATTGTGCACTCACCATGATGAGTAGAGTCCCATGTGCTAACATGTGGGTTCTACGTCTTCATTATAACCAACGTTAGGAGAGCATCCCTAGACATGGGTGTACATCATGTGTTAATAAAAACAATTTTTACAAGACTAAGAAGCAACTCTTAAGAGGATGGGGGTACAAGTGTAGCTAATAACACAATAAATAGAGAGTCAATGATAACCTTGTTCTTCCTTGTAGATCAATGATTAATTGCTCCATTTTAGTTCATTTTAAAAAACCAAGGGGAGCTACTAAATGTAGGACAAAGGTAGTACTATGGAAGCCATTTTAGTTCATTTTAAAGTGAGTCCCTATGCCGATGAAAATGATACTCTATATAGAATTGTTGAACCTACTTCACGCTTTATGTAATACATGATATGAAATAACCTATAGGGAAGACAAAATCAATCAACTTCTTCTACTCCTATGCCTCTTCCATATAAAACTAAGTCTTTGATGTTACTTCAAAAAAATAAACAAAAATTTAGTTATAATACTGTAACGCCCGAGATTTTTCATATATTTTCCTTAAATTCACGGAATTTTTTTGCAATATAACGTCTGTAAATTGGAGGAAAAATGATGAAATCAAAACCTGATAAAACAATTTATAATTTAAAACACTAAACATCTATTTTCCATCTAAATATTTTCATCATACAGTCAAACATCGTACGGCCAAAGCAAATATCATTAGGTGCTACTCGAAAACACACGTACTAATAAATTGCTATGATCATAGACTTTAAATATAAATCTCTCCCAGGCATCCCTGAGTGCAAGTCCCATAATAGTTCACAGTCTAATCCAACCGAAAGTCCAGAAAGATAAACATCTTGTTTTCTCATCTCACCCAATACATCGGATTGTGGTACAAATAAACTCGCAGTGAGTCAAGCATATACTTGAGTCCAAGGGAATCAATCCACCTCGGAAGCGAGCATCCATCTCTAGGAGCTCTCTGCACAACCTGCAAAACCTCTCGTACAACGGGGCTAAAAAGTAGGGTAATGAGTATTTTCATACTCAGTAGGAAAATACCGAGTAGGGGGAATCCCAAATGGTGAACTCAATAAGTTCATAAATACATACGTTCATGCAATTGAAACATGAAGCAGATAGGCATAATAATATCATGCTCATACTCATACTATCAACCAATGAAGCTCATTACAACTAATAAGCTCCAACGTGGAATGGAAAAGAATGCCACTGGGGCAACACCTTAACCTCCGGGGAGTAACTAGACGTCATGGACTTTTTCGAAGGTAAGGCACACCAATGCTCATGCGGCACTGAATCAAACAGGTAAGAGTAGATCCATGATACTACTTACCTGAGTGCGCAAACATAAACACCCACACATAAGGGGTCATATAGTTGCTCACCATAATGGGTCTTATAGTACCAAAGAATTGCACACCATAATGGGTCTTATAGTGCCATTGCCACTCTTGGGCAGATAACATACAGTGCCGCTTGGGTAGAAATATACAGTGCCATTCTTGGGCGGAATCATACAACGCTCACAACATAGCATCATACGTCTGGGCTTCATATAGCACACAGACAAAGTCAGAAACAAACATCGCTCTCAACAGAGCATCAAACGTCTGAGCTTATACAACACATAGACCAAATCAGAAACATACGTCACTCTCAGTAGAGCATCAGGCGTCTGGTGCTCTATACAACACACAGACAACATCCCGTAGGATAAACACCATGGCAAGACATGAGAAATGCTTGGCTGACTCATTAGCGGCCAGCCCAACATGGAACTTAATCCGTCGAACCCTCAGGTCTCAAACTCACAACGCTATCATTAGCTATGCTTATAATTTAAGTTTGAATTAAGTAAATTATGCGGTATAATTATGCCACACAAACTCACAGTCCTCGACTAATCAAACCGAACCTGAGCCCGATCGAAACCCTAGTCTGTCAAGGCAGTAGACTTCACTTACCCGTCCACATCATGGACAAAACTCATCATACATCAAACCCTTACAGTCTTACATACTTTGCCATCCATCTTATGGCTAAATCATCTTACACTGACATCCTCAAATGAAGCTCCTCAAAGCCAACCCAGTTGTCGCCCTCTTACTTATATATCTCACTTATTATGCTTACTTTTCACTTCATAATCTATATGTTATGTTAGTACAATTATGCACACTCTTACTGTCTGACAAACCTCACCCGTCATACCCATATCCTCTGTCATCCATCATACGCTTACACATCTATATCCAAATCTAGACAAAACCTTTGTCACCTCTTACTGTCCATCGCCCATACCTCTACCCACATACACATACGCACATCCATAGCATAGGCAATAGCCATCATACATACGTATGTCTATCACACATATGTATAACATACACATACGGCCATACATACACAGCTTACAAACATGCTCACTAGTCATCACTAGTGCATGCATAATCCATACATACTGCAAACATACATGCTAGCCATCACTAGCACATGCATACATACGTTAAACATACATGCTAGCCATCACTAGCACATGCATACATACGTTAAACATACATGCTAGCTATCACTAGCACATGCATAACACATACGTAGCATACTAACATATTCGCTAGCCATCTCTAGCGCATACATAATCCACATCCATAAAACATGCATACATCTCATACATATCAATCATACTTAGCACCCGTATTACACATACATCAACCACACTTACAGCTCATGTGCATGCCATATGTATATAAACATATCATATAATCATGCTTATATGCACATTGTGCAATCCTAGTATGCTACTACTCATTCAAGCATTCTATCATGAAGTTACGAGTTCAAAGCTCCCCTACCATGATGGTGAATACACGACGGTGGCGGCAGAGTTGGCAGTTAAAACCGTTGCCTGGTTGAGAGAGCTGTTGTCCCAAGTATTTTAGGAAGTGTCGGAAACAATCACAGCCAAACAGGGTGTCAGAAGTCAATGCGGCAAAACCCGCAATCCACGGCGGCACACTAGGTCGGCCGGGAGAAATATCATGCCAACATATGTGGCGGTGTGACCAGAAGTCGATGGTGTACTCACTGAAAATGGGCCGGTGGCTAAGATGTGCTCAGCTGGCCACAAGACGTCGAAATCCGCCATGGACAGCACCCAACGACAACAATTTCGGTCAACAAAGGCCCACATAAGGGCAAAGAGCGTGGGGCAACACTCGAGGATAGAGGAAAGGTGGAGGAGGGCAATGTGCCAACTCCACTCAGTGGCAAAGCCAATAGATGGTTAGGCGGCGCGAATGCGGTGCCTAAACCCAAAAGCACACGCATGGCCACATGCACATGCTACCCAAAGGGGCGGGGGAGAGGGCTGAAATGTCACGCCCCGGCGATGCCCGACCCGAGCCGAACCCGGTCCAGGGGCCGGTTAAGCGCACGGGGGTGACGAAGGGAAATTGAGAAATGATTTAGCGGAAGACTTAACCCTAACCACAGGCGATTTAATAGAATTATGGAGTACGCACAATCCTTAGAGCAAGAGTAAATAAGAAGGAAAGACGGAGTATTGCTTATCACAAAGTAAACAACTAATCTCAAACTCACACGCTTAGTTAACTAAAGCCCACACTGGCTCAAAATAAGTCTTAAGCAAACACAACTGTAAAATGTGACTTAAATCCAAAACAAAGAACCCTACACAAAGGTTCTAAACATAAAGCATGAAACCAAAGGAAAATTAGTCACACAACGATCTCCACGATCACATCCAAGTCATCTCCGACCTTTCATCAAAGAGGAGATCCTGTCCGTCTACGTGTCGCACCACGCAGCCCCAAATCAAAAACACAAGAAAGAGGGGTGAGTTTAACAAACTCAGCAATGGTTTTAATACAACTATTATCATAAAAAATACGATAGCATAGCAATATAATCATTCAGATCAAAGATTGGCAAGGTGCATCATTTTCTGATCACACATACACATCACCTAAAACTGCATCATAGTGTATAATCTACATAATTTCATTCTCATCATAACACCCTGCATGAAATGTATCTCTAACATACATATTCCATTATGCATCATACCATAATCAACCTGCATGAATGTATCTCTAACATACATATTCCATCATGGATCATATCATAATCAACCTGCATGGATGTATCTCTAACATACATATTCCATCATGCATCATATCATAACAACCTGCATGGATGTATTTCTAACATACATATTCCATCATGCATCATATCATAATCAACCTGCATGGATGTATCTCTAACATACATATTTCCACATGCGTGATATCATAACAACTTGTATGAATGTATCTCTAACATATATATTCCATTATGCATCACATCATAACATCCTGCATGAATATATCTCTAACATACATATTCCATCATGCATCATATCATAATCAACTTGCATGGATGTATCTCCAATATACATATTCTATCATGCATCATATCAAAATCAACCTCCATTGAGGAGTAATCACAATTTTGTGTCACACAGACAGGAACATAGACAAGTGCACGAAGGCGTGTGATGGTCCAAAATTCTACACAAAAATTAAAAAAAGATCGGGGTTGTCAATCCCTAAAGACTACTCGCCCTGGACAATCCTGGCGAAGGATGTCCCATTCTCACATAGAGAATCTAGAGCAGGGGTGTTCGCCCAGGGACATCTCTTGCAGAGGGAAGAGCCCGAGTTTCCACACAGGAAACCCTAGAACACGTGGTAGTGGGTGCACACGGCATACCACACTCGATTCTCAGGGTCCAGATGACACTCATAATAAAATTCTCACAATCCGCAAGACAAGTACACAATTCGTCCCCACATAATTTCATTCAACTAGACTCAATCCGGGGAGTGCACTCAATTGGAAATCCATTTCATGATGCATGCAACATTGAACATACGTGAGCAAGGTACACATGAATCCTAATCTATGATAAGTGCTCTCATCAGCCCCTAATGCATCATTCATAATCATGATATCAAGCTTCAACATCATCATTTAACCCAACATGTGTGTGTCTGAACCTAGTAGAAGCATTTCACACAATGCATGTCAACATGCTTGAAATTTAACTCACTACCACACCACACATGTTAATTTCCATCTAAACATGAATTTCAGTGGAAATCATAGGAGAAGAATAATTGAAAACATAACTCAAATCAAAACTCAACCCCGAAGGCTAATTACATATAAGATCATTCATTTCATCCTTGAGTCATGGCATTCACCAACCTCCACACATCAACTAACCATATTCTATTATGACAAATCAGTCCATTAATAGGTTGTAGTCCTATTAAAAATATGCTTAACCAAAGGGGATCAACCATTCACCATTTCAAGATGACAATTCCAAAATCATGCCACAAAACATAAGTCATTCTACAAATCTCTAATCATATATCCCAACTTCATAACCTCAATAGCATGCCTTTCTAGTAGCATAATATAGCTTAAAACACTCCACATTCATATGAAATTGGCAAGCTCAAGTGGAATCATCGAAATAAACATCATGCATTAGAACACAATTATGCTGTGTAGCCATTCGAACATTCTACAGGCCATTTGATCGGCCAAACGGGAAAAATTCAAATTCACAGTTTGGCCGTTCGAAAGCCCAACAGACCGTTCGATCGGCTGAACTGAAAAACTGTCGATCCGATAGTGTTGCCGTTCGAATGCCAACAAGGCAGAACAACCATCTTCTTCCTTTCGCAAATGCAAACCGAAACTCCATTGATAACACTTCAAATCATCATCTAACATCCTAAATACCATCAAAAGTCCTCCATGACTTCCAGAATCTTAAACCACATCATAATAAGATAAAACTCTATGAAATCAAGATTAAAGATTACCATTTTCTAATAATGCCATTAGCACACCAAATCAAGTAACTCCATTCAAAATAAGCCAAAAATCAAGAGTTTTACCATGGATAAACTGAAAATTTGAAAGTCCATTACCTTATCCCTTGATTAAGCTTGGATTTGATGGTCACCCTTCTTGAAAACCTTAAAAAGACAGAGTTTGAATTAAACTCCATTAAAATCGATTTACCAAAGAAATCCCTAATTAAAAACTTAGATCTAGGGCTTGTTGAACATAAAATTCGGATTTTTAAAGCTACGGTTTGTAGTAAAATACAAATCAGTAGTTTTTGATGTCCAAAAATGAATTGAAACAAAGGGGAAATGGTAGATTTTGAAGAGATTAAGAAGAAAGCTAGGGTTTAGTGCTTAATTAGAGTAGGCTTACCTTAAACACATTCTAATCCGGGCCTAATTGGGGATTAGGCCTGACCTCTCATCCTCATCCTATTCCCAAAATGGGAATGGCTCAGGTTTGGCCTTTTATAGTAAGGGTTGGGGTATGTATGGGTAAGTTATGGGGTGTAAATAGAAAAGTAGGCTAAAATGGGTATTTTACAAATTTGAGCACTAATTAAGTCTAGGAAAATTCTGAAAATTTTTGTATAACCTTAAGTAGATATCTGAGTTCATTTGACCCAAAAACCAAAATTTCGATGGTGGGGCCCACAGGGGTCCCGCCAAAACCCTAATTTTTGGAAAAATAGTAAAAATTTAGAAAAATCCCAAAAATTTATATTTGATTAAAAATCACTTAAAACCACTAATATTAAAGTTGATTTTGGTTAAGACCATCATAAACACTATTTATTTACAAAATTACCGAATAAATTAGAAAACGTGTTAACCTCACGATAACCGATAATTAAAGAAAACCAAAAATTGGTTTAGAGATGAGGGTCCTTACATCCTCCCCCTCTTAGAAATTTTGGTCCCCCAAAATTTGCTAGAGGTCAGTGGCAAAAAGATGAGGGTACTTCTTTCTGATCTCGTCCTCTGTTTCCCACGTGGCTTCCTCGACTCCGTGATTCCTCCACAACACCTTCACAAGTGGGATGGCCTTTTGCCGAATTACCTTTTCCTTATGGTCAAGAATCTGGATAGGTACCTCCTCGTAGGAAAGATTCTCCTGGAGCTCCAATGGCTTGAAATCTAAGACATGAGTAGGATCCGGCTCATACTTCCATAGAAGTGAGACATGGAATACATTATGGATATTGGCCAATCGGGGTGGAAGTGCTACCCGATATGCTGTGGCTCCTATCCGCTCCAAGATCTCAAATGGACCAATAAAACGAGGTGACAACTTCCCTCGTTGTCCAAATCGAACAACACCACGAGTCGGAGAGATCTTAAGGAACACATGGTCACCAACACCAAACTCCAACTCCCGCCGTCTCCTATCGGCAAAACTATTTTGATGGCTCTGAGCTGTCTGCAACCTCTCCTAGATGAGGCGTATCTTCTCCACTAACTGCTGGATAAGATCTGGGCCAGTGAGAAGGTGATCTCCAACCTCACTCCAACACAACGGTGATCGGCAAGGACGCCCATAAAGCGCCTCGAAAGGTGCCATCCGGATGCTCGTTGGTAGCTATTGTTATAAAAAAACTCAACCAGCGGCAAATGTTGCTCCCAACTTCCTCTCCACTCAAGGATACATGCACAGAGCATGCCCTCAAGCATCTGAATGGTCCTTTCGGACTGTCCGTCCGTTTGAGGGTGGTAGGCGGAGGCGAGATGTAGAGATGTGCCCAAAGCACCCTGAAAGCTGTGCCAAAACCTCGAAGTGAACCGCGGGTCACGGTTGGAGACAATAGATACTGGAATCCCATGTAACTGCATGGTCTCCCTCATATATAGAGCAGCCAACGCATCCAAAGGAGTAGTCATTTTGATCGCGAGGAAATGAGTGGACTTAGTAAGTTAGTCAACAATCACCCAAACCTCATCATTACCACCCAGCGACCGTGGCAATCCGGAAACGAAATCGATGGTGACGTGCTCCCACTTCCACTCCGAAATCGGAAGTGGTTGTAGTAAACCGCCTGGATGCCGATGCTCTGCCTTGACTTGCTGACACACAAGGCATTTGGACACGTAGACCGCAATGTCCTTCTTCATCCCCGTCCACCAAAATGTCCTCTTCACGTTGTGGTACATCTTCGTTCCTCTAGGATAGATAGAGAACTTAGAATGGTGTGCCTCCAATAGGATATGCTCTCTCAACTTAATGGAGTTCGGCACACACCAAAGACCCTTATACATCAAACTCCCATCGGCCTTTTCCTCAAAGCCCAACACTACCTTCTCCCTTAGCTTAGCCTTAAGAGCTAGAGTCTCTTCATCACTTTTCTGAGCTTCGACCACGTCATCCATCACACTAGAGCTGATAGAGAGGTTAGCAAACTAGCTCCATGTGTCCTCCAAAGTCAACTCTGGCCTTAGCTCAATGGCATCCTCATAAAGGAGCCCACGAACTCGCATGCAAGCAATCATAGTGGCTGATTTCCGACTCAAAGCATCCACCACTATGTTCGCTTTGCCGGGATGATACGATATTGTGAAGTCATAATCCTTCAAGAATTCTAGTCACCTCCTTTGCCTCAAATTAAGATCTCGCTGAGTGAATAGGTACTTCAAGCTCTTGTGATCAGTGAATACCTCAAACTTCTCACCATAGAGATAGTGCCGCCAAATCTTCAATGCAAAAACTACGACCGCTAACTCCAAGTCATGAGTGGGGTAATTCCGCTCGTGCACTCTAAGATGTCGAGATGCATAAGCCACCACTCTCCCATGTTGCATGAGTACACAACCCAAGCCGCGAAGCAAAGCATCACTATAGACCACGAATCCACCACTCCCGGAAGGCAAGGTTAAAACCGGAGCTGAAGTTAGCCTCTTCTTCAACTCTTGGAAACTCTCTTCACAAGCTGAGTTCCACTCAAACTTCTCATTCTTCCTTGTCAACTTAGTCATAGGGCTTGCAAGGCTAGAAAAACCCTCAATGAAATGGCGATAGTACTTGGCAAGTCCTAGGAAGCTACGGATCTCCGATTCACTCTTCGGTTGCTCCCAATTCAACACGGCTTCAACTTTCGAGGGATCAACCGCCACACCGTCTCTCAATATCACATGACCAAGGTAATGCACTTTCTTGAGCCAAAATTCACACTTGTCAAACTTCGCAAAGAGCTGATGCTCCTGTAAAGTTCGTAAGACAATCCTCAAATGTGCTTCTTGCTCTTCCTCATTGGCCGAATAGATCAGAATATCATCCACAAATATAATCACAAATCGATCAAGATAAGGCCGAAAGACTCGGTTCATCAAGTCCATAAAGGAGGATGGTGCATTAGTAAGACCAAAAGGCATCACTAAGAACTCATAATGCCCATATCGGGTATGGAAAGCCATCTTTGGAACATCATCAAGGCGGATCCGAAGTTGGTGATAACCCGATCTCAAATCGATCTTAGAGAAGACTTGTGCCTGCTGCAACTGATCAAACAAATCATCAATTCTAGGTAAAGGGTACTTGTTCTTGATGGTTACCTGATTAAGCATTCGGTAGTCGATACACAACCACAGAGAACCATCCTTCTTCCGAACAAATAAGACCGGCGTACCCCAAGGAGATACACTCGGCCTAATATACCCCTTATCCATAAGATCCTGCAGCTGAGCCTTAAGCTCTTTAAGTTCGGCTGGAGCCATACGATAGGGAGCCTTAGAAATAGGAGTAGTGCCTGGAATAAGGTCAATGCAAAACTCTATCTCCCTCTCCTGTGGTAAACTCGCCAAGTCACTAGGGAAGACATCAGGAAATTCTGCCACGACACGAACGGAATCCAAAGAAGGCAACTCCATGTTCAACCCCGTAACACTAGCAAGGAAAGCCTCGCATCCACTATCGATCTACTTCTTGGTCTTGAAGGATGAGACCAAGAACTTGCCATTAGAACGCTCCACCCCTTGGAAGATAAAAGGTTTAGCTCCTGGCAACTCGAACTTCACACACCTCCTGCGGCAATCTACATGCACATGGAACTTAAACATCATATCCATGCCTAGGATCACATCAAAGTCAATCATCGGCAATATAATCAGATCCATATGTAGCACATGCCCACCGATCTCCATAGGAATCATCTCAATATACTTTTTCGCTCGAAGAGAGGATGAAGGTGTAGACACACGCAAAGGAACATGCAACAACTTATAACAAGCATCCAACTCATGAGCAAAATGAGGAGACACAAAAGAATGAGAGGAACTGGTATCAAATAACACTCTAGCATAGTGGGAGGCAATGAAAATCATACCTTCCCCCACGCCCGAAGAGTTAGCCGCCTCCTACGCTGAAATAGCAAAGACTCTCCCATCATGAGCCGGCTTCTTCCCCTTGCCATTGGGCAGCCTGGTAGGTGCTCTCGCCGGTGGTGATCCTGGCTGCCAAGGACCGGAATTAGGTGTCATCGGTGCACGTCTCTGAGCACAACCAGCCCTCTGCAGACACTCATTGTCATAGTGCCCCTTCTGCCGACAATCATAGCAAGTCACACTAGCACGGCGGTCATGAGGATCCTGCTGCACATGCTGAGTGTTATGCCTCGCATGACGGGTATCTCGCCGCTTATGATCCCGGTGGTTACGGCTATCCTCCGCCCTCGACCTCTTAGGCTGCTGCTGCTGCCCTCTCCTCCAGATATACTCGTCAGAATCTCGCTCCACTGCGATGTCCGTCTCAAGTACCTCAGCAAGGGTCTTGTGCCTAAATGGCATGACTTGGCCTTTGATGAAAGGCTTAAGACCATCCTCGAACTTACGTGCTTGCTCATACTCATCGCTAAAGAAGCGAGGAGCAAAGTGCTCAAGCTCCACAAAACGGGTCTCATAAGCCAAGACCGTCATAGAACCCTACTATAGGCTGAGAAACTCCTTCTTCTTCTCCTCTCGGACATGAAGAGGGAAGTACTTGTCATTAAAGGCTGACTAGAACTCCTCCCAAGGAATGTCCACTCAGCCATGGAACCTCTGACGCTCCATCGATAACCACCACCTCTGAGCTTCGCCCTCGAATGTGAAGACTGCAAGTTTAGCCTTCTCCTCGTCCGAGCAACGTCGAGCACTAAAGATCTTCTCCATATGAAGCCTCCAATTATCCACCACAGAGGTATCCAATCCACCCTTGAAGCTAGGGGGATTAAGCTTCTTGAATCCCTTGAGCGAAAGAGACTCAGAATTGCTACCACTCGCGTGCTTTGCTAGGAACACCTATATCAACCCCTCAATAGCGGTCAACACATTGTCCACCCTTGGGTCTCTGGCACCGCGATGGTTATTAGCGCCTGCATGATTAGGACCAGCCATCTACACAACGACCAAACATTAATCGTATAGCCTAATAACCCGAAAGCACACAACCAAACAATCAGAAAGCACACAAAGAAGCAAGCAAGCAAGCAAGACTTGTCACACAAACCCTATTTACTCTTGGACAAAGATGTGCTCCGATACTAAAAACATTGTCACGCCCCGGCAATGCCCGACCCGAGCCGAACCCGGTCCAGGGGCCGGTCAAGTGCACTGGGGCGACGAAGGGAAATTGAGAACTGATTTAGCGGAAGACTTAATCCTAACCACGGGTGATTTAACAGAATTACGGAGTACGCACAATCCTTTGAGCAAGAGTAAATAAGAAGGAAAGGAGTGCTGCTTATCACAAAGTAAACAACTAATCTCAAACCCACATGCTTAGTTAACTAAAGCCCACACTGGCTCAAAATAAGTCTTAAGCAAACACAACTTAAAATGTGACATAAATCCAAAACAAAGAAACCTACACAAAGGTTCTAAACATAAAGCATGAAACCAAAGGAAAATAAGTCACACAACGATCTCCACGATCACATCCAAGTCATCTCCGACCTTTCCTCAAAGAGGAGATCCTGTCCGTTTGTGTGTCGCACCACGCAACCCCAAATCAAAAACACAAGAAAGAGGGGTGAGTTTAACAAACTCAGCAATGGTTTTAATACAACTATTATCATAAAAAATACGATAGCATAGCAATATAATCATTCAGATCAAAGATTGGCAAGGTGCATCATTTTCTGATCACACATACACATCACCTAAAACTGCATCATAGTGTATAATCTACATAATTTCATTCTCATCATAACACCCTGCATGAAATGTATCTCTAACATACATATTCCATCATGCATCATACCATAATCAACATGCATGAATGTATCTCTAACATACATATTCCATCATGCATCATATCATAATCAACCTGCATAGATGTATCTCCAACATACATATTCCATCATGCATCATATCATAACAACCTACATGGATGTATCTCTAACATGCATATTCCATCATGCATCATATCATAATCAACCTGCATGGATGTATCTCTAACATACATATTTCCACATGCGTCATATCATAACAACCTGCATGAATGTATGTCTAACATATATTCCATCATGCATCACATCATAACATCCTGCATGAATGTATCTCTAACATACATATTCCATTCATACATCATATCATAATCAACCTCCATCAAGGAGTAATCACAATTTTGTGTCACATAGACGGGAACATAAACAAGGCCACGAAGGCGTGTGATGGTCCACAATTCTACACAAAAATTAAAGAAAGATCGGGGTTGTCAATCCCTAAAGACTGCTCACCCTGGACGATCCTGGCGAAGGATGTCCCATTCTCACATAGAGAATCTAGAGCAGGGGTGTTTGCCCAGGGACATCTCCTGCAGAGGGAAGAGCCCGAGTTTCTACATAGAAAACCCTAGAACACGTGGTAGCGGGTGCACACGGCATACCACACTCGATTCTCAGGGTCCAAATGACACTCATAATAACATTCTCACAATCCGCAAGACAAGTACACAACTCGTCCCCACATAATTCCATTCAACTAGACTCAACCCGGGGAGTGCACTCGTTCTACACAGGAACTCAAATCAAAACATGTCCTTTCAGACCAATACTTACAATTAATCCATGACAGATCAATCCGACACACAATTTTACCACATTGCATCCAATCAGTCAAATTCGATTAACCTCGATGAAGCCTCAATTGGAAATCCATTTTCATGATGCATGCAGCATGGTACATACGTGAGCAAGGCACACATGAATCCTAATCCATGATAAGTGCTCTCATCAGCCCCTAATGCATCATTCATAATCATGATATCAAGCTTCAACATCATCATTTAACCCCACATGTGTGTGTGTGAACCTAGTAGAAGCATTTCACACAATGAATGTCAACATGCTTGAAATTTAACTCACTACCACACTACACATGTTAATTTCCATCTAAACATGAATTCCAGCGGAAATCATAGGTGAAGAATAATTGAAAACATAACTCAAATCAAAACTCAACCCCAAAGGTTAAATACAAATAAGATCATTCATTTCATCCTTGAGTCATGACATTCACCAACCTCTACACATCAACTAACCACATTCTATCATGACAAATCCGTCCATTAATAGGTTGTAGTCCTACTGAAAATATGCTTAACTAAAGGGGATCAACCATTCACCATTTCAAGATGACAATTCCAACATCATGCCACAAAACATAAGTCATTCTACAAATCTCTAATCATATATCCCAACTTCATAACCTCAATAGCATGCCTTTTTAGTAGCATAATATAGCTTAAAACACTCCACATTCATATGAAATTGGCAAGCTAAAGTGGAATCATCGAAATAAATGTCATGCATTAGAACACAATTCTGCTATGTAGCCATTCGAATGCCTTTCAGGCCATTTGATCGGCTAAACGGGAAAATTTCAAATTAACGTTTGGCTGTTTGAACGCCTAGTAGGCCGTTCGATCGGCTCAACTGGAAAACTGTCGATCCAACAATGTTACCGTTCGAATGCCTAGAAGGGCCGTTTGAATGCCAACAAGGCAGAACTGGCCATCTTCTTCCTTTCACAAATGCAAACCGAAACTCCATTGATAACACTTCAAATCATCATCTAACATCCTAAATACCATCAAAAGTCCTCCATGACTTCCAGAATCTTAAACCACATCATAATAAGATAAAATGTTGTGAAATCGGGATTAAAGATTACCATTTTCTAATCATGCCATTATCACACCAAATCAAGTAACTCTATTCAAAATAAGCCAAAAATCAAGAGTTTTACCATGGATAAACTGAAATTTCGAAAGTCCATTACCTTATCCCTTGATTAAGCTTGGATTTGATGGTCACCCTTCTTGAAAACTTTAAAAAGACATAGAGTTTGAATTAAACTCCATTAAAATTGATTTACCAAAGAAATCCCTAATTAAAAACTTAGATCTAGGGCTTGTTGAACATAAAATTCGGATTTTGAAAGCTAGGGTTTGTAGTAAAATACAAATTAGTAGTTTTTGATGTCCAAAAATGAATTAAAACAAAGGGGAAATGGTAGATTTTGAAGAGATTAAGAAGAAAGCTAGGGTTTAGTGCTTAATTAGAGTAGGCTTACCTTAAACACATTCTAATCCGGGCCTAATTGGGGATTAGGCCTGACCTCTCATCCTCAGCCTATTCCCAAAATGGGAATGACTCAGGTTTGGCCTTTTATAGTAAGGGTTGGGGTATGTATGGGTAAGTTATGGGGTGTAAATAGAAAAAGTAGGCTAAAAATGAGTATTTTACAAATTTGAGCACTAATTAAGTCTAGGAAAATTCTAAAAATTTTTGTATAACCTTAAGTAGATATCGGGGTTCATTTGACTAAAAAACCAAAATTTCGACGGTGGGCCCACAGGGTCCCGCCAAAACCCTAATTTTTGGAAAATAGTAAAATTTTAGAAAAATCCCAAAAATTTACATTTGATTAAAAATTACTTAAAGCCACTAATCTTAAAGTTGATTTTGGTTAAGACCATCATAAACATTATTTATTTACGAAATCACTGAATAAATCAGAAAACATGTTAACCTCACGATAATCGATAATTAAAGAAAACCAAAAACCGGTTTAGAGATGAGGGTCCTTACATGAAAGGAGGTGACCCAAGGCCCACAAGAGACCAACAGGGCTAATGCCCTAGTTGTGGCCAACCAAAGCGCGACATCGCCGATCGCTGCCCACAACCAATACCCATGGTGTGGGTGGCTGTGCATGTCACACGGTAGAGAGCAAGGGGAGGGTTCAGGGTCGAGCAAAGGCCATGAGGCCATCACTGGCCAAGGCCGGTGTAGGTAAACTCATCCACCTTTAGTCAAGGTAAGTCATACAAATTCTTGCCAGAGGTCGTCCGGTACCGATGACATAAAATGGGCAAGAAGGTCAACAGGCAAATATACCGGTGAGGCGGAACTAGTTGTGGCTACGGGCCACAAGGAAGAGCACAGGTCAGAGGCAATAACAGCGGGTTAGCTGGGGCCAAGCTAGGGTGACCCATTGGTGTCACCGGGCCGGGGCGGAGCCAGACAAAGATCCGCTAAATCAAATCCGGTGTCCGACTGATAGCGTCAGTCACACGGTCCAAAACAAACGTAGACCAAAAACGGGGGATGACTGACCTGAGCAGAGGAGATACAGAGGGGACGGAGGCTAAACCGGTCTGGGTGGGGCCGTCTCTAGCCATCGCCAAGCTGGGGCAGAGCCCACAGCAGCCGGGCTGCCCTCACCAGCCAGCGGCGGCGACAACACACTGAAAAATTGAAACACAGTACAAGGAAAATGTACTGGCCGAAGTAGAGTATGACAGAGGAGATGGAACCGGGCTGGGTGGAGTAGCCCATAGCCTTCGCCGAACCAAGGCGAGGCTGAAGGGAGGTCAGGACGGCCGTGGCTTGCCGCCGCTAGCCTCCGTTTCATAGGAACAGATCACCGGCTAAAACAAAGAAGAGGGGAAAGATAAGTGGGGCGGCAGAGCAGAGGCCCCTAGGGCCGGGAGGAGTGGACCATCATCGTTGTCGGACCAAGGCGAGTCAGATTGAGCACAGCCGGGCCGTCGAACGGCTGCCGAAGCCAGCCGGCGAGGTCGACTAAAGGGGGGGTAGAAAACAGGGGTAGAGGGGGGAAAATCAACTGGAGCGGCGGAGGAGGCCAAGTGGGGCCAGGAGGGGTGTCCTCCCACCGTCGTCGGCCCAGGGTGGAACCGTGGGCGGCCGGCCGGCCCATGGCAGTAGCGGTACAAATGAAACAGAGAGGGGAGAGGGCAAACCGGGGAGGAGGCAGCGCAAAGGGCGGAGCGGCCATGGCGGCCGGGACGGTGGTCCCCTGCCGTAGCACGGCCAGGGCGGAGCCGGTACCGGCATCCTGCGGCCTACCGGCAGCCGGCGGCGGCTGAGCAGAGGGAACCGGAGGGGTGCACTGTCCAGAAACTTCTGGGTTGGGCTCGGCTGAGCCCGATCCTTTCTCTATATTTTTTTCCAAACATATCCTCAACACGCGTTAACTCAATGGTTACACGTCGAACCTCCAAAATTTGATCTGTAAGTGTGCAGTGAGGCCCGCAGCCCACGACTAAGCCCTACAGGTAAAAATACGGGGGAAAATAAACAAATACAAATACGCTGAAGCGTCACATTTTCCCGCTGAAAATAACCAAAAAAGTAGCATGAAAATGACAAAAAATCGTAGAAAAATAAGGGACCTTACAAATACTAATGAGTTAGCTAGCTATTTACAAATTGATTTTAACCTCCTTTTTACCGAAGAAGAACTTAGTAATATGAATGCTTTAACTTGGTGGCAAACACATGGAAAAAACTACCCTATATTATTCGCCTTAGCTAGTGATTTACTAATGCCGCCAATGTTCACAGTAGCATCGAAATTTGCTTTTAAAACATGAGGTAGGGTGTTGGACAATAGGAGAAATCGACTAACTCCTGAAATACTTGAGGTATGCATTTGCTCGAAGGATTGGTTGGACGCAGAAGGAATAACACAAACTCCCAATTTTGAAGAGGAAATAGGAGAAGATTTATAAGACTTGACAATCTATTAGTTAATAATATATATTTATTTATTTTTTATATTTTAGGTTTTAAATTATAATTACAAATGATAGATTGGTGAGTGCGTGCTAACCTAGTTGAGATGTACTCATTTTATGGTGATGCAATTCTAGCCTCTATTGCCTAAGTTTATAAATTTTCAATAACTATTCTTTTAGAATTTTTATTAATTTTAAAATTTTAAAAATAGAAACGAGGGGGGAAGGGCACTTGGTGGGCTGGCCAAGCCCCCTTCTCCCCAATCAGGCCTAGCTCATGGCCACCTTTGTCCCTACTGCATTGCCAACGTCTTACTTTTGTTCATGCATTTGGCCCTTGCACACAACAATCAGAGCTCTCCTTGTAAGATCTCTAACTTTAACAATATTTAATTTCTATTTAATTATGTAATATTGTGTTGTTTTGCTTAAATTACCAGTTTGACTTTATTTTGGGGTTAAAGGTTGGTAATTATGATTTTAACAAGGTTTAATTACAAATTTATAAGTTTTAATATCAAACATGATTTTTTAAATTTTTATGGATTTTATGAGTTTATTGTAAAATTTCTTAATTAAGGGTGTGGATCTCACCATGGGCCCCACATCTTCAATGAATGACATGTGACCAACTTAACCCTCTAAACTTTTATTAATTTATTTCGGTGAATTTTAGAATGATTATACTCGATTTTAGTCCCAAAATAACCCTAATTAGCCACTTAGGATGTTTTTACCAAATTTTACTACCTAACAGTTTGTAAACATAGCCCAAAACCTTACTATTTAAGTAAAAATTCTAGCCACTTGCCAATTTGAAGAAGGGCTATACAAGGAGGAAGTAGGTGATCTACCTAATTTTCCAAAGAGGAAAAATGGATTAAGATGTGTTTTCTAGCCCTAATCACCCATAATCTTACGATTTTATTCTTAATCCTTCTTATCTTCATGTCCCCCAATTTGATTCTTGATTTCTTCAAAAAAATCTTACTTTTAATCTTGATTTCAAACCCTAAATAGGTACTTTTATTTTTAACCAAAGAAAATCATAGATCTACCTACATTAAAATTGATTTGAGTTTATTAGTAATTTTTAATTAAGTTTTAACAAAACCCTAACTTTTAGATGGAACTTGAGGATTTCAGCTTCTTTGTAGATCTAAAGGCTTCATAGAGGTAAATAGTTTTCTTTCTAAGAGGTTTTCTTCATTGAAATACCATTAATGTGGGTTTCTTTGCCCTTTTGATTCATCTTTATGGGTAATAAAGATTTATTAAAAATACGTGATTTATGGTTGTTTTTGTATATTTAAGTATGAAAAATATTAGATCTATAATATTTTAGGCTTGGGTAGTGATTATATGAAGTTTCATGAAGTTTTAGTAATTTTTATTTATCTTTAGAAGAAATTTGGTTTGTTTTCGTGAGGTAGAAGACAACTCTTTTGATAGTTCTGTCCTAATCGTTAGATCGCCAGTGAGCCAATCTAATGGCCAGTTGTTAGAACAGGATGACAGACCGTTCAAACAGACAACCGTATAAATGGGCCACCAGGCCATTTAAACAGCCTAAATAGCTTTGTATTTTGGATTCATGACTATGTTTAAGATACTTTTACTTAAAATTTTTCTCTTAAATTTTTTCTGGGAACATAATAACATGTCTCGATTATATTCCTAATTATTAATATTTTTCTAGAATAATATGTATTTATTAATATTTTTCTAGAATAATATATATTTATTATATTTTTGGAATAAGGGCTATACATTAAAACAACTCTATTTTTCCATGTTTAGAAGCATGTTTAGGGATGAAAATATATAATTTTCCATTCCTTATTTTTATGTTGGATTGATATATGTGTTATGAGTATGTTGTAAAAATGCAAGTTGTTTAGAGCACGATAAGTTAATGACATAGTCATAAATTGAAGGTCAACAATTCTGGCAGAACTGTGCAGTCTCATTAATTAAATCAAGAAAATTATTTTTGTACTTATTTTTGTATAATATTCATATATATGTTAAATAAGCCTACGATGTAGGTCTCTATAAATTTTCACATTGATTAGATTTTATTTGGTATTTTTCCTAAAATGTACATGTTACATGTTGTGATTATGCTAAAACATCTACTTAAGCTAGTATGGAATAAACGAGTATATGCACCATTTTAAGTAAGATTCTGATGATTTCTTTATATTTACTCCATGGTTTAAGTAGATTATGACCATAATGAATTATGAATACTTACACTTGTTACATTAATTATATATGAATCATGTTCCACATGTTTTAGCTCAAATATGATCACAACCATGCATGTATATTTTTACTCATATTTATATAATTTTATTTGTCACAAATGAACCATGTTTCATGCATATGAGGATTTTTTAGAGTATATTTACCTATGCTTATATTCATTAAACATTGCTTATGTATGTAACATGTCGCATGCATCATAAAAATGATTTATAAATGAGATTAATCACGATTAGCCGTGTTTGATCGATTTGATGCAATTGGATGTCATTGGTTGTTGGATTAATGAAGTAGAGGCTTATCTAATCGGTTTTATGTCCGAAAGGACCAGTTTTTACATCTAATGGATGGGGTTTTACATCCCTTTGAGGACGAGTTTCCTCCCCTGGTGAGAAGAGCAAATTGTTATAATAAATTATTTGATAAGTTATCTGGACCCTAAGAATCCATCTGGTTTGTTCATGTGCATCGGCTTACTAGGGGGTATTTTTTCAGCTAAGGAACTTACCCAAATTGTTTAGGGCTTCCTCTTTAGGATTGCCCAGGGTGAGTAGGTCGGCTTCGGCTATGATGAGGGTGAGCAGTAGGTCCGCTTAGACTTTGTCCACGATGAGTGGGATAATTGTTTTATCAAATTGTGAGACATTTATCATTTATTGTTGCATGTGTATGGGAAATAATGCTCATTAACACTGGTTGTGTAAGAATAATGGAACTTATATTACACGTGATTATGGTATGGTTTGCATGGATATGTAAGATGGTGTGTGTGGTTGATGCAGTTGATATTGCAAGGTGAATATTTTTCTTGAGTAATGGATATGCATAATATGTTTAGGTTGAGAAATGATTCATGTAGGATGTAATTATGATAATGAGTTTCACATGACTATATATGAGGTGTATGTGTTATGAGCTATATTTGAACCCATGATGCATATGTGATATGATATGTGCTTCTAGAATGTGAGTTATAGCATGATATGTAGGTAGCATGGTTATGTGATGATGAAATACATTATATATAGCATACTATGCCGGGGATATTTATATGTGATAATGATTTATGTTATATATATCATGATATGTAGGTAGTATGAATATGTGATGATGAGATATGTTATATATAGCATGATATACAGGTGGTACCAATATGTGTTGATGAGATATGTTATACATAGCATGATATACAAGTGACATAAGTAGATGCTTATGAAATGTAAATTCTGACATGATACACAAGTGACACAGGTTTATGTGATTATTTAATGATGAATGGGCATAGTATTTAATTATGTGATAGATGTTATGATGGTTATGTCTGTGTTGTTATTATAAATTTACTTCCATATTAAAACCCTGCTGAGCTTTGACTCGCCCCTCATTGTTTTGTGTTTTGTTTTGAGGCTGCATGTCATACTATGCAAATTGTTCGGATGGGCTTTATGTGGAACATGTAGATGATGTTAATCAATGAGAGTGGATGTATAGAGATGATGGGTTTTACGATAGCTTTGATATCATGTTATGTTGAGATTTATATATATTTAACTATTATTTACACTTTTATTTAGCCATTGTTGGCTTAGACTCCTATTAGTGATTATTAGCTTAGACTTATTTTAGCCATATGTGTACTGTTTATGACTACATATGTGGGTATGAGTAGACTAATGATATTATTAGTAGTCATTTTATTGCTGATTTTACTTTTGTATAAAGTATATGTGCATAACTCCATAGTGTTCTGTCTGAAGATGGGTTAAGTCTTCCAATATTAAGTTATATTTTATTGCACTGCATACCGCTTCCTCCTTGGACCATGTTTGGCTCGGGGGTGGCATGTGCCAAGGCGTGACACCCCACCTCCTCGCTGACATCCTTCTTCCCACCATGGCGCTACAATAGGCTCTCCCCAACCTTAACCATCATCATCTCGATTGACCATCCTCCTCTTTCGTTCGTATTACTCCAATTGGATTTTAGCTAATGGTCTCTTTTGTGAAATCCAGGTTTCTACAGCACCTCATTCCCCCTCTTCTCATATTTGTTCACGTTTTTTAAGTTCCTGTTTTATTCTTCTCACTTGTACATCTTCTTAAAGCTGAGATGCGTGATTTTATTGGTATCAGGGATCTGCCCAAACTAGGCATTACAAATTTCTGCTGTTTTTGTCTATTTTTATGAGTTTTTAAACCTCGATGAAGTCATTTATATTTTACAGGCTGTTGGGTTTAAGATTTTGTCTTCCAGAGGAATATTTTTGGTGCCTAAAAATTAGTGGAATGACTATTACGGAGACTATTTCTTTAGACAAACATGTAAAGTAGGGTTTTTTTTGTTTTTCGTCTTTCTCTTTGCACATATTTTGTCATGATCCTTAGATTAAAATACGGACATTTACAATTTTTAGCCTCCAATAATAATAAACAAAAGGAAAGGGTTTAAGTAAGAGTATTCACAAAACAAATATCATATTCCTTTATCACAATTATAAGTGTTGTGGAATTATAGGACAAAACTTTGGAAAGATTATTGCATCCTTGTTGCCACTGGATCACTTATATCCTATGTTTTGGTTTCTTTCGAAGAATAAAATTGTGTAGGTCTTCTACATGTAGGTGCTCACTAAGTGTAACTATGTTCTTCAATTTGCTTTTGACTGCTCCTTATGTCAACGGACTTATGGAGAAGTGGATTTTTTACACTAATTTTGTCTCTGAAAATCTGTATACATCTAGCAATTGAAGTCTCCTGGTTTGTGTTTTTGTTTTATGTTGTTTCAGATATTATTTAGTATATTTTTGTGGTCCTTGATTTAGTTAATTGCCAGATGCTTGATGGTTTAGTGAAGAAGGAAGCTAGAGATTTTTATGTACAGGGCATTACAACAGCAGAAAAACCAACAGAGGAAGTAAAAATAGCTGAGGTGGGAAAAGATATTGAGTCTATAATCAAAGCTACCTAAGTTCCTTGGCCCCGACGATGTATTAGCTGCATTATTTGGCATATGCATCTTCATAATAATTCTATATCGCCTCTTAAGCTTCTGGTCAGCATTGGGTGTTTTTCTTATTCATTGAAATAATTGCCCAACAGATCCATTTGAAGTTGTGTTTCTCTTTTGCATTTCTGTCCGCAACCTTGTCTGCACATCCTTACATTCAACTTTTATGCAAGCAACCCGCCACAGGCTGTTGTGAGTCCTTGCAAGAATCAGCCAAGAGCCATCAGGAGGGAAGATTTTCCATTGGAAGTTGAAGCTGAGAAGGCAGATAGAAACTTAAAGTGCTTGGGCACAGTTGTTTTGTAACTACTTTCGGACTTTATGATGGTGACAAGAGACACGCTGCTATGCCCAACCAGGGATGACACAACCCTGTCCTGTTTTCTTTTCCAATAGGTGTTTTACAATTTGTTGGATAATGGCAGTCGAGACTTTGACAAAAGGCAGATGACACATGTTAAAACTTTTAAAAGGCATCTCTTGTGATGCTAAATCATCTTAAAAAAATTTCATCTACAACAATTTTCATGCGAATGGGCTTTAAATCGTACACAATAGATTAATTATTTGCATTTCTGGTCTTTTTCTTCACAATAATTCTACTTTTCACCCTATAGCAAATCCAAATACATTTGACTTGGGAAGCAATCCCTCATCCGGAGTTATGCAGGTTTGCATGCTTTATTTCTTACACCCTGCTCTCACTCTTTCTAAATTTGATGTTTTCAATACTACGAAACTAGGAGTAGAAAAATAGCACCCGACCCACTTAACTAGCACCCGACCCAACCCAATTAAAAATAATTAAGGTTAAGATTTTTAAATTTTACCTATTTTAAAAGTAGGGTTGGGTCAGGATTTACTTGCACAACTTGACCTCGACCAACGATGTCATGACCTACACTTAGAGATTATAAAGAGATTTTTATATACTTTTATTATTTATATTTATATTTTATTTAATAGTTAATTAGTAAAAAAAATTAGATTTTTATAGTTTTGGATGTGCATCTAGTAATGTTGGAATGCTCTCTCTCCAACTCTCACTTTCTCAATGTATCCAAATTCTTTATATTTGGCCATGCGAAGATAACAAATAAAATATTAAGTTACGAAAAATAATTAATAAAAGAAAAAAATTAAGGTTACTTGCATATCCTACCCAACCGGACCAAAGTAGGGTTGGGTTTTTAACCTAATTACTAAATAGAGTTGGGATATGATCCAACCCGATTTCTGTGTTGGTGAAGGCCGACCAGACCTAACCCGACCTTATTCCCAGACCTAGATCATACTGATTTTATCCCCTCTATTTGCTTGCAGAGGAACTTCTCAACTGATAGACATAGCATACACATCAGGGTCCCAACTTATTTCTCTCAACCAGCTAATGGCAATGGAATCTTTGGCTCTGCAACTCTTGGCCATGAAATTGGAACCTTCCCGTTGCAGAATCATTCAGTCCCCGGTGCCATGGGTAATTTATTCTTCAAGGTCCAAGGGGCTGCATCCGTTAGGCAACATGTTCCTGGAGGTTTACTCGTGACTACCTCAAATTTTATGGCACCTTTTTTGTTGGGACGTATGCTTCATGCTGATTAATTATCTAGGTTTGACATTGTTTCGTATGTCTTCCACTGAATGCAAACATTGTAGTTTGTAAAATAAATAGTAGCTAGATCTATGTATTCGTGTAAGAACAATGCCAAGGTTGCTAGTGGTTTAGCGAAATAAACCATATTTTTACCATGGTACTGTGAATGTCCATGACAATAAGTTAGTAGAGATGGTAGCTTTGCTTCTTACTGGCTGCATTTCTGATAGCTTGTTTTTGTAGGCATCCTACTAAGTATCTTTTGAATTTGTTACTTAATCCGATTAATAGTGTAATTTTAGGCGCAAGCAATTATGTTTTTGACAAGAAGTGGTTGTCCAATGACCACAGTCCCGACAATTCTAGAAACCCAATCGACAGCCCCTGTTATATCAAAACGTAAACATTGTTCAGGTCCGTCGGGCATCATATCTGTTACTTCGCATCCTAATGCTCAGTCAAGAAGTGGATCCAATAATCTCGATGAGTTGATGACCTCTAAATTAGTCGGTGTTATGGCTACACCTAGCTACCAAACTAAGCCAGTTTCTAAGACAGTAACAACTTCATCCTAGTGCATTGTTACTAGTAGGTGTAAGCTGTCATTTTCTGGAGTACCAATTCGTGTGATAGAGAACATGAGAAAGAGTAAAAACCTTGTTGTGTTGACAATTTTTAATCTTTCTTCATTAATAAAATAAGTTTATTGTGTCTATTGTTTACATATATAGTACGAATTTGTGTGATAGAGAACATCAGATAGAGTGAAAAACTTGTGTTGACAATTTTTAATCTTTCTTTATTAATAAAATAAGTTTATTGTGTTTATAGTATAGAAGGCAGTATTGATACGGATGACAGTATCTATGCTCATAACTATGGGTACACGCCAATGATACACTTGGTATACGACAAAACGGGCATAAAACCTTTTATAAACATAAAAATTATTATAACTAATATTATATTATTATAATACTTATTTTAGAGCATAATAAGACCATATAATACCATATCAACTGATACGAGTACTATGCGCTCCGTCCCATACAAATTATTGCTCATTCTGTCTCATATTAAATGCTCTAAAATTAGTTTATTTTAAAAATAAATAATATGCTTAATATGAGTTTAAGTTATATGCTTAAATAAATATATATTTGTAGAGCACTATATATAAAAAAATAATTATGTAAATTGCATGAACCTACCCATATTGATCTCATATAACTTCAAAAATATTCTTTTTAATATGATAAAAACTTAAACTTTCGAAGAAGTTGGGTTTGGATTGTGTTTTTGTTTTTAAGAAAAAAAAGTTAAAAATTTTTTTAATTAAAAAATATTTTTTAAATATAATATCGATACATATCGGCCGTATCAATACGGTACGGCTGATGTATATCGATATATGAGGTCGGGGGCGTACCACCCCCCTACCCATCTTGGTCTCAACCAATACGGGGCCATATCGACCGATACGACCTTTCATGGTCTATAGTTTACATATATAAAGAGAGATAAATGATACAGTGAGCCACTATATATAGAGAGTAATTTCAGCCAGCAATCAAAACCATCGGGTCCTAATCTAACATATTGAAAAAGGGTGTTGGAGGCCAATAAGCGTATAACTAATTTGAGTCTTATTTTTCCCAAACTACCCCTATCTCTTCCTTTCCCATTCATCCCAACCTTTTTCCTCCTCTTCATTGTCCCGATAGTCATATGCCCCCTCCCTGATCTCTACTTGTTGGTGACCACTAAAGCCCCACCCAAACTCAACCCCCCTCTAGGGCGACGAGATCAACCTTGCCCCTCCCTCTTCCATCACGACCAGCAGTTGCCCCTCCCTCTTCCACCGTCACCCCTCCCTCTTCCGGCATGGCCCTATAGCCCATCCCTCTTCTGCCATTACCTACCAGCCTATCCCTCTTCCGCCATACCCCCGTTCTAGGCGATTTCCAACAATCGTCGCCCCTCCCTTTTATGATCTCAAGAGTCGAAACACAATGTTGCTTCTAGTAAAATGGTCCCTCTTATGCCATCGTCTATGTCACGCACCAGCACATGCCACCCTAACCCGAACCCAGTCTAAGGAGTAAGTGGTACGCAGCGTTACAAAGTTAAGTTAAAGTGCGGAAGACTTAACCTATCCTTGGGCGAACACATAATGGAGTAAGCACACAAGCACTTTGTACAAAAGAAATAGAGAAAAATAAAGGACTAATAATTAATGTCTTAATCTCATCTAGTTATCACATAAAAATAAGCCAACAATGGCTAAACATAGTGTAAAGTAAAATCAAATGTATAAGATCAACATAACATAGAACCAAACTAACATAACCCTATGCAACTATAGCCCCTCTCAATGAACATGATTGTTCTCATGCTCAATGTAGAGCCCCTATGAAATACGTGCATGGCATGACATGCTACCCCAAATCAAAACCACTAAACAAAGAGGGGTGAGCTTTTCCTTAGAAAGGGTTTTAATATGGAAAGTACGTTCATTAAGATATCAAGAACATTATCAATATAACATTCATCACATATCCATTCACCACACACATTTATCATGGGATAAATCACATATATCCATGCCACATATGTATTATATTATAATCCACATTCCATAAACATGTACTCATGCCACTTGTGCATCATGATGTAGAATATTTTCCATAAATGCATAATCATGTCACCTGCATATCATAATATATAACACATTCCATAAACACACAATCATGCCATCTGCATATCATGATGTAACTCACATTCCATAAGCACACAATCATGCCACCTGTGCATCATGGGTTCATCCATATTTCATAAAAGATATAAACATCGCATGTAATCACATGAATCTTATTATAACAATCACATCTTGCATGAATTAGTTCTCAATATTCACAACATGCATAATCATATCTCAATATACACATTCACCTTGCAAAATCAAGTGTATCAAACACATATCATCTTGTATATTCATGCAAATCCATTCCATAATCATATGTGTAATATAAACATCATTGTTCCTACACAACCTGTGCCAATGAGCATTATATCCCATACACATGCAACAATAATTCGTGAATGTCTTACAATTGAGAAAACAATCAAACTAGCTTGCCCGGGACAATCCCTTGTGGGGAAGGTCCTAATTCTTAGAAAAGGAAACTAGAGCGGTTTGAGTAAGTTCCCTAATTGGGAAAGTATCCCTTGCTCACCCGGGACAATCCCTTGCGGGGAAAGTTCAAAATCCTAGAAAGGATAACTAGAGCAGCTTGTTTGCCTGGGACAAACCTAGCGAGGAATGTTTTAATTCCTAGAAAGGAAACTAGACCAGCTTGGTAAGCTGGTGCACATGAACATACCATTCTAGATTCTTAGGGTCCATATAACACATTAGTTTAACTCACGTAGCAAATCAACTATTCTCAACCCGGGGAGCCTACACGTCCTTGAAGGAATGCAAAATGAAACCATGTCCTTTCAAACATAAAACTAATTCGATAAGCCTCCAAATGATTAATTTGACAACCAATGACATCCAATTGTAGCCAATTGATCAATCATGGTTAATCGCGTTTAACCTTATTTATAATTTGCTTTGATGATGCATGCAACATGATACATACATGAGCAAATGATAAATGAGTCCAAGTATAAGTAAACATACTCTAATCAGTTTATATGTGCATGAAACATAGTCCATTTGTGTCAAACAAAATTATATAAGTCTGTGCAAGAGTGTTCATATGTAGTAGTGTTATACCTAGGCTAAAACATGTGAAATATGAATAACCTATAATCAATGATATTACGCAAGCATCAATAATTTTATCATAGCCATATCCTACTGGCATCATGGAGTAAATGTGAAGAAAATATCAAAATATAGGATCAAGACAAGTATAACATTATGTTAGACCTAAACAAGTATAATCATATCCATATTTAATCAAAATCATAATTCAAAGATGGTTCTAATGCAATCACAGTAGCAATTATAGGTAATAATAACTCATCGTAGTAATAAAGAATTAGATTTATAAGAAGAGAGCAAGAAATAGACAAAAATACACAAAATAGGCTAAAAATCACAAAACTATAGTGTTGCCATTCGAACACCTAGGCAGGCTGTTCGAACGGCTGTTAGCCTATTCAATTGATTGAAACATTACACTTTTCTAGTTCGTATTCAACCTTCCAAAATTCAAACTAAAAATATTCCAAAATTCTGTATAAATTTAAAAATCACCATAGAACATCATATAATAAAAATCTAACTCTAAAACATGGTAGATCTAATCGTTTTCATGCTAAATCACAAGAAAATAATTATAAATAACAGGGTTATAACAAATCACAATTAAGCCTCAAAATGAAGCAAGAACTCATATAAATATACTATCATGCATTCTAATGAACAAAACCACATAAGAGAAAACTCCCTTACCTGTATGAAGTCTTTGAATCCATGAAAGAGCTTCAATCCTTAAGAAATCCTACCCAAAAATTAAAGTTTTAAGTTAAACCTACTTTAAATTAGTTAATAGACACAATTCAACTTGGAAATAGAAAGATCTAAGATCTCCGTAGGTTAAAAATAAAAGTTACCTATTTAGGGTTTTAAATTAAAATTAAAAATAAAATTTTTAATGTAAGAAATCGAGATTCAAAATGGGGAAAATGAAGATAAGAATGGTTAAGGACACAATGGAAAGATTAGGGGTGATTAGGGCAAGAAAACACAATATAATCCAAGTTTCTCTTTTAGGAAATGGGGGTAGAGCACTTCCTCCCTTCTAATACATACCTTCCCCATTTGGGAAAATAGGCTAGGGTTTTCTTTTTATAGTACATGTTTTGGGTTGGGTTTATAAATTGTTGGGTTAAAAAATAGGTCAAAACGGCCTTAGTGGCTAATTAAGGTTATTTTTAGTTCAAAAACAAATTTAATTACACCAAATCCCACTTAAATAAAATAATAGAAGCCTAGAGGATTAAATGGGTCACACGCCGTCCAACATGGATGTGGGGCCCACGGTAGTGTCTACTCCCATAATTAAGGAAAAATTAGAATAAAATGCCATAAAATTAGTAAAAATTGGATAAATCAAGTTTGACACTAATACTTATAAAAAGTGAAATAAAAACTTATTAAAGTCATAATTACTAACCCATAACCCCAAAATCAAACAAACGAGTAAACAAGCAAAACTACATAAATTTACATAAGTAAAAAAAAAATTAATTAAATAAAATTAGAGATCTTACAGCACACCTGTGCCCAATTCTTTTCCTACATTCATTCATCTCCCAGCTCTATGCTCTACATCCAAAACTCAACCCCCTCCTACGCAATCAGCAGCATCTAGCCTCTAGTGGCTACTCACAATCGCCATCGCCTACCGATCCCTCCCTCTTTGGCGATTGTCTACCAGCGCTCGGTTCTCTTCCTCCATTGTTGGCCCCCCTTCCGCAGCACCCATCAGAGATGAACTACTTTTATTTCCTCCCATTCTTGATTCTACTCTCTCCCTCTTTGTTTTTCCCTCTTCTTCCTTTCTCCAATTGATTAAGGCATGAATTTTTTGCTTCGTTTGCCACCATGTTTAGTTTCTTTTGACTATGTTAATATGTCTTTAATTTTACCAATTTCACAGCATTCCACTAGAGCCTTTATTTACTTAAGGCAATATTGCCCCAACAATTGACAATTGTCTTTGTTACTAATTTACTCAAGGATCAAGAATAACAAGGGGAGATCATGATTTGTTTGACATTCACACCTGAGGTAGTAAATCTAATTTTACAAATACATTTATGCAGCAAATACCTTTATGCTTCTACTCTCAATTCCAAATACCTTTATGCAGCAAGAATAATTATATGGAAATTTTTCTTCTTTGATTTTTTGCACATTAGATGTTTGTGATATATGATTTGAGTGGTTTCATCTTTTTATGAATTTGATTAGTTAAATGCTTAAAAAATGTTAAATAGAATGTATATAACAATGGTAATTTAGGATTTTGTTATCACCATTTAGGATTTAACAATGATTTGAGTACTGATTTGAATGTTACCCCTTTGAATATTGCGACTGCCTTGAATCAATCCTTTGATGTATACCTAAACGAACAAGATGAGTAGGAAATTGGAAGAGAAGATTGAGTCTAGCTAGCTATCTCCTTAAGACAGATATGTCCTCCCCACAGGTATTTTGGGACAAACGGACATCTATCTCCTTGGATGAAATGATTGCTGCTTATTGGAAGCACTTCAACTGCAACCCACAGTGAAAAGAACTCTGTTTTACTGTCTGGACACAAACACAACTTATGTAGAAAATCCGTATTGAGTGCATGTAAAAGACCATCTTATATAGACTATGAAAGGGTGAGACCAAACTTCAAGGAGACATCTTCACATACACCGAAATGACATAAACAAAGCCCAATGAGACACATGCACACACAACGAAAAGATATCTTGGGAAAGACCTTCTAGATAAGATCCTTTGACCTATCAAGGATCATTCTTATCCAATTCCGAAAAGGATAAGAATGACATTAACCATTCCAACACTACAACCAATGTTCATTTACTCTCTTTTGACTTTGAGTTCAAGTGGAATAAATTCACTCAACTCAAACTAACAAGGATTATTATATGGGCTCAAACCATATATTCCAACAAGATTAGCAGTAGTGAATTTCATGATTTGAGTGCTGATTTACAAACTATTACTATTGCATTAGGTCATGTATTTCAAATGGTTACATTCTGCTTATCTATATTTATATTTGGATAAACCATCTATTTTAAGATTTTGTGCCTTTTTGAAAATTGAGTAATGCATCACATAGCTTGATTTAACACCCGAACATGTGGCTTGCATCTAGTTCAATTATTATTTATGATCCCAATTTTCATTGCTTATTAAGGGGAATGAGAGCTTTGTCTTCACTGTGCTTAAGGATTGCTCTAATCTCTCCATCAAAATAATGGACAAAGACACTGACACTAATGATGATTTTGTTGGTGAAGCAACGTGAGTATTCTGTCTTAGTTGTTTTTTCAATTTATTTTTATAGTTATCTTGAAGAATACTTTTGAATAGAGGTTCAGAAGCTGCTTGTGGGATGAATATAATTCTGAGTCTGGTTTTCCTTTCTGCTCAAACACTGCAAACGGTGCTAAAAACATCTTCCATTGGGAATGTAATATATGCATTTCTTTTATCCAACAGGAAGATGGAGGTGCGATGGTGGAAGAGGGAGGGGTAGCTACTGGTCTTGACGAAAGAGGGAGGGACAAGGTTGATCTGGTTGCCCAGGAGGGGGGTTGAGTTTGGGAGGTGCTCTAGTGGTCACCAACAAGAGGAGATCGAGGGGGGGGGGGGGGGGGGGGGGGCTACCGGGGCAAATTAAAGGAGGAAGAAGGTCGGGGTGAATGGGAAAGGAAGAGCTAGGGATAATATTGGGAAAAATAAGACTATAAATAGTCATACGCTAATTGGCTCTAGCGCCATTTTCAGTCCATTAGATTAGGACCCAATAGTTTTGATTATTCTAGCTCAAATGACTCTCCATATACAGTGACTCGCTATATATATATATATATATATATATATATATATATATATATATATATATATATATATATATATATATATATATATATATATATATATATATATATATATAGTGCACAATTGTTCATGGTGGGCTAGAATCCCCTCCATCTCTCGATTCCCAGCCCAGATTTGAGTGCTCCAGTAACTGATCAGCTTTTATATAACTCCAATGCGCACTGTTCCAAAATTACTATTTTTGTCTTCATAGTCTTTTGTCTTCCTTTCCCCCCTACGATTTCCCCCTCTTTGCTCTGCCATGCAATTTTGCCCTCCTTTCCCAGCAACGCTCCTCAGTGCTCCACCCTCGCCTGCTCTAAGATCCTCCTTGCTCCAGCTCTAAGACTTGCCTCGTCTCGCCATGGAGGTCACTTCCCCTGCAATCTTCCCCTTCTCCCCTTGCTTCATCGTCCATTAGATGTAGCCCCACCACGAGAACCCCCCTCTTCCTACAACTTCTCTGGACTCTCGTGTCCTTTTTTGCCCCAACTCACAGACTTTGCCTAGCCCCATCTCCCTCATCTTTCTCCTCTACAAAAGGCTATGCCCCCATCATCAGAGACCGTGTGGCTACACCCTGACCTCCAAACACCACTTGGCTCCACTTTCTAGTGGATCCTCCAACCCCAGCAAAACCTTGATCAAGACCAACATGAAAGGTATCAGTTTTGTTTTATCATTATTATAAATATATGTCCATCATCAGTAGTATTCTTTGTGTTGTTCCGGCTTGATGTGTTCTGTCTTCATATGCGAAATCCTCGTGTCTAGCTTGATGTGTTTTGTCTTCATATGCAATATCTTGGTGTGATTTGTGCCAGGAGGGCTTGATGTGTTTTGTCTTCTTAAAAGCTTGTGATAGAAGGTGTGTAAATTTTGGCCATATTTTGTTTTGAAAGTACAATCAGCTTAATTGAAAAAATGGTTTAGTGACTACTATTTGAAATTGATATGTGCTCAATGTCAAATGAAATTTTGCTTTTCCTATTCATATTCCCATTCAAACAAATTTTGGTAGAAGGGTATCTATATGTGCATGATTTGGCTCAAAGGTGTACTGATGTGATTCTATTGGTTTTCCCAGGGAGTTGCGCATTGTATCAAAACTCTCTCTCTCTCTCTATATATATATATATATATATAGAAATGGTACAGTGAGCCATTGTATCATATGAGCCAGATAAGCTACGTGCATTGATGCACTAAAATAATGTTTAATTAAATATTTTCAAATCTTGAACTGCAATCCTATTTTATGTTAATTTATTACTTATTTGAGCTATTTGTATTTTGAATAGGTGAGTTGGGTCTCTGTTGTGTTTACATGTCTAAATGGGCTTGATAGGATCCAAGTGGAAGAGGAAGTGAAACCCAACTATGTAAAGCTATCTAAAAGTCAAGAATGAGCTCATAATGATCTAAAAATGCATAGAATGGTCAAACACAACCTTGTGGACCCATTGGATTTGAGATTTGCATTAAGAGAACTAAATTCAGGAAGAAGCTAATTTGGACAGATTGACACAATCATAGTATTCTTACCATATATTTCTATGTATAATTCAGCTTGATATGATTTTGGTTGAATTGGAAAGAAGACTTCCATGGCTATAATCACTATTTCGGGAAAAAATTCATAATTCTGAAACTAGATGGGTTAAATCTAGAATAGAAAGGGACAACTAGTTAACTAACCCGAGGCCAACACATGAAAGATCTTTTTACTAGTTGTGATTGATATACATAAGGAAAGATAATGATGCTTATTGGATAACAAAGGGAAGAATAAAAAATACTTATTTGCTAAATAAATCATTGATTTATTTGATTGATTTAGAATCAAATCATTGCTAAAGAAGCAATAAATGAAGCAATCAATAAAGATGCAATTAAGGGATATGATTGGACTTTCCCCTTTGAAGCAACCCCTTCTACTCGTATAAATAGAGGGGTGGACTTAGTAGAGGCATCATCTCCCCCTCTTTAGAGTTCCCTTCTCTTATTTTTCTTCTCTTCTTTTGTATTTTGTATTTTTAGTTTTATTGTAATGGCTTTCTAGGTTCTCTAGCTAAGGCTAGGGGTGATTTGCAATAGTTTAATGAAGTTCTATTCATGTTTCATCAATGGTTTTAAGTAAGTATTGGTTATTTGAAGTTATGACTATTTAATATTGTTTGTCTTATTTTTTCTTTGTGATATTAACACATAAGATGCTTGAAGGCTTTCTTTCTTGATCTTTTGTGGTTTTGATACATAAAACTCTTGAAGAAATAATTTTTTTATCCTTCATCTATCTAAAGTATTTCTTATCTTTATTTTTACTTTTAATGTTCATATCTTCCGGTTAGATAGAATATTCATTCAATTCTAACTAAGATAACATGACACATGAAGAACATCACTAGATGTTACAATGACCCTTAATGCCTTAGTGTTTTCTCTTATTGATTTCTTAACTCTTTATTACCTCAATACTCTTCTAATCTTTCTTTCTTAATATTTCTTTACTCCTCTTATTTTGTAATCAATGTGATAGTTACATAAAGGCAATCCTTATAAATTCAACCTTGCAAGACTACATCCATTTGTGCACTTACAAGTAATATAACCTTAAGCTTTGACTCTATTTAATGAATCAATAGTTTAGGTGTAACATGCATCTTGGCCGTTCAAATTTAATCCAAAGATAAAAAATAAGGCACTCAAATCTGCCAATCATATTCTAACTTTATTTTTTTTCAAAAATTCCCACAATACCCCCTCTTCTCCTCCTATCTCAACTCATCTCAACTTATCCTCCCAAGCCAGACCTCCCTCCTAGATGACCAGACCATCCATCACCTCACCCTCTTCCGCCATCGCCTACCAGTTGTCATTGTTTTGGCCACACCTACCTAACACTGCTTCCACTTTCAAGGAGTCTCTATGCTCTAGAATGGCAAGCAAACCTCAGAGGAAAACGAACTGATGGGCGGGGTGAGTTTGAATCTTCTCTTAAAAGATTAGGGCTTTTTGGTACTGGATCACTTTGATGGTTTGGATTGTTGGAAGCTTCCTTTTGTACTTGATTCCCATAATTTCTGTTTGGATTCTTGTAGTTTTTATTTGGTCCCTGATGCGCCCCCCAATCTCTTCTTCTCTCCCTCTCTACTTTTTTCTCTTCTGCCTTCCTCCAATCAACAAAGGCTTGATTTTTTTTCTACTTCACTACTTCTAGTTCAGTTTGCGTTTTGCTTCCTTATTTGATTTTGGTGAATAGGTCCTGATGTTGGGTATTTTACTCATTTTAAATATAGAATGGGCAGTTGAAACCAAGAAATTTTTTGGAAGAATAGATGAATGTGAATGTTCCATGGTAAAATGTTTTTCTTCTTCTACTTGAGACTTTTTTAGTTGCTTGCTTGATAGGGAAAAGAGGTGTTTGGGAAGAAATAGTGTTTGCTTGTTTGGTTCTACTTTCCAAATATACTCCTTCTTTGCTTGATAAGTGTAGTTAACCTATCAAATTTTCATGCATACCTGAAGGAAATTAATGAAAAATTTTTGTGTGAGCACTTGAAAAGATTGGAGCAGCCACTAGAGATAGAGCAAAATGATGAAGCAGATAATGAACCAAAGTTTGTAAATGATGAAGATATCATGCCCACTATAGAAGGTATCTCTTATCCTGCACATTTACTCTTATCCTTGTGACCTACAATATCATATTACCCTTTTAGCTTACACATCTTTCTTTTGTAGATTATGGGCCTGAATCTCTCGAACTAGCATATGATTGATATATGAGCATAAAGAAGAGCTTGGTTCATTCTCACTTGAGCCACAGTGTGCATAAGAAGAAAAGACATATGCACATATTTTCACTCCTATCATAGGTATAGCTTTCACAATGCTCTTACATATTTAGCTATTTTTATCTTTTATCTAGTTTAATTGCTAACTTTGTAGTAGAATTTTCTATGTTCTTTTTTTTGTTCAACTTTCCAATCAGCTTGTGTACCATTGTATTAGGTGGTTTTAAATATAGAGAAAATAAATCAAAGAGTCACCACAAGCAACTCTCCTACAATGGGAAAAAACTTTCAAGTCCTACAAGTTGAAGATGGACTAGTACCTATTATTGACATGTCTTTTAATTCATTAGATGAGGTGCATATGTTTTATAATAGATATGCCAAGAGCGTAAGGTTTAGTATCTACAAGAGTAACTCACACTTAGACAAGGTTACTAATGCACTGAAATAATGTTCAATAAAATATTTTCAAATTTTAAATTGCAATCCTATTTTGTGTTAAGTTATTGCTTATTTGGGTTATTTATGTTTTGAATAGGTTAACTGGACCTTAATTGAGTTTACATGTCTAAATAGGCTTCAACAGGATCCAACTAGAAGAGGAAGTGAAGTCCAACTACCCGAAGCATTTAAAAGTCAAGAATGGGCTCTTAATAATCTAAAAATGCATGGAATGGTCGAACACAACCTTGTGGACCCGTTGGATTTGAGATTTGCATCAAGAGAACTAAATTAGGAAAGAAGCTGATTTAGACAGATTGACACAGCCATAGTATTTTGACCATATCTTTCTGTGTATAATTCAGATTTATACGATTCTGGTGGAATTGGAAAGAAGACTTCCGTGGATACAAGTGTTATTTCAGGAAAAAATTCTAAATTACGAAGATTTATAGGTCGAATGTGGCATGTAAATAGATAGCTAGTAAACTAACCCAAGGCCAGCACATGGAGAATATTTTCATTAATTATAATTGATACATATAAGAAAAGACAATGAGGCTGATTAGATAACTAAAGGAAGATTCAAAGATACTTATTTGCTAAATAAATCATTGATTTATGTGATTTATTTAGAATCTAATCATTACCAAAGAAGCAACCAATCAAGCAATCAATCAGGATGCATTCTGGAGATATGATTTGACTTTCCCCTTTTAAGCAACCCCTTTTATTCCTATAAATAGAGGGGTGGACGTGATAGATGGATGATCCCCTCCTCTTTGGAGCTCTCTTCCCCTATTTTCTTCTCTCATTTTTATTTTTTATTTTTAGTTTTATTGTAATGGCTTTCTAAGCTCTCAAGCTAAGGCTAGAGGTGATTTGTAACAATCTAATGAAGGTCTATTCATGTTTCATCAATTATTTTAAGTAAGTATTATTTATTTGAAGTGATATTTATTTAATATTGTTCTTCTTCTTGTTTCTTTGTGATTTGTATACATAAGATGCTTGAAGGCTCAACTTTTTTATCTTTTGTGATTTAGATACATAGAAATCTTTAAGAGACAATTATTTTTAACCTTCATCTATCCAAAATATTTTCTATCTTTCATTTCAATTTTAATGTTCATATCTTCTGGTGAGATAGAATTTTCATTCGATTCTAACTGAGATAACATGATACATGAAGAACATCATTAGATGTTACAATGATCCTTAATGCCTTAGTGTTTTCTCATCTTGATTTCTTGACTCCTTATTGCCTCAATACTTTTCTACTTTTTCTATCTTAATTTTTCTTTCATCTACTTTTTCGTAATAATTTTCTTTGTTGCACAAGGCTTTCCCTGTGGATCGACCTTGTCTACTACAATTGGCAAGTAAAATGAATCTGAATTTGACTTCTTTATAGTCTTATTTCAGATGTAACAATAAATTGGCGCCGTTGCCGGGGAATGCAACGTGTGACAAGAATCCGTTACGAAAAAAAAACTCACTCTAAGTTTACTAATTCTCCAACTTTTATTTTTGTACACTAACTCTTTAAATTCAGCCATTTACTTTATGTCATTTACTTTTAGTACTTAAATTCTGTAATTTTTCTTTTGTTTGAGACTGGAGGCACTACCCACGTTACTATAGAAAATTTTTCGGAATGAAATGTGTACCTTGATAGTGCTTTTGGCCTTATTTTGTAATTTTAATTTTTTCTATTAACTTCTAACTCTCTAACTTTTTATATTTTGTCATTTAATTTTTGCACTTTTACTTTCTTTTGTTACTAAAAAAAAAATTGTTGTTGCATGTTCACATGGGTGGATGATAAGTCTAGACGATTGAAAAGAGTAAACAAATCTTTTAAAAATTATCTTTATTTTGATATAATGGAGGATCTAAGAACTAATGAGGAACTAAGAACTGATAATGGGGATAATAATGCACAAAATATTCAAGTTAAAATCTTGCGTGATTATTTACAACCAACTAGATCAAGATCTCCTTCTTGCACGATTTTTCCAACTAATGTGGGTGGTTTTGAACTTAAGCTAGGTGTAATTCAATTACTACCCAAATTTCATAGCTTAGATTCAAAAAACCCATATTTGCATTTAAAAGAGTTTGAAGAGGTTTGTGCAACTTTGCCAAACTAAAATGTTTCAAATGATGTTATTAGATTAAAACTCTTTCCATTTTCTTTAAAGGAAAAAGCAAAAAATTGGTTGAATTCTTTGAAGCCAAGATCCACTGGATCATGGCAAGGAATGCAAAGAGAATTTTTGAAAAAGTTTTTCCCCACCCATAAAACTAATATACTTAGAAAGAACATCATGAATTTTTCACAAAAAGAAAATGAAACTTTCTTTAAATGTTGGGAGAGATTTAAAGAACTTTTGTTGTTGTGCATACATCATGGATATAAAACATGACATACAATTAGTTTCTTTTATAATGACTTATTTTCTCAAATGAGGCAATTTGTTAAAATGATGTGAAATGGAAAGTTTTTGAGTAAAGAACCTGAGGAAGCATGGGACTATTTTGATGTGTTAGCTGAAAAAGCTCAATCATGGGAAGATTCTAATGAATTTGAAAGTAGTAATAAAACCAAATATAATGGGGCAACTAAGGGAGGTTTGTACCTTCTTAAAAAAGAGGATGATGTAAAAGCAAAAATTACAAGTTCAACTAGAAAGGTTGAGGCTATGGAAATTAATAGGGAAAACATATCTAAAGCTTCTAAAAAAGCACAAGATATTTATAGTATATGTGAGAGTGATGGACACCAAACACAGGATTGTCCAACAATCTCTGCTTTTTAAGAGGTGTTGCATACTCAAGCAAATGCTATGAATACTTACAAAAGGTCTTTCTCTTCTCCTTATTCTGAAACTTATATTCCTAATTGGAGAAATCTTCCAAACTTTAGTTGGAGAAATGAGTCTAATATGTAGGTACCCCCTTCTTCCTCAAATTATGTTCCACCACATATGAAGACTCTTGAAGACACATTGCAAACATTCATGCAAAGTTAAGCAACAATCAACGACCAAATAATGCAAGCCATCAATGACTTGAAGACTTCTATCACTCAATTGACCACAGCTTTAAGCACTCAAGAAAAAGGGAAGTTTCCTTCCCAACCTCAACCAAATCCTAAAGGTCAATTTGTAATTGAAAATTTAAACTCTTCAAGTTCACAAGAAGAGCATGCCAAGTCCATCACCACTTTGAGAAGTGAAAAAGTCATTAACAAAGACAGTCTAATGAAGGTTGTTGAACCTAAGGAGCCTTTTAATTCTAAACATGGTGATGAACTTGACAACTCTGATTGTGTTACTCCAATTCCTCCTCCTTTTCCTCAAAGGTTCCAATCTTCCTCTAAATTGGTGCCAAATGGTGACATTCTTGAAATTTTCAAACAAGTGAAGATTAACATTCCTCTCTTAGATGCCATTAAACAAATTCCATCTTATGCTAAATTTTTTAAAGATCTTTTTACAATTAAGCGTAAGCTAAATGTACAAAAGAAGGCATTTTTGACAGAACAAGTAAGTGCAATTTTGCAACAAAACACCCCACCCAAATATAAAGATCCTGGTTGTCCAACCATATCTTGTATAATTGGGAATTATAGAGTTGAAAAAGCTTTATTTGATCTTGGGGCAAGCGTTAATCTCTTACCTTATTCTGTTTATGAACAATTTGGACTTGGTGAATTGAAGCCCACAAGCATTACACTTCAACTTGCAGATCGCTCAATTAAAACACCAAGAGGAATTGTTGAGGATGTGCTAGTACAAGTAGAAAAGTTTTATTTTCCTGTTGATTTTATTGTTTTAGACACACAACCATTTTTGAATGCTTGTACTCAAATTCCTGTCATATTAGGCCGCCCATTTTTTGCTACTTCTAATGCTCTTATTAATTGTAGAAATATTGTTATGAAGCTTTCTTTTGGAAATATGACTTTGGAACTAAATATTTTTAATATTTGCAGGCAACCAAGAGATGATGATGAGGATGTGCATGATGTGAATCTTTTAGAAAGTCTTGTTGATGACATGGCTACTATTTCTTCATTTTCTGACCCTCTTGAAGCATGTTTTTCTTATTTTAACATTGATGATGATGTTATGATTAATGATGTTAATTCTTTGTTGGAGTCAACTTTATTATTGGATACTGAAAGGTGGAAGACCCGCTTTGAGGAGTTACCTCCTTCTAATAGCGCTCCTCTCCCCTCAAGTGTCCAACCACCCAAGCTAGACTTGAAACCCCTCCCTACTGAACTTAAATATGCATATCTTGGTGAGGAAGAGACATTTCTTGTGGTTGTCTCTTCAATGTTGGATAGGGAGCAAGAGCACAGGTTGGTTGAAGTCCTTAGAAATCACAAGAATGCCATTGGGTGAACCATTGCTGATATCAAGGGGATTAGTTCCCTGATTTGTACGCATAGGATCTTCATGGAAGAAAATGCAAAACCTGTGAGACAAATGCAACGGAAGTTAAACCGCAACATGAAAGAGGTAGTAAGAGCAGAGGTCCTAAAATTATTGGATGTGGGTATCATTTACCCCATTTCTGACAGTCCATGGGTGAGTCCCACCCAGGTTGTTCCCAAAAAGTCTGGAGTAACAGTGGTAAAAAATGCCAATGATGAGTTAATTCCCACTAAAGTCACCACCGGTTGGCGGATGTGCATAGATTATAGGAAATTGAATTATGTCACTAGGAAAGACCACTTCCCCTTGCCATTCATGGACCAAATCCTAGAGAGGGTAGCCGGTCATCAATTTTATTATTTTCTAGATGGTTATTCAGGATACAACCAAATTGAGATTGCACTTGAAGATCAAGAAAAAATAACCTTTACATGTTCATTTAGTACCTTTGCATATCAAAGGATGCCATTTGGATTATGTAATGCTCCTGCCACATTCCAAAGGTGCATGATGAACATCTTTAGTGACATGGTGGAGCGGTTTTTGGAAGTTTTTATGGATGACTTGTCTATTTTTGGTGATTCTTTTTATGATTGTCTTGATAACTTAGAAAAAGTTTTGGTGAGATGTGAAGAGAAAAATCTTGTTTTAAATTGGGAAAAGTGTCATTTTATGGTTACTACTGGAATAGTACTTGGACACATTGTTTATGTACAGGGAATTCAAGTGGACAAGGCAAAAATTGAATTGATTGCTAATTTGCCTAGTCCAAAGTCCATAAAAGATGTTAGATCCTTTCTAGGGCATGCCGGTTTTTATAGAACATTTACCAAGAATTTTAGTGTGATATCTAGACCATTACGTAATCTTCTATCTAAAGAGCATTCTTTTGAGTGGTCGGATGCATGTGAAGAAGCTTTCACAAAGCTTAAGAACATGTTAGTGTCCGCACCCATCATGCAACCCCTAGATTGGAACCTTCCTTTTGAAATTATGTGTGATGTAAGTGATTATGCCGTTGGGGCTGTTTTAGGGCAAAGGAAAGATAAGAAACCTTGTGTAATTCATTATGCAAGTAGAACTTTAAATAGTGTCCAAATGAACTACTCCACCACTGAAAAAGAACTTCTTGCTGTAGTATTTGCACTTGACAAATTCAGATCCTATTTGATTGACTCTGAGATTATCATTTTTACTGACCATGCAGCTTTGAAGTAACTTTTGAGCAAACAAGATGCAAAGCCCAGATTGCTCCGATAGATACTCCTACTCCAAGAGTTTGATCTCACAATCAAAGACAAGAAGGGAGTAGAGAATGTGGTGGCAGATCATCTTTCCAGATTGGAATTTTCTAATTCTTCGGAAAACATTCCAATCCAAGACACATTCCCCGTTGAACAACTTTTTTCCATTTCACATCCTCCATGGTATGCCGACATTGCCAACTACTTGGTGACAGGTAAAGTTCCCCACCATTGGTCTCCTCAAGATAAAAAGAGATTTTTCACCGAGGTAAAATATTTCTTTTGGGATGACCCCTATCTCTTTAAGTACTGTCCGGATCAAATAATAAGGAGATGTGTGCTTGATTCTGAACAAGTATCATCTCTTTTTGTCATTCTGAAGCATGCGGTGGTCACTTCTTCTCTAAAAAGACCACCGCTAAAATTTTGCAATGTGGTTTTTACTGGCTAACGCTTTTCAAAGATGTTTATGAATTTTGCAAAACTTGTGAAAGGTATCTAAAGTTAAGAGCCATATCTCGTCGAAATATGATGCCCCTTAACCCCATATTGGTTATTGAGATTTTTTATTGTTAAGGCATTGATTTCATGGGACCTTTTCCTCCTTCTTTTGCCTATGTTTACATTTTAGTTGCCGTCGATTATGTTTCTAAGTGGATTGAGGCTGTTCCAAGCAAAACCAATGACCACAAAGTCGTTGTGCACTTTTTTTAAAAAAAAATATTTTCAAGGTTTGGAACACCTCGAACCATTATAAGTGACAGGGGGTCACATTTTTGCAATAAGCCTTTCGAGGCTTTGATGAGGAAGTATGGGATTACCCATAGAGTAGCTACCCCCTATCACCCACAAACAAGTGGACAAGTTGAGATTTCTAATAGGGAAATTAAATATAGTTTGCAAAAAAAGGTAAATCCAAATGGTAAAGATTGGTTTTTACGGCTAACCGATGCTCTTTGGGCTTATCGTACCGCTTTTAAGACCCCAATTGGCATGTCTCCTTACCATTTGAATTTTGGAAAAGCTTGTTACTTGCCTGTGGAGTTGGAACATAGAGCATATTGGGCAATCAAAGCTTTGAATTTTAACTTTGATAAGGCTGGCTTAAATAGACAATTACAAATCAATGAGTTAGAGGAAATTCGACGTGATGCTTATGAGAGTTCAAAACTTTACAAAGAGAGAATGAAGGCTTTTCATGATAAAAATATTTTATGAAAAACTTTTGAGCCATTTCAAAAAGTTTTATTGTACAACTCTCGACTTCATCTCTTTCCAGGAAAATTAAGATCACATTGGACAGGTCCTCTCCTTGTAAAAACTATTTTTCCTTATGGAACTGTTGAAATTGAAAACCCAAAAAATGGTGATGTTTTCAAAGTTAATGGGCAACATTTGAAACCATTTTTAGACCATTTTATCCCTGAAGTTGAGTCTACATCTCTTGAAAATTCAAATTATGAGGGTTGATTTTCTTTTCATTATTTTTACACAAAAAAAAATACAACTATTTTTTTATTCAAACATTGAGGACAATGTTTAGTTTAGGTTTGGGGGTGTAGAAAGTGATTTTTCTTTTATATATTTTTTTGTACTTAAAAAATGAAAAATAAAAAAAATTAGTTAGATTTATGTTTTTGCTTATTACATTGATGCTTCTTTTAGACATGTAACTTTGTTTAATGATATCATACTATTCAGAATATGACTTGACATATTTAATAATTTTGAGTTCTGATTACTTCATATTGGTTTTTTGTGCTCCTATTTTAAAAAAAAATAAAGCAAGACATTTGCCTAAGTGAGAATTCGAGCCCTTGATTATGGTCTTACGTCTTGGTGGATTTCATTGAATCTAAGTAATTATTTTCTTATGAGAGTAAAACTTTGGCATGATCTAGTAGTATTCATGTTATCATGATAAAGTTTTGAGCTTCACTATTCTTGGTTTGTAAAACAGTCGAGGACTTTTTGTCGACACAATTCACGTTGATTGTATAATGTGCTCAAGAAAAAAAATATGAAAAAAAAGAATGAAAAATTGTAATGAATTAAAGTCACTCTATTGAGTAGTCCGGGACTCAGCGTGCCTCACTAAGCATAGCGTGTTTGAGTCAAAAGGTAGAGTTGATTAATTTATGACATGCATAGCCTTGAAGCCTATTTGCTTCAAGTTATTAAGCTTGAGGGGTGTTTTAACACCTACTACCCTGAGCCAACTGGATTGGGAGTCACTGGCCTAACACTTGTTACATGGATCTTATAGAAATCTGAAAAGGCTAAGCCTTACACATGTCATGTGAGATGAGCATAAAATTCTAGTAGGACACTATGCAATTATATCTTGAATGAGTTGACATGTGATCTATGGTGTTTTACTTTTCAAGGAAGGTTTTGCATGATTCCCTATTATGATCTCTTGAAGATGAATGGATGCCAATACCTATTTTCTTTTAGTGTTAAAATTGAAATTGCTGAGTAGACATGAGAGACATTGAGTTGTTCGATTCATGAGATTGGGATTGTATACTTGGCATTGTCTATTTTTCTAAAACTATTATGTATGTATAAGTACTTGCCACCAATATGAAGTTGTCAGAATGAATTATTGTTTAAAAAGACAAGTTGTATTATATATGATTGATTTTACTAAATGAAGTCACATGCTTAGGAGGAGTTGATTTGTAAATTTGATGTGTTTTAATTTTAATTTTCTTTTATCAATTAAAATTTGAATTTTCTGGGTATATTCACTGCAAACCCTCATGAAACACAACTTGTCCACTAGTGTAAGCTAGGGGTTTAAAGGCTTGTTGCATATACTAAATGCAATCGGGATTTCTTGCAGAAGTGGAGTAGTTAGTTTTGTTTTCTATTATTTTAATTTTTGGTTTGCTCGAGGACTAGCAAAAAGTAGGTTTGGGGGTATTTGATGTACTAAAATAATGTTCAATAAAATGTTTTTAAATTTCAAATTGCAATCCTATTTTGTGTTAAGTCATTGCTTATTTGGGTTATTTATGTTTTGAATAGGTTAGCTGGACCTTAATTGAGTTTACATGTCTAAATAGGCTTCAACAGGATTCAACATGCATGGAATGGTCGAACACAACCTTGTGGACCCGTTGGATTTGAGATTTGCATCAAGAGAACTAAATTAAGAAAGAAGCTGATTCGGACAGATTGACACAATAATAGTATTTTGACCATATCTTTCTCTGTATAATTCAGATTTATACGATTCTGGTGGAATTGGAAAGAAGACTTCCGTGGATACAATTGTTATTTCAGGAAAAAATTCCAAATTACGAAGATTTATGGGTCAAATGTGGCATGTAAATAGACAGCTAGTAAACTAACCCGAGGCCAGCACATGGAGAATATTTTCATTGATTATAATTAATACACATAAGGAAAGACAATGAGGCTGATTAGATAACTAAAGGAAGATTCAAAGATACTTATTTGCTAAATAAATCATTGATTTATGTGATTTATTTAGAATCTAATCATTACCAAAGAAGCAACCAATCAAGCAATCAATCAGGATGCATTCTGGAGATATGATTTGACTTTCCCCTTTTAAGCAACCCCTTTTATTCCTATAAATAGAGGGGTGGACGTGATAGATGGATGATCCCCTCCTCTTTGGAGCTCTCTTCCCCTATTTTCTTCTCTCATTTTTTATTTTTTTATTTTTAGTTTTATTGAATGGCTTTCTAAGCTCTCAAGTTAAGGCTAGAGGTGATTTATAACAATCTAATGAAGTTCTATTCATGTTTCATCAATTATTTTAAGTAAGTATTGTTTATTTGAAGTGATGTTTATTTAATATTATTCTTCTTCTTGTTTCTTTGTGATTTGGATACATAAGATGCTTGAAGGCTCAACTTTTTGATCTTTTGTGATTTAGATACATAGAAATCTTTAAGAGACAATTATTTTTAACCTTCATCTATCCAAAATATTTTCTATCTTTCATTTCAATTTTAATGTTCATATCTTCTGGTTAGATAGAATTTTTATTCAATTCTAACTGAGATAACATGATACATGAAGAACATCATTAGATGTTACAATGATCCTTAATGCCTTAGTGTTTTCTCATCTTGATTTCTTGACTCCTTATTGCCTCAATACTTTTCTACTTTTTCTATCTTAATTTTTCTTTCCTCTACTTTTTCGTAACAATTTTTTTTGTTGCACAAGGCTTTCCCTGTGGATTGACCTTGTCTACTACAATTGGCAAGTAAAATAAATCTGAATTTAACTTCTTCATAGTCTTGTTTCAGATGTAACAACAGTTACTTGTGAAGTTGTTGGAAGGAAGTGGTGGTTTTATAAAGAAGGACATAGTGTTTTGAAGAATTCAATGGGTAATTATGAAGAAGATTCTTGTTTGAAGGGAAAGGGGAAAAATAAACAACATCAAGATGTGAGAAAGCAATGTCCTGCCTACTTGAGGGTTTGTAAAGGAGAAGATGGAAAATATAAAATATCTCTGTTTGTGGAGGAGCATAGTCATTTATGCACATCGCCTAGGAATGTTCATTATTTGAGATCACATAGAGAAGTTTCTGTAGCACACAGGCCTTTATTTCAAACTTGCAGTGAGGCTAATATAAAAACTTCACAGTTCATGAGTATGCTTGAGAATCAAGCATGTGGTCCTTCTAATGTTGGGTTTAAAGAGAAAGATATTAGAAATTATGTGTCACAATTAAGAAAAGAAAACAAAGATGTTGATGCTCATGATCTTTTGACACATTTTGAGGAATTAAAAGAAATGAACGATTCATTTTATTATGTGTACAAAGTTGATGAAGACTATAAATTAATTTGTTGTTTTTGGGCGGATGGTCTTTCTAGGCATGATTATCATTTGTTTGGAGATGTTTTTGTGTTTGATACCACATGACACTAATTAGTATTGCTTGATTTTGGCCCCATTTACTGGTGTTAACCACCACAACTAGTCAATTAGCTTTGGATGTGGATTCATGAAGGATGAAAAAGTGAATCATTTCTATGGTTGTTTTAAAATTTCTTAGAATGCATGTGTGAAAAGCATCCAAGAGCAATTATCACATACCAATATGTAGCCATGGGATCTGCAATTGGTAAGGTCTTCCCCCAAGCCTATCATAGGTTTTGCATGTGGCATATTTTAAAATAAGAAAGCGAGAAATTAGTGCCATTACTCATAGGAATTTATTTAGGAATGCCTTTCATTCTTGTATATGGGATTCAAACACAATAGAATAATTTGAAGAAAAATGGAAGGAGGTTATGGTTGAAAATGAATTGGAAGACAATGAATGGCTTTGCTCGTTGTGTAAAATTTGAAAAAAATGGATTCCTGCTTTCCCCAAACATGTTTTCTTGGCTAGTATTAGGACCAATCAACGTAGTGAAAGTGTGAATTCATTTTTGGACAAATATGTGAATAAGAAACATACATTGATGGAATTCAGTCAACGGTATGAGAGGGCTCTTAAAAGGCTTAGACACAATGAGTTAACTGATTTTAAGTCCCAAACAACAAAGCCAACCCTTATTACTCCCTTCAAGATTGAGAGACAAATGAGTGAATGTTATAGTCGGTATATATTTACCAACAAGTTTTAGCCTGAATTAAAAGATAGCACATATTGTATTTTGAGTTTGAAAAGAATTGATGAGCATTTAGTTTTTTATGTAATTTAGAGTCCTAGAGATGAGGGGGGCACATGGGAGGTTGAGTTTCTTATGTCTCAAGGATATGCGATATGTTCTTGTAAGATGTTTGAGTCACAGGGGATTCTATGTAGGCACATTTTGGTTGTCCTAAGGAACAATAACTTTGAATATTTACCTAATGAGCTGATTTTAAGCACATGGACCATAAAAATAACAAAAGAAGTTGTGGTAGATGAAAAAGGGAAGCAAATTTGTTGTGATTTGGGATTCCTAAACATTTTGGTATAAGAAGAAGGCTTCAATCTCTTATAGATGAGTGGCTAGACATTGCATGTGTTTCAGGTGGTGATAAACTTAAAAATGTGGAAGATATGATTATTAATATTAGAAAATATGTAAAAGAAAGTGTCTTAGAAGAGAATATGCAAGAATCTCAGCTTAAGTCTAAGACCATGGCCACTGTGATTAATACTCATCCCCCTAGCATTTCAAAAACTAAGGGGTCGGGAGAGCGTCTTAAAAGTGGAAAAGAGGTTGTCATGGAAAATACAGCTATAGGTGGAAGACTATGAAAATGATGTAATTTGCATGAACAGGGCCATGACATACGCAATTGCCCTATGGTGATAGCTATGAGGTAACACACTTAAAAGCTTATTTTCATATGTATTTGTCTATAGCCCAACTCTTATAATTAACTACTTCTACTTACATGCAGGAAAGAAGAAGTCATAGATGTGGTTCTTTATTTATTAATGGCTTGTGTATTAATATAAACATTTTTTTTCCAATAGTATGCTGGATTAAATGGTTTGAACAACAAAACATAGTAAAATTTTGCCTAAGTGGATGAAGGGTAGGAAGTTGAAGTGGATGAGGGGTAAGAAGCTATGTACACTCATTCTTTTCTTGTGCATTTGTTTATTTTGAACTTATTTTCTGAAATGTATACTTATGATATTTTATTGTGTTGATTCTGGTTATACTAGTTGTTCTAGGTTTTGAATTATTTTGTATGACAAAGTTGTGATCCTTGAGAACACTAGTGGCACAACATCCTAATCTCAACAATGTTACCCAAGTCTTCAGCTTTGACTATAAGCCCCTTGTCCCCTATCAGTCATGTTTCTTTGAAGGGTTTTGATAAATGTTAGTTGGTTTCTTTGAAGGTTTATTGTACAATGTTCTATTCACTTGGGTAATCACTGCAACACATTTGTTTTGCTACAAGTTGATGTAAATACTGAGGTTGGAGTCATCAGGGACATTCATTTGAAATAGCTGACTCTATACTTACTATGGGCACTGTAGTCGTCCATTGTTTATTGTGAAAAATTAGAGGCTTCTTATTGAACTAGGGTCTTAAATATGTATGCAAATGCCATTTTTGGTAGTCCTGCAAAATTCTGTTACTATGGCTGAACCTTGCAAAATTATGTTTTTACTTTGATTCATTTATAAATTTATTTTTGTGATTTGTGACTTATTATTATACAAAAGAGAAGCAAGAGATTTGTTTTAAAGATAATAATAAAATTCTTCTTTCATTTTTTGATTGCATACATTTTGTTTCATTGATGGATTATACAGGATAACATTTTTTAGAGATTTTCTATTTTCTATTTTCTATCAACTAATATTTTATTTTCTGTGGAACAGCAACAGATAATTGTAGTTGTGAATGTTTATTTTGCAAAGCAACGATGGACAAACTATCTCTATTCCTTTATTTTTTATGTTTACCTTGTGTGCATGAAGCCATAGTTAAGTTTATTCTTCTGATTGAAAATCATTTTAGGGGAACTGTTGGTACTGATTAGAACGTAGCTTGCCCACATTATTATAACATTGGGGTGAGAATATGTGGTGAAGGCACAAGCAACATGTCTTTTTGAAAGGGCTCTCTGTCAAACCCAATATAAGCAATCAATTTTCATTATGGTCAAACCCAATATAAGCAATTGATTTTCATTATACACTCTCAATCATTGAATCAATACTTGTACATTATGCTTATATCTGGAGGTGTACTAGAAGCAATGAACACATTTTAATTCACCATCAAGTGAGGCGTGAATGTTCATATTCATGCATACAAAATTTACTTCGTTAAATGTATATCCCCAAAATCTTCTTATTCATAACATACAGTAAAAAAAGTCTTTTCTTTTGAGGGGAACATAGTTGTGCTATCCATCTTAAAGGGCAGTTTGTACTTTGTATCTCTCCTAAATGTTACAACGTCAAACCAAAAACTTTATTTCTATATTTCCACAAAGCAAGTGGATCTGAGTTGAGTCAATCTCCTCATCTAAAATCACCCATTTGTTTTCTTGTTAGGTGTCACTTAGGTGTTTGCGCTTCCACTGCTTGTCCTTTGTCTCTTTTTCATGAATGGTGTAAGCAAAGCCTCTTGAAGAAGCAAAGCCTTCTTGAAGAGGCATTTGACAAAGACTACATAGAAAAAAAACAAAAAAACAATTCTGGAGGAAGGTTCTCTTGATAAATTTCAAACTATAATCAGGCTCTTGGTGGATTTGAACCACCATCTCTTAGGAATAAGGAAATATTGTTCCCAATTGCTCTACTAATTGAGCTAAAGAACCATATGCATAAATAATTCAAGTGACCAGGCAAATCACCCACATATGTAATATGTTTATTTAAATAATTCACATATGTAACCACCAAAAAATGTAATTATTTTCACCTTCTTCACCCCAAGGCCAAACAGATTTTGCCTCACAAATAATAGAATCTACAATGCAACATGTAAGACTACAGCTATTTTAAAGTGCCATCAAAGTAGTTCATAGAAGTTTCATGCTATGAAGATCTCATGCAGTAGCTTGATTATGTTCAAGAATATCATCAATAATATACAAATGACACAACATATCATAGAGGCAGAAGCATTACTAAAAGAGATGTTTCCATTTTGCCTGGTTGAAGAGTAGGAAATTCCACATTCCATGGATTTTCAACACAAATGTCATATGACTTGTTTATGGACAAAACTACCCTTAGGTTTCCACTATCTCATATGTCATAAAATAGAGAAATAAATGAACACCAGAACAATTCTACGCCATTTTGGTGTGCTGGGAGTCATCAGCAGCCAATGAAAGTCACCAGCGGGAGGTGACATCCTGGCGAGCATCGATGAACAAGAAAAACTATTTTTTGATACTGTAGATGTTGGGTGAGGGCTCCAAAGGTTTTGTAGAATTGATTTTTCTTTTACATTGATTATGGATAGGATTAGTATTTGCATCCATTATAATGGAGAGGTAGGCAATGATGGCATGTATTATTAGTGGAATGGTACGGTTGAGGAACATTCATTCGTCGGTGAGCTTCGATGAGCTGCGGGTTCAAGTCAAAGCATGACTTTTCATTAATGGTAATGCTAGTTTGAAGTATTTAATTTCATCCACACAATCATCCATGATATATGAATTGCAAGATGATGAGGATCTCCAATCAATGTTCTCCATTTATAAGAAGGCATATAAGGAGGTATTATCATTGTATACTGAGATGAAAGAGCCCGACAATAGTAATAAATCACCATCACTATTCATAGAAAAGATCTAGATAGTCAATAGTGCTAAATCACTAGTCGTAATGGATCAACCCGGCTCTAATGTTGGATTTCATACCGGATTCAATGAAACACAGTTCACATTTGAAAATGTCAGGTAACAATGAATCTTTAGATTATACGCAATTGAACTTTTTCGAGTACTCGAGACCACAATATTAACCATGTCGTGTTAAGTTAAAATCATATTGTGTGAAGCAAGAGACCCGATGTGTAATATATCACATTAGTAATTATACGACATACACATGCGATATATCAATTATGAGTTGAAGCGTAGATATAATAGCACGTCATGAATTCATGTCATGGTTTTGATAACACATTTTGAATTGTAAGCATGATGTTGCATTTTTTTAACATGATAATGTGCAATGCAGATTGGGAGAAAGGGGAAAGTTGCCCTCGACAAATCCATGTCAATCTTCTTTCACCAATCCAATGAGTACAAACCTAAAATAGAAGTTAATCAGAATAGATCAGAGGAATTGTCGTCAACAATGGGTGGGACAAGTACTTCATTTGATAACTATGAACCTCCATACTTCCCTTGTAATTACAATGGTGAAGAAGTTAAAAATATGTGGAGTGAGGATCAGTGGTACAATAATGATATAGTTGACATGGAAAGTACGTATAACCATGAAGAATTTGGAAACATCGAGGTTCCCAGTAATGCCGACGTTGAGGCGGAGGTAGATTGAGATACAGTCGATGATTTAAACATGTTGGAACCGAATATTGGTGAAGGCCTGCTAATGACGGGCAGTTTACAAGCTAAGGATTGCCAGAAGCTCCTCAAATTGGGTGTACATTTTCTTAGGTTGTTGCATTTCAAGAGGGTCTTGATCGACTTAGCAGTAAAAATGAATTTTACATACCGTGTTCTAGATGAAAATAAGAATAGCAAAGTGTTCCAATCATTCTTGTAACTAGTACATAAGGGCTTCAAATATAGGAGATCATGTAACTATCATGTGGTTAGTGTCGAATCATTCATGTGGAACCCAAAGGAAGTCAACTGACCGTCCCCTAGCATCAACCTTTGGATTGCGAGAAAATATTATGGCTTGTTTAAAGACTTAGTGGACATTATACCTAAGAGCATAGCAAGTTATATTTCGAAATACTCGGGCATAACTATAAAATACAAGAAATGCTGGCACATAGGTAATGTATGAGACTAATCAAAGTGTTGATTTTATGTCACGATATGTTAGTCTAGTGTGTTATTGTTTACACGCTTATACTACAGTCACATTTTGTACTCACACGACATACGTAAATATCGTGTTAACATGAACACGATTAGTCATCGTGCATAGATTTTGATCACACGCTACAAACAATGTCATGTGATCGAGAACACGATGTAGGACAATGTCATATAACCTTTACAAAATTGTATTCAATCGTGCAGGTAAAGCATTGACTGATTTAATAGATGGGAACCCAAACGAACCCTACCGTATACTTCCTACTTATAAAAAGCAGATAGAATATATAATTCCGGGAAGTGTAGTTGTTCTAGTGTTATCATGTGATATTCCTGAACCTATAGGCGGGTACGATTTCAAAAGAGTATTTTGGATGTTTGGTTCCATTGCGAGAGCTTTCGGAACAACACTAAGGTCATTGCTAATAGTAGATGCAACTTTCTTAAAAGAAAAGTATCCTAGGTAGCTATTGATAGCAATTGCACTAGACGGGAACAATAATATGTTGTGTGTTGCAATTGCAGTAGATGAGAACGAGTGCGAGAAAACATGGTGTTAGTTTCTGGAGTTGCTTAGAAATCATCTATTCTATGATTCTCTAGCCAAGTTGGATACAATCATTTCTGATAGATAGAAGGGATTGGCAAATGCTGTTAAGTAGTTTTTCCCATCACCACAACTATTGCATATGTCACATGGCAGCAAATATGCTAGACAGATTCAAGGACAACTACCTAAAGAACCAGCTCTATGTCACAACTGAAACTTTTAGATAGAATGTGTGTGATGAAAAAATGAACAACATTAAAGAACATAATCCTAAAGCATATGCTTGGCTAAATAAGATAGGTTCGGAGCACTGGACCAATGTCGCATTTCAGAGAAAAGATATGGAACCCTCAACTCAAATAGGTCAGAAAGTGCCAGTGCAATGTTCAAAAAAGCAAGATCCATGCTATAACTCGGTTAATTGAGCACACAAGGGAGCACACAACGACATTATTTGAAAAACGTCGGACAGATGAACAGATTTTGATGGAAGAGTTAACCCCATTTGTTCGCAAACACATCAAAAACATGCTATAAGAAGCAAGGAATGTGATTGTATTGCCTGTGCCAATGTATTAATTCTAGGTTAACTCGCTATATCACCAAGTACATTTCATTCATGATATACATAGTGTGTGTACATTTATGCATGAGTCATTCATATTGTGTTAGTGTGCACATGTTATTTTAATTTATCGTGTAAGTCGATATGATTAACTTAACGATCGTATGATACGTTGTGTAATCGATGACACGATAGTTTCATTTATCGTGAACTCATACTCATGCTATTTTCTTCACCTACAGCAAACCCAACGTGTTAGTCATGACACGATGGTTGACAGATTGTGACATCTTTCATACAATAAGTTATTATATTGTATGAACGATAGCACAACGAATTTACAAGTCGTGTATTAACCAACACGCTATTTCTACTTCAACCATAGAGATGAAAATTAGCGTAGTATGAAAACAATGATATGAGCAAACATTGTGTTATCGATAAAGCGATATATAACTATTCAATTTCATTAGTTATGCAATCGTGTGAGTAATAACACGATAGCATTTAAAAGGTATGAACAATGAAATGATATTACCTTATTCGTTATGCACTCCTTTAACAGAGATAGGTAGTCGGTGTAGAGGAGAGTTTCTATGGGCCATGACTTGTATGGGTTCGACAGAAATTCCATGATAATGTCCTTATCTGCCTCCTTCTGAATCTCAATGTGGAACACCAACTTTGGTCAAGATTGTCCTTTGGTCGCAGACTGAGCTCCTCCTTATTTGTCTTCTTCGTAGCCTACTCTTTGACCTCTATCACATAGTGGATACTCTCCAGTACTTCCTCATCATCTGTAGGAGTATCCGATAAAGTGCTAGAACTGGAGCAAGCGATTGAGCTTACTGGTTCTGATGTGGGAGACGTTGGATGTGTTAGATGAATAATGCATGGGCTAGGGACCGACACTAGAGGAACTTCGTCACCAAGCTTTGCATTTTGGGCCGTGTGTCTACACTTGGCTAACTTCTCATCAACGTAGCTGCTGAAGCACTTCAGCTTCTTCGAGCCCTAAGCGAAGACCTTCTTGACAGTAATGTACCTCGACTTTCGGGGCACCGGAGGTAAGAAGGATGCACTAGGGCTAACGTTTCGCTTCAATCTTAGTTTTATTGCTTGTTTCGGAACTACATCTTTATTTGTGCGTTTCCCTCCTTTATTTGCTTCCTGGGGTGCTTCTGGTCCATCCAGGGGTTGTTTCGGTCCCTCAAGGTGTTCTTTTGGTCCATCTCGGGGTTGTTCCGGTTCCTCTACCTTCGAGGGAAGGCCTGGTTTCATGACCTCCTGGGTTGTTCTTTGACCACCTGGGGTTGTGCTTCGACCTCCCGGGATTGTTCCAAGATAGCTCAGGGTTGGTCTTCGACCTCCTAGGGTTGTTCCAGGAATTCTGCATTTAGTTTTGTTAAAAATCTAGTTATCACGGTCCTTTGCAACTTTAGAACCGTCTTCTTCATCATTTTGGGGGCAGCTTGCAGCTGCCTTTTCTTTGCATTTAAGAAGTAAGCAATTACATTAGTCAATAAATGATATGCACACCAATTGTGTTGTAACTTGCACGATGTTGAAGATCCATATCATGTTGGCAAAAGAAATGAGAAATAGACAAATCATGTTAACGATCACACGACCACAACTAGATTGTTTTCTTAACAAACGTCTAGTTCAATGATCATGTAATCGATCACACGACTACAACGAAATTGTCTTTCTTAAAGCACGACCTTCTAGACTATCATGTACTCGATAATACAAATATCCCCATTCAAACATGATACAGTAAAATGTAGTACTTACTCAAAATGAATCCCTTGCCACCGGATGAAGGACAGGTACTAGTTGATCTTCGGGGGCAGATGGTTGGCGAGCTTCTCTAGATTTTGAAGCTCTTGCCTTTACACAAATTGACAGCAATCATTTGGTTCTTGGAGAAGGGGTTGATGCATGGACGACTTTCGGTTGAGGGGGTTCATGCGGCTATTCTGCCTTTGGTTCCTCAGGGGGTTGAATCTATTCTATGAGGCTAGTTGCCACCTCCAAATCATTCTTAACACGCTGGAGTGCAGCTTCAACTTGTTCTGTGTTCCATCCCCGCTCACCGTAAAGAACCGCCTTCTCCAAAACAACATCACAAATTCTAGTCATGACATCAACCAGCAAGATGAATGATTTAATGATGTTCTGGCCGGAATGTACATGCCCCAACGTCTCACCGTAGAGGGCGTGGACGGGTCTCATTGGCTAGCAAAGTCTGCGTACCCACCTTTGGGGTCACCCTTTGGCCATCCATCAAGTGTGCCTCTTCGACAATTGGTATGATTCACATAATAATATGCCAGTCTGGCTTAAGCCGCATGAAGACCTCCTAGTACCACTTCCTCATCCGGTGATGAGCTAGAATCTTCTTCTTCGTCTTTTCGTCGGCTGGGTCAAGTTTATTAGCCTTCTCCACATTGCTCAAAAGTTGGGTAAATCCAGGCCACCTCTTGCACCTCAGGCCGCATGGAGGACCACTGGGAGCCCATATGGATGTATGCTCATAAAAGCATACCTCGCGGACAATACAAAAGAAAATGGTCAGTAGCATAAGTATGACAATTTAGTCATGTTACTGATAACATGCTTTGAGGCATCGTGTTTCCGCTAACACAATAGTTCACCATCGTGTAATGTCCTACACATGATATTACACTTAGTTGTGTTACCGAGCACAGATAGGTCTACATGCGTGTTATACATTGTATTTTTTATAACACGATTGACTTGATATTGTGTGAGTGATACTGCGATATATATGTGTGTGTAAACATATCATGTCAGTAGACATACGATAATGGACTTTCTTGTGGTATATAACATACAAGTGTTACCTGGAGCACTAATGAAGCCCCAACAAGAATTCTGGCCATGGCGGGACGCTCATCCTATCTGCTCATAATGTTCCTGTGGGTTGTTGATATGCCTCTCATCAACATATCATCTACGACTCCAACCCAATTGTAGCTCCCCACGATTGATAGGTCATCTATGTAATCACATAGAGCTGGGGATACAACTCTATTGCTCTGTGTGAATAACACAAGGATACACATGTGCACGATAGCCAACCATGCTAAGTCCTCGTCTGAAACCGTCTGTGTTTCAGTAGCCACTTCTTTGAATATTTCTTCAAGTCTTCTCTTCTCCGACTGCTTCCCTTGGAAGAACTTCTTGTAGAATTACCCCTTGCCTTGGGTAGCCTTCCCCTTGCCACTTTCCAATTTACATGGGTTCCTTTTTCTACTCAAACCTGTGATCATTGCCACTTTATCGAGAGTAAGGGGTAGTCTTTTGCCATTTATGTTGAAGACCTCTTGTGAGTTGTCCCAACACTCACCAATGAGAACATCCAAGAGCATCCTAGAGATGATGATGAACTCACAATCATATACTGGCTAGAACCCAATCTCCACCAAGATGGCCTTGCATCTCGGACGTGAATCTACAAGGTCTTTTGATAGACACAGTCCAACGGGGAATCTATTTGTTCCTAGACCCGGTCTTCTCTCGTAGATTCTCTTCTTCTTCTCTTCTGCTGCCTTCACTGACTCATCCATTTAATGTAACACTCTCACTTTACGTCTGCAAAATTGGATATATATATATATATATATATATATATATATATATATCAACAATGGGTTGTGACCATAATCAATAGTCACGTTGATTCACATTATCCAATTAACTTCTATTTATACGATAAATATATCTATCGTGTTATCAAACATACGATAAGAGGAACTCTCATACACAATATCATAATGGTTGAATATTGTGTTGCTAGCGTCTTGTCGAACACATAATATACGACTTATCGTCTTTTTGAGCAAACGATAGTCTGCTTCAACTGACTATGTCATGTGCTCTCATACATGCCAAATAAAAAATCGTGCATACAAATATCCAATGTAAATTTTGGTAAAGGCCCTACCACAAACCGCCGTTGATGTTCTCCAAGCCGGATCAAAGCCATATTAACCCCGTCGCTGCTTTTCTACAAAGATTATTCCGTTACCGGGATCGCCACAAATGGAACTTTGCTACATGACCGAAACTAGCTTTGGGGCATACAGTTTCAAAATCAACTTGCAAAAAAAACTCGTTCTAGAACTAACACCAGAGTGTTTTTCGTAAACTCGTTCTAGAACAAAAAGAAAACTAATCTTCATTGTCTGGTCAGATAGGTTGCAAAATCTCCTCTCACATTGTGTGAACGCTGCTCAATCAGAGGACTTTTCAATTAGAATAGAATTTTCAATCGAAAAGAACTTTTTAATTAGAGGAATCGCCGGCGTTTGAAGTCGTATGCCAATGAATATGACTTTGTGAGGATTTTACACAATATAATACCCTATCTCCGGTGAAGGGTATTTTCATCCAAAATTTATATTATATCATGTTATTCAAGGTTTTATGGCATTTCCGTTTAAAATCCAGGAAATATGGAAATTTCCATTTTTCAGCTAGGCAATATGGAAAAAACTCTTACTAAAAACTGACCCACCACAAAGTCATGAAAAACTATTTTGCAAGTGCTCAGCCTGTGAAGGTAGATCATTTACAAATCACCAAAGCGTTAAACCTGGAACAAACTCTAAGATACATAACTCTTAGCCTACAAAGCCATGGAGTACATTAATGCACTTGACATTGATGAATAATTTATTGAAAAGAATAATATGGATTTCAATTAGAAGAAGCTAAAATAATTTGTAAACAACTTTCTTGAAGCTCGAGCCACTTAGAATTAGTGACAATGAGGCCGAAATCCTTTTAAAGGTCTTCAGCAAAATATATATAACAGATGAAACTGATAATAAGGAATGCACATCTTTTGAAAAAGGAAAAACAATTGTGCATTTTGCATTATGAAGTAAGGATTCATATGCATCCAAGTGCCAAAACTATGGCCTTTTTACTATGCAGGACCTAGCAAATTTTTGAAAAGACAAATCACTATAACTACCAGCATCACAATTAAAACTAATACCATTTGACAACACAACCTAAGAAAAAATAGATCCAAATAATTGGCACTCAATTACGACATCTGCGAAGACAAAAGCCGTCAAGAGACGACATCTATCATAAACGCAAATGCATCACTTTCAAACATATTGACATCATTTTGGGTATAGAATAAAGTTAAGTTTGATTTCCAAGATGGCTACGACCATAATTTTTACCTCCAAAATCATCGCTCCAAGTGCAACCCGTTTTGCAATTTTCCCATTCTTCTTTAGAAAACTGTAAATCATATCAAAATATCCAATCTTGTCAATTGGAATCTCCTGTTAATGATACCGAAGTTATAAACCTGATCTCATGAGGGGGAATGAAGGAAAACAATCAGAAGAGAAAAAAGCAGAGAGGGAGAGAAGAAGAGAATTGGGGGGGCGGGGGGGGGAGGGGGGGGTAATTGTGAGAATCTAAGTACAAAAGGAAGCTCTTTTAAGAGAAGATTCAAACTCACCCTACCCCCATCAGTTCGTTTTCCTCCTAGGTTTGCTTGCCTTTCGAGAGCATAGACACTTCGTGAAACCGGAAGCAGCATCAGGTAGGCGATGGCCAAAACAATGGCAACCAGTAGGTGATGGCGGAAGAGGGTGAGGCGATGGATGGTCTGGTCGTCCAAGAGGGAGGTCCAGCTTGGGAGGAGAAGTTGAGAAGAATACAGCATCGAGATGGAAGGCAAATGGGAGGGGTATTGTGGGAATTTTTTTTAAAAAAATAAGAGAATATGATTTGCAGATTTGAGCACCCTATTTTTAGTCTTTGGATTAAATTCGAATGACCAAGATGCACATAGCAAATCTAGCTCATATGATACAATGGATTTTATACATGGCTTATATAGAGGGGCTCAAGCACAATTGCATGAGCCAGGGCATTGAGTAGTTGAATTTATATCTCACAGCTCATGTTACTCACATAGCATTTATGCCTGGAGTAATGTGAGCTGTCAAATATAAATATGAGAGCTCACGCAAATGCTCGTGGGCTTGGACACGTTTAAACTTTTTCATATATATATATATATATAATTATATATATATATATATATATTAAAATTTTGAATGTTTTTTGCCATGAAATTTGTTCATCCTACATGGTCATGTATACACTTTCAGACAAAATTGTTTGTGTTACTTGACATAGTTTATTAGAAAGCACATGTTGCAACAAAAGTTGTTTGTTGCTAATATATTTTATCATTTTGGGATAATTAATTTTTGTCACACATGCCACATATGTATAATTGTAAAAAAGTTTTTTTCCACAAATCTATTTTGTTGCAAATGAAATTCTATATTTTAAAATTTTATTTTTTTAACAATATTTTTTGTCACAAAAGAATATTTATATTATTTTTAATAATCATTTTTGCAACTAAATAACAGCTTTAGGAATGAAATTTTGTGTCAAAAATATAACCCCTTTTGAAACGGAATTTATTTCTTGGCAAATAACATTTTGAGATGAGGCTTTAGTAGCATCTTTGGGACAAACTTATTTTTATCATAAAAGCTTATATATATATATATATATATATATATATATATATATATATATATATATATATATATATATATATATATATATATATATATATATATATATATATATATATATATATATATATATATATATATATGAGTCCCGTTTATATGAGCCCGGGCTCACGCGCTTGTGCGTGCGCCCGGCTTATTTGGCCGTCGGATTTACATCTCGACGGCCCATCAAACTCACGGGGCATTTAAACCAGTGAGTTTGATGGGCCATCGAATATAAATCCGACGGCTCAATGAGCCCGGGCGCACGCCAGCGTGCGTGAGCCCGGGCTCATATTAACTTTTTCCTATATATATATATATATATTGTGACAAAATAGTTTGTTGTAAAAAGTCAAATTTGTTGTAGTTTAAATCTTAAGTAAATAAGGGAGATTGTACCATTAAGGTATATTATACATATACTTCTTTATAGTAAAAATTTTGAAAGCTAGATTAAGCTCATGGTCTTTTCGCATAAGTTTCCACCTAAAATTTTTTATGTGCCTTATTTATTGTTTTACTTATTTAGCCAATTCAAATATGACTGGTATTGATTAGATTTTCTTCCTTTTTTATGCATACTATAGTCTAATGAAATTGAATAGCTGATTCAATTCGCTAAATGGAATCCACAAGCATGCGTGGTTTTGACGATTCTGTTTAATGCATGTTAATGGCACATATGAAATGAGAGGAATTTTGGAATTTTTTAAAGTGAATCTCAACTTCCTACTTAAATTGCAAATCTCATCTTCCAATAGGGGTGTAAACGGATGAATATGAACATAGATAAGGCATGTTGGCAACCATGCATTTACATGCATACCACGTACTTGTCCATCCATAAATAATTGTGCCAAACATTATCGGAATGAAGGTAAAAGTTTGACGTAAGCCACTTAGTACCCATACCAAAATTAACAAGTAAAATTTTGATTTAAAAATACATTATAAAAATAGTAGGATGGCTTTCTTTAATAAATAAATAATAATGTTATATAAAAAATGTGACAGTATAATATGTATTTTGACTATCTTTTTATAAATACTAATTACGTGGCATGGGCTAGAAAATTTTTATTAATTAAAAATAATAATAAAATATATAGTTAATGAACATGGGCGGCTACAATCATAAATATTGCTTTGACAATCTTTTTATAAAAATTATTTATGTGATGTAGGCTAGTAATTTAGTATTAATTAAAAAAATAAAAATATATATAATTAATAGACGTTGGCAGCTGCCGTCAGAGGCAAACTTTCTTTTAGAGATGGACAAAAGAAATATCATGTCTTAGGTGGAGATGGATAATGCGTAGTGAACAAAATGATACCGTTTATATTCCTATCCTTCAATATGCGAAAGACAAAGGGATTGCCCCCAATTTGAAGGAAAAGATCACAAGCCAATATTCTTTTTTGTCTTTCCACTTTCAACACTTGTAGCTGCACCCCTGGTGGGGAGCTTGATGCTTGGGCTTCTACTTTTGTTGTTTACTGTTTTCTCTCTTCGTTTGGGATCGTATTCTTTGTACTATCTTTTGTACTCCCCTTGGTTACCATGTCTTGTACTCCCCTTGGTTTTTGTTTAATATAATTACTTACCCCAAAAAACAAAATGTAATTTTAGGCTGTGTTAAGTTGTCTCATTTTTTTAAACTAGGTGCCCCCTTTGATAAAACGTCGGATAATGTAATTTTAGGGTGCTCGTTTGTTTCATCCTGTGTATTTCCTCCTTCTGAGCTTTGAATAAAACTCCTTTTTGCAGATGAAAAAAATTTGAATCTTTGTTCCCTTCTGGCTCAACCTCTCCTTTGTTGCTTTGTACTCCACCTTCTTTTCCTCCCAAAGCTCTGCACTGGTTCACTTGTGATTTCACATTGAAGATGAAAATCGTGCTGGGTCCGGGTGGCTGCTCTGCCCTTATTTATTGTCATGGGAAAGTTTACGAGGAGAACAAGGCCGGTACATGGAATCATCCTCATGAATACCACATCACTTTTACTTTATAAATGAATATAATTATGACTTAGTGCTATTTAAAAAATCATACGTCAAAAGAATACTTTTTATTTTCAAACCCTTAGATGTGTAGTGTGAGCCCTACGCATGAAAGAGTTTAAAAATGATAAGGTAGACTTTTGACGTGTGTTTTTTCCCGTCGTCAAATATTTTTTTATAATTATTAAGTCCTTTTAGCAAAGACACATCATCCGTCACATGTTCCTGCTGCAGTCTGACCTACATGCGGATTTATAATGACAAAAAATCTAGAGTTAGCTTGTTTCCGAGACTGGTGTCTTTTTTTATTAAAATTTACTCTACAGGCCTTATATTAATAGTTATATTTTAAAATAACAATTTTTATTAAATAGTAAAACTTATATCTAGGACAAAGAAAAATAAGCTCATGATAATATTTTTAATATACCTATGTACTTAAATTGAATAAAATAAAATTATTAATATTAAACAAGCTTTTTTATAAAATAGAGCTATTAATTTTACACGGAAAAAATAAATTTGCATATGAACCTCCACACAAAAAACCCTTCAATGCATGAGGAACACTGAGGGATACAGAAGATAGTACACTCATAAGTTTCCCCTTTTTTATTCAATAGCAGACAAACAGGAAGGCATATATTCCCAATCTCCTACTTATACTGATCAGAAAACCTCACTCCTTTTGTGCCTATGACTACACAAGACCTAAATAGATGCAGCAATGCCATCTTGTCCATCTACTACCGAATACAAGGATCCGGACCCAGTGGTGGCCGAGTTTCGGGCGGAGCAGTTGGCCCGAATCTCTCCCTGTCCACCGGTCAGGACACTGAGTTGGCCCATCTTTGTCATGGCCAGGATGAACTTCTCAAAGAAGAGTGACTGGTTCACTGCAAAACTCGTCACAATTGGGCGGGTCCGTTTGTCCGTGTACAGGTCCTGGTCGGATGTGAACAGACCCTGCCGGTTCATCAAGTCCACATAGTACTTGTTGTCAAACAAATCTGGGCTTCGGATGTCCAGCACCGTGGTGTTGGTCGTGTTGACAGCCGGACATGTTAGTTTCAGGTTCCCGGCAAAGGTCTTGTCCATGTTCGAATCTTGGGTCGGGTAGAGGCGATTTTCGAAGGACGTGCAATGGCCAATGCCGATTGTGTGTCCACCGGACAGTGCGACAAGGTCAGTTGGGTCCAAGTTCTTGGTGGCCAAGGAGTTGATAAGAACGGTGGTGTTGGAGAAGGGCGACGGGAGGTTGGCAAGGGTGGTGTTACGGGTGGCGAAGTTCAGGCCATCTCGCCGACCAAGTGGGACCCGATAATCTGGCCCACCAGACTGCAAAAGTTGGACCTTAATCAGTTTCCATAGGTAACCTGAACAGAAAATCGGACATTCAAAAGAATCGGGTAAGAGGTTCTTACCAAGGCGACGGAGTCACGGGCGGCCAGAGCAGCAATATCAGCACATGACACAACTTGTCCGCACGCCTTGTGGACACGGGCCCGAAGGTCGTTGATGATCCGAAAGGCCTCTGGCCGGAGTGTCAGGTTGGGCGGAGCATCCTGCTCGCTGGGTCCGCTTGCAGACCCGTCCAGCAATACGGATCCATCACACCCCTGTTGCATCAAATCGCCCACAACATTAAAAAATCTTACACAGAAAGGAAGAGCAGATGAGATGAAGGAAGAATGTGAGCAGGGCTCAGGTTCACCTGGACAAAACAGTCATGGAAGTGGACACGGAGGAGGCCGGCGGCCTGGCCGATATCCTTCTTGAAGACCTTCGTGAGCTGGTCGCGGACAATCTTCTCTACCTTTGGGCAGCTAGAGCTGTAGAAAGTCCATGAGAGCCCTTGGACTATAGGCTGAGCATGGGACGAGCTGAACAAGAGGAACAGAGAAAGAAGGGATCCGATCAGGCAAAAAGATAGAGCAGAAGAACCAGCTTGGGCAGTAGCAGCCATGGTAGTGGGGCAAGATGCTTGTGGTGGCCACAGGACTTGGGATGGGAGGACTGGCCCTGTTTCTTTATAGGCCTCAAGTAAGGATAAAATAAAAAAAAAGTCATGTGTCTTTGTGAATTTGGTCGCTAGCACATTATTGAACAAGGAAAAAAGACATGGGTTAACAAGTGAACTGAGATTTGAGTAAGATAGGTGATCTTTTTCATCTGTATGTGGCGCATGTGACCTGAATTCATATCATATTTCCATGTATTAAATTCAATGACAACCATTTGATGGTGACACATGATGTTGGTGCCCCACTCCTCACGACTTGTTTATGTCAATTTTTCTTCAGTATTTTAAGGGATTCAGGAAATTGATGGCATTTAATAGTTCCTAACTACATGCATATAATCATTAACTTAGCAACCCATTTAGTACATAAATGCATTATTCATGTCCCTTTTTTACCAACCCAATGAAAGTCACATTACCCCTTTTAGTCTCCATAGATTGGTCTTTAACGGGTTCAGATCAGCTGGGTGTGGACTCCCACCACACCGAGCTGATCCAAATCGATCTCTTTCATGATCCATGCCCAAGCCATCATGTTATAGTACATTCTTCATTGAATTTAGCCCAACATTAGATGGTAATGAATGGTGTTCCATAATTATATGTACATACAAATTAGGATATGTTAATAAATCAAATGGTAATGAGCTATAAAAGATGAGAATAGTATATTTTCGAATTGGCTACAAACAAGGGAAAGATTAATTTAAGCATGTTATAGAGGCTCAGAGGAACAATGATGCTTGAACTCAAGTAAATAATACTCCTCTCATTAATAGTTTTATTTAATTTTTAAAATAAAACAAATTTAATTTATTTTAGAAAATACAGTGAAACAATTAATATGGGACAGAAGAAATATAATAAAGTAAGAAAGCAGGTAATTCAATTGAAGGCGTCTGGTCAATAGTGAAACCTGGCTGCCATTCAGTCAGAGAATATTACTTTACAAAAAGAAAACTGTTCTGTAATGCTGCTCAATGCCATTCAGCCATTGGCTTCTTTGACTAAACAAAGTGTTCTAGGACATTTAGATGCATAGAGACCAATGTAAAAGAGAAAGAGTTAGGTGAGCTGTACCAAGACTTTAGTAGTTAGGCACAGAGATAAAAAAGTGAGTCATGTCTTGTTTCTATATGCGTCCTAATCCAGTGAGCTCAGCACAAAGAATATGCCATAGTCCTGGAGGCTCACATCCAAGAATACAAATAATTTAACCATTAAGTAGCACTTCAATCTATGTGTCAATGACTTAAGAGATTGAAAACCAAATCCTAGCACTCCCAGTGATATACGAAAGGAGGACTTTGAATTACATAATGACATCTTTCTTTGATAAGGGATGACTTATATTTTTTTCTTTCATAAAAAGTAATGTTATACTCTCTTTGTCCAAAATTAATAGTTCTATTTAGTAGAAAAATTTGATGTGGTTGGAAATTTAAAAAAGGGTACGATTAAAATTTTATTTTTTCTTGTTTTAGATGTGAATTTTAATATTTAATAAAAATTATTATTTTTCTACTTGTAACTATTAATATGAGACGAAAAGAATATTAAAAAAGTTATTATGTGCTTGGGCATATTTTTAATTAAATATATACAAAAAAATATTTTGGGTCAATATGAGAAAGATAATTTTAGATTAAGAAAAAATTAATATAAACCCCGGCCCATGCATGGACGTACTTAGGGTATGCGCTCTGAGTCATATTAATATAAGAATAAGCATGTTTTTTAAATCCGCTAACCTTATGCGTCAACACGTACTATCTAATCAAAATCCAATGGCTTGCAACACCGTACATGCGTATACGCATGAGCATGGTGCGTACTAATAACTAAATATTGGAATCAAATAACTATCTCCTTGTAACTTATTGATATTGCCAGCCGCCCACTTGACTTTCTAGATTTGCATACGTGTACTAATGTGTTTTCGACGTACTAACATCTTCCTTGGTTTCTTGATAATGCATGTCTTATATTTTTGCTCGGGGATATGCAGTGAACTATTCAACTTTTCTTTTTGTCAAACACAAGAAAAGTATAGCGCAAGTAAAAGTTAAGGTAGGGGCCACTGAATAAATCCACCTGACCAACCTAAAAATTAAGTATAAATTTTAATAAAAATTTCAAGAAGCAGGGGGTCTATGGCCTCCCATTGTCCCAATAAATTATTGTTAATTATCAGATCAAAATTTTAATAAATAATTTTTTAAAAAATATGCCTACTTGCAATAAGTAGAAAATGAGTTCTTTATTGCAAGTGGGGGCATGACATATAAAACCAATTGTTATTGGGCATTCTATAGAGGTAACCAACTACTACAACAAAAGGAATGACCGGCTACAGCGAGTTTTAACTACTACACACACCTACAATAGGGGATTTATTGCAAGTGGCATATCTAAAAAATCTTCTTTAATATATGAGCCGGATGGGTGATTCAAATTTGCCTTCCCATGCATGAATATATGTAGTCTGATAATATATGAGAAGAGTGTTTTTTAGTACAAATTTTGTATAAGAGTCGTTTATTTGCAAGATTAATGGTGCACATGTTAACACATATTACTAATATATATTAACATATATTTCATCTATCTAAAATATCAGTAACACTCATTTGGAGCTTCTCTTTTTTTCGTTTACTCATTGTCATAATTATCATAGGAACATGAAAATTTTTTCGCAATATATGATTGCTTGTACTTCCACTACACAAGCGAATACCTATAAGCCATCACGCATAATGTACGAATCAAACAACAATTTCCATGTACGAATAATGGATTTTGGCCGCCCACGTGATTTTTGTAACGTCCTTTGCAATAAAAAAGTAAAAAAAAGTTTCAACAACCGACAAGAGGTACGTACACCATTGTTTCACAGTCTCATCACCCATGTTTCATGCCCTGCTTTCATCGGATATGAACCCTCAAAAAGGACACTAGATAAATGCTTACGACCGCTAGCTGCATCGTCTCTTTCGACACCTATTATAAGTGACGTCTCTTTTTCGTCTCGTTTTGTAAGTAACGACTCAGTGAAGGGCGTGTTTAGGGTTACGTTAAAAACTTAAACCCGACCCGATCTCAGTAGAATGGACCCAAGATAAAGGCTAATCTTGACGTGGAGCTCCATGCCAAAGACACAGCTAAAGTTTCTTAGTTCTATGTTTAATGGATCCCTATTAATATCAAAGTAGACTAAAACATTTCTTACAGTCATATTAAATATTATTTTTTGTTTTAAATTAATATTTTTATTTAACAAAAAAATTTATTTTATATTAATAATTTTATTTTGTTTGATTTAAGTAATTAAATACATAAAAAAGAGTATTATAAACTTATTTTCTTTTATCTTAAATATAAGTTTTACTATTTAATAAAAATTATTATTTTTTAAAAATTTATTAATATAATATAAAATATATATAAAATATTTTTTAATTAACATGCACCACATTATAAATACATTACTGTGAATCTGCGGTAGGCGGGCATATCTAAAAGTTTACTTTGTCCTGAGCAACACCAACAACACAATCAAAATTACGGAGCCCAAAAATATCTGATGATGCACGCATGTGGAAGTACTGCGCCAGAACATATAAACGGGATCCATAAGAAAATTTACTTGGGTCAGATACATCCCCCAGTCCATTATTATACATGCTCCAAGTTGGCATTTGAGTCCTCTCTGATGCATGAATTTGTCTCTTCCTTCCTCTCGCGGGCATTTCCAGTCTTGAGTGTGAGTACATTTTCAGCCCTCCCAACGGACAAGTATATTCCTCTTGTTCACCACTGTCGACCCCAACAATGGGCCTCATCAATGCTGCCTTCCGACCCACGATATCACCTCATTGCAAAGTATTCATCATCAACTAGGGTCATCAACTAAGGAGAACGGGGAAGTTGCTATTACTCTCCTCATACACATAGTTTTTTTTTAAAATAGACTCTGATATTTGGCCCAAATACACAAATAGGCCAAGAAATATGATTTTATATAATTAGACTTTGGCACGTGCATTTGGGCCATATGTGTACAAAAAATGGCAAAGTATATGAAAAGAATGGGGGGGACAAGAAAATTTTCTCTCTTTTCCCTTATTTGCTCTCGCTCCTTTCCTGCCTTGTCATTCTTGGTGCCTTGTCCCCCCTGGCGATCTATCCTCCCATCACCCTCTTCTCTCCCTTGAACTCGCCCTTGACCCTCCTTTGCACTCTTCCCTCCCTTGAACTCCTTTGCCCTCTACCCTCCCTAGCCCGTATGCCATATCTCCTGTCGCCTTCTTCTCTCCCTTGGCCTTGGCCTTGGCCTTGATCCTCCCTCAGCCTCCCTCGCCCGTTTGCCATCTTTCCCATTGCCCTCTTCCCACCCTCGGTCTCTCCCATCTCCCCTATCGACCTCTCCCCAGTGGATCAACATTTTTGTCAGATGATACGTTGCTCCCCTCTAGCTTACTCTTGGCCTCATTCTCAAGTGGATACCTCTTATCACAAACATATAATAATGACAAGGTAAGATCCTTTATTGTGGGTTAATTGAAGATTTGAAAATAGGGTTTCAATGTTTTATATGATTTGGTGGGATTAAATGCGTAATTGATGTAATGGAAGATAAATGAGCATTTTCATAGTATGTATGTAAATTGTTCATATGAAATGCTATAATATGTAGGCTCAGTAAGATATTTCATATTACAAGCTAATTGGATAATTTGCTTTTGTAAGCTAAGTTTGATTTTAATCTTGATTGCTTCCAGTAAAGTTGGGTATGTTTATATTAAAGTGAAATTTGAATTTGCAACTTCATGTGATTCCCCTAAAATTGATTAAGTGTATGTATCCCACTTTTAATTGTAAGGGTCAACATATTTTTGTTTTTTATGCTAAGGGATATTTGCTTCATTGTTTTTATATATGTTGTGATGGTTGTACTTACGCAAGCAATGAGTACTATATATTCGTGGCATTGGATTAACTCCACTTGTTTTTTGTTTGATATATTAGGTTTTTTTTTGGGACATTGTATGGTTATGTGATTTCAGTAACTTAGGTTTATATTTCAGAAGATAAAGAAGCATGTATGTAAGATATATTATAAAAAATAGTGAGTGTGTTTAGTGCTAAGTAGGTATGCCTTGCTAGATAATAATGTATCACACTACAACAAAGTTGGTCGTTAGGGACACATTTATTAGCAACGCTAAAACAAACCATTAGCAAAGCTTAACTAAGTGTCATAATTAATTAAACTTTTAGTGACACATTGATACAAGCATCACTATTATAAGTGGTATTTGAGATGCTTAACAATAAATTGTTCCTAATATAATTCGTGCCCCTACCAACATGCATATTTGTGACATTTTTTATTAAACATCACAAATACATTAGAGTATATGCAATGCATAGCATTATGCATTGCAAATACATAGGGGTGTTTGCGATACATGTTTATATGCGTCACCAATGCCAACCATTATATAAATTGGATTCAATAAAATATTTAAGAAAAAGAAGAGTGGCATATTCGCGACACATATACTTATGTATCACAAATACCCCCAAGTATTTGTGACACATAGTGCTATGCATCACAAATGCAACGAGCATTTGCAACGCATGGCGCTATGCATCGCAAATACTTTAGGATATTTACAACGCATGTCTATATGCATCGCCAATAGCCCTAATTTTCTATTATATATGATTTTAAAATATAATTAAATATGCATTGCAAATACCTCTAATTTTTTATTATTTATGGTTTTAAAATATATGATTTAATTATATCGATACATACTATATAATTACGTAAAAAATTAGAATAATTTATTTATTATTCGGTTGTTAAGCTCAGGCTTTAGAGGTGTCAAATCTAAATTCGACCGGCTGTGGGGCATGCATATTGCTTGTCCCATGATTTATGTACGCGCATCGTATGATTTATATCAGACGTCCCACAGTGTGGGAGCTCCCACTGAGGTGTTCGAGCATAATATCACATGCGGTGGAATAAAAATTATAGGAAAAAATATTGTAGGCTCGATGATTAGTTCGAGCTTGCAACCTACCCGTTCCTTATATGTTTCGTCATGGAATTGAAATCCGACATCTCATAGATCAAGTGGGATGCCCGAGAACCTAGTCCTGGAGGAATGGGAATGAAGGCATTAATTTAAATTTTTTATAATTTTTTGTTGTATATTATTATATATATTTAATATTATAAATTAGATTATTTTTTTAAAAAGGGATTATTTATGACACATATACTCATGCATCACAAATACTCCTAAGCATTTGCGACGCATACTATTATCCATCGCAAATATAATTATCTTAAAATCTAATTTCTTAGACGAAAATAACTTAGTTTTTTAATGTCAAAGATAAAAAAAGTGCTGCAATGATAGAGCATACTAATTAAAATTATTTTGGATGAAGGAGAAATAACGAAGTAAGAAATACAAAAAGAAAAACACTTTTTTTTCACTGAATAACAAAATATTACAAAACTAGTAGATTTTACGAAATAGGGGAAGAGGGAAAGAGCACACAAGATGAGAGCTCGAGAAGATTTTTCTGTCTCTAGAATGAGAAATGTGGTACATATTTATAGAAGGGGATTGTGCCTCGACCATTTGGTGGAGTTTGTATATGTCTCCATCAACAGTTGTTGGGTAGAGTCTAAGGTTTGGTGGGGTTCTACCCCTTTGATAAAGATTGAAATCAACTTTTTTTCCTTTTCTTCATGTGCTTTGTTTTGACCAATGTACATGTGCTTAGCTAGAGCCATTAGTGCCATAGTCACTTGAGGAATGGTAGGGATTAGAGTTCTGTGAGTCCTAGTCACAGGTTGGCATGAGGCGGTAGGTGTTGACAAAAGTATCCAATCCATGCAGATAGAGATTTGGATCACCACTAGAAAAGGGATTTGCCAGGATATGCGTTGGGATGTCGACGTAGTACATGCCATTCATGCTAACCATGTGCAACTTGAATTCGTAGACATCATTTGGGAATTGATGGTAGTATTGTGACAAATCAGTATTTGTCCACTGGAGAACTTTGACATGTTCTCTGACGTATGGCACAAAGAAATTTGTATTTGGAGTGACAACAAAGTCTCTAGGCTGGTGGAAATTGCTCTCGACAAAATTGCTGTCATTCTCACTAAGTAGAGTTTACCATTGCCGAATAGGAAAAAACCACTCCAGTAGTGTCTTTATTCCGAAAGCATAGCCAGAGAGATTCTGATAGACCTGGATCTGGAAGAGATAAGCAAATAGGTGTTCAACATTGAAAAAGATGGAGATGTGCCATTTTTTTTATATGTATCAGAGAAAACAAAGGGCTTCCTTAGGACAATAGTAATAATTTCTAGAATCAAAAGGTCAGAAGTATGCATACTGGGGATGTGGGATTTGGAAGAAGACAAGTGTGTTTCAAACTAGGTGGATCTCAAGGTAGGCATTGATAGAGGTCATATTCCTAGAGGAAAAATGAAGGAGGCTAGTAGTTCTAGATTTTTTAAAGGGAGGTTTTCACATTCTTCAAGAGGAAGGAGGTCGAGAAATAGGTTTTGGGGCGAAGGAGTGAGTGGTGGTTGAGAAGGCCTTAGTCGGGAAAGAAAGTTAGCAAGAATGTTCTATGCATTTAATTTTTCATCACTTGAAATTTCCATTGGGAAAACCAGTCATGCCAATGTAGAAGTTGGGCATTTGGCAATTGCAGTTGCTTCTGCTTGAAATGTAATATCTGAGGGAAGGCACTCATATCCATTTCTACAGCAAGGATTTCCTTGTATGTAGTGTGATAGTGTTGTCTAGATGTCTTAAAAGATCCGCTTTTATAACCTCAAAGATGGCGTGTCTGATTGTTGTCTAGAACAAATAATGCTTGATATGCACATAATATAACCATTTACATATCCCTATTATTATTCATTTGAGGATTTTTTTGATATTATTATTGGCTGATTAGAGTTTAAATCTATTTTGTAGGGTTCGATGAGCTTAATCGGTGAAGTTGTTATTTTGTAGTATTCATGATGAATTTCTATGCAAGGATTAGTTCAAGTTGGAAATCTCCTCAGTTAGAACTAAGTGGGTGGCCGAGTGTTTAGAAATAACAAGGGCAAAGACTGGAAAACACACAAAAAATAAGGGGAAGGATGTGATGAAGTGAGAATGGAAAGTCTTAAATGAAGAAAAAGTCAAAAAGAGGAATGAAACAAAGTGGAATGTAAAAGAAAGGAATGCAATCCAAAATGGATGATCAAATTAGCAAAGGATTAAATTAAGGAAAGGGGAACCACTCTTATTTGTAAGGTTGTTTGCTGATTTGGATATTGGTAGATCTCATGGTTATAAGTAGAAATCCTAACTTAGGATGTTACTTGGTGGAGAATCAGGCACAAGAATAAAAATGTATGCATGGGACGACCTAGAGGGGAATTTCGGAAGAAAAGAAAACTCTTAAATCAGCAAAGGGAAGTGATGGAGAACTAAACTAGCAACTAATAAAGCCGAGAATGAACCAGGGAGAAAGAAGAAGAAGAAGAAGAAAGAGAAGCCGGTTCATCTTGTCGTCAACATGTGCACAACCAATGTCTTCTCCAAATCAACTTTCTTCTCCAAAGTTCATGGCTAGCTAAATTCATAGCCAAGACTTTGATGAAGCCCTAAAGAGATTTGATTCTACTCTTTCTTGTTTTTATTTAAATTTTAAATTGATGTAATACTTTATTCTGTATGATTAATGAAAGTTTCATTATGTTCAATTCTATGCACTCCAAGAGGGTAGGGTTGTTTGGTATATGAAATCAAACCAAAGAATGCTCATGTCCGAGAGGAATGAGTGCACTTTGAGGTGCTTTTTGAATGAATATTTTATTTTTATTTGAAATCTATGCTCGAGAGAGATAGGTTTTTTCAATTTGTTTTAATTGTTTTAGATGGATACGCCAAAGAGGAGTATATGTAATTTTTGATGCATGTGTCCGAGAGGAACATGAGAGATACATCAATTTGAGATTTATAAATTAAAGTAGAGATAGAATTAATTTGTTTAGGGTGGATTCAATGCCTTGGTGTTCTTTTACGTTGCTTTTTTCATTATGTTTTTAGGAGTTTTAGTTAATTAAAATCCATTTATTTGCTTGAATTAGTTAAGTAATCTTTTAGATTTTGTTGAATTGAATCAATCCTTGTGGGAATGACCTCAGTTAGCCATTTTTCTACTTTTTATTCGTACACTTGCAAGTATATACTTTTATTTTACATAAATGCTACTCCCCAGGAGTGATCACTAGCATCTATTTGAAGAATACGATGCTAATAAGTGCCATAATGTGAACCAGTGGTAGCTATGGTATAATCTGTTTGATAGCTTGGAAAGCTCTGGTTTTTACACCAAGGAGGTGGACTTTTCAGTAGGAGATTAGACAGAGTTGCTCTTTGTTTTTGCTATATGAAGAATAAAATCTGAAACATAATTCTAAACACCAAGAAAAGTTTGAACTTGCTTTTAAGACAAAGTTTCTTCAAGAAAATCCTTGAGTTTTTTTGCAATATGGGGAAAAGGAATGTACTTGCTATTGCAAATTTCCATTCCAAGGAAATCAATGTTTGGTTTGCAAAGAACTATTTTCTTTTCAGATAGCATAAGGCTGTAGCTATAGCAGATAGCATGAAACTGTTGTAGCAATTATAAATGTTCTTCCTCTATTCTAGAAAATAAGAGGATATCATCAACATAAACTAGGGCGGAGTGGAGTAAATGACAAAAAATCTTCACCATAGTCTTCTAGAAAATGGAAGGTGCCGGCTTGAGTCCGAAGGGAAGGACTGTCCACTCGTAATGAGCATTAGGAATGATAAAAGCCATTTGTTCTCGATCATCAAGATGAATTCCAATTTGCCAGAATCCTGATTTGAGACCACACTTAGAGAAAATTGTGGCATCTGCAATCTGTTTAAAGAGGCTCATTTGGTTAGGTAGCGAAAACTTTTCATCGGCCAAATATTCTTTGAGGGGTTGATAGTTTATGATAAGCCTGGTTTTCTTGCATGCTTGCTTGGCTTATTTGTTGACATAAAAGGCTTGATAGGCCCATGGCGAGGATGTTTCCTCAATAAGGCCTTGTTGGAGAAACTAGGAGAGTTCTTCTTGTGCTTGGAGTAGTTAATCAGGATTCATTTCAGAGTGACTTGCCGGTGTGGGAGTTTATTGTGGAGTTGTAGGCCTAGTGTGGGAGTTGATTGTGGAGTTGTAGGCCTATAAGGAAGATGGAAAAGGAACTCTAGCCTTGCCCATAGTGGTGAACCATGCCATGCATTGAATTCTTTGTGTGATGATGGATAAAAATCCTATATGAGGCGAAGCTTGATAGCTTTATGAGGGGCATGAATATCCATGGGGCTTCCACTTGAGGTGAGGCCATTTGTGGAGGATATGAAAACAGATAATTGCATCTTTTCCAATGAGGGGGGGTCCAAGAAAGGCTAGGTGATATACAAAGAGGGGAATAAAGAGATGGCCAAGAGCTTGCTGATTTAATCAATGTAGAAAGAGTTCTATTAGCAATTTTGGCTATGGGGCTGCCAATAGCTGGGTTATATCATGGATGGTTTGAGAATTGACCAAGATGCTCCTAAATCAAGAAAAGCAATTAGGGGTATGCTAGTGGATTTGAGGTGAAGGGTAACTGGGAGCATAGGAGATGGTTGTATAAAAAATAATTCAAAAAAATAATCAATTTCAAAAATCTTAAATTGGTCATCTAAGTAGTATTTATCAAAATTATTTTCGAAACTAGAACACTCTAGTTGAAGAATAGTGTTTGAATTATACTTGTCACCGACCGAGAGTTCCGATTTAAGACCATGGAACTCTTGTTGAGTGATCGCCATTGCCTACTGAATGAATTGGGCTTTGCTTGTTTTTAACAAAGAAAACATTTGTAAGATTTCTTGTGGTTTATCCCTTTCTTGCAAAAAAAACTCCATTTTTGTTTGGGCTTAAGAAATATGTTCTTGTGAGATAATCAAGTCTTGTGAAAATGGAACTTCTTTTTGGGAGAACATGTGCAGGCATTGTCACCCTTGTATTTGATTTGTAAGTCCTGTCGGAGGTAGGCTTTTCCATGTTTTTGTCCAGTTTCTTGGAGATGCTTGTTAAACTGGGACCAGCTGCATAACATATCAATAGTGGTAAGACTTAGCTAGTAGATCTATTTGAGGCTGAGGTTACCTATGATATATTTTTTGAGTTCAATAATGCATCTAGTTTCATCGTCCATTGGCTTAGTTAAGGACCAGTGGAAAACTTGCTTTAGGTTGACATCATCGATTCTGTTGATAGCATGGAATCGGGTAGACATATGCATGTAGTGCTTTTAAAGGTGCTTCTTGTGGAAAGAGCATACTTTAGCTTTCAGAAATTCTTCTTGTGTGGTTTCTTTTCGGAGCACTGGATGTTCGAGGAATTCATTATAGAGGTATACTACGAATTCTGAAACATCTTTGGACTAGAGAATCTGAAGCTGTCTGTAATCACTAAGTGCTATCCACTATTCATGAAGACATCCACTGAATCTGGTGGAGTTTTTTGTAAGCACATCTTTGAGGTTTGCTTTTGGAATAGTCATTTCAGCAGTTCCCCAGGCCAATATTTCCATGAAGTAGTCATACCATTCGAGGGGAGTATATCATCAATATTAAAGAGTTTTCTAGTATCTGTGCTATGTGGAAAGGTGTAGGCAACGCTTGAATCAAAATTTGGCGTAAGCTTCATTTCTCTAAACTGCTCAGAATCTGAGGGTTGTTCAATAGTAGGGCACTAGGCATAAAGAGTTTAGGGAAACTTGAGTCAAGCTTGAAAGTGTTATCTTCAGGGGTGTCTTTAAAGCAAGATGCTCAGAGGAAGGAAGCAATAGGTTGGGTTCTTCAATTTGATAATAATGAGAAGGCTACCTTAAGGATGCTTCAACTTTAAGGTAAAAGATGGGGCCATTACCATAAGGTCTAGAAGGTCGGTTAGGAGGAGGTGTTTGGCAAGAGAGGGAAGGTGTAGAGTATGGAGGTTTGTTGTGGGGAGTTGGGACAAGTTGGCCTAAGTGTAGAGGAATAAATAGTTGTGGATTGTAGTTTGGGATGTAAGAGGAGGGATTTCTGAATAAGTTGGCAAAGGTTCCGCAGCTTGGAATAGGAAGTGATTTAGGGTCTTGAGAGGTCTCAAGGATCCTGAGTTGTACTTCAAAGTTCCTTTTTTTGCATCCTTTTGGGAGATGAGTATGGATGTAGTGGAAAAGTCTTGACATTTTGAGGCAATCTAAAGAAGATCTTGGTGGAGGCCATCAATCTTGGCTTGTAGTTCTAGCAAAAGTTTGGAATTTGGAGCCACTAGTGTAGGAAGCTTTTGCTATTATTTGAGAAGCTTGGAAAGGGCTTTGTTCATGGTAGCAACATTTGCGGCTTGCCAGTTTAAGGTAACTTATGTGGCAAAGATCTGTTTATGCCATCCGTATGATGTTGGGCATGCCAATGTTGGAATCTTCCATATATGTTTGATGCGCTTGGTATGATCTTCATAGACTTCTAGAGAAGGGAACTCATATTCAAGCATGAAAATATGAGGAACAATATTTTCAATAGCAATATGAGTTTGAGTACTTGGTCAAACTCATAGTCTTCTTCATCATCAATGACCTATAGCACTTTAGTGTAGTAGTCACAAATATTGGCCTTTTTTCTTCTAGGGTGCAAGACATAGTAGTTGAATTTCCCATAGGGTTCTCCTAAAAGATCAACCTCTAGATCTCCTTCTTCATATTGGTGTTTTAGCTCATATTGTGAGGACTTTTTCTTTATGTGGGGCTTCTTGTTGGGGTCAGAATGCTACCTGTTGAACTGGTAGTCCAGGTAGTGGTTGCAATTGCAAATGTCCCACCAGTTGTTAGATGTTGGTTGTGAAACTACTTTGATGGTGTTAACCTATTGTAAGGGCACTAAGAAGACCTTAGTTTATGAATTCTGAGTTGGGAATTGTCTCAATAGTGCCATTTGCTTTTCATATGAAGATTGGAGAAGTGTGAGCATGTGACTTGGTGGTATGCAGAAAAGTCTCATAGGCATTTATCTACTTGACTGGGAGTATCTACTGAAGTTTCTTGTTAGAGAACTACTTAGGAATGTTGGTACAATGAAAACCATGAGGGCCAATTTTAATCATGAGAGCATCAGCTAGCTGGTGGAGGCATATAACTGGAAGGTTTATAGCATGGTTTTGTAACCAAAAAGTAATCTAGTAGTGAAGTGTGGCTGCGATGACTCCAAGTCTTATATTTAGGCAAGAAAAAGAGACTTAGAGCAAAAAGAGAGCTGAACAAGAAGGGATTTTGTAGAGAAATGTTGTAGTTGGGATAAGAGTGAGGATAACAGTACCAACATTTAATACCATCATTTAAGGTGACTTGAATGGTGGCTAAAACACTTTGGTTGTATGTGAGAAATTGAGTTTCCAACAAGGCAAGATTGCTTGTCATTTCCATACCTAGCCAGCCATGGAGGGTGAGTGCAACTTTAATGGTTCTGAGATGGAGGTGAGTATAGCCTTCAGTTAGTCAATGTTGGTGGAGGTTGTTGGGTAAATTGATGGGAAGAAATGATTCTTTTGGTCTTGGTGGAATTTGGTGCTGGGAGAAAGAGAAGGCTTGAACATACTCTTTAAATATAGAAGAAGATTTAGAATTAATTTTTTTTTATGGTTTTCACTATTTTCCTTAACTCGAATACTTTGAACAGATTCACAATAGGGAATTTGGTGGCTAGAACTTCGGTAGGGGCATACTCAACTTCATAAAAAACGTTGACTAGTAGCAGAAGTTGAACAAAGAGTGGTTGAGGGTGATGGTAGATTTAAAGTGTCCATGGCTCTAATACCAATTAACCAAGCTTCAAGATAAGAGGGTAAAGTATTATGAAATTATGTAAAAAAAAAGACAAATTAGGCATCTAACAACATGCATCTTATCATAGTCTACCCAATTATCTTAAAATATAATTTCTTGGATGAGAATAACTGAGTTTTTTTATGTAAAAAATTAGAATAGTGTCGGAATGACAGAGCATACTAATCAGAATTATCTCTAATGAGGAAAATAGATGGAGGAGAAATAACGAATACACAAAGGAAATCACTCATTTTTAATTGAATAACAAAATATTCCAAACATTGGCAAACATTACAAAAAGGGGGAGAGGGAAAGAGCACACAAGAGGAAAGCTTTGGAAACTTATTTGTCTCTATAATGAGAAATGAGATACATGTTTATAGAGGGGGATGGTGTCTTGGGTATTGGGTGGAGTTGGTATCTGTCTCCATCAATAGTTGTTGGGTAGAGTCAAAGGTTTGGTGGGGATCTAGTGATCATTTATAATTAAATTCTTTGCAAGTGTAAAAAGTAATTGTACTATAATAAGTATTTAAGGGTTGTCAAACCTTAAGGACATATGATATAATTACATAATCTAAGAGAGAATTCATTGATTGAAAATTCAAAGAACGTAAACATAAATTTAACGAAGAAAGCAATAAAACTAAACTAAAAGGAAGAGATCAATATAATGAAAATTACTTAGGAAATCGAATCCACTATAGAACCATAACAATTCCTTAACCTTTAATCTAAGTTTAGTGTGAATATGAACAAGTATTCCCAACAACAAGATAGAATTACTTTACAAATAATTAATAATTAAATTCATGACATGAACTATCTTCAATAATATCACAAATCATCTACACTAGTAAACTATAAGCATAACTTGTCAAGTCTTAGTATAACTCATACAATTCATTAATCATATGAACATTAAAACTGTTGCACGACCATTTCATCTTAATCATAGAAACTGAAATCGATGTAAATCCCAAAACCACATCAATATATCATCACAAAATAATAAATCAACATAGAATTGAATAAAAATTTAAAACTCTTCATTAAAATAAAAACCCTTGTCATACAATTGTCATTAATCACAACTGAGATTTAAATTGAAAAGAAAAAAAAATTAAAACTTATTTATAGCTTCATCAACTCCTAAGTAAAATAAAAACCTAGCATTGCATGGTAGAAGATGGCTCTTAAATCTTCATTGAAGGCTTTGATTGCTCCTCCATCTTCTTCTCCCTTTTTCTCTTAAGAAAATCAACTAGAATTCATCAATTTTGAGGCACATACGGCTTCATATAAGCATAAAAGTCACATGAGGAAGTCTAATAAGGAAAGGAGTCAAAATCGGCTTAAAGTAAGAAACTACACGTTATCCCATTCGAACACTTTGCATGCCCATTCGAACAACTATACTATTTTTGTAATCAGATAGTTCTGTTCATTTTCATTTCTAGTTTCTGTTTAGGAAGCTAAGCCCGGTTCACTAGACAGTTCATATTCCTTTCCAGTTTTCTGCTTTGATTGTTAAACTCTTTCATTCATGTCCATATTACTTTTCAAATTGTTTTTAACTCCAAAAAGTTGTCCAAGACATTTTAATGAGTGTTAAGAGTATTTTTAAATATTTTGCACATTGTCTAAGGACCTTGATTACACACCTTACCTACAAAACGTAAATAAAATCTTGACTTGATTCAAATACACCTATACTACTAATAACTCTCGAATTAATTAATAATTATACTAAAATATTAATATTTATTTTAATATAAATAAAATATAACTAATTATAAATTAACCTAATAGCTATACTAGCGAATAAGGGTAAAATGGGGTAGAATATATATATATATTATACTTATCAAATACTCCCAAACCTATATTTTGTTAGTCCTCGAGCAAAACAAAATAACTATTCTAGAAAAATAAATAAATGCCACTTTTGTAGGGAATCATAATAGCACTTAGTATATGCAACAAACCTTTAAACCCCTAGGTATCCTTTCTTGGGCGAATTATGTCTCGTATGAATTTGCGGTAATGATACCTACAAATATCTAAACCTAAGAAAAGAAATAAAACAAAACAAGAAAACAAAAATCTAAAAATAATCTTCTCTTAAAAACGCATAACTTTTAAAAGAAACAACTACAAAAACTTGAAACAAGTAATTAATTTCGATTTGATCATTGTCAAGTAAGGAATCATCCATTCTATAACTTCATCTTGGAAATGATTGTACAACTTCATATATACATTTCAAAAACATGTAGTCATGCAATCTCAAACTTTATTAACAAGCATATCTTAATGTAATAAACTAACTAATCTCATTAAAGTTCACTAACTCAAAAATATAACAATGACAATCTTGCATCCTTTACATCTCATAATAAAACCTCATGTAATGACATTTAAATTTTTAATTAAATTCAGGGAATAAGAGAATAATATACCTCAAAATATGACTCATTAGTGAGCGTCTAGTATATGAAGATATTTATAATTCAGGGCTACAATTTTGAAGATGTAGTACTCATTAGTGAGCGTCTAGTATATGAAGATATTTATAATTCTTTTCACATACTGAAATATGAAATTCAGAATCATGTAAAAAACCATGGTTTGATACATGTCCATGTTAGACATGCATCAAATGCGTGTTAATTCTTGTTTTTTATATAAACCCGTTGGTTCTTTAGATTCAAAGACACTTTTCAAAACTTCTTTTCTTCATTTCTCACTTATTTTATGTTGGATTTGAGTCATTCAAAGGGCATCTTTAGATAATTCAAGGGTGTTCTATGCAATGGAAGCATACATTCCTCAAGTTGATGACCTTATAAAGGAGAAATGTCCCACGAGACTTTGCCTGTCAAAGAGAGATAAGTGGCCTAGAGTAAGAGTAGGCTTTGTCTTTTGTTGTTGGGCCACAACAAGGGAAGTGGTCCCGAGTAGGAGAGGCTCTGTCCTCCACTGATGGGCCATGTAGTGTGAGATACATCCCAGGGTTAAGGGAAGGTTCTGTTTACAACTTATGGGCACGGAGAGAGGAAAGTGTCTCCGGGTAGGGGAGGTTCTGTCCGCTGCCTACGTGCACGAGAAGTGTGAAGTGTCCCGAGTTAAAGGGTGGTTATGCCCGTCATCTTAAAGGCACAACGAGGGTAACGTCTTGGGTTAAAGGGAGTGTCTGTCTACCACCTTTAGATGTAATGCAAAAGATGTTCCGGAGCTAGAGGAGGTTCTGCCCGCTATCTCCAAACCTTAAAGGGAGAACGCTATGGGGAAACGAGCAATTTTGAATGTTGCTACTTCCAGAACTATAGGGGAGTAAGCATTTAAAATCTTCGAATTTAATATGATTTATATGCATTCACATCTTACTTAGTGTTATTAATATACTAATTAAGATATATGATTTGCTATGATATGATATATGCTGATATGTTTTGATTCGATCTACTTTGATATACTTTATTGTGATCCGATTTGCTCTGAAATGATTTGTTGTGGTATGATATGATTAGTCATGGTCAGATGAAATTTGTATACTCGAATCTTATTGGATATGATCTAATTTACTCTATTGTATGCTCTGCTCCACTCTGTGATAGAGTGGGATGTGTGATTTTGCTACTGTTTTGTTCATCTTTGTGATAGTTGTGATTTTGCTGATTGATTAGCTTCTGTTCAACTCCGATGAGTTATTAGATTTCTGTCTAATTTCATATGATTTATTTAGACATAAGGATATACATATTTTAATGTATATAATTTTGTGATGCTTGATGCATATAATTGCCATTAAGCAGAACTACATTTGGATCCAAGCAGATTCGAATAATATTGTAATGTTATCCAATACGTACGTAGGCAACCAATGACAAGATGATGTTGGCCCAATCCAAATTAGTTATAAAATTAGGTTCATTCTGATATACGCACAATGGAACATTAAAGCTCCATAGAGTGTAGAAGAATGTTATGGCTCTCGCACACGAAGTCTGCCACTCCTAGTTGGTCTCAATTCAAATTTTTTTGTTTAATTTGATATAAACTCCAATTTTATTTTTTGAATAACCCTAAGTTCGGGTTGGTTTTTCGGGTTGGAGTGTTACATGCATAATTTCAATAATTCGTCTAGGTGCCTATACAAGTTTTACTTGCTAATTCCATAAAAAGAAGGTACCATCTGAATGACAATGGGCTTAATTTTGTAGTTTTGAGCAACAACCGCCGAAAACCTAATGCACGGTGGAGAGGTATACTCTTTGGGAGTGCAATACTTCCTTAGGGATATGAAAGGTACATCTACCAATTGATGTTCAACCATGGTTATGGTAGGGGTGGTGGGAGAAGTAGTGTTAGATGTGGTAGAAGTGGTGGGAGAGCGGGTAGAGATGAAGGTTGAGGGCAACTTAGCTCTCCTAGGTTTTCGCTTGGGCTTAGGGTCAAGTGGTGTTAATAGGGGAAGCAAGGAGTGACGACCACACATACACCACAAGTACACCACACAATGTAAAGTGTAAAAGCGAAAGAGCAAGTAAACACTAAGAGGAACAATAAGCTAAAACTAAAGAGAGAAAATGATATTGCAAACCGAAGAGAAGAACTATACTTGCCGGTGTTGCCTTGTGGCGACAAGTGTCAAGAGCACAATTTTCAACTTAACCTACAACATCAAAATAAAAGAGAGTAAGTAACTAATTAACCTAGAAATTAAAGTAAACTAAAATTAAAAGTAACGAGAACTATCCTAACTACTAATTTAGTAACAATATGACATTGTCCATAGAAAAAGTGCCAAAAACATGATCATTTACAATTAAACCCTTTGAAAGTTAAAATGTAATTATATTAGGATTAATATTTAAGGGTTGTTGAACCTTAGGGATAGATGAATTGATTACTAAATCTAAGAGAGAATTCGTTGATTGAAAATTCAAAGAACTTAAACTTCAATTTAACAAAGAAAGCGATCAAACTAAACTAAAAGGAAGAGATCAAAATAATGAAAATTACTTAGGAAATCAAATCTGCTATAGAACCATAACAATTCTTTAAATTTGAATAAAAATCTAGTGTGAATATCAACAAGTATTCTCAACTACAAGTCAGAATTACTTTAGAAAGAATCATTAATAAAATCTATGGCATAGACTGTCTTCGACAATAGCCCGAATCATTTACACTAAACTAAACTATAAGCATGACTCGTCTAATCTTAGTATAAATCATCCAATTTATTAATCATATGAACATTAAAATTATTACATGACCATCTCATCTAAATGAAAGAAACTATAAACAATGTAAATCTCAAAACTCCTTCAATCTATCATCTACAAGATAATAAATTAACATAGAACTAAATAAACATGAAAAAATAATTTTTAGAAAGAAAATCCTTGTCATACAATTGTCATTAATCAAAACTGAGATCTAAATTAAAAGAAAAAAAATTTTGCAACTTATCTATAGCTTCATCAACTCCTAAGTAAAATAAAATCTTAGCCTTGCATGGTAGAAGAAGGTGCTTAAATCTTCATTGAAAGCTTTGATTGCTCCTCCACCTTCTTCTCCTTTTTTTTCTCTAGAAAAAATTACTAGAATTAAACAATTTTGATCCCCATATGGCTTTCTATAGGCATAAGAGACATAAGAGGGATTCTAATACGAAAAGAATCAAAATTGGCTTAAAATTGAAAACTGCACATTATCTTGTTCGAATACCCGGCATGCCCATTCAAATGGCTATACTATTTCCGCAATCTAGACAGTTTTGTTCAGTTTCATGTCTAGTTTCTTTTCAGGAACCTAAGTCTATTCTTTGGACAATCCATATTCCTATCCACTTTACTGCTATGTTTGTTAAACTCTTTCATTCCCTTTAATAGTAATTTTCAAATTTTTTGTGACTCATAGTGTTGTTGATAAATATGAAATCTATATCTATTTTATATGCCTTTTTACCTTATTTGCTAGTATAGATTAGGTTAATTTAGAGTTAATTATGGTTTATTTAGATTAAGATAGATATTAGTATTTTAGTTTAATTATTAATAATTATGTAGTTATTAGTAGTTTAGATGTGTATTTAAATCAAGTTTGAATTTTAATTACATTATACATGTCTAAAGTATGATATTTTATATTTTGTAGGAAAAGTGCGCTTATCGAGGTACTTGGACGATATTTGAAATAATTAAAAATAGTCTTGACATACTTTAAAGTGATTTGGACAACTTTTCGGAGTTATAAACAAGTTAGAAATTAGTATGGACACGAAGGAAAGTTTAATGAACAGAATATGAACTGTCCAGGAAAACAGAAACACTGTAGCCGATCGAACAGGCTGTAGGGTGATCAATCGGGATAACGTGAATTCAAACAAAAATACAGTTCAAGCGATCAATCGGGCATGCAGGGCGATCGAACCACATAACGTGCAGTTTCCTACTTTGACCCAAATTCCAATTTTTTCATATTAGACTTCTTCCTACAGAACTTATGCCTATAAAAAGGCATATTTGGCTTAGAATTGGGGGATTCCAGGAGATTTTAAGAAGAGAAAAAGGAAAAAGAAGATGGAAGAGAATTCAAAGCTTCTAATGGAGATTCAAGTGCTTTCTTCTACCATGGAAGGCTAGACTTTTCTTTTACTTAGGAGTTGATGAAGCTATAGATAAGTTTCAGTTTCTTTTCTTTTTAATTTAGATCTCAGTTGTGAATGATGACAATTGTATGATATGGATTTCCTTTCTAATGGAAGAGCTTTTCATGTTTATTCAAGTCTATGTTGATTTATTGTCTGGTAGATGATAGATTGATGTAGTTTTGATATTTGCATCGATTCTAATTTCTGTGATTTAGATGAGATGGTCATACAATAGTTTTAATGTTCAGATAATTAATGACTTGGATGAGTTATACTAAGATTAGACGGGTCATGCCTATAGCTAGTTTAGTGTAGATGATTCGAAGATAATTCATGCCATGAAAGTTAATTAATGATTCTTTTTGAAGTAATTTTAGCTTGTAGCTGAGAATACTTGTTCATATTCACACTAGATTTAGATTAAAAGTTAAGGAATTGTTATGGTTCTATAGTGGATTCAATTTCCTAAGTAAATTCCATCAAATTAATCTCTTATTTTTAAACTAGTTGATTCCTTTCTTTTGCTTAATTTAAGTTTAAGTTGTTTTTAGTTTGTAATCAGCAAATTCCTCTTTAGATTTAGTGATAATTCATCCGTCCCTGAGGTTCGACAACCCTTAAATACCTATCCTAGTACAATTACCTTGTACACTTGCAAAGGGTTTAATTATAAACGATCAATTGCCCAAATTGATTTAAAGAGTGTCGAGAGTATTTTAAAATATTTTGCACATTCTCCAAGGACTTCGATAAAAGCACCTTACCTACAAAACATAGAAAATCACATTTTAGACAAGTAGTCATAAATAAAATCTCGACTTGAATAACTTTTGAATTAATTAATAATTAAACTAAAATATTAATATCTATTTTAATATAATTAAATTATAATTAATCATAAATGAACCAAATACTATACTAGCAAATAAGGTAAAAAGGCTCAGGTAAGGATTGGAGAAAAACTTGCTTTAGGTTGACATCACCGATTCCATTGATAGCATGGAATTGAGAAAACATATGCATGTAGTGTTTTTCATGGTCCTTCTGTTAGAAAGAGCAGACTTTAGCATTCAAAAATACTCATGTGGTTTCTTGGTGGAGCACTTGATGTCCGTGGAATTCATTATAGAAGTATACAATGAATTCTCTTTGTATTTGGGCTGGAGAATGTGAAGTTGTTTGTATTCACTGAGTGCTATCCACCATTCATGAAGGTGTTCGATGAATCTAGAGGAGCTTTTCTTAAGCGCATCTCTGAGGTTGGTGTTTGGATTAGCCATTTTAGCAGTTTGACATGAAAATATTTCCATGAAGTGGTCATGCCATTTGGAGAGGAGAATATTATTAATGGTAAAGAGTTTTTTTTGTTGTGGTTGATCTGTGGAAAGGGATGAGCAAAACTTGAATCAAATTTTTCTCATGCTTAATTTCTTCGAGTTGCTCAAAATCTAAGGGTTGCTCAATAGTAGGGTCACCATGCATAAAGACTTCAGGAAAACAAGAGTCAAGCACAAAAGTAGTTGAGTCATCTAAAGATGCAAGGTAGCTATTGTTATCTTCAGGGGTGTCTTTCAAGCATGATGCTAGGAGGAAGGAAGTAGGAGGGTTGGGTTGTCAATAGGAAAATAATGAGAAGGATGCCTGGAGGATGCTTCAACATCAGGGCAAAAGATGGAGTCTTTACCATTAGGTCTGGAAGGTCAGGTAGGAGGAGGTGTTTTTCGAGAGACGGAAGGTGTAGGAGGAGGTGTTTAACAAGAGAGAGAAGGTATAGAGTATGGAGGTTTGTGGTGGGGAGGAATAAGTAGTTGCGAATTGTAGTTCGGGATGTAAGAGGAGGGATTTCCGAATAAGGTGATAAAGGCTAGGTAGCTTGGAACTGGAAGTGGTTTAGGAGCTTTAGAGGTCTCGAGACTCTTGAAATGTGCTTGAAGGTGCCTTTTTTCTGCTTCCTTTTGAGAGATGAGTGTGGAGGAAGTGAAAAAGTCTTGACATTTTGAAGAAATTTGAAGAAGTTCTTGGTGGAGGTCATCAATATTGGCTTGAAGTTCAAGCAAAAGGCTGGAATCTGGAGCCACTAGTGTAGCAACCTTTCACTACTATGTGAGGAGCTTCGAGAGAGCTTTGTTCTAGGAAACAACATTTGCAACTTGCCAAGTTAAGGTGCCTCTTGTGGAAGAAATCTGTTTAGGCTATCTGTCCGAGTTTTTGCTTTCCGGTGTTGGAATCTTCCATATATGTTGGATGCACTTGGTAAGATCATCATAGTCTTCTGGAGAAGGAAACTTGGGTTCAAGCATGAAAATATGAGGGATAGTAGTTTCAATAGCAGTATGAGCTTGAGCACTTGGTAGACATGCATCTTCAACATCAACGATCTATAGCGCTTTGGAGTAGTACCTTTCTTCTAGGGTACACGACATAGTAGTGGTAGACATGGATCTTCATCATCAATGATCTGTAGTGCTTTGGAGTAGTACCTTTCTTTTGGGGTACAGGACATAATAGTCGAATTTCCGAGAGGGTTCTGCTAAGAGATCGACATCTGGATCTCCATCTTCATATTGGTGTTGTAGCTCCTTTTGTAAGGACTTTTTCTTTTTACGGAGTTTCTTGTTGGGGTTTGAATGATGCATATTGAACTGGTAGTTCAAGTAGTGGTTGCAATTGAAAATATCCCACTAGATGACACTTTTATCTAATAAATATTTGCAACGGGACATTTATCTACACTTTTTAAGAATCTCTAATACTTATTAGTGTTGCTTTTTAGACTATTAGCAATGAATAAAAGCATCACTAATAGTCTATTTTGTTGTAGTGTAAAAAGAACTTAACTCGTAGGGCACAACTATTTTCTCTTAGATATAGGAACTTTTTTTCCATTAGACATTGTGTGGTAATGTGATTTTAGCAAGTTATGTATATATTTACAAAGATAAAGAAGAGAGTATGTAAGTTATGCTATAAAAAATATTGGGTGTGTTTGGTTCTAATTAGGCGTGTCTTGAAGGTATGATAAGTAAGATCAATTTACATAATTCTTTTGACTCAAGTTGTGATGGATGTGAGTTCACTTCTAGCGATGAGGACCATATACACGAGACTAATAGATAAAAAAAACTTAACTGATAGAGACCAACTATTTCCTTTTAGGTATAAGGAGTACTTTGAGTGGTTATGTGATATGAGCAAGTTAGGTATATATTTATGAAGATAAAGAAGCGTGTATGCAAATTATATTATCAAAATTATCGGGTATGTTTGGTGCTAAGTAGGCATGCCTTAACAGATAATATAATAGAGAGAAAGTATGGATAAAAGTATTTTCTATAGGTATGCTATGTAAGATCAATTAACCTAATTTTTTAAACTCATGTTGTGATGGATGTAAATTGAAATCCCACAAAAAGGACCATACACCCGAAAGTAATGGATAAAAAAAACTTAACTAATAGAGTCCAACTATTTTCTCATAGATTTATGAATGTTTTCTTTTAAAGTGCATTATGTGGTTAAGTGTTTTAAGCAAGTTAGGTTTATATTTAGGAATTCAAAGAAGCATGAAGGTAAGTTATATTATAAAAAAATATCGTGTGTGTTTGGTACTAACTAGGCATGCCTTGTTAGATAATAATACAAGCAAGTATGAGTGAAAGCATTTTCTGTAGGCATGCTACGTACATTTAATTTACATCATTATTTTTACCCAAGTGATGGATATGAGTTGATTTTCAGCAATGAGGACCATAAAATGGAGAATAATGGGTAAAAAGAACATTAATGTATGAGCCGGACATCTTTCTGTTAGACATAAGGAGGTTTTTTTAAGGACATTGTGTGGTTATGTAATTTGAGCAATTAGGTTTATATTTAGGAAGATAAAGAATCGTGTATTTAAAATAAAACATAGAGTGTGTGTTTGGTGCTAAGTAGGCATGCCTTGCTAGATAATATTACATGGCAAGTATGGGTGAAAGTATTTTCTGTAGATATGTAAAGCAAAATCAATTTACCTCCTTTTCTATCCAACAATGAGGACCGTATGCCTGAGCGTAATGGATGAAAAGAATATAACTCATAGGGCCCAACTATTTTCTATTAGATATAAGGAGGTTTTTTTCAAAGTACATTGTGTGGTTATGTATTTTAAGCAAGTTAGGTTTATATTTAGGAAGAAAAAGAAGCATGAATATAAATATAAGTTATATTATAAAAAATATTGGGTGTGTTTGGTGCTAAGTAGGCATGCCTTGCAAGATTATAATATTGGGCAAGTATCGGTGAAAGTATTTTATTAGGATATGCTATGTATGTTTAATTTACCTCATTATTTTTACCCACATTTTGATGGATGCGAGTTGATTTCATGCAATAAGGACCATATACCCAAGAGTAATGGATAAGAATGACATAACTGATAGGGCCCATCTTTTTTCTATTAGTTGTAAGGTAGTTTTTTTTCAAAGTACATTGTGTGGTTATGTGGGTTAAGCAAGTTAGTTTTATATTTCGGAAGATAAAGAATTGTGTATGTAAGTTATATTATAAATAATATAGTGTTTGTTTAGTGCTAAGTAGACATGCCTTGTTAGATAATAATAAAGTGTAACTATAGATGAAAGTATTTTGTATAGGTTTACTAAGTATGATCAATTTACCTCATTTTGTTTACCCATGTTGGGATGAATGTGAGTTAATTTCTAGCAATGAGGACCATATCCCTAAGTGTAATAGATAAAAATAACTTAATTGTTAGGGCCAAAATGTTACCTATTTGATATAAGTAGGTCTTTCTTCAAAGGACATTGTGTGTTTAAGTGATTTGATCATGTTAGGTTTGCATTTAGGAAGGTGAAGTTGCATGCATATAAGTTATATTATCAAAAATATCGTGAAAGTATTTTCTTTATATATGTAAAGTATGATCAATTTACCTCATGTTTTACCCATGTTGTGGTAGATGTGAGTTGACTTCCAGCAATGAGGACCATATACACAAGAGTAGTAGTTAAAAGAACTTAACTGATAGGTCCCAACTCTTTCCTATACGGAGCTTTTTTTTTTAAAGAAAATTGTGTGGATATGTGATTTTAGCAAGTTAGGTATATATTTATGAAGATAAATAAGTGTTTATGTAAGTTATTATCAAAATTGCCGGGTATGTTTAGTGCTTAGTAGGCATGCTTTGATAGATAATATAACAGAGGGCAAGTATTGGCAAAAGTATTTTCTATAGGTATGCTATCTAAGATCAATTAAACTAATTTTTTTTAACTCTTGTGATGGATGTAACATGATTTCCAACAATGAGGACCATACACCTTAGAATAATGGATAAAAAGAACTTAACTGATAAGGCCCAACTATTTTCTCAAAGATATAAGGATGTTTTCTTTCAAAGTGCATTGTGTGGATATGCTTTTTAAGCAAGTTAGGTTTATATTTAGGAAGACAAAGAAGCATGAATGTAAATTATATTTTAAAAACTATCGAGTGCATTTGGTACTAACTTGGCATGCCTTGTTAGATTATTAATAGAAAGCAAGTCTGAGTGAAAGTATTTTATGTATGTATGCTAAGTATGTTTAATTTACCTCATTATTTTTACCCATATTGTGATGGATGTGAGTTGAATTTCAGCAATGAGAACCATATACTTGAGAATAATGGGTAAAAAGAACTCAAATGTACGTGCCAGACTTCATTTTGTTAGATATAAGGAGGTCTTTTTTGTAGGATATTGTGTGCTTATGTGATTCGAGCAATTAGGTCTATATTTAGGAAGATAAAGAATCATGTATGTAAGTTGTATTATAAAAAATATAGAGTGTGTTTGGTGCTAAGTAGGCATGCCTTGCTAGATAAGAATACAAGGCAAGAATGGGTAAAAGTATTTTCTGTAGATATGTAAAGTAGGATCAATTTACCTCCTTTTTTTACCCATATTGTGATGGATGTGACTTGATTTCCAACAATGAGGACCATATACCTGAGAGTAATAGACATAACTTATAGGACCCAACTATTTTTTGTTTGATACGAGGAGGTTTTTTTTGAAGTACATTGTGTGGTTATGTATTTTAAGCAAGTTAGGTATATATTTAGGAAGACAATGAAGCATGAATGTATGCTATATTATAAAAAATATCAGGTGTATTTGGTGCTAAGTAGGCATGTCTTGCTAGATAATAATGTAGGGCAAGTATGGGTGAAAGTGTTTTATTTGGGTTTGCTAAGTAAGTTTAAATTACCTCATTATTTTTAGCCTTATTGTCATGGATGCGCATTGATTTCTTTCAATGAGGACAATATACCCTGGAGTCCAAAGAATAAATAACATAACTAATAGGGCCCAACTTTTTTCTATTAGTTGTAAGGAGGTTTTTTCAAAGTATATTGTGTGGTTATGTGTTTTAAGCAAGTTAGTTTTATTTTTAGGAAGATAAAAATTGTGTATGTAAGTTATATTATAAGTAATATAGTGTGTGTTTTGTGCTAAGTTGACATGCCTTGTTAGATAATAATAAAGTGCAAGTATGGGTGAAAGTATTTTGTGTAGATTTGCTAAGTAAGATCAATTTACCTCATTTTGTTTATCTATGTTGAGATGGATGTGAGTTGATTTCTAGCAATGAGGACCATATACCCAAGGGTAGTGGATAAAAAGAACTTAATTGTTAGGGCCAAAATGTTATCTCTTTGATATAAGTAGGTTTTTCTTCATAGGACATTGTGTGGTTACTCGATTTGATCATGTTAGGTTTTTAATTAGGAAGATAAAGATGCTGGTATATAAGTAATATTATCAAAAATATTGTGTGTCTAGTACTCAGTAGGCATGCCTTCCTAGATAAGAATACAGGGCTAGTATGGGTGAAGGTATTTTCTGTAGATATGTAAAAGTAAGATCAATTTACCTCATTTTTTTACCAATGTTGTGAAGGATGTGAGTTGATTTCCATCAATGAGGACCATATATCTGAGAGTAATAGATAAAAAGAACTTAACTAATAGGGCCTAACTATTTTCTTTTAGATATAAGAAGTTTCTTTTCAAAGTACATTGTGTAATTATGTTATTTAAGCAAGTTAAGTATATATTAATGAAGATAAAGAAATGTGTATCTAAGTAATATTATCAAATTATCAGGTGTATTTGGTGCTAAATTGTAATATCCCTAATTTTTCTATGATTTTTTTGTGATTTTTTTGTTATTTTTCTAGTCATTTTTGGTGGAAAAATGTGACGTTTTAGCGTATTTGTATTTACATATTTGACTTCAGTATTATACTCGTAGAGTCGGGTGTGGGGCTTAGTTGTAGGCTGTGAGCCTTGCAATGCGCTTTCGGTGCAAATTTTGGAGGTACAATGCGTAAAGAGGAGGTTAATGCGTGTTGTGGACATAAAAGGAAAAAACGATATATAGAACAAGAACCCGACGACCAAATTCATAAAAAAATTTATGTCTAGAAACTTTTTGATGTCCAGTAAAATGTGAGAAAACTCAAGTGAGTTTCTAGTCGCACCGTTATCTTTCCTTCGTCATCGGATTCCACCGGTTCTTGTCGGGTTCCACTACTCCTTACCTCCACGAGTCCGTAGGTACTAGCTATGGCCGCTGCCAAGTCCTCCTTGCTCCTCTATGTGGTACCGATCTTTTCTTCAGTTTTTCTTACATTCTAAATTCGTTTTTGGCCATAGGAGGGTGATTTTTGCTACTGTTTGTGGCCGCCCTCAACTAGACTTATCTTTGTTTTCCTGCCACGGCTCTGCCATGCTTTCCTTAATCCTCTGTGAGATACCATACTTTATCTTAGTTTTGTTTCTTTCTCACTGTGCCAAAACGAATTTGGTCGTGGGATGATTTTTCATCGCTTCCATCAGCCGTTTCCTATTGGCCACCACTCCTCCATCCCATGTGTGCCCCCTCTCCTCTCGTTTGCCTGGTTCCACCTCTGCATCACTATTCCTCTATTTTTCCGCCCGATTAGATGCTTTGGGTGCGTCTCGGGTTGTTGGCATCGGTGAGCCGTGGGCCATTTGGCCATCGTGGGCTCTACCCCAACTCGGCAATAGTGAGGGTCATCCCCACTTGACCTGATTACACCTCCGCCCGAAATGGGCCACTTGCCTTGCCCTACACTGTGCGAGATGCATAGCTACCCACACCATTGGTTTTGAGTGTGGGTTGCAATCGACGATGTCATCGCCATCTCGGTTGGCCACCACCTCCTGGCCCTAGCTTAGTTGCCCTTTTGTGGTTCTAGGGCCACTACCGTTTGACCCATCGTCCCCTAGAGTGGCCTTTTTTGGCTGCATGCGCATGTGGCCACACGTGAGTTTCATGGCTTAGGTGCCACTTTTGCACCGCCTGACCATCGAATGGCTCTGCCAACGAATGGATTTGACCATCAGAGCCCCCCTCCACCTATCCTCTGTCCTTGAGCATTGCCCCATGCCCTCTGCCTTTATGTGGGTCCTTGTAGGCACGAAATCGATGCCATTGGGTGTTGTCCATTGCTGATTTTGATGTCTTGTGGCCGACCGAGTACTTTTTAGCCATCGGCCAACCTTCAATGAGTACACCCTCGACTTCTGGTCGCACCGCCACTTATGTTGGCATGACCTTGCTCCCGGCCGCTCTAGTGTGCTGCTATGGATCTCGGATTTTACCGCATTGATTTGTGTCACCCCATTTGGCCGTGAGTACTTTCAACATTTCCTAAACCCTCGGGACAACAACTCTCTCAACTTGGCAATGCTTTTGGCCACCAACTCCTCCATTGACGCTGCCACCATCATGTGCTCACCATCAATGTCATCGATTACGAGGTAGGGGAGCTTTGAACTCATAATTTCTTGATAGCATGCTTTGAATGAGTAGCAACATGCTAGGATTGTATGATTCAATGCTTTGGATGTTAAATCATAATCCGTTTGCTTGATGTAAGAGAATAAATTATGTCATGTTGAAATGTATATAACATACATGTGAGCTCTAAGTATTGTTGATGTATATGTCTGCTAGTGATGGCTAGTGAATATGTTAGTATGTTAGTAAGTTAGTAAGCTATGTATGTGGAATATGTATGTGCTAGTGATGGCTTGCAGGTATGTTGGTAAGCTACGAATGTGGATTTTGTGTGCTAGTGATGACTAGTGAGTATGTTGGTAAGCTACGTATGTGGATTGTGTGTGCACTAGTAATGGCTAGCTAGTATGTTGGTAAGCTATGTATGTGGATTGTGTGTGCGCTAGTGATGGCTAGCGAGTATGTTGGTAAGCTACGTATGTGGATTGTGTGTGCGCTAGTGATGGCTAGTGAGTATGTTGGTAAGCTATGTATGGAATTGTGTGTATGAAAGTATGTGTGATGAACATACATATTTATGATGGCTATACGCATGTGTGATGTACATGTGTGTGTGGGCAAAAGTATCGGCGATGGACGGTAAGAGGTGGAAGAGTGTTTGGCATGGATTTGGATGTGTAAGCTTATGACAGAAAACAGAGGAAGTATGTTTGCGTGTGAGGATTGGATTGGATCATATGTTGGGAAATTGTCAAACAATAAGAGTGTTGTATAATTGTGCACATATTATATACAAATTGGAGTAAAAAGTAAGCATAATAAGTGAGGTATAACTGAGAGTGTGATAATTGGGGTTGGCTCTGAGGAACATAGTTTGATGACTTTCGAATAACATATTTTGGCCATAAGGCAGAAGACAAAGATTGTATGAATACCTAAGGATTTAATGTACGGTAAGTTATGATCATGAGATGGATGGGTTAAGTGAAGTTTGTTGATCTAACGAACTAGGGTTTCAGATCGGGCTCAGTTTCAGTTTGATCAGTGGAGCACTGTATGTTTGAGAGTTTGTATGGCATAATTGTACTGCATAACTTACTTAATTCAAACTTGAATTATAAGTAAAGCTAATGATAGCGTTGTGAGTTTGAGATTTGAGGGTTTCGATGGATTAAGTTATGTGTTTGAGCTAGTTGATAATGAGTCAGCTAAACATTTCTCATGTCTTGCCATGGTGTTTATCCTGCAGGATGTTTTTTGTGTGCTATATTCAGCCCCAAACGTTTGATGCTCTATTGAGAGCATTGTATAATTATGCTCAAGAGTGACACTTTGTGATTCTGCTCAAGAGTGGCATTGAATGAATCTTCCCAAGAGTGGCACTGGTAGTATAAGATCCCTAAAGTGTGGGCAATTGTATGACCCTTAATGCGTAGGTGTTTATGTTTGCGTGCTCAAGTAATTAGTATCATGGAACTGCTCTTAACTATTTGATCCTATGCCCTATGAACAATGGTGTGCCTTGCCTTTGGAAAAGTTCATGACGTCTAGTCATTCCCCAAAGGTTAAGGTGATGCCCCAGTGGCATTCCTTTCCATTTCGACGCTGGAGCTTATTTATTGTAATGAACTTCCATGGTCGATAGTATGTGTACGACTGTATGAGTGAGTAAGTATGATTCTGAGTAAGAACGTAAGAGTATGATATCGAGTAAGATTGTAAGAGTATGATTCTAAGTAAGACTGTAATAGTATGATTCTATAAACGACTGTAAGAGTATGATTCTGAGCAAGACTGTAAGAGTATGATTCTGAGCAAAACTATAAGCATATGTTTATGAGTAAGACTATACGAGTAAGGTCGTACGATTAAGACTATATGAGTAAGGTTGTACAAGTATGTGTAGTTATTTGAGTAAGTGTACGATTGTATGAGTAAACTTATAAGACTCCAATGAAGAGTGTATGTGTAAGTTTGGCTTGATGGTATGTATTTGGCATGATTGTATGCATATATGCCAGATTATTATATACTTGCTTGCTTGATGTTTGAGTTGCATGAACGCATCTATGTATGGATTTACTGAGTTCACTTTTTAGAACTCCCCGATTGGGTATTTTCCTACTGAGTATGAAAATACTCATTACCATATTTTTTTAGCCCTGTTGTTCGGGAGGCTTTTGCAGGTTTGTGGGGAGAGCTCCTGGAGATGGATGCTTGTTTTAGTGATGGATTGACTCCCTTTGACATAGGTATATCTTTGACTCACTACGAGTATTATTTGTGCTACGATCTTATGTATTGGGTGAGATGAGAACTAAGGTGTTTATGTTTTCTAGACTTGTAATTTGGATTAGACTATGGACTGTTATGGCACTTTCACTGAGGGATGTCTATGAGAGATTCGTATTTAAAGTCTATGATCATAATTATATACTTTGTACATTTATTTTCAAGTAGCACCTAAGGATGCTTAGTTTGGCTATACAATGTTCGAATGAGTAAAAATTTATATGAGAAAAACTATGTCTGATATTTTAAATTATAAAACTACTTTCACAGGTTTCGTATTCGTCATTTTTCCCGATTTACAATCATTATTTTGCAAAAAATTTCCATGAATTTTAAAGAAAATGTGATGAAAAATCTCAAGCGTTACATAAGTAGGCATGCCTTGATAGATAATATAATAGAGGGCAAGTGTGGGAGAAAGTATTTTGTGTATGTATGCTAAGTAAGATCAATTTACGTAATTCTTTTAACTCATGTTGTGATGGATACAAGTTGATTTCTAGCAATGAGGACCATATGCCTAGAGTAATGGATAAAAAGAACTTAACTGTTAGGTTCAAAATGTTATTTGTTTGATATGAGGAGTTTTTTTTTCATAGGATATTGTGCAGTTATATGATTTGAGCAACTTAGGTTTGTATTTAGGAAAATAAAGAAGTGTGTATATAATTTATATTTTCAAAAATATTCTGTGTGTTTTGTGGTAAGTAGGCATGCCTTGATAGATAAGAATACATGGAAAGTATGGGTGAAAGTATTTTCTGTAGATATGTAAAGTAAGATCAATTTACTTCATTTTTTTACCCATGTTGTGATGGAAGTGAGTTGATTTCTAGCAATGAGGACTATATTACCCAAGAGTAATTGATAAAAAGAACTTATTGGACCCAACTATTTTCTTTTAGATATAAGGAGGTTTTTTTCAAAGTACATTGTGCAGTTATGTTATTTGAGCAAGTTAGGCATATATTAATGAAGATAAAGAAGCATGTATGTAAGTTATATTATCAAAATTATGAGGTGTAATTTGTGCTAAGTAGGCTTGCGTTGATAGATATATAATAAAGGGCAAGTATGGCTGAATGTATTCTCTATAGGTATTCTAAGTAAGAACAATTTATCTAATTCTTTTAACTCATGTTATGATGGATGTGAGTTGATTTCCAGCAATGAGGAACATATACCGGAGAGTAATAGACAAAAAATCTTAATTGTTGGCCCAAAATGTTATCTTTTTTATATGTGGAGGTTTTTTTTCATAGGAAATTGTGTGGCTATGTGATTTGAGTGAGTTTGGTTTGTATTTAGGAAGAAGTTATATTATCAAAAATATCATGTGTGTTTGGTGCTAAGTAGGCATGTCTTGCTAGATAAGAATACATGGGAAGTATGGGTCGAAGTACTTTCAGAAGAAATGCTAAGTCCGATCAATTAGCTTATTCTTTTTACCCGTGTTGTGATGAATGTTAGTTGATTTCTAGCAATGAGGACAATATACGTAGGAGTAATTGATAAAAGGAACTTAACTAATAGGGCTCAATAGTTTTCTATAAGATAAAGAAGGTTTCTTTTCATGGGACATTGTGTGGTTGTGTGATTTGAACAAGTTAGGTTTATATTTAGGAAGATAAAGAAATGTGTGTGCAAGTTAGGTTTATATTTAGGAAGAACTTTGTTGAGATGAGATAGCATGCAAGCATATTACTTCTAGCCCAAGTAGGAGTCTAAGGAGTACTAGGAGTGGTGGAAAAAGTTGGAGGAGGGATCGACTATACATCTAGTTGGGTTAGAACTCTTTTGAGACTGTTTTGAGCAGGTATGTGGGTCAGTTTCCTATTATTAATGGGGCAGGGATTGTAATTCCAGGATTATAATTAATGAAGAGTCTTAGAGGAGGAGGGCACCTAAGAGTTTGAAGAGGGGAAGCCTTATATAAGAAAAAAAGAGGGGATTGATTTGGGCATCCTCCCTCTTCTCCATCTCTTCTCTCCTCTTCCTTCTCTCAGCAAAGACCTCCATAGCTAGCAGCTTTAGAAGGCACAAAACAACCATATTTGGATCGAATTCAAATTCAAGGCTTAGAAGCGTAGGAGCAAGAGCTAGGAGCTTTGGGGATAAGTTTGTACAAGTAGGTGCTTCGTTTTACACCTTAAGCATGAGGTTTTGATAGATGTAATTCAACTATAATTCAGCCTGGTTCTAGGGCTTTCTTTTTATGTCATGAACTAGCTTTAATTCATGCAAGCATGCTGCTGATTTTTGTCATCTATCTTAGCCATATATTAGGCATGAATTATTCCTATTCTAGTCATGTTTATTATTAATGATTTGGGCATATACTCTGCTGAATTCATTCCCTGGTTGTGGTCTTACTTTAGGCCATAGTTTGGCCAACTTATTCTTTGGTTTGTGGCCTTACTTTAGGCCATAGTTTGGCCAACTTATTCCCTGGTTTGTGGCCTTACTTTAGGCCATAGTTTGGTCAACTTATTCCCTAGTTTGTGGCCTTACTTTAGGCCATACTTTGGCCAATTTAATCCCGGATTTGTGGCCATACTTTAGGCCATACTTTGGCCAATTTAATCCAGGATTCGTGGCCATACTTTAGGCCATACTTTGGCCAATTTAATCCCTAATTTGTGACCCTAGTTTAGGCCATACTTTGGTAATTTAAATCCCTATTTTAAAGCCTTCGTTTAGGCACTGTGTTACGTCCAAACTAAGACTATGAAGGAGTCTAGTTCAGATTTCTTTTTTTTTACTTGTCAACTATAGTAAACAAGGTCGATCCACAGGGAAAGCCTTCTGTGACACAGAAAACTATTACGAAGAGAATAGAGAAGGAAAGTGAAATAGATAATAAGAGACAATTCAAAGAGAAAATGCTAAGGCATCAAAAATCCACTTGCAATAAATCTCTAATGTATACTTCATTCAAATGATAACTCAATCAAGATCAAATGAAAATTTATCTCAATCGGAAAATTTATCTTTTAAAGAACGTTGAAATAGAACAATAGTAATTGATTGTTTACTACGTGAAAGCATTAAGTATATAATCACAGGGAATTATAAGCATTCAACGTGCATTTCGTCAACGCTGAATAAAATAATTGTATAGATTATAAACTCTTTAAATATGAAACATTAATTTAAAATGATAAAGAACTCACTTGAATCAAAGTATCCATTAAACATCAAGTACAAGCTTCATTCCTAGCCTTAGCTTGAGAGATTTAGAAAGCCATTACAATAAAACTAAAAACAAAAATATAAAATGAGAGAAGGAAATAGGAGAAGAAAGCTCTAAAGAGGAGAGAATGCCCCATCTATCATGTCCACCCCTCTATTTATAGGAAAAGAAAGGGTTGCTTCAAAGGGTAAAATTAAATCATATCTCTAGATTTCATCCTGATTGATTGCCTGATTCGACCCCTATATCTTTGGAATTTGGAATTTCTTCTTGAAATAAAACTTGTAGCCACGGAAGTCTTCTTTCCATTGCCACCAGAATCGTATCAATCCGAATTATACATAAAAAGATATGATCGAAATAATAAGGCTGTGTCAATCTATCCGAATCAACTTCTTTCATAATTTCGTTCTATTCATACAAATCTCAAATCAAATGGGTCCACAAGGTTGTGTTCGACCATTCCATGCATGTTAGACCATTATGAGCCCATTCTTGACTTTTAAATAGCTTTGGGTAGTTGGGCTTAACTTCCTCTTCCAGTTGTATCTTGTTGAAGCCTGTTTAAACATGTAAACTCAATTAAGGTCCAACTAACTTATTCAAAACATAAATAGCCCAAATCAGTAATGAATTAACACAAAATAGGATTGCAAATAGAAATTTGAAAATATTTTATTAAACATTATTTCAGTGCATCACACTTCTTTTGTTTACTTAGATCCCTATTTTTCAGCCTTGTTTTAGGATATATTTTGGCCAAAGAAATACCAAATTCTTAGCCTTCATTTATGTTATAATCATGCTGAGAGAATATCTAAGTTTCAGCCCTAGTTTAGATTGCATTATTCCCTACCTAATACATGATTCTTAGCTTTGATTCAGGTTATAATCTTGCTGATTCAATCCATGACTTTTGAGCCTTAGTTCATGATATATTTATATTTATTAAGTCTTTGAATTTCAGCCTAGGATGCCTTTGAAATTCAACATAATTTATCCCTGAATTTTAGCCTTGATTGTGATATACATTGGGGTGAATGTTGATGGTTGTTTCAGCATAACCTTGTCATGTTAGGTGTATAACTTGAGTTATGCATCTTAGCCCCAAGTCCTTTTCATTATAATGTTGAATTGGCAAGTTCATCTCAGCATGAGTCTGAGTTCTTGTCATGTTGATTATTATGATGCTTACATTTATTATTGTTGTGTTAAGTTATATTAATAAATTAAAGTTAATAAAGAATAATCAACAATTTTTGGTTGTCTTTTGATTGAGGATAGAATACCTAATCAAGATAATGACTAAAATACCCTATTTAGGGTTGGGACCAGTTCATGGAGTGAACGGGGCACTGACATAGAATTTTGCCTTCGTTATTGAACCGAGGGTGGTTATGGGCTGTTTTCGGAGTCAAAGTTTAAGCTCACAGTAATAGCCATGGTGGATATTTAGACCTTCTTGGTCTCCGTTTCTTCGGGACGATGGATCCCTACAAATGCGCAAACTAGGTTTTTGAGCATCATAGAAGGCTCATCTACCTCCGGTCAATGTGTCCATGAGCACAGCTGGTACTTACATCTCTAGACCCATGGTTGATCCAAGTGGATCTCTAGAGCTGCTAGGATTTTTGTTAGTATACAATTACTCCTTTGAGCAGGAGTCGGTATTTTCAGGTAACAATTAGTGCATTGTTTCCCGAACGGTGTCTATTGTGTTGGCCTTTATTAAATAAAGGTCAGCCCATGTTTTTGAGTTATGTTATATTCAGTGCTCTGTATATTACTTTACATGTGTTACTGTATATTGATGTTCTGCATGTTGGAGTCTTATGTCTGGAGATTTCTCGACGAGCGAGTTGTCTTTTGGTGAATACAAATTTGTTAGTGTTAATTATTGAACAATGGTTTGAGAAATAATGAATAACACTATTTTATATTGCTTGTTAATTAGACAAGTGGAACGATTAAAGAACTTGCATAAAAGGTAGGTTTCTTTAAAATACTTAAGTATTGCATGGGTGATGCTATGCTTCTTAGTATAGTGTAATTTTTAGGTAGAACTACGTTTGGATCCAATCTTGTTAGAAACATTGGAGATGTTGTTTGATGAGTACGTAGGCAACTAACATCGGGTGATGTTGGCCTGATCCAAAAAATATTAATAAAACCTTTTGTCCTTTGGAAGCTCTTCTTCTGAAGGAGGAGAGATTCCATTGTTGTTGTTGTTGTTGTTGTGGTTGTGGTTGTTTCATTTGGTTTATTACAGTTTCTCTAGGCGACAACAAGTGAGACCTAGAAGGGTGAGCACAAGAAGAAGATTCTGCGCTTTTGCAACTCTGGTACGTTAGGGTATCTTTAGCGTGAGATTCAACTTGTTATTTATTTTCAGACGGATGACAGACTTGTACTTAGTTGGATGAGCTGGTTTTTATGAATTTTTAGACGTTAAATAATATCATATGATTTGATATTCGTATTTGTAAACCCCAGTTATCATGACCTGGATATTTAATTGACGGGTTTATTTTACTTTTAAAGAAAAAAAATTTTCTTGCTACCTACCGTTCGTGCTATTTAAAAATGCTTCTAAAAATCCGGGTTGTGACAATAGTTGTGTGACTTGAGGAAGTTAGGTATATATTTAGGAAGATATAAATTATATTATAAAAAATATAGTGTGTGTTTTGTGCTAAGTGGGCATTCCTATCTGGATATAATAAAGGGAAAGTATGGATGAAAGTATTTTATGTAGGCTTGCTAAGTAAGATAAATTTAGCTTATTCCTTTTACCCATGTTGGGATGGATGTGAGTTGATTTACAACAATCAGGACCATATACTTGACAATAATGGATAAAAGGAACTTAACTGATAGGCCCTAACTATTTTATGTTTGTGGTTTTTTTTCAAAGTACAATGTGTGGTTATGTGATTTGAGGAAGGTAGGTATATATTTATGAAGATAAAGAAACGTGTGTGTTTTATTATTTATAATACTAGGTGTTTTTTATGCTATGTGGGCATGACTTGTAAGATAATACATAGCAAGTATGGGTAAATGTATTTTTGTAGGTATGCTAAGTGAGATTTATGTACCTCATTCTTTTTATACATGTTATGATGGACGTGTGTTGATTTCGAGCAATGAGGATCATATATCGAGATTAATGGATAAAAAGGAACTTAAACTGTAAGGGCCCACTTATTTTCTGTTAGATAGATTAGGTTTGTTTTGAAACAGTAGTATGTGGTTTTGTGATTTGAGCAAGTTAGCTTTATATTTAAGAAGATAAAGAAGCATGTGTATAGCGTGTTGGCCCCACTTGTGTGTATTGGATGTATAAGGGCTTTTCACCTCACTGTTTCTATATTGGTTTGTGCTATTGGAATTGGAAGTGCAAACTTAGGAACATGTTATCTGTGTTTTGGGTTGTAATAACATGTTATGATTATTAAAATTTTGAACATATTTCTAATATGCAATTGTCAATCATTGCAGGGTTAAGGGTCCCAAGAAGGAGAATATTTCCTTCTAGACATTAGATGCATATAAGGGTGGAGCCCATGAGGGAGACCCTCAACCCAAATCCACTTATGCATACATCAGGAGGTTACAAGATCACTTCTCTGTGCATAGATGACAAGCAAAAATGTTTGAAGCTTCATATTATGGGAGATACATGGAGTTGGATATTTAGAAGTTTATGTTCCCTTTACAAGCATTGCACCACATATTGAAAATTCATAAGGGCGAATATTAGTTTCAAGTGCAGGAAACCTACATGATGAAGATGTCTCCTATGGAGTTTACACAAGTGAGTGGTTTGCGGATCGCAGATGTGCTCCCTCCTCCTCCCAGTTGTTCTAAGGGTGTTGAGAAAGGACTCCCTACTAAGTAGGGTTCGAAAAGGAGAAGTTCAACATTACAAAGGAGAAAATATACCAAAAGATCATAATTTACAAAAATGATGAGGATGTGGTGAAGCTAGCCCATGTCTTAGTATTGGCTTTTTTTGTGGTTGCGAGGGGTTGGGCGCACAAGGTGGATAGACACTTTTTTCTGTTGGTTGAAGATGTGGAGGAGTTCGATTCTTATCCATGGGGAAACTTGGCCTACTAGGACACCCTCAATGGCTTAGAAAAAGTGGAGAAGGCCATGAGCAAGACCACTTATATAGTGCACAGATTTGTACCCACCATTTTAGTAAGTTGTGTTACTAGTTTCATTAGGATATGATGTAATGTTATTACTATGAGAACATAACATATATTACATAATTTGAAAATGCAAGTGTGGGTAATGGAGAGGACTCACCCTCTGGGAGACATGTGTGCATGTCGCATACAAGATGTTTTCCCACTATTGCTTAGTTGGGCGAACTACAAGAAGCCCACATATGAACCAATTGACAAAGCCGTTTTCAAAGGGGAGAAGGCATTGTACTTCAATTTTTCTTCATCCTATGACTTAAAATTTGTACCCAATAAAAGGCTGATTTATATTGACTTAATATTGGATTGTAGATACTCATGAATAGACGCTTGGAGGAGAGCCCAATAGAGGAGGAGTTAGTCAAATCAGCCAAGGGGTTGAAGACTTTTCCAAAGAAGGACTGGATTATCTTTGACAAATTAGAGGTACAAAGTTTTGGTGTCCTACAATGGACAAAGGATGAGGCTGAGATGGTGGAGACACCTCCAAGAGTTCTTGCAAATTTTGTTTGATGACAGATCATGTGATGAAAGTGGTCACTGGGAGGGGGATATGAGAGAAACTGTTCAAGGCCAATTTCAATGGCTCAAATACACCTTACTTAAGGTGGTTGGCACACTAGATAGAATTGAGCACATGGTGGCCACAGTCGATTGATTGGAGAATCAAGGTCAACAAATTGGCTAAAGATGTTCAAGTATTGTTGTCAAGGCATGAGAGGTCATCATACACATCTCAGGTTGGAGATAATATGAGGGTAATAAGTATTGTGAGATAATGTTAAGTTATATTATTCATGTCATGCCATCATAATCTTCATCTGATTTACATTAATTATGATTGACCAGGATGTGAGGGATGATGGAGCTTTATGTTTTAAGGAAGAGGATGGCCAGCAATACCTCTTCACAAAGTTCGAGAAATAGGTTAGTGAATATATATCCAGTACAATAATGGACATGTATGTTTCACCCTAGTTGTGATTAATTAAATTGACATGCATCAGACCTTGCTATAATAAATGTCTCACCTTGTCCTACATTTGGTCTATTTATATATAAACTTCTATTAATATGTGAATGTTTATGTATGGTGTATCGAGGGTGATGACCTCTCATCCCCGGCCCATGCAAGTGGCAATGCCAAGGTAGTTGGAACCAGAGAAATTGCTGATAGTGAGGCAATCTTCATTAAGAAAGATGATGATGTGTTGGATGTCCCTCAGGATAGAAGTGAGGAAATAGTGGATTATGTCTTGGAAGGAGAAGATGATGGAGAGGTTTAGAAGCTAATGGGATGAGGGGAAGATAGTGGCAGCATAGGCCAAGAGGATCATGTCCAAGACATTATTGACAATGGAGAGGGGGCAACTTCTATAGAAGTCGTAGAGGCGGCGTTAGACATTGGGAGTGATGCCCCAATTGTTGAAGACGTTGTGCCCCTCATTTTTTAGGGTAGAAAAAGGATGGCCAGCAAGTATAAGAGGACATCTTCCATTTCTCATTTCTCGTGGGCGAAACAAGAGGAGGTGTTTTAGGGGCCCAAATGAGGTTGAAGGGCAAGATATATCTGATAAGCAATTTGGTAAGGATGTGCAATGTGAAGGGCAAGTGTAAGATCTCTAATTTAATTTGATTTAATTTCCTTTTAAATTATTTGAATTTGTGTTGTTTTGCTTGCTTGCCGGTTTGACTTGATTTTGAGGTTATAGGTTAGTAATTATGACTCTAATAAGGTTTTATTTTATTTTTGAAAGTATTAGTGTCAAACTTGATTTGTCCAATTTTTACAAATTCTATGGTAATTTATCCTAATTTTTCTTTAATTTTGGGAGCGGACCCTACCGTGGGCCCCACGTACATGTTAGACAGTACACAACCCACTTAACCCTCTACACTTCTATTATTTCATTTTAGTGGGTTTGGGTGTGATTAGATTCATTTTTGGGCCAAAAATGACCCTAATTAACCACTTAGTGCGTTTTGACCTATTTTATAGTCCAACAATTTGTTTACCCAACCCAAAACCCTTATATTTAAAGAAACTCTAGTGTATTTGCCCAAATGGAGAATGGCTGTGTTAGGAGGAAGGGAGTGTGCTACCCCCATTTCCCAAATAAGAAAGTCTGATTAAGGTGTGTTTTATTTCCTAATCTTTCAAAAAATCTTATTTCTAATCTCAATTTAAAACACTAAATGGGTGATTTTCATTTTAACCTAAGGTTATCCTAGATCTACCTAAGGTTAAAATAGATCTAGGATAACACTGAATGGATAAACAAGGCATTTTCTAGCAGGCGTTCGAGCGGCTATACTACAGTTTTATGAAATAGGCTATTTTTGTGTTTTTAGAGTCATTTCTTGCTATCTTATGACGAATCTAATTCTTTATGACTATGATGAGTTATGAATACCTATAAATGCTAGTGTGATTACATGAGAACCATATTTGAATTATGATTTACCTTAAGCATGAATATGATTATACTTGTTTAGTTTTAGTATGATATTCTACTTATTTTAAATCGATGTTTATATGATTTCTTGATAATTACCCTATGAATCTAGTTGGTCATAACCATGATAATTTATATATGCTTGCACATGTCATATTGATTTTAGGTGATTCATGTTCTATATGTTTTAGCGTAAGTATGAACACTACTATGCATATGTACATTCTTGCTTATGACCACATGATTTTGTTTGTCACAATTGGACCATGCTACATGCTCATAGGGACTGATTTGAATATGTTTACTTATTCTTGTGGTCAATTGTTGTTGCTCACATATATACCATGTTGCATACACCATTTGAATGAATTAGCAACAAAGGTTAATCATGATTGACCATGATTAAATGGTTGAATGCAATTGAATGTTGTTGCTTTCTGAATTAGCCGCTCAGAGATTATTGATTTAGTTTACATCTGAAAGGACAGGGTTTTATGTTCCTTTGAGGACGGGTTTCTCCCTATGTTATATTGCTGAGTTATCTAGACCCTGAGAATCCAGGCTAGTTTGTCCATGTGCACCAGCTTACTAGGGGTACTTTCCCCATTAGGAAATTTACTCAAATTGCTCTATTTTCCTTAAAGGAATTTGGACCTTCCCCATTAGGGATAGATTGGGGTGAGCAGGTCTACTTGTGCTTTGTTTGATTAAGTAAGGCTATTTTTTCAATTGTGAGACATTCACCAGTTAATTTATGCATGTGTGTACATATAATGCTCATTAATAGAGGTTGTGTAGAAATAATGATGCTTATATTACACCTATGATTATGAAATGGTTTTCCATTAATATGCAGGATGGCATGTAATGGATACACTTGATTTTGTAGGGTGAATGTCTATATTGAGATATGGTTATGCATGATTTGAATGTTAAGAATTTGATTCATGCAGGATGTGATTGTAATAATGAGATTCATATGAGTACACATGATGTGTATATGTTTTATGAGCTATTGATGAACCAATGATGTACTGGTGGCATGAATTTATGCTTATGGAATGTGGGTTACATCATGATATGCAGGTGACGTGATTATGTGTTATGAAATGTGTTATATATCATGATATGTATGTGGCATTATTATGTGTATATGGAATGTGTTACATGATACCCAAGTGGCATGAGTATATACTTATAGAATGTGGACTATAACATGATGCACAAGTGGCATGGATATACATGATTTGTTTCATGATGAATGGGTGTGGTGAATGGATATGAGAAGAATGCTTCGTTGATAATGCATGTGATATAATTATGAGTTTACTTTCTACATTAAAACCCTTGCTGAGCAAAAGCTTACCCCTCTTTGATTGTTGTGTCATGTAGTTGCTTCAGATGAGCTCTACATTGAGTATGGGGATGGCCGCGTTCACTGAGAGGGGCTATGGTTGCTTGAGTTATGTTAGATTTGTTCATGACATGTTGAACTTATACATTTGACTTACTTCACACTTTATTTAGCCATTGTTCACTGAGAGGGGCCTTGAGTTATGTTAGATTTGTTCACTGAGAGGGGCTTTGACTTGTTCAGCCATTGTTGGCATGTTTTATGTGATTTCTAGTTGATGTGGGTATGTGTAGACTAAGACATTAATTTGTAATCATTATTTTGCTCCATTTGCAATTGTACGAAGTGTTCGAGTGCTTACTCCATCGTGTGTTCAACCAAGGATGAGTTAAGTTTTCTGCAACTCCAACTCTACTTAGTCATGCTACGTGCCGTGTACTCCTCGGACCGGAGTCGGGTAAGGGGTAGCATATGCTAGGGTGTGATAAGTATGTTTTTGGTATTAGAGCATGACTTTTTTTTAAAGTAAATGATGTTGAGGAATAATTCTCAAAGATAATGGGGTGTGATGTGATAAAAGATTTAGACAATGCTAGCAACATTGAATTCAATTAGTTGATTGTCTTGTTGATTGCTTATGTGATGTGTTGCTTGATCTTAGTGTTTGTTTGCGTTATTAGGACTTGTGATTAAATGTCTACTTGTTGTGTAGATGGCTGGACCAAATCACACCAGTGCTAATAATAATCACGCTGCTAGATACCCAAGCGTGGATGATGTGTTGACCACCATCGAGGAGTTGACTCAAGTCATGTAGGCTAAGCTGGCAAGTGGAAGTGGGTAAAAACGTCTCTCTGATGTGCCCGATGTAGGCACGATCAGTATCCAGGAGAATTGCGCAGGGAAAGGGGAGAATTATTGAAGAAAGGGGAGACATATGAGAATCACAAATTGCATAAACCCCAACTGAAAGCAAGGCTCCCCCATATGGAAGGACGACCACCTACTTACCCGGACCACCTGAACCAGCCCGGTCCTGTTTACATCAAATAACCCAGTTAGTGGGTCGGCTATTCCGGCCACTAACCCAGACGACAATAAAGTATGACAATAATAAAATAAATAGTGCTATGCCATAGAATAATAAAAGAGAGCATGAGTATCGTGCACAATCGTACACAACACTCCACCACGCTTCCACTAGTCGACTTGTCCTCAAGGTGACCAAGCTGGATAACGAGCCAAGAAATCATCCTCAAGCATCCACATCGCATCCTCCAAGGGCTGACCCTGCCAAGAAACTAACACCTCAGTAACAATGCGACCTGAGCAATGAACCCGCCTCTTCTCAAGCACAGACGCAGGAGCAGGATTAGGGGACGGAACAGAACCCATCGGTGGCGGAGGAGATGCATCCACGGCCAAATTTTGATCACCAACAAACCTGAGAAGGCGGGACACATGGAACACAGGATGAACCAAGGAAGCAGGCGGCAAGGAAAGGCGGTAAGCAACCAGACCAACGTGAGCCTCCACCGGGTACGGACCATGAAACTTGGGAGCAAGCTTGGAGTGCTTGGGCTGAATAAAGAAGTCTGGTGTTGTGGTAAGATAGAGACATAGACCAAGTCGCCAACTTGGAACTTCCGATCAGTACAGCGGCCATCATAGAGTTGTTTCATCTAATTCTGAGCCTCAGCAAGATTCATCTTCAACTGACGCAAGACCTCATCTCGGGTTTGTAGCATATAATCCACCTCAGCCACCGAAGATCGATGCGGAACATACGACAAAATAGTAGGGGGAGGGCGGCCATACAACACCTCGAATGGAGTGAAACCCGCGCGCGTGTGATAGGAAATATTATAGGACCACTTTGCCCATGGAAGAAGCTGCAACCAACGGCGGGGCTGTGACATCGTGAAGCACCGCAAGTACTGCTCCAAACAACGGTTGACGACTTTCGTCTACCCATCTGAAGGTGATATGCAGTGCTCATATGAAGGGACGTACCCTGTAAGGCAAAGAACTCCTGCCAAAACTGAGAAAGGAAGATACGATCACGATCAGACACAATGGTACGAGGCATACCATGAAGCTTCGCCACCTCCCGAATATACAAGTCCGCCACCGATTAGCAGTGAAGTGGTGACCCAACGCACAGAAGTGAGCATACTTAGACAAACAGTCAACCACCACCATGATCACCGATTTACCTTGCACCAGCGGCAAGGCCTCCACAAAATCCATCGATACATCCTCCCATACCTTGTCCGGAATGGGTAGGGGTTGGAGCAACCCAGCTGGAGAAGTGTAGCTACCTTGGCGCGCTGACAAATATCACAAGCCGTCACATACTCATGCACAGCCCGACGAACCCCCAACCATAAGAAACTCTGGCTGACCCGCTTATAAGTGCAAAAAACCCCTTCATGACCAGCAACTAGAGAGTCATGGAAATGAGATATAATTCGGTGGCGAAGATCAGCTACATCAGGAACCCACAAGTGATCCTTCCAGAACAACAAGTCATCTCACCAAGTGTAAAACGGATGGGCTGCAGGGTCCTGCTGGAGGGCAGCTATCAAAGTCTGTGTTGAAGCATCAGAACAGTAGGCCTGCTTCAACTCATCAATAAATGGACAAGAGAGCATGGAGAGTGTGCAGTACGACCCTGGAGCAGGTATATGAGAAAGAGCATCGGCCACTGTGTTCTTTGACCCCTTCTTATAAACCACTTCATAATCATAACCCAAAAGTTTGCTGACCCAACGCTGCTGAGATGGAGTGGACACCCGCTATTCGAGAAAATACTTCAATGGTTGATGGTCAGTACAAATTAGGAACCGTCGACCCAAGAGGTACGGTCGCCATTTGGTGACGGCATGGATGATGGCCAGCATTTCCTTCTCATAGACGGATAGTGACAAGGATCGGCCCGCCAACGCCTTGCTGAAATAGGCGATGGGACGCTCATCCTTCAACAAAACCGCCCCTAAGCCCATGTCCGAAGCATCTGTCTCGACCACAAATGGGCAGCTGAAATCAGGCAGTATCAAGACAGGGGCGGAAGCCATGGCGTGCTTCAGCCCGTCAAAGGCAGCCTATGCACCCGGAGTCCAAGCAAAAGCGCCCCGTTTGAGCAGCGCTGTCAACGGACTAGCCAGTTCCCCATAGTGACTAATGAAACGCCGATAGTACCCAGTGAGGCCTAGAAAACCACGAAGTGCTCGAACACATGTGGGATTAGGCCGAGACAGCATGATGGCTGGGTCGGTGGTGACACCATTGCCCGATATAATGTGACCCAAATAATCCACTTGCTGACTGCCAAAGGAGCACTTCGAACTTTAAGACATAAAGAATTATCACGCAGAATGGAGAAAACCGACCTGAGGTGTGCCAAATGCTCTATCCACGATCTGCTGTATACCAGAATATCATTAAAGAAAACCAAGATATAACGGCCCAAGAAGGGGCGAAAGAGGTTGTTCATGAGGCACTAGAAGGTGGATGGAGCATTTGTCAAACCAAACGGCATAACCAGGAACTCAAAGTGGCTGTCGTGAGTCCGAAAAGCTGTCTTGTGCACATCGGCGGCACTCATGAGAATCTGATGATAGCCCGAACGCAAGTCGAGCTTACTAAACACCATACGCCGGTCAACTCATCGAGTAACTCCTCAATCACGGGAATCAGGTACTTGTCTTTCACAGTCACAGCATTGAGGGCGTGATAGTCAACACAGAAGCACCATGTACCGTCCTTCTTACGCACAAGTAACACCAGCGATGAGTAAGAACTTGTTCTGGGCCTAATAATCCCTGCCTGAAGCATATCGGCCACCAGCAGCCCAATCTCAGCTTTCTGAATATGGGGGTAGCGGTATGGATGTACATTGGTTGGGGTGGTACCAGGGGTAATCGGAATCTGATGATCATGGGAACGACGAAGCGGAAGGCCCTGTGGCTCAGTAAACAGGTCTTGGTAACCTGTCAAAAGTTCTTGGAGGTCGGTTGGCACTATATCTTGAGGCACCTCAATAACTGCACGTTGCTGTAAGAAGAGTCCTTGGGAAGCATACCGGTACAAGCTGCTTGAGGAATGGGCGGAGAGAAGAGTGCCCGGCCTAGAGCCTAACAATGGGACGCGCTGCCCATGAAGCTCAAAGTCCATCCACATCTCCCTAAAGTTCCAGACTACATCGCCGAGCTCCTGGAGCCACTGCACACCTAACACAACATCCACCCCTTTGGTTGGCAACAGGAAGAGATCAGTGACAAATGCATGGCCCTGTATAGACAAAGTAACCTGTGCACACACCCCATTGCTCCGGAGGTACTTGTGTCACGACCCGGATTTTTAAAACCCTTGTTACAATAAAGGACACATGATAGATCACGATAATGAAATTTTTTTTTTCTTAAACACAAAACAAATCATCCGATTAAATATCCAGGTCATGATAACTGGGGTTCACAAATACGAATATCAAATCATATGATATTATTTAACGTCTGAAAATTCATAAAGACCAGCTCATCCATCTAAGTACAAGTCTATCACCCGTCTGAAAATAAATAACAAGTTGACTCTCACGCTGAAGGTACACTTACATATCGGAGTTTCAAAAATGCGGAAACCTCTTGAGCTCCTGCCTTGGTCTCACTTCTCATCGCATGGAGAATCTGCAACATAGCAAATAAAACAACCACAACAACAACAATGGAATCTCTCCGCTTTCAGGAGAAGAGCTTCCAAAGGACAAAAGGTTTTATTAGTATTTTTCGGATCGGGCCAACATCACCCGATGTTAGTTGCCTACGTACTCATCAGACAACATCTCCAATGTTTCCAACAAGATCGGATCCAGACGTAGTTCTGCCTAAAAACTACACAATACTAAGAAGCATAGCATCACCCATGCAATGCTTAAGTATTTTAAAGCAACCTACATTTTATGCAAGTCCTTTTATCATTCCACTTGTCTACTTAACAAGCAATATCAAACAATGTTATTAATTATCTTGCAACCCTTGTTCAATAATTAATGCTAACATCTTGTAAATAGTACCACATAAGGGTAATATACAAAGCACTGAATATAACATAGCTGAGAAACATGGGTTGATCTTTATCCAATGAAGACCATCACAATGCACAAAATAATGGACACCGTTCAGGAAACAATGTACTAATTGTTACCTGAAAATACCGACTCCCGCTCAAAGGAGTAAATGTATGCTAATAGAAATCCTAGCATCTCTAGAGATCCACTTGGATCAGCCATGGGCCTAGAGATGTAGGTACCAGCTCTGCTCATGGACACACTGGCCGGAGGTAGATGAGCCTTCCATGATGCTCAAAAACCTGGTTTGCGTGTTTGCAGGGATCCATCGTCCCAAAGGAGTGGAGACCACAGGGGTCTAAAAGATTACCGTTATGGCTATTATCAGAAATCCTAGCATCTCTAGAGATCCACTTGGATCAGCCATGAGCCTAGAGTGTAGGTACCAACTGTGCTCATGGACACACTAGCCAGAGGTAGATGAGCCTTCCATGATGCTCAAAAACCTGGGTTGCGCATTTGTAGGGATCCATCGTCCCGAAGAAACAGAGACCACAAGGGTCCGAAAGATTACCGCCATGGCTATTATTGTGAGCTTAAACTTTGACTCCAAGAACATCCCATAATAAGCCTCGGTTCAATAACCAAGGTAAAATTCTATGTCAGGGCCCTGTTCACTTCATGAACTGGTCTCGACCCTAAAGAGGGTATTTTAGTCATTATCTTGAATAGGTGTTCTCCCCCCAATCCAAAGATAACCAAAATCTCTTGATAGTCTTTATTAACCTTAATTTACTTATATAACTTAACACAACAATAATAAATGCAACCATCAGAATGATCAACATGACAAGAACTCAGACTCATGCTGAGATGAACTAACCAATTCAACATTATAATGACAAGGATTTTGGGGCTGAGATGCATATCTCAAGTCAACCACCTAACATGACAAGTTCAAGCTGAAACAAGTATCAATAATCAACCTAAGGTATATCACAATCAAGGCTGGAATTCAAAGACAACATAGGCTGAAACAAATTATGAACTAAGGCTCTAACATTAAGGATTCATTCAGCAAGATTATAATCTAAAACAAAGCTGAGAATCAAGTATTAGATATGCAACAATACAACCTAAACTAGGGCTGAGATTTAGGTGTTCTTTCAGCATGATTATAGCATAAATCAATGTTGAGAATTTGGTATTAATTTGGCCAAAGTAGAGCCTAAAACATAAGCATCAAATCAGGGATTTACTTGGCCAATGTGCAGCCTAAACTAAGGCTTCAAATCAGGGATTTACTTGACCAATGTGCAGCCTAAACTAAGGCTTCAAATCAGGGATTTAATTAGGCAAAGTATGGCCTAAACTAAGGCCATGAACCAGGGATTAACTTGGTCAAAGTATGGCCTAATGTAAGGCCATGAATCAGAGATTAACTTAGCCAAAGTATGGCCTAAAGTAAGGCCACGAATCAGGGATTAACTTGGTCAAAGTATGGCCTAAACTAAGGCCACGAATCAGGGAATAAGTTGGCCAAAGTATGGCCTAAAGTCAGGCCACAAACCAGGGAATAAGTTGGCTAAACTATGGCCTGAAGTAAGGCCACAAACCAGGGACTAAGTTGGCCAAACTATGGCCTAAAGTAAGGCCACAAACTAGGGAATAAAATCAACAAACTATGGCCTAAAGTAAGGCCACAAATCAGGGAATAAATTCAGCAAAGTGTATGCTGAATTTATAAACATGACTAGAATAAGAATTATTCATGCCTAACATATGGCTAAGATAAATGATAAAAATCAGCATCATGCTTGAATGAATTAAGGCTAGTTCATGACATCAAAAGGAACCCCTAGAACCAAGCTACATTATGGCTGAATTACATCTATCAAAACCTCATTCTTAAGGGTGTAAAAGGAAGCACCTACATGTACCAATTCATCCCTAAAGCTCCTAGCCCTTTCTCCTACACTTCTAGTGCTTGATTCAATCCAAAGGTGGCTAATTTGTGCCTTCGAAATTGCTGGTTATGGAGGTCCTTGCTGAGAGAAGGAAGAGGAAGGAAGAGATGGAGAAGAGAGAGCTGAACCAAAATCAATCCTTTCTTATGTAAGGCTTCCCTTCTTCAAACTCTTGGGTGCCCTCCTCCTCTAAGACTCTCCATTAATTACAATCCCGGAATTACAATCCCTGCCCCATTAACAATAGGATTCCAACCTACATACATGCTCAAAACAGTCCCAAAAGAGTTCTAACCCAACTAGATGTATAGTTGATCCCTCCTCCAACTTTTTCCACCACTCCTAGCACTCCTCGGACTCCTACGTGGGCTAGAAGTCATATGCTCACAAGCTATCTCATATCAGCAAAGTTCTAGTTGCATCCTCCTTCTTCCTTGGAGTCTTTAACCCGCTAGGACTCTCTACCTCTTTAAAATCCTAGTTCTTTTAAGACTTCTAATTCCTAGTACGTTTAGGACTCCTAACTCCTAGAATATTTAGGACTCCTAACTCCTAGCACATTTAGGACTCCTAATACCTAACACGATTAGGACATCCAACTCCAAGCACGAGTAGGATATCTAACTCCAAGCATGAGTAGGATATCTAACTCTAAGTACGAGTAACTCTAAGCACGAGTAGGACATCCAACTCCAAGAACGAGTAGAACATCCAACTCTAAGCACAAGTAGGATATCTAACTCTAAGCATGAGTAGGACATCCAACTCCAAACACGAGTAAGGCATCTAATTCGGGTAAACGGGCCCTATGCAATAAGCTTAACTTCGAACAATTGTATCTCCCTCATCTGAACTCCGATTCACACGTTCTTAGTGGCGTTTCGAAGCTCTTTCTGTCTATTTTCTAATAAAATTAGTTTCAGCCACAAATTCTATCTAGGGAGGTAGTTATTTTACTAAGAATGTCAATAGGTCAAACACCCTATTTTCCACATATTTAATTTTTGAAACATAGGAGAATTAGGGATATTACATTCTACCCTCCTTAAAAGAATTGCGTCCTCGCAATTTGCCATAGCCAACCCTTTCAAGCTCGACCTCTAACTCAAAAACCGTTCTACCCTTTCAAACTACATCAACTACAACTTATAATTTAAGTAGGACAAAAACTTAATAACCCCTAAAATTCAGGTCGTTACAACTTGCCATCGCCGATCAATACATCAAAGGGTTTGGAGTCCGATATGAAACACCCAAGGCAGTTGACGACCCTGTCATTAAGAAAATTGTGAGTAGAACCACTGTCAATCAAGATAGCTACCTGTTGGTGCTTGAGGAACCCCTGGACATGCATCGTGCGGGGTGTAAAAGCCCCAGACAGCACATGCACCAATATCTCTAGCAATAGCTCATCACTGGCAGACAAGGCCGAGCCATCAGACTCTGCGTCGCCATCGTACACTTCTTCCACTAGAAGACTGCCCTTAACAGAACAGGGGTGCCCAGGCACAAATTTCTCGTCGCAGCAGAAGCACAACCCCTTTGAACGACATTCCTCCATTTGAGCCGGAGTTAAACGCCGGACAATCGGACCTGCAGGAGGAGGTGGCTGATTGGGTCGGCCAAGAACAACACTGCTGGGAAGCGGATGAGCAAGAGTGGCGCTAGGAACAGAGCTGCCCAATGGTCCAAGCCGCCCCCCTCTGCTCTGTCTAGTCAATTTCTCCTCTTCGATGAGAGCGTGGCGTACCACGTCCCTCATATTGGAGCACGGAAAGTGCCGTATTCTTCAAAAATTTTGGGCTTGAGGCCGCGCTTGAAGGTACCCACCAGGGCAGCCGGTTGGCCACCTTCATAAATTCAGTGTAGTATGCACGGATGGTGGTAGTCTGGCGCATGGAGGATAGCATCTCATTGAAATCCTGAAATTCGTTAGGCCCAAATTGAACACAGAGTTCATCTGAAAAGGCCGCCCCTGTAGGGTAGCGCACCTCTTTCTCAAAACTCTGGAACCACACAGATGCATCGCCATCAAGGTGGAAGGCTGCGATGTGCAAGCGCTCTGTCTTTGAATGAGTGCCCTGGTAGGCGAAAAAAAATTTAGCCTTATACAACCATTCAACCGGATCGTCATCCCCGTTGTAGCGAGGGAACTGCAGGCGAGCCAGATGAGGTTCAGCGCCCGCTCTTTGACCCCCACCATGCTGAGGGAACTCGTCCCCATCCTCTTCAGCGTCCTGGAAGTGGTTAGGATGGGGCGGCATCATAGGTTCATTTTCACGAACACCTGGTGTGCCTCGCATGTCACAGACCTGGCGCCTCCCTTCTAACATTGTCTGGCCAGCGCCATAGCCTGCAGGATAGGGTCGTCCTCCCAAGTTGGCACCGGCCGGCACTGGGGTGGTGGTTAGGGTCAGTTCCGGGGCCTACAAGGGCTCGCCCTTCTCCGGAGTCACAGCGGTCGGTGCAGGAAGTACAGGCATGACGCACGCTGAAGGGTGTCCTGCTGTACCTTCACTCTGGCGAGGTCGGCCACAAGGGGTTGCACCATTGTGAGGGTCTCTGATAGCTTGGCATCGCTGACAGTGGAATTGGCTTGTGGACTATTTGCTGAAGATGGCGCTGGTGCCTCCTTCTCGAACGCCGTCTCTTGCACCACAGCCTGTTTGCCACGCGCCATGGTCGAGGATCGCACAAGCTCCGATACCAATGAAGTGCCCAATGCAGGCACGATTGGTATCCAGGAGAATTGCGCAGGGAAAGGGGAGAATTATTGAAGAAAGGGGAGAGGTCTGAGAATCACAAATTGCATAAACCCCAACTGAAAGCAAGGCTGCCCCCATATGGGAGGACTACCACCTACTGACCCGGACCACCTGAACCAGCCTAGTCTGGTTTACATCAAATAACCCAAATAACCCAGTTAGTGGGTCGGCTATTCTAGCCACTAACCTAGACGACAGTAAAGTATGACAATAATAAAATAAATAGTGCTATGCCATAGAATAATAAAAGAGAGCATGAGTATCGTGCACAATCGTACACAACACTCTCCTTAGAGAGCTTCAAGAAGCTTAATCATCCTAGTTTCTAGGTAAAGATGGATGCTTCAAGTCCGATAATTGGAAGCTTCACATGGAGATCTTTAGCCCAAGGCAGTGATCAAAGGATGGAAAGACCCATCTAGTAGTTTTCACCTTAGATGGAGAAGTTCAGAGATGGTAGCTTTCCATGGACAAGGATTCTAAGGCTGTGTTGATATCCCATGGGAGGAGTTCTTGCTAGTCTTCAACGATAAGTACTTTACACTTCATTTGTGGGATGAGAAGAAGGAATTCCTCAATCTCGAATAGGACCCTATGTCTGTGCTTGCCTATGAGACTAAGTTCATCGAGCTTGAGCACTTTATTCTTTGTTTTTTCTATGATGAGTATGTGCGGGCGAGGAAGTTTGAGGATGGGTTGAAGCATTTCATAAGAGGCCAGGTGGTTTCCTTTTGGCACAAGACTTTGGCAGAGGTTCTTAAGACCGCCATTGTGGTGGAGAAAGACTCAGAGGAGTACCTCAAGAAGAAGGGGTAGTAGCCTAAGTGAGCTAGCAAGAGGACCCTCAGGCACAGCGTAATCAAAAGCCTCATGGTGGTAACTTTGGGAGGAACAATAATAACCACGTGCAGCCTGATCACCACAACCACCGTGCCAACTTCTCTTGCTACTTGTGTGGGTAGAAAGGGCATTACAAGAGGGAGTGCTCTTGGAACACTCAAGGTGATGCACCGAGGCGTTTAGCCAGTTCCACCAAACCAAGGCAGAAAGGAGGGCAATGAGGGAGACCTCAAGGAAGACCACAAGAAGGGAAGCAAATTGGACAACAAAAGAAGCTGGTCAACCAAGGAAAAGTCTTTCCTATCTCAGCTCATGAGGTGGTCAATGCTTCGGCAGTGGTGGAAAGTATGCTTGATATCGCCTCCTACTATGCTAGAGTGCTGTTTGATATCGGATCTTCGCATTCATTTATTTTACCACTTTTGGTCGTGAGCTTGGTGTTGAGCGTAAGATGTTGTCTATTCTTTTGCATTTGTCTACCCCTTTGTCCTCTCTTCGGACGGAGGATATCTTGATAAGGTCTTTATGTTTATTGAAGGGCATGACTTGTTTGTTGATATGATTATATTGCTTATGATTGATTTTGATGTGTGTGGTTTTAGGCATGGACATGATGTCAGTTTATCATGGACATGTTGATTGCTGAGAGAAGAAGGTTGTGTTTGCCTTTCCATATGTCAATCCTTACATTTTTTTAGTGTGTGAGATGCACTAGTAGCAAAATTTTGGTGTCCTCTTCTAAGGCAAGAAAGTGGATCAACAAGGGGTGTGTAGCATTCCTTGCAAGCATCTTAGAGAAGAGTGCAGTATAACCTCCTCTTTAATATGTGCGGATAGTGTTGGAATATGCAGACGTGTTCCCCAACAATTTGTCGGAATTGCCTCCTAAGTAGGAGACCAAGTTCCACATCGATCTTCTTCCGGGCACAATTCCCATCTCCAAAGCCCCATATCGCATGGCTCCAACTGAACTAAAGGAGCTCAAGGTGCAGCTTTAGGATTTGATGGATAAGAGATATATTCGACCGAGTGCATCTCCTTGGGGTGCATCGGTCCTCTTCGTCAGAAAGATGGATGGTTCCCTTAGGCTTTACATCAATTACAAGATTTTGAATTAGGTATTGATTCAAGATTGACTTGGGGTGAATCAAGAACAAGTGTCCCTGGTCATGCATTGATGATTTGTTTGATCAATTACAACAAGCTCAAGTGTTATCCAAGATTGACTTGAGGTCAAGCTACCATCAATTCCGTATTTGTCCCGATGATGTGTCTAAGAAAACTTCTTGGACACTTTATGGGCACTATGAATTATTAGTTATGCCTTTTGGTGTCACCAATGTGCCGACATCTTTTATGAGCAAAATGCTATAATGAGTTAAATTGTTGAGTATCTAGACCTTGAGAATCTAAGTTGGTTTGTTCGTGTGCACTAGATTACTAAGGGGTACTTTCCCTATTAGGGAATTTACCCAAACTGCTCTATTTTCCTCAGTGGAATTCTAACCTTCCCTGTTAGGGATTGTCTAGGGTGAGTAGGTCTACTTATGCTTCGGCCAATAAGTAGGGTTGTTTTCAAATTTGTGAGACATTCACTAGTTGATTTACGCATGTGTATGGATATAATGCTCATTAACACAATATGTGTAAGAATGATGATGTGTATGTTACACTTGTGATTATGCAATGGTTTTCCGTGAATATGCAAGATGGTGTGTGATGGATGCACTTGATGTTGCAGTGTGAATATTTATATTGATATATGATTATGCATGATTCGAATGTTAAGAATTGATTAATACAAAATGTGATTGTTATAATGAGATTCATATGATTACACATGATGTGTATATGTTTTATGAGATATGGATGAACCCATGATGCACAAGTTGCATGAGTATGTGCTTATGAAATGTGGGTTACACATGATATGCAGGTGGCATGATTATGTGTTATAGAATATGTTATACATCATGATATTAGGTAGTATGATTATGTGTATATGGAACATGTTACATGATGCAAAAGTGGCATGAGTATATACTTATGGAATGTGGATTCTAATATGATAAACAAGTGGCATGGATATACGTGATTTGTCCCATGATGAATGGGTATGGTGAATGAATATGAGAGGAATGCTATTTTTGTAATACATGTGATTTCATTATGATTTTACTTTTCGTATTAAACCCTTTCTAAGCAAAACCTCACCCCTCTTTATTTTGTGGTTTTGTTTTGGGGTTCCATGTCATGCCATGCAAGTACTTCGGATGGGCTCTACATTGAGCATGATGAAGGCCATATTTACTGAGAGGGGCTATGGTTGCTTGAGTTATGTTAGATTTTTTCATGACATGTTTAACTTATACATTTGACTTTACTTCACATTTCATTTAGCCATTGTTGGCTTAGACTTGTTCAGCCATTATTGGCTTGTTTTATATGATGACTAGTTGATGTGGATATGTGTTGACTAAGACATTAATTAGTAATCCTCTATTTTGCTCTATTTGCTTTTGTACAAAGTGTTTGTATGCTTACTCCATCATGTGTTCACCCAAAGATAGGTTAAGTCTTCCCCAATTCCAACTCTACTTAGTCACGTCGCATGTCGTGTACTCCTTGGACTAGGTTTGGGTCAGGGGCAGCGTGTGCTAGGGTGTGACAACAAGTGGATGTGCAAGATAAAAATGAAATTGCCGATCAAATCTTAGAGCAGATTGACATCAGAATTCCAACAATTGGTGGAATCCAAATCACATCAGAGTAACTACGATGTATCATGCATTCACATAGGTGGCTATGGGACAATATATGTGTGACTTTGAGTTGTAATGTTATTTGATTGTATTTGTTGTACAACATTATAGTAATACATTTATTCTTGTTATTGAAAATTCTACACTTTGGGTGTTCACTTATCATGGTGTAGCATAGTGTTGCTTATGTACACACCTTGTAGAAGAAGGTGCTTGATGCCCCTACAACAAACCAAGCCTTCTAGCTAGTCCATTTTCTGGTAAGGCCTAATGTTTTGAAATTTATATTTAACTAACAACTAGCAACTATCTAACTGATGACTATTTATATTTATAAAAAGATCTTTGGATGGATTTATTTGGACTTCTCAGGTTGTATGCAAAGATGAAGGAAAACAATGCCACTATCTCAAGGGTGGCCATTGTATATGCATGGGTAGATGTCCCTACCAACCTTGTCCAGATGCTTGGGGTGAATGACAAAGAATTTTGAGAATCTGACCTCTAACACTTCCCTCTTTATGTCAAATGTAACCATTGGGATTTAGTGATACTTGATTTGAGGAAGGATGTGATTCATCATGGACCCATACTACTCTAGACCCAACCTAGAACAATACTACAAGAACTTGGCCATCCCAAGACACGTTTTACCTATAGTATTGTTGAAATTAGGATATAACACAACTACAACCTTAAGGCTTTCGGGAGATAACCAGACAACCACAATAGATCAATAACAATGATTGTAGTGCCTGTGTAACCATTTATATGTAATACTTGTCTCATGGGTACCAATTTAGCATTATCAGGGTTAACATTTGTAACATGAGGCTTAGGGTTGTATACCAAATTATGTAGCATTGCATACATGATGGAATAGTGATATTATCTTGGGCATAGTTGCAGAAAATATTTGCATCTATTTTATAGACATGTTCTAACATTTTATGTAAAAACTAAATACTTTGTCATGTGACTGTGGTTGGTGAATGGTGTTGCTACATGAATATTTGATGTAGATGTGGATATGGATGTTATTTGAATTTGAATGTACAAATTGGATGCAAATGTGGATGTCAATGTGTTGGTGAATGAATGTTTGATGTGAATGTGGATGTTATTTCAAATTTGGATATGTAAATTGGACTTAGTGTGGATGTGGATGTGAATGTGGATGTGTTGGCGAATGAGTGATTGATGTGAATGTGGATGTGTAAATTGAATGTGGAGGGTTGTCTAACAAATGTGATTGCAAAGCTTGAGTCTATGGAACCTTGTTACAGTGTCAAAGATAGGTGTTTTCTTTCTGAAAAATTGTTTTATTTTATCAAGTAGTTTTAACCCTTAATTTCTTGTTTTGTATACCAAGTATAAAATTGGACACAATATGATATATGAGGCTGAAGAAACATGAGGCATTACTTTAGGAAAGATAACTTTCTCTCATCCTATTACTATGAATAAGATACGAATACATTTATGGTTGTAGGGTTTTGCTGCCATTTATGAGGTGAACATGAAGTTTCTTGAGTGGCATTAGGCAGTAGAGAAAGGGTGGAACTTGCAATTTCTTCCCATCACCTCAATTAGGAATAGGGTGAGTGTATTGTAGTCCTAACTATCCAGGTGAGTTTGTTGAATTGTGTGTGCCATTTAGTTCTCCATCAACTAAAAACTTTGAGCTTTCATACAATGATTAGTACTGTCATTAGACTACCCTGTAGTGAAGTTGTTATATATATATATATATATATATATATATATATATATATATATATATATATATAATATTGAATTTAAGTATATCTCTTGGGTGGCATGATGTTGGGTGCAAAATAGTGCTGGCTTTCTATGCCAGAAGAGTAAACTATGATGTTATGTCCATGCTCCGTTACATACCAAGCAATAAGCAATGGAAATCTTGCATGTGATAACTCATGGTGCAGTTTGAGAAAACTGGGTATGATCAATTTTAACTTAATTGGTTGATTAGCAAACATGCATTATATTATAATTTTGAAGTATTGAAGCTTGATGTTTGTATAATTAATGTTGTTCATGATGTTGCAACTGATTGTAGCTAAATACCAAAAAATATTAGCTTTTGGCATGAATATTAGGTTGCACTGTTGAATGTTTATTGATTTTTCTCCTAGATAATCATACCTGTTTGAAACCCTGACATGCTACCACATTTGAAGAAGACTATAGTGGACAACTATTTAACAAAGGCATCCTGATTGGCAATGAGGAATATCTCATTCATATGTATTGTGTAAATCTCATATATGTACATGGCTTCTCAATATTTTAAGGCCAAGATCTTGGAGAAAATATGTTTGATTTACATGCTTGAAAATAGGATAAATGTTTATGGCCCTGCCAAGTATTGCTACTTTTGAGTGTGCGCGATATCGATGTTTTAGTTGCTTGACTAGATCATTCCCCTTTTTTCTTGAGCTTGTAAAGTTGCCTATATGTGTCTATGTATGTTGCCAATTTTCCTTATACTTGACAGTAATGGGAGAGTATGTAAGACCTCAATTTCCAAGTTCATCAAAATATGTCTTTCTTTTTTCCTACAAGAAAGTATTGACCTCATCCAATCTAAAGAAGTTGATCTCTACTATTGAAACATTTATAGTTTGATGGAGTCACTGGTCACATTTCATGGTTTTCCCCAATGGCATTAGATCTAAAGCACCCCTTTAAGTGGCACATATGTAACAAGGTGCCCTCTATGTGATGAGAAATATGAGCAAGAAGTTTCTGCCTTGGTGAAAGAGACCATGTTTACAAGTGCTAAAGCTAGCACCTTCCTGGCTTGAAAAATTGATATGATTAGCATGACTATTGAACACAATCCTGCAAAGGTGTGTACATATTTTTAAGCTAAAGTTAGGTTTTATATTTCTTGAATTTGTTCCTTTATTTTCTGTATATGTTATGTTGATTCATAATTCAAAATGTAAGCTATGTAAAAATTGCACCCTATCTCTTCAGTGGAGGCCAATAATAGCCGATTGTTCACTAATATTATGATACTCAGGAAAAAATGGAATGACATTTGCCTGCTTCATCAAAGCAATCAAATTGTCCAATCAAATTCTTATCTGGTCGCACTCAGTGTTCTTCTTGGGGTAGTCAATTTTTCCCATGTTGCAAATGAAGAGAGGACAGTTGACAATCAAGTCAACAAAGTTGTAGCTTCATATCAGCGCAAAAGTGAGCTTAAAAATGTGTTGTCATTTTACATATCAGCATCAAATGTTTCCATCTGAAAATGGCAGTTTATCTTTGAAATTGAAGAAAACATGTATGGAAGGAGAAGAGATTTTCAAGGAAGATTTACAGTCCTATTCATGTAATTTATTAAACTCAATTGTCCCTGATCATTCTGCTTTCTCAGCTACTACTGTCACTATAGATTTTATGGAGGCTACTAGTAATGAATGAATATGGGGATGAAGAGAATGGATGTATAAACAAAAACTTAGAGGCGTGGCTTAAGGAGTTCTTTCATTTGATTGATCAAAGAGTTGACTTTGAGCCATTCGATTTTGATTCTCTTGCAAGCAAGCTTCTAAGAATAATCAAGGGCAATCATTTGAATCCAAATGTTCTTTGGAGCACAATTCTAGATGTATAGACAAATTCTAGCAGCTATGGGGACATGTGATGCCATGGAAGATGGAAAGGTCTGGATAGATGAGGTTATTCGAAGTACCTTTGATGAGGCTCAAGAAAGGTACATATGTATATGTGATCCCAGATTAAAGCTAGTTGCTAGTGAGAAATGTACTAGGAATTCACCCTCCTGCTCGAATTCCTATGCATGGATTATACGGGCTCTATAAGTTAAGGGCTGAGGAAACAAAAAAATTGGTCACACTGGACAACAAAGGAAACTACTTTATTTCATTTGGATCCTCATTATTTCAATGCATTTCTTAGTTATGGTGTGCAATGTTACGTAACTGATTAAGGCATGCTTATATAGGATAGTGAGGTTAGTAATTCAATATATAGTTACATTGGGTAGTGAGTCCTAACAGATTACATAGCATCAAGTTAGAACTTGTTGGGTGTAACAGAGGTGTGAGGAGGAGTTGTAGAGCCCACATGGCTGGTGAACAACCCTTGGTGGTACTAAAACATGAACAAACTTTCAAAAAAATAATGCAACAAACAATAATAAATTATGAGCAATAATCTTGATTCAACAATATGTAAATAAATTGAAATAAATCGAGGAACTCTACATATTAACCTTGGGGGTTGAAACACTAAGACGTTGAAAGTGATCCTTGACCCAAACACCCTTTTTATATCCAATCAAACATAATATAGTAGAAGATTGTAATTGTCACACCCCAGCACCCGCCAACACCGAGCTGAGCCTGGTCCAAGGGGAAGATGGAGCGCGGCACGATGAAGTAACGCTTGATTGTGGAATACTTAACCCCTACAAGAGCAAAATGAGAAAATAAAGAACAATAAATTAAGTATTAGTTCACACAACAACCTACACACTTAGTCCAACATAGCCCACACATAGCTTAAGTATAAGAGTCTAAGCCCACATAGGGTAATAAAAGTCTAAGATGAGCTTAGCAAATAGAGTGTTAAGTATAAACAAGTAGACATGAGTATCAATACAACAAACTATATAAACAATAATAAAGCTCAATATCTCCAAATGACCACTCCTAAGCAACATCATCACCTATATGCTTCACAAAAAGTTCATCCATACCACCTGCATGGCACAACATACAACCCCAAAACAAAACACAAGAAAGAGGGATGAGCCATAAGCTCAACTAGGGTTTTTAAATACAAAAAGTAAATCCAAGATGATATCACAAGTAAATCACATAATCCTTTTTACGTAATCAACCATCACACCCATTCATCATCGGGTATCCACATAAACCAATGCATTCATGTCATAGTTTACAATCCATAAGCATTTACTCATCCCACATACATGCCAAGCTATCTCTAACATATCTCATCAGCACATTCTTATGTCACGTGCATATCATGCTACATGACATATCACATCATCACACAATCATGCTTCCTACATAACATGTTATATCTAACATATCTCATCATCACATAGCATATCATGCTATGACCCATATTATCTCATCATCACATTTAAACCTCATACATAAACATGTAGAATTCACAATCATAATCACATCCTACATGAATAACTTCTCAACATAAACATATCATGCATATCTAATTCTCAATGAAAACATTCACCCTCCATATCACGTAAATTAAACCATAACCACATATGCAAAATGGCTTCATTATCCCTACACAACCTATGTAAATGAGCATAATAATCCATACACATGCCACAATCGATGGTGAATGTCTCATAAGTGAGAAAAACAATCATTTTGCCCGCCAAGGGCAATCCCTTAAAGAGAAGGTCCAATCTCCACAAGGGAAACCTAGGGCATTGGGGGAGTTTGCCCCTCTGCTTGCTAAGGACAATCTTAAAAAGGAAGGTCCGATTTCCACAAAGGATACCTAGAGCAGTTTGCCCGCCAAAGACAAACTTGGCTGGGAGTGTTCGATTTCCACAAAGGAAACCTAGGGTAGCGTGCTCGCCAAAGAAAATCTTTTGCAGGGGAGAGTCTGATTTCCACGAAGGAAACCTATAGCACATAGTATCCGGTGCACGCAGACACTCCATACCATTCTCAAGGTCTAGATAACTCAACAAATAAACTCAAACCATATTTAACTCATCTCAACTTGGGGAGGTACCATGTTCCCAAAGGAACTAAAAAGAAATCATGTCCTTTCAGACCGAAACTAATTTCGATAAGCCTTCGATCGATCAATCCGACATCCATATGTCATCTAACCTCATCCAATCGATTAAACATGGTTAATCATGATTAACCTCATTCATAAATTGTTTTCATGATGCATGCAACATGGTACAAATGTGAGCAACACTACATAAGTCTAAATACAAGAGACATGCTCAAATAAGTCCACATGTGCATCAATCATGATCCATTTATGTCAAATAAACATCATATATACCTATAGATGTGTGTACATGAATGGTAGCATTTAAGTCTAAGCAAAGACATGTGAAACATGAACAAACCATCATCAATATTATACACATGCATCCATGATTTTTCATAGTTCCTCCTTACTAAAATCATGACGAAAACATGGTAAAAATATCAAAAATACGAGTCCATAATGAGTATAGCATCATGCTAAACTTAGGCAAGGATAAACATCACTATACTTAAGATAGAACATGGACATCCACATGGTTAAATCTATTGGAATCATCAATAAATCATGAGAATCATCAAACATGAATTTAAGACAAGGAGAATATAATGCTAAAATCAAACAAATATAACCTAAACCATGCTTGAACTAAATCATGACTTTCAAGATGGTCTTCATGTACTAGCATTTATAGGTAAAAATAACTCATTCTAAATACAAGAAATTGAATTTATGGAAGAACAAGAAATGGAGAAAATATACAAGTATGGCAAAAACTGTCGTTTGGTAGTTCAATCGTCCAGATAGCCCGTTTGAATGTTAGGCCGTTCGAACGGTAGACAAGCCATTCAAACAATAGACAGGTCGTTTGCTGTTAAATTTTAATTGTTTACTTACAAGCACACAAATATATAGTAGTTAAGCGTCTAAATCAAGTGTTGATCCCACAAAGACTTAAAATTGGAAAACCAAATTTAATCTAACTCAAGTAAACTCTAATATAGTTAACAACTATAAAAAAAATGACTTGACTAAAGTAACTAACAAAAGCAAATAAGAGTTCAAGGTAATTAAACTAACTAAATCAAAATTCTAAAGCTTTAAGCTAAGAATAAGAAAACAATGCAAAGTAAATAAAACACTATCAAATAAGCAAAAAATTAATAAATAAACAAAATACAAAGGCATAGGAATCCACATTCATTAAATCATAGAAACTCATAACCATGATCATTAATCATTTTTTCCACATTCCTCATAATAATCTAGAATTTAATCTTTGTTATTATGAAAAATATCACCATTAAGCTCTCATATGTAATAAAAAAATATGTTGTTCCTCCTCACTTCAAAAGATTAAAATCAAGTCATTAATTCTATCCACAATTTGCAAATCACAACTAATACCCAATTTCAATATTAAAGAAGACAAAACAAAGTAAAAAACTAATGTGAACCAATTTAAATCATAAGAGAATCATGACTAAACTCATATCCAAATCAATCTCTTCAATTAAAGAGGTCGAAACATTTAACGTTAAATCCAACATTAAAAATTTAATCAAGTCTCATAATTATGAAATTCTATAATTTAATTAAGCTTCATTTAAGCCTTAGCAAAGATTTTTAGTTACTCATTGTCCTAATAAATAAAATCTCCACTGAATAAAGTAGAAAGAAGCTTACAACTTTAGAAGAAAATTAAGCAAGAATCAAAAATTTCGGATTGCTACAGTAACCATGAACAGTACCATGGACAGTAACCAGTAAACCGTAATTGTGAACAGTAACCTGCTGCAATTTTTCCTTCTTTTGTTCTCTGCTTTGCTCCCTTGCTTCACATTAGAACTCCTTTATGGAAGATAATGGCCAGACCCTTCTCTACAATTGGCTCTCCTCACTAGGTCATCTCATACCTTTTTATACTATCAAGAGCAAGTCTCAATCAAGTAAGTACCTAAAATTCTTTTCATTAATGAGAATGGGGCCCACTACTACAACATTCTTAATTGATTCACCCTCTCAATTTTGTCATTTCCTCAATTAATCTTCCGGTTTGAGCCTTCTTCTCTTGTTTCCCATTTTGTTGCATTCTATATTTGGCACTTTCCTTAATTAAGACATCATTTTTTTATAAGTTTTTAACTCTAACCAACTTCTCTATTCCTCGGTTTGGTTTTTTCCTCATTTAAGACTTTCCATTCTTTATACTTTTTATTTCTAAAAATTGACCATCCACTTGGTTTTAACAAAGGAAATTTCCAACTTGAACTAGTTCTTGCACAAAAATTCATCATGAATGCTCCACAATAGCAATTTCGAATCAACCCTAAAAAATATAATGAAATTCTATTAAGTCAATATTAATATAAAATCAACCCTAAAATTCATAAAACTAGGGTATATAAATGGATGTATTACGTGCATATCACCATTCAAACGGTAGGCCATTCGAATGCCTGTTGGGCCATTTAAACGCCCTTAACAGTTCACTTTATGCCCAAATCTAGTTCATCTTCAACGTCACAAACACCAAACCCAAAATACCCAAAATGCCAAAAAAATTCTAAAATCACTTCAAAACTTCATGATATCAAAATACAAACCTAAGACATAGTAGATCTAGCCATTCCTAAGCTTAATCACAAGAAACTCAACATAAAGGACATGCTATTATTAATCCACCATTAAAGCACAAACACAAGTAGCACTCACTTGAACCATTCCAAACATGAAATCCGATGTATAAATCCATTTAAGATGAAAACCCCTTACCTTCAAGATACTCTTGGGTCAAAATTGAAGCTCTATTCTTCAAGGAACCCTATGCAAAGTTAGGGTTTTGATTAATACTTAATTAAAATCGAATATTAAGTTTAAATAACCTTGAAAACATGTAGATCTAGGGTCCCCTTTGTTTAAAATAAAAAACCATCTTTTAGGGTTTGAAACAGAGATTTAAAATAGTATTTTTAATAAGATAAATCATGAATTCATTCGGAAGAAAGTGGAAATAAGAGAGATTAATAGAAAATTTGGAAGATTAGGACTTAAAATATACCTAAATCGGTTTCCCTCTTTGGCAATGGGGATTAGTGCACTTCTCATCCTCCTATCTCATCCATTTCCCAATTGGAAAATGGTCTAAGGCTTTCCTTATGTAAGTAAGCTATTGAGGTATAAATACTAAATGTTGGGCTATAAATACAATTTAGTGCCCTAAATGGCTAATTTGGCTCATTTTAATGCTAAAAATGAATTTAAAATTTATGAAACTCATCAAAATGAAATAATTAAATTTTTAGGGTAGCGTGGAACACTCACCATCCAAACCTGTATGTGGGGCCATGGTGGGGTCCACACCCTAAATTTATAAAAAATTCTCATAAATACCAAAAATTCCTTAAAAATAGGATAAATTAAGTTTAGTATAGAAGCTTGTAAAAATGAGATGAAACCTTATTAAAACTATCATTACAAACCCTTAACCCCAAAATCAAGTCAAACCAGCAAATTGAAGCAAAACCACACAATAATACATAATTAAATCAAAATTAAATTAGGTTAAAGTTAGTGATCTTGCAGTAATTGCGACTTTTCTGCTTATTTTTATGATGGGGAATTTGACGCTCCAACATATTTATTTTTCATATTTAACTTAGTATATATGCCCGTTGAGTCGGGTGTGGGCCTTAGTCATGTATTGTGGGCTCATTGCGCCACAGAGTGAATTAACACAAAAAAGGGAGAAAAAGAAAAGAAAAATGAAGAGAAAAGAAAAGAGAAAGAGAGGAGAAAAAGAAAGAAAAAATAAATTAAAAGAGCGGATTGCGGCTTGTTGAGTGGCAACCAACTCTTTCCCAGGAGGTTTAGAAACATTTGGCCTCTCCCCCTTCTCCTTCTATGAGACCTAAGGCAGTGCTTGATCATTTATAATTAAACTATTTGTAAGTGTAGAAGGTAATTATACTAGGATAAGTACTTAATGAACCTCTGTGATGGATGAATTAAAAACTAAAACTAAGAGAAGAATTCGTTGATAATTGAAACTTAAAAGAAAAACTTAAATTTAACAAAGGAAGTAATCAACTAAATTAAAAGGAAGAGATTAGCATGATGGCAATTACCTAGGAAATTGAATCTACTATAGAACCATAACAATTTCTTAACCTTTGATCTAAATCTATTGTGAATATGAACATGTATTATGAGCTACAAGCTAGAATTACTTTAAAAAGAATCATTAATGAAATCCATGGTATGAACTATCTTTGATAATAGCAAGAATCATCTACACTAAATTAAACTATAGACATGACTCGTGTAATCTCAGTATAACTCATCCAATTTATTAATCATAGGAACATTAAAACTATTATATGACCATCTAATCTAAATCATAGAAACTAGAATCGATGTAAATGTCAAAACCACATTAATATATCATTTATAATACAATAAATCAACCTAAAATTGAATTAACACAACTACAATCTAATTTAAAAATAAAAGAAAAATCTAAAATTTACATATAGCTATAACACCCCCGTTTTTCATTCTCATAAACAGGAAGGCAATGCAAAACTCAGGGTGTTAACACACACAACCAGGCATCACATAATATTAAAATAAATCCCCTGATGAAATATGATAATCATAATCCAGGATCAGAGCTCAGTCATGTGTAAGTACATTAACATGATGTAATAACATGAACAATTATACTGGGGAACACAGTGCCTTGTTACAAATTAACATGAAAATAAACCTATAGTTCTAATAATTTCAGATGTCTACCTCGCTAGCAACTGTGTAACTCCTGCTAAAGGTGACTGTTACTCTGAGTCTGGAGCTGATCCTACATCGCAGAGATGCATGAGTATTTCCACAAATACTCAGTAAGATGTAAAAAAAAACACTCTAATTATACCAACAACATAGATCATTAGATAATGAACTGCAAGACACCTGATAGATAGAGACATGTGTAAAATAATTTATAACATTGAGTATAGAATTGAACCACAACTCCTAGGGTCTAACCTCTGACTATTAAAGGGCCAAAACAACCCAAATGAACATAGACTCTATTCAGGAAACAATTCATTGATTGTTGTTCGAATACCAACTCTCGCTCAAAGGAGTAACTGTATACTAACAGTGAATCCAAGCATCCCTAGAAATCTACTTGGATTAGCCGTGGGCCTAGAGATGTAGGTACCAACTGTGCTCATGGACACATTGGCCGGAGGTAGATGAGCCTTCCATGATGCTCAAAAACCTGAATGCGTGCAAGGTGCTCAAAGAGCTGGGAACCAACGTCCCGAAAGTGTGGAGGCCACGAAGGCATGTGACCACACGGGTTCCACCATGGCTATTACAATGAGCAAATTCAACCCTGATCCACCCATAAAAATTATGAACCTAACGGAAACTTCAAGATTTCCACTAGGAGGCAACAATGACTCTTATTCATGTTCAGAACCAAAGCCATTGATTGTAACTCATTAACATAATTAAAGAGTAGGACTGAACTCATGCCAAATGGTCAAAGTTTAAATAGCAATTCAGCCAAGTGGTAAGACTAGGTTTAAACATTCACGTTGACCACCATTTTGAGTGCAAAGTCTAATCTTACAAAACTTAGGTTTATAACTTTAATATTTCCCCCCAACTGAATGAACCGGGCAAGACCTTTTTATAACTCCGGTTGGGTGAGATCATCTTCTTCTTGGAAGAGGATGAGAGACCACTTACTAAGGTGACTAAAATTTTGTGTAGTGCTTCTATCCATACCTAGTGACAACATCATAATCTCCTCTTATTGATTCTGACATTTCCTACGTGACCTTACCCATGTAAAAACAAGAAATCTATACCCTGTTAAAAGTAGAAGGAAAACATGGTCTATAAACTTTCTTGGGTTCAAAGTTTTAAATTTTATCTTGAAGCACAACCTTTGGTTCTCCTCAGAAATTAAATACAAGCCTTGAGATTTCATGCACTGAAATCACACCTCTCATTTTAGGACTAACCCAAAACTCAGCTAATGATTTTTACCTAGACGTCATATGGTTCAGGAAACTAAAACCAGGAAATTACGTGAAACAGAGCATGACTTCATCAACACATGAAGACTCTATTAAATCACCTTGTTGTAGCTAAATTATGACCAAAACCAGGAACTGACGCAGAACTGATTATAGCCCTATAAATGCCTAAAAGACTCTATTCAACTACCCAGTTGTAGGCTTGTAGCAAGACAACGACCAAAACCAGGGAATGACGAAAAACAGAGTGCGAATTAATTAGAGCATGGAGGACTCTATAGTTATCCATATACAACATATAATTCAGCAAGTTATTGGATCCAACGACTTCAGGAAAAGGGAGAAAGCACAGTTTACCAGAATACGATTTCCATTCTACCAAATATTCAAATTGGTAAAGAGAGAACATGCATGTCTTACAATATAGAAAACCACTGAATGAAGGCTTTTGTAGCATAATACAACAAGCTGGGCTCAAGATTTTTACGCCATAAACATCATTAGGAGTGCTAAAAAAACATCTTACCTCTACCAGTCCCCTCCCACAAATTGCTACCATGCTCTGCTGCTTGGTATTGCTAATGTCAGACTCCCCGCCCCTTTCAACTGTTGGAGAACGTGGGGTTCAAAGAACAAAGAAAAGGAACAAGGAGAAGTGGCCAGACAGATGACATAGGCATCTGCCCCTTAGCCTCATTGATAACTACTCTCCCTACTTTGGGGGGAACACTCAAATCACAATCCTATCACAATCTAAACCCTATCTTTGAACTTCCCCCTATTGATCAAAACTACTACCCTCTCTCTCAATTGTATATGTAGCATGGCTCCACTTAGCCAAAGTGTGCCCCTCCCAACTAAAAGCCCTAGCACCCCATATACGCTATGTAGTGATGATAAAAATAATAATCATACAATTCCAGCAACGAATCAAATAAAACAAAAGCACCAAGAAAAAAAAATAATACCTACAATTTGGGATATTACAATAGCTTTATCAATTCCTAAGTAAAATAAAATTTAGCCTTGCATGCTAGAAGAAGGCTCTTGAATCTCCATTAAAAGGTTTGAAAGCTCCTCCATCTTCTTCTCCCTTTTTCTCTTCAGAAAATGCCCTACATGTACTATCAAACGACTATACTATTTCTATAATTTAGACAATTCCATTCAGTTTCGTGTCCAGTTTATATACAAGAAGTTCACTGGAGTCCATATTATTGTCCAATTTTCTACTCCATTCATTAAGCACTTTCTTCACGTCCATATTAATTTCAACAAATTTATAACTCCAAAAAGTCATCCAAATCATTTGAAAGCATGTCAAAAGTATTTCTAAATATTTTTTTATTGTCCAAGGACCTTGATAAGAGCATCTTACCTACAAACATAAAAAAATACATTTTAGACATGTAGTACATAAATAAAATCCGAGATTGATTTAAATGCATACCTAAACTACTTATAGCACCTAAATTAATTAATAATTAAACTAAAATATTAATATCTATCTTAACATAAAAAACCCTAATTAATCTTAAATAAAATTAATACTATACAAGTATATAAGGTAAAAGACATATAAAATATACATATTTTACACTTATCAATGCCACACTAGCAACAACAAGTTCATCACCCCTAGCCACCCTCAACTCAATCTCACAGGTCACTGGCTCCATCTACCCTCCCATTCTTGTGTCGCTATTTTTTGCCCATTTTGGCATCGTGTTTTCCACTGGCTACTGAACTAGGCCGACTAAACCATCATTCAGCTCTACTCTAGCCTAGCGACTGCGGATGGCGGCTTCACTTGGCCTAGCTCCACCTCCTCCACCTTCTCCCACTCCCTTTCCTTCAGCCTGCCCTATTTTTCTTATTTTTCTTCCTTTCTTCATTTTGGGTCATTGGTGGGCTTTCGGTGCCTGAAGCCACATTCCTCCATTGTCTTTGACTTTGTCTAGCTTCCACGAGAGTGTTGGTGTAGGCCAAAGCCTTCTCCATATCCTCGTAGCCTTTTCCCGATCCATCACACTGCCCTCAACCTATTATTTCTTCTATGGGGAGAACGAACCAGCCATCATAGGGCCTTTTCCTACTAACAGGCCTTGGCTAGGTGAGGACTAGCCCCACCAACCCTTATTCCATCCCGCTTCACTCCCCTCTATCCTGATTCGCAAATTATTCGCTTGACACAATATCCACCCACACCATTTTTTTTTTGTTGAAGGCAATGGGTGGCGCCGTTGTCACCTCCACTGGTCACCATCTCCTAGCCATGTTTCTTTTGGCCTTTTGGGCCTTAGGCAACCATTGTCTAGCCCCTCTCCCATTGTGTGGCCCTTTTGCCACGTGTGCATGTGGCCACTCATGAGTTTCAGGGCTGAAGTATCGCTTTTGAGCCATTTGACCATCTACTAGCATTGGCAGTGACTGGAGTTGACCACTAGAGCCCTCCTCCACCTCTTGTTTGTTCTTGAGCACATACCTACACCCTCATACCCTTTTGTGGGCTATCGCAGAATCGACATTTCCCAACCACCGGTCGGCCGAATTAGTCCACCTTGTTTTTTGGTCGCACTGCAACTTCTTTTTTCATATCACCTTTCTCCCAGCCACCATAGTGCATCACCGTGAATCACGGATTTTGTTGCATAGACTTCTATTACCCCCATATGGCTGAGATTACCTCAGATATTCTATAAACCCTCAGGATAGGAACTATTTTGACTAGACAACATGTTTGGTCGCCAACTCTGCTGTCAATGCTGCCACCATTGTGTGCTCACCATCAAACTTAACGGATTACAAGGTAGGGGACTTTATACTCATAATTCTATGATAGCATGCTTTAAATGTTTAGCAGCATACTAGAATTATGTGATTTCTTACTTTGAATGTTATATGATGATCTGATTGCATGATGTATGAGGGCAAGATAATCAAATATGGTAGGTTTGTTTATTCAAATGAGGTGTATGTAAGCATGAATATGTGATGCATGTGGAATATGTGTGTGCTAATGATGGCTAAGAGTATGTTGGTAGGCTATGTGTTGAATTACAGGTATGTGATCGATAAGTAAGATGAATTATGTGTATGTGGTATGTATGCTTGTTGGAAATATGTATGTATGATGCCTATACACGTGTGATAGATATGTGTATGTGTGTGGGGTAGAGGTATGGGCGATGGACAGTAAGAGGTGACAGAGGGTATTACATGAAGTTTGATGTGGATATGTAACAATACATCAGAAGACGGAGGATGTAAGTTTGACAAGCGAGGATTGGATTAGTTTGGTTTGGATTGGAGTGTATGATGGGGGTTTAGTAAGTAAAAGGACAATGGGTTTGGAGCCTCTATGGGGGATTATCAGATAGTAAAACATAATTATACAAGCATAATGTATATATTTTAAAGTAGAAAGTAAGAACAATAAGAAAAGAATTAGTAAGAAGTTGACAACCAAAGTTGGATAAAAGAGGCTTAGTTTAATGACCGCTGAGTAAAATGATTTAGCCATAAGGAGGATGGTGAGAAATGAATGAGTATGTGAAGAGTAAGTTAAATCAATAAAGATAGCTAAAGATTGTAAGATGCAAAGATTCTTTGTCAAATTTGTAAATGCATAAATTACTTAATTAAAACTTGAATTATAAGTAAATTTAATATGATAACATTGTTAGTTTGAGACCTGAGATTTTAATGGATAAAGTTCCATGTTTGAGCCACTCAATAATTAGTCACTTGTGTATTTCTCATGTTTTGCCATTCTATTTATTTTACAAGATGTTGTCTCGGTGCCGTATTTAAGCCCGCATATCTGATGCTCTTTTGAGAGCATTGTATGTATTGTTAGTATTGTCTTGGTGTTGTATCTATTCTCAAATGTGTGATGCTATATTAAGTGTGTTGTATGCTTATGCCCTTAGTCAGCAATGTATGCTTCCACCCATTTGTGGTATTGTAAAATTCAGCCCAAAAGTGGCACTATATGATTTCTGCCCATAGTAGGCAATGTATAGCCCTTAATTGGTACTGCATGGCCCCCCGATTGTGGGCATTTGCGTACTCAGGTAAATAGTATTATGGATCTACTCCCACCTATTTGACCATATTTCCCATGAGCATAGATTTGCCTTGCCTTTGAAAAAGACCATGGCATGTAGTTATTCCTCAGAGGTTAAGATGATGCCTCGGTGACATTCTTTTCCATTTTAGCATTGAAGCTTATTACTTATCATGAGTTGCAGTTGTTGATAGTATGTGTACTATATGAGTAAGTATGTAAGTTGCCGAATAAGTTTGTAAGATTGTGAACAAGACTATAAGAGTAAATTTCTGACGAAGACTATAAGTGTAAGTTTCTTAGTAGGACTGTAATCATAAGAATTTGAATAAGATGGTAAGAGTAGGTGTAAAATTGTTCAGTAAGATAATATGTGTATGAGCCTAAATTTGTTGTATGGTGAGAATGATTATTATTTATGCCTATGTGCTTTATGTTATTTTTCATGAACACATCTATGTATGGACTTATAGAGTTCACTAATTGGAACTCTCCTAGTGAATATAAAAATACTCATTTTCACCATGTTTTTAGCTCCATATGTTCTAGAGGCTTTAGGTGGTTATTAGTGGAGAGCACCTAGAGATGGATGCTTGTTTTCGTGGGTGGATCAATTTCCATTGAGTCATCATGGTGAGTCTCATATTATTTTCCATGATATGATGTATTGGGTAAGTTGAGGATTAGTTATATTTATTTTTTGAACTTGTATATTGGATTAGACTTCGGATTGTTTGTAAGACTTGTACTTAGAGATGCCTGGGATGGATTTGTGTTTATGCCCATTATTATGGCGATTTATTTTGTATGTTTGTTTTTAATTTATGCATGAGCATGTTTAGTTTGACCATATGATGATTGAAAAAGAAAATTTTATATATAAAAAATGGTTGTATGATGTTTTAAATTATCCAATTCTTTTCATAGGTATCAATTTTTTTGTTTTTTACAATTCATAGCTGTTGTATTACAAAAGTATTTGGGAATTTTTAAGAAATTGTGTTAAAAATTCTCAAGTATTACAAGGATGAAGAATGACTTCACTCGTAGAACCAAACACCATTACAACATGGGAGCATATGCAATAAGAGTTTCTCAAGAGTATATCCCCATAGGAAAGACCAACCAAATGTGTACTACAACAACCAATTTTGCTCATATTCCTACCAAATACTTCAATGAGAGTTGGGATAGACTTAATGACCTTCTTAGGAGATGTCTTCATTATGTTGTCCCCACGTGGCAATTAGTGCAATGTTTTTTTGAGGGTCTTACCTAATCAAAACTGCCACCTTGTCTATGTGAGTTACAGGGGTACATTTTTTGAAAAATGAGACATGAAAACCTTTTGAGGACTTGAGTGAGAATTCCTCCAACATGCTGCATTGAATAAGAATAAGAGTGGGGTTACTTCCTCGAACAATGACCCCTCTAGGAGTGGCTTATATGAAACCAAGAACCTAATGGACCTTTCCACCAAAGTTGACACAAAAAATGACACCTTCTTATGATTTAAATCCATCAACACACTCCCCTCACTCATGACACATGTGTTATATGTCTTAGTCCCGCCCACACTGTCACTAAGTGTCCCTCTGTGCCTCAATTCCCTGAGATTGTCCATGTTCATGTCAATGCCACCCAAGCCTTCTCTAAGACCGATAATAATCATTTCTCTAATATATACAACCTTGGGTGGAGGAATCACCATAACTTTTCTAGCATACATCTAACGAAAGCACTATGGGCAACCAACCCCCTCAACAAACTTTCAAGCTCCACCAACCCCTTTTCAAAAACCTCGAGTTTGGCAGACAACTTCTTGAGTGCCTAATAAGGCCTTCAATCTCAACCCCAACTCTTATACTCTCATACATAATCCATCACGAAGCTAAAGCCCAAATCGGACAACTAGCCAATGTTATTAATAAGAGATGGACAAGTACTTTGCCAAATAGCCCTAACAAAACCCTAAAAGTTAGTTTGGAGTACAGGGAGTCACTTCCCCTAATGAACAAGTTCAACCCACAATGTCACGCCCCGCCATACACCCTTGACCTGAACCCGACGGAAGAGTAATAACCACAAGGAGTGTCCTGGGCGAGCAAGGGGTACCTTCCCAATTAGAGAACTTACCCAAACCGTTCTAGTTTTTCTTTTTAGGAATTTGGACCTTCCTCGCAAGGGATTGTCCTGAGCAAGCGGGTTTGATTGTTTTTCTCAATTATGAGACATTCACTTAATGGTTGTTGCATGTGTATAGAAGAATATAATGCTCATTGACATAGGTTGTTGTAATGTCCCTGATTTTTCTATGATTTTTTGTGATTTTTTGCTATTTTTGTAGTCATTTTTGGTAGGAAAATGTGACGCTTCGGCGTATTCATATTTATGTATTTTCCCTATTTATACCCATAGAGTCGGGTGTGGGGCTTAGTTGTGGGCCGTAGGCTTCACCATGCGCTTATGGCATGAATTTTGGAGCTACAACGCATAATCGGGAGGTGAACGCGTGTTGGGGATGTAAATGAAAAAATTAAAAAGAGTATATAAATTGAAATCCTAACATCGGATTCCAATAAGTTTTCCACCCAAAAACTTTTTCATGTCCAGTGACTTTTGTGAGAACCGGAGTGAGATTCTGGTCGCTCCGTTCTCCCTCCTCCATCATCAGATTTTGCCGATTCTTGTCAGGATACTCTTTGCCTCACCGCCATGAGTCCGTAGGTACCAGCTATGACCGCCACCATGACCTCTTCGCTCCTCCATGAGGTACCAAACATTTCTTCGGTTTTTCTCTCCTGCAAATCTCGTATTTGGGCCGTGGGGTGCGATTTTGATGTTGTTTGTGGTCATCCTCAACTAGACTTATGTTTAGTTGGCCACTAGGAACCCATAAGCGCTGGCTAGAGCCGTCGCCATGCTTTCTTCGCTCCGCTATGAGCTACCAATGCTTTGTTCGGGTTTTGGTTACATTTTCATCTCTGTCTGGAGTATATTTTTGAGACACCACTATTTTTGGTCATCGTCCGGACACCAGACGGACTCCATCTAGTCTACCTCGACCTAGTGTCGGTAGGGAGTTACCGTTTCTAACCCCACTTAGCCCCTATTGTCTTGCTACTCACGATTAAATGCTTTGGGTGCTTCTCGGGTCGTTGCCATCGGTGAGCTATGGGCCATTTGGCCATCGTGGGCTCTACCCCAGCTTGGTGACAGTGAGGGTCAACTCCACTTGGCCAATTATACCTTCGTTGGAATGGGCAGCTTGCCTTTGCCCTATACCGTGCAAGATGCACAACTGCCCACACTTAATGTGTTGGTTGTGGGTAGTGATTGGAGATGTTGCCGCTTCGATCGGCCACCACATCCTTGCCATAGCTCAGTTTCCCTTTTGTGGGCCTTGGGCCGCCAAAGTCCGACCCAGCTCCCCCTAGAATAGCACTTTTTGCCACGTGTGCATGTGGCCACGCGTGTGCTTTTGGGTTTATGCACTGTATTTGCGCTGCCTGACCATCAAATGACTCTGTCACCGAATGAAGTTGACATCGGAGTCCTCCACCATGCTCTCCACCCTTATGTGGGCCCTCGATGACACAAAATCAACGCCGTTGGGTGCTGTCTATGGCCGATTTTGATGTCTTGCGGGCGGTCAAGTACTTCTTAGTTGCCGGCCGACCTTCAGTGAGTACACCCTTTACATCTGGTCGCACCGCCACTTATGTTGGCTTGACCTTTCTCTCGGCCACCCTAGTGTGCCTCCGTTGGTCATAGATTTTGCCACATTGACTTCTAACACCCCATTTGGCTGTGATTGTTTTCGGCACTTCCTAAAATCCTCGAGACGACAGTTCTCTCAACTTGGCAAAACTTTTGAACGTCAACTCCATTGCCACCATCATGTGCTCTCCATCAAACATCATGATTATGAGATAGGGGAGCTTTGAACTCATAATTCATGATAGCATGCTTTGAATGAGTAGCAGCATGCTAAGGCTATATGATTGAATGCTATGGATGTTAGATTATGATCCGTTTGCATGATGTAAAGGATGAATTATGCCATGTTGAAATGCATATGACATGCATGTTGGCTATAAGTATGTTTGAAGTATGTATGTGCTAGTGATGGCTAGCGTGTATGTTTGTAAGCTTCGTATGTGGATTGAGTATGTGCTAGTGATGGCTAGCTTGTTTGTTGGTAAGCTTCGCGTGTTGATTGAGTATGTGCTAGTGATGGCTAGCGTGTTTGTTGGTAAGCTTCGTATGTTTATTGAGTATGTGCTAGTGATGGCTAGCATGTTTGTTGGTAAGCTTCGTATGTTTATTGAGTATGTGCTAGTGATGGCTAGCGTGTTTGTTGGTAAGCTTCATATGTTGATTATGTGCTAGTGATGGTTATCATGTTTGTTGGTAAGCTTCGTATGTGTATGTATGTACTAGTGATGGCTAGTGAGTATGTTTCTACATATGTGGATTACGTGTGTGCTAGTGATGGCTAGCGAGGATGTTTCTACGAATATGGATTATGCATGTGCTAGTGATGGCTAACGTGCATGTTTGAAGTATGCATGGATGTGTATGTATGTGCTAGTGATGGCTAGCATGTATGTTTGAAGTATGTATGGAGTGCATGTATGCGCTAGTGATGGCTTGTGAGCATGTTTGTAAGCTACTTATGTAAGATGGCTATTTGCCTATGCTATGGATATGTGTATGTGCATGTGGGCAGAGGTATGGGCTATGGATGGCAAGAAGTGACAGTGTTTTATATGGATTTGAATATGGATATGTAAGTGTATGATGGATGACAAAGGATATGAGTATGACGGGCGAGGATTGGAGTGGATTATTTTGGATCAGAGCACATGTTGGGGGATTGTCAGATAGTAAGAGTGTGCATAATTGTACAAGTATAATGTATAGATTATGAAGTAAAAAGTAAGCATAATAAGTGAGGTATAAGTAAGAGGGTATAACTGGGTTTGGCTGTGAGGAGCTTAGTTTGATGATGTTTGTGTAGGATATTTTGGCCATAAGGTAGATGGCGGAATATGTAAAACTGCAAGGATTTGATGTACTATGAGTTGATCATGATATAGACGGGTTAAGTGAAGTCTGCTACCCTAATGAACTGGGTTTTGGATCGGGCTTAGCTTTTGATCAGTGGAGCATGGTATGCTTGAGTGCTTGTGTGGCATAATTGTACCACATAATGTACTTAATTCAAACTTGAATTATAAGAAAGCTAATGATAGCGCTGTGAGTTTGAGACCTAAGGGTTCGACAGATTAAGTTTCATGTTTGAGCTAGCCAATAATGAGTTGGTTGAGCATTTCTCATGTCTTCCCATGGTGTTTATCCTGCGGGATGTTGTATGTGTGCTGTATAGAGCACTTGACAACTGATGCTCTGTAGAAAGCGATGTATGTTTCTAGTTTGGTCTGTGTGCTGTTTGAAGCCCAGACGTCTGATGCTCTATTGAGAGCAATGCATGTTTTCAATTTGGTCTATGTATTGCATTAAGCCCATATGTTTGATGCCCTATTGAGAGCGTTGGATGATTTCTACCCATGGGTGGCACTGTATGATTCTGCCCAATAGTGGCACTGTATGTTTCTGCCCAAGTGGCACTGTATGATTTCTGCCCAAGAGTGGCACTGGCACTATAAGACCCATTATGGTGGGCAACTGTATGACCCCTTATGTGTGGGTGTTTATGTTTGTGCTCTCAGGTAAGTAGTATCATGGACCTGCTTTTACCTGTTTGATCATGTGCCCCATGAGCATAGGTGTGCCTTACCTTTAGAAAAGTCCATGGCATCTAGTCACTCCCCAGAGGTTAAGGTGATGCCCCAGTGGCATTCTTTTCCTTTCGACGTTGGAGCTTAGTAGTTCTAATGAGCTTCAGTGGTTGATAGTAGGAGTACGACTGTATGAGTATGAGTATGTGTATGACTGTAAGAGTATGAGTATGAGCACGACTGTAAGAGTATGAGTATGAGTAAGATTGTAAGAGTATGTTTCCAAGTAAGACAGTAAGTGTGTGATTTTGAGTAAGACTGTATGAGTAAGGTCGTACAAGTAAGATTGTACTAGTAGGGTCGTACAAATATGTGTACGCTGTATAAGTAAGCGTATGATTGTACGAGTAAGGTCGTATAGGTATGTGTAAGTTGTTTGAGCAAGTGTACAATGGTGCGAGTAAGTTTGTAAGACCCTGAATAAGGGTGTTTGTGTAAGTTTGATTCGCTGGTATGATGTTGGCATGATGGTATGCGTGATTGTATGTGTATGAGTATGTTTATGATATGCATGTTTGCTTCATGTTTGAGTTGCATGAACATATCTATGTATGGATTTGTTGAGTTCACTGTTTAGAACTCCCCTACTGGGTACTTTCCTACTGAGTATGAAAATACTCATTACCCTATTTTTTAGCCTTGTTGTATGGGAGGTTTGTGCAAGTTTGTGCGGAGAGCTCCTAAAGATGGATGCTCGATTCCAAGGTGGATTGATTCCTTTGGACTCAGGTATATCCTTTACTCACTGTGAGTTTTCTTTGTGCCACGATCTATTGTATTGGGTGAGATGAGAAGTCAGGTGTTTATGTATTCTGGACTTTTAGTTTGGATTAGACTGTGGACTATTATGGGACTTGCACTCAGGGATGCCTGGGAGATATTTGTATTTAAAGTCTATGAACATAGCAATTTATTCATATGGTTGTTTTCAAGTAGCGCCTGAGGATGTTTGGTTTGGCTATACGATGTTTGATCGAATAAGTAAAAATTTGTATGGGAAAACCGATGTGTTATGTTTTAAATTATAAAACTATTTTCACAAGTTTTGTATTCGTCATTTTCCCGATTTATAGCATTTATATTGCAAAAATATTTCTGCAAATTTTGAAGAAAATGTATGAAAAATCTCGGGTGTTACAGTTGTGTAGGAATAATGAAGCTTATGTTACACATGGTGATTATGGAATGGTTATGAAAGGAAATGCAGGATGAGATATGTTTGATACACTTGATTATATAGGGTGAATGTGTATATTGGGATATGATTATGCAAGATATGAATATTGAAAATTGATTCACGCAGGATGTAAATGTTATAATGAGATTCATATGATTACACATGATGTGTATATGATTTATGAACTATGGATGAACCCATGATGCACATGTGGCATGATTATATGTCTATGGAATGTGTTTTACATCATAATGTACAGGTGGCATGAATATATATTTATGGAATGTGGGTTATGTCATGATGTATAGGTGGCATGATTATGTGTTTATGGAATATAAATTATCTCATGATGCACAGGCTTAGAGAATGGATATATGATGCATGTTGGGATTGAGAATGCATATGATGTTTTCATGAATTTATATTCCATAATAAAACCCCTCTTTGTTTTATGGTTTTCTTTTAGGGCCGCATGTTGTGCTATGTAGGTGCTTCGAATGGGCTCTACAATGAGCATGAGGATGACCACATTCATTGAGAGGGCTATAGTTACTTGGAGTTATGTTAGTTTGGATCTATGTTATGTTGAACTTATACATTTGACTCTACTTACACATTATGATTAGCCATTGTTGGGTTAGACTTGTTTAGCACTTGAGGCTTATTTTTATGTGTTATCTAGATGATGTGGATATGAGTAGACTTGTTAAGTATTCCTTTATTTTTTATATTTTCTTTTGCGCGAAGGGCACATGCACTTACTTCAATGTGCATTTCACCCAAGGATGGGTTAAGTCTTCCGCAATTCCACATAACTTCGTCGCGCCACATACCACTTCCTTCTTAAACCGGGTTCAAGTCAGGGGTGGTGTGTAACAGGGCGTGACACCAATGACCCGAATCAGGCCAAAGAGAGATGATTAAGCTGAGACGAGTTGAATACTAACCCAAATTTGGGCTATATCAAAGTACACTACATTCCACTTTATACAAAAATAGTTAATGGAAGGTAAAATAAATTAATTAAGTCTCTTAGGTAAAAGAAATTAATTCTCTTAGTCATTCACAAACCCACACAAGTCTCAAAATAATATAAGAAGTTTCAAACCTAAAAAGGCAACAAACATGTTTAAGCCATCAAACAAGGCTCTCCTTAAACTTGTAAAGTGTACAAGTTGTAACATAAATCATCAAAAGTCTATCCCCAATACATAGTAGAGCTACCCCCCACTCCATGTGTCACGCCCCGGCGATGCCCGACCCGAGCCAAACCCGGTCCAAGGGCCGGTCAAGCGCGCGGGGGCGACGAAGTGAAATTGAGAAACGATTCTAGCGGAAGACTTAATCCCTAACCACGGGCGATTAATAGCAACATGGAGTGCGCACAATCCTTTGAGCAAGAGTAAATAAAAGGGAAAAAAAAGGTGTTGCTTATCACAAAGTAAACAACAATCTCAAACCCACAAACTTAGTTAAGTAAAGCCCACACCGGCTCAAAATAAGTCATAAGCAAACATAACTGTAACATGTGACATAAAACCACAACAAGAACCCTACACAAAGGTTCGAACATAAAGCATGAAAGAAACGATGATAAGTCACGCAACGATCTCCATCATCACACCCAAGCTACCTCTGACCTTTCCTCAAAAAGGCAATCCTGTCCGTCTGCGTGTCGCACCACGCAGCCCCAAATCAAAACACAAAAGAGGTGTGAGTTTAACAAACTCAGCAATGGTTTTTAATATCACTGTCAACGTAGAAAATACGATAGCTTAGAAATGAGATCGTTCAGATCAAAGATTTACATGGTGCATCACTTCCTGATCACACATTCATATCACCTAACACTACATCATAATGCATAATTCAACCTGCATGGATGTATCTCTAGCATACATATTCCCACATGCATTCACATCATAACCAATCCCGCATGGATGTATCTCTAACATACATATTTCCACATACATTTTATCATCAAAATCAACATGCATGGATGTATCTCTAACATACATATTCCACATGCATAACATCAAAATCAACATGCATGGATGTATCTTTAACATACATATTCCACATGCATAACATCAAAATCAACATGCATGGATGTATCTCTAACATACATATTTCCACATGCATAACATCAAAATCAACATGCATGGATGTATCTCTAACATACATATTCCACATGCATAACATCAAAATCAACATGCATGGATGTATCTCTAACATACATATTCCACATGCATAACATCAAAATCAACATGCATGGATGTATCTCTAACATACATATTCCACATGCATAATGTCATCACAATCCACCTCCATCAAGGAGTAATCACACGTTAACGTCACACAGACGGGAGCATAGACAAGGCCACGAAGGCGTGTCATGGTACAAAATTCTACACAAGAATTCAGGAAAGATCGGGGTTGTCAATCCCTAATACTGCTCGCCCTGGATGATCCTGGCCAAGGATGTCCCATTCTCACACAGAGAATCTAGAGCAGGGGTGTTCGCCCAGGGACATCTCCTGCGGAGGGAAGAGCCCGAGTTCTCACACAGAGAACCCTAGAACACGTGGTAGCGGGGTGCACACGGCATACCACATTGGATTCTCAGGGTCCAGATGACACACATAATAATATTCTCACATATCCGCAAGACAAGTACACAACTCGTCCCCACATCATTCCATTAAACAAGACTCAACCTGGGGAGTGCACTCGTTCCACACAGGAACTCCAAATCGTTCCACACAGGAACTTCAAATCGTTCCACACAGGAACTTCAAATCAAAATATGTCCTTTCGGACCAATCAACTTGCGATTAATCCACGACCGATAAACCCGGCACGCAATTCCATCACATTGCATCCAATCGGTCAAATTCGATTAATCACGATGAAGCCTCAATTGGAAATCCATTTTCATGATGCGTGCAGCATGGTATATGCGTGGGCAAAGCATACATGAACCCTAATCATGATAAGTGCTCTCACCAGCCCCTAATGCATCATTCATAATCACGATATTAAGCTTCAACATCATCATTTAACCCCCACATGTGTGTGTGTAACTAGTAGAAGCCTTTCACATGATGCATATTAACATGCTTGAAAATCAACTCACTACCACACTACACATGTGAATTTCTACCTAAACATGAATTCCAGCGGAAATCATAGTAGAAGAATCGTTGAAATCTTAGCTAGATTCAAAACTCAACCACAAAGGCTAAACACCTATAACATCACTCATTTCATCATTGAGTCATGGTATTCACCAACATTCACACACCATTAATCACAATTTATCATGACAAATCTGTCCAACAATGATTGTAGTCCTACTGAAATATGCTTAACCAAAGGGAAACAACTATTTATAATTTCAAAATAACGATTCCAACATCATACCACAAAACATAAGTCATTCCACCATCACTAAGCATATATCTCAACTCCATAAACTCAATAGCATGCATTTCCAGTAGCATAACATAGCTTAAAACACTCCACATTCATATAAAATTGGCAAGCTAAAGTGGAATCATCAAAATAGGCATCATACACACAACATACAATTTCCTGTGTAGCCGATCGATCGCCCTTCAGGCCGTTCGATCAGTTACACACAAAATTTTGAAAATTTCAGTTCAGCCGATCGATCGCCCTGCAAGGCCGATCGATCGCCAACACTGAAACAGTCATCTTCTTCCTTTCGCAAAATCAAACCGAAACTCCATAGATAACACTTCAAATCCACATCTAGCACCCTAATCATCATCAAAAGTCCTCCTTGACTTCCAGAATATCACACCAAACTATAATAATGCAAAACCCTAAGAAATCGGGATTAAATAATTCCATTTTCTAATCTTACCATTAACACACTAAATCAAGCAAACCATTTCGAAATAAGCCAAAAATGAAGAGTTTTACCATGGATAAACAGAGATTTTGAAGACCCATTACCTCAGCACTTGATTAAGCTCGGATTGAAGAGTCACCCTTCTTGAAATCCTTGAAAATACAATGAGTTTGAATTAAACACCAATGGAAATCGATTTACTTAAGAAATCCCTAATTAAATCTTAGATCTAGGGCTTGTTGGTAGTAAAAATCGAATTTTGAATGTTAGGGTTTGTAGTAAAACACAAATCAGTAGCTTTTGATGGTCAAAAATGAATTGAATCAAGGGGAAAATGGTAGATTTAGAAGAAATTAAGAGAAAAGCCATGGATTAGTGCTTAATTAGAGCAAGCTTACCTTAATCGGCTTCTAATTCGGGCCTAAGTGGGGATTAGGCCAGACCTCCTTCCTTAGCCTATTCCCAAAAATGGAAATGGCTCAGGTTTGCCCTTTTATAGTAAGGGTTGGGGTAGGCAAAGGTAAGTTTTGGGGTGTAAATATGAAAAGTAGGCTAAAAGTGGTTATTTTGCAAATTTAAGCACGAATTAAGCCTAATAAAATTCTGAAAATTTTTGTGTGACCTTAAGTATATGTCTAGGTTCATTTGACATAAAAATAAAATTTTCAACCGTGGGGCCCACAGGGGTCCCGCCAAAACCCTAATTTTTTTGGGAAAATAGTGAAAATTCCGAAAAATCTCAAAAATTCACATGTGGTTTAAAATCACTTAAAACCACTAATATTGAAGTTAATTTTGGTTAAAACCATCACAAACTCTATTTATTTACGAAATCACCGAATAAGATCAGAAAACACGTAAATTGCACGATAACCCATAATTAAATAAAAATCAAAACCGGTTTAAAGATGAGGGTCCTTACACCATGTGCATCTAATCTTCTTCATGCTCATAAAATAGATCATCCTAAGTACCTGCATGGCACAATCATATAGCCCCAAAAATAAAAGAATGCAAACAAAGTGAGCTTAGTTTAGTAAGGGTTTGAAAACATAAAACTCACATTAATACCAAAACATAATCTTTAAGAATCATAACTTAAGTCCTATACAAAACTAGTGTTGATAACACAAGAGCACATCAAATCCCTCACACTTATAGCATATGCTCATTCATGCATCATATATCCATAAGAAAAACTTGTGCATCATGTCTCAATTATAGTGCATAATCCACACACACAACTTATACATTCAAGTGACATCCATACAAATCCTGCATAATCAAGTGTCATAATCCATACACAACCTATGCAAATATAACATTATAATTTGTACACAACTATGTGCAAATTAGTATAGTAAATGCCTCACAATAGAGAAATACTAGTACCTGAATATACTAATCTTGCTCGTCCTGGTAATCCTAAGTACGAAGGCATAAGTAGCCTGCTCACCCTGGTAATCCCAAGGAAGACCTAAGTAGTTGGAAAATCCTATACCCTAGAAGTTCCCCTAGCTAGCCAATGCACACGGACAAACTAGCATAGAGCTTGCTTCAGAAGTCTCAAAAGTTTTCTCATTATATCATTCTGCGTTTCTCACCAAAAGAGGAAATTTGCCCTTTTAGAACAGAAAACCTTGTCCTTTGGGATAGAAAATCATTCCCATTGGGCAAACAACCGATTCATTCAAAACCATGATATGGCTAATCTGGAAAAATATGACACATAATAGCTAATCATAATTAAACATGGTTAATCATAGTTTAACAAATCATTTTTATAATGTATGTGATATGATATATACATAAACAATACTAGGCACATACAAGCATAAATAATCATACACTAATCAATCCTATCATACATTAGACATGGTCTAGTCATGGCTAATGAGATTATGTAAACAAGTAAACATAAACACACGTGGTCATGTTCATGAATAAGCTAAAACATGTGGACACAGTTCATACATAATTAGTGTTGCATGTATGCAAGCATTCATACTTTAGCATGGTCATACTTTACTAGTGATATGTGAAAAACATGAAGAAATCATAAAAGTCCGACTTAAAAATAAGCACATATGAATTTATTGTATAGCCGATTAATCAGCCTCAATTGGGCTATTGTTGGGGAACAAAGGGCTTCAAATATGTTGTTTAGCCTATCGATTGGCCCAGAACTTGCGAAAAAAGTTTTTTTTCTTGCACAAAACCGAATCGAATTCATACCAACTTTCCATAAACATTCCTAAAACTTCAAATAATAATTTTCTAAGCCTAAGACATGATAGATATAATATTTCTCATCTATATTTATTTAAAAAATTAATTAAATAATCTATTCAAGAAGATTCAAATTCACACATCCATAAACTTCAAGAACATAAATCCACTCACAAACATGGTGCTAATGCAAGTAAAACCTCATCAAACAAAAACCTCTTACCTCATTTTAGATTGTAGACCCTTTAATCTTCTCCAAGCTCAAAGAATCCCTACCCAAAAAATTAGGTTACATAAGCCCTAAGTAAAAATCTAACCTTTCAACCAAATAGAGACTCAAAACCACTAATAAATAATATATCTAACATCCTCTTGGGCCCAAAACAAAAATCACAAGATTAGAAACAAGAATCCAAATCTAAGATTTTAATACATGGACAAAAGAATGAACTTGAGAAGAAGAAAAGCTAGAATTTCATTCAAGAGGAGAAGAACATGGGATTTAGGGCAAAAATCAAAAGAAACATTAAAGACATTGAGTGATTATACCTTGGATTAAGCCTTTCCGCCTTTAGAGGGGGTAGAGCTCTCCCAAAGCCTCCCAAATCTCAGCCCACCCCAAATGGTAAAATGACCAATGTTCCTATTTATAGCTAAGGCAAGTAAGTGGGTTTTAGAATGGACCCAACAAAAAAATAAGTGAACCCACTTAGTGACATGGACCCAAAAATGAATTGGACAAAGCCCAAGACTATTTAAAATGTTAAGTGAGGCTTGGCCGCCAAAAAATTGACACATCACACGAGATGGTTGTAAGTCCTAGAATAGGACCCACTTCCTTAATAAATGAATATTCAAGATAAAAATAGATTAGCATTTGTTTAATACTTTATGTGGACAATTTTATTCATGAAAAACAAGGCGGATTAGAAGCGCTTGATGATAATTCAAAGGATAAAACTAGATGATAAGAACACTAGAAACATTTTCAAACAAAAAAATTATTAAAATAACAAAACTATCATAATCTACATAGTTACTCATTCAACAAGGTTTTAAATAAACATAGTTATTGATTCACTGAAATTTGCGCAAAACTCTCATAATCTACGTACACCAATTCTAGTTTTACTCAAGATTGGCTGAATTTTATAACCAAGGAAAGGACTATTCATGTGACAAAATTTAATACAACACTGCAATTCCTTTTTTTGTTTTCATCCTTTTCTACAATGCATAAAATTGAGGTGGTTGTTGGAATATTTGTATTGTGGACTCTCTAGGTGAATTTTTTTGTTTTAAAAAAATATTATTCATCAGCTGATATATCATATGGCTATTATTTGTAGTCCCACCCAATACCAAGCTTTGACGAGAGATCAATGTTATGCAGATGCCTGAATCCAACCAACCAGCAGTCCAGGGAGTCCTAGCTCATGGGAAGCTCAGAGAGGCAAAGGGGAGATGGAGAGGTCCATGGAGGAGAAGGAGCAGATGAGGCTAAACTTGGAGAGGATGCATTTCAGGGTGATGGAGCTAGAGAAGGTTTGCCGGCATATGAACGGTATCCAGGATGGTGAAGAGCAAGGTGATAAGTAGCCCTGTTCATACAGAAACTTGCCTAAACTCTGCTAACCCAAAACAAAACTTGGATTTTTTTCTTCTCTTTTTGTAATGTACTTTTGTTAGAGTGTAAAGAGAACATATGATTCAAAGGTGAGTACGAAATTGAAGCTTCCTCTAGAATGACAGTCTAGAATGTGTGTGCCTTACAATTAAGAGGTCAACATTTTTTTATGAGCAGGAATGAAACTAAAGTCATCATACCAATTAAACAAAATTTAAAGATACTAAGATGCCTAAGAAAATAAAAAAGTAATTTTACATAAAAAAAATGAACAACTACCTTCAATGAATATTCTAAATGTGTAAACCATAAAGGTTAACACTTTCAATATATACTACCAAGTTGCATTACTTCATAAATAATAGATGACTGACTTAAAATTCAAATTAGGCAATTTCATGAGACATAGTGCTTAGCAAAAAATTGGCTTGCTTCTAATAAGTAAAATTATCTTAATGCTCCTTCGAGTTTATATTCAATCATCATGCTCAGCTAAAAAATAAACACCCAGCTGACAGAGTTGCAAGGAGCCTAACAAATTTCTACAAGGTCTAACAGTCAAATCCTGAATATAATACAACTTAAACAAGAGGACAATCCCATAAACTCTCATCTAGCATAGAAACTAGTTATCATAAGAGTGAACTCAATCATTGTATATGAGGCACAATAAAGCACCAGTATTGCATATGATAAACATGAAATATTCACAGGCATAATACCTTGGTAAATACCCGAAGAAGTAAAGGACAAGTCTGCAATCAAAATAAAGAAAACCTCATCAATAAATCACATAATAAGTAAACTTCAAAATCATACATCACAGTAACAAATTAACTTTATGAACATTAAGCATAATAGAATCTGCTCCCTTAAATCTACAACCATTTTTTCTCTCTAAAAAAACAACATTTTTTTGAAGAAACCAACTCATTCGGTTCAATAAACAACAAAACCACCATGCAATAGAATCACATATACATCAGGCGTTGGCTCATATTAATTACTAGCCCTTCATGACCCATCAAATAAGAAAAAAATGCCAATAAGCAACAGTAGTAGAGAAGAACACACATGGCCTAGATATGAAGGTTCAGCAGAGAAAGCTAGACTTGAGTAAAGAAAGTAATGAACTGACAGTTTTTACAACAGATTTCTTTTCCAGGTTTATCAGACCATTCTACTATTTGTCCAAAAAACTTGCAAGATTTAATGATTCCAGCAACCTAATGAAAGCAAAGAAAATGTAGGAAATAATGAATACAACAATGAATTATAACAGTACAGTGATAAACAGAGATGATAGGAAGAAGTTGACTATGAGAAGGTTCTGCCTGATTATGCATCTTATGCCCATTTAGTTATTTCCAGTTCATTTCAAATCCTATCTTGTACTTAACTTTCAGGACAAAAACTTACCCCAACAGGAAATTTTAGGCCTTTTCAATGTAATACCAAACTCATACACCTCTAATAGGCTTTTGCCTGATTATCTAAAAACTTGCATTTCTGCCTGATTAAATACTGCTAGATACTTGAATCAAATTTATTCTAACAACATGCATCTTTGTAAATATGTGTAAATATTTCTAAATGATCTAAAAGACATTTGAACACCACAAGCCATTCGATTTACTCTTTGAGCATTATTTAAGTAAACAAAAGGTGCTTTTCTTTAATATTCATTTGCAATAGCAAAAACAAATTTAAAAATGTTCATTCGCCATAAACTTTTCCGAAGGTAAGGCACACCATGCTCATGGGGCACATGATCAAATAGGTAAGAGCAAGTCCATGATACTACTTACTTGAGTGCGCAAACATAAACACCCACACATAAGGGGTCATACAGTTGCCCACCATAATGGGTCTTATAGTGCCATAGAATTGCCTACCATAATGGGTCTTATAGTGCCAGTGCCATTCTTGGGCAGAATCATACCATGCCACTCGGGCAGAAACATACAATGCTACACTTGGGCGAAAACATACAGTGCCAGTCCTAGGCGGAAACATACAGTGCCACTCTTGGGCAAAAAATCATACAACGCTCTCAACAGAGCATCAAATGTCTGGGCTTAATACAGCACACAGACCAAATCAAAAACATACATCGCTCTCAACAGAGCATCAAACGTCTGGGCTTATACAGCACACAGACCATATCGGAAACATATATCACTCTCAATAGAGCATCAGACATCTGGTGCTCTATGCAATACACAGACAATATCCCGCAGGATAAACACCATGGCAAGACATGAGAAATACTTGGCCGACTCATTATCGGATATCTCAACACAGAACTTAATCCGTCGAACCCTCAGGTCTCAAACTCACAATGCTATCATTAGTCGTGCTTATAATTCAAGTTTGAATTAAGTAAATTATGCAGTACAATTATGCCGCACAAGCACTCAAGAATACCATGCTCCACTGATCAAACTGAAGCTGAGCCCAATCCAAAACCCCAGTTCTTCAGGGCAGCAGACTTCACTTAACCCATCCATCTTACAACATAACTCACCATACACCAAAATCCTTACGGTCTTACAATCTCCGCCATCTACCTTGTGGCCAAAACATCTTACTCGGAAGTCCTTAGACTGAGCTCCTTAGAGCCAATCCCAGTTATCATGCTTTTACTTAAATCTTACTTATTATGCTTATTTTTCACTTCATAATTTGTACATAATGCTTCTACAATTATAGACACTCTTATTGTCTGATAATCCCCCAACATGTGCTCTAATCCAAAACAATCCATTCCAATCCTTGCCTATCATACTCATATCATCTATCATCCATCACACGCTTACACATCCATATCCAAATCCATACCAAACACTAACACTTCTTACCATCCATAGCACATACCTCTGCCCACATGCACATACACATATCCAAAGCATAGGCAAATAGCCATCATATATACGTATGTCCATCACATATACGTATAACACACATACTTTCATACATACGTAGCTTACAATCATACTCGCTAGCCATCACTAGCGCATACATACACATTTATACATACATCAAACATACTTGCTAGCCATCACTAGCGCATACATACACATTTATACATACATCAAACGTACACGCTAGCCATCACTAGCACATACATACACATCAATACTACAAACATGCATGCTAGACATCACTAGCACATACATAATCCATACATACTTCAAACATATGCTCTAGCCATCACTAGAACATACATACTTCAAGCATGCACGCTAGCCGTTACTAGCACATGCATAATCCATACATACTTCAAACATGCACGCTAGCCATCACTAGCACAAATTCAATCAATATACAAAGCTTACAAACATACACACTAGCCAACATGCATGTCATATGTATTTTAACATGGCCTAATTCATCCTCTTACATCATGCAAACGGATCATAAACTAACATCCATAGCATTCAATCATATAGTTCTAGCATGCTGCTACTCATTCAAAGCATGCTATCATGAAATTATGAGTTCAAAGTTCCCCTACCTCGTAATCATGATGTTTGATGGCAAGCACATGACGGTGGCGGCATCGGCGGCGGAATTGGCGGCCAAAAGCTTTGCCAAATGGAGAGAGCTATTGTCCCGAGGATTTTAGGAAGTGTTGGAAACAATCACAGCCAAACGGGGTGTCAGAAGTCAATGCAGCAAAACCCGCGATCCACGGCGGCACACTAGGGCGGCCGGGAGAAATGTCATGCCAACATAAGTGGCGGTGTGACCAGAAGTCGATGGTGTACTCACTAAAGATCGGCCAGTGGCTAAGACATACTCGGCCAACCGCAAGACGTCAAAATTGGCCGTGGACAGCACCCAAAGACATCGATTTCACATCATCGAGGGCCCACATATGGGCGGAGAGTGTGGGGCGTCGCTCGAGGACAAAGGAGAGGTGGAGGAGGGCTATGTGTCAACTCCACTCGGTGGCAAAGCCAACCTTATGTCAGGCGGCGGCGAGATTACGGCGCCTAAACCCAAAAGCACACGCGTGGCCACATGCACACTGATCGTTTATAATTAAACCCTTTGCAAGTGTACAAGGTAATTGTACTAGGATAAGTATTTAAGGGTTGTCGAACCTCAGGGACGGATGGGTTATCACTAAATCTAAAAAGGAATTTGCTGATTGAAAATTAAAACAAACTTAAACTTAAATTAAACAAAAGAAAGAAATCAACTAGTTTAAAAACAAGAGATTAATATGATAGAATTTACTTAGGAAATTGAATCCACTATAGAACCATAACAATTACTTAACTTTTAATCTAAATCTAGTGTGAACATGAACAAGTATTCTCAGCTACAAGCTAGAATTACTTTAAAAAGAATCATTAATTAACTTCCATGGCATGAACTATCTTCGACAATAGCACGAATCATCTACACTAAACTAGCTATAGGCATGACCCGTCTAATCTTAGTATAACTCATCCAAGTCATTAATTATCTGAACATTAAAACTATTGTATGACCATCTCATCTAAATCACAGAAATTAGAATCGATGCAATTATCAAAACCATATCAATCTATCATCTACAAGACAATAAATCAATATAGATTTGAATAAACATGAAAAGCTCTTCCATTAAAAAGGAAATCCATATCATACAATTGTCATCATTCACAACTGAGATCTAAATTAAAAAGAAAAGAAACTGAAACTTATCTATAGCTTCATCAACTCCTAAGTAAAAGAAAAGTCTAGCCTTCCATGGTAGAAGAAAGCACTTGAATCTCCATTGAAAGCTTTGAGTTCTCTTCCATCTTCTTCTTCCTTTTTCTCTGAAGAAAATCTACTGGAATCCCCCAATTTTAAGCCAAATATGTCTTTTTATAGGCATAAGTTCCGTAGGAAGAAGTCCAATATGAAAAGGATTGGAATTTGGGTCAAACAAGGAAACTGCACGTTATGCCGATCGATCGCCCTGCATTCCCGATCGATCGCTTACCTTGTATTTTCATCTGATTTCACGTTATCCCGATCGATCGGTAAGTGACCCCGATCGATCGGCTCTGATATTTCTGTTTTTCCGGACTGTTCATATTCTGTTCATTAAGCTTTCCTTCGCGTCCATATTAATTTCTAACTTGTTTATAACTCCGAAAAGTTGTCCAAATCACTTTAAAGCATGTGAAGACTATTTTTAAGCATTTCAAACATCGTCCAAGTACTTCGATAAGCTCACTTTACCTACAAAACATAAAATATCATACTTTAGACATGTATAATGTAATTAAAATTCAAACTTGATTTAAATACATGTCTAAACAACTAATAACTACAAAATTATTAATAATTAAACTAAAATACTAATATCTATCTTAATCTAAATAAACCATAATTAACTCTAAATTAACCTAATCTATACTAACAAATAAGGTAAAAAGGCATATAAAATAGATATATATTTCATACTTATCAAATACCCCCAAACCTATATTTTGCTAGTCCTCGAGTAAAACAAAAATAAAATAAAATAACTAATAAAATAAAATAAATAAAAGCCACTTTCGTAGGGAATCACGATTGCATTTAGCGTATGCAACAAGCCTTTAAACCCCTAGGTGTCCCTAGTTGGACGAGTTGTGTCTCGTGAGGGTTTGCGATAATGCTACCCACAAACATTAAAACCTAAGAAAAATAAAACAAATAAACAAGAAAACAAAAATTTGAAAAACAATCTTCTCTTAAAAACACATAACTATTTTTAAAAAGAACCAACCACAAATACTTGAAACAAGTAAACAATTAAGATCTAATCACTTTCAAGTAAGGAATAATCCATTCTATAACCTCATCTTAGAAATAATTGTGCAACTACATATATACATTTTAAAAACATAAAGTGTAGAAACTTTGTAGTCATGCAATTTCATTCTTTATTAACAAGCATATCTTATGTGACCCATTAACCAAGCTCATTAAAGTTCACTAACTAAAAAAATATAACAATGACAATCTTTCATCTTTAACACCTCATAATAAACCCTCATGTAATAGCCATCAAATTCAATTGAATTCAGGGAATAAGAGCATAATATACTTCAAAATATGACTTGTGCAATACTTAGTTCTATTAAGCTTTCTAAATAGTCCATGTAACAAGCGTTGGGCCAGTGTCCCTAATCCAGTTGGCTCAAGGCACTAGGTGTTGAAACACCCCTCAGGCTTAATAACTCGAACTATAAAGGCTCTGAGAACCAAGTAAGTCATAAAAGAATTTATCTCAACTTTTCACCTTTTGACGCGATCCCTTATACTTGCCTAGGCACAAGGTCCGGTTACTCAGTAAAAAGAGAAACAAACCCTTTTTTTTTTTCTTTTTTTTTTTTATCATCAAATTTTTTTTTTCATTCAATCTATTTTTTTCAACTTTTTTTTTTCACTTCTTTTTTTTTCATTCTTTTTTTTTTTTTTACACACTTATCCCATTTTTTTTCAAATAAAAGCTAAGCATAAAAATCTATCATAAAATATTAAAAATTACTCAATTGCCAAGTTTTCAAAAATATATACTTAGTTAAAGATATCCCACTAAGATTACAAGTAATAAATCATAAAATTATATTCCTACAAGTTTCATGTGTGTGAAATGTGATTTAAAAATATAAGCACAATTATCCAAGATAATGAAAATAAAATAGAAATTACTCACTTAATCATTTTCATCACTTAATTAAGTACTTGAACTTTCTTCATGAAATTGATCTCTTTAAAAACAGACATATACTTTTAAAAGAAAATAAGCGATAAAACCGACTTAAAAGAAAAGAAAATACTCTAAAACATCCTAAAAGAAAATTAATAAAGAAAAATATCTTTCTACACCCCCAAACCTAAACTGAACATTGTCCTCAATGTTAAAGAAAGTATATACTACAATGACAAGAATAAGTAAGAGAGGGAAAGAAAGATATCACCTGAAAGTATAACTAATCCACTAATCTGAAAAGTGAAGTACATAGGATTTAGAAAACATGAGAAACATACAGGTAAAGAGCAATTTCCCAAACCTAAAATACCAATCTACCAGAAAAGAGATAAAAAAAAAAAAAAATAAGAATAATAAAGAAAAGAAAAGATAAAAGTAGCCCCTGCACAGCTAAATATCAGCATCATCAGAATCATCGGCATCAGTATAACTCTAGTCACTATCATCTGCATCTGCTGGAGCTGTCTGGCTACGAATCAAATCAGCCAGTCCCTGTATAAGTCCCCTCATCTCTGTCATCTGGGTAGCCATCTGAGCATCTATATGGGCAGTAAGCCTCGTCTGCAATTGTGCCAGAGAAGAATCAATATGTCCGCGAAGGCGATGCTCCATCTCCAGGAAAGAGTCGTTAGCATGTGCAGGGATGTCTTTGCTCAGCTGCAACCTCTGGTACACCCTCTGGGGCTAGCTCCTCCTCGTTCACCTCGTCGAATGCTGGTCGAGGCGGACGATGTGTGATCATCCGGTTTAGGGTGGCCTGGGAAATGACCCCTAAACCTCGACTCGTGGGTGCATATGAAGGAAAATCCAAATGAAAGTGAACAAAAATCCGCTCCAAAAGAAAAGGAAAAGCTAATCGAGCATCCACTGGTCCAGAAACTATATCTGCCATCCGTGCGAAGACAAAGGAGGGCAAGTCGATGTGAATCCGCTCTGCACGACCCAGAATATAAAGAAGGCGAGCTAAGGTGAAATCAACCTTCTCATGACGGTGGAACCAAATGTCATACTCCAATATTAGATGTGCAAAACGATAGTCCCGTGTCATGAGAGAAGCGAGGCAATCCATATGTGAGAGATGGGCCTTGCTCCTGTCCCATAAGAGTCCCCGTGATAATATACTCATCAGGAAAAGCAAAATCAGCAAAAGAGGGATAAGTGAAGCTGGAGCGCGCAAGACCCATCACTGCAGCTATAAGATCTGGTGTGACAGTGATCGTAATATCGCCAATGGTGCTGACAATATATCCCATCTCATTAAGAACGGCGGATGCATAAAAAGATCGGACCTGCTCATGATGCACGCGAGCGTCAGGGGCTGCAATCTGTGAGAAAAATGAGTACCAATCCTCTCGCTCCATAAGCCATGACTGGGCAGCAGTAATGGTGGGGACAAACTCCACCTGTCGCTCGTAAACAATAGGCCGAAGATGTAGATCGGCAGCGGCGGTAGTAGACGATGAAGCACGCGAAGTAGAAGATGCGCCCTTCCTCTTCTTCGGAGCTTTAGGATGAGAACCGTGCGCCATTAATCTGCAAAAAGCTCAAAAACAAGTGCTAAAAGGGATATGGAAGTGACTAGAAAGCAGAAAAATTTTTGTACACGCCCAATAATGTCAAATTACGAAAATACCCCTAAAAAAATTGAGCAGAAATGTCCCACATTAAAGTATAATATGTACAAGTGAAAATTGAGCATCTTTCGTAAAGCAAGTACATATAAACGGATCCATTAAAGCCTCAAAAATTGAAATTTTCGACAAAAACAGTGCGGACTGAAAAATCCGAAATCTACCGAACATAATGCAGTATTCTGTCAATCAAATTATACCAAACGATCAATCTAAAGTGTAAAAGACATTTCTAACAAATTTCCACAAAAATTTGCACCCGATTTAGTCAAAAATTGAAAGAAAAATTCAAAAAAATCGAATTTGGGGCTTACCAGTGAAACAGAGGGACAGCGTGAAATAGAGGCTGATTCAGCTCAAATTGACACAGGAAATGGATTCTACACGAAAAATCGGAGAGGAGGGATGATTGTTGGACAAAAATCTCGCCGGATAGGGGACGGAAGACGGCGGAGGAAAACAACGGCGCGGCGGAGGAAAAAAAACGACGGCGGAATGCACTGGCCGGCGCGCGCGTTGTAAGTGACGACTCGACCGTTCGAACGGACTACTTACCGATCGATCGGGGCGATCGATCGGGAACAGTCCCGATCGAACGGGAAAACACAAATTTTTTATTTTTATTTTTATTTTTATTTTTTTGAAAAAAAAAAATCCAGTTAATTAACTAAACTACTAAATAAATAAATAAAAAAAATCACTAAATGGATTAAATAAAGGAAATTTAATTAAAACTAAAAGAAAAGGAGAGAAAATACACATAAAAACACATCGAATAAAACAAGGGTTGCCTCCCTAGAAGCGCTAAGTTTAGTGTCTTCAGCCAGACAGTGTGCACTCCCTTAATGTATTAATGGATCAATCAAATCAATAGAGTCAATGTCACCCCTCTCAATATCTCTCTCGATGACAGGCTTAAGTCTCTGACCATTAACTTTAAAAACCCGATTATCTTGTGGGTCAGAGATTTCAATTGCTCCATGAGGGAAAACCTGAGTAACAACATAGGGGCCATCCCAGCGAGATCTAAGCTTACCTGGGAAGAGACGTAATTTAGAATTAAAGAGCCAAACTTTCTGGTTAGGTGCAAAGGACTTTCGATGGATTAAACGGTCATGTAGAGTCTTAGTCCTTTGTTTATATAATTTGGCACTCTCGTAAGCTTCATGACGCATCTCTTCTAATTCATTAAGTTGGAGTTTGCGGTGGGAACCAGCTTTGTCCATGTCGAAGTTAAATGATTTAATGGCCCAAAAAGCACGGTGTTCCAACTCAACGGGTAAGTGACACGCCTTACCGTAAACAAGACGGTAAGGGGACATGCCAATGGGGGCTTTATAAGCGGTCCGATATGCCCATAAGGCATCATTAAGACGCATGGACCAATCTTTTCGATCTGGGCGCACCGTTTTCTCAAGGATTTTCTTAATCTCACGATTAGACACCTCTACTTGACCACTAGTCTGAGGATGGTAGGGGTTGCAACTTTATGTGTGACGGAATATCGTCGAAGAAGAGCTTCAAAGGAACGGTTACAAAAGTGGCTACCCCCATCACTAATGATTGCCCTAGGTGTACCAAATCGACAAAAAATATGTTCCTTGAGAAATGCCACCACAACCTTATGGTCATTGGTTTTCGTCGCTATGGCTTCAATCCATTTGGAAACATAATCAACAGCGACCAAAATATAAGTGTAGCCAAAGGAGGGTGGAAATGGTCCCATAAAATCTATTCCCCAAACATCAAAAATCTCAACAATAAGGATAGGTTGGAGAGGCATCATGTCTCTTCGAGAAAGGGCCCCTAGTCGCTGACATCTATCACAAGACTTACAAAACTCATGAGCATCTCTAAACAAGGTGGGCCAGTAGAATCCACTTTGAAGAACCTTAGCAGCAGTTTTCTTTCCCCCAAAATGACCGCCACAAGCATAAGAATGACAAAATTTTAGAATACTATGGAATTCACTATGAGGCACACATCGGCGAATAATCTGGTCAGAACAAAACTTAAAAAGATCGGGGTCATCCCAATAATAGTGCTTAACATGAGAAAAGAATAAATCTTTGTCCTGTTTAGTCCAATTAGAGGGAATACGACCCACAGACAAGATAATTAACAATATGGGCAAACCAGGGGTTGAATTGGTAGAGACAACAAAGAGTTGCTCATCAGGGAAAGAATCATCAAGTGGTTCAGGGTTGGGAGGTTCCTCAAGTAAGATCCTAGACAAATGATCAGCCACAACATTCTCAACACCCTTTTTGTCTTTAATCTCATAATTGAACTCTTGAAGGAGCAAAATCCATCGAATGAGCCTAGGCTTGGTATCCTTCTTAGAAAGAAGGTAGCGTAAGGCTGCATGATCAGAAAAGATTATGATTTTTGACCCTAAAAGGTACGATCGAAATTTATCAAGGGCATAGACAACAGCTAGCAATTCCTTTTCTGTAGTGGTATAGTTCAATTGGGCATCAGAAAGGGTCTTACTAGCGTAATAAATGACATGGGGGACTTTGTTCACTCTTTGGCCAAGGACTGCGCCAACAGCATAGTCAGAGGCATCACACATAATCTCAAAGGGTAGGGAGTAATCAGGGGGCTGAATGATAGGGGTGGTAGAGAGGAGTGTACGAAGCTTGGTGAAAGCTTTCATACAGGCATCATCAAACTCAAAAGGAACATCCTGAGCTAACAAATGACACAAGGGACGGAAATCTTACTAAAGTCCTTGATGAATCGCCTATAGAAACCGGCATGGCCAAGAAAAGAACGAACTTGTCTGATCGTAGTGGGTGGAGGCAAGTTAGCTATTAGGTCTACTTTGGCCTTGTCTACTTCAATACCACGTTTGGAAACAACCTGGGTAGGACTCACCCACTCACTATCAGAGATAGGGTATATGATACCTGCATCTAAAAGCTTAACCACCTCCTTCATGACTACCTCCCGCATGTTAGGGTTCAACCTCCGTTGTCCTTCTCTCGAGGGTTTGACCGTGTCCTCTAAGTGGATCCTGTGCATACAAATGGATGGGTCAATCCCCCTAAGGTCAGCTACCGTCCATCCTATGGCTCTCCTATGTGTGACAAGGACGGTAAGCAATCTACTCTCTTGGTCACTAGTCAAACTAGAGGAAATAATGACTGGGAGAGTGTCCTTGGGTCCCAAGAAAGCATACTTGAGAGAGCTGGGTAAGTTTTTCAATTCAAGCTTAGGTGGTGACTCTATGGAGGGCTTAAGAGGTGTGGAGGCTGATATAGGTAAGGGCTCTACACAGGGCTTCCAAGAGGAAGACTCGGGAACACTAGCAGCTGCTAGTTGGCTATGGACCTCCTCCAAAGATGGGTCAATAGTGGACTCCTCTAACCCTGGGTATAGTAAAGTCATTTCAAGAGCATCTCTCATTAGGGTAAGGGGGAGGGCTTCATTGACTAGGTCATCTAAATGGTCAACCATTAAGCACTCAAAGTCACACTCAATAGGTGGCTGATTAGATGCATGGAACACATTAAGTCTCACATTCATATTCCCAAATGATATCTCCATCACTCCCGTTCGACAATTGATACAAGCATTAGCAGTGGCAAGGAAGGGGCGACCTAGAATGACGGGGATTTGGTGTGTGGTATTGCAGACAGGTTCCATATCTAAGACAAGAAAGTCAACAGGGAAGAAGAACCGATCAACTTTCACTAAGACATCCTCAATGACTCCTCGAGGCTTACGCACAGAACGGTCGGCTAGCTGCAAGGTAACTGATGTAGGCTGCAATTCTCCTAACCCTAGTTGCTCATACACCGAGTAAGGGAGTAGATTGACACTCGCACCAAGGTCAAGGAGGGCTCTATGGATGGAGTGATCACCTATGACACAAGAAATAGTGGGTACTCCAGGGTCCTTATACTTAGGTGGGGTGTCAAACTTCAAAAGAGAGCTAACTTGCTCGGTGAGAAAGACCTTCTTAGACACATGAGTCTTAGATTTACGCTTTTGAGTGCATAGGTCTTTGAGGAACTTAGCATAAGCAGGGACTTGCTTAATGGCATCTAAGAGGGGGAGATTAATTTTGACTTGTTTAAAAGTCTCAAGAATATCATCCATCTTAGCTGTGCTTTTTCTAAATGGTGGGGCCAGGTCAAGACACTGAGGAAAAGGTGCCCTAGGGATATAAGATCCATCGGAAGTGGTCTTAGACTGTGGCTGTGAGGAAGGGGAAGGAGAGACTGACTCCTTTGAATTTGGTTCACTCTCTAACTGATAAGGCTTATTAGGGGCTGAATTGTCTAACCCTTCATTTGTGGTACCCAAGGACTCCTCTCCAACCTGATTATCAATGTGTCGACCACTCCTAAGGGTAGTTATGGACTGAACTTGTTCATTAGAGGAATTGACTATCTCTACTCCACATTGACCTTTAGGATTTTGTTGGGGCTGACTCGGCAATGTCCCTGTCTCTCTCTTATTGATAGCAATGGCTAATTGTCCAATTTGGGCTTCTAACTTTGCTATAGATTGTGTGTGAGAGTGGAGGAGTTGGGATTGAGATTGAATGCCTTGTAGGGCACTCAAAACCTTTTCTTCAAAACTTGGACTCCTATTGGGTTGGACATACGGAGGTTGCACTTGAGGTTGGTGGATATGGGCTGGTGGGACTTGGAATGGGGGCCTAGGGGTTGGTTAACCATAACCCCTTGGTTTTGTGTCCGCCAAGAAAAGTTAGGATGATTCCTCCACCCAGGGTTATATGTGTTTGAAAATGGATTGTTCTCAGCCCTAGGGAAGGATTGGGTAGCATTCACATGGTCTTGGATAAGTTCAGGAAATTGAGAGGCAGAGGGGCACTCAATGATAGTATGGGCTGGGCTAAGGCATATTGTGCATGCATCTTGAGTGAAGGGAGTGGGCTGATGGGTTGAAGTCATAAGGAGGTCAAGTTTCCTACTCAAAGTATCAACTTTGGAGGAGAGGTCTAATGGGTTTTTGACTTCATACAAGCCACCCCTAGAGGGGCATTGTTTAAGGTAGATAATCCACTCTCATTTCTATTCAACGCAGCATGTTGAAGAGAATTTTCACTCAAGTCCTCAAAAAGTTTCCATGCCTCATTTTCATTTTTTAGCAAAAAGGTACCCCCACAACTTGCATCAACAAGATGACGGTTTTGTTCAGTAAGACCCTCATAAAAACGTTGCACTAATTGCCACTTAGGGACAGCATGATGAGGACACCTCCTAAGAAGGTCCTTAAGTCTATCCCAACTCTCATGGAACTGTTCAGTGGGAAGTTGGGCAAAAGTGGTTATGGCCTTTCTCATTTGGTTGGTCTTACCTATGGGGAAATATTTTTTAAGGAACTCTTGTTGCATTTGGGCCCATGTTGTGATAGTGTTTGGCTCTAATGAGTGAAGCCATTCCTTAGCCTTATCTTTCAATGTGAAAGGAAAAAGGCGAAGTTTAACAGCCTCATCGGTTAAATTTGAGAGCTTAAAAGTTGTGCATAGTTCTAAGAAGTCATCTAGGTGCCTATACGGGTTTTCATTATTAAGCCCATAAAAGGATGGAAGCATTTGAATGACATTGGGCTTAATTTCATAATTTTGGGCAGCGACCGCTGGCAACCTAATGCATGAAGGAGAGGTGTACTCATTGGGAGTGTAATACTCCCTTAGAGCTTTAAGTGGTGCATCTACTAACTGATGTTCATCCATGATGGGGATAAAAGTAGTGTGGGAGGAGGAATTGGTAGGTGAGTTTGGGGGTGTAGGGATGTAGGTCGAGGGCAACTCAGCTCTCCTAGATGTTCGCTCAGGCTCAGGGTCAAATGGTAATAATCGGGGGAGTAAGGAGCGACGACCACGCATACATCACAAACACACCACACAATTTTAAGTGTAAAAAAAAAAAGGGAATAACAAACAAAAACTAACTAAAAATAAATCAAAATAAAGAGAGAAAAAGATCTTGCAAACCGAAGAGAAGCACTATGCTTGGGATGTCCACTTGTGGCCACAAGTGTAGAGAGCACGATCTTCAACTCCGCCTACAAGATCAAATTAAAAGAAGGTAAGAAACTAAAAATTAACCTAAAAACTAAAGTAAACTGAATCTAAATTAGATAGAATTATCCTAATACTAATTTAGTAACAAATCAACACCGTCCCCGGCAACGGCGCCAAAAACTTGATCGTTTATAATTAAACCCTTTGCAAGTGTACAAGGTAATTGTACTAGGATAAGTATTTAAGGGTTGTCGAACCTCAGGGACGGATGGGTTATCACTAAATCTAAAAAGGAATTTGCTGATTGAAAATTAAAACAAACTTAAACTTAAATTAAACAAAAGAAAGAAATCAACTAGTTTAAAAACAAGAGATTAATATGATAGAATTTACTTAGGAAATTGAATCCACTATAGAACCATAACAATTACTTAACTTTTAATCTAAATCTAGTGTGAACATGAACAAGTATTCTCAGCTACAAGCTAGAATTACTTTAAAAAGAATCATTAATTAACTTCCATGGCATGAACTATCTTCGACAATAGCACGAATCATCTACACTAAACTAGCTATAGGCATGACCCGTCTAATCTTAGTATAACTCATCCAAGTCATTAATTATCTGAACATTAAAACTATTGTATGACCATCTCATCTAAATCACAGAAATTAGAATCGATGCAATTATCAAAACCATATCAATCTATCATCTACAAGACAATAAATCAATATAGATTTGAATAAACATGAAAAGCTCTTCCATTAAAAAGGAAATCCATATCATACAATTGTCATCATTCACAACTGAGATCTAAATTAAAAAGAAAAGAAACTGAAACTTATCTATAGCTTCATCAACTCCTAAGTAAAAGAAAAGTCTAGCCTTCCATGGTAGAAGAAAGCACTTGAATCTCCATTGAAAGCTTTGAGTTCTCTTCCATCTTCTTCTTCCTTTTTCTCTGAAGAAAATCTACTGGAATCCCCCAATTTTAAGCCAAATATGTCTTTTTATAGGCATAAGTTCCGTAGGAAGAAGTCCAATATGAAAAGGATTGGAATTTGGGTCAAACAAGGAAAGTGCACGGTATGCCGATCGATCGCCCTGCATTCCCGATCGATCGCTTACACTGTATTTTCATCTGATTTCACGTTATCCCGATCGATCGGTAAGTGACCCCGATCGATCGGCTACAGTATTTCTGTTTTTCCGGACTGTTCATATTCTGTTCATTAAGCTTTCCTTCGCGTCCATATTAATTTCTAACTTGTTTATAACTCCGAAAAGTTGTCCAAATCACTTTAAAGCATGTGAAGACTATTTTTAAGCATTTCAAACATCGTCCAAGTACTTCGATAAGCTCACTTTACCTACAAAACATAAAATATCATACTTTAGACATGTATAATGTAATTAAAATTCAAACTTGATTTAAATACATGTCTAAACAACTAATAACTACAAAATTATTAATAATTAAACTAAAATACTAATATCTATCTTAATCTAAATAAACCATAATTAACTCTAAATTAACCTAATCTATACTAACAAATAAGGTAAAAAGGCATATAAAATAGATATATATTTCATACTTATCAAATACCCCCAAACCTATATTTTGCTAGTCCTCGAGTAAAACAAAAATAAAATAAAATAACTAATAAAATAAAATAAATAAAAGCCACTTTCGTAGGGAATCACGATTGCATTTAGCGTATGCAACAAGCCTTTAAACCCCTAGGTGTCCCTAGTTGGACGAGTTGTGTCTCGTGAGGGTTTGCAATAATGATACCCACAAACATTAAAACCTAAGAAAAATAAAACAAATAAACAAGAAAACAAAAATTTGAAAAACAATCTTCTCTTAAAAACACATAACTATTTTTAAAAAGAACCAACCACAAATACTTGAAACAAGTAAACAATTAAGATCTAATCACTTTCAAGTAAGGAATAATCCATTCTATAACCTCATCTTAGAAATAATTGTGCAACTACATATATACATTTTAAAAACATAAAGTGTAGAAACTTTGTAGTCATGCAATTTCATTCTTTATTAACAAGCATATCTTATGTGACCCATTAACCAAGCTCATTAAAGTTCACTAACTAAAAAAATATAACAATGACAATCTTTCATCTTTAACACCTCATAATAAACCCTCATGTAATAGCCATCAAATTCAATTGAATTCAGGGAATAAGAGCATAATATACTTCAAAATATGACTTGTGCAATACTTAGTTCTATTAAGCTTTCTAAATAGTCCATGTAACAAGCGTTGGGCCAGTGTCCCTAATCCAGTTGGCTCAAGGCACTAGGTGTTGAAACACCCCTCAGGCTTAATAACTCGAACTATAAAGGCTACGAGAACCAAGTAAGTCATAAAAGAATTTATCTCAACTTTTCACCTTTTGACGCGATCCCTTATACTTGCCTAGGCACAAGGTCTGGTTACTCAGTAAAAAGTGAAACAAACCTTTTTTTTTTTTTTTTTTTTTTTTTCATCATCAAATTTTTTTTTTTCATTCAATCTATTTTTTTTTCAACTTCTTTTTTTTCACTTCTTTTTTTTTCATTCTTTTTTTTTTTTTTACACACTTATCCCATTTTTTTTCAAATAAAAGCTAAGCATAAAAATCTATCATAAAATATTAAAAATTACTCAATTGCCAAGTTTTCAAAAATATATACTTAGTTAAAGATATCCCACTAAGATTACAAGTAATAAATCATAAAATTATATTCCTACAAGTTTCATGTGTGTGAAATGTGATTTAAAAATATAAGCACAATTATCCAAGATAATGAAAATAAAATAGAAATTACTCACTTAATCATTTTCATCACTTAATTAAGTACTTGAACTTTCTTCATGAAATTGATCTCTTTAAAAACAGACATATACTTTTAAAAGAAAATAAGCGATAAAACCGACTTAAAAGAAAAGAAAATACTCTAAAACATCCTAAAAGAAAATTAATAAAGAAAAATATCTTTCTACACCCCCAAACCTAAACTGAACATTGTCCTCAATGTTAAAGAAAGTATATACTACAATGACAAGAATAAGTAAGAGAGGGAAAGAAAGATATCACCTGAAAGTATAACTAATCCACTAATCTGAAAAGTGAAGTACATAGGATTTAGAAAACATGAGAAACATACAGGTAAAGAGCAATTTCCCAAACCTAAAATACCAATCTACCAGAGAAAAGAGATAAAAAAAAAAAAAAAAAATAAGAAAAATAAAAAAAAGAAAAAGATAAAAGTAGCCCACACTGACTAAATATCAGCATCATCAGAATCATCGGCATCAGTATAACTCTAGTCACTATCATCTGCATCTGCTGGAGCTGTCTGGCTACGAATCAAATCAGCCAGTCCCTGTATAAGTCCCCTCATCTCTGTCATCTGGGTAGCCATCTGAGCATCTATATGGGCAGTAAGCCTCGTCTGCAATTGTGCCAGAGAAGAATCAATATGTCCGCGAAGGCGATGCTCCATCTCCAGGAAAGAGTCGTTAGCATGTGCAGGAATGTGCTGCTCAGTGCAACCTACGGTACACCCTCTGGGGCTAGCTCCTCCTCGTTCACCTCGTCGAATGCTGGTCGAGGCGGACGATGTGTGATCATCCGGTTTAGGGTGGCCTGGGAAATGACCCCTAAACCTCGACTCGTGGGTGCATATGAAGGAAAATCCAAATGAAAGTGAACAAAAATCCGCTCCAAAAGAAAAGGAAAAGCTAATCGAGCATCCACTGGTCCAGAAACTATATCTGCCATCCGTGCGAAGACAAAGGAGGGCAAGTCGATGTGAATCCGCTCTGCACGACCCAGAATATAAAGAAGGCGAGCTAAGGTGAAATCAACCTTCTCATGACGGTGGAACCAAATGTCATACTCCAATATCAGATGTGCAAAACGATAGTCCCGTGTCATGAGAGAAGCAGGCAATCCATATGTGAGAGATGGGCCTTGCTCTGTCCCATAAGAGTCCCCGTGATAATATACTCATCAGGAAAAGCAAAATCAGCAAAAGAGGGATAAGTGAAGCTGGAGCGCGCAAGACCCATCACTGCAGCTATAAGATCTGGTGTGACAGTGATCGTAATATCGCCAATGGTGCTGACAATATATCCCATCTCATTAAGAACGGCGGATGCATAAAAAGATCGGACCTGCTCATGATGCACGCGAGCGTCAGGGGCTGCAATCTGTGAGAAAAATGAGTACCAATCCTCTCGCTCCATAAGCCATGACTGGGCAGCAGTAATGGTGGGGACAAACTCCACTGTCGCTCGTAAACAATAGGCCGAAGATGTAGATCGGCAGCGGCGGTAGTAGACGATGAAGCACGCGAAGTAGAAGATGCGCCCTTCCTCTTCTTCGGAGCTTTAGGATGAGAACCGTGCGCCATTAATCTGCACAAAGCTCAAAAACAAGTGCTAAAAGGGATATGGAAGTGACTAGAAAGCAGAAAAATTTTTGTACACGCCCAATAATGTCAAATTACGAAAATACCCCTAAAAAAAATTGAGCAGAAATGTCCCACATTAAAGTATAATATGTACAAGTGAAAATTGAGCATCTTTCGTAAAGCAAGTACATATAAACGGATCCATTAAAGCCTCAAAAATTGAAATTTTCGACAAAAACAGTGCTTGATCGAAAAATCCGAAATCTACCGAACATAATGCAGTATTCTGTCAATCAAATTATACCAAACGATCAATCTAAAGTGTAAAAGACATTTCTAACAAATTTCCACAAAAATTTGCACCCGATTTAGTCAAAAATTGAAAGAAAAATTCAAAAAAATCGAATTTGGGGCTTACCAGTGAAACAGAGGGACAGCGTGAAATAGAGGCTGATTCAGCTCAAATTGACACAGGAAATGGATTCTACACGAAAAATCGGAGAGGAGGGATGATTGTTGGACAAAAATCTCGCCGGATAGGGGACGGAAGACGGCGGAGGAAAACAACGGCGCGGCGGAGGAAAAAAAACGACGGCGGAATGCACTGGCCGGCGCGCGCGTTGTAAGTGACGACTCGACCGTTCGAACGGACTACTTACCGATCGATCGGGCGATCGATCGATCGGGAACAGTCCCGATCGAACGGGAAAACACAAATTTTTTATTTTTATTTTTATTTTTATTTTTTTGAAAAAAAAAAATCCAGTTAATTAACTAAACTACTAAATAAATAAATAAAAAAAATCACTAAATGGATTAAATAAAGGAAATTTAATTAAAACTAAAAGAAAAGGAGAGAAAATACACATAAAAACACATCGAATAAAACAAGGGTTGCCTCCCTAGAAGCGCTAAGTTTAGTGTCTTCAGCCAGGCAGTGTGCACTCCCTTAATGTATTAATGGATCAATCAAATCAATAGAGTCAATGTCACCCCTCTCAATATCTCTCTCGATGACAGGCTTAAGTCTCTGACCATTAACTTTAAAAACCCGATTATCTTGTGGGTCAGAGATTTCAATTGCTCCATGAGGGAAAACCTGAGTAACAACATAGGGGCCATCCCAGCGAGATCTAAGCTTACCTGGGAAGAGACGTAATTTAGAATTAAAGAGCCAAACTTTCTGGTTAGGTGCAAAGGACTTTCGATGGATTAAACGGTCATGTAGAGTCTTAGTCCTTTGTTTATATAATTTGGCACTCTCGTAAGCTTCATGACGCATCTCTTCTAATTCATTAAGTTGGAGTTTGCGGTGGGAACCAGCTTTGTCCATGTCGAAGTTAAATGATTTAATGGCCCAAAAAGCACGGTGTTCCAACTCAACGGGTAAGTGACACGCCTTACCGTAAACAAGACGGTAAGGGGACATGCCAATGGGGGCTTTATAAGCGGTCCGATATGCCCATAAGGCATCATTAAGACGCATGGACCAATCTTTTCGATCTGGGCGCACTTGTTTTCTCAAGGATTTTCTTAATCTCACGATTAGACACCTCTACTTGACCACTAGTCTGAGGATGGTAGGGGGTTGCAACTTTATGTGTGACGGAATATCGTCGAAGAAGAGCTTCAAAGGAACGGTTACAAAAGTGGCTACCCCCATCACTAATGATTGCCCTAGGTGTACCAAATCGACAAAAAATATGTTCCTTGAGAAATGCCACCACAACCTTATGGTCATTGGTTTTCGTCGCTATGGCTTCAATCCATTTGGAAACATAATCAACAGCGACCAAAATATAAGTGTAGCCAAAGGAGGGTGGAAATGGTCCCATAAAATCTATTCCCCAAACATCAAAAATCTCAACAATAAGGATAGGTTGGAGAGGCATCATGTCTCTTCGAGAAAGGGCCCCTAGTCGCTGACATCTATCACAAGACTTACAAAACTCATGAGCATCTCTAAACAAGGTGGGCCAGTAGAATCCACTTTGAAGAACCTTAGCAGCAGTTTTCTTTCCCCCAAAATGACCGCCACAAGCATAAGAATGACAAAATTTTAGAATACTATGGAATTCACTATCAGGCACACATCGGCGAATAATCTGGTCAGAACAAAACTTAAAAGATCGGGGTCATCCCAATAATAGTGCTTAACATGAGAAAAGAATAAATCTTTGTCCTGTTTAGTCCAATTAGAGGGAATACGACCCACAGCAAGATAATTAACAATATGGGCAAACCAGGCGGTTGAATTGGTAGAGACAACAAAGAGTTGCTCATCAGGGAAAGAATCATCAAGTGGTTCAGGGTTGGGAGGTTCCTCAAGTAAGATCCTAGACAAATGATCAGCCACAACATTCTCAACACCCTTTTTGTCTTTAATCTCATAATTGAACTCTTGAAGGAGCAAAATCCATCGAATGAGCCTAGGCTTGGTATCCTTCTTAGAAAGAAGGTAGCGTAAGGCTGCATGATCAGAAAAGATTATGATTTTTGACCCTAAAAGGTACGATCGAAATTTATCAAGGGCATAGACAACAGCTAGCAATTCCTTTTCTGTAGTGGTATAGTTCAATTGGGCATCAGAAAGGGTCTTACTAGCGTAATAAATGACATGGGGGACTTTGTTCACTCTTTGGCCAAGGACTGCGCCAACAGCATAGTCAGAGGCATCACACATAATCTCAAAGGGTAGGGAGTAATCAGGGGGCTGAATGATAGGGGTGGTAGAGAGGAGTGTACGAAGCTTGGTGAAAGCTTTCATACAGGCATCATCAAACTCAAAAGGAACATCCTGAGCTAACAAATGACACAAGGGACGGGAAATCTTACTAAAGTCCTTGATGAATCGCCTATAGAAACCGGCATGGCCAAGAAAAGAACGAACTTGTCTGATCGTAGTGGGTGGAGGCAAGTTAGCTATTAGGTCTACTTTGGCCTTGTCTACTTCAATACCACGTTTGGAAACAACCTGGGTAGGACTCACCCACTCACTATCAGAGATAGGGTATATGATACCTGCATCTAAAAGCTTAACCACCTCCTTCATGACTACCTCCCGCATGTTAGGGTTCAACCTCCGTTGTCCTTCTCTCGAGGGTTTGACCGTGTCCTCTAAGTGGATCCTGTGCATACAAATGGATGGGTCAATCCCCCTAAGGTCAGCTACCGTCCATCCTATGGCTCTCCTATGTGTGACAAGGACGGTAAGCAATCTACTCTCTTGGTCACTAGTCAAACTAGAGGAAATAATGACTGGGAGAGTGTCCTTGGGTCCCAAGAAAGCATACTTGAGAGAGCTGGGTAAGTTTTTCAATTCAAGCTTAGGTGGTGACTCTATGGAGGGCTTAAGAGGTGTGGAGGCTGATATAGGTAAGGGCTCTACCTGGGGCTTCCAAGAGGAAGACTCGGGAACACTAGCAGCTGCTAGTTGGCTATGGACCTCCTCCAAAGATGGGTCAATAGTGGACTCCTCTAACCCTGGGTATAGTAAAGTCATTTCAAGAGCATCTCTCATTAGGGTAAGGGGGAGGGCTTCATTGACTAGGTCATCTAAATGGTCAACCATTAAGCACTCAAAGTCACACTCAATAGGTGGCTGATTAGATGCATGGAACACATTAAGTCTCACATTCATATTCCCAAATGATATCTCCATCACTCCCGTTCGACAATTGATACAAGCATTAGCAGTGGCAAGGAAGGGGCGACCTAGAATGACGGGGATTTGGTGTGTGGTATTGCAGACAGGTTCCATATCTAAGACAAGAAAGTCAACAGGGAAGAAGAACCGATCAACTTTCACTAAGACATCCTCAATGACTCCTCGAGGCTTACGCACAGAACGGTCGGCTAGCTGCAAGGTAACTGATGTAGGCTGCAATTCTCCTAACCCTAGTTGCTCATACACCGAGTAAGGGAGTAGATTGACACTCGCACCAAGGTCAAGGAGGGCTCTATGGATGGAGTGATCACCTATGACACAAGAAATAGTGGGTACTCCAGGGTCCTTATACTTAGGTGGGGTGTCAAACTTCAAAAGAGAGCTAACTTGCTCGGTGAGAAAGACCTTCTTAGACACATGAGTCTTAGATTTACGCTTTTGAGTGCATAGGTCTTTGAGGAACTTAGCATAAGCAGGGACTTGCTTAATGGCATCTAAGAGGGGGAGATTAATTTTGACTTGTTTAAAAGTCTCAAGAATATCATCCATCTTAGCTGTGCTTTTTCTAAATGGTGGGGCCAGGTCAAGACACTGAGGAAAAGGTGCCCTAGGGATATAAGATCCATCGGAAGTGGTCTTAGACTGTGGCTCTGAGGAAGGGGAAGGAGAGACTGACTCCTTTGAATTTGGTTCACTCTCTAACTGATAAGGCTTATTAGGGGCTGAATTGTCTAACCCTTCATTTGTGGTACCCAAGGACTCCTCTCCAACCTGATTATCAATGTGTCGACCACTCCTAAGGGTAGTTATGGACTGAACTTGTTCATTAGAGGAATTGACTATCTCTACTCCACATTGACCTTTAGGATTTTGTTGGGGCTGACTCGGCAATGTCCCTGTCTCTCTCTTATTGATAGCAATGGCTAATTGTCCAATTTGGGCTTCTAACTTTGCTATAGATTGTGTGTGAGAGTGGAGGAGTTGGGATTGAGATTGAATGCCTTGTAGGGCACTCAAAACCTTTTCTTCAAAACTTGGACTCCTATTGGGTTGGACATACGGAGGTTGCACTTGAGGTTGGTGGATATGGGCTGGTGGGACTTGGAATGGGGGCCTAGGGGGTTGGTTAACCATAACCCCTTGGTTTTGTGTCCGCCAAGAAAAGTTAGGATGATTCCTCCACCCAGGGTTATATGTGTTTGAAAATGGATTGTTCTCAGCCCTAGGGAAGGATTGGGTAGCATTCACATGGTCTTGGATAAGTTCAGGAAATTGAGAGGCAGAGGGGCACTCAATGATAGTATGGGCTGGGCTAAGGCATATTGTGCATGCATCTTGAGTGAAGGGAGTGGGCTGATGGGTTGAAGTCATAAGGAGGTCAAGTTTCCTACTCAAAGTATCAACTTTGGAGGAGAGGTCTAATGGGTTTTTGACTTCATACAAGCCACCCCTAGAGGGGGCATTGTTTAAGGTAGATAATCCACTCTCATTTCTATTCAACGCAGCATGTTGAAGAGAATTTTCACTCAAGTCCTCAAAAAGTTTCCATGCCTCATTTTCATTTTTTAGCAAAAAGGTACCCCCACAACTTGCATCAACAAGATGACGGTTTTGTTCAGTAAGACCCTCATAAAAACGTTGCACTAATTGCCACTTAGGGACAGCATGATGAGGACACCTCCTAAGAAGGTCCTTAAGTCTATCCCAACTCTCATGGAACTGTTCAGTGGGAAGTTGGGCAAAAGTGGTTATGGCCTTTCTCATTTGGTTGGTCTTACCTATGGGGAAATATTTTTAAGGAACTCTTGTTGCATTTGGGCCCATGTTGTGATAGTGTTTGGCTCTAATGAGTGAAGCCATTCCTTAGCCTTATCTTTCAATGTGAAAGGAAAAAGGCGAAGTTTAACAGCCTCATCGGTTAAATTTGAGAGCTTAAAAGTTGTGCATAGTTCTAAGAAGTCATCTAGGTGCCTATACGGGTTTTCATTATTAAGCCCATAAAAGGATGGAAGCATTTGAATGACATTGGGCTTAATTTCATAATTTTGGGCAGCGACCGCTGGCAACCTAATGCATGAAGGAGAGGTGTACTCATTGGGAGTGTAATACTCCCTTAGAGCTTTAAGTGGTGCATCTACTAACTGATGTTCATCCATGATGGGGATAAAAGTAGTGTGGGAGGAGGAATTGGTAGGTGAGTTTGGGGGTGTAGGGATGTAGGTCGAGGGCAACTCAGCTCTCCTAGATGTTCGCTCGAGGCTCGGGGTCAAATGGTAATAATCGGGGGAGTAAGGAGCGACGACCACGCATACATCACAAACACACCACACAATTTTAAGTGTAAAAAAAAAAAAAGGGAATAACAAACAAAAACTAACTAAAAATAAATCAAAATAAAGAGAGAAAAAGATCTTGCAAACCGAAGAGAAGCACTATGCTTGGGATGTCCACTTGTGGCCACAAGTGTAGAGAGCACGATCTTCAACTCCGCCTACAAGATCAAATTAAAAGAAGGTAAGAAACTAAAAATTAACCTAAAAACTAAAGTAAACTGAATCTAAATTAGATAGAATTATCCTAATACTAATTTAGTAACAAATCAACACCGTCCCCGGCAACGGCGCCAAAAACTTGATCGTTTATAATTAAACCCTTTGCAAGTGTACAAGGTAATTGTACTAGGATAAGTATTTAAGGGTTGTCGAACCTCAGGGACGGATGGGTTATCACTAAATCTAAAAAGGAATTTGCTGATTGAAAATTAAAACAAACTTAAACTTAAATTAAACAAAAGAAAGAAATCAACTAGTTTAAAAACAAAGAGATTAATATGATAGAATTTACTTAGGAAATTGAATCCACTATAGAACCATAACAATTACTTAACTTTTAATCTAAATCTAGTGTGAACATGAACAAGTATTCTCAGCTACAAGCTAGAATTACTTTAAAAAGAATCATTAATTAACTTCCATGGCATGAACTATCTTCGACAATAGCACGAATCATCTACACTAAACTAGCTATAGGCATGACCCGTCTAATCTTAGTATAACTCATCCAAGTCATTAATTATCTGAACATTAAAACTATTGTATGACCATCTCATCTAAATCACAGAAATTAGAATCGATGCAATTATCAAAACCATATCAATCTATCATCTACAAGACAATAAATCAATATAGATTTGAATAAACATGAAAAAGCTCTTCCATTAAAAAGGAAATCCATATCATACAATTGTCATCATTCACAACTGAGATCTAAATTAAAAGAAAAGAAACTGAAACTTATCTATAGCTTCATCAACTCCTAAGTAAAAGAAAAGTCTAGCCTTCCATGGTAGAAGAAAGCACTTGAATCTCCATTGAAAGCTTTGAGTTCTCTTCCATCTTCTTCTTCCTTTTTCTCTGAAGAAAATCTACTGGAATCCCCCAATTTTAAGCCAAATATGTCTTTTTATAGGCATAAGTTCCGTAGGAAGAAGTCCAATATGAAAAGGATTGGAATTTGGGTCAAACAAGGAAACTGCACGTTATGCCGATCGATCGCCCTGCATTCCCGATCGATCGCTTACACTGTATTTTCATCTGATTTCACGTTATCCCGATCGATCGGTAAGTGACCCCGATCGATCGGCTCTGATATTCTGTTTTTCCGGACTGTTCATATTCTGTTCATTAAGCTTTCCTTCGCGTCCATATTAATTTCTAACTTGTTTATAACTCCGAAAAGTTGTCCAAATCACTTTAAAGCATGTGAAGACTATTTTTAAGCATTTCAAACATCGTCCAAGTACTTCGATAAGCTCACTTTACCTACAAAACATAAAATATCATACTTTAGACATGTATAATGTAATTAAAATTCAAACTTGATTTAAATACATGTCTAAACAACTAATAACTACAAAATTATTAATAATTAAACTAAAATACTAATATCTATCTTAATCTAAATAAACCATAATTAACTCTAAATTAACCTAATCTATACTAACAAATAAGGTAAAAAGGCATATAAAATAGATATATATTTCATACTTATCACACACACAGCCAAAAAGGACCACTCTAGGGGGAGATAGGTCGGATGGTAGCGGCCCAAGTCCCACAAAAGGACAACGGAGCTAGGGCCAAGAAGTGGTGGCCTATCGAAGAGGCGACATTGCCGATCGCCACCCACAACCAACACATTTGGTGCGGGCAGCTATGCATCTCGCATGGTATAGGGCAAAGGCAAGCGGCCCATTCTGAGCGGAATATAATCAGGCCAAGTGGGGCTGACCCTCACTGTCGCCGAGCCAGGGCAAAGCCCATGATGGCCAAATGGCCCACAGCTCGCCGATGGCAATGACCCGAGACACACCCAAAACGTCTAATCGGGCGGAGCAAGTCAATAGGGAGAAGAAGGGTCGGAAATAACCCCCTACCTACACTGGGTAGAGGTAGGCTGGACGGAGTCCGTGTGGTGGTCAGACGACAACCAAAAACACCGGCATCTCAAAAAAATACCACAGACAGTGAGATGGAAATATAGGAACAAAACCCAACCAAAGTACCGGTAGCTCACGGCGGAGTGAAGAAAACATGGCGGCGGCTCTAGCCAAGGCTATGGGTTCCTAGCGACCAACCAAATATAAGTCTAGTTGAGGGCAGCCGCAAACAACATCAAAATCGCACCCCCATGGCTCAAAAACGGGATTTGAAGGAAAGAAAAAATGAAGAAAAGGTCGGTACCTTTGGAGGAGCAAAGAGGTCATGGCGGCGGTCATAGCCAATACCTATGGACTCGTGGCGGTGAGGCAAAGCGGATCCTGACAAGAATCGGTGAAATCCGACGACGGAGGAGGGAGAACGGAGTGACTGGAATCTCACTCAGGTTCTCACAAAACTCATTGGACGTGAATGAAAACTGACAAGCATCCTGGAATCCGATCGACATATTATATATATATATAAATATATATATATATATATATATATATATATATATATATATATATATATATAATTTTTTTAATTTTTACATTTATGTCCCCAACATGTGTTAACCTCCCGGTTATGCATTATAGTTTCCAAAATTCTCGTCGTAAGTGCGCAATGAGGCTTGCGGCATGCAACTAGCCCCACACCCAACTCTGCGGGTATAATACGAATATGCTAAAGCATCACATTTCCCGTCGAAAATGACTATAAAAATAGCAAAAAAATCGTAGAAAAATCAAGGACCTTATTGTTACGGGCTGACAAAAATAAGTAACTAGAAAGATTATAGGAATTCTAAATAAATAATCAAACTGATAAGGCAGACTAAATAACTAATCAAAGTAGACATTACTTAGATAGAACTGAATGCAAGTAATCTCTAAGGCCCGTAATAACATCCCAACATTGTAACTGAATGCAAAATATGTTTTTAACTCCTCTTTGGGACTGACAACAATGGGTACGTAGAAAGAATAATAAAAAAATATGCACATACAGCAAAAGTTGTGCAAATTAAACATACATGATTAATATACTTTCAAATATCTTGTAACAAGAGTTACATTTGTATCAGATGACTCTGCTAGAGATTTTCTTGTAGGGAAAATATGATCCAATTGAAATTAAAATATGATTCTTAGATGCAAAAACTGCTCAATTTACCCAAATGAAGATATAGTGTAGTTAATATTTAAATTTAAAGTCCTTAAAGGAACAATAAAGCATAGAGAGAGAGAGAGACTAAGATAGGCCCACATCTTAATCGAACCAAGGGAAGTAGTACCAAATCTTGTATACACAAAATTTCTGCCGACAAACAAATCTTGAAATAAGAAATAATGACATGGAACAGTTAATGATAGTAGCTTCCTTTAGATTGGCTAGTAAATCAAACAACTTAATAAAAAACCAAAAGCTAGAAAATCAACTCAAATGTGCAACAAAACTAGAAATTAGGCAAGGGTAGTAAGAATTAAAAAAGGGACTATGGCATAGTGAAAGAACAAGTTGAATAAAAACATAAGACTCTTACAAGAGAAAAGAATTAAAAATTGTAAGAAAAAACTAAATATTATATTATTAATCATCAAAATAAGTTTCATTCTCATCTCCGAAAATGGATAGGTCATCTATTTGTGTGGAAAAATCTTCTAAAAATGTATTGCTAGTGGCTCCCTTAGCATTTGGTCGCAACCAGTTTACAACTTCTGTATCTTCATCTTCAAAGTTGTCTAGAGGTTGCTGGTCAAATATCGCATTTATTGACCCTTCCGAATAATCATCATCACCAATTTCTTTTGGCATGGTCTTCACAACAACATGCCAATCATGTTCAATTGGATCTTCAACATAGAAAACTTGTATTGCCTGGGATGCTAATACATATAGCTCATCTATCTCATTACAATCAGAAAACAACAATCTTGAAAAATTCATAAGTGTGAATCCATTCTCATCAGTCTTAATTCCTCTTCCTTGCATTCTTATATCAACTATATCAAAATTCAATAATACAAACCTAAAGTCATCAGAATATTTCAACTCAATTATATCAGTTACACGACCATAATAAGTTAAGGGCACTGAAATAGGAGATTTATCCTTCGAGCTTGCGTAACTTATAGTTTCTGCTGTAACTTCAATACCACTATTCTGAGATTTAGCTCTCCTATATTTATCGAATATTCAAAATCTAAACTAGTTGTGTAGACACTAAATCTATATGCAATAGGATGTGAGCCTTCCACATGCAAGTTAACTCCTTCTTCAATACTAATATTTACCTTCACCTTTCGTCAAACCTACAATTATGTGAAAAAATAATAAAAATCACTTTATTGTACTGAATTGTTCATTGTGCAATTATTGAATCTCATGAGGATTTGCTCTCCTTTGTAAGAAGTTTAAGAACACTAATGTGTTGTCTGCACACATATTACATAGATATATCACCATCAACTATTCATGTATTGAATATATGTAGACATTAATTTCATCATAAGTGTAGAACCAATATAATGGTTTGAAGTTCACCTTATATAAGGTCCCACAATTTCATCATTTTTGAAGAACACATAACAATGTGTTTGCTTAAAAAGAACTGTGACCCACATGATGTATCTTCCTTTTTTTTACCTTAAGGATCAACTGAACCATGTTTTAGCATTGTCAAAATATCTTGAATAGAATGAAAGACATTCATCAACAATGTCTACTTTAGCAATAGACCTCTTTGGTTGAGCCCTATTACGCACATATGACTTTAAAGTACACAAGTACCTACACAGCTCAAAATTTTCTTTACGTAAGTTATCAAATAATATTATATTTTACTTATAATAATAAAGTTGTATAAAAAATATTACCTTTTAATTGGGTACATCCATCAATAATGGACTAGTCCTATAAGGGCCTTTGAAGCTAAATGTATAGGCAAATGCTCTAAACATCAAAAAATGCCTGAGGAAAGATTCTTTCTAGATGGCAAAGGACTACTCAAATATGTTGATAAATGCGTTTGAGGTCTTCAACATGACACTTTTTAGAGCAAAATTCATGAAAGAAGTTGCTCAACTCTATAAATGCATACTTTACATTGTTGGGCAAAATTCTTTGAATGGCAATGAGAAAACAATTATGTATAATGACATGAGAATCATGACTTTTAAGCCCAAAAATCTTTCGCTCTTTAACATTTACTCGCCTTGATATATTATATGAGTACCCATCAAGAGTCATCAAAATTTTCAAAACCCTACAAAATATTTATTTCTCTCCTTTGTTCATTGAATAACATGTAGGTGGTAGATAAGCACTTCTACCCCCTGCTTGCCATTGTGGGTGTAGCTTTTTCCTCACTCTCATGTCTATGTAATCGAGATGCACATTTAAGTTATCCTTTGATTTTTTTTTAAGTTTAATAAAGCCCTCAGTACATTATCACATACACTCTTCTCAATGTGCATCACATCCAAATTATGCCTTATTAAATTATGCTCCAAGTAAGGTAACTCAAAAAATATACTCTTCTTCCTTCAATTACTTTCTCCAGTGTCTGCTCTCTTATGCTTTTTCTCAACACTAAATGTGTGTTCAATACTTTTTAACGTATGCAATATACTTGACCCTATTAGTGGAACCGGGGGTTCTCTATCTTCAATTGATCCATCAAAAGAGTGCTTCTGCTTCCGAAATTTATGGTCTCTAGGTATGAAACGATGATGACCCATATAACAATATTTTCTACTATATTTCAAATATAATGAGCAAGTCTCCTCATGACATGAGGGGCATGCTAGCTTCCCTTTTGTGCTCCAACCTAATAATATCATGTACTCTGAGAAGTTACTTATATTCCATAGAACAATTGTATACATTGAAATATCTCTTTCTTCAATGAATCATATGTCTCCACACCAACATCCCATAATTCTTTTAATTCCTCTATCAATGGCCTAAGGAATATGTCAATCTTATTACCAGGATCACCTAGGATGAGCATTGATAACATAAGGTCTAGTTGTTTCAAACATAACAATGGAGGTAAGTTATAAGGAACTAGAATTACAGGCCATGTGCTATGTGAAAGAGACAATGTCTTAAATGGGTAGAAGCCATCACTTGCTAGACCAAGTCTAACATTATGTGGCTCTGAAGCAAATGCAGGATAGATAGAATCAGGTTGTTTCCAAGTATGAGAATCAGCTGGGTGTCTTAGGATCCCATCTCTCCTACGCTTCTCGTCATACCATCGCATATCACCTACAAGTTTGGATGACATATACAATCTTTGCGACCTTGTTATTAGGGGAAAATGACGAAGTATCTTTGATGGGATCCTTCTTTTAGTACCATCTTCATCACCTTCTAAAGTCTTCTAACGAGGTGTCTCACATACATGGCAAACATTTTGGTTAGCCATGTCCTTCCAATACAACATGAAATTGTTTGGGCATGCATCATTCTTGTTGGATTCAAGTCTCAACATTGATTTAATTTTCCTACATTGTCCAAATGTCTTAGGTAGGTTGCTGTCTTTTGGATGTAGTTCATTTAACAAGTCAAGCAACATAATGACTGACTTGTTACTCCATCCACCTAGACATTTAACATGCCATAGTCTAAGAACAAAAGATAGCTTTGTGAGTGTTGTACTCCTTGGAATCACCTCACTCTCAACCTCTTCTACCAATTTACAAAAGTTGGGTCAATGTTCCATGGGTATGTCATTTGTGCCATTATCAAAACTATCTATTGGATCATCATGGACTCCAAATGCATCATGCAACATTGACCTCATATCATTGCCCATGTCACGTAAATTGACTCTAACATCCACCGAATTTTCACAGCTTGAACTACCTATTTGGCTTGATGAGTTCTTCCTATGATAAACCCATATAGTGTTGCTTTGTATAATACCATTGCATATCAAGTGTTCAAAGGTTGTAACCCCATCTTAATACAACACATTGTTGCATTTATTACATGGGCATTTCAATTTCCCATTTATGCATGCCCTACATTCTATGGCTAGTTCTATGAATCTTTTCACATCTTTAATGTATTTAGAAGAAGATCTAGACTTATTAATCCAACTCTTATCCATCAACTCCATTATTTACAAAATTGTATATACTAGTTTAGTAAAAAAAATATTACAGGACCAAGAGAATAAGAAAGAAAGTGGACGAAAGTAGATACTCCAATAAATCAAACATATATACAATACTAATTCAAACCACATACCATTCAACTTGGCAAGTACAATCTGGCTCAAACAGTGAGCCAAACACCAATAAAAAAAAGGAAAATGATATAAAAGATAGAATATGCTGATAAAAGATAGAATATACATATAATTTGTCATGATAATCAAGTCTTACTAGTTCTTTCTTATAATATGCGTGCTATCATAATAACATAGTGAACATTAAAATCTTCAATCATGAATAATTAAAAAGATTATAGACAAATGTACCAATGTGATAAATGAGGTATCAATGCTTTCTTATTTCCATTAATAGCTCTACAATCCAAGTAATCTTCAAGATGATCAACCTCTTGTGATACATTTACAAAATACACATAAGCATAAAATTGGAACAGCATGATTAGTTTGGAAATAGTGAATGATGAAAGTAGAATTTCAGGCAAAAATCATATAATAAGACATATAAGAAAAGGTAAATTGGTAGTATGGATGCCTTTGACATAGCTCTAGGTTTCAGGGTGGGATGTTATGTGTTCCATTCCTCCCTTCCCTGCTTCCATAATCATTACTTATTGTTAGAAATTATCAACACACTATCTCACTTGAGAATATTGTAAAATAAATTAATAAAAAAATAAATTTATGTAGTCATGTAGAGCTGAAAACAAAGATGCATTCAGCTAACATGAATATCCATTTCAAGGAAGCTCAAGCAATAAAATAATTTCAATGCCGACTTATCTTTCCCTTTCATCAAATGAAAAAAAAATCACCTTCAACAAAGCAGCAAATGCTTCATATGGCATTCCACATGATAATTCTCATAGTCAAATTTTAAGAACAGGACGTAGTCCCTCCAATTCATGCAATAGTAGTACTAAGGGAAAAAGGCAAACTTTCTACCTACAAATGGCTAGTACACATGACATTTGCATTCACAAAAGAAAAAACATTTGACCCAATATAAAATAATACCTGAAAATCAACATAAGAACCTGTGTCTATTTACTTCTTGCTAGATATTTGAATATGTTAATGGCTTGCCGCAACTACATTCTTCCATATTCTTAAAAAACATATATATCATATTCTTCATTTGTTATCTTCATTTACTTTACTTTCTTTCCCTTTGAAACAAACTCAGTGAACATGGAGAATAAAAGAAAAAATATTGTATCATCAGGAAGAGAGGCAACAAACATGGACAACAGACATAGACATTGTGGTGGCAATGGAAGAGGTTTGTCATTAAAAGTACAATCATCAAAAAGATAAAATGCACACACATAAAAATGTGAGAAGACAAAATAGGAAAGAGACATGTCAAGTCGTATCCATTTAGGCCTAACTAAACTTTTAGAATAGGCACCATTGGAAGGGAATAAAATTTGAAATCTTGATAGAGTGAGGAAAAAGATAAAGAAAGTACCTGAGGAACTTAATATGTAAATAGAATAAAAAGTGAAGAGAGAAGAGTTTCATCCAAATAAAAATACAATCAAATTCACAATTATATGAGTTATTAGCATGACAAAATTAATAAGAGCACCAAATAATTCAAATCCTATTATCCCCGAAAGGCTTCAATCTGAAGAAAAGAAAAACAATGTCTTACTCAACCCTACTATTACAATAGTCATAATTGACCTACCTACCGATTTGGAATCTTACATACACTCTAGAGAAGATTTTTACCCTATGAAGAAGAAATTAGCATGACAAAAACAAATGTCATAAAGAAAATCTTTGAAGCCAAGGGTTTCTCCATACATAAAAAAACTCCATGACCAACCCATAAAAGTGCTAAAGAATTTTCTCCATATATGAATACTGATCATCATTCAAATTATCCAATTAAGATTCAAATAATTTCAACATTCTTTTACTTGCATCTGAATTATCCTCTAATTTTTTCATTACGAACTCCTAAATAATTTAAATAAAAAATCTCTACATCTTTTATTAGGAAATTATTTTCAGAATAATGCATCTAAAGGAAGCTTTTAGATTTTCTAAAAAAGTCCAAAAATGCTCTAAATTATTTCTGGAAAGCCCTTGTTTGCTCATTTGGTGGTTGTAAGTCAAATTCATTCACATTAGTTGAGTTCGACTGCTAAGACTAAAATTAAGAGGCAAAATTTCCAAGCATTCATAGAATTCAAGCTTGCAGGCACAACAAAAGATTCTAATTATAGATTCTAATTATAGTCTGTATTATGTCGTACTTCTGCATGAATAATCTCTAGAAGTATGGATAGTTTTTCTGCATATCCTAAACTTTTTACTGCCAATATACTTGCTACCATTTCACCATTACATTTATTTATCGAATTATCTATAAAAGAAATTTATTTTTTTATCTATAAATAAGATAACAAACATAATAGCATGTTGCAGCATATATTCCTTGCATGTTACTATTTTAATTTACTGAAAAGAATTTTACTACATTGCTCTTGCAATTAACACACTTCAATTAAACAGCTAAACTCAACAAGTGGCTTGCCTAGATGCCAACCTAATGTGGAGCATTCATTCAAAGTCACGACTACCTAACAAATGTGTTTGTAAAATGACAAATTACATACATAGTCAATCAAGAACAAATTAAAAAAAATATGTCAAGTTTATTTTCCTTTACTGGAGACTAGGCACCCTAAAAAATAAATAAATAATTCAAGAGCTAAAGAGAAAAGAAATAACTTTTTCAGTCCCATAATTTGGATCACAACAATGGTTAATAAAGCATCCCAAATTTCCTTTTGCACATGTATCCATCACCTAAAACAAAATGAAACCAAATAAAAATAGATAGTTTAAATAAAATCAACCAAATAGATTGCAAATAAAGTTGACCATCAAAAGAGAAATAAGCAGCTTCAACAAAATGGTCATCCCTGAGTCAAATGCAATCATAACATGCAACTTTGCCTAAAGTATCAACTTTCATAAAATTATATTCCTGTATTAAACTTAAAAAACCCAATTTTGTGCACGTCATGTCCTCCTTAAAATACCCATGGAATACTATTGTGTGAGTTAAAATCCATCATTCTAGCATCACAGACACAATAATCTTCCAACTAAACAAGCCCTTGAAAGAAATAGAATTTTTACTAGGCAAGGTGGTCCTCAAAGTATAACAAAAGCCATATTTAATGATTTAACAATTTCTATCAAAAGGTTCTAAATGAACTTGTTTCAGGACTTTAAAATACTTTGACAAAGCACAACAGTCAAACAAAATGATTTTTATCAAATTCAGAGAATATTTATAAGAGACCAGAATGAAGAGAAAAGATTTCTAGAAAATAATGTCCATGCCCAAACATGACCCATAATGTAGCCAAATACAACAACTTTTGGGGGGAAAATATCAACCAAATTTCTTGATTATTTTTTGTTTCTACAAAATTATCGCAATATGCTTAACATTTAATTTCAATAACACATGATATAACATTGGTGAGATTCACTTTGATACTTCTTCAATGATATTCAATGTTATGTATAGGCTGTAAACGACCATTTAAAACTAATGAAATCTAAATAATAACAGCTTACTTGGGATAATATCATATATAATTAATTATTTAAGAAAATATATATAAAAGTGTGAGTTTTTTAAAAAGAAATCACAAAGAACCTTAGAAGCATAATGCATTGCAAAAAAAAATAGAGATAACCCTCTAGGCATTTGAAACAGAAGAAGAAGAAGATGTAAAAAGACAAAAAAAAAGTCATTTCCTCAAAATATTACCACATCAATGAGAACCCTCTACGCATACAAGTCCAAAAATATAGTCAGCGGCCTTCACTGCTCTATTATTTAATGCATCAGCAGGGAGATAGTCCTAATCAAAGAGAGAAAGGGGAAGCTGAGTCGTAATGAAAGTTAGAAAATATGGAGGGATTACCGGGATTGGTTTGGATTTCCCCCCACGACCCACGCCTCTTCCTCAAGCTTCAGCGGTGACCTTCCCTCTATTCCAATGCCAAATCCCACAGTTCGCAGCCTGCTAAAAATCCTCTGCTCAATCCTTCCCGCCAATGACAAATTCAGCATCTTTGGCGGTGGTTTCTCCTCCATTTAAATTGGCGATGTCAAACACGCCATCTTCTCGTATCCTCTCCTATGGCGGCTTTGTAATTCCTTCCCCCGCTGATGAATAAATCTAATCCCTTAAGTAACTTTAGCGGGAGTCCGGTCAAAATCCCCCGCTTTGTAATTCAAGCGGCAAACGTGGAGTATTGGGTCGGGAGGCCTACTGGGGTTTGGTGAAGGAGGTTCGGATCACTTACGAGAACACGGATTGCAGCGAATTGATCGATAAGGAGTCGTAATTGGTCAAGATAAGCAGCCATCCTACCTGAGTCGAGACAGCAATGATAAAGATTACCCATCAATTGAATGACCACAGTGGCAAGGTTGAGAGGTAGCAAGTCTCAATCGTGCTCCATAGGGCAGCAGAGGTGGTGTATGCAAGGAAGTGGCAGACAAGTGTTGGTTCAATGGTGGCACTCAAAAAGACGAGGAGATGATGACCGGTATGGATCCAGTCAGAAAAAGATGTACGAGCATAAGTAGATGCTGGAATGGGACAGGGCAGGGAGCCGTCAACATAAGGAAGGAGTTGGTAGGCAGCTACGACAAAGCAAGTGGTTTCACAACAAATGAGGAAATTAAAACCATCAAGGCAAACAATGATGAGGGAGGCCATGTTTGACACAAGAAATTTGATGGAAGCTGGAACAAATCTGAGGTGGTGGCGAAAGGGGATGGGGGAGGTGGAGAGTGAACGCGGGATGTGCCAAACGTTAGGGGTGAGGAGGGAGGGTCCATAAGGGGAGCTAATTAGGAGGATTTTAGAGAAAAATAAAACCTTCCAGAAGTGTACAAATCCTCACTCTATAAGAGGGTACCAAGCAAAATCACCACCAACTGAGACAGGACACCAAAGCAAAGTGCGACAGCCAAAAAAAGACAACACCTAGATGAAGAATCAAAGAGAAATCTTCAAGAAAATGCAAGGTGAGGTGGGCGGCCAAGGGTCGTCAAAGGTGGCGGAAAACAGAGAGGGGGGCAATACGACCAAAGAGGAGGGGAGGGGTCGCGATGGAGAGGGGGGGCAATCAACAGTGCAGGAGGGTGGAGGGAGATGAAGGGTGGCAGTCGATTGTGGTGATGTAGAGCGGCTTCGCAGTGATGACAAAGACAGGGAAGAGATGAGAGAGGAAGAAGGGGTAGAAGTTGGTGTAGGGATGGAGGGAAGAGGGGCCTGGCATGACAGAGAAAGGGTAGTGGCGATGTGAAACAGGGAGAGAAGGAGGGAGAAAGGGTTGGGAGAGAAAGAAAGGCAGAGGCCGAAGGGTAAAGGGGAGGGCTTTTTCGGCGGGAGGGCACCAGCAAGTCTAGGGGAGGGAGTCAACAGAGACAAAGACCGATAGGTCGAGGGAAAGGAGGGCGGCACCAAGGACGGGGAAGACAGGGAGCAGTGACGGGAGAAGCACAACGACGCGATCTGGAGGGGAGGAAAGGCAAGAGGGCCACCGGTGGGAGAGGAGGCTGGCCAACTAGAAAAAGGCTAGTGAACTAGAGGTGTCGATGGCAGACTGGGAGAACCAATGCTGACAACAACCAACGGGTTGGAAGAGGCTGACGTTGGAAAAAAATACTGATGAGAGAAAGAAGGGGAAGGTGAAGCAAGTGGTGGAGTGGAGCACTGCAGAGATAGTCGGTTGGATCGATAGTTGGCTGGATCGATAAGGTAGAGCATTAGCTTTATCCCGGGGAACTTAATTAGATCCAATATTGACAAGAGGTTACAATATATAGATTACAAAGGAATTATCTAGAAGCAAATCTAAATAAACAAGAATAGTCTAGTGAAGAAAAGTGAGGAATGTTCTAGGACGAAAATATGTGGAATGTACTAGAAAAAGATTAGATGAATGAAATAGTCCTTTAATAAGAAATCAAGTGGATTCCTAGGTTGAAATTTCTAATCATCGCCGTGGGACCCAGTACTATACAAATCAGCACGATTCCTTCCACAAATAGGTGATTCGTTGCCTTTTTAATTTGGTCTTTCGGCTTCTCTTCTTCTACCTTTCTTTAATCCTTATGTAGCCCTTTCTTCATTTTATGCCCTTCCATTCTCAAATCATCACGTCAATCACATTTGACATATTCCTTTTGTTTGCGTGCGGTTATAATCTTTGATTTAACAATATCCTACTAACTAGCCAATAGAAGTGCACCTAGTTTCCAAATCAAGCCCTATCTCGCTTTGACTCATTCCATTTCCAATTTCTTGCACATTTAATGTTTATTCTTCCTTTCTCAGCTCTTCCTCTTTGATTTGGCATCTCCTTTCTTTTTGTCTTGAGTTTCATTCCAGCCCTAAAACATATGACATAATTAGTAGCTTAATAACCCCAATACATATCTAAGTTATAATTTCTCATTGCCAAATTTAAAACTCATACCAAACACTAATATGCCTTAATCAATCCTATAATAATAGTAATTTAAGGTTAGGAAAGGACATATAAGAGTGTTAAACTAACTATGTTTTATACCTATCAGTGGGGGTTTTACCTCTTTACAACTCATAATGGGTTTTGACTATACCGGGTTTTAATTACTCTTTTAAGAATGTTGTGGTGTTCACAGCTTCTACCAAAAAATGTTTAGCCAAATTCTTTTCATTTAGAATAACCCTCAAAATTTCCTGAATGATCTTATCCTTTCTTTCAACTATTTCATTTAGTTAAAGAGTTTTTGGGGTTGAGAACTCATGATAAATTCTATGTTTGTCGCAAAAGTCTTTAAACCTAAAGTCAGTGAACTCACCACCTTTATCACTTTTAATAAATTGATTATGTAGACTACTTGTATTTTTTATGGTAAAAGAAATTGTTTTGAATGCTTCAAAAACATCTAACTTTCTTTAAGAAAATCTACCTAAGTAAATCTTGATAGGTCATCCACCATCACTAAGATGTATTTTTACTGCCCAAATTAGCTATTTGTATTAGTCTCGTAAGGTCCATGTATATCAATTCTAATGATCTCTCAGTTATGATGAGATTTTGACAATTTACCCTTTTGACAAGCACCACATACAAAGATTCTAGGAGCTTTCAAAATAAGGGCACCTCTAATTATCCATTCTTTTGTTATTTTTGTTACATCTATTAAATTTATAAGTCCTAACTTTTGATGCCAAAAGTATTATCAAGCAATGACAGGTTAACAATTATCATGTGCTCTTAAACCTTTTATACAAGTCATTCTAGATTTATCAACAATGAGCCTTCTTTGTAAATTTGTTAATAAAACCAAAGTCACAAATTTGACTAATACTTAAAATATTAACTTTCAAATCACCCACATACAAAATGTTATTTAATCCATGCAACACAAAAACTTTTAAAGTGCCCATCCTATCTATTTTTATGGTATTTTCATCTCTAAAGGTAACTTTATCATTATATTTCTCTACCAAATTAGTAGGTCTAGAGTTGTTATTATTTATGTGCTTTAGGATCCACTATATAGGTTCTACATGTTAGAATGTTGAGTTTTCATGGTGTTGTGCACTACATAATATTTCACATCCTCTTTCTTTACCCAAATTGTCCTAGTTTTTACAAATTCTTGAAGATCACTGAAATTTTTATCTTGTTTGGCATTCTCAAGTGTTTTTACATTCACCTTTTGTTCCTTTTTGTGATAACTATTATAAGCAAAATTATGAGAATATTTTAATGAATCATGTGTGTAAGTCATATGTCAAAGATTTTGCACTTTTATATTAAGTTCCCTTAAGTTTTTATTCCATCCATGTGATTTTTCTAAGCAAGTCAATTTTAACATTGTCTCCCATAATTTGTGGTTTATTCACCAATTTGTTCTTAATAAGCTCAAATTTAGTCACTAGTTGATTCTTAAGCAATTATTTTCCAACCAAAAGTTGAGAAGTTGAGGTATTAGCTTCCTTATCATACAATTTTTTAGCCTTAATAAATTTAGTGTTAACTAGGAAATTTGTGTTCTCGTGTCCCACATACCCTAAACCACTTTTATCACATCCAAATTGTCCACAAGAGAGACTTTTATCAAGTTTTTTTTTATCTTTGATAATCTCTTTCAATTTTGAATTAGAAGTTTTTAATTATTCTTCCAATTGTTCAATTTTCTCAATATTTTTATATCACACAAGGATTTGTCATGCACAAGTTGAAAATTCTCATGTTCCATGTCATAAAATTTATCTCTAAGAATTTTCAATTAATAAAAAACATGATTATTCCTAACTTCAACAACACTTAAAACAAATAAAGAAGAGCTAATCATGTTTTTGAATTCTATGGCAACCAAAATCACAATCAAGCCTTAATCACAAGAGAAAAAATTTCAAAAATATTCAAATACCCTTAGCTACCACTTATTGATTTGTAAATTATGTGTGTAGCATAAACAAACTGAGAAAAATAAAGTGTTTGTAACTCACAATTAAGTTACAAGACTTATCATCCTCTTTCAAACAAAATAAACAAAGATTTTGTTCAAATTAATGAGCCTAATTTTAATAAGTTCTAATGAAAATTTTGCAACCAAATCAGCAAAGAAACGCACAAGAATTTTTACGTGAAAACCCAACCAGGGAAAATTATGGGATACTCTATCCATATCAACTATGCACTACATAAACCTATGAATATAGAAATACCAATTACAAAGAAAAAAAATTTCTTCAAATGGCTAGTTCTCCACACTAGTCTTGAATTTTGAATCAACCACACCTTCGTTGTTTATCGACATAGCTTAATCTTCTCCTCTTTTGTGTTCTTTGATCAAAGTAGATCTTTAATATCCTCCTTTGAAATGAATCTTTTATTCTCTTGATCTTCTCAGCATCCATCTTCAACAAACAACATGTCTCACATGTATTTTTGTCCTCACATCTCACCTATAATTACTCTTTTTTATTTGTGGTAGAGATTTTTCATTCTAGAAGACAACTCTCTCAAACTCTATTCACACAAGTTCACTAGGTCTATTAGGTCTTCTCTCTTCTCTTCATCACATCCCAATCCCTTTCTATAAATTTCGAAGTCCTATAAGAAATATGACTCCAACTAGGAATCCAAATCAAACCAAAAATGTTTAATTTAGGCAACTTATCACTCAACCAATCAATCATTTTTCGGGCAATCAATCGATTCCTAATCCTTTTCCTCATGACTCTTCCATTGATCGATAATTCAACCCTCTGATCGATTGCAAAACTCTTAGTTTCGTTTAACAAAGAGTTCTTTTGGGTGTCAGTCGATCATTCTCAGAAGTGATTGATGTTCATCAACAATCGATGTTCATACTAGATTTTTCATTTTTCAATATTCAAACCTCTAAACCTCACCATTCTTTGACCTAAGGTCTCTTTTACCCTAAATTGTGTAAATACAATTTGCGTGCATATTTTTACCTATTGAAAATACAGATTTAAGTCATCATTTCGTTCCACATTTAGAAATCTATCCTCGGGCTTTAAATTGACTCAAAATACACATTAATGACATTATTTTGATCATGAAAGTAAGTCAATACATTACATAAGGACACTTATATTCTTATAGTTGGTTGCCCATACCCCCTTGGTTTGATGTTCGCTAAGAAGAGTTTAGGTGGTTCCTCCACCCATGGTTGTATATGTTAGAGAAAGGAGTATTCTCGGCCCTAGGGAAGGCTTGGGTGGCATTGACATGGTCTTGGACAAACTCAGTGAATTGAAGGGCAAAGAGACACTCAATAAATGTATGGGTGGGACAAAGACATATGATACATGTGTCATGAGTGAGGGGAGTGGGTTGATAGGTAAAAGTCATAAGAAGGTCATTTCCTATTCAAAGTGTCAATTTTAGAGGAAAGGTTCACGAGGTTTTTGACTTCATAAAAGCCACCCCTTGAGGAGGAATTGTTTGAACTCTCATTCTTATTCGAGGCCTCATGTTGAATGAAATACTCATTCAAATCCTCAAAAAAATTCCACGCCTCATTTTCATTTTTATAAAAAAAGGTACCTCTACAACTCGCATTGACAAGGTGATAATTTTGCTAGTAAGACCCTCATAAAAATATTGCACTAATTTTCACTTAAGGACAACATGATGAGAAACCTCCTAAGAAGGTTCTTATGTCTATCCTAACTCTCATGGAAGTGTGCAAAAGTGGTTATGACCTTGAGCATTTGGTTAGTCTTGCCTATGGGGAAATACCTTTTTGAGAAACTCTTGTTGTGATTTGTGCTCATGTTGTGATTTGACCTATACTAATGAGTGAAGTTATTCTTTAGCCTTGTCTTTCAATGTGAAAGGGAAAAATTAGTCTGATGGCTTTATCGGTCAAGTTAGAGAGCTTGACAATGGTACATAATTCCAAGAAGTCATCTAAGTGCCTATATGGGTTTTCATTGTGCCTATACAAGTTTTCATTGTTATGCCAATAAGAAGTTGGGAGCATCTAAATGATGTTGTGCTTATTTTGTAGTTTCAAGCCGCGAGAACTGGCAACTTAATGCACAAAGGAGATATGTATTCATTGGGAATGTAATACTCCTTTAGGGTTTTGAGATGTGCATCTACTAATTAATTGTGTTCAGTCATGGTGATGGTAGAAGGGGTGGGAGAAGTGGTGGGAGAGTGGGTAGAGAGCAATATCGAGGGCAACTTAGCTCTCCTAGGTATACGCTTGGGCTCAGGGTCAAGTTGTGCTATAGGGGGAGCAAGAAGCGATAACCACGTATACACCACAAGCACACCCTATAATTTAAAGTGTAAAAAGTAAGCAAAGTAACGCAAAAACTAACTAAAGGAAAAAAAGAGCTAAAACTAAAGAGAGAAGAAGATCATGCAAACCAAGGGGAAGAACTATGCTTGCCCGTGTTGCCTTGCAACCTCAAGAGTAGAGAGCATGATCTTCAACTCAACTTACAATGTCAAAATAAAATAGTGTAAGTAACTAAGAATTATCCTAGAAAGTAAAGTAAATTAAAACTAAAACTCTTTTGATCATTTATAATTGACCTCTTTGCAAATGTACAAGATAATTGTACTAGGACAAGTATTAAGAGTTGTCAAATTGGAGGGACAAAACAAATGAAATTATTAATAAATCTAAGGAGAAATTTTATTGATAATTGAAATATAAAAGAACTAAAACTAAAATTGATCATATGAAGTAATCAACTTGACTAAACAAAAGAGAGCAATATGACAACAATTACTTAGAAAATTAATCCACCATAGAATCATAATAATTCGTTAACCTTTAATCTAAATCTAGTGTAAATATAAATCTCAATATAAACAAGACATACTTTTGAAAGAATCATTGATTGACTCCTTAGCTTGAATCACCTTTAATTAGAACAAATAATCTACACTAACCCTATCTATAGGCATGACACGTCTAATTTTAGCATAACTCATCCAAGTAATCAATCACATGAGCATTAGAATCTATTGCATGACCATCTCATCTAAATCACATAAACTAGAATAGATGTAAACATCACCGCATAAATCTATCATCTACAAGACAATAATTCAACATATAATTGAATATACATGAAAACTCTACCATTAAAAAAGAAATCATTGTCATACATTGTCATTAGATCTAAATCAAAAAGAAAAAAATTGAAACTTATCTCTAGATTCAACAACACCTAAGTAAAAGAAAAGACAAGCCCTGTATGGCAGAAGGCTGCTCTTGAATCCCCATTAAATATGTGATTGCTCTTCCACCCTTGCTTGGTAGAAGAAGGCTCTCAAATCTCTTTTGAAATATTTAATTGCTCCTCCATCTTCTTCTCCTTTTTTTCTGTTTAGAAAAATGACTAGAATCCATTAATTTCTAACCCCATATGGCTTTATATAGGTATAAGAATCATGGGAGGAAGTCTAATTAAAAAAAGGCTCAAAACTGACTCAAAATAGGAAACTGCTTGTTAAGCTGATCGATCGCCCTACTGCCCAATCAATCGGGAACACTATTTTTGCAATCTAGACAAATCTATCTAGTTTTGTGTTCTATGTTTGTTTAGGAAGATGAAGTCTATTCATTAGACAGACCATATTTATGTCCAATTTTCTACTATGTTCATTAAGCTCTTTTGTTTGCGTCCAGATTAATTTTTCATGTGTTTTTTATTGTGAAAAGTTATCCAAAACATTTTAAAAAGTGTCAAGAGTGTTTTGCATTATTTCACACATCATCCAAGAGCCCCGAGAAGCACACTTTACCTAGAAAATATAAAAAAATCCATTTTAGACATGTAGTGCATAAATAAAATCCTGACATGATTCAAATACACACTTAAACTAATAATAGTGCCCAAATTAATTAATAATTAAACTAATATATATATAGAGAGAGAGAGAGAATAAAACCTAATTAACTCTAAATTAACCTAATATTATACTAGCAAATAAGGTAAAAACATGTATAACATAGATATATTTCATGTGTATCCATGACATGCCCAAAACCTTGACTGGGAAACAACTCCAAACCTAGCTCAGAGAATGGGCTAAGAAGCTCACTATTCTTTCCTCTTCCTTTGCTGCTACTCCCGAAACCAAAAAGAACAGCTATGGGACCAAAGGAGGCTATTGGATAGTGCTTCTTATGAGGTGGTCGCTAGTCATGCCTTTGAGTAGTGCTACTTCATTCACGGTGGCAAGAAAAAGGGGGATGGAAGAATGAGAGCAAAGATGCATGAACCAACTAGACCATGCATGAACTTACTTTCCCTTCATTGATGAATAAATATTTTTGTCATTATAATCCCATCTTGGCATGCTAGGATAGAGGCTGCGAGTTTCGACATTTGGAATGACAAAATATTTCGACATTTAGAATGACAAAAGTAATGCAATTTGTGCATGTTTGAAATAAGCCTTCTTCTACACTTAATTTCATCCCTTGCAATCATGAAACATCATTTTTGTCATTCTATTAGATGAAACTAGGCACAATATTAGAAAAAACCCACACAAGCACCAATTGCCACATTGGCGTATGCATGGCATGTCATAATAGTATTTTAGAAGCACTTTTCCCTTATATTTTAACAAGTTATTTTTTTCATAATCATATTATATAATCATACTATAATATAAAGTAAGGTGGTGTACTATAGAAGTTTTAAAATCGGACAATTTTAATGATATTTTATATCATTAATCCCTATTTTACTCATTCTAATCCCCCAAAAGTCAAAGATATTAGAATCTCGATCCCTATTTTTTTAGGTTATGTTAATTTTAACTTTATAATATTACCTCTTGCACTATCGAACTTGGATTGTAGCATTCTTGATATTGTTATAAAGCTCTTGACAAGCTCTATGAAATGAGATTGTACATGACTAGGCTTTTTGGATTGCTTTTAGCCCCACAAATTTAACACATTTTTTAATATTAATTTTTATATTTTAATACTATATATATTCATATTTATGTATTTTTAATGCCTTTGGAAAACCCCCAAAGAGCTCTATCAAATGAGATATGCTACAAAACTGGTCCTGAATATAAATAACATGCTCTAAGACAAAGTCCTTTGACACTATTGTCTTTGCTAACCTTTGCCACAATATTTAACCTATGAGATTGGATTTATAATTGCCTACTACTAGTGTATATAGGTTAATATAGAGTTTGTGTGTATAACTAATAACCATTGTGATCCTCAAAGTAATGTATTATAACTATAGCATGCAAGAGAAACCTTTGCTAAATATGTGAGAAAACCCAATGCAACAGCAATTGGGATGTGTTTCCCATTCAACATATATAGATTATAAGTATATTTTAATTACAATATGAAGGATCAATAAGTTACTATAGATATAATATGACATATCAATAAGTTGCTATATACAGAAGATATTGTGGAGAATGTTGAGCTAAATCAGGGATGTGCATAGTTAGCATGGAGAGATTCCTAGGATTGGTGAGATTGAATCAATCAAATTGGTGCCAGTGATGAATTACAATTCATATTCCCCCTCAAGCTCAAGGAGGGAGAGCCCGAAGATTGACCTTGTCATGACGCAATAAGAACCAAGGCCAAGTAGATATTTAGTAAACACAACAGGAAGTTGATCAAATTCTGGCAAAGGAGCAACATAAATAGTGCCATGAAGAACATGTTCTCAATGAAGTGTGCATCAATATCAATATGCATGTGACTATGGAACATAGGATTTTTGGCCATATGAAGAGTACTAATATTATCACAATGTAGTACATGCAGAGTAGAAAGAGGCACTTTAAGGTGACGTAAAAGATGAAGGTACTAGAGAACTTCAGCCATCGTAGAAGCAAGGGCATGATATTCTGCCTCAGAACTAGATCGAGAAACAGTTGGATGCTTTATAGCCCCCAAAAGAGAAGATCAAGGCCAAGAAAAATGGCATAGCAAGTGGTTGAGTGGTGACTATCAGGATAGCCAACCTAGCCAGCATTAGAGAATGCCCAAAGATGAAGGGCAACAAACCTACAAAAGACCAAACCAAGAGACAATGTGCCTTTGACATACCTAATTATACATTTGACAGCTTCAAGATGAAGGGCACACGGGGATGTATGAATTGACAAACATGATTAACTGCAAGGCAAGATCAAGATGATGCATAGTATGATATTGCAAGGAGTTGATCATTTGACAATAGAGAGAGGGATCAGGAAGAGGGGCGGATCCACAAGCAGAGAAGTCTAGCAGCAAGTGGGCTTTTGACAAGTTTCACCCCAACAAGGCTAAAATGCTCCAATAACTGAATGGCTATTACAACCTGGATTTTTAAAGCATTTTTAAATAGCACAAATGGTAGGTAGCGAATTTTTTTTCTTTAAATACAAAACAAACCCTTCGATCAAATATCCAAGTCATGATAACTAGGGTTCACAAATACAGATATCAAATCATATGATATTATTTAACGTCTGAAAATCCATAAAGACCAGCTCATCCATCTAAGTACAAGTCTGTCTCCCGTCTGAAAATAAATAACAAGTTGACTCTCATGCTTAAGGTACACTTACGTATCGGAGTTACAAAAATACGAAAACCTCTTGTGCTCGCCTACCTTGGTCTCACTTGTCGTCGCCAGGAGAATCTGCAACAAACCAAACGAAATAACCACAACAACAACAATGAAATCTCTCTGCTTTCAAGAGAAGAGCTTTCAAAGAACAAAAGGTTTTATTAATATTTTTTAGATCAAGCCAACATCACCCGATGTTAGTTACCTACGTACTCATTAGACAACATCTCTAATATTTCCAACAAGATCGGATCTAGACGTAGTTCTTCCTAAAAACTACACTATACTAAGAAGTATAGCATCACTCATGCAATGCTTAAGTATTTTAAAGAAACCTACCTTTTATGCGAGTCCTTTAATCATTCCACTTATCTAATTAACAAGCAATATCAAATATGTTATTAATTATCTCTCGAACCATTATTTGATAATTAACACTAACAAATTTGTATTCACTTAGAAACAACTCGCCCGTCGAGAAATCTCCAAACACAAGACTCCAACATGCAGAACATCAATATACAATGGCACATGTAAAGTAATATATAGAGCACTGAATATAACATAGCTCAGAAACATGGGCTGACCTTTAACCAATAAAGACCAACACAATGCACAAGACAATGGACACCATTCAAGAAACAATGCACTAATTGTTACCTAAAAAATATTGACTCCCGCACAAAGAAGTAATTGTATGCTAATAGAAATCCTAGCATCTCTAGAGATCCACTTGGATCAGCCATGGGTCTAGAGATGTAGGTACCAGCTGTGCTCATGGACACACTGGCCAGAGGTAGATGAGCCTTCCATGATGTTCAAAAACCTGGTTTGCGCATTTGCAAGGATCCATTGTCCCAAAGAAACGGAGACCATAAAGGTCTAAAAGATTACCGCCATGGCTATTATTAGAAATCCTAGCATCTATAGAGATTCACTTGGATCAGCAATGGGCCTAGAGATGTAGGTACCAGCTGTGCTCATGGACACACTGGCCAGAGGTAGATGAGCCTTCCATGATGCTCAAAAACCTGGGTTGCACATTTGCAGGGATCCATCGTCCCGAAGAAACGGAGACCAAGAAGGTCTAAATATCCACCATGGCTATTACTGTGAGCTTAAACTTTGACTCCGAAAACATCCCATAACCACCCTCCGTTCATTAACCAAGGTAAAATTCTATGTTAGGGCCCCGTTCACTCCATGAACTGGTTCCAACCCTAAAGAGGGTATTTTAGTCATTATCTTGATTAGGTGTTCTTCCCCCAATCCAAAGACAACCAAAATCTCTTGATTAGTCTTTACTAAGCTTAAGTTACTGATATAACTTAAAACATCAATAATAAAAGCATACATCAACATAAATAACGTGCATTCACACCAATGCATAAATAATGAATAAGGGCCCATTGCACTCATTTGCAAGGCTAGGGCTCAGCGAGTTCAAGCTCGATAATGCAGATAACTCTAACGTATTGCACGAGTTACGTATTTAATACTCTAGTCAATCGTGGTACTTGGTTGCAGACACATGTAATACACTGCATTAAACCTTGAGAATTAGGGTTCTTCTCTTTATTTCCCATGACGCTATGACCTGACAAGGTTTTCAGGTCACTTACTGTTCACACCCCTTCCTTTTGAAGCCAGTTAATGTCATTCTAGGGCACCCTAACGCTCGGTTGCTAAGTTATCCGTTTCAGCGGAAATAGAACATACTGCCCCCTAAGGGCATTATGGTAATTTCACCACTTGGGGGTATACTACCCTCCCTTGGTTCATTTGGTCAACTCACTACCCTTTTGTTGATTTAAGTCATTGACCTCTCACAAGGCTCCACTCTCAGACCGACTCACGCTTCCATTCACAAGGCTCCACTCAAAGGGGTATTTTTGTCATTTGGTTTAAGACCTTAATGACATCCAATGGGTCTAAAATTCAACTCAAGGGTACTACTAGCCTTCATGGACTCTGTGTAATTTTCCTGGCGTGTGACGGGGTCATGAACCCCTTGAACCGACCCAGGTTGGCTTGACGGTTTACGATTAAACCTAGGGACAAAAAGGTCAATTACCCACTCACTGGGATTTTTCCTCACAAAAGGTTTGTCCTATAATTATATTACCTATTAAACTCTCACTGAGAATTTTCTCAATTTTTAGATCAACTCATAGTCCCCTGAACCGGAGCCCCTAAATTCAGTCACTAATCATTATTTTACACTTCAACTCACAGGGGTAGTTTAGTCATTTTAAAGACATTGGAAATTTTTCCCAATCTAAAACTTAGGCTCTTCACTCAGAATACATTCATGGTCATTCACAAATTTTTCCAAATTTTTATGAACAATATAACTCACTGAACCGGACCAGGTTCAGTTAGTATATAATTTTTTTTCAAAAGGCCAGACCGAACCGGGTTGGGTTAGCCAACCCAGTCCAGGGAGCACAGACGACCTGCGGGGTCGTCTTCCCCTCTACAGGCCAGAGGCCTTTAGGCCTCTGGTAGTGCCGCCCCTCACTACGGCGGAGGGCTGGGCGGCACACAGCCCTCGGACCGTCGGAGCACGGCTGAACCGACAAGCTCAATCCTGCTGCCGTCTGGTGGTCGACCGACGGCCAAAATGCCGCTTTTCTCCTTTTTTCATTTTTTTTTACAGACGGCAATGCCACTGCGACCGGTGCCAGCACGGCCCAGGCCGGTGCATCCGGGGCTGTCATGGCCTGGGCCGGCACAGCTGGGACCGGCCCAGCCTCGGCCAGCGGCTTCCCTTTTTTATTTTTTTTCTCTACAACGAACCAGCGGTTGCACAGCGGCAGCCAAAACTGCTGCCTGTGCTAGGGCCAATGCGGCCTGAGACATGGCCGATGTGGCCGGAGCCAGCGCAGTCATGGCCAGGGGCCAGTATAGCCATTGCAACAGGTCTGGCCAGAATTTAATTTTACTGTTCATAGGAATAGTATATAAATAGTATTTTTGCAGAAATCACTATTATTATCATTCAAATCATTTAATAAAATCTATAATAATTGCAACTTGATATCCTACCTCTGTGGCCCAGTTGGCATCGATCCACCGCCATCGGAGCCTTGCCGGAGTTGTGCTGGAAAATTCTCTCATCTCCTTCACCGTCCAAAAACTCCCCAAATCAGACAAAAGACCCCTAAATTGTGCCCTAAGAAGGTCTTTTATAAACATGGGGATTAGGGTACCTAATCCCTCTAGAATTTTGGGTAATCCTCCCCAATTAGGCCACCTTATTAGGACCTTAAAAATTAATTTCGGAATTATAAACAACCGGGCCCGCAAAATGACTTAAACAGGCCAAATACAATCTAAATTGGGTAAACAGGTCCTGCACAATATATTCAACTTTAAACGATCGTATCTCCCTTATCCGGACTCTGATTTGCGCATTATTGGTGGTGTTTCGAAGCTCTATCTGTCTACTTTCTAATAGAATTATTTTCAGCGACAAATTATATCTAGGGAGAAAGTTATTCTAATAAGAAGGTCAATGGGTCAAACACCCTATTTTCCACGTATTTAAATTTTGAAACTTGGGAAAATTAGGGATATTACAATGGCATATTGTGTCTGTGATAAAGTAAGAGAGGAAGGAGCACAAGTCATCCTCATGCCAAGAAAGTTGCTCTAGGGCCCCAAGTCATTCATATCAAACTATTGAGAGAGTTGAGTGATGAGCCCATGGAGGAGATGAGAGTGTGCCAGTAAGGATGATATCATCCACATAAATAAGAAGTAAGAGCATATTAGGACCCTTCTACCAAATGAATAAGGAGGTTTCATAGGGACACATAGAAAAGCCCAATGTAAATAAAAAGGAGGCGAAATTGGTGTACCAGGTGTGGGGGTGTGCTTGAGACTATAGAGTGTCTTTTGAAGATGACACGCATGATTAGGGTGAGTAGAGCAAGGCTGGTGAAGATATACTTCTTTCTATAAGCTGCCGTGCAAGAAGGTATTATTGACATCTGGTTGATGTAATAGCCATTCATGGGAGAGAGCAATTGATAGAATGTGGTTAATTGTCCTAGCTTTGACAACATGGCTGAAGGTTTCTTCAAAATCAAACCCTTGACACTGGTTAAAGCCCTTAGCAACAAGACAAGCCTTGTCCCTGATTAATAGATCCATCAGCAATAAGCTTTGATTTGTAGACCTACTTGCAGCCAACAACATTCATGGATGGATGATACTGCAGAAGAGTCTAGGTGCCATTATGTTGGAGGGCTGAGAACTCATCTTGCATGGCCTACACCTAAAGGGAATCAGAGGCAGCTTCCTTATAAGTAGTAGGCTCGAGTGGGTGAGGAGGAGAGGCAGCCAATAAACATGTGGGAATGGGATGCTTGGTGGCAAAAAATACCTTTGGCCGTAGCATGCCATCTAGGGAACGAGTCACCATGGGGTGACAGGGGGTGGCGGAGGAGGCAGTGGTGGGCGGGCAGCAAGGAGGAGGTGGCCGGCAGTTAAGATGGAAGGCTTGACGGTGAGAAGAGAGCAAGGACAGTGTCATGAGAGAAAGAATGAGAGCTGGAAGTAGGACACAAATCTGAGACAAGGGGAGCAGGGTCCGTAGGTAAAGAACAAGGGGCAGCATCACAGGTAGGAGTCGATGTCTCCAATAAACGAATAGGGAATGGGCAGACCTTGAAGTGTGCAGCTAGAGACACCACCAGCGAGGAAGAGCGGCCAGCAAAGGGAAAACATTGGTCATCAAATTGAACATGGAGAGATATATAGGTGCAACCATAAACAATATCATGGCACAAATAGCCCTTGTGACACCCGCTATAGCCAAGGAACACACATTGGATGGACTTGAAGTCCAATTTGCCACGCCCAAATGGTTGCAAATAAGGGTAGTGTGCACAATCGAAAACCTGCAAATGAGAATAAGAGGGCTGAGAGAAATAGATTTCATAGGGAATCCGATGAGAGAGGGATGGAGAAGGCAGCCAGTTGATGAGATAAGCCGTAGTGGCAAAGGATGAAATCCAATAGGAAGGAGGCACGTGACCATGTGGCATAAGAGTGAGGCTGGTGTCAACAAGAAGTTGGTGCTTGCATTCGGCAAGGCCATTTTGTTCGGGTGTACCCGAGCAACAGAACATATGGGCAATGCCAAGAGACTTGAGAAAACTTTGAATATAATAACCGGTGGATAATTGTATGATTTTGACATGGGCACTATATTGATTCCAAATAAGAGTAAGAGACTCAATAAATGTAGAAGCAACATCAGATTTTTGTTGAAGGGGAAAGTACCACATGAAGTGAGAGCATTCATCCACAATAATAAGATAAAATTGAATACCATCATTAGAAGCAATAGGGGTAGGACCTTATACATCACTATGAAGTGTATGAAAACACTCATTAGAATAAGAAGTTTGTCTAGAAAAGGGTAGCTAAGTGTTGTGCCCGGTGTGGGCACAAACAGTATGGATCACGCAAAGAAGGAAGGAAGAAGAGGGAAGGAACTGAATATTCTATTGCATAAAGAAAACACAAGGAAGGAGATGACCCATATAGGGAGTCATGCCTCTCTCCTTGGGAGTTGTGCCAACTAGTGGGCTAGGCTAATCAGCAGGCACACTAGCTGGTTCATTACACATAATGTTCACGCTACCTACTTATTACAAAAGCAAATACGAAATAAAGTAACCTAATGCAAGCAAATAAAAGATCAATAGAGCTGAAAGAGAGCCCGGGTGAATGTGCACAACACTCCACCATGCTTCTGTTATTCGCCTTGGCCTCAAGGTGACCATGCTGGGTAGCGAGCCATCAACTCGTCCTCTCACATCCAAGTAGCGTCCTTAAGTGGTTGGCCCTACCAGGAAACGAGCACCTCTGTAATATTGCGGCCGAAGCAATGGACCTGACGCTTATCAAGCCTCGAGGCGGGAATAGGTTCTGCAGGAGGGGTCGGTCCCATCAAAGGAGGAGGTGGAGCAGCGGTAGTTAGGGAGGTGCCACCCACACAATGGCAGAGTCTAGAGACATGGAAGACTAGGTGGATCAATGAGCCAGGTGGTAGTGAGAGACGGTAAGCTACTGGACCAATGCACTCCACAACTGCATATGGACCTGGTAACGGGGGTGAGCTTCGAATACTTTGGATGGAACAGTGTGGTCTAGCACTGAGGAAGGACTAAGATATAGACCAAGTTGCCCACGATAAACTCCCTATTAGCGTGCTTTATGTCATAAACCTATTTCATTCAGTTCTGAGTCGAGGCGAGGTTCAGCTTAAGCTAATGGAGAACCTCACCCAGTGTATGTAGCAGATAATCTATCTTGGAAACAGAAGATCAGTGAGGAACATAGGATAACATGGTCAGAGGTGGGCGGCCATACAATACATCAAAAGGAGTGAACCCTATGTGAGTGTGAAAGGCAGTGTTATAAGACCATTCCACCCATGGAAGAAGCTAGAGCCACTGGCGGGGCTGAGACATGGCGAAACATGGGAGGTATTGTTCTAGGCAGTGGTTCACTACCTTAGTCTGGCTGTCCGTCTACGGATGATAGGTTGTACTCATGTGGAGAGTAGTGCCCTATAGTGCAAAGAACTGCTGCCAGAATTGAGAGATAAATATCCTATCACGATTGAAAACAATAGTGCGAGGCATGCCATGGAGCTTAGCAATCTCCCAAACATATATCTCAGCCACCATTTTGGCAGTGAAGGGGTGGCCAAGGGCACAGAAGTACACATATTTGGATAGCCGATCCACCACCACAAGGACCATCGACTTAGCCTTGCACCAAGGGCAAGGCCTCCATGAAATTCATCAAAACATCCTCCCAAACCTTGTCGGGAATGCGTAAGGGCTGGAGTAGTCCGCTAGGGGATGTCGTAGCAGCTTTGACTCTCTGACATACATCACAGGCGGTGACATAGTTCTGAACAGCCCGTCGAATGCCCTGCAATAGGAAGCTCTGATTGACTCTCTTATAAGTGCAAAATGCCCCTTCGTGTCTGGCCAGTGGTGCGTCATGGAAGTGAGAGAGAATGCACCAGCGAAGGTCCTCAACATTGGGCACCCAAAGACGGTCCTTCTAGAATAGAAGGTTATCTTGCCACACAAAGAAAGGGTGGCCAGCAGGGTCTGCCTTTAGGGATGCAATCAGCAACTCAGTGGAAGGATCCTCTCGGTATGCTCTGCATAACTCAACAATAAAGGGACAGGAAGGAGTACAGATGGCCAGGCAAGAGCCATAGGTAGAATTGTGAGAAAGGGCATCAGCCATAGTGTTGTCTGCCCCTTTCTTGTACACCACTTCCTAGTCATATCCTAGCAATTTACTAGCCCACTGCTATTGGGTGGGAGTGGAAACCCGCTGTTCAAGAAAGTACTTCAAGGGCTAATGATCAGTGTGGATAATGAAGTGGAGGCTGAGCAAGTAGGGTCTCCATTTGTCGACGGCAAGGACTATGGCTAGCATCTCCTTCTCATAGAAAGAGAGGGATAAGGAATGACTGGCCAAAGCCTTGTTGAAGAAGGCAATAGGTTGCTCATCCTGCAAAAGCACCGCACCCAGGCCGGCCTCGAAAGCATCTGTTTCAACCACAAAAGGGCGGCTGAAATCCGGTAGAATGAGGATGGGGGCGGAGGCCATGGACTACTTCAGCATGTCAAAAACCGCTTAGGCAGCCTTTGTCCAACTTAATCCGCCCTTCTTTAGGAGCTCTATGAGGGGTCGGTGGTCTTTCCATATCGGCTGATAAACCTCCGGTAGTAGCCAATGAGGCCCAAGAAGCCTCTTAGTGCATGGACACAGGTGGGCGTCGGCCAAGAGAGCATGGCGGACACCTTAGATGGGTCAGTGGTGACCATGTCCTGGGAGATGATGTGGCCAAGATAGTCAATTGTGGGCTGCCAAACAAACACTTCAAACGCTTAAGAAATAAAGAGTTATCTCTCAGAACAAAGAAGACAGACCTAAGGTGTTCCAAGTGTTAAACCCATGATTTGTTGTAGACAACGATGACATCAAAGAAAACCAGGATGAAGCGGCAAAGGAAGGGCCTGAATAGATCATTCATAAGACTTTAAAAAGTGGAGGGGGCGTTGGTAAGCCCAAACGGCATGATGAGAAACTAAAAATGGCCGTTGTAAGTGCGGAAGGCGGTCTTATGCACATCGGCTGGCTGCACCCAAATCTGATGGTAACCCGATCAAAGATCAAGTTTGTTGAAGACTGTCGCGCCAGCCAAGTCGTCTAGGAGCTCGTCAATCACCGGGATAGGGTACTTGTCCTTGACCGTGATGGCATTCAAGGACTGGTAGTTGACGCAAAACCGCCAAGTGCCATCCTTCTTACGAACCAACAATACAGGAGAGGAGAAAGAGCTCGTGCTAGGGCATATGATGCCGGACTAAAGCATATAAGCAATGAGGCACTCTATCTCTGCCCTCTGGATGTGAGGGTAGCGGTAAGGGCAGACATTTGAGGGAGCTGCCCCTGGGATGATGGGGATGTGGTGGTCATGAGGCCACATGGATGGGAGGCCTCTGGGCTCAGCAAACACGTCACTATGGTCTATTAGTAAAGCAAGAAGGTCCATAGGCAGCTTGTCTTGGTGCACCACGACTGCTGCTCATTGTTGCAGGAAGAACCTTGTGGTGTGAACCGGAAGAAGGAGCTCACTGATTGGGTGGAGAGAATGGTGCCTGGCTGAGACCCTTCAATACGTACCTGTTGTCCTTGAACCTCAAAATCCATAATCATCTCGCGAAAGTTCCATACCACATTGATGTGCTCGATGCAGGCACAATTGGTACCTAGGAGAATTGCACAAGGAAAGGGGAGAAATATTGAAGAAAGGGGAGAAGTCTGAGAATCACCAAATTACATAACTGGAAAACAAGAGTCCGGTTCACTATGGGAGATGACCCCCCTAGTGAACCAGACCAACTAAACCAACCCAGCCCGGTTCATACAATATAATCTAATTAGCGGTTCAGCTAATCCAACCCCTACTGAACCAATAAGTAAAAGATTACAATCACAACTAAATAGCCAAGGCAATAAAGTAATAAAAGGAGTTTGGGTATCGTGCGCAATCGTGCACAACACTCCACAACGCTTCCGTTAATTGCCTTGTCCACAAGGCGACCATGCTGGATAACGAGCCAAGAAATCATCTCAAGCATCCACGTCGCATCCTCCAAAGGCTGACCCTGCCAGGAAACCAAAACCTCAGTAATAATGCGACCCGAATGACGAACCCGCCTCTTCTCAAGCACAGATGCAGGAGCCGGAGCCGGAGGCAGAACAGGGCCCATCGGAGGTGGAGGCAGGGTCAGCCTTTGGAGGAACAGTCAAGGAACAGTCACCAACAAACCTACGAAGACGAGACACATGGAACACGGGATGGACCAAGGAATTAGGCTGCAAGGAAAGGCGGTAAACAACCAGACCAACGCGAGCCTCCACTGGATAGGGACCATGAAACCTGGGAGCGAGCTTGGAGTGCTTGGGCTGAAACGAGGAAGTCTGGCGCTGTGGTAAGACAGTGACATAAACCAAGTCACCAACTTGGAACTCCCGATCAATTCGGTGGCCATCATAGAGCTGTTTCATCCAGTTTTGAGCCTCGGCCAAATTCATCTTCAATTGCCGCAAGACCTCATTGCGGGTTTGTAGCATATAATCCACCTCCACCACCTTAGAACGATGAGGAACATATGACAAAATAGTAAGGGGAGGGCGGCCACACAACACTTTAAAAGGAGTGAAGCCCATGCGCGTGTGATAGGCAGTATTATAGGACCACTCTGACCAAGGAAGAAGCTGCAGCCAACGGCGAGGCTGCGTCATCGTGAAGCATCGTAGGTACTGCTCCAAACACCGATTAACAACTTCCGTCTGTCCATCCATCTGAGGGTGATAAGTAGTGCTCATGTGAAGGGACGTACCCTGTAAGGCAAAGAACTCCTGCCAAAACTGAGAAAGGAAGATACGATCACCATCAGACACAATGGTACGAGGCATACCATGAAGCTTAGCCACCTCTCGTACATAGAGGTCCGCCACCATTTTAGCAGTGAAGGAGTGACCTAGCACGCAGAAGTGAGCATACTTAGACAGACGATCAACCACCACCATAATCACCGATTTACCTTGCACTAGAGGCAAGGCCTCCACAAAGTCATCGATACATCCTCCCATACTTGGTCCGGAATGGGTAGGGGTTGGAGCAACCCAGCTGGAGAAGTGGTAGCAATCTTGGCGCGCTGACAAACGTCACAAGCGGCCACATACTCATGCACAGCCCGACGAACTCCCAACCATAAGAAACTCTAGCTGACCAGCTTATAAGTGCGAAAAATCCCCTCATGACCAGCAACTGGAGAATCATGGAAATGAGATATAATGCAACGACAAAGATCAGAGACATCAAGAACCCACAAGCGATCCTTCCAGAACAACAGATCATCCTGCCAAGTATAAAACGGACGGCCTGCCAGGTCTTGTTGAAGGGCAGTGATCAAAGCCTGCGTCGAAGTATCCAAGCAGTAGGCATGTGTTAACTCATCAATAAAGGGACAAGAGAGCGTGGATAAGGCAAGGCACGACCCCGGGGCCGGTATATGAGAGAGAGCATCAACCATTGTGTTCTCTGAACCCTTCTTGTAAACAACTTCATAATCATACCCCAAAAGTTTACTGACCCAACGTTGCTGAGATGGAGTGGACACCCGCTGTTCGAGGAAATACTTCAATGGCTGATGGTCAGTGCGAATCAGGAACCGGCGACCCAAGAGGTACGGTCACCATTTGGTGATGGCATGGATGATGGCCAACATTTCCTTCTCATAGACGGATAGTGACAAGGAGCGGCCTGCCAGAGCCTTGCTGAAGTAGGCGATGGGACGCTTATCCTGTAACAAAACAGCCCCTAAGCCAGCCTCCGAAGCATCCGTCTCTACCATAAACGGGCTGCTAAAATCAAGCAGAATCAAGACGGGGGTGGAGACCATGGCCTGCTTCAACCCGTCAAAGGCCTCTTGTGCATCCGGAGTCCAAGCAAAAGCGCCCCATTTAAGCAGCGTTGTCAGAGGACGAGCCAATTCCCCATAGCAACTACTGAAGCGCCGATAGTACACGGTGAGACCAAGAAATCCATGGAGCGCCCGAACACATGTGGGAACAGGCCAACATAGCATGGCAGCAACCTTGGCTGGGTCGGTGGCAACACCATTCTCCGATATAATGTGGCCTAAATACTCCACCTGCTGACTGCCAAAGGAGCACTTCACACATTTAAGACATAAAGAATTGTCATGCAGAATAGAGAAAACCGACCTGAGGTGTGTCAAGTGCTCAGCCCATGATCTATTGTATACCAAAATATCATCAAAGAAAACCAAGATATAACGGTGTAGGAAGGGACGAAAGAGGTTGTTCATGAGGCACTGGAATGTGGATGGGCATTAGTCAACCCAAACGGCATAACCAGAAACTCAAAGTGGCTGTCGTGAGTCCTAAAGGTTGTCTTGTGCACATCGGCAGCATTCATGCGAATCTGATGATAGCCTGAACGCAGGTCGAGCTTACTAAACACCGTAGCGCTGGTCAACTCATCGAGTAACTCCTCAATCACTGGAATCGGGTACTTATCTTTCACAGTAACGGCATTGAGGGCGCGGTAGTCAACATAAAAGTGCCATGTACCATCCTTCTTACGCACAAGCAACACCGGCGACGAATAGGAACTTGTACTGGGCCTAATAATTCATGCTTGAAGCATATCGGCCACCAAATGCTCAATCTCTGCCTTCTAAATATGTGGGTAACGATAGGGATGCACATTGGTCGGGGTGGTACCAGGGGTAATCGGAATTTGATGGTATGGGCGTGGCGAGGCGGAAGTCCCTTTGGCTCAGCGAACAAGTCTTGGTAATCGGTCAATAGCTCTTGGAGGTCGGGCTGCATGATATCTTGAGACACCTCAATGACTGCACGCTGCTGTAAAAGGAGCCCTTGGGGGGCGTACCTGAACAAGGTGCTTGAAGGATGGGTGGATAGCAGAGTGCCCAGCCTTGAACCTTCCAACCTGACGCGTTGTCCCTGTAGCTCAAAGTCCATCCACATCTCCCGAAAATTCCAAACAACATCGCCTAGCTCCTGAAGCCACTGTACACCTAACACCACGTCCGCCCCTTTGGTCTGCAACAGGAAGAGATCAGTGACAAATGCATGGCTCTGTATGGAAAAAGTAACCTGTGCACACACCCCATTGCTTCAGAGGTGCTTGCCATCTCCAATCAGTACATAAAAGGGTTTGGAGTCCGATACAAAACACCCAAGGCAGTTGGCAACCCTGTCATTAATAAAATTGTGAGTAGAGCCACTGTCGATCATGATAGCTACCTGGTGGCGCTTGAGGAACCCCTGGACGCGCATCGTGTGAGGCGTAAAGGACCCAAAGAACGCATGCACCGATATCTCCAGTAAGAGCTCATCACCGGCGGTTAGGGCAGAGCTGTCAGAACCCTCAGCGCCTTCATCAACTTCCTCCACTAGAAGGCTGCCCTTAACAGAACAGCGATGCCCAGGCACGAATTTCTCGTCACATCTGAAACATAGTCCCTTCGAGCGACGTTCTTCCATTTGAGCCGGAGTGAGACGTCGCACGATAGGACCAGCCGGAGCGGGTAGCTAGTTGGGCGGGCCAGGGGCAGCACTGCTGGGAAGTGGAGGTATAGGAGTCGCGCTAGGAATAGAACAGCCCAATGGTCCAAGCCACCCCCCTCTGCGATGTCTGGTTAGTTTCTCCTCTTTGATGCGAGCGTGGCGCACCATGTCCCGCATGTTGGCGCATGGGAAGTGCCGCATCTCTTCTGAAATTTTGGGCTTGAGGCCACGCTTGAAGGTACCCACCAAGGCGGCCACCGGCTAGTTAGGCAGCCAATTGGCCACCTTCATGAATTCAGTGTAGTATGCATGGACGGTGGGAGTATGGCGCAGGGATGACAACATCTCATTAAAATCCTAGAACTCATTAGGCCCAAACTGAACACAGAGTTCATCGGAAAAGGCCGCCCATGTAGGGTAGTGCACCTCTTTCTCAAAACTCTGGAACCACACCGACGCGTCACCATCAAGGTGGAAGGCTGCGATGCGCAAGCGCTCTGCCTCGGGATTAGTGCCTTGGTAGGCAAAAAAAATTTCACCCTTATACAACCATTCCACCGGATCGTCATCCCCGTTGTAGTGAGGGAATTGCTGGCGAGCCAGGCGTGGTTTAGCGCCCCCTCGCTGTCCCCCACCCTGCCTAGGGAAGTCGTCCCACTCCTCTTCAGTGTCCTTGAACTGGTTCAGGTGGGGCGGTATCATATGGGCATTTTCACGAACACATGGCATGCCTCGCATGTCTTAGGTCTGGCGTCTTCCTCCCAACACGGGCTGGCCAGTGCCATAGCGCACAGGATGGGGCTGTACTCCTATGTGGATGCCAGTCGGCACTGGGGGGTCGGGGAGGATCGGCTCGGGAGGCTGCGAGGGCCCGCCCCTCTCTGGAGTAGAAGCAACTGGTACAGGCCGAATAGAAGGATCGCGTGCTTCCATGGCAGTTTGCTGCGTGTCCAGGGTGGCCTGTTGTACCTTCAGGCTAGCAACGTCTGCAGTAAGGGTTTGCACCACCAAGAGAATCTCTATTAGCTTGGCGTCGCTGACCACAAAAGTGGCCTTGGGGCTGTCCGCTGGTGCCTCCTTCTCTGAAGGTGCCTCCTACATCACAGCCTGTTTGCCACGAGCCATGGCCGGGGATCGCAAAAGCTCTGATACCAATGATGTGCCTGATGTAGGCACAATCGGTACCTAGGAGAATTGCACAGGGAAAGGGGAGAAATATTGAAGGAAGGGGAGAAGTTTGAGAATCACAAAATTACATAACTGGAAAACAAGAGTCAAGGTCGGCCCTTATGGGAGACAACCCCCCTAGTGAACCGGACCAACTAAACCAACCCAGCCCGGTTCATACAATATAATCTAATTAGCGGTTCGGCTAATCCAAGCCCTACTGAACCAATAAGTAAAAGACTACAATCACAACTAAATAGTCAAGGCAATAAAGTAATAAAAGGAGTTTGGGTATCGTGCACTATCGTGCACAACACACATCCCCAAGTTCCTATAGCCACTGAATCCCTAACACTACGTCCGCCCCTTTTGTGGGTAGTAAGAAGAGATCGGTGATGAAGGTGTGGCCTTAGACAGAGAAGGCGACCTGTGCACATACTCTTGAGCTCCTAAGGTGCTTTCCATCACCAATCAAGACATCGAATGACTTTGAATCAGATACAAAATAGCCTTGACGTTGGGCCACCTTATCGATGATGAAGTTGTGGATGGAACCACTGTCGATAAGGATGACCACTTGCTGTTGCTTGAGAGGGCATTGGACCTGCATTGTGCGAAGAGTGAAGGCCCCAGAGAAGGCATGGATTGAGATCTTGGGAAACATGTCATCGTAGTGGGAGGAGTCAACCTTGTCTGCCACAGTCTCCTCTTCTTCGACCTTCTCCATGAGGAGGCTGCCTTTGACAGAACAACGATGCCTTGGAACAAACTTTTCATCACATTTGAAACACAGCAACTTGGACCGACATTCCTCCATCTGTGCTAGTATGAGATGTCAAACAAGATAACCTGGTGGAGGGGGCCGTTGATCCGGTCAGCCTAAGACTATATTGTTGGTCGGGTTTGTTGTGCCCCAGGATTTTGGAAGCATAAAAAATTTATTTTCACTAAAATATCGAAGTTTACCCAGGACCGCGATGGGAGCCACTTGCCATATGCAATAATATAATATTAATATCCCTAGGAACCATAGTCCATGTACAAACACACAAGAGAAAAATAATGTAAATTCTTACTCGTTTCGGTGCAGTTGAAATCCTTGAAATGACATCGATAAAACTCGGAGTACCCGTCGACCCACACACTAAGATTTGTCGAGTCCTGCAAAGTCTGGGGGGTGGTGAATATTTCAAAATACTCAATATGGGAGTTTATATGATCAGGCATGAATAAACACATGGCAATTTCACAACACATATCATATATAGTATTTTTCATGAAAACGGGGTGTGCCTCTCACCCAAAACCACCCCTAGAGCTTCTTCCTACATATCGAAGATGCTTCTAGGGTTTGCAAGCTCTCACGGATCGCTACAAATGTCCCTGACATATATATATATATATATATATATATATATATATATATATATATATATATATATATATATATATATATATATATATATATATATATATATATATATATATATATATATTAATAAGAATTTGTTGTAGGTACAAAGCAACGACCTCTTACTCCTCCACAAATCATCTCAAAACATTTCGTGCTTATGGATAGAAGAGCCACCCGTGCTCATGGGGCACCGGGATCTAGAGAGTTGAGAGTCTTCCCATGATACTCTTTACCCTAGCATGCGTAGCCTTAATAGGTGCCCTTCATTAGGGGCTAATCAGGGGTCTTGCCCTTCGTTAGGGGCTCACCAGGCTAAAATAGCTACCGTGCATCCTATTTTGAACTGGATTAATTGTGCCCTTAAATAGTCAATAAAGCTCTATCGGGGCGCCCAACAATAGCTCTGAACAAGCAAAACACTCTTGAGTCCCAAACTCAATCAAATTATCCTAGAGTTCCCAGACTCCAAAAAGGGCTATTTTCTTTTAAAATATTCTATCCCAATATTTTTCCATTTGAAAACCCTAGCTCCGCCTCTACAAGCCATGGGAGCATCACTATCAACTACAAATGCAAGGTTGGTTGCTCATTCCATTGAGACAATTACTCCTTCTTTGTCCCGCTTCAATGACTCGATTACCATGCTTATACGTTTTTTCAAAAATAATCTTTAGAATCATCCTTTCAACAAGGATGAGTCCTCTAAAACCGTCTTTCAAACATATAGTATTCATTCGCAATGAAAACAATGGCAAAACTAGTTTGCCTCTATCTCACACTCTCCAACGTGTATAATTTATATCAAAATCCATGGATAAACATTCGATCAAACTATTATATGAGGCAATCGTAAAACATGCATTATATAAAACATATATGCTTCTAGCGGCAAATCATTCGACTAATCGAATATACATAATAGCATATGATATATAAATCATATTCTATCTCAACGATTAACCATTCAACAAATCGAATATATATGCAAAAATCATAAATCATAACTTGAAAGTAATTTCTAACGCATAATATGTGAGTCATATAAATACCAAGTTTAAAACACAACCAAAGTTTATAATCATGCCTTAAGAAAGGATAAAAGCCCCTACCTCGTTCTCTGCATGAGTTCAAAGCTAATAAACCGGACACCACGAAATTGGATGTCCACTTTTGGGGTTCTAGAGATCTCTAACCAGAAAAATAACCCCCCCATGATGTCCAGCACACTCAATTTAGGTAAGAACCACCCCTTGCCCAGAGACACTTTACCTTTCCTGCACCCGTAGGCGGCAGACATAACCTCCCCTTGCTCGAATACACTTTACCCTTCCTGCACCCGTAGGTGGTGGATAGAACCCTCCCTTGCCCGAAGACACTTTACCCTTCCCGCGCCAGTAGGTGGCAGACAGAATCTCCCCTTTCCCAGAGACACTTTACCCTTCACGCGCCCTTAGGCGGCTGACAAAACCTCCCCTTACCCGGGGATGTTTCCCCCATATAGGGTCGCTAACTCGAGGAATGGACACTTCCATTGCATAGAACACCTGCGATTTGGCTAAGAACACTTTTTGAACTGAAGAAAACGGACTTAGAATGACTTTAGAAACTTATCCGAAAGAATGAATGGAAATGAGAATTTATACGAAAATGACGTGAAAGTGTATGATAGAAGCCAGGTATGCATGCAGAAGCTCACGCCATGTGGCCCGATGTGATTTGACTGCAAAAGAGGTCGACACCGCCTGAACACACTATGTGCGGTGCTGCTGCGCGTTACGTGAAGTCGCATGCTCATGATGGGTGTTCCACTGCGCATTGCGCGGATGCAATTTCACACTGTAGCTCACGCGGCTCAGCGTGGTTTTCGCTTCAACTCAGCTCAAAGCTGATGACGTCAGCTATTCCATTTTTCTTTAATATTTTAATATTATTTAATTCAAATACAATTCCAACTTCAAAACGCAATAACTTCTTATCCCGAAGTCGGAATTGCACTTTCTTCATACCAATGGACTTGTATCAATGAGCCCTTCGAAACTAGACCCCACATGGGTAGGTTATCTCACACTTTAAAAGTGAGTCTCACCCATGTGGTACATTTTCCAAGGTTGTAGCTTTCACTCCTGACCTCCGTTTCGTGCATTCTTAGGTTTATTACGCTCGTCTCACCGAGCTCTATCATACCTAAATAAAAACTTTCCAAATATCTACCTCTAAATAATTTAAAATAATTAAAAATTAATAAAATAGTTTTATTAGAGGTAGAAAATCATACCAAAAATTTTCGGTCGTTACAGGGTTGGATAGGGGGCTAGTGCCAAGAGGAAGTCGTGGGGGAGGGTCCGAGCCGCCCCCCCTCCACTGTCTAGCTAGCTTCTCCTCCTCGATTCATGCATGCCGCACGACTTCCCGCATACTTGAGCATGGAAAGTGGCGCATCTCCTCATATATCTCTAGTTTGAGTCCTCTCTTGAATGTCCCCACCAAGGCTACCACTGGCCACTCAGGAAGACAGTTCACAATCTTCATGAACTCCGTATAATAGGCCTAGATGTTGGTGGTTTGGCGCAGGGTGGAGAGCAACTCATAGAAGTCAAAGACACACAATTCATCAGAGAAGGCAGCCCATGTGGGGTAACGAACCTCCTTCTCAAAGCTCTAAAACCAAACAAAAGCGTCGCCGTCCAAGTGGAATGTGGCTATGCCCAACCGTTCAACCTCAGAGTGCATCCCTTGATAGGCGAAGAACCTCTATGCCTTGTACAACCACTCCACCGGATCTTCGTCCCCATTGTAACGTGGGAATTGCAGGCAGGCCAAACGGGGCTCAGCTCCTCCCCGTGGCCCTCCGCGAGAACCCGAGTACTCCTACAAGTCATCTTCCATCTCCTGAAACAGGTTTCTGGGTGGCAGCATCATTGTGGCATTTTCCCAAACACCTGGCGGGCATCGCATATCCTAGCCCTGGCATCTCCCATCAACAGCCTAGTCGACTATTCCAAAGTGAATGGGGGCCTAGGGAAGGCACGCGTCCTTGTCTGCTGTCACCTGAGGGCCAGGGCAGCAAAGTTCTGAGGCCTAGGATGGCTCTCCCTTCTCCATGCTGGCTGGATGGGATCTGGGTAGTAATGGTGCTGAGGGCGCTGCTTGAAGCTGAGCCACAACTACCATCAAAGACTCAATTTTGGCCAGGATTTGAGCAAGTGCAGGAGTGCTGATGGTCTTAGGGCTGGTTTTTGGGTAGTCTGCTCAGACTTTGTTCTCCCTCTCTAGTTGAACTTTAGAGGCCACGCCTGGCTGCTTGCATCTCACCATGGCTAGAGATCGTGATGGCTCCAATACCAATGTTGTGCCCGGTGTGGGCACAAGCAGTACCTCACATAGATTACGCAAAGAAGAAGGAAGGAAGAAGGAAGAAGAGGGAAGAAATTGAATATTATATTACATAAAGAAAACACAAGGAGACGACCCATATAGGGAGTTGTGCATCTCTCCTTGGGAGTCATGCCAGCTAATGGGCCTGGCTAATCAGCGGGGACACCAGCTATCACGCCTCAACACTTCCTGACCTGAGCCGAACCTGGTCCAAGGGCCAGTCCAGTGCACAGAGGCGACGGTTTTGAAAACAGTTAAGGAAAATAGTGGAAGACTTATGCCCTAACCACGGGCAATCTAATTTACGGAGTTTACGCACTACTTTGAGCAAGAGTAGGTAAGTAGAACCAAAAGAGTTAAACTCTAAATTAAGCCACAATCTCAAACCTACATACTAATAATCCATAGCCACACACTTGGCTCTAAAACAAGGTCTCAAACGAAACTAAAGACATAGTATTTCACAAACCCAAAAACAAGGATCATTCCACAAGGTCCAAACATCAAAACAAGATAAACAAAGAGATATGCAAGATTAGAAGCCTCCACTACTACTCCCGAGCTCTCTCCGACCTTTCCTCATATAGAGGATCCTGTCCGTCTGCGTGTCATGCCACATAGCCCCAAAACAAAACAAGAAAGTGGGGTGAGTATAAAAACTTAATAATGGTTTTGAATATAACTATAATAATCAGAAAACATGACGACATGAAAATAAAGCAATTCAGATCTAAGATTAACATGCTATACCACTTTTTGATCATACATTCATATCACATAAACCTGCATAATAGTGTCTCAATCACACACTTTCTAATCATGCATTCATATCTCATAAACCTGCATAATAGTGTTTCAATCACACCATTTCTGATCATGCATTCATATTACATAAACCTGCATAATAGTGTCTCAATCGCACCGTTTCTAATCATGCATTCATATCTCATAAACCTGCATAATAGTGTCTCAATCACACCATTTCTGATCACACGTTCATATCACATAAACCACATTCACCCTACACGACAAACGTGTTAAACACATGATACACAATCATGCATAACATTCATGATAAACATGCATCAATACAAATGGTGAATGCCTCCATAAAGGAGTAAACACAAGCATTGCCACATAGGCAAGAAGCGGTCAAGGCCACGAAGGCGAGACATGGTCAAATTTCCACACAGGAAATGAAAAAGGGTAGGGGTTGTCAATCCCTAAAGCTGCTCGCCCTAGACGATCTGGCCAAGGATGTCCCATTCTCACACAGAGAATCTAGAGTAGGGGTGTTCGCCCAGGGACATCTTCTACGAAGGGGAGAGCCCAAATTCCCACACAGGGAACCCTAGAACACATGGTAGCGGGTGCACACGGCATACCATTTGATAAGTATGAAATCTATATCTATTTTATATGTCTTTTTACCTTATTTGTTAGTATAGATTAGGTTAATTTAGTGTTATTTATATTTTATTTAGATTAAGATAGATATTAGTATTTTAGTTTAATTAATAATGATTTTATAGTTATTAGTTGTTTAGACATGTATTTAAATCAAGATGGAATTTTAATTATATTCTACATGTCTAAAATATGGTATTTTATGTTTTGTAGGTAAAGTGCGCTTATCAAAGTACTTGGACGATGTTTAAAATGATTAAAAATAGTCTTCACATGCTTTAAAGTGATTTGGACAACTTTTCGGAGTTATAAACAAGTTAGAAATTAATATGGACATGAAGGAAAGCTTAATGAATAGAATATGAATGGTCCAGGAAAACAGAAACACTGTAGCCGATCGAACGGGCTGCAAGGCGATCGATCGGGATAACGTGAATTCAGACAAAAATACAGTTCAAGCGATCGATCGGGCATGCAGGGCGATTGATCGGAATAACGTGCAGTTTCCTAGTTTGACCCAAATTCCAATCCTTTTCATATTGGACTTCTTCCTACGGATCTTATGCCTATAAAAAGACATATTTGGCTTAAAATTGGGGGATTCCAGTAAATTTTAGGAAGAGAAAAAGGAAAAAGAAGATGGAAGAGAATTCAAAGCTTCTAATGGAGATTCAAGTGCTTTCTTCTACCATGGAAGGCTAGACTTTTCTTTTACTTAGGAGTTGATGAAGCTGTAGATAAGTTTCAGTTTCTTTTCATTTTAATTTAGATCTCAATTGTGAATGATGACAATTGTATGATATGGATTTCCTTTTTAATGGAAGAGCTTTTAATGTTTATTCAAATCTATGTTGATTTATTGTCTTGTAGATGATAGATTGATATGGTTTTGATATTTGCATCGATTCTAATTTCTGTGATTTAAATGAGATGGTCATACAATAGTTTTAATGTTCAGATAATTAATGACTTGGATAAGTTATACTAAGATTAGACGGGTCATGCCTATAGCTTGTTTAGTGTAGATGATTCGTGCTATTGTCGAAAATAGTTCATGCCATGGAAATTAATTAATAATTCTTTTTAAAGTAATTCTAGCTTGTAGCTGAGAATACTTGTTCATATTCACACTAGATTTAGATTAAAAGTTAAGGAATTGTTATGGTTCTATAGTGGATTCAATTTCCTAAGTAAATTCCATCGAATTAATCTCTTGTTTTTAAACTAGTTAATTTCTTTCCTTTGCTTAATTTAAGTTTAAGTTTATTTTAGTTTTCAATCAGCAAATTCCTCTTTAGATTTAGTGATAATTCATCGGTCCCTAAGGTTCGACAACCCTTAAATACTTATCGTAGTACAATTATCTTGTACACTTGCAAAGGGTTTAATTATAAATGATCAAGTTTTTGGCGCCGTTGCCGAGGACGGTGTTGATTTTTTACTAAATTAGTATTAGGATAATTCTATCTAATTTAGATTCAGTTTACTTTAGTTCTGAGGTTAATTCTTAGTTTCTTACCTTTTGTTAATTTGATTTTGTAAGTTGAGTTGAAGATCGTGCTCTCTACACTTGTGGCCACAAGTGGACATCAACAAGCATAGTGCTTCTCTTCGGTTTGCAAGATCTTTTTCTCCATTTATTTTTAGTTCTTTTCTTAGTTAGTTTTTGCTTATTCTTCCCCTTTTTATACTTAAAATTGTGTGGTGTGTTTGTGGTGTATGCGTGGTCATCGCTCCTTACTCCCCCGATTAGTACCATTTGACCCTGAGCCTGAGCGAACATCTAGGAGAGCTGAGTTGCCCTCGACCTACATCCCTACACCCCCAAACTCACCTACCAATTTCTCCTCCCACACTACTTCTTCTCCCATCATGGCTCAACATCAGTTAGTAGATGCACCACTTAAAGCTCTAAGGGAGTATTACACTCCTAATGAGTACACCTCTCCTTCATGCATTAGGTTGCCAGTGGTCGCTGCTCAAAATTATGAAATTAAGCCCAATGTCATTCAAATGCTTGCATCTTTTTATGGGCTTAATAATAAAAACCCGTATAGGCACCTAGATGACTTCTTAGAACTATGCACAACTTTTAAGCTCTCAAATTTAACCGATGAGGCTGTTAAACTTTGCCTTTTTCCTTTCACATTGAAAGATAAGGCTAAGGAATGGCTTCACTCATTAGAGCCAAACACTATCACAACATGGGCCCAAATGCAACAAGAGTTCCTTAAAAAGTACTTCCCCATAGGTAAGACTAACCAAATGAGAAAGGCCATAACCACTTTTGCCCAACTTCCCACTGAACAGTTCCATGAGAGTTGGGATAGACTTAAGGACCTTCTTAGGAGGTGTCTTCATCATGCTATCCCTAAGTGGCAATTAGTGCAACATTTTTATGAGGGTCTTACTAAACAAAACCGTCATCTTGTCGATGTAAGTTGTGGGGGTACCTTCTTGTTAAAAAATGAAATGAGGCATGGAAACTTTTTGAGGATTTGAGTGAAAATTCTCTTCAACATGCTGCGTTGAATAGAAATGAGAGTGGATTATCTACCTTGAACAATGCCCCCTCTAGGGGTGGCTTGTATGAAGTCAAAAACCCATTAGACCTCTCTTCTAAAGTTGATACTTTGAGTAGGAAACTGGACCTTCTTATGACTTCAACCCATCAGCCCACTCCCTTCACTCAAGATGCATGCACAATATGCCTTAGCCCAGCCCATACTATCATAGAGTGTCCCTCTGCCTCTCAATTTCCTGAGCTTGTCCAAGACCATGTAAATGTCACCCAATCCTTCCCTAGGGCTGAGAACAATCCATTTTCAAATACATATAACCCTAGGTGGAGGAATCATCCTAACTTTTTTTGGCAGACACAAAACCAAGGGGTTATGGGTACCCATTCCAAGTCCCTCCAGCCCATATCCACCAACCTCAAGTGCAACCTCCATATGTCCAACCCAATAGGAGTCCAAGTTTTGAAGAAAAGGTCTTGAGTGCCTTGCAAGGCCTTCAATCTCAATCCCAACTCCCACACTCTCACACACAATCATAGCAAAGTTAGAAGCTCAAATTGGACAACTAGCTAATGTTATCAACAAGAGAGATATGGGGACGTTGCCAAGTCAACCCCTACCAAACCCTAAAGGTCAATTTCAGGTAGAGGGAGCTCCTCCCTCTAATGCACAAGTTAATTCCATAATGACCCTTAAGAGTGGGAGGATTGTTGACAAGAGTGTTGGGGGGACACCAGTGATAGATGATAGGAGTGAGAAGTTAGAGGAGGCAGCCCCTAACGAGCCTCAAGTAAAAGTTAGTGTACCACATGAGAAGGAGTTTGTATCTCCTTCCCCTTCCTCAGAGCCACAGTCCAAGACCTCTTCCGATGGATCTTATATCCCTAGGGCACCTTTTCCTCAGTGTCTTGACATGGCCCCACCATTTAGAAAAAGCACAGCTAAGATGGATGATATTCTTGAGACTTTCAAACAAGTCAAAATTAATCTCCCCCTCTTAGATGCCATTAAGCAAGTCCCTGCTTATGCTAAGTTCCTCAAAGTCCTATACACTCAAAAGCGTAAATCCAAGACCCATGTGTCTAAGAAGGTTTTTCTCACCGAACAAGTTAGCTCTCTTTTGAAGTTTGACACCCCACCTAAGTATAAGGACCCTGGAGTACCCACTATTTCTTGTGTCATAGGTGATCACTCCATCTATAGAGCCCTCCTTGACCTTGGTGCGAGAGTTAATCTACTCCCTTACTCGGTGTATGAGAAATTAGGGTTAGGAGAATTGTAGCCTACATCAGTTACCTTGCAGCTAGCCGACCGTTCTGTGCGTAAGCCTCGAGGAGTCATTGAGGATGTCTTAGTGAAGGTTGACCAGTTCTTTTTCCCTGTTGATTTTATTGTCTTAGATATGGAGACCAGTGCCAACCCCGCATATCAGATTCCTATCATTCTAGGTCGTCCTTTTCTTGCCACAGCTAATGCATGCATAAATTGTAGGACGGGGGTAATGGAGATGACTTTTGGGAACATGAAAGTGCAACTAAATATTTTTGATGTGTCTAACCATTTGCCTGCAACTTCTAATGCTGAATGTTTTATGGTAGACAATTTTATATTTGGTGCTTATGATAGAGGTCCATCTTTTGTAGCATCAGCCCATAATCAAGTCATGCCTCCTAATTTTTCTACATCATCTTTTTGGAGACTTAAGAGAAAAGCCAATGCTAATATCTACCAGCCGCCCTGATATATTTGAGAATGTTGGCAATGTCTGGCTAAAGACAATAAACTTAGCGCTTCTTGGGAGGCAACCCATGTTTTTGATATATTTCTTTTCCTTTTGTTTATTTTCTTTGCTTCATTTAGGCTTTATTTACTTATTTTCTCTCTTTTTTTCTCATTATAGTTTTTCTTCTTTTATGGGAAATAATATTTTAGGTTTGGGAAATTGCTCAAGATATGTATGTTTCTCATATGTTTTCCAATCCTATGTACTTCACTTTTCAGATTAGTGGATTAGTTATGCTTTCAGGTGATATCTTTCTTTCTCTCTCTTACTTATTCTTGTCATTGTAGTATATATTTTCTTTAACATTGAGGACAATGTTTAGTTTAGGTTTGGGGGTGTAGAAAGATATTTTTATTTCCTATTTTTCTTTTAGGATGTTTTAGAGTATTTTTTTATTTTTCTTTTGTTTTCTTTTAAGTGGGTTTTATCGTTTATTCTCTTTTAAAAGTATATATTTGTTTTTAAAGAGATCAATTTCATGAAGAAAGTTCAAGTAATTAATTAAGTGATGAAAATGATTAAGTGAGTAATTTCTATTTCATTTTCATTATCTTGGATAATTATGCTTATATTTTTAAATCACATTTCACACACATGAAACTTGCAGGAATATAATTTTATGATTTATTACTTGTAATCTTAGTGGGATATCTTTACTGAGTATATATTTTTGAAAACTTGGCAATTGAGTAATTTTTAATATTTTATGATAGATCTTTATGCTTAGTTTTTATTTGAAAAAAAAATGGGATAAGTGTGTATAGAAAAAAAAAGTTGAAAAAAAAATAGATTGAATAAAAAAAAATTGATGAAAAAAATATATAAAGGTTTGTTTCTCTTTTTACTGAGTAACCGGACCTTGTGCCTAGGCAAGTATAAGGGATCGCGTCAAAAGGTGAAAAGTTGAGATAAATTCTTTTATGACTTGCTTGGTTCTGTAGCCTTTATAGTTCGAGTTATTAAGCCTGAGGGGTGTTTCAACACCTAGTACCTTGAGCCAACTGGATTAGGGACACTGGCCTAACGCTTGTTACATGGACTATTTAGAAAACTTAATAGAACTAAGTATTGCACAAGTCATATTTTGATGTATATTATGCTCTTATTCCCTAAATTTAATTGAAATTTGAAGGCTATTACATGAGGGTTTATTATCAGAATTTAAGGATGAAAGATTGTCATTGTTATATTTTTGAGTTAGTGAACTTTAATGAGCTTGGTTAATGGGTCACATAAGATATGCTTGTTAATAAAGAATGAAATTCTATGACTACAAAGTTTCTACACTTTATGTTTTTGAAATGTATATATATAGTTGCACAATTATTTCTAAGATGGGGCTATAGAATGGATTATTCCTTACTTGAAAGTGATCAGATCTTAATTGTTTACTTGTTTCAAGTATTTGTGGTTGGTTCTTTTTAAAAATAGTTATGTGTTTTTAAGAGAAGATTGTTTTTCAAAATTTTGTTTTCTTGTTTGTTGTTTTATTTTTCTTAGGTTTAGATGTTTGTGGGTATCATTACTGCAAACCCTCACGAGACACAACTCGTCCAACTAGGGACACCTAAGGGTTTAAAGGCTTGTTGCATACGCTAAATGCAATCGTGATTCCCTTCGAAAGTGGCTTTTATTTATTTTTCTAGATTAGTTGTTTTATTTTGTTTTTGTTTTGCTCGAGGACTAGCAAAATATACGTTTGGGGGTATTTGATAAGTATGAAATCCATATCTATTTTATATGTCTTTTTACCTTATTTGCTAGTATAGATTAGGTTAATTTAGTGTTATTTATATTTTATTTAGATTAAGATAGATATTAATATTTTAGTTTAATTGTTAATGATTTTATAGTTATTAGTTGTTTAGACATGTATTTAAATCAAGATGGAATTTTAATTATATTCTACATGTCTAAAATATGGTATTTCATGTTTTGTAGGTAAAGTGCGCTTATTGAAGTACTTGGACGATGTTTAAAATGATTAAGAATAGTCTTCACACGCTTTAAAGTGATTTGGACAACTTTTCGGAGTTATAAACAAGTTAGAAATTAATATGGACATGAAGGAAAGCTTAATGAACAGAATATGAACGGTCCAGGAAAACAGAAACACTGTAGCCGATCAAACGGGCTGCAGGGCGATCGATCGGGATAACATGAATTCAGACAAAAATACAGTTCAAGTGATCGATCAGGCATGCAGGGCGATCGATCGAAATAACGTGCAGTTTCCTAGTTTGACCCAAATTCCAATCCTTTTCATATTGGACTTCTTCCTACGGATCTTATGCCTATAAAAAGACATATTTAGCTTAAAATTGGGGGATTCCAGTAAATTTTAGGAAGAGAAAAAGGAAAAAGAAGATGGAAGAGAATTCAAAGCTTCTAATGGAGATTCAAGTGCTTTCTTCTACCATGGAAGGCTAGACTTTTCTTTTACTTAGGAGTTGATGAAGTTGTAGATAAGTTTCAGTTTCTTTTCTTTTTAATTTAGATCTCAGTTGTGAATGATGACAATTGTATGATATGGATTTCCTTTTTAATGGAAGAGCTTTTAATGTTTATTCAAATCTATGTTGATTTATTGTCTTGTAGATGATAGATTGATATGGTTTTGATATTTGCATCGATTCTAATTTCTATGATTTAGATGAGATGGTCATACAATAGTTTTAATGTTCAGATAATTAATGACTTGGATGAGTTATACTAAGATTAGATGGGTCATGCCTATAGCTAGTTTAGTGTAGATGATTCGTGTTATTGTCGAAGTTAGTTCATGCCATGGAAATTAATTAATGATTCTTTTTGAAGTAATTCTAGCTTGTAGCTGAGAATACTTGTTCATATTCACACTAGATTTAGATTAAAAGTTAAGGAATTGTTATGGTTCTATAGTGGATTCAATTTCCTAAGTAAATTCCATCGAATTAATCTCTTGTTTTTAAACTAGTTAATTTCTTTCCTTTGCTTAATTTAGGTTTAAGTTTATTTTATTTTTCCATCAGCAATTTCCTCTTTAGATTTAGTGATAATCCATCGGTCCCTGAGGTTCGACAACCCTTAAATACTTATCGTAGTACAATTACCTTGTACACTTGCAAAGGGTTTAATTATAAACGATCATCATTCTGGATTCTCAGGGTTCAAATGACACTCATAATAATACCAAATCCGCAAGACAAGTACACAACTCATCCCGACATAATTCCATTTTACTAGACTCAATCCAGGGAGTATACATGTTCCACATAGGAACTTAAATTGAAAACATGTCCTTTCGGACCAACCAAGTTTTGATTAATTCACTAAGCGATTAATTCGGCACGCAATCTCAACCATTGCATACAATCGATCAATTTCGATTAACCAAAGGTAAAACCTCATTCATGAAGTCTAATCCATGATGCATGATATCATGATACATCTGTGAGCAAGATCTATGTGGGTTCAAACACATGGAACATGGTCCTAATCAATCCCCTCATGCATCATATTCACCTCATAATTAACTACAATGTCATAGTATGTAACGACCCAACCCGAGCTGGGCCCAAGAAATCACTAATAGAAAATTTCTCTTATCTTTGAGCCAGGAATCAACATCTGTGTGCGAGAGGTACAACGTTCATCTACGCACTATGGAGCTTTAAGGCTTCCCTGTACGTAGACTCAGATTATAACGTACATATACACACAACGGAGCTTTACAGTTCGCTGTGTGTAAATCAAAACATATATTTATAATTAATTTGGATCAGGCCAATGTTGCCTTTCCATTGGTTGCCTACGTACGTATTGGATTTTATTCCAACACGATCGGATCCGAACGTAGTTCTGCCTAATGGCTACTACATACAATAAGCATCACAAAATCATATGCGTTTAACATATCTCCGAATATTTAATCGGAAGTATACAAAAACTCGTCATATATCTGACTCAAGCGGAAGTTAACAAACTAACATAATCGTACATCTCGCTCTACTACAGAGAGGGATCAAAATCACATTACATGTCTCGCTCTACCCTAGAGCGAGACAACACACATCATGGCATATGAACACACATCATGGCATATAAGCACACATCATACATCAAGGCATATAAGTACACATCATGGCATATGAGCATACATCAAGGCATATAAGTATACATCATGGCATATGAGTACACATCATGGCATATGAGCATACATCATGGCATCTAAGTACACATCATGGCATATAAGCACACATCATGGCATATGAGCACACATCATACATCAAGGCATATAAGTACACATCATGGCATATGAGCACACAAGCACATAGCATAGCATGCATATAAGCACATAGCACAGCAAGCGTATAGCACAACAAGTATATAAGCACATACAACAAGCATATAGGCACATACAACAAGCATATAGGCACATACAACAAGTATATAAATCGTAGCATAACACACATCATAACTTAGTACATGCTGTTCTATTATTGCAACGGAAGATCAGAAATGCTTACCTCCATCATAACTCCTACGGTATCGGTATCTATGGACAGAACCTCGTCTTACTTTTGGTCTCTTTTTCTTGTTTCGGTGTTCGGGTAGGGCCTTGCTCAGTCTCGGGGTATTTTCTCCTTATAAGATTGTCAACTCAGAAAATAGAACCCACCATTGCGTAGAACACCTTCGATTTAGTCAAGAATGTCTCTTGAATCGACTAAATCGGAATCGACTAAATCGGAGTTAGGATGGCCAGAAACAGAGAAAACAAAGTTGGTCGGTACAGGTAGAACATTTCCTTGTCTTGGGGTGTTTCCTCTTCGTACGATTGCCAACTTAGAAAACGGAACCCTCCATCGCATAGAACATACTTGATTTAGTCAAGAACGCCTCTTGAATCGACTAGATCGGAGTTAGGATGGCCAGAAACAGAAAAAACGAAGTTGGTTAATGCTCGAAGGTAACGAGTAGAACCTCTTCTTGTCTTGGGACGTTTCCTCATCATACGGTCTCCAACTCGAAGAACGGACCACTCCATTGCATAGAACATGCTCAATTTAGTAGGAAACGGGTCTTGAACGGCCTTAATCGGTCTAAGAACGGTCAGAAACGGAGGAAAGGAAAATCTAGTTCAAAAAGGAACGAAATGGGGGTATATATAGCCCCCGAGCCGCACCAAAACCAATGGCTGCGCCATGGTTTCGGACGACGGCGCCCGCCGTAACACGCGTGGCTCGCGCCCGCGCATTACGCGGCTCGCGGCCTTGCGAACCCACAGCCCGCGCGGAACTACAGTACCCGCGGTAACGCGGGCGTGCATCGCGTCGCGCCATGGCAGCTTGCACTGCGGCGCGTGCCAGTCACGCGCCGCGCGCTGGCTCACCTAATTTCCTTTTCCTTTTTTTAAAAAAAAATAAAACTTCAAACGCGCATATCTTCCTACCCCGGATTCGGATTTGTGCGTTCTAGGTACCATTGGACTCATATCGACGAGCCCTTTGATGCCAACCCACTTAAAGCAATAAATCATGCTCTTTCTAAGTGGGTCCCACCTATATTGCACATTTCTCAAATATCATAACTTTCGGTCCCGACCTCCGTTTTGCCCGTTCTTTGAATCATTACTCTCGTTTCTTCGAGCTCTATTCAAATACGGAGGTTTCAACAGTTAAAATCATCTATAATTTATTAGAAAAATTACTAATTACCTCTAACCCCCTTGGTTAGACGTAATCGAAAAGTGGGGTGTTACATTCTTCCCCCCTTAAATGAATTGCATCCTCACAATTCGCCTAAAATACTCGTCAAAACACATATAAATATCTAATAGATTCCAATATTTAATCGGATAAGTACTCATTTAACAGACTTTAATAGATCATAATCAAATAAGTCCTATATAAATAGAACTCAATCTTTTAAAATTTGATGAAATATTCATAAACAATATCTGATAATTCATAATCACATGAAATATTTTAAACAAAATCCGATTATTAATTTTAAATCGGATAGATCATATCATACAAATTCGATATTTAATTCAAAGACAAATAAATCTTCATTCAGAAATTGGATAATCAAAATCAGACATATCATTCTTTCAAAGTTCAATAATTCGATCGTTCGGCAAAATCTGATAAATTGTTCATAAACGAAATCCGATAATAAATTCAAAATCGGATAAATTATTATTCAGAAATCTGAAAACACAATCACAGAATGTCACGATACCAGATGACTTACACCCGCGCCCATGGGGTGACGCGAGACAGAAAGGAAGGGATTTACCCATGACATCCCAATCCTGTGCGCGCCAGATGCCAAATTTGGCGGTATCCAAAATCATAATAATTCTTAGCTCCAAGGAACCGAGAACTATCCAGATGGCACGATTGCCCAAAACTCAGAGAAATTTTCAAAAAGAGGAGATGATTTTAAAGTCAGAGCTTTTGTTTTCATAAAGTAACAGAAAACTTTTAGCAAAACTTTGGCGAGTCAAAATCTTGGTATAAATTCATACTCAGTAGGTCGAGCTAAATTCTAAGAATATGCTTCGTGCACATAAGAAAATATTGTGTCATCTTTTTTTTTAAATCATTCGAAAAATCTGAAAACACGATCACAGAATGTCGCAATACCAGACGACTTACACCCGTGCCCATGGGGCGACGCGAGACAGAAAGGAAGGGATTTACCCATGACATCCCAGTCCTGTGCTCGCCAGATGCCAAATTTGGCGGTATCCAGAATTGATAGCTTTTGGGCTTTATACCAAATAACTATCTAGACGGTCCAAAGACCCAAATCACATCCGTTTTCAAATAACATGGGATTTGAAATTAAGTTTTATATCAAATCCATCAGCAGATTCAACCTTAAATCAATCCACTAACGCCTGATATTTCATATCGCAGGTGTTTAGTGATTTTTCTTCTGGATTTCTACTGTTTTTCAAAATAGATTTTAAACAAACTTTCAAAATACTCATATTTCAGAAATGAGATTCATATAAATACATCGGTAGAATTTACTGTAGAGTTGTCCACTAACACTCCACCTTATATACCGTGGGTGTTTGCTGGTTACTCTGAGATGGTTCTATCGCCTTTAAAAAATAATCAAAATATTTTCTAAAACAGACAATTTGGAATAAAAATTCCATTTCAACACCCTGGTAGAATTAATCATAGAGTTTTCCACTAACATCTCATATCCTACACCATGAGCGTTTGGTGGTTACCCCGTGGTAATTCTTCCACCTTTGAAAACAAATTGAAATTAAATTTCAATACCTGAGTAGAATTACCTGTAGAGTTTTCCACTAGTGCCTCATGCCACATAGCATGAGTGGTCAGTGGTTACCCCTTAGTAACTCTACCGTCTTTGAAAATAATTTAATTTTTGAATCAGTCAAAATCAAATTTGATTTAAATACTCAAGTAGAATTAACCATAGGGTTTTCCACTAGCGCTTCATTTTCCATATCATGAGCGGTTAGTGGTTACCTCGTGGTAATTCCATCGTCTTTGAAAAACAAATTTGAAATCAAATCTTATTTTAATATCCAAGTAGAATTAACCATAGAGTTTCCATTAGTGCTCCATATCCCATATTATGAGCGGTTGGTGGTTACACTATGATAATTCTACCGCGGTTTAAAATACATTTAAAATCGAAGTCGTTGAAAATATTTAAAAAGAATCATGTCAAAACAAAATTTTCGATCGAGTCAAATTCAAAATCACAATTCATAAAAATAAAGTTTTCCAATTAAATCCAAAGTCATATGAGAAAACAAAATTTCAATTCATTGTCGATTAAAATTTTGAAATTTAGAAAAATCAAAATCTGTCTGAAATTCAATGTAATACATGCAAAATGGAATTCTAAATGAATTCTAAATCAAATTATTCAGAAAGAATTTTCATATAACTTACGATTAAAATTATAATTCATAAAAATCATACTGCATATAAAATTCAATGTCACGCAATGAAAGGTTCAAAAGCAAAATTCATATTAAATCCAATTAAGAAAAATTAAACATGATGCAACACATTTACACTTAAACTATAAATAATTTTCAATTGAAAAAATGAAAATTATCAAATTGATGTTTACATCATATTTTCATGCAACACATGGGAATAAAAATCTCAAATAATTGTACAATTAAATTTCATACTAAATCAGATGTAACATATTCAAAGCAAAAAATTTAAATCAATTCTAATTTAAAATCTACATCAATAAAGTGCAATCATACCATCGGTCAGATACACATACGTAGGATAAAATAAAAATTACTTCTAATTAAACAATTTATAATTTATGAAAATTAGAGTTCAATGTAATTTTAACATTACATAAGCAGAATTACAGGTCACAATCAGGCATGATTTATTTATAACAACATTTTCAGATCATTTTTGTTTAAGATTAAAATTCACAAGAACATTTATAGCAAATTCATTGCAAGATATACAAACAGAAATTTCGATAAAAAATCCACTTAAAAATCAAATTCTTAAAATTAAAGCCTATATTAATCTAAAGTTGCACATATCAAATAGAGAGTTCAAAATAGAAGCTTGTATTAAATCCAATCTTACATGTGTAGAACAGAAATTCAAAATTAAATTAAAATCTAAGATCATACATTAGTAACCGAAAGTTGAAAATTGGGATTTAATTCAAATCAACGATAACATGTATGGAACAGAATTTGTTTTCAAAATAAAAATCAAAATACATTAAAAACAAAAATTAAAAATCAAAATTATTATACTCTCGCAGACAGATTAATGCTCTGATACCATTTGTAACGACCCAACCCGAGCCGGGCCCATGAAATCACTAATAGAAAATTTTTCTTTTCTTTGAGCCAAGAATCAACATCTGTGTGCGAGAGGTACAACGTTCATCTATGCACTGTGTAACTTTAAGGCTTTCCTGTAAGTAGACTCAGATTATAACGAACGTATACACACAACGGAGCTTTACAGTTCGCCGTGTGTAAATCAAAACATATATTTATAATTAATTTGGATCGGGCCAACGTTACCTTGCCGTTGGTTGCCTACGTACGTATTGGATATTATTCCAACACGATCGGATCCGAACGTAGTTCTGCCTAATGGCTACTACATACAATAAGCATCACAAAATCATATACGTATAACGTATCTCCGAATATTTAATCGGAAGTATACAAAAACTCGTCATATATCGGAGTCAAGCAGAAGTTAACAAACTAATGTAATCGTACATCTCGCTCTACTACAGAGCGGGATCAAAATCACATTACATGTCTCGCTCTACCTTAGAGTGAGACAACACACATCATGGCATATGAACACACATCATGGCATATAAGCACATATCATACATCAAGGCATATAAGTACACATCATGGCATATGAGCATACATCAAGGCATATAAGTATACATCATGGCATATGAGTACACATCATGGCATATGAGCACACATCATGGCATCTAAGTACACATCATGGCATATAAGCACACATCATGGCATATGAGCACACATCATACATCAAGGCATATAAGTACACATCATGGCATATGAGCACACAAGCACATAGCATAGCATGCATATAAGCACATAACACAGCAAGCATATAGCACAACAAGCATATAAGCACATACAACAAGCATATAGGCACATACAACAAGCATATAGGCACATACAACAAGCATATAAATCGTAGCATAACACACATCATAACTTAGCACATGTTGTTCTATAATTACAACGGAAGATCATAAATGCTTACCTCCATCATAACTCCTACGGTATTGGTATCTATGGGCAGAACCCCATCTTACTCCAGGTCTCTTTTTCTTGTTTCAGTGTTCGGGCAGGGCCTTGCTTAGTCTCGGGGTATTTCCTCCTTATAAGATTGTCAACTCAGAAAATAGAACCCACCATTGCGTAGAACACCTTCGATTTAGTCAAGAATGCCTCTTGAATCGACTACATCGGAGTTGGGATGACCAGAAACAGAGAAAACAAAGTTGGTCAGTACGGGTAGAACCTTTCCTTGTCTTGGGGTGTTTCCTTTTCGTACGATTGCCAACTTAGAAAACGGAACCCTCCATCACGTAGAACATACTTGATTTAGTCAAGAACGCATTTGAATTGACTAGATCGGAGTTAGGATGGCCAGAAACAGAGAAAACGAAGTTGGTCAATGCTCGAAGGTAACGGGTAGAACCACTTCTTGTCTTGGGACATTTCCTCATCATACAGTCTCCAACTCGAAGAACGGACCACTCCATTGCATATAGCATACTCGATTTAGTAGGAAACGGGTCTTGAACGGCCTTAATCGGCCTCAAAACGGTCAGAAACGGAGGAAAGGAAAATTTGGTTCAAAAAGGAACGAAATGGGGGTATATATAGCCCCCAAGCCGCTCCGAAACTAGCGGCTGCACCACGGTTTTGAACGGCGGCTCCCGCCATAATGCGCGCGGCTCGCGCCCGTGCATTACGCAGGTCACGACCGTGCGAACCTGCATCCTGTGCGGAACCGTGGCGCGTGCAAACCGCGTCGCCCACGGTAATGCAGGTGCGTGTTGAGCTGCGGAGCACGCCAGTCGCACGCCACGCGCCAGCTCCCTAATTTCCTTTTCCTTTTTTTTAAAATAAAACTTCAAATGCGCGTATCTTCCTACCCCGGATTCGGATTTGCGCGTTCTAGGTAACGTTGGACTCGTATCGACGAGCCCTTCGATACCATCCCACTTAAAGAAATAAATCATGCTCTTTCTAAGTGGGTCCCACCTATATTGCACGTTTCTCAAATATTGTAACTTTCGGTCCCGACCTCTATTTTGCTCGTTCTTCAAATCGTTACGCTCGTTTCTTCGAGCTCTATTCAAATACGGAGGTTTCAACGGTTAAAACCATCTATAATTTATTAGAAAAATTACTAATTACCTCTAACCCCCTTGGTTAGAAGTAATCAAAAAGCGGGGTGTTACATAGTAGATTCCCCATACGTGTGTGTTCATGCATATCCTAAGCTTACAATCAATGTTTTAATATAAACTGATAAGGCAACCTATGCATGCTTAACACATTTGAAATAATGAATTCTAACTAAAATCAGAACAAAATCCACCATAAAACTTAGATTCATCCATGTGAAATCAAACATTCACTCCCACAAACATGATTCTTCCATTCATTAAGCCACAACATGATCACATCCATTACCCATAAGCCATCCTCATTATAAGAGAACACATCTCACCCTTTTCCCATATAATATACCTGCTAGAAACATATTCAATTCATAAGAATTCCAACATTCACAAATTTAATGTACTTCAATATCAACATGCATAATTATCAACATAATATGATGTCACAAGACAACACCTAAACATAATCCATACACTTTCATCATCAATTCTACACGTCCAGTAGCCTAATTTCATCATAATACACCTTTTATAACCATTAGAATCATCAAATGGAGTAAAACATTGAAATGTGCATAAGTTTCAAAAATAGCAAAAACTATCGTGCAGCCGTTCGATCACCCTGCAAGGCCGTTCGATCAACTATACTGGAAATCTCTCAAAAATGTAGTGTTGCCGATCAATCACCCTAGTAGGCCATTCGATCGCCAACAAAGTAGTTTTGACCTTCTTCTTCATTTCGAATTTCAAAACCAAGACTCCATTAATGCAACTTTAAACCTTCATCTATAGGCCCAAACACCATTCAAACTCCATCAAACTCTCCAGAACGCTAATCTACACCATCTAAAGATGAAACCCTAAGAAATCTAAACAAGAAATTAACATTTACTAATCACACCATTAGAGCACTAAATCAAGCAATCCATTCCAAATAAACCATGAAAAATCAAGATTCTACCATAAGAAAACTGAGATTTTGAAGACCCATTACCTTGTCATTTGTTTAGGTTTGGATTTGACCTTCACCCTTCTTGGAAACCTTCCAAAAATATAGTGTCTAAGTTAAACTCCATTAAAAATCCATTTAACCTTAAAGAGATCTTAGATCTAGGGTTTGTTAAGCATAAAAAATGAATTTTGAGAAGTAGGGTTTGAAGTAAGGGAGTAAATCAATGACTTTGATGCTTGAAATCGAATCAAATCAAAGGGAAAATAATGGATTAATAATAGATTAGGAGAAGATCTAGGATTTAAGCTTAATTAAGGAATAACATACCTTAATCCCTTTTAATTCGGGCCTAATTGGGGAACTAGGCCTTAATCACCTCCTCCCAGCCTATTCCCAAAATGAAAATGGCTCAGCCCTTTTCCATTTATAGTAGGGCTTGGGGTACACTTAATGAACTAATGGGGTGTAAATAGAATATTGGTCTAAAAATAGGTATTTTGAAGATTTGATCACTAATTAAATCCAATAAAATTTTAAAAATTTTTGTATGAGCTTATGTTGATGTCTGGGGCATTTTGGTCTAAAAATCCTAATTTTGTTGGTGGGGCCCACAGGGGGTCCTGCCAAACCCTAATTTTTGGAAAAATTAGTAAAATATCAAAAAAACCCTAAAAATTCAAAATTGACTAAAAACTCATAAATGTAGAGTTAGTTTTGCTTAAAACCTTTAGAAATCCCATTTATTTTTTAATACCTCATAATTTAAATCAGAAAATGCGTAAACCACACATTAACCAATAAATAACATAAAAATAAACCGGTTAAAAAATGAGAGTCCTTACACTAGCTGGTCTGTTATACATATGCTCACCCTACCTACTTATTACAGAAGCAAATACGAAATAAAGTAACCTAATGCAAGCAAATAAAAGATCAATAGAATGGAAAGAGAGCCCGGGTGAACGTGCACATCACTTAGATGCCTTGTCAAGCTTACAAGTAGTACAAAACTTATTGGATAGTGGGCATATATATCCAATGTAGGAGAGAGAGCCTTGATTGATAACAATAACAAAAGATTGAAATTCTGATCCAAGGCCTTTCAGAAGCCACAAAATGAAGTCATTATCATCAACAAGTTTATGACACTAGTAAGAACCCGAGCAAGTGCTTTGGCCTTGTGGATATACTTCATAAGTGAGAGGGAACCTTAGATAAAGAATGAAGGTCCAACTTGACTTGTTGAATGCGAGAACAGGTGAGAGTGTGATAAAGAATCTCAAGGCACCGCCAAATTCCCGTTGCAGATTCACAGTGAATAACTTGAGTGAGCACATTCTCATATAAAGAGCTAGCAATCCAAGCCAAAACCATTTGATCAAGGCATAGCCATTTGAGAACATCCCCAGAAGAGCCATTGTTAGAGCAACATTGAAATATACCAAGAACAAGTCTAAGGATGCCATGGCAGCAAAGAACATACATGACTTGCATCTTCTAGATTAAATAATTAGAGGCACCAAGTTTAATGGAGACATTTGGAGTAATTGCTTTCATGATGGGAAAAAATGGAGGTCCCTTTGCTAGCACTTGCTAAAGGGAGAAAGTCACTGTCATGTCCTTACCTTAGCTACTGATGCACTAAAATAATATTCAATAAAATGTTTTAAAATTTCAAATTACAATCCTATTTTATGTTAATTCATTGCTTATTTGGGCTATTTATGTTTTGAATAGGTTAGTTGGAACTTAATTAAGTTTACATGTCTAAACAGGCTTCAACAGGATCTAACTGGAAGAGGAAGTGAAGCCTAACTACCCAAAGCTATTTAAAAGTCAAGAATCGGCTCTTAATAGTCTAAACATGCATGGAATGGTTGAACACAACCTTGTGGACCCGTTGGATTTGAGATTTTTGCATCAAGAGAACTAAATTAGGAAAGAAGCTGATTCAGATAGATTGACAAAACTATAGTATTTTTACCATATCTTTCTTTGTATAATTCGGATTGATACGATTTTGGTGGCATTGGAAATAAGACTTTGGTGGCTACATTTGTTATTTCAGGAAGAAATTCCAAATTCCAAAGATTTATGGGTCAAATTTGGCATGTAAATAGACAGTTAGTAAACTAACCCGAGACCAGCACATGGAGAATATTTTTATTTATTATGATTGATACACATAAGGAAAGACAATAAGGCTGATTAGATAACTAAAGGAATATTCAAATATACTTATTTGCTAAATAAATCATTAATTTATGTGATTTATTTAGAATCTAATCATTGTCAAAGAAGCAACCAATCAGGCAATCAATCAAGATGCAATCTGGAGATATGATTTGACTTTCCCCTTTGAAGTAACCCCTTCTATTCTTCTAAATAGAGGGGTGGACGTGATAAATGGATGATCCCCTCCTCTTTGGAGCTCTTTTTTCCTATTTTTCTTTTCTTCTTTTGTATTTTTGTTTTTAGTTTTATTATAATAACTTTTTAAGCTCTCAAGCTAAGGCTAGAGGTGATTTGTAACAATCTAATGGAGTTCTATTCATGCTTCATTAATTGTTTTAAGTAAATATGGTTTATTTAAAGTGATGTTTATTTAATATTGTTCTTCTTCTTGTTTCTTTGTGATTCAGATACATAAGATGCTTGAAGGCTCTCCTTTTTTATTTTTTGTGATTTGAATACATAGAAATCTTTAAAAGATAATTATTTATATCCTTCATCTATCTAAAGTATTTTCTACCTTTAATTTCAATTTTAATGTTCATATCTTCCGGTTAGATAGAATCTTTATTCAATTCTAACTTAGATAACATGATATATGAAAAACATCATTAGATGTTACAATGATCCTTAATGCCTTAGTGTTTTCTCTTCTTGATTTCTTAACTTGTTATTCCCTCAATACTCATCTTGTCACGACCCGGATTTTTCAAAGCATTTTTAAATAGCACGAACGGTAGGTAGCGAAATTTTTTTTTCTTTAAATACAAAACAAACCATTCGATTAAATATCCAGGTCATGATAACTGGGGTTCACAAATACGAATATCAAATCATATGATATTATTTAACATCTAAAAATTCATAAAGACCAGCTCATCCATCTAAGTACAAGTCTGTCACCCGTCTGAAAATAAATAACAAGTTGACTCTCATGCTTAAAGTACACTTACGTATCGGAGTTTCAAAAATGTGGAAACCTTTTGAGCTTGCCTGCCTTGGTCTGACTTGTCGTCACCTAGAGAATCTGCAACATAGCAAACAAAACAACCACAACAACAACAATGGAATCTCTCCGCTTTCAGGAGAAGAGCTTCCAAAGGATAAATGATTTTATTAATATTTTTCAGATCGGGCCAACATCACCCGATGTTAGTTGCCTACGTACTCATCAGACAACATCTCTAATGTTTCTAACAAGATCGAATCCAGACGTAGTTCTGCCTAAAAACTACACTATACTAAGAAGCATAGCATCACCCATGCAATGCTTAAGTATTTTCAAGCAACCTACATTTTATGCAAGTCCTTTAATCGTTCCACTTGTTCTAATTAAACAAGCAATATCAATCAATGTTATTAATTATTTCTTGAACCATTGTTCGATAATTAATATCTCTATCTAATCCTAATGACAGACAAACTCATCAGATGTCAACCTAAGTGACAAATGATAACGAAACATCCTGGAATCCACCAGGCCCTTGGAATCCACCAGGAAGTGCCATCTCCCAACCTAGCCCATAAGGACTTGACCGGAGTGGAGGGGCATGGCCCATAACTGCACCTGAACAGAAGTGGTCAGAGACGCCAACCAAGCAGGATGTCAGCGACCCTAATTGCGTGTACACTAAAAGATCCTCAATAGATCTGCGGTGAGCCCGGCTCACAAAGAACTCCCTCCAATGGGGAGGTGCAACTACACGGTCAAATCAGCGGCTCCTCAATAGAGCTAGAACTCAGGAAACCATTCTAAACCCTATCTTGCTCATCTATAAGCCAGGATTCCGAATGACTATCCCAAACCCTATTAGTCCCTTTTAGACTAAGGTTTACAACTCGAGACATGCCATCAGTTCATCAACCAAGGCAAATCGTCAGGTCAAAGGATTTGTTCGTTGTATGAACTAGTCCCAGACCCCTCTAAGGTATTTTAGTCTTTATCTTGATTAGGTGTTCTTACCCAATCCAAAGCTATCAAACCCCAAATAATTATTCTTTCAATAATTTTCAACCAGTGATAAATTACTATCACAACATCAATATCAAAAATCAAAACAAAGAACAACATAAACAGTTAAAACCACAAAGGTTCAAATAGATCATAATATCAATAATCAAAATCAACAATGATATTATAATTACTCAAGCTCTCGTGCCCTAACCCTCCATGGGTTAACTTATTAAATCTTTATTAAACTTATCGTAATACACCCAAGGGCATTAGAGTAATTATCTAACATTGGATACAATCCTCTTTGCACTTGGGTAATTCTTTAACCTCTCAAAAGATTTCGGTATCACATTGGCCCATTAACAACATCCACACGAATGCGGGCCAGTTTGCATAGGGGTAGTTCTGTCATTTGGTTTAAGGCCTTAATGACATTCAATGGGTCCAAAATTGAACTCAAGCATACTACTTAACTTCATAGACTCTGTGTAATTTTCCTGGCATGCGACGGGGTTGTGAACCCCTTGAACCGACCCAGGTTTATTTAACAGTTTATAATTAAACCTAGGGGCAAAAAGGTTAATTTTCTACTCACTGGGATTTTTCCTCACCAAAAGGTATGGCCTATAGTTTAGTTACCCATTAAAATCTCACTGATAAATTTCCCAATTTTTAGATCCACTCATATGACCCTGAACCAGAGCCTTGAACTCGTTTCTCCCTCATCTGGACTCCGATTTGCGCGTTCTTGGTGGCGTTTCGAAGCTCTTTCCGTCTACTTTTCAATAGAATTAGTTTCAGCCCCAAATTCTATCTAGGGAGAAAGTTATTCTAATAAGAATGTCAATAGGTCAAACACCATAATTTCTACGTATTTAAAATTTAAAACTGGGAAAATTAGGGATATTACACATCTACTCATTCTTTCTTAATTTTTCCTTCCTCTATTTTTTCGTAATAATTTTCTTTGTTGCACAAGGCTTTCCCTGTAGATCTACCTTGTCTACTACAATTGGCAAATAAAACAAATCTGGATTTGACTTCTTCATAGTCTTGTTTCAGACGTAACAATACCTACTATATGACAAAACCTAATACAATAAGCAATTAGGACATATTTTCCATTCCACATGTATAGATTATATGTATATTTCAATTATAATATGAAGGATTAGGAAGTTACTATAGATACAATATGACATATCATTAAGTTGTTATATACATAAGATATTGTGGAGAATAGTGAGCCAAATCTGGGATGTGCATAGCTAGCGTGGAGAGATTCCCGGAATTGGTGAGATTGAGTCAATCAAATTAGCACTAGTGATGAATTATGATTCATAAAAAATATATTTTATTTTGAACTTATTTTATTTTATTAATCTATATGTACATGCATAATGCATATGCATTTTTGCTAGCATTATTTGATTAAATTTCTTAAAATTTTATCATTGATTTATAATTTCTCTTAAGACCTAGAGGTCATCCATATTTACAAATAGGGCCAAAACAAAATTATATTGTACATAATAATATAATCTTACTATTGTCCGCTTGCTATAATAGTAAAATATAAATAACTACTAAGTCTTAAAAAGTGACTGAGTCGTATAGCTTCTCATTTATTATAACTTAAGCCTTTTATAGTAGATATTAATGTGCAATTTTTTTTATATATTTTTACAGAGAAAAAATTATTTTATGCTCAGTATGGGGTTTTAGGAAGTTGTTGGGCTATCTTACTTTCACAATTGGCTTCACAAGATAATTCATCGTAATTAGGCAATAGTAAAATTTTATTATTATGTATAATATAATTTTTTAGACTTATTATTAAATTAATTAGGCTGTTTATCTTTTTTAGAAATAATTTTTTTATTTTATGTAGTAATATAATTGTATTTAAAAAAATGGAAAAATTATTTAAATAATAATTTAAAATAAAATATTTACCACTTTGGACCACTTTGGGAAATATTTCCCAAAGTGGTGTTCCTTTTTGCTACACAGACGCCAACCAAGCAGCTGGCGCATGCATGACCATTTTTTTTTAAATTTTTTAGTTGATTTCGTCGTTTAGAAGGACGAAATCAACTTACGGCGCTTTCGTCCTTCTAAATGACGAAATCAAAACTTTTTTTTAAAAAATTAATGTTCTAAGCTGTGCATGGAGCTATCATTGCTCTACCGGATAGACATCTTCATAATCTCGCTGGCATCGTCGGGCCGACGAGAGCGAGGATGTTGTAACAAAAGAGCATCTCGACGATGCTAATGCTAGCTCTAGGGGCGCCGGAGTTGTAGTCGAAATCCCGGCGAAAGATTTTGCAAAAGGATAGTTGTAGATATGGAAGATGCGGTCTGTGCCAGCGGCTAAGTAGTCGTGGTCCTAGTTGAAGGAGAGGAGGGTGGGGAGGGAAAAAGAGTGGGACTCGGAGTCCGGGGTAAAATTTTTGGGGGAATCCTAGAAGGGGTAAGGAGGGGAGGTGCGGATGGGAGGGGGGATGGAGAAACTCAAAAGCAAGGAATATGAGTCCTCGTCGCCGGAGTCTAGAGTATCAAGCTCTGTTGAGTCGAAGAGGAAGCTCTGGGTCCAGTTTAAAGTTTGTGGGGAGGAAGAGGAGGGTGAATATGAAGAATTTAAAAGAATTATATGAAGAATTTAAAAGAATTAAATAATGCTCACTAATTTAAAAGAATTAAATAATACTCACTATAGTTTCAAAATGCGTCTAAGGATGGTGATTTCGTCGTTTTGAACGACGAAATCACCTGATCGTTATTCTCCAATATGGCAGCAATGTCATTAATGCTACACATTCCCTTTATTTTGTCATTAATGCAGCACACCCACTACACATTCACATTCACTACACATTTACATTCACTTTATGCAACACACCTACATTCACGTTATTCCATTTGGTGACTTTTTTAACCACTAATGCAATTGAAGAGTTATTATTATTTATTAGACTATTAGCCCTTTGGTCAACGAAAAACTATTAAAAAGTTAAAACCCACATTAGTTTCAACCTCAAAGCATTAATTATTTTTTTATTTTTTACAAAAAAATTAGTTGATAATAACTGAGACATAGTAAGTGATAAATAACAAAAAGAGTTATAATAGAGTAGTCCAGGTCTGCAGTAATGGCAACCGGTTTATGGGCGTTGAAATGGAAAAAAAAAAGAGTAGTCCAGTTTGCAATAGAGGCGGGGAGAATATTAATTTGCAATTTCGTCGTTTAGAAGAACAAAATCGCCGTAAGTTGATTTCATCATTCTAAAGGACGAAATCGGGTCAAGTTTAAAACGTTAAACCGGTTTTGTCGTTTAGAAGGACGAAATTAACTTTAAACCTAATTTCGTCATTCTAAACGACTAAATCAACTAAAAAATTAAACAACTGCTTGGCTGACGACTGCATGGCAAAAAAAAATACCACTTTAAAAAATATTTTTGAAAGTAGTCCAAAGTGGTAAATATTTTTTTTAATTATTATTTAAATAATTTTCCCTAAAAAAATCTTTACGCGCCCACTGCCGACCAAACCGTACATGGGCAGTTTGCGTCTTCATAAATGTGGAAAAAAGAAAGAAAGAAAAGCATTTCCCCGTGTCTCACGTTATTAACGAAGGATACGAGATTTCCGACACTTTCCCGGAAAACCCAAAGTCGGTAAAGAGAATGATAAATCCCGTGTCCGTATTATACGTGTGCAGTACGTGCTAGCGGGTAGATCCACTAGACAATATGGGTCTTACAATGATCGGACGGTTGTAATTACTTGAGCACGTTTTGTACATGGTTTCAAATTTTGCGTATGGAAATAAGGTGCTCGACCTCTGCAGTCTTTGGCGTTTTGCTCATCTCACCCGCACCCGATCGAGACCTCCCCACTACCCCCGGCTGCCGTCACCGCCCCCCCAGTCGCCATCCTCGCCGCCTTCCGCGCCGTCACCGCCACCTCAAGCTCCGTACATCGCCATCACCCCTTATCAGGTCTCTCTCTCTTTCTCTCCTGGCTGGCTTACTGTGTGTTTCCTTTGTCTCTAAATCCCTTCGTCTTTGCTCTCTCTTCCGTGTTTTCTGTTTGCGTTCCATAGTAACGCAAAGTTCGTATTTTTCACCTTGCGCTAGCATCAATTGCCATGGTCGATCCGTTGGACTTTATTTCTCCTCTTTGGGAAAAAGCGTGTTTTCGTTCATGTGTAATGAACATGATGTGAACACTGCTGATTGACAAACTCTGCGCAAGTTATATTGACTTTAAAGTGGGAGTTATTACAACCTGGTCATAAATTATGATAACTTGGAGCCTTTATACCAGAAATGGTTGTATTGTTCTCTGATGAGTGAAGTGTTTTCGACTTTGAATCATTTGCACTCAGATATGATTCCCGCCTACTTCTTCTTCAGACGTCTTTGGATGACTAAGGGGCTTTAAGGGGTCGTCATATCTTTGTTCATGATGCTTTACTTATGTGGAATTCCTCTCTTTGTTTACTTGCCGACTGATTTTTCTTAAATTTGTTTATGGTGTCAGATATTTGAAGATGCGGCAAGTCAAAGAAGAAGCTACTTTCAACAATGATACTGTAGGTATCTGCAAGCCTTGTGTGTTTGTTAATCGTTTTAAGTGCAAAATAATTGGTAGTTTATTGTTTAGAAGATAGATGAATCACTGCAAAGAGAAAATTGCATGAAAAAGCATAGGAATGAATTTCTTTCTTTTTGATACTCTGTAGGTGATGGATGCCAGCACTGCACTGAAATTGGATAGTGTAGGGGCTAATTCTCCATTACGTTTTTCTTGTTTGTGTTAAGGCTCTAAGTTGTACTTCCTTAACATTCTATATTTGTGACGAAAGATTCCATTCTCTTTCACCATTGACGTGAAAGATTGAGAGAGGAGAGAGACAAATCTGGGAGACAAATCCTTATGCATTTAGGAGCTGATGTGTGGGAAACAGAGTTTAGGAGTCAGAGAGTTCAAAGGAGAACAGAGGGTGTGAAGGAAACAAAGTTTAGAAGTAGGGGTAAATATGGATAATCTCGGAATAAGATATAAATTTGAGGGTAAAATTGCCACAAATGAAAACATATATTGTACACTTTTCTCTCTTTTTAATATAGTGTATGGTGTGTGTGTGTGTGTGTGTACATTTTATATTTATCTGTTTCATTTTGCTGGCTGCCTAATTCATATACTCCCTCCGTTACACATTAATGTCTCTATTTGGCAAAAAAGTTTGTTCCATATTAATAGCTCCTTTTTGTTCAATTTAAGTAGTTGGGTACTTAAAAAAGTGTATCATAAGCTTATTTTTCCCTTCTCTTAGATGTGGGTTTCACCATTCAATGAAAACCACTAGTTTTCCAAATGTAGGTATTGATATGGGACAGAGGGAGTATATACATATCTGAATTAGGCAGCCTGCAGAATTTGAAACAGATAAATGTAAAATGTTATTATTTTAATAATGATTTAGATAAAAATCAGAAAAAAGATCACCTGCTAACATGGAGATAGAAGGTTCTAGGATGTGTTATATTTTTAGTGTTTTTTTTCTACGTGTAGTTTTAAATACATGGGATCAGTAATATACACAAGGGGAGAGAAAAATCGGATGTATATGTAATTTCAGTGGGTTAGTTAAAGTGGCGAGCATCATCTGTAATCCTTTGAGACCAAGACTTCATTCAGATTGAAGACAAATTTTTATAAGACAATTATTTGACTAGCCATGCTTTATGGATCTGAATGCCGGGGACTACAAAAAGCCATTTAGGTAAGATGAGTGTAGTGATGATTAGAATGTTGATGACTGTGGGGGGGAAGACAAGGTGTGATTGTATGTCAAATGGTAAAATTAAAGAGAGCGGAGACCATAAGAAGTGAGAGGGTTCAGCAGAGTTGTTTATGATAATATGTGTACATGCAGTGGAGACCAAAGACTAGTTAATGGAATATAGCTAAACGTTTTTAAGAGTGAAAGAGGAAGATTGAGAAGAGCATGGATGAAAATCATGATATGCAGATTTGGTTTGAACATTAGTATGATTCATGACTGAGTGGGATGGCATTACAGGACAGTGACCATCCGTTATTATTGTATAGTCATTATTAGTTCATTTTTATTAGAAGTCGATTGAAATTACCCTGTGAACAGCTTATTAATTGTAAGACTAGTACCTATACTAATAGGTAGAAAAATGGTTACGGGCAGGGTTAGGAGCATAATCTTATTCTTTCCCAATCTACTGACAGCCCTATTTATGATGTAATGGTGGTTAGAATGGTTCAACACTGTTTAGTGCATAAGGTCCAACCTGGTCATTTAATTGGGTTGGTGTGGCTTGAGGTCTTTAAATGTAGGCCAAAATGAAGAATCATTTGAAGACTAAGCTGCCATATTAGATTTATAAAGTGATAGTCAAAGTAAAGTATCTTTAGGTCTAAAATGGAATTATATTTTTTTCTCACAGATAAACAAGGATTTTGCTGCATTGATATGTTAGCAATCGCCTTGCTATCATAATTTGGGCAACATAAGTATATATTCTACTAGAATGCTGTTGACTTGTTTTTTTGCAGCAATATGCTGTCGTCTTATCTGTCTTAAGGTTGATGTTATTCTTAAAAAGTTACTGCCCAATAGAAGGGTGAGCCTATAGACTTGTTTTAACGGCTGAAATTTGTCTGAACTACTTGCTTTCACTGTGTGATTAGGACATTGACTTTAACTTAGCAGTGGAAGAGCTGTACATAGACTTACTTCTCTGGAGCTTAGTAATAGTCAAAGTGAAGTATCTTTAGGCCGCATCAGAAGGAATCATATTGTTGTCTCACAGATAAACAAGAATTTTGTTGCATTGATATGATAGCGATCATAATCTGGACAACATAAATATATATTCTACTATGATGCAATTGACTTGTTTTTTGCAGCAATATGATCTTTTCATGTCTGTCCGAAGGTTGATAATGTTCTTAAAATGTTATTGCCCAATAGAATGGTGAGCTTACAGACTTGTTTTGACGGCTGAAATTTGTCTATATTACTTGTTTTACTTTATGGTTAGGGCATTGACTTTAACTTAGCAGTGGAAGAGCTACATGGACTTACTTCTCAGGAGCTTAGTAAACTGTTGAAGGACTCTGAGAACTATACTGTGCAACTACAGACTGCCAAAGGTTTGATCCAGGTTGAGTCTTTTATCCTGTGCTGTGATTTCGTACTTGTCATTTTCTCTTTCTAATGGTGGCTTAGCTGATGTAACATATTTTCCATTTCAGGTTGACATGGAAAAATTTGCATGGTTTCTTCCCTTGCATCTTATTGCGGTTCTTGTTTCATCTGATGGTGACTGCAGATTAAGATACTTACTCAAGGGTGTTCGCCTTTTACACTCCTTATGTGACCTTGCATCTCGGAACAACAGGCTGGAGCAGGTATATTTATTATATAACGGTCTGTAGTGTGAAATATCTATTGGACTAAGATACGGGCACATATATACTTGCAATATATAGGGATTTCAGATTTTGCACAACATTTTTGTAATAATTGCAGAAAATCTTCTTAGAGGCTTGCAGTGATTAGTAAACTTGCTTGTTGCAAATCTACTAAATTTAGGATGGATATGCTTGTATACTCTTTTAGTCAAATTAGTCCTGCTTTAGTTGTAGAACTTTAGTTTATGGTATGTCAGATGTTATTTTAAGTAGGATTGTAATCTGTTTTTGTATGGTACAACTTACTATAGGCATTTCTATTCCTCATGGAAATCTGCAATATTCTTGAGATAGTGAGGTTTATACAGAAAACAATTAATAATCATCTGAATAAATTCTTCTGCAGATTTTACTTGAAGAAGTTAAAGTTTCTGAACAGATACTGGACTTAGTGTTTTACATACTCATTTTCCTGGCCGGTTATGAAAAGGTTTTCATGATTTTCTTTATTTTTTCTTATACTATTTTTGCTAAAAAGTTCATTTGTTCAAGATGATGACGATTTTTTATATTAGGAAAGTCGAGTTGGAAGTACACTGCCCCTTCTGCATTCTGCACTTGTTGCTTGCAGTCTTCATCTCTTGACAGGATTTATTTCGTCCCAGTGGCAAGATCTTGTACATGTTTTGCTTGTGCACCCTAAGGTACATAATAGTTTACTTTTATGTTTGTAGGAGCTTTGCTATTTGTGATTTATATTTTACTTTTGTACAGGTAAAATATAAAGAAGCTTGACTAGGTCCTGCTACAAGTTTAAACATTATCTTACACATGCTTTCATACTTTCTTAGTAGTAAATGACTAATAATGTCTTATATCCAGGTATTTTTGCCTTGTCCAAAAACAGTGCTGCATGTTTAGTTTTCATTGCAGATCTGAACTGGATAATATGGCCGATGCATCTGGATCAGTTGTTATGTGTTTATGTAGACATTTTGAATTTGTTATATAACTCTATGTGGGAATTCTTATTTTTCATTTGTTAGCTCTCATATTAAGTTAATGTTATCTCATTGTTAGATGGTAACTGCTGGAGTTTTTTTCCTTTTTCTACTACCAGGTGGACACATTTATGGATGTTTCTTTTGATGCTGTAAGGATTGACATCAGATTTTTCCAGATAAAGCTTCTGGCTCTTAACAGTGAAGTTGTGTGCAACAAATCTAGTCTTCCTACTGCTGAAAGAACAGCCCGCAGTCTCTGCCAGCAATGTGAAGCTTCACTGCAGCTGCTTCAGTCCCTATGCCAACAGAAAATGTTCCGGGAGCGGCTTCTAAAAAATAAGGTACTTGGGGCATTTCTTGTTTCATGATACTCTTTGTATCATATTATGTTGTGGACTGTATCATACATTATCATACATATAGCAATGTGTTTGCCATTTCAATGATGTTACAATCTTTTGTATATCTAGGAACTCTGTAGAAATGGTGGCATTCTATCCCTGGCCCAGGCCATTCTAAAGTTCAAGATTCCGTCACACTTTGAGGAGTTTTCCAGCATTGTAGCTGCAATATGTAGGTTGAAGTCTAAAATTCTGTCAATTGTAAGTTTGCAATCTTTGCTATTAGCCTTACCTATAGAATAGAAAGAACAGTAGGTGCTTCATATCTGTTCTGTTCTCTTTTTGTTTTGAAAAGTTTTAAAGGGTTTTCCTACTTTTCAGGTTCGAACTGCATGTGTGGTATACTTTTTCCTGAATCCTCTTTGTGTATTTTATTGCTTACTAAATGGTAATGAACTAGCCAGTGATCCTATTCAAGAAGTATACTGGTTAAATTTCTGGTTCACCTTGTTCAATCTGGTTTATTTTTTAAATTTTGTTGAAAATATTTTACTTGTTTGCAATTCCTGCAGACTGGTAAATTTAGTGTGGATAAAAATTGGGAATTATCTGGCTCAGAGATAGGCTCCAGATCCCACAAAGTTGCATGATTTACTTCATTTTCTAGCATAATTGGATTTTGAATCTTTTTTTCATACGTGGTTGGGATCTAATTGGTTTCTTGGAGCTTGTTTTCTTGGCAATTTTCATGGGCTGCATTTATTCCTTAAGACGTCTGAAGTTTATCTGAGTTGGGAAAATATTCCCCAATACTGCAGTGTAAGAATATGCAAACACATCCTTCCGTGGGCCCACAGAAATGGAACATGGGGATGACACATAGACCTACATAACTTAAGCACATTCTCAGATGGAAGCCGTCTCATTTGTTTACTTGTAATTCAATTATATAAATTATAAGTTTTTAAGGGACATGATGAAGGGTAATGCATCGTGGAATATACTGAATTGCAGTGAGCCCCTATTATGATGCCCCCCCTTCTCATGCTACCGGTCTTCACACTTTTTCAAGTGCAAATGAAAGACTTTTGACATTCTTTTCTTGTGATCTCTATGGAGGGAATTCTTCTCTCATTTGTTTTGTTTTTTCATCTTTCCTCATGTCCTTTTTGCAACTGAGGAACCTATTAGGAGATGTAACTAGGTGCATTTATTTATTTTTCTTCTGTTTGTACTGATATATGTTCTCGTCTGTGCAGTTGTTACAACTTTGTGAAACAGAAAGCATCTCTTACTTGGATGAGGTGGCTAGCTCTCCTAGGAGCATGAATGTAGCAAAAGACTTTGTATTTGAGGTGTTAATTTATTCTTGTTACTCATGTTGATTTAGTATTGCGAATAGCTTTTATTCCAACTGCATGGTTGTATATGTAGATTCTTGGCATCTTGAAGGCAACATTCAGCAAAGAACCAAAACAGCTTAGTGATGGTTTGTTCAACAATAAACCAACTGGTTTTGTCCTTCTCAATTCAATGCGTCTTGCTGATATTCTGTCTGATGATTCAAATTTTCGATCTTTCATTGTGACAAACATTGTAAGTGTTACGAGTTTGTTTTTATTCTTTTATCCCCGGAACAAAAATTAAGTACTTTCTTGACCCTTATTCCTCTATTTTTACAGACACCAATTTTGGCTGATGTTCTGTCTCAGCCTCATGAAGATTTTGTATGCGGTTGGTGTTCTACAAATCTCCAGTTAATGGAGGAAGATGCAACTATTGAGTATGATCCTTTCTTGGCAGCTGGGGCAGCGTTAATGTCTGATACTGAAAGTGAAATTAATGCTACATGTCGTTTTATCTTTAACAACATGCAGCCAGTTTCCCATGCTCAGCAGAGAACAGCTTTTTTGGTCAAAATAATTGCAAATTTACATTGTTTTGTTCCAAATATCTGTGAAGGTAACTTGGCAATTATGGGTTTCTGTAGATAAGTCTTTAATAATCTTAGTATATGTTATGTATCTGAATTTAGTCATGTTCTTATTTACAGAGCAGGAGAAAGATCAATTTATAAACAAAGTTCTTGAATGTTTACACATAGAACCAAGTAAATCATCAACAATTAATTCCTCTGATCCCGAAGGTCATAAAGCTTTGACAGTTTGCAACAACCTGGGTATAGAAAGATGTCTATGTTTCTATAAAAATAACATGACATTTGCTATTGCTACTATCTTGTGAAGTACATCTGACAGCATGATTATGCAGGTTCCTTGTTGGATCATGCATTATCACTAGTTCCTAGTTTTTTGAATGAGGAAGATGTGCAGCTCCTAAGGTGATCCTGATTTTGAAACCTGAACATTGTAAAAATGTTGAATCGAAATCCAGCTTGTTAAAGATTTTCATCCATTTAAACTCTACTGGTAGCCATGCAATATAATCATGATGTTTTTTACCTGAGAAATCATAAAAAAGAAATTAGAGCTGATGAAGTATTTTGCATATAACCACTATATAAATTTCCTAAGATTTCATTTTCAATTTTGTTTGAACATCAGTAAGTTACTGGAAAAGTTTGTCTTCTTAGATTTCTTTAGTTCGTTTGGTGCAGTGTATTTTCTGAGAAGTTGCAAGGATTAATTCCTCGTGTACATGATGGGAACAATTCAATTAAGGTATAATTTTACAAATATATGCATCATTTATTATTTCTACTGATTTTTTAAACCTAATGAAGATTATTTACCCACAAGAATATCAACTACCGAACTTAGGTAAATAGTGTTGCAGGATCCTGATGTTAAAGATGTTGAAATGATACAAGACGAAGATTTATGTCTCAATTCTCAGAATCAGTTGGGTCGGAGAAATTTTCAGGATGTAAATAATGTGAATGCATCCCTGACTAGTGGGAGTTCATTGTATGCAGTTCCCAAATGTTCATATGATCTGCTATTAATGAAGGTAATGCTTTTTGAAGTATGCATCAAGAGATTCTACCTTTAGAAAAATGCAAGTACAATTTGTTACACGTAGCATTCCTTCTTTTTTACTGATTTTTTAATAATTTAATTTTGCAGGAAAGAGTTCCTTGTGGGAAGGAGACTGCAGTGCGTCCAACTAGAATTTTAGATACAATAGATACAGAAGGGGCTTCGAATTTTAATGGAAAGATGGTGACAAGTGGCTGTGACGTAGGATTTATGAAACGAAGTAATAACATTGATCAAATATTTGATCCGGTAGAGTTTCGTCAACTGAGGGAGCATGTGAAAGAAAATGGGTATGATGCGGTTCTTGAAAACGAAAAAATTGAAGTATCACAGGGTGAAGAAAAACAAATGAAGAAAAGGAAGCGCAATATCATGAACGAAAAACAAATTAAGCTTATTGAGAATGCTCTTGTGGATGAGCCAGAAATGCAGAGGAATGCAGCTATGGTGCAGCTATGGGCTGATAAATTAAGTAGTCATGTATGGTATTGTTGATTTTTATAGTTATCTTACCTTTTCTTATTTTATTCTTTCTATTCAATAACTGGTTTCTTTCTATCTTGTGGTTTTTTTAGGGCTCTGAAATTACTTCTTCTCAGCTGAAAAACTGGTAAGGAACCTCAATTCTCCATATCAACCCTTAAACGTACTGAGGCATTTTTTGTTTGAATTAGTAACTCTTTCCATCAAATAATGAGTTTTTATTTAGGCTAAACAACCGAAAAGCTAAGCTAGCCCGTGCAGCTCGAGAAGCGCGTCCACTGTCTGAAGGTGAAAATGCCATGCAGGACAAGGCTTGTGGATCCAGTACGGTGCCATCCTATGACTCACCAGAGAGCCCTGGGGATGATTTTTATGCCCCGGTGGCAATGACAAGAACAAGTGGTAACAACACAGCTAAATATGAATTCGTTGGTGCAGATTACAATGATTTTTCTTCCCAGCAGAACATGCAAAATTTGCCAACATATGGATTTGTTCGTTGTGAACCTGGTCAATATGTTGCACTGGTAGATGGAGAAGGAAAAGAAATTTGTAGGGGGCAGGTATACCAGGTTGAAGGTAGGTGGCATGGCAAATGTTTGGAGGAAGCTGGAATCTGTGTTGTGGATGTCATTGATCTCAAGGTTGATAGGTGGACGAGGATCCCACACCCTTTGGAATCTGCAGGAACGACATTTGATGAAGCCGAAGCCATGCATGGGTTGATGAGAGTAGCTTGGGATGCAAGCAAAATCTTTCTCTTGCATCCATGAATCTCTGGATTCCCTTGGCTGATTTTTCCAATGGATGACTGGCTTAAAGAGAAGGCTGGTGAAATGGCTTACATCTTTTCTGAAACTGAGCTGCCCAAAGCTTACAGAAGCAACAATCAAGGAACGATAGTGGATCTTTGGGTTGAGCTTTTTAAGCATTGTTCATTCAAGCTTCGATTGCGGAAGAGGCCGTGTTCAGTTGTGTTATTATTTCTGTTTTCCTACCTATGTTGGGCCAAGGCAAAAAGGTTCTTGTTTTTAGTTTTTTTGTCAAATAGGAGGAAATGCTCTCATTTGTAAATATGGTTAGTGTTGATGTCCTGATGAAAATGAGGACAAACCAACAAACTCAGAGCGAGCGAAGTTTGACTCACCGACTTCAAACTCACCTGACAGGAATTGTTTTTAGTTTTTTTGTCAGGATAATGACTGACAGCCAATGACTGCGTAGTATCTTGCCTAAGTGGGTTAGGCCTATAGCACAGTCGAAGCTTTGAAAATTTTCGAAGCATTCTATTGCTGGTTTGGGCCCCCCTAATTTTCCAATGATCTGGTATGGGCATTCGGGCCCCTCTGATTTTGTCCAGCTCAGGAAAGCAGCAGCCGCTGAGTCAACCAAGGAGAGTCCAAAACCTGCGACAAGCGACTTCCGTGCCTGATTAATAAAAAAAATTAGGTTTTTCCGACTTAACTTATATCCTAGAGCAATTGAATAATCCAGGTCGGTCTAAGCAAAACGCCCATGTGAGAGCTGTCAACCGGAAATCAGCCCTAATAACCTATAACATAAGACCCTTCGGCGGGCTTCGGCACTGATTTACCTCAACTGTGTACCAATGTCTTTGGTTGTTCTTTTTTAGGAATCTTGAGCAGGTGGGGCAATCTCTTCCCACTGAAGAATGTGCATAATAAAGTGTGGCTACGTTCCTAACACTCATTATTCAGTTGAAGTGTATAATTTTTTAATATTAAATTGACAGCTAATTGTGAATAGTGTACTTAAAGGGTTAAAAAGGAAAATTATAATCTAGCCTTAGATTGAATTGAGAAAATTGGATCTCTTTTTTGTGAGGCACACTTATTTATGTCCTATCATGTTCTCAAGTATGGTTCTGGTGGAGAGGACGTGGAGTAAGAATATCAGTAATAACTTTTGATAATTTTGGGAGCTACTTCAAGGAAAATGGTATTTTTACTCTACTTTCCCTACATCAAAGGCTTATTCCACCCTTTTATTGTATTGAAAAAGGTAAATATTCTACTTGTTATGTGTAATTTACCTTCTTTATCTAATTAAAGGATAAAATAGATTTTTAGTGTAGAGAAAGTGGAGTAGAAATATTAGATTTCTTAATTTAATATTCAATTCGAGTGTTAAATAGTGTATTGAGAGAATTACACCACCACGAATCATTGTTCTTATATTGGTACTAATTATAGGACTTTGAAATGTTTTTTTGCCAATTGATAAAATTGGTCGCTGATTGCTTGCCAATAAAACTATTGATAACATGGACATATAAGTAAGGAAGTAATTTCTATGCTCCCTAGTAACGGTGAGCTTAGATAGTCATTGATATTTGAAATTTACAGCATATACGTTAGCGCATATTAGCATCATTGGCCCTAAAGCTAACATGTGCTAGCGTGTGCGTTGTTGATTTTCTAGATGAACGACTCTTATGTGTTCTTTATGCTTAACACATTGTTAGTAAAAAGGATAGAAAATGCTTATAGTATGGAGAGGGTAGGGAGGTTCATTATATTTTAAATATTCTAGATTCAAAAGAGAAAGGCAAAAGGGTTAACACTAAGAGATAATATCCAACTTTATAGTGAACTGAACTCTAAACATAATATATATAAGCAGCCAAATTTTAGGTCCCTATGCACTTGCTAAGAGGTGGCGTTAAAGGGTCCAAGCCACTCCAAGGGCCAATTGTTTTTGGACTCATTTCTACTAGTGCCCCTCCTCCTAGATGACTAGTGTGGATTGTGTGTGAGAAGTTTATAGAAAAAAAAAGTACAAAAAAATAAAAAAAGTAAAAAAAAACATTGCAAAATTCACACTCCACACACTTGAAAATAGTACCCAACTATTGGGGGTCGGATGGGTATGACCACATTTCCTAGAGCTGAGAACTTTAGTTTGAACCCCTACTCCAGTGGCCACAATTTAGTGTATATGATAGAGGGTAATACCCAGGGTTATTAACAAGCCAAGATTAGCCGAGTATTGGACTTGTTTAGCTAGAACTTGAATTGCTAAAGTTCGGCTCAAAGCTTGAACAAGCTCAAAATTTTTTCGAACTTGAACTGCAATAAGTAAATTATAAGCCAAGGCTCAAACCGGGTGCATGTGAGAGTGTATGCCTGTTAATATACTCCCTCCGTCAAATTAATAACTCCATTCAAAATTTCAAAATGAACTAATCAAATGAAGCTAGTGCATGTCATAAATATATATTTAAATTAATAATTATATTTATATAAAACACATAGATATGTATTATTTATTTTTTATATGTATTGTTTGTATATAATTTTAAAATTATATTTGGGTTTCAGTTTAAGCTCGAGCCAAGTAGAGTTCAAGTTTTATTTGAGTCAAGTCGAGTCGAGCAGGGGTATGCACGAACTCAGCTTGAGCCTATTCGAGCTTGAATTGAGTTTGAGCCGAGCCCGATTCGAGTTGAGCCTAGTTTGAGTTGAGTTGAGCAAAGCCGAGCTGTGCCTGCTTGACGAGTCGGCTCGGCTTGTTAATAGCCCTAGTAATTCCTAACCATTTTCAAGAGTTGTATGAGATTTAGTTTGAACCCCAACTAAATGGGATTTATAGTGTGTATGATAGATGGGTCATGTACATACTAGAGGAGATTAATGATGGGATGCAATGCAAGAGGCAGGTTGTTTTGCCCTTTCTCATTAAGTCCTACAAACTCAAATATTTATAAAAAAATGATATTTTCATATCAAAAGTATACATCAAAAACTCACACGAGTTTTGATTGGTCTAGATAAGTGAGTCCATGTAAACTTTGTATATGGCCCACTTGTGAAGTCCAATCAAAATGTTTGTGTGAGTTTTTGTGGGTGTTTTTATTGTGGAAATATCACTATCCGTTTATGAAAAACTCATCAAATGGGCATTGCGACTTTTTTCTTTTTTGATAGGTGGGCTATCAACTATTCAGGTCATTAATTTTGTTGACTCAAACATGTGTAAATGAGCCTCAAAATTTTTTAGATTTATAATCGACCTCAAATTTAAAAGTTCTTAACCTTTATAAAAAGAAAATGATATTCATACTCCAATCATAAGTATAGGAAAAATGGATACCACTTGATAACATGAGATTCACTTTTCCCTATTAATTCTAAGTAGTGTAAGGCTATGAGTATAGAGAAAATAATATATGAATATCACTATCCTTTATAAAAAGAAAGAGAGTAAAATAAGCCCCTTGGCTTCAGGTGCTTGACTCCACCCACATAGAACTAGAAAGGAAAATGGACTTGATCCATTTTTTAATTAGTTAGAAATGAATAAGGCTAAATTTAATATAGATTGCTAAATAATGACAATTTGTATTTTTGATCTTTTTTGTGTTTTTGCTAACAAGTTTTCAAGGCCGACTTATACAATTAGAGGGCTAAGGCAAAAATTTTGTATGACTTCTTGTTTGTAATATATTATTATTATTACTACTACTATTAATAAATTGTTAGTATATAATAAAAAGTTCTATTAAAAGTTCATTCTTATTACTTATTTCAATGAAAAATTACTAATTAAGTTTTTATATTCAAGTTTAGTATTACTAAACTATTCCTTAAACTTCACATTACCTTGTGTTGTGAAATCCTAAAAATTCAGGAGAAATTTTTGAAATAGCGAATAATAAAATTGATAAATTTTTGTATCTAGGAGAAATTTCTAAAATTGTGTTGCCACCACCTCTCTCCGTTGGAGATGCCTCTCACCCGTTTGTTTGCATCCGCAGGGTGTTTGCGACGTGGCTGAGGCCAAGGTCCTGAAAGTTAGCAGGAGCTAGGAAGAGGGTGTGATTCTGGCTCATGTAGTCTAAGATCTTTTAAAGGTTATTTTATTAAAAGTGTTTATATCTTTTTTGTCTTTTCTTATCTTAAAATTATCAATTGGGAAATCCATGATTTAGTTTTCCAAAGACCACCCTATAAATCCTTCTTGTTGTAATTGTTAAATCATACAAATACTTAAATAACAATAGATTTTACATGAAGAGGATTTTATTGCTTGGAGACCTATGTGCATGTAAGCCGAGGAACATATTCACTCGTGTATGTAGGTGGGTAGCTTATTAGATGCCTAGATTTAAACATATACAATAGGTTGTTTTTAGCAAGAGGTATAAACTAGCTTGTCCTTTTATAAAATTAACTATGCTCCTAGAACATAAGGTAATTTATGCTATGATACCTATTTATGTGCAGATGAGGGTGTTGAAAATGTTTAAAGGAAAATAAGGAGTATTGTCACACCTTGACACACGCTATCCCCTGAGCTGAACTAGTCCAAAGAGGAAGCATCATGTGGCACAACGAAGTATTATTAGATTGTGGAAGACCACACAAATACCCACATACTTAGTCATAGACAACCCACACATGGCTAAAGTATAAGTCTAAGCCCACAATGACTAATAAGAGTCTAAGCCAACATTGGCTAATAACGTGTGAAGTACAATCAAGTATATAAAGATCTTAACATAACATGTTATCAAAGTTATTATAAGACATAACATCTCCATGCATCCCCTCTTAAAGATCATTGCCAACGACATGCTCTATATAGAGCCCATCTAAACAACCTGTATGGCTTGACATGCAGCCCCAAAATAAAATACAGACAAAGAGGGGTGAGCCACAAACTCAACAAGGGTTTTAATATGGAAAGTAAATCCAAAATGACAACATAGACATAATCACATAATACTCATCACATAATCAACCACAATGCTCATTCATCATTTAATAACCACATAAATATGTGTATTCATGTCATAATATACATTTCATAAGTATCTACTTATGCCACATGCATGTCATGCTATCTAAAATATGTCTCATCAACTTGTATTCATATCTATAACATATCTCATCATCACATATTCATTACCTGTGTAACATCATGGATTCAAATATAGCTCATAACACATATACACCTCATGTGTGAACATGTGAAATTCATTATCATAATCACATCCTGCATGAATTATTTCTCAACATAAATATATCATGCATATCCATTTCTTAATAAAAACATTCACCCTGCAAATCAAGTGTCTCAAACACATCATCCTGCATATCATACTAATTCATATCATAATCACATGTGCAAAATAAGTTTCATTCTTCCTACACAACCTATGTTAATGAGTATTATCTTCCATGCACATATAACAATCACCCGTGAATGTCTCACAATTAAGAAAAATAATTAACCTGCTCACCAAGGACAATCCCTTGCGAGGAAGGTCCAAATTCAATGAAGGAAAACTAGAGTGTTGGGTAGGTTCCCTAATTGGGAAGGTACCCCTCTGTTCACCAAGGACAATCCTTAGAAATGAAGGTCCAAATTCCACAAAGGAAAAATAGAGCAGTTTGCCCAACAAGGATAAACCTTGCAGGGAATGTCCGAATTCCACAAAGGAAACTAGGGCAGTGTGTTCACCAAGGACAATCTCTTGCAAGGAGAGTCCAAATTTCACAAAGGAAAACTAGAGTACATGGTAAGCCGATACACACAGACATACCATTCTGAATTCTCATGGTCTAGATAAGTTAGCAAATAACTCACACCACAATTAGCTCATCTCAAACGAGGGAGGCACCATGTTCTCAAAGGAACTCAAAACAAAATCATGTTCTTTCGGACTCAACTGATTTGATAAGCCTTTGAACGATTTAATTCGACATCCAATGTCATCCAATTTCATCTAATCGAACAATCATGGATAATCACAAGTAATCCTTGTTTATTGTGACAACCCTGATTTTGATACTTTTTTAAACTAATAATAAAATTTTAAATATATTTTATTGATATAATATTGTTTTAGGTATAGTATCTAAAGAGTTGTTGTAGAACTCTAAAAGACAAACATAACGACTTTTGAATCATTTAAAATGGACAAAGGAGCCGTAAGTAACGACTTCAAGAAGCATGCCTCATGGGCGGGACCCACAGTAAAACTGCAGTAAAACCTATTCATGAGTATTCTTGTTTCAAAGGGCTCGTTGATATGAGTCCATCAGTACTAAAAACGTGTAATTCCGATTTATGGTTAAAAAGTTATGACGTTTTAAAGTTTTGAAATAATAATAATAATATTATTAGTTTATTGTGGCTGGCATAGGAACTGCATGAGCTGCGTTAGCCGATGATGACACATTGCTGTGTGGTATGACTGCAAGTCGGGTGCCACCACATCGCGACAACACAGCCGCCACTCGTCATGCACCACACATTTTTGTTCTCCTATAAATTTAACCCCAAGTTTTTCACCTGGTCATTTCCATTCTACCACTTGTCAAATTTATGTTTCACCGTTCTAAGTTATTCTGAGTCCAAATCAAGCAATTTGAAAGGAGTTTCCAACTAAATCGAAGGTGCCGGATGTTGTGGTGGGGTAAGTTTTTCCGTTTAAGCTCTCTATGACCACGAATGTTCTACTAAAATCCAAGGTAAGGGTCTTAAACTCTAGCTTATGCTATGCTTGTATCATTGAATTTTTATGCTTGGGTTTTCTAAAAAATGCTATACCTGTGCTATGTTTTATATGCACTGAATTATATTATGATACGTGTATTTTCTAGATAGTTATGGGGTTAAACTTAGAATCGTCATATTTTATCTAGATACCTACTGAGGGAATAATCGGTATCTGGCGAGCACACATAAGTGTGGAGTGTCATGGGTAAAACTCCTAGTCTTCTGAGCTTCCTTTTGCCCCATGAGTGTCGGGAGGAATGCTATTTAGTATCACGACTCTGGATTTATTGTCATTAGACGAACTGGTGTTTTTCTAAAATTATTTCTAAATTCATTTTTGTAATAAATTATGTTCTAGCAAAAATTATTACTATCATGAGTTTTCTAATTAGCATTAACTTAGATTTTAATTCTACCTACTAAGTATAAAAATACTCATCCACCTCCAGACTCTGCAGGTAATAGAATCAAACCAGAGGTGAAGGTTGAAGAATTTTCTGTACAATTTCTTGAATGTTTTCGCTAAATTTTGTAATTATGTGACCTTTATGTAAAGGCTTTTTATGCCTATATTTTTGTGATTTGACTGCTCTACGAATGGTGTACCTAGAATATGTCACAATTTGACGATGTTTTGTTAAACCATGCATGATTGTGTTATGTAAAATTTTGGCTGTGCATCAACTCCAAATTTTTACGTATGATTTATGTTATTTTATGTGGTGATACGTATTGACGGTCGTCACATTTGGTTTCACATGTGATGTTAACATGTGCTAAGCGGAATAATAATTTTGCGTATTATATCATATATTATTTAATGGCAATTGTCACATTTGGCATCGGAGCTTGCGACTTCACGTGAGTAGAGCAGTCCTTTTGATTAGTCACATAAATACGAAATATTTATATTCGATGATTTTTTTCTAATGCTATGCTATGTTTTGTTTTGAAATGATAATTCAGTTAATGGGAAAATTGAAAATGAAACTCATCTCGGGCTCTTTATATCATATGTCAACCCAAAAACTACTGTTACCATCGAGAAAGGACAAGAAGACTAGTCCAGTTCCAAGGAAAACTTTATGGTAGAATCCTCGGATACCTTAGAAATCACTATTGTCTTTTCCAAAAGTAGCGATGAGGTCCATGAAATACTAGATATTCCAGATACACCCAGTCGGTAGAGGAAGTAATAAATAGTTATGATTCACCCATCCTAGTGGAGGAAGACCGATCGAACAGAGAAGACCCATTGGAAGAGGAAGACACGTTAGAAGAAGAAGACCCATCGGAAGAAGAAGATCCGTCAAAGGAGGACCTATTGGAGAAAAATCCATGAGAGGAGAACCCGCCACCTGAGGTTGAGCCACCTAAGGAAGACCCGTTAGACATAGACCAATCCAAGGAAAAACCACTGGAGGAGGATCCAGTGGACGATGAATATTTTTGGACAGAAATGTTAATCAATGTCTTGGGCGAGGGAGAGATGATAGAAAACCTGGGGGGGATGAGAGGATGGAGAACCCGGGTGAGGGTGAGGGGATAGAAAACCATGTAAGAGATCTTGACCTAAATGAACTACCCCCTAAGGTAGAATAGGAGGAAGCTGAGCAAGCTCATATGTGTGAGAAGGGTAAGGAAATAATGTGGTATACCAACCAACTGCTTGAGATATGTGTCATATGTGAGCAGAGAGGGCATTATTACTGTCATATGTGTATTTTTGTATAGTCAGTCTTATGGTAAAATAGTTATCTTGTCAAGTGTAGTAGATACACTTCTTTTTGTAATATGTAAATCGAGTCTTTTGGCTTGACAAGTGTAGTAGATACACTTCTTTTTGTATTATGTAAATATGTATGAAAATGGTTATAAATATATACTGTTACTTTACAAAAACTTTTTGTGAATTCAAGGTTGTTACAATCTACTAGCTCTCTGAAATATCTTCTAACAACGGCAAGGAAGTACAATTGTCTGACAATTCTGCAGAAGCCGAAAATGCTGCTCAGGATGTAGCAACACTTAAAAATCATATGGACAATTTCCTTGACCTGATGATTCAAATTATGACTTAGCATCTGCAGATCAAGGCTTTCAACCCAACCCTTATTGATTGAGTACCTCTAGGGATTTGATTGAAAACAGTCATAATGAAAAAGATAATCTGCTTGAACAATTTAAGAAAATTGCTTCGGAGTTTTCGGGAGAAGATGGACCAGAAGCTACCGAGAAGTGGACGTTCGAAGTTGAGAGGATATTTAAGGCATTGAAAGTCTCTAAAGATAAGAAAGTAGATGTAGACACTTTTGCTATGACAGGAGAAGCGGCTTTCTCGTGGCCATTGGCCAAGAGAAACTTCTTCCCCAATAAAGGAAATGTCAATTGGGAAGAATTTAGAGGAGTATTATACAACAAATATTTCCCTCATGTTCAGGAGAAGAAAGTGAAAGAAATCTTGGATCTCCAAAAGGGAAATATGACAGTTTTTCAATATGAAAATAAATTGTTCAGTTACAACATTTTGCTCCGAAGACTTGCCCTACAGAGCTGAAGAAAGCTCGGAAATTTGTTAGAGGATTGAATAATGGACTTCAAAATCGAATAGTAGGACTTCAACCTACTACTTTGGCTAAGGCTATGGAATTGGCCTCTCTGTTGAAGCAAGAATATCAAGAGTTCTTGGCTGAAAGAAAGGACTGTGGACAAGGTAAAAAGATAGAGGATTGGAAAAAAGAAAATGACAGCCCTTGCCCATATCAATAACCAAAAATTTCAAAGGATCTCTGTACCATCGCCCCAAAACCAAAGAGAGAAAAAATTTGAAAAGTGTTCCAAATGTAATTGATTTCATCCACCAGAAATTTGTTACCTTTTCGAGAAATGATGTTTCATGTGTGGAGATCCTGGACACATGATCAAGGAATGCCCCAAGAAGAAGAACCAAGAAGAAATCAAGTCGAAGCAAAAGCCTAAGGCTCAAGGGTGAGTGTATGTTATTACTGTAGAAGAAGCCCCAACTTCAGTAGGAGTTATACAAGGTACACTTCTAATCTTGGATAAGATTGTTAAGGTTTTAATAGATCCAGGATCAATGCGTTCTTTTATATCCTATGATTTTGTGTTAAGTATGGGTTATCCATTTATGGAACTAGGATATATCTTAGAAGTGTTAACTGCTGTGGGAAAAACTTTTATAACTCAAAACTTTCTGCAAGATGTGTCCATGTCATTGGAAAACCAAAAATGGAAGGCTAACCTTATACTCTTAAGTATGACTGACTATGATGTCATAATATGGATGGATTGTTTAGCCGACAATGAGGCCTTAGTAGACTGAAGAGAAAAGTTATGTTTAATAGGCAAGGAGAGGAAAAATTTACCTTTCATAGAAACAGAGATCCTTCAGTGGAATGTATCATTTCTGCTGTGAAAGCATAGCGATTGGTATCTAAAGGATGTCAAACATATCTTGCCAGTGTAATTTTTTGAGGAGTCTTTATTTCCAAGATAAAAAGTATTAATGTGATAAGGGATTTTTCAAATGTATTTGCTAATGATCTTCCAGGAACATAACCTATCTCTAACCACAAAAAAAAAAGAGATTTTAATATTGACTTACTACTAGGAACATAACCTATCTCTAAGGCACCCTATCGTATGACAGCTAGAGAATTAAAAGAATTAAAGAGTCAATTGTAGGAATTATTAGATAAATGATTTATCAAACCTAATGTATCACCTTGGGGAGCTCCAAGTCCACTTTGTCAGGAAGAAAGATAGATCCTTGAGATTATGTATAGATTATAAGATGCTTAACTTTGTAACTATTAAGAATAAGTATCTTTTACCTCGGATCGGTGACTTGTTTGATCAATTACAAGAAGCAAAAGTTTTCTCAAAAATATATTTAAGGTCAGGGTATCATCAACTAAATTAACGAGATGAAGACATTCCAAAGACAACCTTTTGTACCTGATATGGTCACTATGAATTTTTAGTGATGCCATTTGGATTGACGAATGCTCCTGCAACATTCATGGATCTTATGAATTGAGTCTTTCAACCTTACTTGGATAAATTTGTGATTGTTTTCATTGATGACATATTGGTCTACTCTTCCAACCTAGAAGAACGTCGAGAATATTTACAGATAGTTCTTCAAACTCTAAGAGATCATCAACTATATGCTAAGTTGAGTAAATGTGAGTTTTGGTTGGAACATGTTGTCTTTTTAGGTCATATTATTTTTGAAAATGGAGTATCAATAGGCCTTACCAAGATCTAAGCAGTTGTAAAGTGGGAGAGGCCCAAAACTATCACAGAAATTAGAAGTTTTTTAGGGCTTGCGAGTTACTACCAAAGGTTTATCCAAGGATTTTCAAGAATAGCTTTACCCTTGACAAAGCTAACTAGAAAAGGGGTGAGATTTATATGGGATGAGGAATGTGAGAAGGCATTTCAAGAGTTGAAACAAAAAATAACCACTGCTCCAGTCTTATCTTTACCGACTGGAAGTGGAGGGTTTGTAATTTATAGTAATGCTTCAAGAATGGATGTGTGTTGATGCAGAATAAGAAAGTAATAACATATGCTTCCAGACAACTAAAGAAGCATGAAGGTAATTACCCCACTCATGATTTAGAATGGGCAGCAATAGTTTTTTCTTTAAAATTTTGAAGACATTATTTATATGGAGAGAAATTTAAAGTTTTTTATAGATCATCGAGTTTGAAGTACATTTTCTCTCAAAGGGAACTAAATTTAAGACAAAGACATTGGATTGAATACCTTAATGATTATGATGTCTTTATTCAATAACACTTAGGAAAAGCCAATGTGGTGGCCGATGCCTTGAGTAGGAAAGCCACGGGGAAGGTAGCTCAAATGTTGCTTAAAGAATGGAGATTGGTGGACAAAGCAATAGGTATACAACGTATGATACAATCAAGAAACAAAGAGGCTTTTGTAGCTAATCTTGAGGCAAAATCTAAATTGGTTGAGCGCATTTTGGAGGCCCAAAAAGAGAATGCAGAAGTATAAACCTTCTCAGATAGGTTGACTTTCATAAAAGCTCTAATGATGGAATAAGATTCAGATAGAGATTAGTAGTACCAGCAGTACCTGAACTAAAACAAGAACTATTACATGAAGCACATAGGTCTCAATACACTATCCACTCAAGAGGAACACAAAATGTACCAAAATTTAAAAAGAAATTTTTGGTGGAAGGGGAGGAAGAGGGACATAGGAGAATTTGTCTCTAAATGTTTAACTTGTCAGCAAGTTAAAACAGAACATTAGAAACCATCAGGTACCCTGCAACCTATTGAAATTGCAGAATGGAAATGGAAGCATATTTCCATGGATTATATTTTAGGCTTACCCAAGACTTCATCTGGTTATGAATCTATTTGGGTTATAGTGGACATACTTATTAAAAGTGCACATTTTCTTCTCCTAAAGAAGACCCAGACGTTGAATGCTTTGACAAGAATGTACATAAAAAAAATTGTGAGTCGACATGGAGTATCGATGTCGATTATTTTTTATCAGGATAGTTGATTCACTTCCCACTTTTGGCAAAGACTCCAAGAAGAATTAGGTACTAATCTCAGATTTAGTACAACCTTCCATCCGTAGGCAGATGGTCAGTTTGAAAGAACTATTTAGACATTAGAAGATATGTTGCGGGCATGCGCCATAGATTATAAGGGTAACTGGGAGGACCACTTGCCATTGATTGAATTTTCTTATAATAACAGCTATCATTCCAATATAGGCATGACACCGTATAAGGCTCTTTATGGTCAACCCTGTCGATCCCCAACTTGTTGGAGTGAAGTGGGGGAAAGAAAGTTGGTGAAGTGAGATATCTTGCAGCAGTGCGCTGATAAGGTAAAGCTTATAAAGAATCGAATAGTGACAACTCAGAATTGTCAAAAGAGCTATGCCGATCAAAGAAGGAAAGACCTCAACTTCTGCATAGGTGATCATGTGTTGTTAAAGGTATCACCAACTCGAGGAGTTATGAGATTGGGGGTTAAAGGAAAGCTAAGTCCTCATTTTGTAGGGCCATTTGAAATTTTGGATAAAGTAGGGCCAATGGCGTACAAATTGACTTTGCTCCCTCCGTTAGACAATGTTCATAAAGTGTTTCATGTATTTGTGCTTCACAAATCTATGCAAGATCCTTCTCGTATTCTGGATCAGACAATGATCACCTTAGAACCTGATTTGACATTGGAAGAAAACCCACTCATAATTTTGGATTGAAAGGGGCAAATCTTGAGGATAGAAAGGATTCCATTAGTAAAAGTATTATGGCAACATCATTCTTTGGAGGAAGCCACATGTGAATTAGAAAGTGAAATGTTAAAGAAATATCCAAAACTATAGGTATGACCACACAACGCACATACCGCGTGGCGAAACCGCGCGTGGCACATGCCGTGCATTTCCGTTCTCCTATATATTCTACCCTAAGTTTTTCGTTCCAGTCATTTCCATTCTATCACATGTCAAGTTTCTGTTTCTCCGTTCTAGGTTATTCTGAGTTCAAATCAAGCCGTTCAAAAGGCATTTCCAACTAAATCAATGGTGCTAGACACTGTGGTAGGGTCAGTTTTTCCGTTTGAGCTCTCTACAACCACAAAGTTTCTACTAAAATCCAAGGTAAGGGGTCTTAAACTCTAGCTTATGCTATGCTCATATCGTCAAATTTTTATGCACTATTTTTACTATGTTATGTTTATTTTCTTGGGTTTTCTGAAAAATGTTATACATGTGCTATGTTTTACATGCACTGAATTAAGTTATGACACATGTATTTTCTGGATAGTGCTGGGGTTAAACCTAGAATTGTCATATTTATCTCAATACCTACAGAGGGAATAATTAGTATCTGGCGCGTGCACATAGGTGTAGAGTGTCATGGGTAAAACTCCTCACCTTTTGAGCTTCCCATTGCCCCATGAGCGTCGGAAGGAATGTTGTTCGATATCATGGCTCTAGATTTATCGTCATTGGAGGAACCAGTGTTTTTTGAAATTATTTCTGAATTTGTTTTTGTAATAAATTCTGTTCTAGCAAAAATTATTACCGTCATGAGTTTTCTACTTAGCATTAACTTAGATTTTAGTTCCACCTACTGAGTATAAAAATATTCATCCACTTCTAGACTCTGCAGGTAATGCAATCAAACCAGAGGTGAAGGCTGAAGAATTTTTTGTATAATTTCTTGAATGTTTTAGCTAAATTTTGTAATTATATGACCTTTATGTAAATGCTTGTTATGCCTATATTTTTGTGATCTGACTGCTCTACGAACGGTGTACCTGGAATATGTCATAAATTGACGATATTTTGTTAAACCATGTATTATTGTGTTACATAAAATTTGGGTTGTGCATCAACTCCAATTTTTATGTATGATTTTTGTTATTTATGTGGTGATACGTACTGCGGTTGTCATGTTCGGTTTCACGTGTGATGTTAACACGTTCCAAGCAGAATAATAATTATGCATATTATATCATATATTATTTAATGGTGGTCATCATATTTATAAATCATCTTCATGATGTATATTATATCATATATTATTTAATGGTGGTCATCATATTTATAAATCATCTTCATGATGTATGCCAGATGATACATACGTGAGCAAATGTTAAACGAGTTCAAGTGTAAGTAAACATGCTCCAATCAGTCTACATGTGCATGAAACATGGTCCATTTATATCTAATAACATCATAAACATCAACGCAAGAGTGTACATAAGTGATAGTATGCAAACCTAAGCCAATACATGTGAAACATGAACAAACTATAATCAATGTCTTAGATGGGTACATCTATAATTTTCATCGTAGTTCTTCCCTACGGAAATCATAGAGTAAATGTGATGAAAACATCGTTAATACAAGTTCATGACAAGTATAACATCATGCTAGACCAAGACAAGTATAAACATAGCCATACATAATTTAAAATGTAGAATACATGATTTACCTAAAATTACTATAACATGTGCAAGCATATATTTACATTATCATGGTAAAACCTACTAAAATCATGGAGTAAATATGAAGAAATAATCAAATCTCACTTATCCCATACTAGATTAGTAGATATTTTAGTATAATCACAATATGTAACTTGTACATTTTATGAAAATAGCAAATAAACTCCAATCATTGTAAAAATTTACAGAGACCTACATCGTAGCCTTAATTAACATATAAATAAACACATTATGAAAATAAGTATGAAAAATAATTTTTGTGATTTAATTAACGAGACTACGCAATTCAGCCAAATCGTCCTTCAAATTTAAGACTATGCCAATGACTTATTGTGCTCTAAAAAAGTTGAAATTTTTACAGCATACTCATAACACATATCAATTCATCATAAAAAGAAGGAACCAAAAATCATATGTTTTTATCCCTAAATGTGCTTCTAAACACGGAAACAGAGAGTTGTTTTATTGTAACACATGTATTCTAAAAAATATAATAAATACATATTGTTCTAAAAAAATATGAATAATTAGGAATGTAATCTAGACATGTTAATATATTCCCAGAACAAATTTGAGAGAAAAACTCAAAGTAAAAGTATCCACAGCATAGTTGTAAATCCAAAACATATTGCTATTTGGGCAATTTTGAACAGCTAGCTATTAGATGGGCCTATTGGCAATCTAAGGTCAAGACAGAACTATAAAAAAAATGGGTAGTTTGAACAGTTGGCCATTAGATCAGCCCATTGACAATCTAACGGTTATGACAGAACTATCATAAAAACTTGTCTTCTTCCTCTCGAAACCGAACCAAAATTCTTCTAAAAATCAATAAAAATTGCTAAAATTTTATAAAACTTTATATAATCATTACCCAAGCCTAAATATATAATAGATCTAACATTTTACTTAAATATAAAAAAAACCATAAATTATGTGTTTTTAATAAGTCACCATTACCTATCAAGATGAATCAAAAGCTCAAAGAAACTCACAATAATGGCATTTTAAGGAAGAAAACCTCTTAGAAAAGAAACCCTTTACCTCTAAGAAGTCTTTAGATCGAAAATGAAGCTTTACTTCTTAAGAAACCCTACCTAAAATTAGGGTTTTTCTTAATACTTAATTAAAATCAACTATTAAGCTTAAATAACCTTGAAAATAAGTAGATCTATGATTTACTTTGATTAAAAACGAAAATCACCCATTTAGGGTTTGAAATTGAGATTAAAAATAGTATTTTTAATTGAAGAAATCAAGAATCCATTTTAGGGAAAGTGAAGATACGAAAGATTAAGAGTAAAACTGAAAGATTAGGGATGATTAGGGCTAAAAATTCACTTAGAGTGAATTTTCCTCTTCGGGCAATGGGGTTAGGGCATCACCTTGCTTCCTAACATAGACCTTTCCCAAATGGGAAATGGGCTATGGTTTTCCTTATATAGTAAGTTGTTGGGTTATGTGTACAAACTGTTGAGTTGTAAATATGAATTATAAAGTCATAAGGGGCTGATTAATGTCATTTATGGCTAAAAATGAGTTTAATTAGTCCAAAACTCATTAATACAAAATGATTGATGTTTATGGTCATGTGGATCCAATTGTGGACATGGGGCCCACGGCGGGGTCCACTCCCTTAATTAATAAAAATTTTCTATAAAATCTCATAATATCCCTAAAATTAGGATAAATCATGTTTGATATTAAAAGTTATAAAAATACTGTTAAACCTTGTCAAAATAGTAAGTACTAACCCATAGCCCCAAATCAAGTCAAATCGTCAAATTAAGCAAAGCACACAATATCAAAAAATTAAATAAAAAACAAGCCGGGCTAAAGTTAGATCTTACAAGTACGAAGAGTTCTTGGACCTCATATATGAAGTTGAAATATTTGACTCCTTCTGGACTAGTGAGAGAGTGATCTTTGCATCAATGGATCTTATAGCTTCCAATGAAGTGCCACTAGAGAAATTTGACGGTGTTTTCCAAAAAAGAAGAGGGAGAGGAAAATAGGATTGACAAAGAGGTAGAAATGTGAAGAAACAATGAATAGGATTGAATGGAAGGTAGATCATTTGTCTAGAAATGTGAAGAAACTTGCTAAGAGGGTGAATGAGATGGAGACAAGTGCTATCACCAAGGAAATTGGAGACATGAATTGCACTGCGCAATACAGGAATTTCATTGTAATGATGTGCTTGCATGAACAGGTTCCTACTCATGCAAATTGATCAGATGAGTTTGCCCCCCTAGAAGAGGATGATTTGTTCAATAATGAGGGGGAAGTGAGTACTAAGCTATAACTTGTTTACATGTTTACCATTGAAAGCCTGAAAACTAAAAAAATGGAAATTTAGAAAATTCAAAATTTGGAACTATGTGAAATATATACTAACTATTTAAGTTTTTTATGCATGTGGCTTCTAATGGTGGGCCTCAATTAGAGGCTTCTCATGCTAATGACATCACCGAGGTTAAGGCTCTAATGCTAGAGCATGTTAGTGTTGTTTGTGAAAATAAAGTTGTGAGTGTTGAAGGTGTCACGCCCTGCCACACGCCATCCCTGAGCTGAAATTGATCCAAGGAGGAAGCGGCATGCGATGCGACAATGTGGAGTTGAATTGCATAAGACTTAACCTAGTCTTGGGTAGAATACACTATAGAGTTGTATACATATACTTTATACAAAAGAAAAATGAGCAAAAAAAGGGCTACTAATTAAAGCATTAGCTCACTCTTACTCACATACTAGTCATAAAAAAACCCACACATGGCTAAAATAAGTCTAAGCCAATAATGACTAAATAAAATGTGTGAAGTAAAGTGTATATATAACTCAACATGACATAAACAAGCTAACATAAAACCCAACATCTCTATGAATCTCCTCTCAATGATCGGATTATCCACATTCTCAACATAGAGCCCATTCAAACAACATGCATGACGCGACATGTTACCTCAAAATAAAATACAAAACAAAGAGGGGTGAGTCAAAGTTCGGCAAAGGTTTTAATACGGAAAGTAAATTCATAATGACCACACATGCATAAGCAACATAACACTCATTATATAATCAAACATTATGCCCATTCATCATAGAATAATCACATAAACCTGTGCCACCTGTATATCATGTCATAATTTACAATCCATAAGCATCTACTCATGCCTTGCATGTCATGCTATCAATAACATATCTCATTAACATATAGTCATGCCACCTGCATATATATATATATATATATATATATATATATATATATATATATATATATATATATATATATATATATATATATATATATATATATCATATTTCATCAACACATAGTCATGCCACTTGCATATGATATAACCCACATTCTATAAGCACATACTATGCCACCTGTGCATCATGAGTTCAGATATAGCTTATAAAATATATACACCTCTTGTGTAAACATATGAATCTTATTATCATAATTACATATTTCATGAATCTTTTTTTAGCATAAATATAAAACATTCACCCTGCAAATTAAGTGCATCCATCACATACCATTTTGTATATTCATACAAATTTATTTTATAATTTCATGTATACTATCAGAATCATTATTCCTACACATCCTGTGTTAATGAGCATTATATCCTTAAACATGCATAAATCAATCGATGAATATGTCATCAAGGCCGAAACCCCGAGTAGACTTGCTCACCCGAACAATCCATAATGGGGAAGGTCCAAACTCCTAAAAGAAAACGAGCAGTTTGGGTAAGTTCCTTGATGGGGAAAGGACCCCCTATAAGCCGATGCACATGGACAAACCAACTTGGATTTTTATGGTCCAAATAAACTCAATAATTTAACTTATTATAGCAATCTGCTCTTCTCACCCAGGGAGGAAACTCGTCCTCAAAAGAATGTAAAACCTTGTCCATTGGACATAATACCCCGTCCTTTCAGACGTAAAACCGATTTGATAAACCTTTAGCGGCTAATCTGGCAACCATCAGCATCCAATTGCATCCACTCTATTAAACACAACTAATCACAATTAATCTTGTTTATAAATCATTTTGATGATGCATGCAATATAGTGCATGTGTGAGCAAAAGATAATTGAGTTCAAGTATAAGTAAACATGCTCAAATCAGTCCATATGTGCATGAAAGATGATCCATTTGTGTCAAATAAAATCATATAAGTCTATGCAATAGTGTAAATAAGTGATAGTGTTCAAACCTAAGCTAAAACATGTGAAGCATGAATAAGCTATGATCAATGGTATATAAGCAAATATCCATAATTTATCATAGCCCTATGTAATTGAAATCAAGGAGTAAATATGTAGAAAACATCAAAATATGAGGTCCAGACATGTATAACATCATGCTAAACCTAGACAAGTATGCACATATTCATCCTTAACTAAACATATGAAACATAATTTATCTAAAATTAATATAACATGTGCAAGCATATACATACCTAATCATAGTTAAAACCTACTGGAATCATCAAGTAATTTATGAAGAAGCTATCAAACATGGATTTAAAGCAAGTAGAATAGCATACTAAAGCTAACCAAGTATAGTCCTAATCATGTTTGAGCTAAATCATATTTTAAAGATGGTCCTCATGAAATCTCAGTAGTAATTTAGGTAATACTAACTCATTTTAGCCATAAATAATTAGGTTCATGATAAAAGAATAAGAAATGACCAACATGTACAAAAATAGGCTAAGATACCCAAAACTACCATTTGGCCGTTCGAATGCCCTGTCAGGCCGTTATAACGCCAGGCCATTCGATCGGTTAGAGAGGCCGTTCTAACGGTTAGCCGTTCGAATGCCCTTTTCATTTGTTCAAATGCCCTTCACAATTAACTTTTTTGCCCATTTCTTGGTTTGTATTCAACCTTCCAAAATTCAAACAAAAAACATTCAAAAATTCAAGATAAATTCTAAAATCACCATAGAATATCATATAATTAAAATCTGATAAATTCTAAAATTACCATAGAATATCATATAATCAAAATCTAACCCTAGAACATGATAGATCTAATCATTTTCATGATTAATAGCAAGCAAATAGTCATAAATAACATGTTCTTACAAATCACCATCAAATTACAAAATAAAGAAATAACCCACATAGATCTAAAATCATGCATTCCAAAGGATAAAACCACACAAGAGAAAAGTCTCTTACCTCTAAGAAGCCTTTGGATCTATGAAGAACTTCAATCCTTAAAATATCTTACCCAAAAATTAGGGTTTTTGTTAAAACTTAATTAAAATCAACTAATAAGCTCCAATCAACTTGAAAATAAGTAGATCTAGAATATCCTTTGGTTAAAAATAAAAATCACCCATTTAGGTTCTAAATAAAAATAAAAATTAAGATTTTTAATGGAAGAAATCAAGAATCAAATTAGAAAAAATGAAGATACGAAGGATTAAGACCAAAATTGAAAGATTATGGGTGATTAGGGCAAGAAAACACGCCTTAATCTTTTTTTCCTCTTTCAAAATGGGAGTAAAGCACCTCTTTCTCCCTTGCACACACCTTCCCTAAATGAGAAAGTATCTAGGGTTTTTTTCTTAAATAGTAAGATTTTGGAATAAGTTTATAAATTATTGGGTTGTAAAATATGGTAAAAATACCCTAAGTGGCTAATTAGGGTTATTTTTGGGCTAAAAATGAGCTTAATCATTTCAAAACCTACTAAAATGAAATAATATGAATTTAGGGGTCAAGTGTGTCACACGTCGTCTAATATGGATGTGGGGTCCACACCCTTAATTAAGAAAAAATTATAAAAAAATTAGATAAATCAAGTTTGATATTAAAACTTATAAAAAGTAAAATTAAACCTTATTAAAGCCATAATTACTAACCCTTAACCCAAAAAATTAAGTTAAACCAACAAACAAGTAAAACTACACAAATTCACGTAATTAAAAAGAAAATTAAACCGGATTAAAGTTAGACATCTTACAGAAGAGGAGGGTAGGAGGGAGGAAGAATAGGTGGGTGGGTGGGAGGGAGGAAGTTGTCCTACAAGAACCAGTTAAAATGATGGATGTCAAAGAGGCACACAAAAATGTCTTACATGAGGAAGTAAAACCAGGACAAGCATTATAGGAAAGGATGATGCAAGTGTGGATAATAAGGAAGTTGATGGGGGTGAAAATGGTGTTGGCACATGGTGGTGCAATGCTGGCATTAGAAGGTGACATACGAGAAGGGGGAAGGAATAAGCCACATTACATTGCAGAGTCATTTCTCACCCAAACTAATATTAAGAAAGTTTTTGGATATTATTGAATGATTTGTAGGAGATAAAACATTATTCTTAGCAATCAAAACTTTAATTTATCTAGAGAGAAGGAATCAATTTGAATTTTTAGGGTCCACGCTTTTTGTGTCTAGTTTCTCACTTGTCTATTGAAGAACTATTTGCTATTGTAGAACTTGAAGTCAAGTTGAGGCACTTCTTTTTAGTCACTTTAGATAGGTGTCTTGTTAGGACAGTGAAATGTTCGGTTGTAATCAATGTGTGTGGCATACACAAATAGAAATAAATAAAATGCCTCTAACTCGCAATTAAGTTACAATATTTATCTTCCCCTTTTAAATACACAAATTTTGCCTAATTCAACATGTCTAATTCCTATGTATTCTAACGAAAATTTTGCAATCAATTCACCAAGCAAAACATAAAATAATTTTTACGTGAAAACCCAATTAGGAAAAATCATAAGACACTCTATCCAAATCAACTATGCACTATGTAAACTTGAGATTAAGAATTATCGATTACAAAGATTAAATACTCATTTTTCTTCACTTAATTGGTTCTTTATATCATTCTAATTTTGAATCAACTACTCCTTAGTTGTTTACCGATAATACCTTGATCTTCTCCTCAACTTATGTTCTTCGATCAATGTAGATCTTTCATCTTCTCCTTTGAAATGAATCTTCTTTCTCTTTAATCTTCTCAGTAACAATCTTTGTTAAACACCATGCCTTGCATATATTTTTGTGAACTCATCTCACCTCTAATCATTCTTTTGATAAAGGCAAACAAAAACCACAATCTAAAAGATTAATTCTCTCTTTTTAATCATTAGAGTCACTCCAGATAAGTTCTCTACAATTTCTAAGCCTTCTTTCCTTCTCTCTTTACATTCCTAACCCTTTTATAGACTCCCCAAGTCTCAAAAGGAATATATCTTCAACTATGAATCTAAATCAAACTTGAAAAGTCTAATTTAGGAAACTCTATGTTCCATCAATCTATCATTCTACAATCCTTGTTTCCTTCTATCAATTCCTCACATCAATCAATCTCTCAACTTAGTTTGCTCCATCCTCATAATTCGATCTTTAGACTTGAACTGATTCAAAATTACACATTCAAGACATTGCTTTGATCACAGAAATAAGTTAATACGTGACATAAAGACACTTATATTTTTACAATGAAAGTGTTATCATACCTATGTTTGACTCTAACAAAAACTTATTTAGAACATGTTACTTGAGTAGATTCATACCTTAAACCACATTTGTTATGAGATGGTTATCCTATACTCAACATTTTGTCTAATTTCTCACCCCTTTTGTATAGGCCTCCAATTTTTATTTGCACAGAGTCAATTCTTGTTCTAATTTCTCAATCTACTTTATATAACTATTATTGAGTTCAAGTTTGATAGCATTTGTAATGGGCTTTTCATCAATCAATCTCTTCTTTAACACAAATATTTCAGACTTAAAAAATTCATTTTCTACAATTAAATGTATGTTATGTGTGATCAAAACAACAAATCTTTTTAGTAATGTCTTATATTCATCTAAATTCAAGATTACCTTAAATATAAAACTACCAAATATAATGAGCAAAAACATAGGAAGAATACAAGTACTAATAGAAAGTTAACTAGAAAAACCATGAATCAATAATTGGCCTCCTCAGCTACCAATTGAAAGTTAGGATGAGATATTATGCATCACTTCAAGAGTACAATAGTCACCAAATATGATTAGATTACCATCTTTCGAAATAGCCTAATCAATTACATAGGTTTATTCAATGACCATTAATGTGTGCAGTTCATCTAAATGCTAATTAATGCAAATTGAAGTAAAAACATACAAATTTTTATGTGGAAAACCCTAAAAAGAGAAAACCATGGGACCTACTCCATCTTTGAAAGTAACTCTATGAAATAGATAATGATACAATGTTACATTTACTAGTCATACGTACTATTTCGTAGAAAACCTTTTTGTGACCCTTGTTCCACTTCATGCATTACCAATCCCTATGGATGCGTCCATTGTGTCCTCTAGTTCTCCATCAATGCATCATCTTCGGAAGTCTCCTAAAGAAGATCCAAGAATCACTTTCCAATGATTCAAATGATGGACAAGAAAACATTCTTGCACCTTGCAAAGGAAGTTATTTTTCTTCAATTACTCATGAAATGCTATATTTTTTATTATGAATGTTACATGAGAAAAGCCAAATTAAACTTCCATCTATTGTAGTTTCCACAAAGAAAGCTGGACAAGTTAAAACTAACACTATAAATATAATTGTTAAATGCCAATAAACATTGCTAAATGACTTTCAATATGAAGTAAGAAAATATAGGGTTTACATCAATAGAACTAGAATTTTTGGCTTAGGATAATAAGCACTACCTTAAGGAAGGATCACCACATCCCAGGAATTCAAACCGAGAGCAACTAGTTGGGATGCCCATAGGCCTAAGCTGGCCTTCTAGTGAGAGGAAAAGCTACTTTGTTGCACCATGCAGCTAGACTCATTTATTTCATGTCCACCGTTGCTAATCATGTTGCTCATGTGGCGTTAAATCCTTCGATATCCAGGCATTTAGAAATTCAATCTAGTAGTCATAAACGGTTCTCCCCAATTGACAGCCAATCATTAAGAAATTTCTCACAATGCCAGTTGACCAATGCTGGAAAAAGAGTTGTCCTACTTTGACTCACAAGCTACGAATTCAAGCTCTTACAACACACCATTTAAGGTCAAGAAACTAGATACAAGAAAGATTACAGGCTTGGAACAAGATATCAAATCTCCACAGAAAAGGTCGAATGATGAAATATGATTGTCTTCCACCATAAAAATCTCCTTATCAAAGGCTTAGGGTCATATGTTCTTTTACGTCCTAACTACTTGCTTCACAGTTTTTTTAGGATTGAACTGTTGGATGACCTTTCGGACTTCGGAGCCTTAGGATAAAATTTTAACATTCAAATGGAGCTGCAAGCCAAGAACCACTAAAATTTGCTTTGGCGAAGAAATCATGTTTATTTCAGTATTCCACTAAAAACCCGAACAGAAAAACATACCAAAGTTGCTCAAAGTAAACGGAACCGCACTAAAAGGGGAAAAACCAACCTAGAAAGAATTTTACAGCAAGCTGACAGCCAGTAGCTAGGAATAAAAGATGTTAAAGATGTTAAACAATTATGCAACACTATGAAATGATGCAATATCACAGAAGCATAGAATCAATACTTCATTGTAAGCCACAGTTACTACCAAGACCCACAAATAGACCACAATTATCAGTGAGGTTGTGTTCTTAGCAAAAAAACATAAAAAAACCTTCCGGATACCAGTCTGCAATCAGGGAATCCTAGACACGTATACATGCATCATCTCCATTTTACCACATTCTAAAAAGGAAAATTCTTCGCTACCTCACCAAAAGTCACATTATTTTGTTTTCAGCTTCTAATGAGCACTAGAAAAATGATGCAAGTCTCAAAAATGTTGCCCTTAAGTTGTGCACCAATGTATAGTAATGAGATGACAGATGGTTGCAATGGTTGAAGGGCCCTATATAAGAAGTTAATCTTCTATATTTGAATTTTCTGTTATAGAATGCAAACAAGCAGATCTAATAATAACGAAAGGAGGAACTGCAGCATCCAACCGGGATGGTTCCAACAATAGCATCTATGAATCGTTCTTTCTGCTTCCCCTTTTCTTCTCTTTTTGTTTATCATAGCTTCATCTAAAATTTCAGAAGACAACAAACTATACATATTAAGGCAAGTAGAGCAAATGGATAATCCTGCACGCAGAATCATCAGGATAGTTCTTAATTATAATGTCCAATAGCCCAGCAGTAAGGAAAAGAAACAAGTTTCCTCGGGGCCTTGTCCACTCTGCAAAAAGTATTATCTCATGACAAACAATTAAAAGAGATGAGCAAACAAATACTTTCGTCATTGTTAAATTTCCTGCTACTGTCTTGGTTCCTCCATTTTATTAATAGAACATCGCTGTTGTCAGTGCACTACACCGACCAAGGGCATGCTTTCTCAAATGCCTCCTGTTCTTTGCGGCAGAATTCAAACTCATTGGTGTGGTAGTACATGCAACCAGCATAAGCATCCATTTCTTTAGAGCAACTTTCATGGAGATTTTTCAATCTGTATCGAAATACAACAGTCAGTGAGTAATATAAATCACCATATAAGGATTAAAAATTGAACCGAAAAGCGCACAAAATATAACAATTGATGTGCACAATGTTAAGCTTATGAATTGAGAGAGGACCAGAGGAAAGAAACTTCGTAACCATTGAAATGAAAACATTAACACAAAACAAGAAAGAAGGGAAGCATTAGTGAAAAATGCAAGCTATTAAGCCACCAAATGAAAACCATAAAATGAACAACAAGAAATATCCTGAAGGGGACTAAGCACCTTCATGACATAAATTATAGGCCTTCATTTAGTAACGTGTTAAGAGTTTTCCCCAACAATAGTTAGTGATTATTAATAATCGAGAAGCAGACTAATCCCTGCCCATCTTATCATTAAAAGAAAACTCATACATTTCATTTACTACTAATTTGATTCATCCAAGTAAGCAATTCATCCGTTACAACATTCTCAATTTAGCTTCCCTCTACCTAAACTCATCCGTCTTGACATTCTCATTTGACCTCCGCCCCAATTTATATAGATAGCTACCTTTTATTAGCCAAAACTTATGTCACTCAAATATAAGATGCACCACTTATGTCACACACCATTTCAAGCATATGGTTCCAATCCTATGTGATACATTCATAGCTATCTCCATTCTACACAATAATAATAAATATCGCTGAATGTGTTGCAGATGGTGATGTCTTAATTATTGTTACTGGTTATTACTCCCTGTAAAGCTACACAAAACATGTTTTATTTCACCATGTTATTCAAGTATTTCATATCATTCTACGCAGACTTTCAAGCATATAATACAGATGGCACTCAGAATTCCAGAGAATCAAATTGGCTTTTTACACGTCCAACTTATGGATTTTTCTCAGTTTTACAGTTTCTACAAGCAATTCCAATGTTAAATACATTCAGTGGCATATGGTCTATGCACACAATCGAGGGCACATCCATCAAGTTCATCTTGAATTTTGTCAAAGACCTCAGTAATTTTCCACCAATAACTCTCTTAAATCTTGAAACAGTACATGTCTATTGATGTATAACTTGATGTTAGACAGTTGCAACATACCAGCATTAAGTACATATTTAAATTAACTGATAACTACTGTGTCACCAAAATTGTTGAACATATAGCTGAACAGTTTTTCCTTTCTCATCTGAAAGTCCCCTTGACACAAACCCAAGGGTAGGGTGCAAATAAAAATATTTCTTATAGTTGGCTGAAGTTTCAGTAGTTAGGTAAATGAGGCCAAAATTAGCACGCCACCTATTCATATTACTCTTTCTCAAACCTCCCTGTTTTAGCCACCAAGTAATGTCATGGGCACGTATACTGGAGTCTTTCATAGGAAAATTCAGGCAAGCCATCTCAAACAAAAATGATACTCAAATTAGTACCAACTTCAAAACAATAAAAAAGTACATGTAGGCACTCAGATGCCATCTTTCAAAAAAATTAGTTATTACATATATTAGGACCATGAATAATGATGCAAAGACAGCACAGGAGAACAAGCTTAAATATAATGTCAATGATTAAGTGGATATCATGATGGTGTATATCTAGATAAAACTTAGAGGTCACACAAGAATATATTGCAATAATAGCTGGGGTGGTGTGGAGGTTGGAAAGCTGTTGGATCACTAGAAGAAAGAGCATATAGGGAATCCAAGTGGGTGAGTATTGCTCTTGTGTCATCATCATCAGGTAGGTACTTAAATAATCACTCACATCCCTCTCATACTAATGCCTAGGCAGATCATGCAAGAAATGGACTGGTTCTGGTCCACTGCCAGAGGAAGGAGGAAGGCATTGGGGCCATGACATGGGTGGTAAAAAAGTTACAGGTGAGGTCTGGAAGGGGTCCAAGATATCAGGAACAATTGTGACATTTTGCCAATATCTTAGTTTAGACTTAAATATATCTGAGATATGTTTTTCCCAATATCTTGCATCTGTGAAGTGACTAATACGAATATATCAGATATATCTGAGATAATGTGAACCATGTCCACAAGTAGTCGGGTCAGATCAAAACGTTCATTATGAGCCATTCATGGGGATTTCAAGCAGTTCACTGCAGAATTTGGGAGTGATCAATCCGTTGAAGACTTGGAGCTGTTCACAATGGCGAAGTGATTAAATAATGCTTGACACAAACATTTGGCTGGTATAATCAGGTATGAAAATTTTAATTCACAAATTGAGAAGCCAATGTCAACAAACAATCATCAAAGGGGCACTACAGCACATCAACACATCAGCTGACTTGAATCATAGTCTATTCAATCATCCATGAAGGATATAGTTGATTTTAGGCTTGATCAGACTTGTGTGATCAGAACTGTGTTGATTCCAAAGCTTTTGGATCCAAAAGGTGAAGAGGAAGCTGTTGCAAAGTCTAAGACAGAACCGTTGAAATCAGAGATAGCAGCGCACTCACTGGAGAAGGAAGTTCATAAGCAAGTGGTGGATCATTGTGCTCTTCTCTAACAACGCTAAATTTGTCAAAAAGTGACGGACATATCTAAAGACGGACAATGAACTACTTGGTACAAAACTCAATCTGGACAAGTCCAACCGTCTCCGGTATAAGTCGGATAAAGAAGAGCCAACTTCCAAAATTGAAGCAATATTGTTAATTAAGTCGAATCTAGAATCCAAACAGGGCATTTGATAATGAACAAAGACTTCAATATCTTCTGCAAAATTGTTGACGTGCCACTCTACCAAATTCTTGTAGTTTACTGCTTCAAAGCCCAATTGACATCTTCAATTAAAAACTATGAAAGCATGAAGCTCTCAAAGGGTTTATTTTTATATTGAATCCATTGCTCCATGTGAAGGTTATAGTGCATTGTGCCAAATTAACATATTACTAGGATCAATTTCACTATGCAAATTAACCAGGTGCAGGCCCTAATTCTTCATAAATTATCTTAATCCATAATATACAAAACCCATTAAATGCAAAGCACACCAAGAACCCTTTTAACTGTGGTCAGCCACAAGTCACAAGGACAAAATATAAGTGTTGATATAAGTTGATCAACTTTTTCCAAAGCAGCTGGAATGCGGAATGTAGAATTATTCTTTTAGACTTTTCAACAAATATTTGACAAGTAGTTTTCTTCTGGTTCATCACTTATCAAACTTCCAAACTTTACTGCGTACGCTAGAATGGTGGTTGCCTTCATATAGAGATGAATTCTATGGTCCTTCACCTTCAACTGATTCCATGGTCCTTCAACAACTGCTTCATCACCATAGGAATCGGCCATCATATAACTTTTGTGGTCCTCCAACTAATTTGCAACTCATCGAACTGCCATTGAGAACGGCTCCAAGTCGGACAAATCATGCTAAAATTCTGCAATGAGCTTCTAAATTTCCCCATGAATGGCTCATGATAAACGTTTTGGTCTAACCTAAAATTGTTGCTACTGCTTGCAGATTAGATGAGAGTGAAGGTCATCGTCACCTCCATTCATTGTCATTGCCGAACCACTTGCTTAGTTTATTTTCTGACAACAGTGATCTGAATTCATAAGTTGCCCTGAGCTTGAATTGACAAGCTCAATAATCTCTAAATTCACAAAGCAGAAGGAATCCACCACCTTCAGATCCGTGATTAACAGAAGACAATGTTTCAAATACAATATCAATGAATTCAACCATCAGTCTAATCAAGCCTATTTATACTACTACAACTAACTAATTCAACTCTGATACCAGCTCCAACATCTTCTAACTGAAATAGCCAACATTACGTGACAACTCCAATGTCATCAAATGGCCAGTTGTTGGTAGTTTCGGGTGAGCCCATGTTAGTAATTCTTGTCCTACATTGCTTTCCCTCTTACACTCTTTCCGTATTAATTCTAAGGGTAGCCTACCCTCCTTGCCATGCCTCGTTCACCAATTCAAAGCTCTTCCTGTGCACACCACTCTCAAGCTTCCTCCGAACCATTCTTGTCCCAAGTCAGTCTGCTTGAACCTCCTTTTGAACCTGAAGCATTACTAGACACTCTGGTTTTTTAGTGTTATACAGTATCTACTTTAAGGGATACTAAGAAATTAGTATATATGCAAGAAGAACTTAGGGGTATCACCTTTTGGGGAGAAGCTGAGGAAGTGTAGGTTGTGTTGGTACGGGCATGTACAAAGAATACCAATTGATACCCAATAAGAAGGTTAGAAGGGATCCATGAAAATGATGCCAAAAAAGTGGAGGGAGACCCAAGAGAACTTGGATGGAGTTAATAAGAATGGATATGAATATGCTATCTCTTACGAAAGAGTTAGACACAAAATTAGCTAGAATGGAGGAATAAGACCCATGTCGCCAAGCCCAAATTGTTGAGAAAAGGAGCTACTTGATTATGATTATGACACAATATCTACTTTGCCTGAGGGCTCTTCTTTACCTTGTGCCTAAACAAGGCCTTCAGTGGCATGAAGCATAAACAACCACGACGACGACAAGGGTGCCAATACCAGAGGTGACCAAGGTCTTCAAAATGTTAACCCTTAAACTTATCAATTAAAAGATTGACCAGACTCGACTTTGGACAGTAATTCAACATAAGAAAAGGAAGAAATAAGAAAAAGCTGAAATGAAACGGCACACTTACAAGCTCAAGACGCATTTGGTGACTTGTTGGCCCTTATCGAGGCATTTCTCGGGGTTGGGATCATTCTTCTTGCAATTGATGAACGCCACGTTCTCCGCCCTACATTTGGTCGCAATGTGCTTCGAAGACGCTATCAGAACGGCAGAGGTCGGGATAGGATCTCCCACAGCATCGACCGTTGACGCCGCCATTGTACCTAAAACAAATCCAAAAATCAAAATCAAAATGAAACTAAAATTACAATTATCCGGCATACCGAGGCCAATCTGGAACTGTCCCCCTAAATTCGGCATCCGGGGGCCAATCGGCCACCCTTGCCACCGATCCAGAACCGGGCGGCTGGCCGCCGCTTCCTTCTCGGAGGTCCGGCAATCTGGCCAGAGAGAGAGAGAGAGAGAGTACCTGAAGGGAGGGAGAGCTAGTCCAGTAAGGCAACCTGCAAAGGAGAGACAGAAACAAAGAAGAGAGCCGGAAACCCCGTTCACTTCGACGGACACAGCTGCCCTCACCGGGTCGGGTTTCGCCAAATCCGAACTCAATAATATGTTAAAAATGGCAACCCGAACCCGTTATTAAGGTTTAGTTAAAAACTCAAATCCTATCGACTAAGTTAGGTTAGTTTTATAAAAATATATAAAAAGAATTATTATATTTATAACTTTGATTGTGTTAGGTCTAGTTCGATGACTTAAAACTTGTACCCTAGTGTTTAAGTTGAATTTAGAAATTTAAACCTAACCTATTAAGGTTTGGTTGGCTTTTACTATATACCTAACCCAAGTTACACCCCTACTCAAGGCTATATGGTTTGCGCCTAATCAGGCATACTTAGGTGCTTTTATTTCATAACATGGCCTTAATGCAAGCTTCGAATTTTGTGTTGACCATGGTTTCGTAATGATCTGATGGCTTACAACTATGGCTAGACATCTGCTTTGACAAAAAGAAAATTTTATCAAAATGGCCCTAGAATATAACATATTACACAGAATATCTCACATTTCTCCGTAATACACAAAATGACCCTATATATGTTGTTAAGTTAGCGCATGTGCTTTAAAAGACCAAAATGCCCCTGGCCAAGATTAAAACCCAAAACACAAATACGTTTCTCATTTCCCTCAAATCACTATTTCGATTGGCCTGCAACCATTTCCATCGCTGCACTTCTATCACAACCTCCATCTCCTTATCAACTAACCCCTTGACACAGTGGCGAACATGTCATTACAATCCTAACCTCCATAATCCACACAAAGAAGCATAGATAACTATAGTGAAAGCTTGTGATCTAGTGGCCGATGGTCAAACGGTGCCTACCTTTGGCCCCTCCAACTTCTGTTGGCCGGAGGTAGGCACCTAACGCTTTGAAAATTCTATCCTCCTTTTTTACTAAGGAATAGAAAGGCAAGAAAAAGAGGCACATTTTCAACATCAGTTCTCCATGCCTATCATCGTAAGTTTAACAAGAATAAAGGTAAGGTTTTTAGCCATTTTTATTTATATTTGGGGTGAATATGATGTGATTTCATAGTAGAAGTGTGTTAAAATGTACATGTGTGGAGAATTTAATGTTTGTTTAGATAGCTTATGTAAGATCCCTAAACTTGAATTGATTTACTTTATTCTATTTAATTGCTTATGTGTGGTTTAATGTCAATTTTGATTGATTTTGACTATTTTTAAAATTTAAGTGGTTAACAAAGGTTTTAACCCAAAGTTTCTTCACATTTCAGGTTTTTAAGTTAATTTAAGTCATTTGGATTTTCTTAGAATTTTTACTATTTTTTCCAAAAAGTTAGGGTAAACAAGTCCCACCATGGGTCCCACCTGCAAAATTTAAATTTTTAGCCATAAATGACCCTAATATTAACCTAAGACCTTGGGTAATTATTTCAAATTTTTGGACATCAAATTGGGTTTCAAATAATCAAGTTTTGTCATTTTTAGTATAAATTCATATTTGTGCCCTACCAATTAATTAGATCTACCTTACCCTTTACTATAAAAGGAAAGGCTTAGCCACTTTCCCAATTGGAAAAAAGGTCAAGATATGGAGTTAGGAGCCTAATTTTCATTTTCCTAAAGGAGAAAGGAGATTAAGGTATGATTTTGTTTAATATTCCATTAATCCATTACGATTTTGCCTAAATCTTTCAAATCTCTTCCTTTGCTTTGGATTAATCTCGGTTTTCACTCAAAAACTATTGATTTGGACTTCTATTTCAAAACCAAATGTTTGAAACTTCATTTTTGGGTCTTTTGAACCCTAGACCTACTTATTCTTGAAGGTTTTAGGTGTTTTAAAATCGGATTTGAGAAGTATTAATAAAATCATATTTTTGGGTAGGTTTTGAAGGAGTTTAAGGAGTCATTTCAAATTAAGAACTTGCTGATAGGTAAGTGTTTTGGTCGCAAACATTGTTGTGATTCAGATTTAAGTTTTGATAGAGTTTTGAAATGGGTTCCATGATTATGAGCTTTAATAGTGATTTGTGAAAGGTGTAATCTTTGATGTGATTTCTTGGGGTTCATGTTTAATAATGACTAGATTTGATGTTTTGGAAGCATGGATTTGATTATAGTGAAGTTTGGGAATTTGAATGGTGTATGTGAAGTTTCGGTTTTGAATTCGAAGTGGGGAAGACAAACCAGAGCCACTATGTTGGCGTTTGAACGGCCTTGTAGGCCGACCGAATGTTGTATTGCAATTTTGGTCATTTTGTTTCTTTTGCTTCTTTTTATGTTTTTAGCCTTAAATATCATTTCCAATGTTTTATGTGGAGTAATTTGAGCTAGATTGAGCCACTGGAAGGGCAAGCTATTGATGTTGGAAATTTTGAAGAGTATTTAAGTCTTATATAAAATTGCATGTTGGCTACACATGTTAGGATTATTTATCTTGAATCTATGATTGAATGATTCCTTATGTTTAAGTATGATTCCAGTAAGATTATAACATGAGAATGAATTGGAATGTCTTCATATAATGTGATTAAATTATTGGTGATTGATGGTGCCATGACTAGATTCAAGTGTAGTGTGAATATGCTTACATAGGTTTAGCATGATGTTACACTTGATTTAATTGATGGTTTTCACTCAAGGTTTCAGTTAGGAACCATGATTAGATGTTAAAAAGCATGTGTGATGTGGTGATGAGTATTTATTAGGTATTTTCATATGCTTAGAATTAAATGTTTCTACTATGTAAACACACACGTGGGGGGAATGATTATGATGATGTTGGATATTACGATTATGAATGATCCATGAAGGGTTGATGAGAGCACTTATCATGAATTAGGATTCATGTATATCTTGCCCACGTATGTACCATGTTATATGCATTATGAAACGAACTTCCGAATGAGACTTTATCGAGATTTAGCCGTGGTTGATCGATTGGATGCAATGATGTGAGATTGTATGCCAGGCTAATCGATTGTTAGCTTATTGAAAATTGGTTGGTCCGAAATGACATGATTTCGATTTGAGTTCTTATGTGGAACATGGATAATCCCTAGGTTGAGTCGATCTTAATTGATATTGAGTTCTTGTGTGGAACATGGATACTCCTTGGGTTCAAGTTCAGGAATCTTACAAGTTGTGTACTTGTCTTGTGGTTGAGATTTTTTGAGATAGTCATCTGGGCCCTGAGAATCTAGAGTGGTATGCCTTTGTGCACCGACTGCCATGTGTTCTAGGTTCCTTATGTGAGAATTTGGACTCTTCCCACCAAAGAAGATGTTCCTGAGTGAACACACCTACGCTAGGTTCTCTGTGTGAGAATTCGAACATTCTTGGCTATAATTGTCATGGGTGAGTAGATTTAGGGGCAGACTACCTCGAACACTTTATGTTTTTTGTGTGGAAATCGGACTATGTCCAGCCTGTGTGGCTTGATTATATTTCTCTCCATGATGGAGATATTCACCATTTGTTGATGATGCATATGTATGAGATAATATTATGCCCAGATTACATAGGTTGTGTAGGGATAATTGAAATTATGTGATACATGTGATTATGATTTATTATTCATGATTTAGTATCATGTGATTGAAATTATTATCGTGCAGGGTGAATGATCTATGGATGAATGATAAGAATATGCATTATGTAATTACGTGTTGAGTACACGTGTTATGCACGTTGAATGTTATGAAGGAGAATGACTTGATATGTATGATTGTGAATGCGATTGTGTGAGAATCACTTATTATGCAAGATGCATTTTTGCCATAATGTGGTTATGCATGCCATGATTGGTATGAATGAGATACTTGTATGTAGGTTGACTACTTATGGGTGTAAATAGTGGGATGGTAAGAGAATTAATTAGAAATTGAATATTAGGTGGAATGTGGATCTAAATTACCATATTGAAATATCGTGGTTGTTTTCTGATTAATGTTATCATATTTTAAACCTTACTAAGTTTTACTCACCCCTCTTTATGTGTTTTGTTTTGGGGCTGCAGGTACAACATGTAGTTGATTAGGATTCCCTGCATGAGGGATGACCAGGATATGCATGGGATTAAGCATGGATGGTACTAGATGTTATTTTGTCTTCTAATTTATGCTATTATGATCATAGAACACCTTGTGTGGGTTACTATATTTCTGACTCATGTGCATCTTCTACTTTTAGACTTGTCTGAGTTTTTCTGATTCGAGTCACGTGTCAGCTCAGGATGTTAAGTTTGTGGGTTAAGTTTGAGGATTTATTTCAGAGTTAATTGTTATCCTCTTTTATTTTACCATATTTCTCTTGCACAAAGGATTAAATATGCACGAATCCATGTATGTGTTAAATACCCAATTAAGGGGTTAAAGTCTTCTGTAATACAACTTAGTCACCCCTGCGTACTTTGACCGGCCCCTAGACCAGGTTCAGCTTAGGTTGGGCGGGCACTGGAGCGTGACAGCTTAGCTGTCATGCCCAGGCACCCTCCTGACTTGAGCCAAACCTGGTCCAAGGGATGGTTGAAGCGCATAGGGGTGACTTAGTTATCATGCTCCGACGCCCGCCCGACCTGAGCCGAACCCGGTCGAAGGGCATGGGGGCAACTAAGTTAGTTTAACATTGTGGAAGACTTTAACCCTTCTAGAGGGTAATTAATACATATAGAGTGCACACATTTAAACATTTGAATAAGAGAAATAAGGAAAATAAAAGAAGACTTTAACTCTGAACTAGTCCATAAGTCATATACCCACAAACTTAAAATCCTTAACCTAAACACATGGCTTGAATCAAAAAGTCTGAAAGAGGTCTAAAAACATGAGATATACATGAGTCTGAAATAAGAACTACCATACATGATGTTCTATAATCATAATAGAGTAAATTAGAAAATATAACAAGGCCCAAAGGCATCCACGCCTACTCCCATGCTCTCCCCTACCGTTCCTCATATAGAGGATTTTGCTCGACTGAATGTTGAACCATACAGCCCCAAAACAAAAATAAAACACAAAAGTGGGGTGAGTAAAACTAAGTAAGGTTTTGGGCATGGTAATGGTAAATCAGAAAATAACCACGAAACATCAACATGGTCTATTAGATCTACATATCATATAACATCTTATTTCTGATTACTTTCATTACTATTAGCATACTTAAACATAAGCAATTACCTTGTATGTAGATATCTCAAACACACCATACATATCTATGCATAACCATTCTCCTTCATAACATTCAACCTGCCTGACACGTGTCTCCAACACACAATCACATCATGCATATCCATAACCATAACCCTGCATGAGAAGTGTCTCTACCACACAATCATACTATGCATAATCATCACATTTAACCTGCATGAGAAGTGTCTCTACCACACAATCACATCATGCTTATCATCATATTTAACATGCATGAGGAGTATCTCTACCGCACAATCACATCATGCATATCATCACATTTAGCCTACATGAGAAGAGTCTCTACCACACAATCATATCATTCATAATCATAATCCATCAACCTGCATATCAAGTGTCTCTAAAATATAATCATAACCATGCAAGTCGGTAAAACAACTTTGCTTAATTGGCCAAAGCATAAGCAATCTCTGCTCACTCCAAACAGCCCCCAATAGGAAAGTCTGAAGGAATTACGCAGTTTGGGTAAATCCCTAACGGGGATGAATACCCCCTAGTAAGCCAGTGCACTCGGCTACACTAGCCTGGATTCTCAGGGTGCAGATGGTCTCAATAATTTTATCTCCTTATAGCATTGCCGCTCTTCTCAACCCGGGGAGGAAAATCCGTCCTCAAGGGACGTTACGAAATAGAATACCTAGTCGTCACATAGAATTAGAGCTTAAAATCACCTACCCTTCGTTCTTTAGATTGACCGGAGTAATGGCCAGCGGTGGGAGCCTTGTCTCATTCCCAGGCTTAGGAGTGGCGGATAGAGTCTCCCCTTGCATTGGGTCAATTCTTCCTTCCAATTTGAAAGCAGTGGACGAAACCTCTCCTTGCGTTAAGACAAATTCTTCCTCTCGACCTGAAAGCAGCAGATGGAGCCTCCCCTTACCCTGGGTCATTTCCCACTTTAGAGTAGCTAACTCGAAAAATGGACCCCTCTATGACATAGAGCGTCATCAAATTAGCTAAGAAAGACTTTTGAACAGAAGAAATCAGACGAGAAGCGTCTTAGAAACGCAAATGTGGCGCAAATCGAAGAAATGGAGAGGAGGAAGGGAATGGGGTGAGTTGGACCACCCCCTTCCCTCCCCTTTTATAAGCAAAACAGCCCACCAGATGCGCTACATGTGTCGCACATCTGGCACTTGCAGGAGCCAGTATGGCTCCTGCATTAGCAAGCTGGCCTACAAACTACCGCATTGCTGCATTTCAACTACCGCAATGCGGCAGGTTACCATGTTGCAATAAGGCAGGCTAGCTAATGCAAGTGTGTTAGCCTGGCTGACTTGCGTCAATGCTAGTTGAGGCCAAGGCTGACACACAATGTTTTTTTAGAGTTTTATTTTTTAATATAAAATGAAAATTAAAAATTTAAACGGGCATAACTCTTTACCCTGAAGTCAGAATCTTGCATTCTTAGCACAGTTGAACTCATAACGACGAGCCTTTCCAAACAAGACCACACAAGGGTATATTTTCTCACTAATTTAAAGTGAGCCCAACCAATAACACGCTTCTCGAGGCCATAGCCTACAATCTTTATTTATGTTTGACACATTCTTGGGCTCGATATATTCATTTCTCCAAGTCCTATCAAATATCTTCAGGCTACTCCGAACGAATAAAGCTCAAAATGGTCTAATTTTTTGAAAAATTGTTATTGGGCCCTAAAACTGGCTAATGGGCCCAACTATTCAAATTTCAAAACATTGAAATTCTGGGGCATTACAAACTACACCCCTTACAAAAATTTTGTCATTGAAATTTGTACAAACTAATTATAATAATTTAGTCTTAAAATCCACTAATATGTACAAAACTTAAAAAAACATAAAAAAGCAATTAAAACATAGGGTAGCTACACATGTATCTCGATAAGAAAACTATTGAGCAAAATAGGTAAACTCATCTAAATCTCAAAAGAGCTAATATTTTATTTTGAAAATAAATTAAATTCGATGATGGCATTAGATGACTGAGTCTTGGTGATTGCAAAAACTCAACCCTCAACTATGGGTTTATGCTTTTCTTGATTTTTCTTTTTCGGCCAATCCCAAGCCTTGTGCCCTTGCTCGCCACATGAAAAACATCATCCTTTAGAAAAGTAGCAAGGTCCGTTAGGGTGAAATCTATTACACACTGGACATTTCTCCATTTTCTTCTCCTCCCTAGCTAATGGTTGTGTTTCGGTCTATTTTTGGAACATGCGGTTACCATCATTATCATTGGACATAGCCTCGGTTCCCTCACTCTGCTAAAAATTCTTTATGGTCTTGTTCCAAAATAGATGCTAACTCCACTGCTTTAGCAAATGTGGAGGGTTGGAAGCCTACAACTCTGCTTCATAGAACAACATTCAACCCCCTTACAAATTTTTGCGTCTTCTTTAACTCGGTAGGACAATTGTCAGGAGCAAAATGTTGAAGCCATATGAATTTGTTCTCGTATTGGCCAATAGTCATTCCACATTTCTCGAGATCTAGAAATTCTTTTTCTTTCTTCTCCTCGACATAGGGAGGAAAATACTTGTCATATAGAACTTCCCAAAATGCTTCCCAATTGATGTTATCATTGTCTGAGAAGAAGCTCCTCTCAACGGTAGGCCACCAAAATGTGTCTTCTCCTGTCATAGCGAAGGTAGCTACATACACCTTTTGATCTTCTAGTATCCTCATTACCTTCAAAATTTGTTCCACTTTGAACGTGCATTTTTCTACGGCTTCAGGGCCATCTTCACTTTTGAAGGATGGTGCAATCTTCTTAAATAGCTCTAGCAAGTTGTCATTTTCACTTGTGTTGCTTTCTACCACTTTCTTGGGCTGTCCATCTAGATAACCTTGTGCTTGGAGCTGTTCAGTAATCTTTTTGTATCATTAGGTCGAGAAAAATCAAAGTATAAACCTCAGTTGTTAACACACCATGAGGTGTGGTATCAACCGGGGTGGAGGTATCAGATGGTAGTACATCTTCTTCGCTAGTGGGTGACATCTAAACATAATTTTAAAATAAAATATTTATACTTTCAAGCTAAATCTAAATAATTAAAAATATAAATTTAGATTTTTAAAACAAAACATCACCAGTCACATATGCATATATGTTTAAATAGAAGATATCCACCAAAATTAGTAATAATAATAAAATGTAATAAACAACTCAAGTAGTCCTAAAACAACATGCGTACAATAATTTTTTTTCCAATAGTGGAACCTCGGCTTTGATTCCAATTGTAGCACCCCAACTTTTAAAATTACTTTAAAGGTCGAAGTGCTATCAATTCGTAATTAAAAGAGGGCCAAGATCAACCATGTATAGAAGAGTAACTATTCATTAATTTATGTAACTACAAAAATTTTACAAAATAATGCTTATCATACCTTAGAAAAAATCAAAGTCGTGCACATCCAAAATTAATACATAACAATAGAACATGATAAAGTAAATAAAAAATGTAGATCTTTCAAAGTTCTACAAGTAATCTTCATTGACATCAATTTCATCATTTGGACCTACAGCGTCTAGGGATGGTGAGTATAAATATACTCAATAAATAAAATTAAATTCTATTAGCATGATAAAACATAAAACATAAATAAATATGCATAAAATATTCTCATAATAATTTACCTTCAAAAGACAACTCAAAATAATATGATTGACTAATAGAATCCAATGCACTTATTATACAAAAAGACAAATAAAATAGTTTTTCACAAAATTTAGTAAATTCGAATAAATTATTCGTAAGCAGAATATGATAAACAATTCAAAATCATATAAATAATTATTCACATAATGTCACTGATACTAGTGCAACAACACTCGTGCTCATGGGGCAACGAGATCAGAATGAAGAGGATCTTCCTACGATATCCAACTTCATGGGTGCACCATATTCCATAATAGGCAGTACCTAGGAGTCATAACTCTGATAGCTTTTGGGCTTTATACCAAATAGCTACCCTTTAAAACTGATGATAGTTTTTGGGCTTTATACTAAATAACTACCCTTCAAATCCTATCATAATCATTTGTAAATGTAATTCAAATAATAATAATATCTTAAAGTTCGTATCACGATAAAATCCATCTTAGAGGTGTACAATACACTATTATCTTGGCGTTTGCCTGACCTCTAATATATATCATCCTTTTTTCAAAAGAATATTTTATTTAAGAGATGAATAAATTACAAAATAGAATGCCTAGTCGTAACACGAAATTAGAGCTTAAAAAAACCTACCTTTTGTTCTTTAGATTTACCGGAGTAACTACTGGCGGTCAGAACCTTGTCTCATTCCCTGGCTTAGGACCGGCGAATAGAGTCTCCCCTTGTGTTGGGACAATTCCTCCTTCTGGCTCAAAAGTAGTGGATGGCCTCCCCTTACTCTAGGACAAATTCTTCTTCTCGGCTCAAAAGCAGCGGATAGAGCCTCCACTTACCTTGGGTTGTTTCTCCCCTTTAAAGTAGCTAACTTGAAAAATAGACCGCTCTAGGATGTAGAGTGCCCTTGAATTAGCTAGGAATAATTTTTGAACAAAAGAAATTGGATGAGAAATGGCTTAGCAAAGCACGTTTAACACTTATAAAAGGGCATAAATCGGAGAAAAGGAGAGGAGGAAGGGGATGGGGTGAGTTGGACCTCCCCCTTCCCTCCCCTTTTGTAGTCAAAATGGTCCGAAAGTTGTAGGAGCCATATTGGCTCCTGCAGCAGCAGGCCAGCCGTAGGCTAGCTTGCACACTACATCATTGCCATAATTCAACTATCGCAATGCAGTAGGGTTGGTTGATGTACATTTTTTTTTAAATTTTGTGTTTAATATAAAATGAAAATTAAAGCTTTAAACGGGCATAACTCTTTACCCTGAATTTGGAATTATACGTTCTTCATACCTTGGACTTGTACTGGCAAGCCATTCGAAACAAGACCATATAAGGGTACATTTTCTCGCTAATTTAAAGTGGGTCCCGCTTATGACATGCTTCTCGAGGCTATAGCCTACAATCCCAGTGTCCATTTGAGACGTTATTGGGCTCGATATATTCATATCTCTGAGCCCTATCAAATATCTTAAGGCTCCTTCAAATGAATCAAGCTCAAAATGGTCCAATGTTTTGACAAACTGTTGTTAGGCCCTAAAACTCACTAATGGGCTCAATTGTTCAAACTTCAAAACATTGAAATTCTGGGGCGTTACAACTTTAGCCTTGAATCGTCAACTCCTATTGAACTTTGTTGTAACTCCTCAAGTTGTGTGTGATTTGTTGTGAATGTTTCTTCACTTTTGGCTAATTAAATTGATCTTCAAAGCATGGAGCTAAATGAAAGGTGTTGCCACTCTATCTCTATGCTAGCAATGGCTTCTCTTACTTTTCCCACATCAAAAACACCCTTTATATAGATAACTAAGTCAGTTTAGGTATTAAACCTTAAATAATGAATCAAATTCAACTCAAAACAACCTATTTTGGGAAATTGCAGGTTCAAACGATTGATCATTACAATAGTAGATCGATCGCAACAGTCACTAATAAATTTTGTGAAGACTGCTACAGTAGCCAATAGAGATGCTATAGTAACCAATCGATCGATGAACATTGTTACACATCAAATTGCTATAGTATTGCTACATTGATTACAATATTGAAAATTAAATTTTTTGTAGATTGATCTCTATTGATCTTGGATGAAAATTTTACATATTTATGTAATTTTCCCTCATTTTCCACTCATTTTTTTCTTACGCTATTATGATAAACCATTTATCCCAAGTGTGTGAATGTGATATGGTACATGTTTATACTTGTGAAAACACTTTTTTGTCTTCTGATTTGCTTTATGTTCACCACGTGATCTTGAGCAGTGAACATTCTATCATATGATTCAAATTATACATCAAGTTGACATTATTTTTTTTCAACAAAATATGCCAATACAATGCATATGACCACATATGTTCTTACGAGTATATGGTGATTTTTTTAGGGTTTGTGGGGTGTTGGAATCATTAAATGAGTAGCCAAGAGATTATTGTTATTGGTAGCTTACAACTTCAGACTCACTTCTCGATCGACTGTCAACTACCAACTGCTGTGTGGACAATTGGGGCTGCAAAAAATGTTTTGTTTGAGAAAATTTGCGCATGTATAATTGGCTTATATTTTTTAATTATTTAGTGACGTAAGCTATACTTTTACTTAGATTAATCACTTTATTTGTTAGCTACATTAAATGAAAATTAGATCATATAGAATAAAGAAAAACTTAAATTCTGTGTTGATGTGTTTAAGGGAACAATATTTTCACTTATTTTATGTCTTTAGAATGATGTTTATCAGCGGAAGATAATAAGAGCATTTATCAGCGGAAGATGATAAGAGCATTTAACCTGGCCAAGAAGTATAGGAAACCAACATGTCTGAATGTATCCTATGTAAAAAATTTGCACACATATCATTGGGTTTTCTTATTGAGAAAAGTAGTCTATTTGTCATTTCTGGATCATTAGTCAATGTCAATGATAACAAACTCACTTCTTTCATATAAGCTATATTTTTGGCAAAGAGAAACTCCATATCGACAATGTTTAGTACAAGTACCATACTGTTAAGGCTTTTCTTTCATACACTGACATAGTTTGGTAGATGTAAACTACATTCCCGATAAGCAGTTGCTCTTTGCTCATGTGTAGTTTCTACAAAAGAAGTGTGTGCCATGAAATGGCAGAAAGACTACCATGAAATTTTTTGTTGTATGGAAAATGCATCCATACATGCTTTTTCCTTGCTCTTTGTCTTGTGCATATAGTTCTTATTGTCATCTAGTGGCAAACGAGAATTTAAGGGCAGGAAATGATTTTAAGTTGAAGCGGTTTGACTAAATATTGTGAGTTTAATATATGTCTACTCAACCCAATAGATTACCACATTGCCTGTAGTTTGATTATCTAATGAAGATAAAGGCTACTAGATATAACCTCTTTGTGCAGAATTTTCTTATAAAGCGAAAACCAATAATTGTTCTCTCAAAGTGCACTCATAATGTACCATTAATCAAACTGAAAGTACTCCACACATGAACACACAACAATTTTAGTGTGGAAACCAAACTCTGAGTAAAAAATCTACAACTATTCTAAAGAGGACCAAATCAATGCACTACTAGAAAGTAAGATAATTACATTGGCACAAGCGAAACACCAACATTTGTTTTGACTCTAACACAAACTCTTGTTGTTTAGATCTCCACAAATTCGTGTTATTTCTGGCCTTCAAGTCTTCTCTCTCAAGCACTTAAAACTTTTATTTGTCATTGCTTTGTCTTTATCTTCTTCTAGCCTTCAACAAGATCCTCTTATTGTATTGACTTTGGCCTCTTATAATCTTTAATCTCCTATTGAAGATTTTCTGCAACTCCTCTTCGAAACTTTTATATGAAATCTCTTCATAATTTTTAAATAGTTTCATGAATTCATCATTGATCTTCAACTCAAGCTTTGTGTGAATTCTTCCAAGAAAATAATATGCAAAGGTAGAAACTCTTCTTCTCCAATCTTCTTCTCCAATCTTCTCTAGGATTTCCTCTCCTAAAATTCTTCATTTCTTATCCTTTTTATAGCTCTCCAAACCGATTTAGGTCTTTGGCTTCACTAAGGAAAAAATTTAAAATTGGAATGACTTATTTAGGCCAACTAAAATTATTAGCAATCGATCGTTTTAGATAGCGATCAATCATGCACTATTTTTTGAACACACGATACTTTGAGAGATCAATCAATAACTCTCTGCATCATTTTACACAAGGCTAAATTAAGTGCCGATTGATCATTATCCTCTTCTTTATTATGTATAGTAATCAATCATTTGACTCTATAAATTATAGTCTTGCCCTTTTTGCCTTAAAACCTCCTAAAACCCCTAAAATTACTTTTATAACTTCTTTAAGTAATTTTGGTATACAAATGTGATATAAATAAGCTTTGAAAACCTTCAACATTCTTCAATCATCTATCTTTAGCCATAAGAACACATCTCCTCTTATTTTTCAAGTCTTTCAATTTCAAATTTAACTTTACAACAACATCTAATTAGATTTTAAGATTAAGTATAGACCCAAGTTTTCTGACATAATTTTGACAAAAAAATTAGCCAATAAACCCAACATATGACTCATATATTCTTATAATGTCCCTATTTAGCTATTTCTTGTCAAAACAGTACATATTTGAAAATCAAAATAAAATTACAACTCTTGAGATAGTGCATTAACTTTCAAATTATACAAAATAACTTGACACTCAAAGACTTAACCTTGAAAAGCCTTGTATAACCCTATACTTATCCTACACACTTAAAATTAAATTGATTTGTAAAATACTATTCAATAAAGTAAAGATACGCACTTTGATTTTCATTAATCACTTCTCCCTTTTTTTAAGATAAATAGATAAAAAGTTAAAACAATAATTAATAGAAATGTTACTAATAAGTATGAAATATATATATATCTATTTTATATGTCTTTTTACCTTATTTGCTAGTATAGATTACGTTAATTTAGAGTTAGTTATGATTTATATATATTAAGATAGATATTAATATTTTAGTTTAATTATTAATTAATTTTGGAGTTATTAGTAGTTTAAGCATATATTTGAATCAAGTTGGGATCTTAATTATATTCTATATGTCTAAAATATAAAGTTTTTGTGTTTTGTAGGTAAGGCACACTTATTGAGGAAGTTGGACAATGTTTAAAATCATTTAAAACACTCTTGACATGCTTTAAAATGATTTGGACAACTTTTCAGAGTTACAAACAAGTTAGAAATTAATATGGACATGAAAGAAAGAACTTAGTGAACAGAAATTAGACACAAAACTGAATAGAACGGTTGAGATTGCAGAAACAGTATGACCAATTGAACGGGGAATTTTGAGGAGCAAACGGCTAAATGTGAGTTTGGAGTAGAATACAATATAGACGATAGAATGGGATTGTAGGGCGATTGATCGGGATAACGCGCAATTTCATAGTTTAAGCCAATTTTGAGTCATTTTCATATTAAACCTCTTCTTTTACTTCTTATGCCTTTATAAAGACATATTTAGCTTGAAATTGAAGGATTTTAGGAGATTTTCTAAAAAAAAGGAAGAAGAAGATGGAGGAGAACCTAAAGCTTTTAATGGAGATTTAAGAGCTTTATTTTACCATGAAATGCTAGACTTTTATTTTACTTAGGAGTTGATGTAGCTATAGATAAGTTTTAGGTTTTTTTATTTTTAATTTAGATCTCAGTTGCGAATAATGATAATTGTATGATAAGGATTTCCTTTTTACTGGAAGAGCTTTTCATGTTTATTTAATTCTATGTTGATTTATTGTCTTGTAGATGATAGATTGATGTGGTTTTGATATTTACATCAATTCTAATTTCTGTGATTTAGATGAGATGGTCATGTAATAGTTTTAATGTTAAGATAATTAATGAATTAGATGAGTTATACTAAGATTAGACGAGTCATGCCTATAATTTAGTTTAGTATAGATGATTCGTGCTATTGTCGAAGATAGTTCATGCAATAGATTTAATTAATGATTCTTTCTACAGTAATTCTAGCTTGGAGCTGAGACTACTTATTCATATTCACAATAGATTTAGATTAAAAGTTAAGGAATTATTATGGTTCTATAGTGGATTCGATTTCCTAAGTAATTTTCCTCATATTGAGCTCTTGCTTTTAAACTAGTTGATTACTTTTTTTGCTTAATTAAAGTTTAAGTTTTTTTAGCTTTTAATTAACAAATTCCTCTATTAGATTTAGTAGTAATTAATCCATCCCTAAGGTTCAACAACCCTTAAATACCTATCCTAATACAATTACCTTGTACACTTGCAAAAGGTTTAATCATAAACAATCATTTACAGTGAGCCATTGTATCATTTGAGCTAGATAAGCTGGACATATCTTGGCCATTCGAATAAGATCTAAAGGCCAAAAACTCATTGCTTAGGATAGCCAATAGTGTTCTAACTTATAAATATTAAAAGTATCCCCATAATACCCCTTCCTTCCCCGATTGATGCCCTATTCCTCCTTTCCTCCCCTACCTCTTGGGCGACCAAATGACATTCATTCACCCACCCCTCTAGGGCAACCATCTTGCTATCTTCTGCCGTTGAAGATCAGCCATGATCACCACCCTCTTCGGTGCTGCCAGAAATAGCCAGGGCAGTCAATGCCCCTCCCTCTTCGGTGTCGCACTCAAGAGGGGCGCTATTCGACGCTGTCTATTTCTAGCCTCACCAAAGAGGGAGGGGAGATCACAACTAGTCTTCAATGGAGGAAGACAGGAGGATGGTTGCCTAGGAGGGGTGAATAAAACAATGTTGTTTGGTTGCCCAGAAGGCAGGGGAGGAAAGGAGGAATAGACATCTACAAGGGAAGGAAGGGGTATCATGTGGATAATTTTAATAAGTTAGAACGCTATTGGCTATCTTGAGTGCCAAGTTTCTGACCTTTACATCTGATTTGGGATGGCCAAGATATGCCTGGCTTGTCTGGCTCAAATGATATAGTGACATTGTATCATTTCTCTCTCTCTCTCTCTATATATATATATATTTCATCACATCACTATGTCCATCACATATCTCATCAAAACAATCATTTTTAAACTACATCTTTGAACTAAAATAAGTTCAAATAAATACGTGAAAAGTGTGATACATAAAGATATAAAAAACAATCAATTAGCTCCAACAATATCAAAATCACCAGTTGCTCCCCCTCATTGTCAGCATGTAGAAATTTAACTCTAAGCAAGCAACTAATATCTATATGTCTTTGTGTCACATCTTGAAAAAAACTCTAAACTCAACAATGGTGACTGGTCAATTTGGATCATCCATAGGTGTTGGTGCCTCTGCTAGTCCCTATAACTTATGTGCATCACCTTAGTGGTGAGAAAGCATACTACAAACCACTGCAACATTAATCGGCCTCAGACCGATTATAGTAGGCTCTCCTCTAGGAAGCCTAACATGCACCATAGTGAAAATCTAGCATAAGATGCATAGTAGGGTAACATCTCATGTGTGTGGCCATGAAGGAAAGTCATTGTGCATCCAAAGATAATGGAGGGTAGATCTAGCTGTAGCTTAGGCCATGCTAGGTGATGAAGTATTCGTGCCATCGTGTGATACAATCTTTCCTTTCTAGTACTGAAGATGTCTTACTAGGTGGTGACATGTAGCAGACGATAATCATGTGTCATGGAGTGAGCAAGCGAAGAAAGATTCAACTCTAGATCTTCAATGACTCCATATGCTCACTATCTGGCCAAAATACAAATTTGTCAAACTGTGGTTAGGTGAGTTGTCACCTCTCACAACTAATGACCTTAGCAATGATATCAGGTGAAACTCTCGCCTAGATGCCTTTGCTATTCCTACTGAAGCATCGTCATCCTCCGAGCGGAGAGAAGCATACCATTGTCGAATAAGACGTGGACAGATTGATTGACTAGACATAGAAATTGTGCTAAAATAATCCATCCTATAAGGATGTGCCTCAATCCATCCTATGGCAGCCTCCAAAGAAACGTCCACTGAGCTACGCTCACATCGAATAGGTTTAACCCTATCTGCTCTACTATACAAAGCCCTTTGATCCCAAATTTTAACCCAAGATAGATCTCAGTGAGTAAAACAAAATTTATGACTAGAGCTACGTCTAATTTAAATTAGAAACATTCGATTTTGAAAAGTCACCAATTTTTGACAAAATATTGAAACTGTAAGTGATTTTTTGTGAAACTTCAAACTTTAACCAAAAAATCTCATGAAACTTGAGAATAATGTAAATTAAGATATTTCTAAGAAAATTATAGGTTAAAATCATGTTGAAATCCATTAAAAATTCACTAAAATTTGTTTTGGATTCAGCACTCACCTTATCTACAATAAAAAACTTGAATTTGGTGCGAAGATCTGGTCATTTATCATGTAAATTCTTTTTAAATCTTCTTTAATCCCTCTTAGGAACTCTTTGGGAGAGTTTGGAGTGAAATAGATTTAAAATGGAGCGTGACCAAATTTAAAACAACGCTTTAGCATGAAAACCCGACCAATGATCAATAGCTAGGATCAATCAATTGATCTTGAAATAAATGCAATTTTTATTTTTTAAAAATAATAAAATGAAAAATTTTTTAAAAATCCAAGAAAATAAATTAAATTCCTAAATATATTTCAAAACACTTCCCATCAAAATAAAAATCTTATCACACCAAAAGTCAAATTAAAAATCAAACAATGACAATAAACATAATTGAGCTCTTTTTAAAGATTTTTTAATCAAATTTCCTTTAACCTAAGTGCATACAAAGATTATTTTCATTAATATATTGCCTTAGATTAGTCAACCCTACCGGTATGTGATTATCAATTTTATTCTCTTCTTTTTGACACATTAATTCTCTTTTATTAATTTTTAAAGAAATTCACCAATGTAGTTCACTCTTGTCTCTTCTAATCTTAAATCTCGCAAGATCACTCTTAACTAAATTTAGACAAATTAATTTAGATCCTAGTAAAGACTAAGTTCACATTTTCCAACTATCTTTAACTAGAATTTATGTACATGATTTTTCTACAAAGATAAAAATAATCAAAAGCTTATAATCAATATATGCATGGGCCCTTTTTTTCTGAGTTATGATATTTTTCCTCAATTCATTTTTGTGGAGCTTGTCTCTTTCCTAATCCTCTCTACTTGCATCTTTACATTTTTCATTCTTTTCATTCTTTTTCTTTCATTTTTTTTTAATTCAAAAAGATGGGAGCTTCATACTTGCCTAGGCTGACCTAAGAGGTAGCCCTTCCCCATCATATTTATGAGAGCAATTGTATTACCTAAAGATATTAAAGTACATAAGATTCATAAACCTTGAATTGAATTACATAGGATTTTCTTTTCTTTTGAATTCTAAATAGAAATCTAGCCAAAGATCCTCTAATTTGATGACCTAGACTCCACTAAAATCTAAATGCCTAAATAAATTTATGTTTAAGAATTCTTTGTTAATGTTCATACATAAAGTGACTTGAGTCTCAATGTGATGTGTGCAAGTTTTTAAAAAATTAAGAATTGCAATATTAAGCAAATAAAAATCAAATTGATCTTTACTCTCCTTGGTGTATCCTTCTCTTTGTTAAAGTATGTTTGATTACTAACCATGTTTATTTTCATATTAAAAGAAAATTATTCTCAATGTCTCAACAGTTGAACTAATAGAAAACCAAAACAAAGTCAATTACAAACTCAAGCAGAAGCTACACTAATTTTTTTTGTTTTGACTGTATTACATTTTTTATCTTTTTGAATTAAAGACCTATGAATAAAAAATATGTAATAAAGTAAAATGCGATAAAAATAAAAAATATGAATGTCCAAATGATAGTTAAAATTAAACCATGGACACAACTCAAAATCTCTTACTTAAAGATTTGAGATTCCTTAGCCTTGCCTAACCATCGAATCATAAGGCAACCTAAGGTAGACTTCCTTACTCTTCGTAATTGATCATCCAAAGCTTGAAGATCAATCTTCTTCACTTAGTGGGGCAACTTAGGGGTAGTATGTTTCTTCTCATTCTTCTTTGACCTAAGTTTGAAAGGGTAATTCTTAAAACATTTTCTTCTAGTATGTGTCTCACTATAGCAAATGTCACACCCACCCACAATACTAGAACCTATTCTTCCTCTTTTCACTGTTGACCTAAGTGGGTTGGGCACTATCTTAGGGTTTTTATCGTTCTCTTTTTCTTTGTCAAAGATAGTAGGTTTTGCCAAAGAGGTATTCAAACAATTCCTTAAACATAAGCCCGTTATGTTGGTTTCACCAATGCTAAACATAGTTTCTAACTTCTTCCCACTCCTAAAATTATATAATTTCTCTTTAGACGACATGAGTTCTCTATTGAGAGTACTAGACTTCTATTTTTCACTCTCTAAGTCTTTCTTAAGGTCATGTATTTCTCTCTCAAGTTAGTTATTCGACTCCACTAACTATTTGCCTCTTAAGAAGACAAAATTAATTCATCAATTTTCTTCTTCAACTCTCTCTTAAGGCTTTTGGTTTTCTTAGTCAACCCCTTAAATTCATCAAAATTAACTTGAGACTCTGAGTTCTCTTTGAGAGAAGTGGACACTTGAGAATCTTCTCTAGAATAATCTTCCTTAGAATAAGTTGCATGAAGCAACTTGCCTTTTTTCTTATAATCAAACCCCTTTAATTTCTTACAATCAGCAACAAAGTGACTTAACTTACCACATTTAAAGCATTTCATATACTTCTTGTCTTGTTTAATTTACCTCTCATCTCTCTTTTCTCCTTTTCTCTTCCTATAATTTTGTCCCATATTGCTAAGTCTAAAGTTCTAAGTTTTCATGAATTTCTTGAAGTTTTTAGCTAATAAAAACATTAGTTCTTCATCATCTTTAGACTCTTTAGATTCTTCTAAGGTGTTTAACATTATATTATTCTTACAAGTTCTTTTAGATATTTTTAGGGCTTTCTACTTTCCCTTGGACTTTTTAAACAACTCATTTTTATTTTCATATGACTCTTCTTGCATCTCAAAAGTTCTAAGGTTCTCAACAAAATCCTCAATGTCTAAAGTGTTTGTCTTTTTAGATTCATTAATGACTACCACCATAATTTTAAATTTAGAGGGCAAAGACCTTAATAGCTTCCTCACAATAAGGTAATCAAGTATAGGCTCCCCTAGTTGTTCACATGTCTCTTCCTCACTCATTATCATGTTTTCAAACTATAGGGTTAGCATCTATAGCCCAAATACTTTCACTTCCTTAATTCTATATTTTACCTCAAATACTTTCACTTCCTTAGTTCTATATTTTACCTCAAATACTTTCACTTCCTTAGTTCTATATTTTACCAAATTTTCCCATGAAACCTTGGTAGATACACAATTAGAAATCAACATGTGTTGTGATTTTCCTATGATATTAAATAATGCACTATAGGTTTACTATTTTGATTTGCAAGTTTAGTCTCATTCTCTTCCCATTTAGTTTCATTTTTAGAATTGAATTCACATCCTTATCTTTGGTCATGAGAGGATTCCATCTTTTAATAATTGTTTTCCAAGCAATCCCATCAAGTGCTTGTATAAATGCTCTCATTCTATTTTTTTGATATGAGAAATTCTAGCCATCAAATAAGGGAGGTCTACTCATTGGATTACCTAAGTTTCCATGTTCATTTATTAAGTTATTTGAAACAGCTATTGATTTTATTCCAACAAAAACAACACAAGCAACACTCTTTAACAAATTAAAGTAAAGAAAAGCAACTAACAATCTAGGGCACACAAATCAACAAGTTTAAGCAAGTAATTCCAATAGTAAAACAAGTAAACTAAGCAAAATTGGAATATCAAACCCTAGTGCAAGTTGCCTAGCATAAGAAATTAAAGTATGGAAGATTAAGAAAGATAATAAGGCACTAACATGCCAAATCAGAATGATACCATGGAGCAAATTCAAGTTGTCATTACTTAGACCTCAGCTACAAATTGTGAGTTTAATATCCATCTACTCAACCTAATGTATCAGCACATTGTGTAACAACCCTAAATTTTCGGTACTAACTCTATCCTTGGATAAAATTTTAATTCAGTAGAATTTATTATTAAATAATTTCTTAAGCATTTATTAGACTTCAAAGAGATGAGTGTAACAAGCCAAAGAATGCACAAAACAGAGGTTAAGAGCGAAAGTTACGACTTCGGGAACATGTCACATGGGCAGGACCCACTTAAAAAGTGAGTGATAACCTACTCATGAGTGGTATAGTTTTATAGAACTCATTGATACGAGCTTAATGGTACCAAGAACGTGCAAATCTGAGTTCGGGAGATAAAGATATGACAATTTGAAGTTTGAAATGAAAAAAAAAATTATCCCGTGTACGATGCTACCCTGTAGCCCATGTGATCGTGTATATCATGGATGGTAGCGCACGCCATAGCATTCGAGTGATGACAGGCACGTGCCGCCATTCTTGGTGGCATGTCACTACCGCCACACCCTATTTGAGGGGGGTGTGAAACTTAGTTCACACCTCATTTTCTTTCTATTCTTACTTTTACTGTTTATTGGTCATTTTAAACCCATTTTGGTCTGTTCAAAAATTGTTCCTCGCTAAGTTGAGGGTGTTCTATGCATTGGAGGAGTAATTTTTATGATTTGACTATCTAAAGTTGAGAAAACCTTAAGGAGGTTCTTTACTATCGTAACCCACTTCTTACTTTTACTATTTCAGGTTATTTTAAACCTGTTTTGGTCCTTTCAAAAACTATTCCTAGCTACATCAAGAGCATGTTTGTGATGCCCCGTATTCCGATTATGCTTAACCCAAGAGGGTTAGGGGAATTATATAATTTTAGTTAAGTTTTAAGGGGTTTCAGGTGATGAAATTCCTATATTTGGCCAGAGCTCGAAGTAATGAGCACAACAAATTGAAAAACACTTAAAATAGAGGCTAGGAACGAACGTTATGACCTCAGGAAGTGTGTCACATGGGTGGGACCCACTTTAAAAGAGCAAGGTAACCTACCCATGTGGGGTCTAGTTTGGAAGGGCTCGCCGATACGAGTCTATCGGTACCAAGAGCGTGCAATTCTTACTTCGGGATAAAAAGTTTTTTTTTAAAGTAGGAATTGTATTTGATTAAAATAATAATAAAGTATTAAAGAAAATAAGGAATAGCTGACAACATAACCTCCAAGCCGAACCCAATCGAAGCGAAAGCCGAGCCCCGTGAGCTGCACAAGCTGTGACGTGAAACCGCATCTGTGTGACGCGCCATGTGCAATGCTCCAACGCGCGTGTCACGCACGTGTCAGCCCACACCGTTCACTTTTTTGGTCAAATGAATATGCACCATATGGCGTGAGTAGGTGCGTGCATATCCTCTTTCCGTCGTACATTTGCATGCCATTTTCTTACAAATTCTCATTTCCATTCAAATTTCTAGAGGAGTTTCGATAGTCGTTCTGAGTCCATTCTTTTCCTTTTAAAAGGCGTTCTTAGCTAATTCGATGGTGTTCTATGGAATGGAACTATCCATTCCTCGAGTCACTAACCCTATATGGGGAAAATACCCCAGGGCAAGGGCAGGTTCTATCCGCCACCTTCAGACGCATGAAGGGTAAATTGTCTCTGGGCATGGGGAGGTTATGTCTGCCAACTACGGGCGCATGAAGGGTGAAGTGTCTCCAGATAAGGGGAGGTTCTATCTGCCACCTATGGGTGTGTTGTGAGAAAAGTGTCCTGGGTCAAGGGGATGTTCTTTCGTAGCCTACGAGCACGTAAAGACAAAATTATTCCAGAGTTAGAGGAGGTTCTACCCACCATTTCCAGACTTGAAAGGGAGGATGCCCTGAGGAAACGAGCAACTCTGGAAGTCCCCACTTCCAGAACTGTAGGGGTGTACGCTTTTCTGATATTCTAATTTAATATGATTTATATGCATGCACATCTTAATTAGTAATATACTAATTAAGATATATAATTTACTATGATCTGATATATGCTGATATGTTTCTATTCAATCTACTTTGATATATTTTGTTGTGATCTGAATTACCCTAAAATGCTCTGTTGTCATCTGATATACTTTGATCTGATATGATTAGTATGGTCGGATGAAATCTGATATGATATGATAGGATCTGATATGATCCAACATGCTTTGTAGTGTGTTATTCTCTGCTTTATGATAGAGTGGGATGTGTAATTTTGTTAGTGTTCTACTCACCTATGTGATATGTGTATTTCGCTGATTTATTGGCTTCCGTTTGACTTTGATGATTTATAAGATTTCCATCTAATTTGTAATCATTATTTGGATATAAGGGGAGGTTCTATCAGCTGCCTTCGGGCGCATGAAGGGTGAATTGCCTTTGGGCAAGGAGAGGTTCTGTCTGCCGCCTACAGGCGCATGAAGGTGAAGTGTCTCTGGATAAAGGGAGGTTTTGTCCACCACCTTTCAAGGGAAGGTTATGTCCGTAGCCTACAGGCACGGAAAGAAAAAAGTATTCTGGAGTTAGAGGAGGTTATGCCCACCATTTCTAGACTTGAAAGGGAGGACGCCCTGAGGAAACGAGCAACTTCGAATGTCGCTACTTCCGAAATTGTAAGGGAGTACTCTTTTTTGATATTTTAATTTAATATTAACTTTTTTAGTCTATTTAAAAATTGTTCCTAGCTAAATCAAGGGTATTCTACGCACTATGTTTTAGAGGGGTTATTTTTATGAGTTGACTACTTTAAAGCTGAGTAAACCTTAAAGAGGTGCTTTTACTACTATAACCAAGACCATTAGATGTAGGTGGTCTTAATTTCTAAACTTATGCTTTTATTTTAATTCATTGGGGTTTTATTAAAAAATGTTTTCAACTTATTTTAAAGAAACTCTGTTTTGATGATTTACCTTCTTTTGAAGAAACTTTTTGTGTTTTGGTTATTGGTACTCTTTGGGTAGCTCTTTGTTTTTTGGAACTTGGAATTATCATGATGAAGATTTTGGGTACTACCACACTTGGCTCTGGTGCACATAGGAAATGGGATATCATGGAAAATCTCTTTCATTCTGTCTCCCATTGTGCCATGAGAGAGGGTGTACGTTGTTAGGTATAACGACATTCTGTGCTCGATTGTCTTTTAAATCTATTTTTTTCTAACTGAATTTTCTTGAAAGTATGATCAAAACTAGTGTGTTCATGAAGCATACTTATACAACTTAATTCAACCTACTTAGTATGAATTTACTCACGCATGCTCAAATTCTGTAGGTGTAACTACAAAACTCGAAGAAGTGGGAGAAGAATCTTGATAATTTAAAGTATGTCTTTATTTTCTTTTTGTTAAATTTTATGTAATATTTGTAATGACTAATGTACAACGACATATTATGCCATCTTTTTTTTAAACTTTGTCTAATACAATGTATGTTAGAATCAATTTTTCGTACACAGTGATCCTCGGAACTTTAAAAAAATTATATATCGACATGTTTGTTTTAATTGTTTTCAATTTTATTTTATTGAGAATTTTGATTGGATGTCACACATTGCCCCTAGTCCGATTATCTAATGAAGATAAGGACTATGAGATATGACATTTTTGCACATAATGTTCTTATAAAGCGGAAACCAATAATTATTCTCTCAAAGCATGCTCATGATGTAACAATCAATCAAAGATAAAGCATTAAATTCACAATGAACATACAACAATTTTAACTTGTAAAACCCAAACTTATATAAAAAATCAAGCAGTTCCAAAGGGAACCAAATCAGTGTACTACTAGCAAGCAAGACAATTATATTGGCACAAGCAAGCTGCCAACCTTTATTTGACTCTAACACAAACTCTTTTTGTTTAGATCTCCACAAATTCATTCCTGGCCTTCAAGTCTTCTCCCTCAAGTACATGAAACTTTTCTTCATCCATGCTTTGTCTTTGTCATCTTATACCCTTTAACAAGCTCCTCTTGTTGTATTGACTTTGTTATCTTAGAATCATCAATTTCTCATCGAAGATTTTTTGCAACTTCTTTGTGAAATCTCTTCTTAGTTGCTTTATGAATTCAACATTGATTGTCAATTCAAGTTTTGTATGAAATTTTCATAGAAATAATTTGGAAAGGTAGAAACCCTTCTTCTCCAATATTCTCTACATTTTTGTCTCTTAAAATTGTCACTTCTTATCCTTTATATAGCTAAGGTATTTGGCTTCAACAAGGAAAGGAATTTAATTTGAAATAACTTGTTTAGGACTACTAGAACTATCATCGATCGATATTTCAAATAGAGATCGATCATTAACTGTTTTCTGAATCCACGATGCTTTGAGCGATTGATCGATTGACAAAGTGATCAAGCGATAAATCTTTGCTTCATTTTATATAGGGCTGAATCAAGTATTGACCAATCGTTCTCCTATCCTTTACGTTCATCGTTTGATCATTTGACTGTATAAATTATAATTTTGCCTTTTTCACCTACAAACCTCCTAAAACCTATGAAATCACTTCTGTAACTTCTCCATGTAATTTTGGTATGTAAATGAAATCTAAATAAGCTTTAAAAACTTTTAATATTCTTTAGTCTTTGTCTTGAACCATAAGAACATGTCTACTCCTAATTTTTAAGTCTGTTAATTCCAAATCCTATTTGACCACAACAACATATAATTAGATTTTAAGACTAAGTACATACCCTAGGTTTTGACATAATCTTGTACCGCCCAAGAATTTTTAACACATTTTCTTTAAAATTCACAAATTGTTTTGCAATATAATGTCTGTAAATTAGGAAAAATGATGAAATTCAAAACTTGTGAAATCAGTTTTATCATTTAAAACATCACATTAATTTTTTCCATACAAAATTTTATTTTCAATCAAACATCATATGACCAAACCAAACATTTTCAAGCACTACTCGAAAAAAATGTGTGAAATAAATTGCTATGTTCATAGGTAATACAAAGTCTAATCCAAATTACAAGTCTAGAAAGTATAAACACCTTATATTTTTATCTTACCCAATACATTAGATAGTGGTAAAAATAATAAGAACTCGTAGTGAGCCAAGGGTATACCTGAGTCAATGGAAATAAATCCACCCACGGAAACTTGCATCCATCTCCAAGAACTCTTCATCACAAACTTGCAAAAGTCTCCCAAACATCGGGGCTAAAAAGTGGGAAAATTAGTATTTTCATATTAGTAGGGGAGTTTTAAATAGTGAACTCTAAAAATCCACATATAGATGTATTCATGAAACTTAAACATGAAATATAAAGCATACAAATACATCAAAGTAGCATAATATAACAATCATGCACATACATATACCATTTTACCATTCCTACACTTACAACCTTTCTCGTACCATTCTTATATGTATAGTCATACTCATAACATTCTTACAACCTTACTCATACCATCTTTCTTAAATTATTACTCTTACATTTTTGCTCAGAAACATTTGCTTACAGTCTTACTCAGAAACTTACTCTTACAATCTTGCTCAGAAACATATATTTATAGTCTAGCTCAGAAACATACCCTTATAGTCTTGCTCAGAAATATACACTTACAATCTTACTAAGAAATTTACTTTTCCAATCTTGCTCAGAAAATAACTCTTACAATCTTACTTAGAATCTAATTAAGTTACTCAAAAACTTACTCATACAGTCATACACATACTATTAACCACTGAAGCTCATTACAATTAATAAACTCTAGTATCGAAATGGAAAGGAATGTGACTGGGGAATCACCTTAACCTCTAGGGAGTGACTAGATGTCATGGGCTTTTCCAAAGGCAAGGCATACTTATGCTCATGGGAGGATTGAACAAGTAAGTGTAGATCCATGATACTACTTATCTAAGTACACAAACGCCCACACTCTAGGGGCCATATAGTGCCAACTAAGGGCCATACAATGCCAACTAATAGCGGAAGTTATATAGTGTCACTCTTGGGCAAGAATCTTATAGTGTCACTCTTGGGTAGAATTATATAATGTCGACTATGGCAGCAACAGATAGTGCTCCCAATAAAATAAAGCATCAAATGTCTAGGCTTAATATAGGACCAAGACAAAATAAAAAACATGCATCACTCTTAATAGGGTATTAGATGTTTGGGCTTAGATACAACACGAAGACCCATAGGATAAACACCATGGCAAGACATGATAAATGCTCAATTGACTCATTATTGATTAGCTCAAACACGGAACTTAATCCATGAAAACCCTCAAGTCTGAAGCTCACAATGCTATCACACTAGCTTTTATTACTATTCAAATTTGAATTATGTAATTTATGTGGGTACAATTATGCCATAACATTCTTTCGTCTTATAGTCTTTCATTGACCAATCCGAAGCTTAGCTCATACTGAAACCCCAGTTCATTAGGGCAACATACTTCACTTAACCCGTCCATCTCATAATCATTACTCACTATACAACAAATCCTTACATATTCTTACATACTCCATAATCCACCTTATGGCCAACATGTTACTCTAAAGTCATCAAACTAAGCCCCTTGAAAACAACCCCAATTATCACTATCTTACATATACCTTACTTATGGTTCTTACTTTTCATTTCATAATATGTACGTTATGCTTATTCAATTATGTTGTGCACTCTTACAATTTGACAATCCCCCACAAGACACCAAACCTTAAATCTGCTTACTTGCTAAAATCTAAACTAAACTAATCCATTCTAATCCTCACCTATCAAGCTTACATCCTCTATCTTTTCTCATATAGTTACACATACATAGCAAATCTATACCAAACCCTATGTCACCCATTCACCATACATTGCACATATCCCCACATGCATACACATATCCATTGCACAGGAGTATAGCCATCATACATACATATGTCCATCACATGTATAACATACCCATAATTCCATACATAGCTTATTGTTAGACCCCTAACTTGTCGGATGAAAAAAGGGGGTGGCTACCCCCTTGCTTAGCAATGGACAACTGAGTTTCTTGGGTGACGAACAGCCTAGCAGCCTCTTGGGTAGGGACGGATGCTGAAGTAGCACAAGAGGTGTTCCGGACAAGCTACTCACCTTGCGAACTAGGCTGAGTAGGAGTCCTTGGACGGGCGGGAATCTATCAAAGAAGCTGGGCGCTACTTTGACTTAGGGAAGGACTCCTAAGGCAGGCAAGCTTCACTTATGCAGGATTGCTACACTCCTAGCTTGAGTAGGAATCAGTGCAGCAAGTTCCTAGGATGGATAGGACTTACACATGCAGGCTGGCTATGCTCCTAGGTCAGGTAGGAATCGGAGTAGTTGGTTTCCTTGGATGGATGAACTCTAGAAGGAAGCAGACGCTGGACTCCTAGCTGAAACTCTTATTGGTTTTTTGATTTATGCTGGGGGCGGACTGCTTAGTGGGTTGAGAGTTGGTCAAGGTGAGAGCTCTTGTAAGGGTGGGTTTTAAACTCCTAGTAACATAAGGATGACAAGTTTCAGGCTGAGTCTATAAAAGGTGGAGAGCAAGGGCGGCCATGATTGAGAGGTGACTGATTTGTTTATGCATAGCGAACTAGAGAGCTAAGTGGCAGCTTTCAGCCTTGTGGATTAGCCATGCCCTCTCCCTGCCTTGTGTATTTCAATGGACTGATTTATATAGCTTGGGCAGAGACCCTTGCACCAGGATGGACTTGTGCTGTGTTGTTGCTATTTCCTTGTGTTACCCTTGTGCATACGAGTGGGAAGGGAAGAGAGTGATTGCTGGTTTCACGGTGCAGCCAAGCTATCACGTGTGCGAATGATAGGCAAAGCATCGCACCTGTGACAGTTAGTTCCATTACCGGGATACCCAAATAAGGTGAAAGCTCTATACGGTCTCTGCGAAGGAGTTGGCTGAAGGTTGCTGAGTCACTAGGATACTTGGAGGAGGCGAATTCCTTGACGGGTTGTTGCTAAATAGATTGGAGATCTCTGCTGTGTGCTTACCTTACCCTGACGAGTTGCTGGAAAATTGGGAGCTTTGATGGTAGGTTCGCATTACTGAGCTCGAGGCAAAGGTGGATGTGATGGCCACAACGAACGGGACATTGGCTAAACTCCAAACTTCTTTGCACAACATCAATGATCATTTGGCCCTCTTCGACCAATGAGTGTCCCTGCTTGAAGTTGCACCACACCTTGACGAGTTTCAGGAAGATGGCAGTATGGTTGAAGGGGCAGCCCATCTCACCACATTAGCGGCTGATGTTGCTGAGACGACAAATTACCTCAAGCAGCGAGTGCAAAAGGAAGAGGAGGCAGCAGCAGTGAAGGTTAGCGAGTTAGCGGATGAAGTGGTGGTACTGAAGCAAGCAGTCCTCAACATTCCATCCTAAGATGGGGGGAGTCTTCATCTCAACCGGTTGCAAAGAAGGCAAAGGTGCCTGAACTGAAGGCGTATGCTGGGATGTGAAGTGCCAAGGAGATCGGGAACTTCCTTTGGGATATGGAAAGCTACTTCATGCTGGCCCATACTCAAGACAGGCAGATTGTTACCATGGCAGCTATGTACCTTGAAGGGGATGCAAAGTTATGGTGGCGGATGCAGTTGGAGGATGCCGCAACTGTGGGCCGGCCAAAGATAGGGACGTGGGATACGTTTAAGAGGGAGTTGCAGGCGCAGTTCCTTCCCAAAACTGTGTCTTGGATGGCTCGAGAGGCGTTGAGGAACCTCAGGCATACGGGGGTACTCCAGGACTACATGAAGAAGTTCTATTCACTGATTTTGGGCGTAACAAACATGATGGAGGATGACAAGCTATTCTACTTCATGGCGGGCTTGCAAATGTGGGCTCAGAATGAGCTGAGATAGAGGGAAGTGGAGGATCTTCCCATAGAGATTGCAGTGGTTGATAGCTTGGCAGATTTCAAACAATCTCTTGCTGAGCCAGTGAAGAAGAATGGGGAAGTGAAGTCATTCAACAAGGGTGGCAACAGTGGTGAAGCCAAGGGCAGCGAGCAGTCTGGCCGGCTTAACAAGGGTGGTGGCTATTTCATATGCGATGGGCTGCACCGTGCTAAAGAATGTCAAAAACAAGAAAGGTTGAATACACTTGTGTTGAAGAGAAGGAGGAATTTGAGCATGAGGAGATATCATGAATGAGTCTTTTGCAGCGAATGGGATGTGTTCAGTTGCTTAACAAGGGTGGTGGCTATTTCAAGCGGGCAACTTTGGGTCATTGACAATTCGAAGGAAGGAGGGGAGCAGACTCCCCAAGCCTTGGCTTATCGAAGCAGCTAAGGAGCGGACTGATGCAGAGGTTCACAGGATTCATGGGTAGCGGGTGTTGCTCATACCTGACCGAAGGATGACTTAGGCTGGGCGGAACATGACTTGGCTGTGGTGTGATGGGAAGTGTTGGCTACTTGCTTGACGGGTTCAGCGAGGCAGAAGGCTTAAGAGCTTCAATCGGTGCACCTGGGAAGTTGGGGCTTCAACGAGGGCGTCGAAGAATCAAGTGGGGGAGGCTTGTTAGACTCCTAACTTGTTAGATGGAGAAAGGGGGTGGCTACCCCTTTGCTTAGTAGCGGACAACTGAGTTGCTTGGGTGACGGACAACATAGGCAGCCCCTTGGGTAGGAAAGGATACTGGAGCAGTGCGGGAGGTGTTCCAGAATAGCTACTTGCCTTGTGGAGTAGGCTAAGTAGGAGTCCTTGCGAGGGCAGGGCTCTACCAGCGAAGCTGGGCACTACTTGGACTTAGGGAAGGACTCCTAAGGTGGGTAGGATTCACTTATGCAAGATTGCTGCACTCCTAACTTGAGTAGGAGTCGGGGTAGCAAGTTCCTAGGACGGATAGGACTCACACAGGCAAGCTAGCTACCCTCCTAGGTTGGGTAGGAGTCGGAGTAGCTAGTTTTCTTGGATGGATGAACTCTAGAAGGCAACAGACGCTAGACTCCTAGCTGAAGACAAAACTCTTATTGGTTTCCTATTTTATGCTGGGAGTGAACTGCTTAGTGGGCTGAGAGTTGGTCAGGGTGAGAACTCTTGTAAGGGTGGGTTTTGTACTCCTAGTAACATAAGGATGGCTAGTTTCAGGCTGAATCTATAAAAGGTGGAGAGCAAGGGTGGCCATGGCTGAGAGGTGACTGATTTGTTTATGCATAGTGAACCAGAGAGCTAAGAGGGAGCTTTCAGCCTGGTGGATCAGCCTTGCCCTCTCCTTGCCTTGTGTATTTTGACAGACTGATTTACATAGCTTGGGTGGAGACCCTTGCACCAGGACGAACTTGTACTGTGTTATTGCTGTTTACTTGTGTATCCTTGTGCATAGGAGTGGGAAGGGAAGAGAGTGGCTACTAGTTGCGCGGTGCAGCCAAGCCATCACGTGTGTAAACGCTAGGCAAAGCATCGCGCCCGTGACACTTACCCACATACTCGCTAGCCATCACTAGCACACACATATTCCACATACATAACAAACATGCTTACATGTGCATCATATTTATAAGCAAACCTACCATATTTCATTATCTTGCCCTCATACATCATGCAATTAGATTATTATTTAGCATCCAGTGCATTGAATCATACAATGCTAGCATTGTTCTAAACATTGAAAGCATGTTATCATGAAATTTAGAGGTCAAAGCCCCCTACCTTGTAATCCATGAAGTTTGATGGCGAGCACATGACAGTGGTGGCATCAACAATAGAGTCCATAGCTAAAAGCATTGCCTAGTTAAGAGAGTTGTTGTTCTGAGGTTTAAGAAGCGTCAAAAGTATTCTCGCTAAATGGGGTGACAGAAGTCTATGCGAAAAAATTTGCAATCTACAGTGACACACTAAGGGCGACTGGGAGCAAGGCTGTGCCAACAAGTGGTAGGTACCACCGAAAGTCAAGGATGGGCTAAATGGAAGTCAGCTGGTGGCTAAGAAGCACACAATCGGCAGCAAGAGCAGAAATTGGCCATGGACAGCACCCAACACAAAAGGGGTGGAGGGTGTGGGTACAAGCTTTAGGACAGAGGAGAGGTGGAAAAGTGCTCTAAGCATTAAATCTAGTTGGTGGCGGAGCCATTCAACAGTCTAGGTTTTCCTCCCTCAAAATTCGGCACTTCTTATCTTTTATATAGCTTTTGAAACCGATTTAGGTATTTGGCTTCAACAAGGAAAGAAATTGAATTCGGAATGGCTTATTTAGGGCAACTAGAATTGTTAGTGATCAATTGTTTCAAACAACAATTGATCATTCACTATTTTTCGAGTACGCGATACTTCGAGCGATTGATCGATATATGAAGCAATTGATTGATAACTATTGGCTCTGTTTTAAAAAATGTTGAAGCAAGTGCCAATCGATCATTCTCTTCTTTTGTATGTCCAGCGATCTATCATTTGATTGTACAAATTATAATTTTGACCTTTTTACCTTAAAACCCCTAAAATCACTTCTAAAACATCTCCAAGTAATTTCGGTATTCGAATGTGATGTAAATAAGCTTCAAAAATCTTCAACATTCTCCAGTCTTCTGTCTTGAGCTATAAGAACAAATTTGTTGCAATTATCAAGTCTATCAATTCCAAATCTAATTCGACTACAACTACATCTTGTGAGTTCAATCCAATGGTTCTAGGCACCTCTAAATAGCCATCTAAAAATATGTACTTATTTTACATTATTGGCTTGGAGCGCCACATTGCCCCTAGTCCGATTATTAACAAAGATAAAGACTACGAGATATGACCTCTTTACGCAGAATTTTTATATGTAGCAGAATTAAACAAGTAATCTCTCAAACCTGGCTCACATTTTATCAGTCATTCAATCCACACATGAACCCAACAATTCAACGTGGAAAACCTTAACATGGGTAAAAACTATGGCTGCTCGAAAGGAACCCAATCAATGCACTATAAACCAAGACATTACATTTACACAAGTAAACCACCAACCTTGTTTAGACTCTAACACAAGCTCCTCTTGTTTAGATTATTATTGTTGGCCTTCAAGTCTTCTCCCTCAAGAAGTTGAAGCTTCTTCCTCCTCCTTGCCTTGTCTTTGTCTTCCTCTAGTCTTCAACAAGTAGTGCTTGTTGTATTGACTTTGGCCTTGTGGAATGTTCAATCTCCCATTGAAGATATGCTACAACTCCCTTTAAATCTTTGTGTATAATCTCCTCTAGTTATAGATTAGTCTCTTGAATTTACTATTGATCTTCAACTCAAAGGTTCATGTAAATCTTCATTGGAAAACAATATGCAAAAGGTATTATCCTTTTTTACTAATCTCCTCTAGGTTTTCCTCTCTCAAATTAAGTCGGTTTAGGCACTAGACTTGAATAAGGATAGAAATTGAAATCAAAATCGTTAATTAGGGTAGCATGTCCTTGAAGTGATCGATCATTCCAAACATGATTGATTATTCACTATTTGTTTTGTGCATGATACTTTAAGCGATTGATTGATTTACAAGAGTGATCAATTAACTCTCGACTCAATTTTACATAGGGTAAAATCAAGTATTGATCGATCATTTGGTTCTTATGTTACAGCGAGCGATAGTTTTGCTTGTCATTTTACTATATTTTTAATCCAAAGCTTTCTAAAACATCAGAAATCACTTTTGAAACTTGTCTAAGTGATTTTTTAATGCAAATGTGATCTAAATAAGCTTCATAAACCTTCAACATTCTTTCGTCTTCTGTCTTATCAATAAGAACATGTCTGCTTTTATTTTTCAAGTCTGTCAATTCCAAATCTAACTCGATCACAACAACCTCAAATTATATTCTAAGACTTAATACATACACAAGGTTTCTAGAAATAATTTGTAACACCCCGACCCAAAAAACCGACCTAGACTAGGGTTATTCGAAAAAAATTAGAGTTTATTAAAATAAATAGAAAAATTAAAACGAGACTAGCCAAGAGCGGTGGACTCTGTGTGTGAGATTCATAATGTTCTTCTGCGCACTACGGAGGCTTAGCGTTCTGTTGCACACAGATAGAACAAACCTAATTTTATAATTAATTTGGATCGGGCCAACGTTGTTGTACCATTGGTTACCTACGCATGTATTAGATAACATGTACAATGTTATTCCAATACAATCCAATCCGAACATAGTTCTGCCTAACGGCTAATATTTGCATCAGGCATTACAAAATTATATATGTTAAAAATATGTATATCCTTATATTTGAATAAATCATTCAAAAACAAATGGAAATCTTATAAATCATCGCAGTCAAACAGAAGTTAATAAATAAGTGGAATCACACCTCTCAATCTATCAAAAAGCAGAGTAGAACACACCATTGAGGAAATGGATAATATTAGATCCAATCAGATTTCATCCGATCGTATCGATCATATTAGATCAAGTCGGTGCATATCATATCACAACAAAGTATTTTAGAGCAAAATAAATCACAATAGAGTATATCAAAGCATATCAAATTGGAAGGGTCATAAATCTTAGTTAGTACTAATTAATAACACTATGTAAGATGTGCATGCATATAAAATATATTAAATCGAAAGGGTTAGAAATGTTTACTCCCCTGTAGTTTTGTAAGTAGCAACATTCGGAATTACTCGTTTCCTCAGAGTGTCCTCCCTTTCAGGTCCGAAGATTGTAGACAAAATCTTCTCTAGCTCTGGAACATTTTTCTCGTTACATTTGAAGGCGATGGACATATACTCCCTTTAACCCGGGACGTTTCCCTTATAGTAGCCGGAAGGCGACAAACATAACCTCCCCTTATCTCGGGACACTTCACTTTTCCCATGTCAGTAGGCAGCAGAAAGAACCTCCTCTACCTAGAGAAACTTTTCTCTCAACGCACCCATAGGCGACGAACAAAACTTCTCCTTACCCAAAGACATATGCCCGTAGGTTGCAGACAGAACCTCCCCCTAACCTAGGGATGTATCTCACACTACATGGCCCTTCCATGGAGGACAAAATCTCCCCTACTTGGAACCACTTCCCTCATTGTGACCTGATGATGGAGGACAGAGCCCCCTCTTGCTCCGGGCCATTTCTCTCTCTCTCTCTCTCTTCAAGGCTTGAGGGCGACAAGTAGAGTTTCCTCTTGCCCTGGAGTGTTTCTCCCTTATGGAATTTCTAGCTCGAGAAATGCATGCTTCCATTGTATACAAAACCCTTAAATTAGTTAAGAATGCATTTTGAACAGAAGAATACGGACTCAGAATAACTTTGAAAACTCTTCCCTTAGTATTCGAGGGTGATGGGCAGTGTCTCCTCTTATTCTAGGGTGTTTCCTCCTTAAAGAGTCCCCAAATCAATAAATGGATACTTCCATTATGTAGAACACTATGGAATTAGCTAGGAACACCTGTCAGGATATGCGTCAGTTTTCTAACATGTCACCGCGTGGTGCACGCAGCTCGCGCACTGCCACATGGCAACAAATGTAATAATTTTCTTTTTAGATTTTTAAAAATTAAAAATACAATATCTTTCTACCCCAAAGTCGGAATCACTCATTCTTGGTACCGATGGACTCATATCAATGAGCACTTCGAAACTAGTCTATAGATGGGTTGGTTATCTCACAATTTTTAAGTAGGTCTTGCCCATGTGGCCTGCTATATGAGGTAATAACTTTCGTTCTCGGCCTTCGTTTTGTGTGTTCTTCAATTCATTACGATCGTTACTTGGAGCTCTATTCATATACCGGGATTACATCCCTTGCTACCCCTTAATATTTAACATAAAATTACATAATTAAGCCTAACCCATTGGTTTAGGCATAATCGAAACACTAGGTGTTACATAATTTTGACAAAGAAATCAACTAATAAACTTGACATATGAATCATATGTTCTTACAATTTCCACATTTGGTTATTTCATGTCAAAACATACAAAACTTAATATGGACTCATTTAACATAAACTTATTCATTTGGAATTGAGCTTGATAAGCTTTGTATTTCCTTGTACTTATCCTGCACACTTAAAATTAAATTAATTTGTATAATACTATTCAATCAATTATAAAGATATGTAGTTTGATTTTCATTAACCATGTTGCCCCCTTTTTGACATAAATAGATAAAAATTTAGAGTAATAATTAATTAAAATACACAATAAATCCCAATCAAATTATAGTCATCACTTAAAGACATGAAAATATATAAAACCATCAAACCATCTCATGTCCATCACATATCTCAGCATAAAATTAGTTTCAAGGTACATCTCATCATTAGTTTTAAACCAAAAAAATACATGAAAAGTGATACGTAAAAGATAAAAACATCAGTCAGTAGCCTCATCATCATCACTATGCAGCCTCTCACTGTCTGCACATGGAAGTTGGGTCTAATCAAGCTATCAAAGTATGTGAGCATCTAAAACACTTCATCCTTAAATAATCTGAAGTCATCAATAGTCACAGGTCAATTTGGATCATCCATCGGTGCTAGTGCCTCTTTTGTTATATATGTTGCTCTTTGTGGCTCATGATCATCATCCTGATAGTGAGATAATATCGTCTGAACCACTCCAAGGTCAATAGGTCTCATGCCGATCATAGTGGGCTTTGTTCTACATATCCTCACATGTACCACAGGGAAAATCTGACACAAGATGTATGGATAAGGCAATAACTCATGTGTGTGGCCATGCAAGAATGTCATAATCCTACCAAAAATGATTAAGGGCATATCCAACTCAAGCTTTGGTTGTGCTAAGAGGTGTAATAGTCGTGTCATCATCCTATCTGCTCTCTTCTTCCTAGCACTCTAGATGTCATATTGAGAAATGACATGAAGTAGCCTAAAATACTGTGTCATAGAATGTGCTAAACAAGAAACCTCAAGCTCTGGTCCTCTCGGCAAACCAAGTAAACTAGTAGTCAGCTTGCTATCTGATGGAAAGTCATATCCATCAAATGGTGAAAATGTGAGTTCTATCTTCTCACAACGAATCACATCAACAATGATGTTAGGTGTCACTCCCACCTGAACTCCTCTAACAACTCCAATGAGTGCAACATCATCCTCCAAATGGAGTGATGCATACCATTGCCTGACTAATTTAGGGTATACACTTTGACCTGATGTAGAGATAGTAAAAAAATACACCATCCAATATGGACAAGCCCCAATCCACCATATCACTGTCTCTAGGGGCATATGTACTAAAGTCCTCTCATTTCTAATAGGCATCAACCTATCTAACCCATTGCTAGATTCCCCTGGGTCGCCTGAGCCTGACTCAATGGTCTTTTGCCTCTTAGCTCTTCCCATATAGATTAAATGGCAACAAAGCAACCTACAACTAAGTATAAACTAGGAATGCATAAATGATAGTAATAAACATCCTAGATTTAAAAAAAAACATTGAAATGTTAGCCAAAAATTTTAAATAACCATAAAAAATTATTATGTAAGATGACTCCAAATTTCAACCTAAGGTAGATCTTAGTGGGTAGATCAAACTTTCTAACTAACTGTAAATTATGATCAGAAACACTGATTTTGAAAAATCTCCAATTTTGTTCAAAAACATGAAATTGCCTTTGTTTTTTCGTGAAATCTCGAGTTTTAACACATCAAACTCCATGAAACTTTAACAAAAGCTCGATCAGCCTATTTCTAACATTCCTATCAGTTCAAATTGCATGAAAATTCATTAAAAAAACTAAAAATAATATTTTTAGTTTTAGAACTCACCATGGCTGTAGAGAAATTCTTAGTTTTGATGCAAAAAAATGTATTTGACCACACAAAAACACTACAATTCGCATCTAACCACTATATGGAAGAGTTTGAAGTGAAATAGACTTGAAAAGAAATGAGATCAAATTTAAAATCGAGCTTCGGTGTGAAAAACAAAGTTAACGAGCAATCGATTGTAGGGGTTGATCGATCGTTCATGAAATAAATTTAATTTTCTATTTGTTCAAAATAATCAAAAATTCAAAAAATTGTAAAACTAAAATTAAATTTCTAAAATTATTTAAAGATATTTACCATCACCATAAATTTTTTTGATTATGCATAACTCAAATTAAAAATCAAACACTTAAAATTAGCACAATTGAGGTCTTTTTGACGATTTTGTAATAAATTCTCTTTTAATCTAAGTGCATCCACATATTACATTTATTAGTATCTTGATTTAAATTAGTTAACCCCATTGCTATGTGATTGTCAATTTTATTCTCTTCTTTTTGACACATTAATCATCTTTTTGTAGCTTTATGAAGAAAAACCACCAATGTAGTCAACTATTATCTCTTCTAACATTGAATCATGTAAGATCACTCATTCAACTCTCTTACCTTGAATCTATGTACATGATTTCTTAAAAAGATAAAAACAAATCAACAAGCTTATAATCAACATGCCCATGCCTTTTTCTGAGTTATGATATTGTTCCTCAATTCATTTTTCCCTAATTGATCACACTTTGATGGCCACAGTTCCCTTATTATACTTCACAAGTTTTTTCCATGTAACCTTGGTGAATGTTCCATTTGACATTATTCTATGTTGTGACTTTCCTACGGCATTGAACAATGTACTAAGGGTTTTAATATTTTGATTTGTAAGTATTGTTTCATTTTTATCTCATTTACTCTCATCTTTTAAGATCAAATTTCCATCTTTGTCATTGGTCATTGAAGGTTTCAAACCTTTAATTACCACTTTCTAAGTATTTCCATCATGCACTCAAATAAAAGCTCTCATCCTATTCTTTCAGTATGAAAAGTTTTGACCATCAAACTATGGTGGACGATTCATAGAATTATCCTAGTCTTCATGTTCATTCATTTGAATTATTTGACACAATCATTAAAATTAAATAAACTTAAATCACTTAAGCAACAAAATTTAAGCACTCAAAGCAAGGACAAATATTAGAGTAAGAAAATTAACAAACTAGGGCACACAAATCAACTAGTTTAGCAAGTAATTTTGAAAGGAAAACAAGTAAACTAAGCACAATTGAAGAGATCAAACGCCAGTAGAAAATATCTAACACTAAGGTCAAAATCTAGAAAGGTTAAGCAAACTTATGATGCATTAGAATGTAAAACTAGATTGATAGCATGAATCAAACTCAAATTTTCAATAAAATCCTCAACTACCACTTGAGATTTTAATATCCAACTTGATGGTGATAGTGGATCACTAGATTGCACCTAACCCTAATACAATAAGTAAGCTATTAAGAGTTCTAGCCTCTATGCTCAAGAACTTATTTTAAAATAGAATAAACAAACCCTAACACCTAATTGTCATTCATGATCAATCAATCATCAAACTAACCATGCACACCACACAATCACACCCAAGGATTTTTTTATGTAGAAAACCTCAACTTAGGTGAAAAACCACAATGGCTAAATGAATGCACTAAAACGTTATAGATTACAAGACACAAAACAACCAACCAACTTCTACTAGACTTGACATAAAATCCTTTGTTCAATCTTTTTTGTTGATGATGTTGCCCTTCAATTCTTCCTCCTTGAATCCTTAAAGCTTTCCAACATCATGTTTTTCTTTTTCTCTTCTTCTTTTAACAACTCAAACAAAGATTCATTCATTGTTTATTGATTTACCTCTTAAGATTCTTCAACTCTTTTGAAGAATTTTTTTTATTCTCGTCTAAAATTTATTGTGTGAAATCATCTCATTTTAGTTGTGCATCAACATGAAATCACCATGAACAGTTTCTTTAAGTTATATGTGAATTATGTAGGAAATAATATTTAAAGGGCTCTCCTTCTTCTCCAATATTTTATAGGGTTTCCTCTCTTCATTTTTGTCACAACTTAGCTTTGATATAGGTCTCCAAGTCAAATTGGCTCTTTGATTTCAACTAGGAAAGAAAATTATTCCATGAAGGCTTTTTTAGGGCAACTAAAACTACTAGTGATCAATTGTTACAAACTATGATCAATCGTTCACTATTTTCTTAAGACACGAATCCTTGATCAATCGCTTTGTCTATGAAGAGATTGACCAATAAACTCTTAGCTTCGTTTAAAAAAGGGTCAATTCAAGTGCCGATCATTCATGTTCTTCTGTGTATTGTCCAATGATTGATTAGTGACACAGTTCAAAGATTGTTTTACTCTTTTTGTGCTAAATCCATCTGAAACCTTCAAAATCACTTTTGAAACTTTTCCAAGTGACTTTTGTATGCGAATGTGTACTTAATAAACCTCTTAAACCACCAGCATTTTTTAGTCTCTAGTCTTGATTCATAAGAACATGTCTGCTTCTATTTTTCAAGTCTATCAATTTCAAACTTGACTTGACCATAGTTACATCTAATCAGATTTCGAAGACTAACTACATACTCAAGGCTTTAACATAGTTTTGAAAAACAAAATTATCCAATTAAAATTATATATGGCACATATGTTCTTGCAAAATGTTCCTCCTTAAAATCCATGAAGATTTCCCTCTTCGTGTGATGTTCTTCTAGTAACTCAACCAAAGACTTCTTTGATTATTGATTCACCTTTGAGAATCTTCAACTCTCTTGAAGAATTTGTTGTGTGTACTCTTTTATTTGTTGTGTGAGAGTCTTCTTTTTTATTTGTCCATCTCCATGAATCTACCATTAACATGTGCTTGAAGTTTTTTGTGGACTATCTAGGAAAATGATGGTGAAGGACCTCTCCTTTCTTCTCCAATATGTTTTGGGTTTTCTTCTCTTCAAATTCGTCATACCTTAGCCTTTATGTAGGTCTTTAAGTTGGTTTGAGACTTTGACTACAACTAGGAATTAAATCTCTTCAAAAAATGATTAAATTATATATCTAAAACCAGTAGTGATTGATTCATTATTTCCTTAGGGCATGATACTTCGAGTGATCAATCTATCGATATTTTGATTGATCGATAAGCTCTTGACTTCATTTTACATAGGGCTCTTTCATGTGCTAATTGATCATTTGCTGATGCAATTGATCGATTTAATTTTTTTCATGCTATTATTTGTGACCAATCGATTGATATGGTGAGTGTATGTTGTAGTGATCAATCAATGACACTGTTCATTTATAGTTTTACCCTAAATTAGTTTGAGACTTTTAAAATTACTTCTAAAACTTTTCTAAGTAACTTTTGTACAATAGTGTATGATGAATAAATCTCTTTTACCTTTAAAATTCCTTAGTTTTCTTCCTTGATCCATAAAAATAAGTCTGCTCCTTTTTTTCAAGTTTATCAATTTGAAACTTGACTCATCCACGACTATATCTACTCAAATTCTCAAGAATAATTACATACTTGAAGTTTTGACATAGTTTTGCTCAACAAAAATAGCTAATAATATTACGTATGACACATATATTCTTTTAGAGTAAAAGGTTGGTTAGTTGTTCTGAATCTTGTAAGTTCTTGATATCTAGTGAATTTATTGATGGGACATGTTGAGGTTGTCGTGATTTTTGATGTGTGGATCATTTTGTGAATGATTGATAGATAGATTCATCAAAGGTTGCATTTAGAATTTTGATTTAGTTTATGCCATATAAAAATCTTATGTTAAAAAGAGGCCATATATCTTAAATCTTATTTTGTTTAAAGTACTAGTTTTAGGAGCAATGCAACAATCCTTTATATTTGTGATGGATACTCAAGTGGTAGTTGAGAGTTTTGATCCTATTACTTGTATTTTTGTGAAATCTATCATATTTTGCATGCTTGAATCATGTGCTTCATTTTAGACTTGCTCAGATTTTGCTATACTTGCTTGCTAGTGTTTTAATTTGCTTGTTTCTTGCAAGACTTACCCTGATTAGTGCTTGCTTTGCTTATTTTTCTTTTGAGTAGATAAAGTTCTCTTCTTTATTATGTTAGATAGATTGTTTAATCTTCTCCCTTGTTAGTGAAAGAATGTCAAACTCAAATAATAACATGGCTGAGATGGGGACTTAGGAAATCTCATGAATCAACCTCTTCTATTTGATGGTTAGAATCTCTCATATTAAAAACCCTGAGGAGAGTCATCTTTCAAGCTTTGGATGGCAATGCCTAGAAAGCTTGATTAAAGGCTAGACTTCACCTATGACCAAGGATAAGGAAGAAAATCTAGTTCTAAAAGATGGATTTGACTTGGATAAAAATGAGACTAAACTTGCAAATCACAATAGTTAGACCTTAAGTGCATTATTTAATGTTGTAGGAAAGAGTCAACATAGGTTGATCTCGGATTGTACCTTTCCTAAGTTCACTTTGGACAAATTAGTGAAGTACAATGAGGGTACTGAAGTCATTAATATCTTTTGGCTTTAAATGCTCACATTAGAGTTTGAGAACATCATGATGAGTGGGGAAGAAATTATATTTGAAAACTATGCTAAATTTTTTGACATAGTTAACATGCAATCAATTAGGTGAGCCCATACTTGACCACCTAGTAGTGAAAAAGACCTTTAGTTCTTGTCCATGAAATTCAATGTCAAGGTATCAACCATAAATGAATCCAAGATGATAGATACCTTAGGCATAGGGAGCTTATAGGAAATCTCAGAACCATCGGGATGTAAGAAGAGTTTTATGATCACAAGAGAGAATTACTTGAGAAAAAAAAAGGCCCTAAAAGTCACCAAGAAGATATCCAAAAGAAACAAGGCTTTAAAAACCCAAGAAGAATCTAATGAGAGTGAAAGTGACAATAAAGAATGTCTTATTAGCTAAGAAATTCAAGAAGTTCTTAAAAACTCATAACTTTAAGGGTGATAAAAAAAGGACAATCTTCTAAGAGAAAACAAGGAGAGAGATGAGATGGCAAGCCTAACAAATTGGACAAGAAGAACATGTAATGCTTTGAGTATTGTAAACTAGGACAATTTGCTCCTAATTGTCCAAACAGACAATCTGATAGTTCTTCTGAGGATAGACCTAGGAAGTTTAATGATCAAGATAGGAAGAAGAAGAGGAAAGTGTTTCAAACCACCTTCTTTGATGATAGCTCGTCTGAGGAAGAAGAATTTTGTAACTACACTACCTTCCATGTAAGTGTGAAGGAAGTGGAATATTCAAAAGGGTCTTCTAAGTCAAATTCTTGTGATTTGAATTTAGCCCACTTATTATATAGATTAGACAATGAGCAAAGGAATCTCATTCAACAAATCATGCTTATAACTAGAAAAATCGAGAAATTTGAGATGGAGTCGAAAAGGAAGGATGAGAAACTTGAATATGCTTTTCAAGAGACAATTAAGTTGATTGAGTGGAACATGCAATTTTTAAGTGAGGTTAGTAAACTTAAGGCTGAGATTGAAAAAGAAAGAAAGAGAGAGATATCTAGTGTTCTACATAGAGAAATCATGTCCTCTAAGGAGAAGCTAGACGGTTTCAAGAGTGGGAGAAAATTGATGTAGACCATGATTAACATTGATCAAACTAATAGAAAGGCTTAGGTTTCAAAGCTTTAATACATATACCCATAATAAAACCTACTACTTTTGTGAAGGCCAAAGAGAGTCACCAAACACCCAAGGTAGTGCCCAACCTACCAAAGCCAAGAGGGAGCGTGTTGAAATTGAAATCTAGTCTTATGGGAGTGTGTGATATTTCTCATAAAGATTCTCATACTAGGTTTGAGTGCCTTACCAACAACGCTCACAAACCAAGTTCTCGGAGAAAGGTGAAGAGATCCTCAACACATACAAACCCTAAGTTACCTCACAAAGCATATAAGTATTACATGAAGAGGGTGTGGGTGAGAAACATGATCTTCAAGCATTAAAAGATCAAATTGGGAAAATAAGCAAGTTGTCCTTTAGGTTTCCTTTGGATAGATGGCTAGGCAAGCCTAAGGAGTAAACAATATCTACTTAGAGATTTTTTTCTTTGTCTATGAGTTAAAACTTCCTATTTTTGGACATACATATATTTTTAGGTTTTCTTTAAATTTTACTTTGTTTTTCATAGTTATTTTTGTTCATAGATTGAGAATAAAAAAACAAAATAATAGACAACATTTAGAAAACAACAAAAAGAACTAGTTTAATTTTGATTTGAATATTTTTATATTTCTTTTTTATCAGCTATTGAATTGAAGTTCATTAATTTACTTTTAAGCTGAAACACCAAGGATGTGCGATCAACATACCTTAACCAAGAGAGGGATGTTCCAAGGAGGGTGAGGAACTATTTTATTTTCTTTTACTTCATATTGTAACTCTCTGTATTTCAAAAACTTGCATGCATCATGTTAAAACTCAAGTAAATTTCATGAGTGGAAATTGAAAGAAAATTCTTTGACATAAGTTGACATAGAAGTATTAGTGATCAAAACTAGCAAAAATTAGGCTAGACTTCTATCTAGGATCTAAAGGTAAAAAAAATTCCTTGTAATGAGTCATAATGTTTGTATATGCTTATTTCTTTTATTTGACAAAGCTACTATCCTCGTAAAGATGATAGGAAAGGGCTATCTACTGAGGTCAAACTAGGCTAGTGTGAAAGCTCTCATCCACTTGACATAAAAGGAATATATAAATTATACCAGTTAAAAGGATTTAGAAAGAGCCAAACCATAGAAAAATGAATTGAGGAAAAATATCATAATGCAGAAAAAGACAATGGCAAATGATTTGGATTATATTTATTTTCTTTTTAAATAAATAATGTACATAGATTCTAGCTAAAGTGAGCCACATAATTTGAGATATGTCTTTACTGGAGTTTGAATGAATTTTTCTCTTTTGAATAAAAAAGACCTAAGAGATGCATGAGTGGAAGAGATAAGGGTTAAATATTAGTGGTGTCTTCAAAATTTAAGAAAAGAGAGTTAAAATATTAAAAATAAAAATAAAAATTGAGAAACTAACCAATGAAGCAGTCTATTTTAAAGCAAGGTATAACTGACCATAATACGTGGATGTACTTTGGTTAAGGGTCAAATTAATGAAATTTAACAAGATTGCTTAACATTAGTTGATTATGATGTTTTAATTTTCTCTTGAGTTCTATAGGTTCAAATGATGTGATTCCAACTTAAAATTGTTGTTTTTGAATTTATTGTGAATTTTTAGGAATTTTCCAAAAAAAAAAAAAAACAATCAATCGTTGGATTGAATGATTGATTGTTGGTCTCAGTTTATGCTCAAATGTTCTTTTTTATAAAATAGTTGATGTCCCCTTGACCCCCCATTCTATCTCAAAACACTTGAAGGACAAAGATAAAGGCAAAGGATGGCGATGTTTGATTGATTTTGCCTAGTTTTACATGAGATTTATGCATCAATTTGAAGGATTTCATTGCAACCAAAGTAAATACCAAAACATGAGTATTTATTTTGGAGTTTGTTAAGATTTTTTCAAATGGATTTAACTGGTAGGATTTTTTAGAATAACTAGATCTACATTCCCTCCAAATTTCACCTGGTTTCATCAATTAAAACTAAAGATTTCAAAGATTTTTGTTTTTTTGAAAAATGCCTAAATTTAGGGATTTTAAAATTCATGGATTTATTCTGCAAATTAACTCTAGGTGTAGTTATGAATCCCATTTTATTCATTGAGAATTACCATGTACTCAAATTTGTGATAAATTGGAACAAATTTTCTTCTGAGGTATTATGGGTATTTAAAAAATTGGGCGAATTTTCATTATTTTTAAAATTTTAAAATTTCCTAGGAGCATCATTTGTCTATTTTCATGCGTGGACTTTGTCTACGTCCTAGGATTCTTTTGTGAAAGTTAGATGGGTAAGAAGAAGAGCATTTCCAAGGGGAAGAAGCTTACCCTTGATCCATAAGTGACTTGTCCCGTTCACTGGAGAGGGAGAGACATATATGCTTTGAGCGTTTGGTTTGTACATGCGTATGTATCCATCATTGAATTGGATCCATGACAAAGTGTGCTAGGTTTCATATTTCCAAACCAGATTGACCTCACATACTTCGTATACCCACGGCATATACATATGTGGTATGTGTCTATGAGAGAGCTTCACGAGCAGATACTAACAAGTGTGGTGAATGGGGCTACTGTCACCATTACGCCCGATATCATAGCCTCGTGCAAGGACCTATGCAATTTGACTTATGTGGGATGTACTTTTTTTAACAATAATTTGATCATCAAATATCTCCGTGGGATGGAGAGAGGACACCTACTAGACACCTCAATTTAGGCTCACTATATGACTTCCACCTTCTACAAGTTATTGCCCAATATGATATATAGAGTGCGAGGAAGGAGAGACTTGATATGACAATGGCCCAGATAATTTATTTGTTATCGGATACAGGTTTTACAAAGCTTTTCATGATCAATTCCAAAGGTCTTAGTTGAGTTTAAGTTGAGTCAAGTCACGTGTACAAGTAAAAGTCAATGCATTATGTCAAAGAGTTGTATTTTCTTGTTGATTTTCATACTTGTAGTGTTTTGTCACGAAACAGTCAAAGGGAGATTGAAAGAATGTATTATAATCATCAAAACAATGTATAAATTTTATGTACATTTTAATCTTATGAGTTTGACTAGATGTAGCTGTGGTCGTGTTATATTTAGAATTTATTGACTTAAAAAATAAGAGCAAAGTTAATTTTTGCATACTCACATACACAACTCACTTTTGCATAGAAACGAGTGATTTAAGTATTTTGGAAGTTTAAGGCAAAATTAGTGTAAAATGTGAAAAATTATTGTGCATCAATTAATTACTTCAAAATGCATTGGATCCATTGATCAATCATCTCTTAAATTAGTTAGTGTAAATTTTTGCTGAGTGCATATTGATCGATTGACATCAGTGATGGATCACTAGAAGAGTTTTACCTTAATTAGAATAGTGACCAATTAATCGTTGTCTTTGTAAGTTACATAGTTTAATCATTTTACAAAAGAGTTAATTTCTAATTGAAGTTTAGCACCAAAACCATCTTAACGGACTATATAAAAGATAGGTAAACACGAAATTGAAGAGAGGAAAACTTAGAATTTGAGAGAGAAAATATGAGTTCTTTTTTTATTATTTTCCCAAGAGATCATCATTGCGCTTTCACCTTGTGAGGCCCCAATCTTAGACATGTATCAGTGGTAGGACCCACATGGTTAGTGAGGGGTTGATCTGCAAGGACATAGGCCTCTCTTACCTTTGTGAAACTATGCCTACAACTATTGTAATTGGCCCTTGGTTAATCCTTGTAGAGCCAAGTAGTAGGTCCGCGTTCTATAGCGCATTTAAGAAAGGAGTATAAATGGATTAAGAAAAGGGGGAGAGCCCTAATCTAATCTAATCTCTCCCCATTCCCCCTCTCTCTCCCATGTGCCCCCTCCTCTTTCTCTCCTCTCTTGGCTATGGGCCAGCCAAGGAAGAAGGGCCGCCCACCCCTCCCTCCTCCTAGCTTCCTTCTCACATGGATCTTGCTTTGGGAAATGTGCTACCAATTAGATTGAAGCGTGTCATCAAGAGAGGGCTTTTGGACACTACTACAAGCCTGTACCAACCCATGATTGAGGATTAGAAGGTTCATTACATCCATGATAAGGTAATCATCTTCTCTTCTAGTTGAAATGATATTCAATTAATTGTTGACATCAATGTGAAGGATCAAAGGCATCCCAGGGAATTCAGCCCAACAGGTTAGTGAGTGCTCTTTCTATTATTCAAATTGATGTTTGATTATGTTTTATGAATGGTTTATTGCACATAATTGCTTGATATTTTTTGTGCATGTGTAGAGAAATCGGAAAGGTAGTGAACTTGCTCTTGTGCTACAATACTTAGGGTCTGTTTGGATTGGTGAAAACGGGGAGAAAGGGAAAGAGAAAGTAAATCTAGGTGAAAGAGAAACTAGGAGATTCCTAAATATTTTTTACTGTTTGGTTACACAAATAATGCTAAAGAAAATTGGCAGTGATAGTGGTGATAACGATGGTGGTGGTGGTAGTGGCGGTGGTAGTAGTGATGACGGTGGTGATGGTTGTGGCGGCGACAGTTGTAGTGGTGGTGGTGGCGGTGGTGGCAGTGACATTGGTGGTGGTGGCAGTGGCGGCGGCAGCGGCAGTGGCAGCAATGGCGATGGTGGTGGTAGCGGTGGTGGCGACAGAGATGGTGGTGGCGGCAGCGGTGGCGGTAGCGGTGGTGGTAGCGGCAGCGGTTGTGGTGGTGACAACGGCGGTGGTGGTGGTGGCGGTGACGGCGATGGTGGTGGCGGTGACATTGGTGGTAGTGGTGGCGATGACAGCGGCAGTAGTTGTAGTAGCAGTGGTGGCGGCGGTGGCGGCGGCGGCGGCGGCGGCATCGGTGGCGGTAGCGGTGGTGGTGATAGTGGTAGCGGTGATGGTAAAAACAGTAAGACATAAGTGTTAGTACAATGATTTTCTCTCAAAATCAATGGGTTGATGGGTAAAAAATTTTTGGGCTAAATTTTCATCCATTTTCTCTCACTTTTTACTCTAGTTTCTCTTTCCCCGTTGCATCAAATAAGATTTTAAGAAGATTCCTTTCATTTTCCCCATTTTCCACCAATCAAAACAGACCCTTAATGGATTACATATTCTTACTTCCACTATGCCATTACTCAACAGAGGCAACATGTTGGGCCCCCTAGTAATGTCTCCAATAGATAAAGAAGCCTTCGCTCACATTGACACTTGAACCTCGGTTCTCATTGACTCTCGTAAGCCCAAACTCATAATATGGGGCTCAAAAACTGAAAAATTGTTGCTAAACTTGGGACTAATAGGCTGTGTGACCATGATGTATGTGTTAGCATATCTCCCAGTACTGCTTCCATTTCTAGCAGTAGCTACATGATTACCCGTAGCAGATTCCCCCAACTTCTAGGACTTGTTACACTAAAAAACGACTTTACCAACTTGTGGAGTCAGCTTTCCTATTTTGGAGGATCTGATTGAATAGGGCAGTTGGGACAAGAGCATTTGAGTGAGCTGTATCAACGGCATTGAATTGAGGAGTCATTGAGGCAAATGGAAGCTGTGGGAGACACGCAAATCTTACATTACATGCAATTTATGTTTGTAAGGATAAATTCATACCTAGTCATCCACGCCAGTGTTTTCACCTTTCATTTCCTGATCATCTCCAAGTTTAACCATGAAACATAGGCATTCCCATCTGCTATTGCACCATCAACTATTTCTTTGGCCATTATTAGTGACATTGTGCCACTCTGTTCCTAGAGCCTCAGAGCAGCGGAAAACATACATCATCCATCTTGATCCTGCACACAAGCCGCCATCATTCCCCACACATGAGTCCTGGCATCGGGAAATGCTGTCGACGTTGTCATCACCCTCGCTGCCGTCGACGGAGATCAACCCTGGTGAAGATAAATTGTTATACTCATACAGCCAAGCAATGCATGGTTTCAGTGCCAGGCTCACTTCTTCCGAGCTAGCTGAGATAGAGAAGTTGCCGGCCCACCGTGGCACTTGCCGTGAAAAGTATGGTAAATTGCTCACCACCCATACCCCTAGATTCCTTGGCTTGAACCACAAATCCGGACTGTGGCCTGCCTCGTCATACGGGAATGATGTGATAATTGGTGTCATTGACAGTGGTGTTTGGCCTGAGAGCCAAAGCTTTAATGATAAAGGAATGCCACCCATACCTGAGAGATGGAAGGGCCAATGTGAGAATGTTACCCAGTTTAAACGTTCATTATGCAATAGGAAGCTGATTGGCGCCAGGTCATTTAACAAAGGATCTGAAGATCTTGATTTTGTTTCAGCTAGGGATTTCATTGGACATGGGACCCATACCATCTCCACAGCTGGTGGATCCTTTGTGCCCAATGCAGACTTCTTCGGTTACGCCGAGGGCACGGCCAAAGGCATAGCCCCGGCCTCCCGAGTTGCCATGTACAAGGTGGGCCAAGGGTACGAGAGTGTTGCCGAGTCAGACGTGCTCGCCGGCATGGATCAGGCCATCGCCGATGGGGTTGATGTCATGTCTTTGTCCATAGCATTTGATCAAACACCTTACTATGAAGATGCCATAGCCATTGGTGCGCTTTCAGCTGTTGAGAAGGGAATTGTTGTGGTATGCGCGGCCAGGAATGATGGCCCCAATTACAACTCGACCTACAACGGCGCACCGTGGATAGCGATGGTCGGCGCAGGCACCGTCGACCGGAGCTTTGATGGGCAGGTGACCCTTGGTGGGAATGTCACGGTTAAAGGGACATCATACTACCCTCAAAGCCTTCACATTCCAAATGCGCCTTTATATTCCGGAGGGGATGACCTTAAGAAATCACTATGCCAGGCCCCATATTTGAATGCCCAGCAGGTGGCTGGAAAGGTTGTCCTATGCGATGGAACAAATAAAACTGACATTTCTAAGCAGATTAAAGTTGTCCAAAATACAAGAGCCAAGGCTGGCATCTTCCTGGCAGATGGTATGTCTCTACACCCTGATGACTACTCATTCCCCATCTTGGTAATCCCTGCAGGTCAAGGGGCAGATTCACTGAGAAAGTACGCAAAGAGAGTGATCAATGCAACAGTCACTGACATGAGATTCAGATTAACTAAAATGGGTGCAAAGCCAGCGCGTCAAGTTGCCTATTTCTCTTCTAGGGGGCCGGATCCCATCAGCCCCAGCGTGCTGAAGCCGGACATTTTAGCACCCGGGGTGGATGTTCTAGCTGCATTTATACCGAACCTACCATTCATGGGCTGGGGCTCAGGCTACTTAACAACTGACTTCGCACTGATGTCTGGCACGTCAATGGCGACCCCCCATGCTGCCGGAGTGGCAGCATTGCTACGGGCCGTGCACAGGGATTGGAGTCCAGCAGCTATCCGATCGGCTATCATGACCTCCGCAAGAACCGTGGACAACACAGGTTCTTTCATCGGTGACCAGCAGACTGGATTGCCCGCAACACCATTGGAGTTTGGTGCTGGCCATGTCAATCCGGGCAATGCTCTGGATCCTGGACTCATCTATGATATAGTCTTTGATGATTATGTTCAATTCATCTGTGGCCTAGGGTACAACGAGAAGCAAATGGCAGCTATAATCAGAAGAGGCAAGTGGAGCTGTCGAACCAATGCTTATGGTCTCAATTACCCTTCTTTCATGGCTGTTTTCTCACCGGAAACAAGTTATCCGATGACAAAGAATGCAAGCAGGATTGTGACCAATGTGGGTGGGGAGAATGCTACGTATAGGGCAGTCATGGAGGTTCCCAAGGGAATGAGAATTAAAGTAGAACCAGAGACACTTACATTTAACAGAAAACTTCAGAAGCTGGGATTCATGGTGACTGTAGTGGCTGAAGAAGGATTATGGACAAAGGGCTCGGTAGCTTATGGCTATCTCAGATGGACCGACCAGCAGAATCACATTGTATCAAGCCCTGTGGTAGCAATTTCCCACTAAGATCATTTAGTGACATCGTATTGTTTAACAACATCCAGATATTCTTAGATAAAAATACAAAAAAAAAAAGTGAATCTTTAGCATTGTATAGATCTCGCACACATGATAATTCAAAGGGTTTTTGGACGATAGCAGCATAATTAAGTAGATAATTGTCATTAACTGCAACAATTATAAGATCTTAAGAATAAACACTTTAATAAAGCGAATGACTAATATACACTTCCCATTGATATAAGCTCTAGACATAGAACTCGCCCAAAAAAGAACCCCAAATTACCCCGACCGTGCAGTGACGGGCCATAGACCCGGCGATTGATTTTTCTGATCATCTTTCCAATCTCCGTTTTCCACTTTCTTCGATCTCCAGCAGCAGCAGCAACATATCGCTATCGGCTACTCGAACCCATCGGAGGTGTTCACCCACCTCCGGCTATCAACTAAAAGTGAAGTATCCGGAACGTAGAAGATCTAACTTCTGGCAACTGAAAGTAAAAAAACTCCTCTTTATCTTATATACACTTTGTAGTTTCCAATATTCATGATGAATACACCATATTAAATACAACATGTACAAAGTAGCATATCTTATATTCGTATATAGTTAATGCGTATTTTTCATTTTAGACACAACATTTACATAGTGTCATATGTTATATATACTTACTGCCTATTTTTAATTTTAGGCACAACCTTTACAAAGTAGCACCTCTTAGCAGTACAAGAAAAAGGACTCGCTAACAGTCCTTAAAGTGGGCTAATGAATATTAGCAATACTTAAACAATGTCTCTAAATACATAAAAAAAAAGACCAGTCAGCTATTGCTCACTAGCGATGCATATAAGTAAACGTCATTAATAGTTTACTGTTAGTGACCTTTATTTTTACGTCATTAGTTATTTTTCTTTTACGATGCTCTAATAGGCATGGTTAATTGTTTTTACTAGCAATTCACTTTTAAGCATTGCTAATATATTATTATTAGTGACACTTAATAACGCATCGCTAATATCAAAAATTTAGAAAAAAAATAAAAAATAATTTGTGACGTATGTATATGCATTGCTAATAATAAAAATAATAAAGAAAATATTAGCAGCGCTTATAAAACCATCACTAATAAAGAAAAAATTAAAAAATAATCATTACCAACATTTCAAAAAGTATCACTAATAAAAAATATTTAAAAATAAATAAATATTTTGTATTATCGACGCTTAATATGTAAAAAAATTAAAAAATAATGTAAAAGTCATTAGCGACTCTTTTGACTGCGTCGCTAATGACTTTAATAAATTTATAAAGGGGACTATGGTGAAGGTTGGGGGTGATGCCAAAATCCAATGGAGGAGCTGGATCTGGCGCCAGGGGTGGGGGCAAAAAAGCAAAGGGAGGTGGGTCGTGACCGGGGAGCGGAGGGAGGAGGGGTGGGCGGATTTTGGCCTCGAGAGTCCCCTCCTACGGTCTAACAGAGAGGAGGAAACACATGGAGGGGGGCGGGGGTTTAAATGCGGCTGGGTGAAAATTTCGCCTGGCTATGCGCAAAAAAAAAGTGGGTGTATTTGCGTGTGTTTTTTCATTTGCGGGCTTTTAAAGTGTCGCAAATTATGCTTTTTGTGACGTTTGTTTATAAACGTCACAAGAAACATAACATTAAATGTTGCTAAAATAAAAAAGAGAGAAATGAAAAAGAGTCGTGCCCTCCTACATTGGGGAACGTGCTGCTAGTGGGCCCGACTATCCCATGATCCACTAGTACTCCTATCAAAAATTCAATAATGCAATAAACAAATACAAGTACAATTAATATAAGGGAAACTAGCCTAATGTACTGAAATAAAGATAAAAGAACAGTGGTCGGTGAACGTGCACAACATTTGGATTGGAGCATATATTGGGGAATTGTTAGACATTAAGAGTGTTGCATAATTGTACAAGCATAATGTATAAATTATGAAGTAAAAAGTAAGCATAATAAGTGAGGTATAAGTTAGAGGGTGATAACTGGGGTTGGCATTGAGGAGCTTCGTTTGATGACATTTATGTAAGATGATTTGGCCATAAGGTGGATGGTGGAGAATGTAAGACCATAAGGATTTGTGGTACAATGAGTTATTATCATGAGATGGATGAGTTAAGTGAAGTCCGCTGCCCTGACGAACTGGGGTTTCAGATCGGGCTCAGCTTCGGTTTGATTAGTTGAGCATTGTATGTTTAAGAGTTTTTGTGGCATAATTGTACTACATAACTTAATTCAAACTTAAATTATAAGCAAAGCTAATGATAGCATTGTGAGTTTGAGACCTGAGAGTTTTGATAGATTAAATTATGTGCTTGAGCTAGCCGATAATGAGTCAATTGAGCATTTTTTATGTGTTTCCATGGTATTTAATTGGTGGGATATTGTTTGTGTGTTATATTGAGCCCCACACATCTGATGCTCTGTTGAGAGAGATATATGTTTTCAATTTAATTTGTGTGCTGTATTAAGCCCAGACGTTTGATGCTCTATTGAGAACGTTGTATGATTCTGCCCAAGAGTGGCACTGTATAATTTTTGCCCAAGAGTGGCACTCTTGATTTTGCCCAAGAGTGGCATTGTATGATTTCTACCCAAGAGTGGCACTTGCACTATAAGACCCCTAAAGTGTGGACAATTGTATGACCCCTTATGTGTGGGTGTTTAAGTTTGTGCACTCAGGTAAGTAGTATCATGAAACTACTCTTACCTGTTTGATCCTGTGCCCCATGAGTATTGGTGTGTCTTTCCTTCGAAAAAGTCCATAACATCTAGTCACTCCCTAAAGGTTAAGGTGATGCCCCAGTGACATTCTTTTCCATTTCGACGCTGGAGCTTATTAACTGTAGTGATCTTCAATGGTCGATAGTATGTGTACTGTATGAGTGAGTATATATGTTTATGAGTAAGAGTAAGTTTCTAAGCATGACTGTAAGAGTATGATTCTGAGTTAAGACTGTAAGAGTATGATTTTGAGTAAGACAGTAAGAGTATAATTTTGAGTAAGACTGTAAGAGTATGATTCTGAGCACGACTATAAGTATATGATTCTAAGCAAGACTGTAAGCATAAGTTTTTTACCAAGACTGTAAGCGCATGTTTATGAGAAAGACTATAAGTGTAAGGTTCTACGAGTCAGGTCGTATGAGTAAGGTCATACGAGGACAAGTAAGATTGTACGAGTAAGGTCATATAAGTATGTATAAGTTGTATGAGTAAGCGTATGATTATACAAGTAAGTTTGTAAGACTATGATTAAGAGTGTATGTCTAAGATTGGTTTGATGGTATATTTTTGGTATGAGCATATGTGTATGTGTATGATTATTATAGACCTGTTTGCTTCATGTTTGAGTTGCATGAACGCATCTATGTATGGACTTATAGAGTTCACTGTTTAGAACTTCCCTACTGGGTATTTTTCTATTGAGTATAATAATACTCATTACCGTATTTTTTAGCCCCGTTGTTCGAGAGGCTTTTGCAGGTTTGTGTCGGAGAGCTCTGAGAGATTATGCTCAATTCTGTAGTCAATTGAATCTCTTTGACTGAGGTATATCTTTGACTCATTTGAGTATTATTGTGCCACAATCTCTTGTATTGGGTGAGATGAGAATTAAAGTGTTTATGCTTTCTAAACTTGTAATTTGGATTAGACTGTGGACTGTTATGGGACTTGCACTCAGGGATGTTTGGGAGGGTTTTGTATTTAAAGTCTATGATCATAGCAATTTGTTCGTACGTTTGTTTTTTAGTAGCACCTGAGGATGCTTGGTTTGGCTGTATGATGTTTGAATGAGTAAAAATTTATATGGGAAAAATTGATGTGTGATGTTTTAAATTCTAAAACTACTTTCACAAGTTTTACTTTCGTCATTTTTCCCAATTTACAGCTATTATATTGCAAACATTTTTCATGAATTTTAAAGAAAATATGATGAAAAATCTCAAACGTTACATGAACTCTTATGATTGGCTAAAAGCCACTAGAGATGTACTAATGCAATCTATAAAGAAGGAGTACAAACAACCGCAAAAAGTGACAGGTTGTGTGATTGCATTGTTGGAATGTTTACAAGTAATGTTTTAATATTGTATAAATATATTACTACAATTTCAACAGTTTTATATTTCTTGTAATAATGGCTATGCAAACATACAATGGTTTTCACAGAAAGTTCAACAGAAATGAAAGTAATAAGACTAACAAGAAGTATCTTGCATATTTTTTTGTGAAAATGATCACATTCAATTTGGATGAGGAAGGGTTAGGGAATGAAGATGAACAAAATGAAAGAGTTAGAATGGAAGACTTACGAAAGACTTGACCTCGAACGGGTAGAACATACACGTAGTAACACACCACTTTATCTTTGTGGAAGATAAATAAGTAAAAATATAAAGAACATCAAATCTAAATTTAATCCACCACTTACAAACCCACAATCTTACAACACTAAGCCGTCAACATGGCTCAAGTCACAACATTTGAAATAAGTCTAAAGCCACAATAGCTAATAAAATATGAGACAAAATCAACCAAACATCAAGTTCTAACATGCCAGCAGAATAACCAAGTAAAGATAGTAAGATCTTTAGGCTCAAATGCCTACACCCAACCATCGTCCACACGTGCTTCATAAAGAGGGACCTGATCATCTGCATGTCGCGGTCTGCAACCCTAAAACATAAAACACAAAGAAAGTGGGGTGAGTATAAAACTCAATAAGGTTTTGAACACCGGAACAATAAATATGAAAACATCATGGAATTCCACACAGTCTATCATATATCATCTCATTTATGATTACATTCTCATTACTTAACCATACTCACCCATAAGTAATTATCTTACATTAAAAAATCTCAACATAGTATCCATAGCATAAATAATCATACTAAACCATAAACATATCCATCCTGCATGAATATTATCCCAACACACTATACATATTCATGTATGTTCATTCTCCTTCATAAACATTTATCTTACATAACAAGTGTCTCAAACACACCAACATATCATGCTTATTCATAAACAACTATTTTGCATGAGAAGTGACTCAAACACACCAACATATTATGCTTATTCATAAACAACCATCTTGTATGAGAAGTGTCTTAAATGCACCAACATATTATGCATATCCATACACGATCAACCTGCATGAGAAGTGTCTCAAACACACTGACATATCAGCATATCCATAAACAATCAATCTGCATGAGAAGTATTTCAAACACACTAACATATCATTCATATCCATAAACAATCAATCTACATGAGAAGTGTCTCAAACACACTAACATATCATGCATATCCATAAATAATCAACATTCATGTAAAAGTATTTCTAACACACTATCATAACTATGCATATCGATAAAACAACCCTGCTTAATCAGCCGAAGCTTAAGCAATCCCTGCTCACTCCAAACAATCTCCGATTGGAAAGCCTCAAGGAATTACACAGTTTGGGTAAAATCCTTAATAAGGAAGAACCCCTGGTAAGCCAGTGCACTTGGCTACACCAGCCTGGATTCTCAGGGTCGAGATGGTTTCAATAGTTTTGGTCTCCTTATAGCATTGTTGTTCTTCTCAACCTAGGGAGGAAAACCCATCCTCGAGGGAAGTAAAAACCTCGTCCTTTTGGACATAAAACCCCATCTTTTTTGATGTAAAACCTAATCGATAAGCCTCCGATCGATTAACCCGGATATCAATATCACACAATTGTATCCAATCGACCAACCATGGCTAATCTTGATAAAATCTCATTCATAAATCCATCTCATGATGCATGCAATATGGTATATACATAGGCAAAGACTACATAAATCCTAATTCATGAAACATGCTCCCATTAGTCATACATGCATTATTTCTAATCATAAGTGTCAAACAATCACCATAATTACCCCCACATGTGTGTATATGGTAGTAACATTCAATCCTAAATATAGGAGTATGCATTATGAACAACCCATTGACATACTACACACATACTATCATAATTTAAACATGGCTCCTCCTTAGTGAAATCATGGGTGAAAACCATCGAAAAACACAATTCGAGTCAAATAAAACCTCACGCTAGACTTAGATAAGTATATTCATTTCTACGCTTTAAGCTAGACATGGTACCATCATTCACCTAAAATATAAATCATAACATGTGGCAGCATACAAATCCATCCTCATGCTATAAACTTACTATAAATCTTAAGTAAAACATGAAGAATCACTCAATCATGAATTTAGGATATAAATCATAACATGCTAATCCAAATAACATGTAATCCACTTTACACTTGAACATCATCGTAGCTCTCAACATAATATTCATATCCTACCAGTAGCATTTTCAAGTATAAATTACTCATTGTTATCATAATAAATTGTACTTAAGAAGAAAAACATAAAAATGAGAAAATAACCAAAATGACCAAAATTGTAGTGTTGGCGTTCGAACTCCCTGTAGGGCCATTCGAATGCTAGAACTATAGTTTTGATTCGTCCTCTTGTTTTCGAATTCAAAACCGAAAATACACATCCAAATTAAACCTTCAAATCTCACTCCCAAAAATCATCATAATGAAATCTAAGCTTAGAAAATGGTAAATCTAATCATTTATCAACTAAAACATGAAGAAATCACAAGAAAGATTAAACTTTACATAAGCCACCATTAAAGCTCAACTTCATGCTCAACCCACATAAACCATCAACTACTTCAAATCTGAACACACATACCTATTTTGGAAGGAAACCATTACCTTCAGTGAGTTTCTTAGTCCATAATCGACATTCCAACCTCTTCAAATCCCTACCCACATTAGGGTTTTTGTTAATACATGTATAAATCTGATTAATAAAGTTTAAATCACTTGAAAAGTTGTAGATTTAGAGCTTGTTTAGTTTCAAAACAACCTCATTAGAGGTTTGAAATAGAGGTCAAAATCAGAAACTTTAGTGGTAAAAATCAAGTTTTAACTTTGGTAGAGATGGGATTAAGAAAGATTAGACAAAACCCTAGGTGATTAATGAAGAAATCTAGTGAATCCTACCATAATCGAGCTTTCCTCTTATGGAATGGGGATTAGGGCCTCTTAACATCCTGATTCCAGCCATTCCCAAATGGGAATGAGGTTGCGCATTCCTATTTATAGTAAGTCAAGGGGTTTACCTAATTGGATTTTGGGGTATGAATAGAATTTCACACTAAAAATGAGTAATTTATTTATTTTCAGTCTAAAATAAAGTTTAATTTTTTTGTAAAATAATTAATTACTAAAATAAAATATTTTTAGGGTCTTATGGGACCCATCATCGCAATTTACGAACATGGGGCCCACGGTGGAACCTTGCCCCCTAACTTTTCAGAAAAATAGTTAAAAATTCCAAAAAATCTAGAAAATTTTGAATTAACTTATTTTAACATAAAACCATCAAAGTAAAGAAAATTTTGATTAAGACCATTTTTAACCATCTTAACTTCAAAAATAAGTTAAACCAACCAAATTTTAATATTAAACCACAAAATAACAACTAAATAAATTAAATAAACCGGGTTTTAGGGTTTAGGGATATTACAAGGTAGATGGAAGAGATGTTGGTATAAGCATTTTGAAAAATCAAGCTCAAAAAGTAAAACAAGATTTGGAAGAAGTGAAAAAGCCAAGAAAAACATTTGAAGCACAATTCCAATTGTTACAGGAAGAAGAGATGGAATGAGAAAATAGGTTGATAGTCTAAATAGGGAAAAAGGATGAAGATATTTTCAAGTTGAGGTAAGTAAATGTGTCATGGTATTAATTAGGCATGAAAATATAATAATTAGATACACCTACCAAATAAAAATACCATACAAAGTTACCAAATCTATAACTGATAATCAGGCATGAAAACTATCTCGAGTACACACACCTACAAAAAAGAATGGATTGGAATTAACAATGATGAACGATGTATGATAGATAATGTCAGGGAAGTTAAAAGGACATGACACCTATAAAAATTGACAAAAAATAACAAAAAAGGTGAGGGAAGTTTACAATGCAAGAAACTCTTCGTAAAATAAATTAACAAAGCCGCAACCCAAGCAAAAAGTGCCACACACCTACTAAATAAAAATGGGCCACAATAAATTTGACAATATAACTAAGTTAATTAGGCATGAAAAGAATCTTAATACATGTACCTACCAAATAAAAATGGGCTGCAATAAATTTGACAAAACTACGGTCAACGAAGTATGATATAATTAACAAATCTATCACTAACTAATTAGCAATTTTATGATTCACATCACATAAAAATAAAACACAAGCATGAAGGATACTTTCATCCACTTGTGGAAAAATGTCTCGTCCCCTCATAAATTTTAGCCCTAAATACCCGGGATACCCCCGTGAAGCCACCATATTTTCATTTGTACTCAATCACAAAAACACGTAAATAGTAACTGTTTAATGGAGTAATCGGTATTTTTTCCATGAAAAAGATAACCTTGGTCAAACTTGGGCTGATGCTTTAACCGTTTAATTGAGTGATATGTCTTTTTACTATGAAAAGTCAAACTTGGGGGTCTTTATATAGTTATTAATGACGAAAAGAATATTTCAAATAGATAAAAAGACCATAGCGCGTTATTTATATGTATCTTGCGATTGAAGTTGTATTTTTTATTACCTTTATTAATTATTTAAATTTTTAGGGATATATAAACATGATCTACATATAAATATATTTTTTATTACCTTAATTAATTATTCAAAATTTTAAAAATATGAATTGTCTAAATTTTAAAAATAAAATTTTTGTATTAATTGTCATATTTTATGTTATCATTCTCATTTTTGGTGTAAAAAAGATTAATGAATACAGTAAAAAAGTTCATATTGACTTCTAGAAATATTATATTTTTTCAAATATGCACAACTCATCTAGGGCGGAGGGTGTACCACTTCTAGTTTCATTTGTTTTACTAAAAAGTTGGAATGAAGTTACTTTGTAACCACCTGAATTTTTTTTAGGATTTTAATTATTTAATTTCTTAATGTGTGTTATGTAAAGTATAAGTTGCAATTGATGTGGTTTGAGAGGGTAGAAAGAGTTTTGAGATGAAGGCCAAGCTTATCAAGGATTGGACGTAGCGAATTGCAATGACGCAATTCTTTTAAGGAGGGAAGAATGTAATATCCAGGATTTTTCTTAGGTTTCGAAAACTAAATATGTGGAAATAGTTTGTTTGACCCTTTGAACTTCTTAGTAGAATAACTTCCTCAATAAATAGAATTAATGGTGAAAATTAATATAATTAAAAAATAGACAGAAAGAGCTTCAAAACACCAATAAGAATGTGCAAATCAGAGTTTCGATGAAGGAGATACGACTATGCAAAGTTGAACATATTCTACAAGGCCCATTTACCCGATTTAGACGTGTAATTGGATCATTTAAGTCATTTTGTGGGCCCAATTAATTAATGTGATGAATTTAATTTTAAGAGGCCTAATTAAGATGCTTAAGTGAGGAGGCTTGGCCCAACTTCTAAGGGGATTAGGAACCCTAATCTCCATGCTTATAAAAGGGATGCTTAGGGTACAATTAAGGGGGAGTTTTTGGCCTTAAGGGATGAGAGAAGATGGTAGACAGTGAGGCTCCGGCCACAGTGGATTGACGACAAACCAACAACTAAAGTAGGATCGATGTCTTTGTCTTCGAATCGAGATTAGTGAAGATTTTATTGAGTAATTTCATATAGTTTCTGCAACTGTTGTGTAATTTATAAGAATAGTGATTTCTACAATTACTATTCATGTAGTTACGTTAAATAGTGTTCTGGAGTCATTGTTTCGTAATTACAATGAACAATGATTTTTGCTGTGAATAAATTGAAGTCTGTTGGCCACCTGATTGTCGAAACCATCGTAGGAGAGGGGACGCCCTGGCCCGGGCAGCAATGGCCATGGCTGCTGCAATGGCTGTTCAGTCGCAAAGTAGATTGGAAAAAATAATTGCGACGGTGCAGCATAGTCCCCGGTTGGAGGCGGGATTTAGGTTCCTAAAATCACCAGACGATGGTGATCAAGTCAAGCCAGGGCCATCGGCCGGTTGTGGCGGCACCTCAGGCTATAGGAAACAAATCAAAAGGGACTCTTTTGGTCACTAGACGGGGGTGGGTCCAATGCTGTTGGTTCCACCGTGTGTCAGCGGTCCAAAAGCACCTAGGCTGCCCCCTGCCACGGTGTGGACGGCACCGACAGAGGCCAGGCAGCCACTAGTCGGCTGTAGGGAAGATGATCCACAATACCAGGCCTTAGACCGAGTCGGGTTACCCGACCCAATTCGGTCCGGTCTAAAAAAATAAAACAAAATAAAGCACACTCTCTGAACCGGTCTGGTTTAGTGAGTTAGAATTGTCAGGAAAATTCGTAAAAAATTACAAATGATAGTCAGGGTATATACAGTACCCTGACTATGTCTTAGACTCAGGGAAAATGTCAATGACTTTGAAATGACCAATTTACCCTTTTGAGTTGAAGCATAGATTAATGATTAATTACTATACTTAGGGGCTTTGGTTCAAAGGCCTATGAGTGGATTTAGAAATTTAGAAAAAATCATGTGATAGTTTAATGTGTAGCCTAATTATAGGCCAATGGAAAAAATACGAAAAATCCCAATAAATAGATTTTTAACTATTTTACCCTTAGGGTTATGATAAGACTATTAATTAAACTAGGGTCGGTTCAAGAGATTTACAAGCCCATTAATCAGCATGAAAATGTAATACCCTGTTTTTCTAATTACGTCTAACCAAAGGGGTTAGAGGTAATTAGTTAATTTTTTAATAAATTATGGAGGGTTTCAAAGGTTAAAGCTTCCGTATTTGAGTAGAGCTCAAAGAAACGAGCATAACAAATCAAAGAACGAACGGAACAGAGGTCAGGTTCGGAAGTTATCACCTCAAGAAGCATGTATATATAAGCGGGACCCACTTGAAAAGAGTGGGATATACTGCTTAAAGTGGGTTAGTATTGAATGACTTGTCTATTTGAGTCCAACGGTACAAAGAACCCTCGAATCCTAATCTGGGGCATAAAGATATGCGCGTTTGAAGTATATTGTATAAAAAAAAGAAAAAACAGAAATTATGCACTGTGAGCAACAGTGTGCGCACGTAACACGTGGCCACCGTGCATGTTATGCGAGGTCATTGTGCATGTTACACGTGGGCGCGACCCGCACCATGCACACAGAATGGTGGGTGCCACGTCGTCGAAATTGGCAGTGTGGTGTCGCAGTTTTGTTGCTCCGAGGGCTATTTATACTTCTTTTGAGGTTATTTTCAGAGAACTTTATTTTCTCTGTTTCTAGGCATTTTGAGTCCAATTACTCCCGTTCAAGAGGTGTTCTTAAGTAAATCATGTGTACTCTACGCATGCTTTTCTTTGAGTTGGACTGTACGGGGAGGAAACGCCCCTAGACAAGCAGAGGCCCTGCCCGTCGTCCTTGAGCACCAACACCAGAGAACTTCTCCTTCTCTATTTTTTATCTTTCTAACTCTGATTGAGCTTGTTTAAGAGGTGTTCTTGATTGAATTAAGTGTGTTCTACGCAATGGAGGGGTCCATTCTCTGAGTTGATAACCGTATGAGGAAGAAATGCCCCAAGACAAGGAGAAGCCTTGCCCATCATCCTCGAGCACCGGAGAAAGAAAAAGGGGCCAAAAACAAGACAGGGTTCTGTCCACAGTTGCTAGGCTACAAAGAGAGAAGCGGTCCGGAGTAAGGGAGGCTTTGTCCTCTACCAAAGAGCCACCCAGTAGAAAAGATATCTCCAAGTTAAGGGGAGGCTCCATTCATAGTTCATAAGTACGAAAGGAGAAAAACGTCTCCCAAAAGAGGATGTTATGTCCGTCACCCCTGAGCATGGAAAGTAAGGAGCATCTCAAGGTAAAGAGATGCTACATTTGCCTACTTCAAAGGAGATTTTGCCCTCATATCCAGATCTGAAAGGAAGATACTATGAAGAAAGGAATAGCTCTAAATGCCGCAGCTTCCGATGTCTCATATAGGTAAGTATACTTGATCTTCTGTATGATTATACATATACATCCTAAGTAGTTAGCTTAGGATGTTAAATTACTTATATGCTTACACATCTTAATTAGTGATAATAATGTACTAATTAAGATGCATGATTTGTTATGATTTAATATGTTCTAATTTGAATTAATTATTTATGCTTTATTTGATATGATTTGAAGTGTCCTATGCTTTAATCTATTGTATTCTGATATGTTGTATTTAGATGTGACTAAATGTGACCGATCTCGCTCTGGGGTAGAGCGAGACGTGTAAATGTATTATGTCTTGCTCTATAATAGAGCGAGATGTGTGATTTCATTGATTTATTAACTTCTACTTGACTCCGATAGATTACGAGTTTCAATATAACTCTGATTGAATATCATTATATACGTATTTGAACATATATAATTTTTTTATATCTGGTGTATGTAATAGCCGTTCGGAAGAACTGCGTTCGAATCTATCGTATTGGAATAATATTGTGATTGTTATCCAATACGTATGTAGGCAACCAATAACAAAGCAACATTAGCTCAATCCAAATTAATTATAAATATATGTTTTACTTTGATTTATACATGACGAACTTTGAAGCCTCATTGTGTGTGTATGAATATTACAACCCAAGCTCTGTAGTGCATAGACGAATGTTATACCTCTTGCACACAGATGATGATTCATTCTTTAATTAAAAAAATTTTTTATTAGAGATTTTCTGGGCCCCAGCTTGGGTCAGGGCATTAAAAATAGTATTGGAGCATTGACCTGTCTCCGAGAATATAATATTTTATTTATTAATTTAATAAAAAATTATTTAAAATTTTAAATAATTGGAAATTTTAGCTTGAAATGTGTAGTGATTATTTGGAAATGAATTTTGATTTTAAGTTTGAAATAATGCGATATTTCTATTCTGAATTATTCCCATTATTTTAAAAAGAATTTTAATTTAATTTTGAAATAAATTTTTGTTTTGGATGTGTTGTCGTTAATTTGAAATAAATTCTTATTTTTAACTTTTGGTTATGCATGTGTGTTATCAAATTCAACACAAACTCTAACTTTGAATTTTTGTTGTGCATCCATAATTTTTCATTTAATATGGACTTCTATTTTAAGAAATTTGATTCTCACGCAAATTTAAAATTGACATTTTTGTTTGCATGTGTAATGATATATTTGATATAAACATCAATTCTATGAATTTCAATTTTAAATCGAAAATAATTTGAAAGTGCCGTTATGAATAACTCTTATTAGGTTGTGACTTGTAATTCTATTCTACTTGTGTGATATTAAAGTTACATCGAACACTAATTTTAATAAATTCTGATATGTTTAATTAGAAGTAATTTTAAAGTTTTATCCTACGTATGTATATCTGATTGATGGCAAACTTAAACTTTGCAAATCTAAATTTTAAATTAGAATTTATCTGAAAAACTTTACGATTAATTATACTTGAGTTTTGAAATAAAATTTGATTTCAAATTGTTCATTTTAAAAAATATTTTTGGTTTAAAAATAAATTTATTTTTAAAGGCGATAGAATTACTAAGGAGTAACCATCGAACATTCATGGTATGAAACATGAGACACTAGTGAAAAACTCTATAGTTAATTCTACTAGGGTATTAAAATAAAATTTGATTTCAAATTATTCACTTTATAAGATATTTTTGATTTAGAAATAAAATTGTTTTCAAAGGCAATGGAACCACCTCAGAGTAACCATCAAACGCCTACGGTATAGAAGGTGAGGTGTTAGTGGATAACTCTGCAATAAATTCTACCAATATATTGATACAAAGTTCAATTCTGAATATGAGCATTTTGAAAGTTCTGTTTAAAATCAGTTTAAAAAATAGTAGAAATCCCAAAGATAAATCACTAGACACCTGTGTTATAAAATATTTATCGTTAGTGAATTGCTCTAAGGTTAAATCTCCTGGTAGATTTGATATGAAAATGAATTTAAAATTTAGTAAATTTATATCAATCGCTTATGGAATTACTAAGAAGAAACCATCAAATACCTGTTATATGAGACACGAGGTGTTAGTGGATAGCTTCAAGGTTGATTTCACTAGTGTATTTAAATTAATTTCGATTTCGAATATAGTTTATTCATAAATTTTTGTTCTGAATTTGATTTGGTGATGAATATTTTGATGATTTAGGTCTTCAAACTTTCTAGATAGTTATTTGGTATAAAGCCTAAAAGTAATCGATTATAGATACTTATTGAGATATATAATTGATTTTGGCGTGCATAGGTATAGAACATCCTACGAAAGCTCCTATCCTTCCGACTTTTGTAGCCCCATGAATACAGAAGTAAGCTGTGTATGTGTGTGTATATATATAGAGAGAGATATATATGAGAATCAATCTGGCACCAATTTAAAAACCAAAATCAACCTCTCTGATTACCACCAAGTTCTCAAGGTCTCATAGACAGTAAAGCTGATTGTTATGCCAGGACCAACCCTCTGCATACAAGAAATAAAATTCTTAGAATTAGTGTCATATAGTTATAGAGAGAAACAAGAAATCATAACCATAAACATACCAACAATGTCACTCTCATGCCTGTGCACAACCTTTTGACTCTATCTCTACAAATGGTATCGAGTGCATGGAAAATGCCTTTGTAGTTCACATTAGTTTGCATGTTTTCAAAATACTTAAAAATATTTACAAACTACTTCAAACTCCTAAACATTATTAGCAATTTAGCATTCTATATAAAATACAAATAGTAATTACTAAAACTTTGAAATGATTTTTGCATGGTTGAAACAAGTTACATTCTACAATCAAATCCACTTAAATTTTTTGGGAAAAGTAATATGGGGCAATAGTTATGGATGCCAAAAACTATTAAGGACACGAATATTAAAACATGAATTAGCCCTTATTTGAACAAAGAGGAGCAACATACCATCCAATCCATGCAAGGAATAGTTTTAATCCCAAATCAATTGTATCCTTGGCAAAGTTAAATATGAAAGTGTACATAAGCACAATCGGATCTACTACTCTAAGGGGTTTTTTGGGTGTTGAATTTTTTATAAATGAAAATAAAATGTTTTAGAAGTAAATCCAAAAATTCACCATCAAATGTAAATTACAGTTGGTAATTAAATTTTTTAGAATAAATTCGGATGTAGTGTCAAACCCAATTTTAAAACTTCAAACTAATAAAACTCTTACCGAAATTCGGATATATACATTTTTTATACTATTATACTCCTAAATTCGAGCTCTATCAAATAAGATTCCGCAAGGGTTAGAGATTCTGAACTTTTAAAGTGGGCCTATGTATATGACACACTTCTCAAAGCGAGGTAACCACTTAAAAATAACAAAATTTATAATTTTCAAAATGGTAGTTGGGAGTCAAAATTGACAAAATCACCTCATGAGGTAATTCGGTAATTTTGGCTCAAAACAACTTGGAATCAAATTTGAAGTTAAAATTTTAATTTTGCCCACCTTTAACATAAATATGATTCTAATAATTTAAGCCAAAATGAGAAATCGACAAAATCTTAAACAAATTTAGTACACAAACAGCCCCTAAGAATCGCTAAAAGCTAACCCTTAATTATCGACTACATGATCCTACATAGTCCAATGGATGCCAAATTTTGAAGTGTTGTTAACACTCCATCTATAGAGAAAAGTTTGAACATATTCTAAAGTTTCATATTTTATTATATGTAATATCTTTTGAATGTCTCTACATTTGATATCACAATATAAGTTGATAAAGAAATAATCAAAACCACTGGCAAAACATAGAATCATCACCATCCAACGACAATGAGGAAGAATCATGTGAGAAAAGTAATAATTACAAGGTTTTAGATATAAGACTTCTTAATTAATTCTAAATAATGAACTAAAATTTGGCCGCCATCATGTGCCTTGCTCCAGTTTACCGGAGTAAGCTTCTATGAGGTGATAATTGAAGGATCAAGTCAAATATTATTATCTTCCATATCCTCCAACCAAAACATAATCAAATTAATAGTGTATTTTGTACTCGCAAGAGGTATTATGAACAAAAAACATATAACATTGACTAGCAATGATTTATTAAAATATTACAAATTTATTTACAAACATGTATTTCTCTATGGTTGTTAACCAAATGAAACCACTAGAATTTGCATATGCAAACAATATATAGGCAATTGGGGCCATAATCTTGTATTTCAAAATTATTGCGTTACTCTTGTGTTTAAGTCTTCCAACCCCCATGGTTTCAAACTCCCCTTTCATGACTTCGGCCTGAATTCAAACGAGGGGCAAACATTCTCTCATACTCTAATTGTACCATAACATTCTCTATAAAAAAAATAGCACAAATACAAAATGCACAATTGGCCATATAGGAAAACATTCTCAACATATAGTACATAGACAAACAATAGAAGAGAATAGCCAATGTCCATTTAGGAAATGGAAATTGAAAAGGCACAAGGGATCTTACCAAATAACAAATTAAAAGCGAAACATGGCCAAATGTTCAAGGATAATGTTAAAGGAATTTAAAAAGGCGGGACAACTATACAAAAATGACAAAAAATAAATAAAAATTTTGAACAAAGTTAAAAAGAAAAAATGGGCTATAATAAATGTAGCAGTAACTATGGTCAATGAATTATGATGTAATTACTAGATCTATCCTTAACTAATTAGCAAACAATTAAAATATAACAAAAATGACAATACAAATTTTGGTGGGAGAATAAGAATCACATAATTAGATATCATCCCATTGTTTAATTTCAAATGTGCAACACTAAAAATACCAATCAAGTTTATTAAAGGAAGTTATAAGCCACGACCATTTAATTTCGTACAATGAAGTAGGCAGTAATTAAAGTATTGAAACTAATATTCCTATCAATCAACTATTGAAATATATTTTTATATATTTGATTTGACCATCACATAATTTATCCAAAGATGAAAATAACTTAAAAAGAGGTTTTGTTTAAATTGCTTCATTAGTGAGAGACACACTACATGACATATATAAGATTTTAGCCATATTTCATTATGAAGCTAAACATGGAAACACATCTTAACATAAATATTCCTTATGATAAATTAATTCCTACATTAACATAATTTAACAAAATGAAAATGGTATAATTATCAATGATAAAGCAATTTGAATGAAACAATTAGATTACATGAACCAATCAAATGAGCAATTTTGAACAGTAATTGGATTTGATGTAAAGCTAAATTTGTATCCGATTTAGAATAGTAATCTATGACTAAGCACTTTCTATAATCAGCAAACTCAAAGCTAAATTTTTGGACAAAAATTTGGCGCAAATCAACCTCCCACATATATATAAATTTACTAAGGTATTGCAGCCAGATACAATGTCTCACAACCTAAATCTTGAATTAGAGCCTAACATTCAGAAGCCAAAGTTTTGTTTTAATCAACCTTAATACAAAATTTTATGGAAATAGAAAGTTATAAGAGTCCTAATAAAAATTTCAAGAAACACCCTTCATAAATACAATTGTTGTAAGTGCATAGTAAACACAATATAAGGGGAGGTTTTTAATACTCACAAAGGGTCCATAATGACTAATAACAAAAATGCATGCACCAAGTCCATGAGAATTAACAAGTTTATTAAAGGAAATAGCAGGTCACGACCATTTAATTCCGTGCAATCAAGTAAGCAATAATTAAAGTATTGGAACTAATATTCATATCAATCAACAATCGAAATATATTTCTATATATTTGATTTGACCATCACGTAGTTTATCCAATTATAAAAATAACTTAGATTTTGGTTAAATTGCTTCATTAATCAGTGACATACTACATTTGACATATATAAGATGGTATCCATATTTTGTTATGAAGCTAAAAATGGAAACACATCTTAACATGAATAGTCCTTATGATAAATTGATTCTTACATTAACATAATTTAAAAAAACAAAAATAGCGTAATTATCTATGATAAAGCAATCTGAATGAAACAATTAGATTAAATGAACCAATCAAATGAGCAATTTAGAACAATAATTAGATTTGAAGTAAAGCTAAATTAGTATCAGATTTAGAATAGTAATCTATGACGAAGCACATTCTATAATCATCAAATGCAAAGCTAAATTTTTGGATGAAAATTTGGCACAAATCAACCTCCCAAATATAATTATATAAATTTACTAAGATATTGCAGCCAGATACAATGTCCAATAACCTGATTCTAATCAGAGAGCCTGACATTCAGAAGAAAAAGTTTCTTTTTAAAACAACCTTAAGACAAAATTTTATGGAAGAAGAAAGCTATGATCGTCCTAATAAAAATTTCAAGAAATACTCTTCATAAATACAATTGTTGTAAGTGTATAGTAAACACAATATAAAGGGCGGTTTTTAATACTTATAAAGGGACGATAATGACTAATAAAAAAAATGCATGCCCCAAGTCCATGAGAATCAACAAAATAATCTTAAATCATATAAAGAAGATTGCTTGAAGTTTATAACCATAATAGCTCCAAAACTATTGCCCATATATTTTTGGTGGATGGGGTTTTACTGAGAAATGCAAAGGTTCCATCTAAATGACTACAAGTCTCCAATCAAGGATATATTTTGGCCCTGAATACCATACAACAACACTGCATAAGTTAGTCAAATAAATGCATTTTACATGACAGGCTTCATCAGTGAGTTACCAGTCATAATCATCAATAAGATATCCAAACTATTGGAAGTGAAGAGCCATCATACTTGTCAAAAGATGAGAAAAGGAGATGAAACAAAGCATAATATAATAACTGACCTATACTTAGTAGATACATGCCATTGTCAGTTACTTTAAGCCCAGTGACAGAAGCATAATGAGCAGTGGCACAGTTATGACTGGACACCACACCAGGATGTCATCTTTCTATCGCAGATACTCTCTTTTGTTTTTATGTCAACGGACAGTAGGTGCTTTGTCACACTGCCAGAAGTCCTCCGAGAAACCTGCCCCTTACAAAAGAACGAAGTCCTGCAGGTAAGACTTATGCCTCTGAGCTTGGCTATTCACTACAATAATCTGAAGACTGCACAGCAGTGCTTCTACAAATACAGAATGGTATTCTAAGTTTGACAGTAGCAGCTCACACAGAGAAACAGCAAGAGTCTTAATTTGGTTGAATTCCTCTCAACAAGTGGTGGTCGTCTGCCAGGTTGAGAGCGTGACTGATCCAGGACAAGAAAACAACCAGCACGTCAAATATCCCAAAACCGAATAGCACCATCACAATCACCACTCATCAAAATCCATTCACTGGAGGCAGACCATTGAATGCTCATTACTCCATCTACCTCAAAGTGACAGTACAATAATACAAGATGTAATAAATTTTGAGTCCAAAGCTTCCCTCGGGCGAGTTAAATAAAGCAAAAGGCATCTTCTATAATCATCTTACCACGGGACCAGATAATGTTTTGAGTAAAAGCTCCAGAAGCAATATCACATAAACAGACTTGAACGTCCTCTGTTCAAGTGGCAATTAGCATGTGAGAAGTAGCAATTGAGGGCATTGCCATTGCATAAACCTTTCCGGGCATTTTGAAATCCATAACCACCTGCAAAAATAACAAACAATAATCAGGAATTCGCTGGTAGTAGAGGACCCAGACTTTGGTATATAGGAGTATCATATATGTTTATATATAGATAATACAGCGAAAGAGATGATTATTACCACAGTGGTGTTAGTATCTTAGACGTTAACGTAATGATCAAAAGAACCAGTGATGAAAAGACCAGTATCCACAGGGTGCCAAATAGCAGACGAATTATGCCTGCGTTCATTTTGCTTGTCAACCAAAAAGAGAGACTTGTGCTGCACAATAAGCCCAGCACCCAAATAGTCAGAAGCGCATTGGACATTGTAAACAACAGCTGATCCATCTGATGCACCAGATAGCAAGTACCTCTGTCAGATCAACCGGACCTAAATTGTGCAAAAATAACAAACAATAATCAGGAATTCGCTGGTAGTAGAGGACCCTGACTTTGGTATATAGGAGTATCATATATGTTTATATATAGATAATACAGCGAAAGAGATGATTATTACCACAGTGGTGTTAGTATCTCAGACGTTAACGTAATGATCATAAGAACCAGTGATGAATAGACCAGTATCCACAGGGTACCAAATAGCAGACGAATTATGCCTGCGTTCATTTTGCTTGTCAACCAAAAAGAGAGACTTGTGCTGCACAATAAGTCCAGCACCCAAATAGTCGGAAATGCATTGGACATTGTAAACAACAGCTGATCCATCTGATGAACCAGATAGCAAGTACCGCCCCTCTGTCAGATCAACCGGACCTAAATTGTGCAAAAATAACAAACAATAGTCCGAAATTCGCTGGTAGTAGAGGACCCTGACTTTGGTATATAGGAGTATCATATGTTTATATATAGATAATACAGCGGAAGAGATGATTATTACCACAGTGGTGTTAGTATCCCAGACGTTAGCGTAATGATCATAAGAACCAGTGATGAATAGACCAGCATCCACAGGGTACCAAATAGTAGACGAATTATGCCTGCGTTCATTTTGCTTGTCAACCAAAAAGAGAGACTTGTGCTGCGCAATAAGCCCAGCACCCAAATAGTCGGAAGTGCATTGGACATTGTAAACAACAGCTGATCCATCTGATGCACCAGATAGCAAGTACCGCCCCTCTGTCAGATCAACCGGACCTAAATTGTGCAAAAATAACAAACAATAGTCTGAAATTTGCTGGTAGTAGAGGACCCTGACTTTGGTATATAGGAGTATCATATATGTTTATATATAGATAATACAGCGGAAGAGATTATTATTACCACAGTGGTGTTAGTATCCCAGACATTAACGTAATGAACATAAGAACCAGATATGAATAGACAAGTATTTACAAGGTACCAAATAGCAGACGAATTAGGCTTGCGTTCATGTTGCTTGTCAACCAAAAAGAGAGACTTGTGCTGAGCAATAAACCCAGCACCCAAATAGTCAGAAGCGCGTTGGACATCGTAAACAGCAGCTGATCCATCTGATGCACCAGATAGCAAGTACCACCCCTCTGTCCGATCAATCTCACATAAATTGTGATATTTGATGTAACCACCCACTTAACCTAAGCAGCTCGAAAATTTTTCATTTATTCAACTATGTTGCCAATCGTCAAATAGCATGCCAATCATTCCAACACAAAAACAAAAATGTATGCCAATCATCAAATGAAGCCGATACGTCATATAAGAGAGTCAAGAACTTGATAAATTCCAATCACATGGAGGAAGCAGGAGGAGAGTAAAAAAAAAAATGGACTTGAAGGGAGTTGATGGCAGAGCGGTGAGGGGTGAGGATCTCCTTAGGGTTGGAGAGATGGAGGGAGGCGAGGCCGCCAGATTGGATGAGGCGGGTGGCAGAGCGGGGGCTGGCGCGGCCCGCTTCTTGATCTCCCACCGCCTTTCACATTCCTTCCTCAGATCTCTTCCCACCCGGCAACGAAAGTAAATGGGTCCGCCGTTATGGCTCCCAATGTAAGAGATTAGCCTTAGAGTAGATGAGAAGAGAAACGAAAAGGCACAATCAGGAAGTTAAAAAGGCAGTAAAACCAATTGAGCTACCCAAGCGAAAGGTAGCATCCCAATAATTTGACATTAAGGCAGTCAAACACAAATTATACGACCAACCAAATAAAAATGCGCCAATAAATATGGTCAATTTCAATATAATTATCAGATCTATCCCTAACTAATTACCAATTTTACAATTCACATCATATAAAAATAAAACACAAGCATTGTGGATATTTTCGTCCACTCGTGGCAAAATGTCTCAGCCCCTCGTAAAGTTTAGCCCTAAATACCTGGGATACCACCATAAATTCACCATATTTTCAGTCATACTCAATCAGAACAATATGTAAATAGTAACTGTTCAATGGAGTCATTGGTCTTTATCCCAAGAAAAAGTCAAAGTCCTATTTTTAATCACCTTGCTTTTTTAATTTAATGCTTTTTGTGATGAACTAAAGGCAGCATCTGTCCTCTGCTTTGCAGCTCAAAAGCAGCAGCTGCTACTGCAAAAGCTTGCAGCAGCCTGAAAAAGCAGCTGAAAAATGCAACAGCGAAAGCAGACCTCGGTTGGAAACTGTTTTTCTGGAAAGGTAGCAGTAGCAGTCAAGAAGACAACTTTTTTTAAGGGATGATTTTCTAGTGAGATCTCACCAAAACGGGGTAAAAACTTGGCTTTCAGCAGTTTACACAGTTCTCGTGACCCGGTGAAGTCACCAAGACCAAGATCTTGCAAGATTGCAAACCATGGCACAAACACAACCAACTCAGATCAGAAAAACGGCTCCCTCAATCAAACAGCATAGTTCTGATACCAATCGTTGTGAACCCATGGGCTAGCCAATGACAGCTAGGAATTGTGGACAGAAAAAGACAGGAATTTCGCATGGTGAGGGAAAAGGTATATGGTGGATGATGATTTAGATGGGAGAGGTACAGTGGGGAAAGCTGATAGTAGGCTGGCGGGCTAGCAGCTATGGGTGATGGATGTTGACTCTTCAGGGGGGATGCCTCCTTGAATACACAACTCCAAGGCTAAGGAAAATAGGAAATTAAGAATAACCTCTTCCAAACTCAGTTAGAGTGCCAATGCTTACATATATGGGCTTCATAAGGCACAAGTTGGCATATTAAGCACAAGTAGTAAGCAGGAAATCATAAACTAATACAGTACTACCACTGCTAAGAACTACCAATATACAAATAAAAAATTGGTTGTTCACAACAAGGTGCATTGAACATTTCAATTGACTTAGACCTAAAAATTAATTTGCACATAGCTGGGACCTGATGCGACTTGATTCCTCAAATAGGTGAGTAAATTCTGAACTCTTAAACCCTAGCAATCAATTAAGCTCTCCACACTGACTGTAGATCAACAGAAACTTCATATTTTGCTGATAGTTTTGCCACAATGGTCATGATGGTTTTGTCAAATTTCACCCTGAATATGTTGATCCAGAACAAATTTTGTGCTAAGAAAAATTGTACAAATAAGCATAAAAGTAGGCTACCTTGATGCGTTACAAGTTCAATGTTGCAGTCAAACCCTCCGTGGTTGCGGTCACAGGTACAGAAACTGAAGAAAGATGAAAGAAACTATATTACAAAGTATTCAGATAATAGGCATCTTAATTTTCTTATTTTCTCCACATTACTGCTGCAATTCTGTATAGTTGAGTAAGGTGATGTCCAAACATGCATTACAAGGCTGAACTTGAGGGAAGAAGTTTTAGAGTCCCAAGAATTACTCAGGCACGTCACCATCGATCCTAGTTAACAAATTATTGGGTCAATGGGCTATATCCCATCCAATTTGGGTAATGTACTCCACATGGATTCCAGACATACAATCAGTTGTAACCTTAAAATTGAGAAATCAGAATAAAATTTGAAAAATGACCTGTACAATGTCAATCCACTTTCATCTGCAGCTGAATGACAAGTCCCATGAGAAGAGCATCTCTTTGGACAACCCTCTAGAGTAATTGACATCAGCACGGGATCTTTGATCGAATTACAAATAGGATGTCTCAATTCAATATTTCAAATGCCTTCTCTAGCATATAAAATATAGAAATTTATCTTCCCTTGATTAGTATCACTATCATCCAGGTAAGGGTGGCAGAAGCGGACGTCCGCGGACAAAAAACTTGGTCCGTGTTTGCTTTCGTGTCTGCCCTAGACCAAAAAAATTGTCCATTCTATATAAAACGGATGCGGATAAGGACGGACATACGGACGTCCATGAACACCCCTAGGTATCATTAGAATAATAAGAAAGAAAACAGCAGGCATAGCAAGAAAGGGTGAGTGTTCACACACCCACGCACGCATGCACAAAGATGCACACACGCACGCACGTGCAAAGACACACACACATACAGCAACACACGCATGTGCTCGCTTACATACACGTGCACACACACACACACAGAGAGAGAGAGAGAGAGAGAGAGAGAGAGAGAGAGCATGAGCACATACTTTTTGTGCACATGCTCACACTAACTTTTCACACACATACATAAAGACTGACTAGTTTCTACAGAAAGAACTGCAAGAAATATCCAAGACTTATAAGATGGCATATTAATATGCTTCATATGTCTGAAATAGCCAACCATGTAATTTTCATTTTCATCTTGTGAAGCACAAGAAAAAGCCCTTGACAACATAATCTGAGAGATAATTATTAGACCTAACAAAAAGGTTCATTAATACAAGTAAATTAGAAAGGTCAAATTATCTGCACTTTACAGTGAATCAGAAATTAAAATTTGAGGGCGTCATTAAAAAGGTTTCAACCATATAACGTAAGGATGCTAGAACATTAAGCAATTTCATTCACACTGGGCCAGTTCCTGTCATAACATTACCTACAAGAAATCTAAAACATTGTGTGTTTTGCTGCCTAATGACAGGCGTTTCCACATTAGTGTCAGTGGCTTTCTGATCTAGGATATAAACTAAAAATAACATGAGCAAATAGTAGCAAAAGAAGGGAGAAAAAGTTCAGTAAGCTCACTAAGGCATTTTTGGAAATCTGACAAAAGTTAGGAACACTTTTTGAAATGTGAGCAAAGAAAACTGCTTCAACAGGGTGGAGAACCATGAGAAGAAATTTCCTAGTTTACATTTGGACATCGGTCTATTACGAGTAATTATGATAGAGTCATATCAGAATCAATCAACAAAATTTAGTATCTCCCAACATAATATTCCACTGCTTAAAAGTGTGCCTAATATGAATTTTTACTGCAACTGGAAGTCCAGAACTTGCTTCATTGAGAACATCCAAACTCGGCAAGCACTGTTATAAAACTGAGCATTGCCATTAACTGTAGAGCAAATTGGCCAGTTTAGCCCATGGTGCGCTGGTTGGATCTCTCTGTGTCAAGGAAGAAGTCCCGGGGTGGAATTCCCATGGCATAGTGTGTAAAGGGTGCGTGAGTTCTTACCTATCAAAAAAAAATGGTAGAACATATTGCATACTGGATAAAAATATTTAGTGTTGATTAAGTTTCTATTAATTGTCATCTTCTATATTTCTTTATTGTTCTCTTACATGTTTCTATGTTTTTGATCTGCAATCAGTCCTAACATGCATAGTGGTTCAAAGTTCATACACTGCATTCAAAAATATATCTTATCACACTCCTCCATTTACATTTCCAATCTTTTTAAGTTTGTCATACAAAGTGGACCTGCAGTAAGTCTCACACAACTACTAGATTCATGAGTTGCAAGACAGTTTGAACGGCACAATAACTTGAAATGAAAATTAGTTCACTCACTTACAATTTCAGCTAGTATCAGGAAGTTAACATTTCTTAAATAGTTCATACGAGTATTAATTGTTTACAATTAATAAAAGCACAGTTTAGGTTGCTCAAGACGACATTTACTAGTTTATATAATTTGCACAACAGAAGAAGTGATCATTACTAAAGATGAAAAATATTAATCATTTTTTTACTAGTTTATATAATTTGCACAACAGGAGAAGTCATCATTACGAGAGATGAAAATATTAATCAGTTTTGCTTGTTTTAACACTGCTGCAATCAGAGTATGGTAACGTCCCTAATTTTTCCTATCATTATGTAAATCTCTTCCTCACAATGTTCATTTACTTGATGAGAGAGAGCATATTAAAGAGTCAATGAGACAAGTTTATGACACAGAAAAATAAAATGAAAACCATCTTATAATATGAACCATATTAAGATGAGCTAAACAGAAATAGCTAAACACCAGAACCAAAATGAATCCAATCGGAGCAACAGAGAGAGTATGAGCTTCATTAGAAAAGCCAGGCGAGGGAAACGGTTTGAAATTCATATTATATTTCCACTGGTACTTGGTAATATTAAGTATGCTTGGGCATGTGATCCAATGACAGGTCCATATTCAGTTCAAATCAGTCTAGGTATACAGTTCAACTGAACAAAATTGACTCACTTTACCATCAGATGATGATCAAAGACCCTTCCACCCACAGAGTCACACAGATAACAATGATTCATCAATGGCAGCCAGGGCCAATCCAGTTCAAAAGGTTTACTATTTGAACAGTTCAATAATGCTGAAATATAAGTTATCAAACTCAACCAAAGGTTTTGAATATGGCGTAGTTGGTTTCATAAACATGCAATTTTCACTGTTTTGCATATCTCGAAGAAAATTAATTTTTGGATAATAACCACCTTCTTGATCAGTACATCATTTACATACAGATATTCAAAATTTCCAATTTCAGCAATCAATTTGATTCAAAAACATAAAGTACATGAAATTTCTTTAAAGAAATCAAATTGGATAATAACATCAACTTCTTGACCAATACTTCATCACTAAGAGGCAGATATTCAAAATTTCTGATTCCAACAATTAGTACATACATGCACATGAACATGCACACAATGTTTGACTATCTCAACATTAGACAGAATATAAACATAGCTTCTAGTCCAAGCAAATGCTTTGTACATTTTTTCAAATAAAACTACAAGTGAAAGACAACATTTGACCAGCAAAATCAGATGCATTTATACTTGTCACTAAGTTTATAAATGCATAAGGACATCTATATTCTTTCCTAAAATCGTATGTGACAATTACAAATAAATATCATCTCAAAATCACTTAAAATCAGGTATACTACACCAAATGGTTTCGTAATATACTATCATTAATTTGATTCATACAAATTTGATGGGTCCTTTACAACATTATTTAACAATATATTCCATGTGACAGTGTTGGGTATCATACCATCATTCACCCATCTTCTTAGAAGTAAGTGCGCATCATTGAGCAAACCAACCTTGCAATGCCAACTCAGAAGTGTGTTGTAAGTGATAGTATCTGGGACAACTCCTTCACTTTTTAGCCTACCTAACAAATTCAGACCTTCTTGAACATGGCCCATCTTACAAAAACCATTAATTAGAGTATTGTAAGTTACTATGTCCGGTATAAATCCTCGTAAGAGCATCTCTTTCAAAAGCTCAAGCGCTCTATGCACTTTACCTGTTTTGCACAGGCCATTTATCAATATATTGTATGATATATTATTCGGTCTAACACCCTTCCTTATCATTTCCTCAATCAAACCCAAGGCTTTCTCCACACTTCCATCACTACAAAGTCCCTTAATTAGTCCATTATAAGAGATAAGATCCAGGGTGCAACCACGAAATACCATTTCCTTCACAAATTGCATTGCATCTTCTAATGCTCCCTTCCTAATGAAAGCATGAATTAATGTGTTGTATGTTATATTATTGGCAACAACACCCTCCAATAGCATATCCTGGTAAACCCTAACAGCATCGTTCAACCTTTCACTTCTACAAAACCCATTAATCAAAGAATTGAATGTGAATATATCCGGCTTACAACCTTCCCCATACATCTTATGAAACACTTCCACAGCTTCATCCAACTTGTGATCCTTGCAAAGGGCACTTATAAGGCAATTATAACCCACAACATTCAGTTTCCAACCATTATTCTGCATTTCCTCCATAAGTATATTTGCTTCCCTAAACCGGCCTTCCTTACAGAGCCCATCAATAAGCATGGTGTATATATTGGTATTCGGTGAGAAACCTTTAATCAACATATCCTCTAGCAACTCTCTTGCTGATCCCAAACTACCCACCTTGCATAGGCTGTGAATAATGCTACCATACGTGAAAAGGTCAGGATGATACCCTTTTGGTATCATACTCTCATGGAGGACACGTCTAGCATCATTATACCTACCTTGTATCAGGTACCCATTTATGAGAGTATTAAACAAAGTCATATTTTGGCCTGGCACTTTATTCAACAGAACTCTAGCTTCATCTACTTGACCTTTTTTACAGAGACCATCCATCAGAACTCCGTACGTGACCACACTAGGTGTACAACCTCGAAACAACATTCTATCCAACAACTTTGCTGCCTCATATGTATGACCACAATCGCAAAGACCTTGAATGGCATCATGGAAAGTTTCTGCATCAGGTGAACATCCCATCATCATCATCTCTTCCAGAAGCTTCAGTCCCTCCTTCACATTTCCATCCTTACAAAGAGCATGTATTAGAGTCTTGTAGACAACCACATTGGGAACACATCCATGCTTTGTCATCTCCCTGAGGAGCAAGCATGCAGTGTGGACCTCTTTTACTCTACACAAGGCTTTCATAACAATTGCAAACGTATACAAGGTCGGAGAAATCCTTCTATGGAGCATTTCAGCAAACACCTTGGGCACAACCATACAACAATCTTCTGACACCAATACCTCAAGAACAACATTATAGGACTTGAATGTTGGCTCACAGCTATAAAGACTCTTCATTTCTCCGAGCAGCCGTGTCACTTGTCCAGGCAAACCGGCCTTCCCATACCACTTCATAATTAAGATAAATAAACTCTCTCTCAAAACCAACCCCTCCTCTTTCATCTGATCCAGCAATCTTTCTATAATTTTGAACTCTTTGATTGCACCCAGCCGATCTATGAAAGTATAGTAAACATCAAAAGTATGTGAGTAGCCCCTCTGGGCATTCGCCCAGTCAAATATTTCCATCAAGGTGGAAACTTCAAGTGGCAGTTCGAGCAATTTACAGAGTCTACGTGGGGTAATGCGGTTAAATGAGGTTCTAAGCTCCTCCAGATCAAAGGGTCGAAGCAATTTTTCCCATTCATTAGCAGAACCCACCTCACGAACACTGCCAGAAATTCCATTATCAGAAGTACAAGCCAAAAAACGGAGACTTCTAGCCACGGCTGGTATATTTTTGCAACAACGAGCCCCCAGATTCAACCTTTCTATCATAGCTATACATTGTACAATATGGGTAGTCTCATGAACCTACCTCAGACGCCGACGCAGAAGCGCCATGAAACGTCTCCCTCTATGCTTGCTTACGCCTGATCATCTGCTGGAAACAAACAGAAGACAACTTTCAGTGGCCGAACATCGGAGGCGGAGGCGGAGGCGGAGGCGTTGCGGCGGACGGCCGGCACAATATGGAAGTGCAGCTACAAAAAACATCCTTCATCTGGTTCAATATATTTTCCGAGCCGAACCGGTTTAATTTGATTTGGCGGGCCGGGGTTTTCTGTCTTGACCGGACCCACCCGACCGACGCCCCTGCCACTGCCAGAGCACTCCTCCGCCTGCGACTAGCTGGAGGTCGACGAAGCGGCTGCAATGGCAGGAACTCGCATGGCCATACCTCTCTGCCGACTCGCCTCCAGACTTCGGAACTTGGCTCCCGCCCGTCGCCAGACGCGAGACCTTTGCGCCGCCGGAGTTGGAGACGAGGATCGCCCTCAGCGGCTAGGAGGGGGCGGGCGATTCCCCGCGGGCGTTGTTAGAGAGGTATGTGAAGCCATTTGGGCACGACCCAGATGGGAAAAAACGATTTCTTCGGAATTTCCTGGGCTGAATCTCTCCGACCCAGATTTGGTGAACGAGATTATGATGAACCTGCGCAATGCGCTTCTTTCCTACCGGTTTTTCCGATGGATATCAGTTCAGCAGGCGTATTCGGCCCATCCCATTTGGTTTGATACCCTTTTTGACGAGTTGGTGAGGGCCAAGGCATGGAAGGCTGTAAGGGACGTCTTATGTTCGACAAAATGCCGACCTGAGTTGAAGTCTCTAAGATCTTACATAACATCTCTGTGTAAAGAGGAGATGCTTGATGAGGCTATGGATGTTATTGCGGAGTTGACAAAGTGTGACTTTGAGCCTGATGTTTCGATCTGGAATGCGCTTCTGTTAGGTGCTCTTAGTGCTGGAAAGACTGACCTTATGTGGAAGCTGTATGGGGAAATGATCGAGACTGGTGTTCTTAGTGATACTGTGACTGTTGGTTACTTGATTCGAGCCTTTTGCAAAGAAAATAAGCTTGTGGAAGCTTATGAGCTTCTCCGAGAAGTTGTAGATAATGGGTCTGTTCCTGACATTGTTGCATTCAATAAACTGATTTCTGGATTTTGCCATAATAGGGATTATGGGAAAGTTTCCGAGCTTCTCCATATGATGATTGCAAAGAATTGTCCTCCCGATACTTTTACTTATGAGGGGATTATCCGTGGACTATGTGAGAACAACATGGCCTCTGAAGGTTTCCGGGTATTCAATGAACTAAAGGAAAGAGGGTATGCTCTTGATGTGGTTATATATACAACAATGATAGATGGGCTATGTAAATTGGGTAGAATGGACATTGCAATGGATTTATGGCGAGAAATGCTGTGCAAGAGAATTCGGCCTAATCAGTATACTTATAATGTCATGATCGACGGATATTGCAAAAGAGGATATCTAGAGGCAGCTCAAAAGCTATATATGGAGATGTGTAATAAAGGATATGAAGAAAGCATTGTGAGTTGTAACATCATGATAGGCGGTTTGTGTTTGCAAGGAAGAACAAATGAAGCCAGCCAATTTTTTAGGGAGATGAAAAAGAAAGGTATTCTATGTGAAACATATACCTACAATACTTTAATTGAGGGATTCTGCAAAGAGGGGAAAGTAACAGAGGCTCTTGCTCTTTACACTGAACTTTTGCAAGTGGGTTTACAGCCCAATGCCTTTTCTTATACTCCACTGGTTCAGTGTCTATGCCAGGAGGGCAATGTGGAGAAAGCAATTGAATTTCTGAATGAAATGCTAAAGAGGGGTTTGGAGCCTTCAAAATGTTGTTATGATTATATAATTTGTGGATTCTGCAAGCAAGGAAAACTTACTGAGGCAATGGATTGGCTATCACTATCTTTAAATCGTCAGTCTAAACCAAAAGAAGAGACGTTTAAGTTATTAATAGATTTCCTCAGTATCCAAGACAAGATAGATGATGCTTTTATTGTTCTAGATTCTATGTTTAGGATAGGTTATCTGCTTCAGGAGTCAGCTTCCTATTTGCTGGTTAGAAGGCTATGCCAAGGCAATTTAGACAGAACAAGGGAGTCTCTAGAGGCAATATTGAAAAGTGACTTTGTAACATGACTTGCTACTAGACGTTCACCATCTTTCATGGAAGGTATGGTCTCTGGTGCAGGTGTATTATTATATGAGTTAGGTTGATATTTATGCAAAATGTGTGTCACTTTACAATTGTGACTGATCTTATATTGCATTTCTTTCCCGTTATGATACTTGTTTGGTGGTATTAAAGCATAGCGAATAGGATGCAGTTATGAAGTCTAGTTTAGTACACCACCTTAAGTACTTTAGAGGAGCAATTTTTTTTATAATCGTGTTCATCAACATGCATATGTTACAAGATAGCATCCAAGATATGAAACATTAAGGTATGGAAACTGTTGACTTTTGATAAGGAGAGAAAGTATTTTGAGAATTAGAGTATTTGCTTACAGTAATATACTTGAGTGAGTCCACATGGACTAATTAGCAACCTTGCATAATTTCCCCCTGACCATGTTCATTTGTTTTTCATTTAGTGGTTCACTTTTAAATTCTGCACTAATTTTGTTTCTTTAGTAATTGTACTCCCTCTGTCCCACATTAATAGCTCCATTTGACTTTTCAAAATGAACTAGTTTTAAGTCATTTTGAATAAAAAATTGGAGCTAATGTGGGACGGAGGGAGTATATTCTAAACATTTCTTAGTTTATTTTTAGTCAATTGAGATGAATATCTGATTAAATTTTTTAAATTGTCTTATATTTTACAATGCATAGTATGATGCTGGTTGCAGTCGCTGATTGTGCTAGGGCCTTATCAATGATAATTTGCAACATCTACTAATAACTACTTGTGCATCATAAATTGTGGTTTGTGCTATATGATGAAGTGGTCTTTGAGATTCCCTTCATTTATTAGGTTTACCTAAGAAGAGATTATCTTATTTAGCTATACAGTTGATTGTATTTTATCTTGCATAGAATTGTGTTATTAATGGCAACTCATGAAAATTGATAAAAAAATATGGCAAATCATAAAAATTGTTACATTTTTTCTAGGTATTGTAACAGGTGATTGTTCAGTTAAAAATGGTAAGGTTTTAGATATATGTAGGTGTTTTTTAATGGAAATTATGTAAGTAATGAATAGGTAATAGTAGCAAAACGAGTGAGCTGATTTTTAATAATTCAAATTTTTAAGTCCGTATCAATGGTGGATCACTGTTCATATTAAAGACCAAACTTACTTCTGCTCTTGCTTAATTAGCATGATTTTTGCATATGAGCAGTATGCAATGATAATGTTTCTGAAAGTGGCAAATGGATTTAAGGGATATGGTAAATATGTGTAGTTATATATGGCTAACACCTTAAATTAATATATGAAGTGTAGGGCACATAGTTCATTTCACCTTATAAAATTACCCATCATCAACACTTCATCTCATATTAATGTGGTCGGGACACGGGTTCTGCTTCACCATTCAGCCCTACCAAATAACATTTGCATGTCCAAGTCATACATTGCTAGGATATGTAAATGGTCTATGATAGGGCCAAATGGTGGAGCTTATATATTTATTATTATAAAATATGTCATGTAAAAGATTACATTAATTTTTTAGTTCTATTTACACAAAAATGCCCTATACAATTATAATTTTTGGGTTCATATTAGTTGTATGTCTGATGTTACTAGGACTTGTACAAAAGTATAAAAAAATGTGCAATTTGTGGAAGAAAATTTATGTTCAGGATGCTTTTCTAAAAAGTAACACTAGATGCTCATAAAAATATCCATGAGCTTTTTTTCTGAAACATTGCCTAAGAATATTTTACATCGTTTGGAAAGAGTATTACATGATTTTGTGAAACATGATTGGGTAAAGCTTATTTCCGACTTAGATATGATTCCTGGTAATTGTTAATCTGCAGTATGCACTTCTGGATATCAACGTGGTCCATCCATTTTGGTTTAGTTCCACTAATGTACTTGTTCATTCATTTTAGTTTAGTCCCACTAATGTACTTGTTCATTCGACACATATAATATGTATCCCATAATGCGGTAAGAATGCTGTATTCTTAACTAGGGCTAATTAAATTGAACTCATTCAGCTCAAGTTTGTGCTGCTTCTGATGTGTCAAATATTGATCATACTGAAGGTTCAATATGATTTTATCCTAATGTGTCAATTATCACTGTTTACAATTAAAGCTTTTTGAAGCATATAAATTATCATTGGAGTACGTTGTAACAAAATTGTTGATTGATTTACAATCCTTCTCTCACCCAAGTGGATAGAAATGCTCTTTTTAGTGAAACATGGGAATCTCCTGAATATTTCTTAATGATAAGTAAAGATAAAAAATAGTAACAATTAATCTTTTGTAAAATATTTGCATTGTAATTGTAGTTGTCATTGACAGGGCAGATGCATTGCAGGAAAACGAAGCCGTCTTTACAGCATGTGGTGTTACCCATGGTAGACAGGCTAAGCTCCTTGGTGCCCATGAACTTCTTCATCCCAAATTAAGGTTGCAGGAGTTTGTTAGTATTTATGGCATCTCCCAAGATTTCATAGCAGCAAAGAAGAAGGTATTTACATACTTATTTGGGCATATCTTGTTTAAGATAGAATCTTTTCTCTTTTGTTCTGACATGAGAGATTTGAAACAGATTGTCATGGCAGGTAACGTTTTAGCATTAGAGGAATTTTGCTGTCAGAATCCAAAGCTTTTGTGAAATTTTGACATGACGCCCTAGTAAGTTGGATGTTTCTAGCCCAAAGTTTATTAACACTTGCTTAATTTGAATGGTTATAAATGATTAGCTTGATTTGATGGCTGAGCTGTCCATCCTCGTAACTTGACTATGTCAATCTTTCAAATTCTATGTATGATCAACTGACAAGATGATTATAGTCCAAGTTATAGCTATCATGGACCATAGTGTTAAAGCAAGTTGAGCATTCTTGTCATTCTGACTATACCGGATTTTGCTAGATGACCAAGATTAAAGCAGTTCTTAATCTGGAAATGTGGATTTTTATGGAAGTTCTTTATGAGTCTCAAGCCCTTGTTCATGGGCAGAGATGTTCTGAAACTTCAATTTATGCTGATGCCCTAAATGGATATGTCAATCTGACTGCATCCGATGGTGTTCAGATTGTCTAAAAGACTGATGATCCCATTGGTGCCTCAGTTCTAGCAAAGGAAGTTGAGCATTCCACGGTCAGCAGTGTTGATACTAACACGGAAGACCTGCCCCGCAGAGTATTGTGGATTGAGGTGTCGGTTATGACATGATAAATTGGTTAGTATTGTTTATGCCTGTAAATTTACAAACCCATAAATTTTGTTGTTTTTGTCTTTTAATGAAAGCACCAATTATTGTGCACATTTTCTCTCTTTGACGTCATATTTTAAATGTCAGACTAGCTGAAGTTGGCTTTTGTTATCATGGATAATGCATTCATGGAAATATATGTGCATGGAAAATAAATCGTAAACATTAAGCAACGATATATACAAATTTTAGAGTTTTGGTTATTTATCTTAGAAAAAATTCTCTCAAAACACTTCTTTAATAAGCTCCAAATGTTCCACCTCAAGTGTGATTTGATTTTTCAAAATGAAATAAATTTAGTTTATTTTGAAGAGGTTGGATAGCATTGCGTCACTGACAATCGCCACCAACAAGAGCATTGTGTTTACCAACCCTGGCTCTACTATATACACTCCTCTGAAATACCAAGTATTCAAGCATACACTGTTTATCTTGTAGGAATCTGATGTGAAAAAGTGTTGATATGATACATGACCAAATTTTATGTCTCAATTCTGAAAGACATGGTAGACTAGTGAGAGTTTATATAATGCAGTTCCAAATGGTTTACAAGGTCCGCTATTAACCTTTCACATAAAATGAGTTTTAATTCAAGATAAAACATCCGAAAAGCTAAGCTAGCTCGTGCTGCTTGAGAAACATGCCCACCATCTCAAAGAGAAGATGTCATTCATGTCAAAGCTTGTAAACCCAGTGCGGTGATACATTATGAATTCGATGGTGTAGGTTCCAATGATTTTTTTACACTAAATTATAGAATTGTATATTACAGCATAATTTTTTACTTTTTTGAGTTGCGTTAATATGTACCTCGGTTAACACAAATTAGTACGTGCCATGTGGTGCAAACTGTTGATTCACGATCTAACAAAATACATTAATAAGGGGGCAGGCAAATACAAATTACTTGGCTACCCCCGAGATTTAATACACCCTTCATCTTTTATAAAAATCATCATTTGAAAGAAAACTAACATTAGATAAAGTGGTAATTTTTATTAAATAGTGATACTTACATCTAAAAAAAGAAAAACACCTAATTTTAACAAAATAGGGGGATTAATATAAAATAATTTTTTTTCAAATAAAACTTTTAATTTAAGAAGGAAAGAGTAAAAGCCATCATATCTTGACTTGATGGGCTCATGTTAACTTTTTTGTTGGTTACTGTAGCATATTGCTAGTCATCACTTAGAGTCTTGATTTGATCAATTAAATCTCTTTTGTAGTTATTGTATTCTAATTCTTATATAAGACAATAGTAGTGAGCAACTTCGAAATTTCAAGGATTAGAATGATTTTCTTCATAGCATAGCATGCAAAATTTAGCTGAGGCCTTCGTGAATGACGGATAAGTTGCTGAAAGTACCAGCCCAGTGGTAAGTGGACGGTTATTGTCCTAGGTCATGTCATCACCAAGGAAGAAAGCGAAGTTGGGTTGGGCCTTCCAGCTGGTCTCAGAACTCCTGTTGTTGAAGCAGGGCCAGTCTAAGGTCCCCCACACCAAGTTTCCCACAGTCCACATCCCTGGCCGAGTATCTTGTCCTCAAGTACGATGACAAGCTCAGGAAGTTGGGGAAGAGGTTGACTAAGGCCATGATAGCTTTCATGGTCACAGAGCAATCCGTCATGTGTTCTCCTGAAGTAGTTTATATTAAATGTTTAGATGGTTCAAAAGACAGATCAAATTGATAGTTCTGCTTCTATTGGCTGAAAACCTTTTATGGAGGGGAAGATATTTGTGTAGGGGGTAGCAGTAGGCCATGCCAGGCTCAACTCACAGCCCACTTTGAGTGGGTCGGTCCAGCCTAGGCCCGTTAGTTTGAGGGGTAGGCCCAACACAATCCATTAGGCTCCTTCAGCAAGCCTTAGGGCCAGTCGACATGCAGGCTAGTTGCCAGCCTCGCCAATTTATTTACTTAAAAAAACTTGGCAAAAAATATGTTTATTTAATATTTATAAATTATATAGTAAATGCTAGAATTGTATTATTATAGAATGAATACAACCTAATTAGGTAGACATTCACCTACCTATCATCACTCTATGCTTAGCAAAACATGCTTTGACGTGTCACACTAAGATATCTAATACCCCTACCTCTAATGCTTAAAAGTATTTTATACTAGGTACATTGAACTTTTGTGATTTTAACTCCATGTTTGTTAAGGGAATCCACCTTTACTTTTTCATGTGCTCCTAAATCATGACATTGTAATTGTATGACATTTTAATAAAAAATAATATTAAATTAAAATATATTTGTAACTTAAAAGAGGAGGAGACAAATTAAACTTAAAATTATAAAATAAAAAATATTTAGAATTGTAGTTGTATGACATTTTATAAATATAAAAAGAATAGCAAATTAAAATGTAAAAAAAGGATAGCAATTTTTTCTAATTTTCTAAAGGATTGTAAATTAAAACTACTTAGCATAAAGATAAATTTATAAAATAAAAATTATTTACTTTATTAAAGAGAATTAAAAAGGAGTGAAAGTTAAGACTTAGAGTTTTGAGAGGAAATTCTTAATTTTTAGACTTACTTTGAGAACCTTGATCTTGAAATTAATTAATATAAAAAATTAAGAGGACGGAGAATATAAAGAAGAGAGTTGGAGAGTAGATAAATAGGTGAAGAGAACCCTAAACCTCTCCCCTATTTATAATTTTTTAAATATTAAAACTACTCCTTCTATCCTTAAAAATTATAATCTTTTTATTGAGGGGGGGCAGTTATGTAATTAACCCACCTCCAGCCAAAGAAATAAAATAGAAGAGACCTTTGAGCCGTTGGGCAGACTCGGCAGGTTGGGGCAGATCTGCACTCTTGCGGGCCTACGGGCCAGCCTGGCATGGCCCGCATACGGGCGAGTATAGGCCTAGAAGCCCCGGCCGGACCCACTTTTGCGGGCCAGTGCCACCCAAGGGCCTGCACAGCCCGCTGGCACCCCTATATTTGTGATTTGTGTACTGAGGTGGTGGAGGAAAGGAGGATATCTCAATGCTTGTGGTTTTCTTGATCTGGGTCTTATTTGGTACAAAAGTGCTGCTTTGTCGGCTGTAGGGTATAGTCCTTGTCGTTCTTTTGCTTGGCTTATTAAAGAAGCTTCTTCGTATTTTGCTCTTTGAAAGTCTGAAGATAGGTATGGATCCTACTTAGAGCTGGTGAACTTGCTGTGGAGGGAACCAAAAAAAGGAGATGCAAGCACTGCACAACCACGTTCTGGCTATAAAATATGGATAGAGTAGATTCTACTCCTACACTGGTCTAAGGCTAAGACGGGTCAATGTGCATATTGTGGAAAGGGAACATAGTGCGATACCCCAATTTGGCTCCCATCTTTAAGTTGCCTCACAAAAACGCTGATAGAGGAGAAAAAGAAAGAAGAAAACGATGATGTATGGCCCTATGGGCAGGGGGCTTTGTGTAGCCCAATTGACTTGTTGCTGTTAGATGGCTGAATGAAACTCTCTCACAGTATTTTTTATGTTCTACTCTAACAATGAGCTGAGTGTAAGGAATATTTATGAAGCTTTTGTATTCGAGATGGACGGTGCATACACTAGCGGAAATAGTACTTGCACTAATATGTGTTAGCATGTCCGTCGTCCATCTTGAAAATGAACACTTCATATACTTTCTTTACACCTGGCTCCTAGTAAGCAGGGAGCATGAAAAATGCTTCCTTAGAGCCAGAGTAGTTGTAGGCTACAATGGATTAACTTTTCCCATAATTTTGAATCTACTTTGGAAATTGTATGAAGATCGCTTTTCATTTGGCTAGGCCCGCTAGCTAAATAGATCAGACCTCAGGGAGGCATGTTTTCTTTTTATTAAAAAAAAGCAAGTGGGCCACTGGCTGCCAATGGCTACTTGTGGCCTTGCCTGGCCTCAGCAAAGACCAGACGGTCTCCACCCTAGCTGGCGATCTCTCATGGCCTCACGCCCCCCCCCCCCACCCCACATCCCCTCCTTCAACAAGCCTGGATATCCCACCTTGGCCTTGGCAAGACAGGATATCCAGGCTTGTGGGCATAGTTGTGCCAGCTTGTAGCCTAGGGGAGCTGGGCCTGTCAGCCCATGGCTCTGGCTCCCTAGGCCATGCCTGGCCCGGTTCCCCTAGCAGGCCGGCCAAGGCCAGCTATAGTAGCGGGTTGGAGGTCGGCCCGTACTTATGCCACCTCTTCATGCAATTCAACAACTACAAAAGCAGTGGTCTTTTGTGGATACAGAAAGACCATAAAACATTTTTGCAGTTACATTATATTGTTTGTCCTCTTAACAGGATCACATCAGTTTCATGTTACTTTTTTATATGATGCCTTTCTGTCTACGTAGCTAAGATAACTCACTTTTAGAGCAACCTAGATACTAAGATCATTTGTTTTAAGTGTCAAAATGCACTAGTCAGGGTTACTATCCATTACAAGAATTCACACATGCATTAGGGCTTACTTACTCTTACATAATATATGCTTAACATCATACAATTATGCATCCAAATCCAATAAAAAAGATGCTATTATATTACTATTAAATAGCATACACTTTAGCTTAAATCATGTCTTAAATCTTATGCATCGAGGTACCATTGGTAACCTCACCGACGTGTCATCTGGGCATTGATAACAATCAATATCTCATCAATATGTCATTAGGGCATTGATAACAATCAACGTCTCATCAATGTGTCAAACGTTACCAACAATTGGATGTGAGAGCCCACTTTGCTAATGCCACACCAATGTGTTGATCCTACTGCTGGTAACCAGTTAACATCAACATGGTTTAGTGTGTTAGTGCTGGTACTATTCATTTTTCTCCCTTCATCAATACCAATGCAAACTTGTCAATGGTCATGCCGATTGTTAGGAAGAAAATAAACAAAGACAACATTGGTTCTCTGAATAATTCCTTTTATTAAAACATGGTAAAACATTCACAAATACTAAGTTTTGTATCATTTGTATATGAAAATGGAAAATAAGACCATGGCAATATGAAATTGTCATTATTCTACTTCATATGAAAATATATGTGGAAAATTCCCATGCACACGTTCAAATTCATCAAGAACTCAAGGGAACACATTCCATACAAACCAAATCATTAAACAAAGAAGAAGGGTGCAATATGACCTTGAATTCACACGAGACTCTCTTCATGGTGTGAATCCCGAGACTTCTGCTACTTGGACTTGACAGAGACTGTGCTCTCAAACACCCACTCCCACTTGGACTTGATAGAGACTTCTACCAAATCCGAAATTTCGAGATTTCCCCCTTTAAATAGGGCATAACAGTCCCAAGAGTCTAAACCGCAAAACCACCCACGATTTACTAAATAACCAAAATATGCATTTTCACCAATGTGATCATCAATGCATTGATGCTTATAAATAGGTGAAAACATAGTTCACCAATGCAAGAACTAACACATCAATGGCTTGACGGTGAAACAAAAACTTTTAAAATAAAATATCCTAATTTTTCTTGAAATATAGGTTGTCACATAGTGGGAGTGCAAACATAGCTGAATGTTGTAAAATTAGTGAGGCCAAGGGCTAGGTTGTAAGTGCGAGGGGTCCTAAGTTTTTGCTTGGTGTAGGGAGCCTAGTGTTGGGGTCCTCCATGAATCGGGAACTGGGATTGGGTCAAAGGGCCTAGCTAAAGCAGTTGTTGGCAAAGCGAGTTTTGATAGGGATGGATCCATGGGGAAATGGCATGGAAAATAATGGTCACATGTTATGGCAAAGGTATTTTCATCATTAGCTGAATTTGGATTAAAAAAAAATGGTCCTAAGCTTACACTTTGTGTAGGGAGCCTGGTGTTGGGGTCCTCCATGAATCAGGAACTAGGATTGGGGCAAAGCAAGTTGTTGATAGGGCTGGATCCATGGGGAAATGGCATGGTAAATAATGGTCACATGCTATGGCAGAGGTATTTTCATCATTAGCTGAATTTGGATTAAAAAAAATACTTCAACTCACTGTCACACCCCGTGCTGCCCGACCTGAGCCGAACCCGGTCCAGGGGTCGGTCAAGCACGCGGGGGCAACGTGGGGAAGTTGAGAAATGGTTTAGCGGAAGACTTAACCCTAAATATGGGCAACTGAACATAATTACGGAGTACACACATTCCTTTGAGCAAGAGTAAATAAGTAGAAAAGAAAGAGAGTCACTTAATTCAAAATAAACGACTAGTCTCAAACCCACATGCTTAGTCAACCATAGCCTACACTAGGCTCCAAAATAGGTCTTAAATAACACAACTGTATAAGGTAACATAAATCCAACAGAGAACCATACACAAAGGTTCTAAACATAAAGCATAAACCAAGGAAAATAAGTCACATAAGAGTCACCATGATCACATTTAAGTCGTCTCCGATCTTTTCCTCAAAGAGGAGATCTTGTCCGTCTGCGTGTCGCGCTACGCAGCCCCAAAGCAAAACACAATAAAGAAGGGTGAGTTTAACAAAACTCAGCAATGGTTTTTAATATAACTATCATCATTGGAAATACGATAGCATAGCAATAAAATCATTCAGATCAAAGATTGACAAGATGTATCATTTTCTGATCACACATACACATCACCTAAACCTACATCATAGTGTATAATCCACATAGTGCCATTCACATCATATCAACCTGCATGAAATGTATCTCTAGCATACATATCTAATCATGCATCACATCATATCAACCTACATGAAATGTATCTCTAACATACATATCCAATCATGCATCACATCATATCAACCTGCATGAAATGTATCTCTAACATACATATTCAACCATGCATCACATCATATCAACCTGCATGAAATGTATCTCTAACATACATATCCAATCATGCATCACATCATATCAACCTGCATGAAATATATCTCTAACATACAAATCCAATCATGCATCAACATTCTCATTCATCATGCATGTATAAGTGTCACACACACACTATTCCAACATGCAAGTCCATACACATAGAAAATAAACCTGCTCTTCAAGGCCGGAGCCCTCGAGCAAACACTTATCAAATAGACATGCTCCTCAAGGTCAAAGCCTTCGAGTAACTCCTGCTCCTCAAGGCCAACGCCTTCGAGCAACTCCTGCTCCTCAAGGCCAACGCCTTCAAGCAACTCTTGCCTATCAATTCTAAACTCCCGGGCAACCCTACTTGTCAAGACTAAAGTCCCAAGCAACAATACTTGATAAGCCGGTGCACTCGGACAAACCAGCTGGATTCTCAGGGTCCAAATAATCTTAATAAGTAAATCTCAATTCGCAAGACAAGTACATCACTCATCACCACATATTCCATTTAACTAGACTCAACCTGGGGAGTGCACATGTTCCACGAAGGAATTCAAATCGAAAACATGTCCTTTCGGACCAATCAAGTTTCGATTAAGCCACGACCGATTAATCTGGCACGCAATTTCACCACATTGCATCCAATCGATCACATTCGATTAATCTCGATAAAGCTTCAATTGGAAATCCATTTTCATGATGCATGTAACATGGTACTTACGTGGGCAAGGCATACATGAATCATAATTCATGATAAGTTCTCTCATCAGCCCCTAATGCATCATTCATAATTATAATATCAAGCTTCAACATCATCATTAAACCCCACATGTGTGTGTATACCTAGTAGAAGCACTTCACTCAATGCATATCAACATGCTTGAAATTAACTCACTACCACACTACACATGTAAATTAATATTTAATCATGAATTCCAGCGGAAATCATAGGAGAAGAATCATTGAAATCAAAGCTCAACCACAAGCTAAACACATATAAGATCATTCACTTCATCCTTGAGCCATGACATTCACACATCAATTAACCACATCTTATCATGTCATATCAGTCCATTAGTATGTTGTAGCTCTACTGAAAATATACTCAACCATAGATAATCAACCACTCATAACTTCAAGATGGCAATTCCAACATCATATATCCAACCACAAGCCATTCCACATAACTCTAAATATATATACCACAACTTCAAAACATCAATGGTATACCCTTCCAGTAGCTTACTATAGCTCAAAACACTCCACATAAACATAAAATAATATTTTTGAGTAGCTATGTCAAAATAAGCAACATACATAAAATGGACAATTCTGCAGTGTAGCCATTCAAACGCCCAGTAGGGCCGTTCGATCGGCTAAACAGTAAATCTGTCGAACTGACAGTGTTACCGTTTGAATGCACAGGAGGGCCGTTCGAGCGCCAACAAGGCAGACTCGACCTTCTTCTTCCTTTCGCATTTTCAAACCGAAACTCCATTGATAAAACTCAAAATCACCATCTAACAACCTAAATGCCATTAAAAGTCCACCATAACTTCCAGAATGCTAATCCACATCATAACAAGATAAAACCCTATGAAATCGGGATTAAAGATTATCATTTACTAATCATGCCATTAGAACACTAAATCAAGTAACTCCATTCAAAATAAACCACAAAATCAAGAGTTTTACCATAGGAAGACTGAAATTTTGAAAGTCCATTACCTTATCCCTTGATTAGGCTTGGATTTGATAGTTACCCTTCTTGAAAACCTTATGAAGACATAGAGTTTGAATTAAGCTCCATTAAAACCGATTTAACAAAGAAAACCCTAATTAAAAATTTAGATCTAGGGCTTATTGAACATAAAAATTAGATTTTTAGAGCTAGGGTTTGAAGTAAAGATGCAAATAAGTAGTTTTGATGTTTAAAAATGAATCAAAACAAAGGAAAAATTGTAGATATAAGGGATTAAGAGAAAAACTAGGATTTGGTGCTTAATTAGAAGGGACTTACCTTAAACACCTTCTAATCCGGGCCTAATTAGGGATTGGGCCTCACCTCTCCTTCTCAGCCTATTCCCAAAATGAGAATGGCTCAAGTCTGGCCTTTTGTAGTAGGGTTTGGGTTGCACTAACTGAACTAATAGGGTGTAAGTAGACTTTTGGGCTAAAAATGGGTATTCTATAAATTTGAGCACTAATTAAATCTGAAAAAATTCTAAAAATTTTAGTATGAGCTTAAGTTGATGTCTGGGTTCAATTGGTCCAAAAACCCAAATTTTGACGGTGGGGCCCACAGGGGGTCCCGCCAAACCCTGATTTTCGGAAAAATAGTGAAAGTTCAGAAAAATCCTAAAAATTCACATTTGATTCAAAATCACTTAAAACTACTAATTGAAAAGTTATTTTTGATTAAAACTATCATAAATACCATTTATTTACGAAACCACCGAATTAATAAAAAAATGAGTTAACCATGCAATAACCGATAATTAAAAAGAAACGAAAACCGGTTTAGAAAAGAGAGTCCTTACACTCACACTTCCGAAACTACTTATATTTGTCGCTCCCCCCAATCATCCCCAATTTAGAGCAATGTCTTCATTACAAAGATATGGGTGGATTTAGTAGACTTATTTGGGCCGAGTTAATAGGTGATGAAGGCATAAAAGAAGTTGGGGCATTGTTGGGTTATGGACCATCTTTCTTCAATGTAAGGAAACAAGATAGCTTTTACAGGTCTTGTATGAGTGTGACCCTTGTTCAGTTTGACTTACTTTCGGGCAGGCATGGGATCCTTTGATGTAGAAGCCTTGTTTGCAAAAAAGATGTAAATATAGAGTTGATTGTTGACTTGCGAAGTAATTTAAAGAAGGAAGGCAGGATGTGAAAGCATAAGGGGGGCATGAGATTATGGATGGGCAGAAGAAGTTCATCATAAGGAACTAGACTATTTGGGCTTATGTAGATCTTCCAACGCTCTCCTTTTGTCTCTACCTTGGACATGTTTGATGATTTCCACTACTTTGTTAAGATACTACCTTGTGGGTTGGAGGGGACTGAATCATTTCATTCCTTCTTGTCCATTAAATCTTAAAGAATGAACTTAGAAAGAAATAAATAAATCTAGATATGTAGAGGGTGAACGTAAGTCATATAATGAAGAAGTTAATGGATCTAATTATGAGAAAACTAATCTTGAAGAAAAGATAAAATTCTTAGAGAATGAAGTTAATGAGAAATTAGAGTCAAATAAATCAAATTTGCAAAAGATTGAAGATCTAGGTAATGACTTAAAGGCTTTAAAAACCTTTACCTTAGGGCAAGAAAATTTTGATAAGATGTTGAGCATAGGATAAGATAATAGTGATAAAAATCACTATGATTTGATGAGACAAATTCTCCAAAGTCTAAAGGTGTCACTAAATTTATCAAAGTAAAAGAACCCATGCACACTAAGAAAGATGATCAAATGTCAAAACTAAAAGAAATTCCTAAGAATTAAAGTCCAAAGTCTAACCATAATCACAAGTTAAAAAATCAGAAGTCTACCTTAATTAGACAAATTCAAGCTATGAAGTACAACCTAAATTGCCTTAGTAGACATGTCGTAAATACATCCAACACTAAGAAAAATTGAGTATCTTCTAACTTGAATAAATTGTCTAAGACTAAGAAAGAGAAGTTGTCAAATAATTTATCTAGACCCCTCATAAACTCTAAAATACACCATTCCCACTTGCCCACCTAAGAAGACTACACATATTAATGAGAAGAAAATATAGATGATTTGGATGAAAAAAAAGTCTTAGAGACCCTTAGGATACAAGTTGAGAAGAAGGATTACTCACTATCCTTGAAACCTTTAGATTGCTTAAGAATTGAATTTGTAACCAAATCAAAGAATGTCTCTTTTTTCCAAATAAAGAAAATTTTTAAATTTTTCTTGATTTAATTCTTTCAATCATTTGGGACAAAAATTCAAGTTTTTATTTTTGATTCTTTGTGTTTTTTATTGATGTTTTTCATAGAGTCACTTCAAAACAAATAGAAATCACAAAAAATGGATTTCTCTATGCATGTAAAAGTAGATGCATTAGTGTTTGGTTTATTTTTGTGTTGATGTTCAGTGCAATCTCTTTTATAAATGAAAAATCATGATTAAGGCTATTAAACACCATGATGAGTGTTCTTATTCTTTAACTAATATAAGAATATATCGAGGTGAATGAAGATTATGTTAATTTTCTTTAACTTGATGTTGTAAGTCTCTGCCTTTCTAAAATCATTATGCACATTGCGAGACAATTCAATTTCAAAAGCATAACTTGAATGTGAAATTTAATAAACTGAAAAACTTTGGAATTTAGAGTGTAGTATGAATTAAGAAATCTGAATTAGAGAAACTAACTAAAACTTTACAAAGAAATTGATGTAAATTTTCTTTTTACTCTTTCAAGAACCTTGAAGTTTCATTTTGCAAGAAAGAAAGAAAAGAAGAAAGATTGTCCTCGTAAAAATGATAAAAAAGAGCTACCTACTTAGGCATCCTTAGCTAGTGCGAAAGACTCCATCCACTTGACATCGAAAAGAAAAATTGACAACAAAAGAAATAGAATAGGAAAAGGATGCAAGTGTGAGAAGATTTACAAAAAACAAAGCCCTAAAAAAGATGAAAAAATAAAATAAAAAACCAAAATTGAAAAAGGCAAGAGCATAAAAAGTGATGAATAAGATTCTTTTTTATATTGAATTGTCATTATGCTTTATATGTAATGAAGTCTAATAGGTAAGTTGAAAAAAAAAAGACTGTGTCTATGCTAGAGTCTAGATAACATTGTCTCATCTTAATTAGGTTGACCATGAGAGTTTTGATTTTGAGAGAGGCAAGAGTTAATTGATGCATTTTAAAAATTTATAACAAGAGCTTGGAATATCAATATGAAGTAAATAAACTCCAAATTCACAAACCAATGAGCTAACTAATCAAAATAAGGGAACAAAGAACATAAATATTTGGTTGTGTAGCATGTGACTTATAATATTGACAAGTATAAGACTATGAACTCAACATGTTTTTTTATTTAATTAAGTATTTGAATTTTAGTTAATTCTAGGATATTTTATTTATTGAGATTTACATTAGGATGCTAAATTAGCTTAGGTTTACATTTTTGTGTGGTTCCATGAATATAGGTAAACTTTGAGATGTATGAATTTAAAATTTTGATTTGAAACGTGGCGAACCAAAAGAATTTTGATAGACGATGTATATTTTAATTGATTCTAAGAACGATGTTTTTTTCAAAAGTTGATGTCAAGCAATATTTAAAAATTTGAGACAAGTCTACAATTGTTGTTATCCATTGAAACTTTGGTGATTTCACAATTATAGGGGTAGTAAAATTTTTTAGAAAATTCTATGATGTTTTTACTTTGATATATGTTTTTTTAGATATTTAATTAATCTTAGAATGTCTTGAATAACTTAGAAAGAGACCATTTCACATGATGAGTATAATGAAGTAGAGGCTCTAGTCTTGATTCAGTTTGAAATGTGAATGCTATGTGCTTATTCCAATTAATCTTAAAACTGTTGATTTTCATTAGTCATAGATTTGATTGCTTATATCTTTTCTGTCTAAGAGTCATAATGATATGATTCTTCTTAATCTGAATTTCTAACGTGGATGATTGAAGTATATTTTCTCAACATAATTCTATTTTAACCTTTGTCTATTTTTTACTAAAAAGGGGAGATCATGTGAAAATATTTGTTAAATATGGATAAAATTTAATGGAACTTGAATGTCATATGTCACAAGTAGCAAAAAATTTAAATTTTATATTTACTTATTTCTTGGAACATATTATGCATGTATGCTCTTGTTTATGATGTGCAGGTTAATTATAGGTTTAAGACTACACCACATTGAATATGAGTCACTTAGGTTAAAGGGGAGAGTCATCATCAAAGTTGAACAACTATTAGAGTTTGAATTATGCACTATAGAGTTATATTTTTATTTTTTAAATAATAGGTTGTAGTGAAATTTTATCATTAAATAACTAAAGGGAGAGATTTTTTAAACATATGTATCATATGTATTGTATTGGTTTATTTCAATGATCAAAACAATCCCAAATTGATGTGTAATTTGAGTCTTAGGATAGATTGATTGTTGCTGAAGATTACATGGTGAAGATGAAGTAGATCAAATGATTTAGAAATGTTTTGGTAGGTAAAAGTATGCACACACATCGCATTCACGCACTTGGAATTATGTGATTATCATATTAGAGTATGAGATCACCAGATCGATCAGCCACTTTGTTATTTTTGCACATCAAGGCCACATCTAGTCTTTTTTCTTTACAAAGTATTTGGGCTAGAGGCACCATGGAGATCCTCTAAGGTTAGAAGGATATTAAACTCCCAATAAAGAGATAGAGACCCTTAGAAACCAAGGACCTAGGTTTCCCTGCCAAGTGTACAAATGATTAACAAAGAGGGTGTGGATGAGAAAGTTTGATATAAAGTTCTTGAGGAACCAAATTGCAAAGATGACCAAAAAGCCCTTAGAGTGTATTTGGCTTGGATGGCTAAGCAAGGCTAAAAGTATTTCTCTTAGAAATCAAGATTAAACCTTGGCAAAAGAAGAGATTTGGAAAGTTTAGGAGAAACTCTAAGAAATTAGTAAAAGATTAGGCTAATCTTTACCTTAATCGACTTTTCTTTTTTGAAAATAGGGATTAGGGCTCCTAAGCTCCAAATTCCAACCCTTCCCAATTGGGAAAGCGGCTTAGCCTTTTTATTTATAGTAGGCTTTGGGGTAAATCAAACAAATAGGTGGGGTATAAATAAAATTTAATACTAAAAATGAAAAACTTGCATATTTTAAGCCCAAACTGATGTCTAAAATTTTTGAAACATTTAATTATTGTCTTAAGATGTTGTTATAGTCATTTGGGACCTATCTCTCTCTTCCCTATCCTCTCTCTTTCTCTCCCTCTCCCCTCTCTCTACACACTAGCTCTTCTCTAATTTTATTTTTTATTTTTAAAAATAATATAAAAATAAAATAAATAATATTAGCGACGTATACTAATATACATCGCTAATAGTATATGTATTAGTGACGTATATAATTATACGTCGCTAATAGTATATGTATTAGTGACGTATATAATTATACGTCGCTAATAGTATTAATATTGGCGACAACTCATACGGTCCAACAACGACTTGCACTAGTCCTATCAAAGACCAATGCTATGGGCATGTTGAGTAAATAAATCCAATGTTAAGGCCTTAATGAACGGATCCACCAAGATCTCAATAGTAAGAATATGACTCACAATCATTTTTCCTCTCTGTAGCATGTCGAATATATAGTAGAAATGCACTTAAATGTTCTTACTTTAGGCACTTATCTCCCCATTTTTTATTGTCGATTGGATAGGAGCATCAGTCGAGTTTTATAGTCTTATTCTAATTAGAAACTCTTTTATCAATACTACCTATGAAGATGTTATACTGCATGCATAAAACTCAGATTTCATTGTAGACTTAGAAACACTCTTTTGTTTCTTACTTGTCAACGATATAGTCCTACCTCCAAACATGAAGACAATCTAGCAGTGCATTTCCTATCAACAGAATTCCATGCATAGTTTGAATCACTATATCAAGTGAATGATAGACTTTCTGCCTAATAAGTGAGTTTTAGTTTCTTAGACCCTAGAAGGTACCAGAATACCCTTTTCATTGCTTGCTAGGTGTTGAAGTCCCGGGTCTACTTGGTAGCAGCTTAGCAAATCTATCACAAAACTCAAGTTAGGTCTAGTACAAGTCTTGGCATACATCAAACTACCAATAGCTTATACATATGGCATTGACTCCATCCGGAGGCTGTCTTTCTCTGTACGAGGAGTCATACTCTTAAACAACCTAGTACCCTTTTATCTAGAGAATTTAATGGTCTTCCAACCAATGACATTGAAGTATTTAAGAACACTCTGCATGTATGACTCATGGGATATACTTAGCTTCCTAGTCTTTCCATCCATATCAATTTTCATCCCAATGATGTAAAAAGCCTTATCCATGTCTTTCATCTTAAATTGAATTTTGAGCCATTTTTTTAAACTGGCATTCATACTTCAAGTCATTCCCATCAAGAGTATGTCATCTACATAAAGTGACAACATCATGTACCTAGTTCCATCCTGGAAAGTATAAACACAATAATAATGTTCATCCACTATGAATCCATATTCACTAATCACCTTTTGAAAAGTAAAGTATCATTGCCTTGTGAAAATATATGAAGGTATGCATGAGCAGCTCAAATCCTGTTTTCTCTGTTTGTCGATCTTCCCTTCCAATTCCATCATAAAACGGAGAGGTCTAATCAATTGGTGGATTGAAGAAGGCTTCGTGTACGCAAGGGAAGATCAGACTGCCCAACAGTTGGGAGAACAATGTTTTGAGAAATTGTTGAGCATGGGCATGTTTGAATCTGTTAACAAGAAGGGGAACAATAAGAATTTTGCTAAATGTTGCAAAGTTGACCACAGGATAAGATCAGTCGCCATTTCAATTGCAAAGAAAAGTGGATTCAGTGGATTCTTTGACTTTGATTTAGAGAGAGAGAGAGCCAACAAGAGGATCTCCATATCACATTTTGCGTTCTTCATTTATATCAGCTCAAGGTAGCCAAAATAAAGCTATCAATGTTTTTCCACCCACAGATTACATTCAACTCATTTCGTTGCTAAATTTAGATGGACAGTGTGTCAAATTTGGTAGTCACATAAACTACAGGCAAAACAATCTGATAGTACTTCAAATCGGGCAATGGCCGGGCTTTAATCCTGTGTGTCACCCTGTACAAGTAATGAACGCAGATGTCTTCATGAAGGTTTTGCTCTCTCTAAAGAAGTTAAGATACCTTGGACTGCAAGGAGTTTATGGGGTCAAAGAGCTTCCACATAACATTGATGAGTTGTCAGAATTTCTAATTCTTGACCTTAGAGCCTGCCATAATTTGGAGAGACTGCCATCTTCCATCGAAAATTTTTTAGAAATAGACTTGACATTTTGCCCAAATACAAAATTAGGCCAGGAAACTTGATTTTGCAAAAGTAGACTTCTGCACGTTTGAGTTGCCCACACGAGCATTGGAAATACCGAAATAACCCCTCCATAATAGAGGTGAAAAACTTCGTCCTTTCCAACCCGATGGTTTCTTCCCAGACAAGTTGCCTCCCTCTTCTCCGATGCCCCCATCTCCTCCATCGTCTTCTCCCTCATCTCCTCATCCCTCATCTCCTCCGCCGGCATTCTATCCCCGTAAAGTGGAGAGGTCCGGTGAGTGTTCTTCCCGAACAAGCTGTCTCCCTCTTCGCCACCACCCTCATCTCCTCGTCCCACCCTCCTCTTCCTCATCATTCTCTTTTTCCTCCTCACCACCAACCCCGCTGCCGTCCAGTATCAAGTAAGAGCCTTTGCATCCCCATTTTCTTCGTGGTTTTTGGTTTACAACCGCTAGCTCTAATTATCCCCATTTTCTCCGTGGTTTTTGTCGAATTTGCGAACTCCCCATTCGGGCCATGTTCGCACCTACATGAGTTGCATGTTCTTCGCTCTAAAATCCGATGCATTGAAGACCCGGTTGGATCTCATTCCCAAGCAGGCCACTAACCACATCGGGCTCATCAACGCTTACACGACATACGCCCGGAAATTGAAATTGGACAACTCGAAGCAACTCAAAACCTTCAAAGATTTGGTGCAGAATTTCTCAGATGTCACCTTGTGGGCCCAAGACAAGCAGTCCCATATTTCTCATATGGCTATCATTCCATCTGACATTGGAGAGTATCTGTCGTCAATAAGTTTATATGGTTTAGACAAAGGTAATTGATAGGTCCTAACTGCTGACTGGTAGATGTTAGGAGTCTTTTTTTTTCAATGTACAATGACTCGTCTTTAGATTTGATCTAGTTCGGTATATATATGGGTAGATAAAGATGTGGGTATGTAAGTTCTTTTATGAAACATATGTTGTGTGTTTCATGCTTAGTGTGCATGTATGCCTTAGATAGATTATAAAAAATACAAAGTAATTTACTGATGATGAAAGTTTTTGTTGGTAGGATAAGTAAGAATAATATAGCTCAGTAATTTATTTTTACCCATGCTTTGATAGATGTTATATGATTAATACTAAGGGGAAGACCATATAACGAAGTTTATATGGTTTAGACGAAATTAATTGATTGAGCCTAACTGTTGACTAGTAGATGTTAGGTGGCTATTTTTTTTAAAAGTACATTGTGTCGTCAATAGATTTGATCAAGTTAGGTATATATTTAGGAAGAAAAAAATGTGTGTATGTAAGTTCTATTATAAAACATATCTTGTGTGTTTTATGCTTTGTGTGCATGTTTGTCTTAGATAGATTATAAAAATGCAAAGTAATTCACTGATTATCTAACTTTTGTTGGTAGGCTAAGTGAGAAAAATATAGCTGAGTAGTTTATTTTTACCTACGTTTTGATAGATGTGATATGATTAATACTAAAGGGGAGACCATATAAACAAGTTTATATGGTTTAGACGAAGGTAATTGATAGGTCCTAACTGTTGACTCGTAGATGTTATGAGGTTTTTTTTTTCAAAGTACAATGGCTGGTTTTTATTTTTGATCAAGTTAGGTTTATAGGGTTTAAGGAAAGTAATTAACTAATTATATCTATTTTTTTGGTATGCTTAGTAAAAAGAATATAGCTCATTAGTTTTAGTCATGATTTGAAGGATATGATCTGATTTCTAGCAAATAGGAGACTATATTCCCTAGTTTATATGGTTAATACAAAGTTAACTAATAGGGTCTAAGTGTTGACTGGTATAAGTTAGAAGGTTTTTATTTGCTAAGTTAACTGATAGTGCCTAATTGTTAACTAGTGTTTAACTGACTAGGCATGCATGTATTACCTTCCACTTAATGGTATCTAGGGTTTTGAATATTTTCCGAAACTTGTGGCAAGTGTTCTAGAAATTTGGTTGGAATGCGGGTTTATTAAGGGAAAATGTCATTTACTCTTGTATGTAGAATGCATCTAATCTTGCTTTCAACTTTATGTAATTAAGATATATATTTGTATTTATTTTTTTTATGTTTTCCTGTTAGATTTGAATGTTCCTCTTTACGTATTACCTACATTGTAAGGACCTTCATCTTTAAACCGGTTTTGGTTTTCTTTAATTATGGGTTATCGTGAGATTTACGCGTTTTCTGATCTTATTCGGTGATTTTGTAAAGAAATAGTGTTTGTGATAGTTTTAACCAAAATTAACTTCAATATTAGTGGTTTTAAGTGATTTTAAACCAAATGTGAATTTTTGAGATTTTTTGGAATTTTCACTATTTTCCCAAAAAAATTAGGGTTTTAGCGGGACCCCTGTGGGCCCCACCGTCAAAAATTTTATTTTTGGGTCAAATAAACCTAGACATATACTTAAGGTCACACAAAAATTTTCAGAATTTTATTAGGCTTAATTTGTGCTTAAATTTGCAAAATACCCACTTTTAACCTACTTTCCATATGTACACCCCAAAATTTACCTATGCCTACCCCAACCCTTACTATAAAAGGGCAAACCAGAGCCATTTCCATTTTTGGGAATAGGCTAAGGAAGGAGGGCTGGCCTAATCCCCACTTAGGCCCGAATTAGAAGCCGATTAAGGTAAGCTTGCTCTAATTAAGCACTAATCCATGGCTTTTCTCTTAATTTCTTTCAAATCTACCATTTTCCCCTTGATTCAATTTGTTTTTGACCATCAAAAGCTACTGATTTGTGTTTTTCTACAAACCCTAACATTCAAAATTCGATTTTTACTACCAACAAGCCCTAGATCTAAGGTTTAATTAGGGATTTCTTGAGTAAATCGATTTCTATTAGAGTTTAATTCAAACTCATTGTGTTTTCAAGGATTTCAAGAAGGGTGACTCTTCAATCTGAGCTTAATCAAGTGCTGAGGTAATGGGTCTTCAAAATCTCTGTTTGTCCATGGTAAAACTCTCCATTTTTGGCTTATTTTGAAATGGTTTGCTTGATTTAGTGTGTTAATGGTAAGATTAGAAAATAGAATAATTTAATCCCGATTTCTTAGGGTTTTGCATTATTATGGTTTGGTTTGATATTCTGGAAATCAAGGAGGACTTTTGATGATGATTAGGGTGTTAGATGTGGATTTGAAGTGTTATCTATGGTGTTTAGGTTTGGATTTGCAAAAGGAAGAAGATGACTGTTCTGCCGTGTTGGCAATCGATCGGCCTTGCAGGGCGATCGATCTGGTGAACTGTAAATTTCAAATTTTTGCGTGTAACCGATCGAACGGCCTGAAGGGCGATCGATCGGCTACACAGGAAATTGTGTGTTGTGCATATGATGTCTATTTTGATGTTTCCACTTTAGCTTGCCAATTTTATATGAATGTGGAGTGTTTTAAGCTATGTTAGGCTACTGGAAATGCATGCTATTAAGTTTATGAAGTTGAGATATATGCTTAGAGATGGTGGAATGACTTATGCTTTGTGGCATGATGTTGGAATCGTTATCTTGAAATTATGAATGGTTGTTTCTCTTTGGTTAAGCATATATTTTCAGTAGGACTACAATCATTGTTGGACTGATTTGTCATGATGGATTGTGGTTAGTGGTGTGTGAATGTTGGTGAATGTCATGACTCAATGATGAAATGAGTGATGTTATATGTGTTTAGCCTTTGTGGTTGAGTTTTGAATTTAGCTATGATTTCAACGATTCTTTTACTATGATTTCCGCTGGAATTCATGTTTAGATAGAAATTCACATGTGTAGTGTGGTAGTGAGTTGATTTTCAAGCATGTTGATATGCATTATATGAAATGCTTCTACTAGTTATACACACACACATGTGGGGGTTAAATGATGATGTTGAAGCTTGACATTGTGAGTAGGAATGATGCATTAGGGGCTGATGAGAGCACTTATCATGGATTAGGATTCATGTATGTTTTGCCCACGCATGTACCATGTTGCACGCATCATAAAAATGGATTTCCAATTGAGGCTTAATCGTGATTAATCGAATTTGACCGATTGGATGCAATGTGATGAAATTGTGTGCCGGATTGATCGGTCGTGGATTAATCGCAAGTTGATTGGTCTGAAAGGACATATTTTGATTTGAAGTTCCTGTGTGGAATGAGTGCACTCCCCGGGTTGAGTCTTGTTAAATGGAATGATGTGGGGACGAGTTGTGTACTTGTCTTGCAGATATGTGAGAATATTATTATGTGTGTCATCTGGACCCTGAGAATCCAGTGTAGTATGCCGTGTGCACCCCGCTACCACGTGTTCTAGGGTTCTCTGTGTGAGAACTCGGGCTCTTCCCTCCGCAGGAGATGTCCCTGGGCGAACACCCCTGCTCTAGATTCTCTGTGTGAGAATGGGACATCCTTGGCCAGGATCGTCTAGGGCGAGCAGTATTAGGGATTGATAACCCCGATTTTTCTTTAATTCTTGTGTAGAATTTTGGACCATGACACGCCTTCGTGGCCTTGTCTATGCTCCCGTCTGTGTGACATTATTGTGTGGTTACTCCTTGATGGAGTTTGATTTGATACTATGCATGTGGGAATATGTATGTTAGAGATACATCCATGCGGGATTGGTTATGATGTAAATGCATGTGGGAATATGTATGCTAGAGATACATCCATGCATGTTGATTTTGATGTTATGCATGTGGGAATATGTATGTTAGAGATACATCCATGCAGGATTGGTTATGATGTAAATGCATGTGGGAATATGTATGCTAGAGATACATCCATGCATGTCGATTTTGATGTTATGCATGTGGGAATATGTATGTTAGAGATACATCCATGCGGGATTGGTTATGATGTGAATGCATGTGGGAATATGTATGCTAGAGATACATCCATGTAGGTTGAATTATGCATTATGATGCAATGTTAGGTGATATGAATGTGTGATCAGAAAGTGATGCACTATGTAAATCTTTGATCTGAACGATCTCATTTCTAAGCTATCGTATTTTCTACGTTGACAGTGATATTAAAACCATTGTTGAGTGTTAAAACTCACCCCTCTTTTGTGTTTTGATTTGGGGCTGCGTGGTGCGACACGCAGACGGACAGGATTGCCTCTATGAGGAAAGGTCAGAGGTAGCTTGGGTGTGATGATGGAGATCGTTGCGTGACTTACCTGCGTTTGTTTCATGCTTTATGTTCGAACCTTTGTGTAGGGTTCTTGTTTTGGATTTATGTCGTATTTTGCAGTTGTGATGCTTATGACTTATATTGAGCCGGTGTGGGCTTTACTTAACTAAGCTTGTGGGTTTGAGATTGTTGTTTACTTTGTGATAAGCAACACCTTTTCTTCCCTTTTATTTACTCTTGCTCAAAGGATTGTGCGCACTCCGTGTTTCTATTAATCGCCCGTGGTTAGGGATTAAGTCTTCCGCTAGATCATTTCTCAATTTTCACTTCGTCGCCCCCGCGCGCTTGACCGGCCCCTGGACCGGGTTCAGCTCGGGTCGGGCATCGCCGGGGTGTGACATACATATCCCATGTTCTCATTAAATCATTTGGTATGGCAGGTAGAGGAGTAGGTTTGAGGTGGATGCTCATGGGGGGTACGGCACCAAGGAACAACAAGTTGGAGACAACGGTTTTGGTGCAAATTGCTGCAGAATTTAGTTTGGGTGAAAAGTGGAAACAAGATTCAGATAGTTGAAGAGGGTGCTTCCCCAAGCAAAGACGCTTTAACCATGGCCTTGACTTGGAAAGTGTATGAGCAATGAGGATGTTGAACTAGTTAGCAAAGGTATAGATATTTATGATAGATATGTTGTCCTATCTCGTTTAGTGAACATGGAAATATGGATGAATATTTTGTACAATGACTTAGATTAGTATTGGCTGGGACAATGCAAGGCCTCAACATTTTGGAAAAAGTTAGACGGCTACTTCGTTGTTTTGTGAATGCATAGAAGACTCCTAATTGTATTGGGTAATCAAATTGTCACTTACTCAATTTCATCTTCATTGGTCCAAAGTATGGTGGCCAATTATGGGCTATTGCACTTCAGCAAAGCATGGTTTTAAGGTTTGTAAGTTTTTTAATGTAAACCAAAACACACCATGGCTCTTCCCAAACCACACCATGAACATGTGCCTCACGAGACTTCCCAATCTAATTAACCAAGCAAAGTCTTAAAGTTGCTAAGAGCAAGCAATCCATTGATCATGGTCACAGTCTACAAATAATATCCTGATCAAAATTCTTTCACTGCTCAACTTGCTTAAATGGTGCACAAACAAAATTTGTACCAAAGAAAAATAATAAGGAACAATAAGAGAAATAATGCTAGAATAAGAACAAGAAGTTAAATCTATCTTACCATCAAATGCCACACGCCATCAAATACCACAAGCCAATATCATTAAGCATTTTGCTTGTAATCAGACCAACTCCATTCAAAACTTGAAGCAACATTTGCATCAAATTTCTGATCATTCACCCACATAGAAAATGTTGACATTCACCATTCTGCTCAACACTAATAGTCACACACACATCCACATCAAATAGTCAAGGACCAACACCATTTACACCCACATTTATAGCACAATGTTCGTAGTTATTACATTCACATTTGGTTCATGTCTACATAACAAAAGCTAATATTTTATAAAAGTAAGCCACATATAATCACAATATCTCATATTCATATGGAATGTTGCATTAAATGAAACGGGAAGTGGTCGAGGTCATATTCCCAGAAGTCTTTTTCATTCACCTTGGGCAACTTTACAATGTTTGTGGGAGCCTCTGGCTATGCTTCTGCAATGATAGCCATAGAGACATTAGCTTCTTTTTCCTTCAATGATGCATACAAGCTGAGGAGCGGAGATACATCCATCCTCATGAGCTCCTGTCGAATATAATTAGACATCAGTCAACTAGTTTCTAGTTGTCAGTTAAGTATAAATTAAAAAAAAAAGGCCTACGACAACATGGAAGGCATGCTTTGTAGTTGGGGTCAAAGTGCCTTCTTCCTCAATGTCAACACTAAATTAAATATAAAAACCAGCCATTGTACTTTGAAAAAAAAACCTCCTAACATCTACGAGTCAACAGTTAGGACCTATCAGTTACCTTCGTCTAAACCATATAAATTTGTTTATATGGTCTCCCCTTTAGTATTAATCATACTATCAAAACGTAGGTAAAAATAAACTACTCAGCTATATTTTTCTCACTTAGCCTACCAACAAAAGTTAGATAATTAGTGAATTACTTTGCATTTTTATAATCTATCTAAGACAAACATGCACACAAAGCACAAAACACACAAGATATGTTTTATAATAGAACTTACATACACGCATTTTTTTCTTCCTAAATATATACCTAACTTGATCAAATCTATTGACGACACAATGTACTTTTAAAAAAAATAGCCACTTAACATCTACCAGTCAACAGTTAGGCCCAATAAGTTAATTTCGTCTAAACCATATAAACTTTGTTATATGGTCTTCCCCTTAGTATTAATCATATAACATCTATCAAAGCATGGGTAAAAATAAATTACTGAGCTATATTATTCTTACTTATCCTACCAACAAAAAATTTCATCATTAGTGAATTACTTTGTATTTTTTATAATCTATCTAAGGCATGCATGCACACTAAGCATGAAACACACAACATATGTTTCATAAAAGAACTTACATACCCACATCTTTATCTGCCCATATATATACCTAAGTAGATCAAATCTAAAGATGAGTCATTGTACATTGAAAAAAAAAGCCTCCTAACATCTACCAGCCAGCAGTTAGGACCTATCAGTTACCTTTGTCTAAACCATATAAACTTATTGATGACAGATACTCTCCAATGTCAGATGGAATGATAGCCATATGAGAAATAAGGGATTGCTTGTCTTGGGCCCGCGAGGTGACATCTGAGAAATTCTGCACCAAATCTTTGAAGGTTTTGAGTTGCTTCGAGTTGTCTAGTTTCAATTTCCGGGCGTATGTTGTGTAAGCGTTGATGAGCCCGATGTGGTTAGTGGCCTGCTTGGGAATGAGATCCAACCGGGTCTTCAATGCATCGGATTTTAGAGCAAAGAACATGCAACTCATGTAGGTGCGAACATGGCCCGAATGGGCAGTTCGCAAATTCGACAAAAACCACGGAGAAAATGGGGATAATTAGAGCTGGCGGCTGTAAACCAAAAACCACGAAGAGAATGGGGATGCAAAGGCTCTTACTTGATACTGGACGGCAGTGGGGTTGGTGGTGAGGAGGAAAAAGAGAATGACGAGGAAGAGGAGGGTGGGACGAGGAGATGAGGGTGGTGGCGAAGAGGGAGACAGCTTGTCCGGGAAGAACACTCACCGGACCTCTCCACTTTACGGGGATAGAATGCCGGCGGAGGAGATGAGGGACGAGGAGATGAGGGAGAAGACGATGGAGGAGATGGGGGCATCGGAGAAGAGGGAGGCAACTTGTCTAGGAAGAAACCATCGGGTTGGAAAGGACAAAGTTTTTCACCTCTATTATGATGGAGGGGTTATTTCGGTATTTCCGGTGCGCATGTGGGCAACTCAAACGTGCAGAAGTCTATTTTTGCAAAATCTAAGTTTCCTGGCCTAATTTTGTGGGCAAAATGTCAGGTCTATTTCTAAAAAAATTTCTCTTCAAGCTCACGTACCTAAACATTTCACAATGTTATGTAATTAAATACATACCGAGCAGCATCCAAGAACTTGAAAACCTCCAAGTTCTGGAGGGATTTGTGTTGGGCGAGTCTTCAGACACTAATGATCAAGCTGACCTTTCTCACTTGGTGAAGCTGAAGATGTTAAGAAAGCTAAGCTTGAGCTTTGGCGTAAAGGCCAAGATTTCAGAGAGCCAGCTTAAAGATGGAAAGTTCCTTGAAGGGCTACGTGCCGTCACCCTCATCTGGCAGTGGGACTCTACAAACTCAGGAGAAAACCTTTGTCCGTGGATGACCTTAGACTGGCTGCCTTCTTGTCTAGAGAAACTGGACTTGCGTTGTTTTCCTTCCGAAAAGATTCCAACCGGACTGAGACCCTCAAATTTCAGCAACTTGAAGAGACTTTACTTCCGCGGAAGCAGCATCTCCAGTCTGAATGGTTTACACAATGAAGGTGGGACATGGAAAATTGAAACTCTAGGTCTGAAATACATGAAAAGCTTGCATATAGACTCTCTAACTGCTCTTTTGGACCAGCTTCCTCATATAAGAAGTGTGGAGATTTTAGGTTGTCCAAAAATAAGTGAACTGAATGGGTTATGGATCCGCGACAAGAAGAAGATTTGGGAACGCCATGCTATAGAACAACCAAACAGTGTTGACATGACTCAAGCCAACAGTGAAGTGGGTAACTTCTCTACCGATCGCTACAATTTATCCTTTGTCGGGAAAGCCACCGTGAGGACTTCATATAGGAGTCCCCTAAACATGGAGGAGCGCGCCTCTGAATTTATGCGTCACTTCCTATACTAGTTTTTATCTATACATGTGGAATATTTCTGTTTGGTCTAGGTATCTATTTCCTTATCGCCAATCTCTATCTAATACCTCTCATCATGTTTGTACTTGTTGTACGTGAAAGTGTCCTATCTGGATTGGCAGTTCTTTTTGAAAGTGTTTTCATAATATCCATCTACCATATCCCAAGGGTAATAATTCCAGCTCTGTTTCAAGAAGTAAGAGGCGGTGTGATTTCGGGATTTGTATTTTGTTTCTGCGTTTGGCTGGCTGCTAGTGGAAGACACATTCTTGGAGTAACCGTTATTGTGATAGGAACGATCATTGGAGCTGGAAATAGACTGAACAATAATACTCTTGATGGATCTAACATCGGGTTTATTGGTATTGAAATATACATTATCGTCGTTCTCGGTCGTATTATTCTTGCAGGGCTCTCCACGGATGGGAAAAGACGACTTATCCTACTACTGGGAGTTCTAGTACTAGTCCACCTAGAACTTATTGGAATCTTTTACCGCAAAGTTGATCTACAGTTGTCTAGCTTGTGACCATTGTTCAAAACATACTCTGATTGTATCCTTGGCATTTTTATTCTTTAAATTACAGCATGTTATAATATGTATTTGAATCGAGAACTATTTGTAGTTTGTTTAATTACCTGCTGTGAAGCTTCATGTGTAAGTGTTCTCACAACAGCCCTTTGTGCCATGTAAACTCGTGCAAGTGGTCATGATACAAGGGGCTATTTTGAGAACACTCGCATGTGCATGCTCACGGATATTTCCATGAAAATCTATGTTTTCTTTCTCAACTGATAATATTATAATGGTTTTAAAGATTTAAATTCGGATATTTAGATCTCAAAGGCAAAATAAATGTTCAAAATAATTTCCAAAAAGAAATTGTCAGTCACTTCATAATCTTCAACATGAATTCACGTCGCATGAGAAACTATCACAATATCTTAAAAACTGTACCGGAAATGAAACTCAGACTCAATCTATGTCCAAGTTCAAACGGGTACACGGTATAAAGCCTTTACTCAATAGACGTGCAAGTTGAAACCCATATGAATGAAACCTAAACTCAATAGACATCCAATTGTTCCACTCGGTACTACCCACTAAGTAAGATCGCATAGGTAGCTCCCAATAGGGCTGAGAATCGGGTCGGGTGGGATCAAATTGGGTCCGGTTGGCCTTGACCTTTACTAAAATCGGGTCGGGTCATGACCCGACCCTATTTTTAAATCGGTTCGAAAATTCAAACCCTAATCCTACTTGAGTCGGGTCGGGTCGGGTATGCGGGTAACCCTACTTTTTTTCCACAATTTTTTTTAAACTCGTATTATATACCTTCTCTCTTTGCAAAGGGCAAACACAAATAAAATTAAATGCATTAAACATTAATTTGTAATGTTTGATTTTTTGGCTAATTTGTGCATACATTTTTTGTAGTAGCCATCAACGAAGACCTTAGAGGTATAATGTTGCATTTCCTTTATTCTAAGAGAGTGATAACAAAATAGACCTTCAATGTTTATTTACTCATGATTAGCCTACTTGGCTTTCAATATTCAACATGTCTTAATTTCAAATTTTCAATAACTACTTCTATATGGATGCTCATAACCCTACCCTCCCTTGTAACAGGTGACACTTGATTACAAGTTTCCTCCTTCGAAAATTGTCCCTCATCAAGCTCTATTATCCGTCTATCTCGATACATGTTCCTAACCTACTCCCTATTATGAATGTCAGACCTTCAACATAGAGTTAAATTTAGTGTGCGAAGTGTCCTTTTGAAGAAAAGATGATGAGTAATGAATACAACAAAATATGACATATTTTTATTCCATTCACCACAGCTAAAAGAATAACAGAAAAGAAATTAAATTATATATAAATTAACCATACTTGGAAGATATCATCCTCTATTATCCCAAAATGGATGTCTACTACAAAGCAAAATATATGTGATCACACCTATGCTCCAAACAACTAATTCATGCTCAAATTTATGTCTAAGCACCTCTAGTTCAACATAGTATGCACTAAACAAACACTAAAATAATAGTATAAACAAGTCTAATAGACCAATACTATAATAATAAGGTTCTTCATTATTTATAGTCGGGTAAAAGTCTGGTTGGTTGGGTTGTGCGGGTCGGGTACGACCCGACCCTAAATTCAAAACGTGTCAAGAGCCTAAACCCTGACCCTACCTGTACTCGGGTCGGGTCGGGTGCAAGGTTAAGCGGGTCGGGTAAATAGGTCGGGTTCGATTTTCCCAGCCCTAGCTCCCAACCCTGTGTAAGAGTATTGAGAAATCAAAGATCAAGAGTGCAAATCTCTTACTATGGTTTTGATTAGTGAAACAAAGTTGGGTCCCATATTTGATCCCACCTAGTTTAAGAGCTTGATTAAAAGCGTAGTTTAACTGCTACAAAGCCAAATATTGTATATGGAGTTGGCTTAATTACTTAGCAAATATTTTGAAGTTCCTAGTAGAGCATTTGAAAGCAAGGAAGAAAAGTTTGTGTTATAGTGAACATACACTTTCTCATTGCATTTTTTTTCAATTAGTTAAATGATTAACACTCTAGTTGGTGATGCTGATAGTAATTGGGCTTTAGATATTGAAAAGAGAAAGAGCACATTATGTTCCTCTTGGGCCAAGATATGTTCTCGGCCCACATAGTTTGCCTTGTAAATCGTTTGGCTGAGCCATTAAGGTCCACTGTGTCCAAGGTTAGTAGGGGTGGCCATGCCACCAGCCCACATTTCTATGTATAAGCGAGACCCACTTCTTTGTGCACTCACACATGTATAGGCTCCTACCCTTGTCTGAGACGCTCAAGAAGTCCACGATGAGTTATGTGCATTAAGCAGGTCTTAGGCTTGGCCTAAGCTAAAACCCACAAGGCCCAAGAGTTGATGGTGTTTAAGACTAATTAGGGTTAGGGACACCCTAATTCTGAGAGAACACCACTCGATCTCCCCATGTCATACCCCTCTACTCTCCTCTCCTAATCTCTTGGAGCCGCCTCCTCCTTAGTATGGAAGAAGAAGGAAAGGGCTACAGCCCCACCCCTTGTGCGCTAGCCTCCTCCTAGGCCCCTTCTTTGCCATAATTAAGAGAGAGAGAGAGAGAGAGATAAGAGATAAGAGATAAGAGAGTTAAAAAGAGAGAAGCAGAAGAGAGATTGTAACATCCTTAATTTTTCTGTAATTTTCTACTATTTTTTTGATTATATTTTTGATAGAGAAATTTGACGCTTTGGCATATTTAATTTCTTAATTGACTTCGATATTCGTAACCATAGTGTTGGGAATGGTGCTTAGTTGTAGGTCATGGGCCTCGACGTGCCATAGAAACTTTTGATGCAAAAATGACAGAGAAAAGAAAGAGATACGAAGGAGAATAGAAATTGAAGAAAGGAGAGAAAAGGGAAAAAAAAAATTGGATCGGGCGTGTCTTAGCGCGCCGGACTTGCTAGCAAAACAAAAGGGAGGGAAGCCCCCTTCCTTCTGTGATTGTCGGCTTGCCTCGTTCTGGCGACGCCGCCACCACCCTGGCCTGGCCCCACCGGCTGTCCACGCTTCTCTCTCCTCTTTTTTTCATTTCAGCCCGACGAAAACCGCCCACTCTTCTTTCACCTTATTCGTTGTCACTGCCATCCGGATGGCCTTCAGCATGCCACCACAATTTCGCCCTGCCAGAATGACATCTGGGCACCACCGTCCCGACTTCCCCGGCCTTCTTTGCCGGTGTGAGGTAAAAATCCATTTTTTTGTGTGTGTTCTGTGCGTTGCGACCTGCGGCAGTGCTGCTGGTTGCCAGCTAGCCTTTGGTCCTGCCCTGGCCCAGCCACGTCAAGGCTACCGCCGTAGCTGCTAACCCAGCCTGAATCGCCACCTTTCCCCTGGCCCCTCCTCTGCCCTATTCCGATCTAGGCAAAATTTGCCCCTTCCATTGATTTTTTAATCAATTGTTTTCACTATCGGCCACCGCCCACTGATCGACCTCTAGATTTGCTGCCTCGAGCCAGAGACTGTGAGGTGCCAAGGTCTGGCCTCCCTTGCCCCGATTAGCTCAATTGGCCGACCCTCGTCGGAGTAAAGTTTGCCCTTTTCCTTAGGTGGAGTCTATTTTTGGCTGTTGGATGTTAGACGACATGGCGACGACATCCATTTGACTTGCTGCAATCCGGTGATTGCTAGGTTGCTACCATCTTCTAGGTCCAGCCCCTAGCCCCATCCAGTTGTATGTGGCCCGGTGATAACATGTCTCTGCCCCAATTCAGTACACTGTCGCCCCTGGCTAAATTCAGTCCCTTTGCTCCTTCTAACCGGTGGTTCTACTGCCACGAGTGTTGGCCAACAAACAGCCGCGAACGTCATCTTAACCCGACGACAACAAGGGGTCACCACTCCTGGCCTCCCCTACACGTCTTCTGCCCAAACCAGACACCCTCAAACCTCGGGGTAGGTCTCTTACCTCCACTACGCGCCCCATATTAGCATAGGGCCAACCTTTCCAACCTAACATTGCGCGGACTTGGGCCACATGTCCGACCGAAGTAGGCTCTACCTAGGCCCGGTGACGGCAAGGGTCAGCACTTCTTGCCCAATTCCACCTTCGCACCCTAGCTTTCCCTTACACATGACCCATAACCTACAAAAAAGAGTTCCTGGTCCTTCCAAGGGGAAGAGCATTGTCAGCCACTGGCTTCAGGCTAGCAAAGGCTTGGCCAGTAAAACCCTTCTTAGTCCCTCCTATGTCTGTGAGTACACAACCAAGCCCTCCGCCTTTTTGTGAGGCCTCGACAATGCAAAATCGTTGCCGTTGGGTGTGGTCTATGACTGATTTTAGCTTCTTGTGGCCAACAAAGTATTTTTTAGCCATTGGCCGGCCCCCAATTAGCCACCCCCCATTATGTGGTCGCTTTTTCCATTTCTAGTGGCCCGACCTTGTGCCCTGCCGCCCTAGTGTGCCAAATCAATTGCTTCGAGAAAAATCAGCCCCCACCTTGTCAAGTTTAATTCTGGAGTATGTGAAAAATCCACAGGACAATAGCTCTCAGTGCGATGCTTCTGACCACATATTCCTCCATTGATGCCGCCACCGTCATGTGCTCGTCATCAACCTCGCATGGATTACGAGGCAGAGAACCTTGAACTCGTAATTTTATGATAGCACATTTTAATGATGTAGCATCATATTAGGAGTTTGTAACTTAATGTTTTGCATGATAAATGTTGATTAAATGAGCATGTTTTATGTATGTGAACTATGCATGAACTAGTAAATACTAAGGGTATGATAGTAAGTTGTTGATGAAGTATATGTATGTGATCAGAGCGTGTGATAGATCTTCATATGTGGGCTGGCTATGTGTGGTCGTTGGGCACGTGTATGTGTATTTGATGGAAGTTTGTCAAATGGGTGTTTCATGGACTATGATGCAGATATTGCAGGAGTGTGTCGGGTGACGGAAGACATAAGATTGGCAGGTGAAGGTTAGACTTGATGAGATTGGAGGATTGGTTTGGATTGAATCGGATGGTATGTTGGAGCAATGAGTAGGAGACTTAGGGGATGGAGGGATTTAGAAGACTTAAGGTTCGGAGCATCTTTAGGGGATTGTGAGTTAGTAAGAGTTGACAACATAATTGTACACTCATAATGTACGTAATATGAATTGTAACAGAAGAACAATGGGTAAGGAATTAGTAATGGTTTAATCATGATTTGTTACACCATGATTAACCGTGCTTAATTGTGATTAGCTGTAGTATTTCGTAGTTTTCAGAATTAGCCATATTGGAGATTTGAATGAATTAGTTTTCCGTCCAATGGGTGTGATTTTATGTCTAAAAGGGTAGGGTTTTTTGTTTCGAAAGTGAAGGTTTCGTCCTTCGGTAAGAAGAGCAGAATGCTCTAATGAGAAACTATTGAGATGTCTGGAGCGGTTTTTCACTATTAGAGTCTGATTCAAATAATGACCCAGCATCTACAGACTCAAGGATTTTAGCTTAGCCCTAATTGCTTAAGCAACTCTGTGGGTGTGGCTAAAAACAGTCATAATGGAAAAGACAACTTGCTTGAGCGATTTAAGAAAATTGCTCTAGAAATTTGAGGAGATGATGGACCAAAAGTAGCGGAGAAAGGACATTCGAGGTTGAGGAATATTGAAGGAAATGTTTCCTGAAAATGGGAAAGTGGACAAAGGAATTTTACCCTAATATGATCAATAGTTTAATTAATAAATATACATTTATTAATTAAATATACATCATTTTAATTAATAAATATACATTTGTGACGAGCTTTAGTACTTTAGTCTAAATCTAGTTAGGTGAATAAAATCATATAAATTAAACAAGAACGATTAAATTGTGGTATATCCTTGTTAATTTGATTCATTGTTGCGAACATAGCTAATGAATGAGAGGTCTCTTTAAACTTTAAACGATATAACGATTTGATTACATTATTAATTTACTTCGGTTGTAATCGATCAAAGGATATAACTTAACCAAAAGGGGTCCAATTAATTCATCGTTTACTACATTTGATTTACTCTTTTGAACTTAGCAAATGAGAATATATTCATTTACAATAATCAAATATACATTTGTGACAAGCTATGGTACCTTGTTCTAAATCTAGTATAGAGAATGAAATCTTATAAGTTAAGGAAGAATGATTAAATTATGGAATCACCTTGTCGATTTGATTCGTTACTATAAGCATAAAAATTGAATGGGATGCCTCTTTAAGCTTTAAAAAATATAATAATTTATGCGCATTTTTAACTTAATTCGGTTTTAATCGATTAAAAGTGTATAACATGACCAAAAGGGGTTTAATTGCTTCGTCATTTACTACGTTTGTGTTATTCTTTTGAACTTAGCAAATATGAATGTATTCACTCAAAATAATTAAATATACATTCGTGATGAGCTTTGGTGTTTTGTTATGAATCTAGTTAAGTGAATGAAATTGTATAAGTTAAGTAAAAATGGTAAAATTGTGGAATCACTTTGTCAGTTTGATTAGTTATTACGAACATATCAAATTAATGGGAGGTCTATCTAACTTTAAACGATATAACAATTTGTACACATTTTTAACTTTCTTTGGTTTTAATTAATTAAAAAGATATAACTTGACCAAAAGTTATCTGATTGGTTCGTCGTTTAGTACATTGCATTCATTCTTTTAAACTTAGCTAGTTTGTCCATGTGCACCGGCTAACCATAGGCACTTCAAGTTTATAAGATTTGCCAAGTTCTAAAGTCTTCCTTCTTAGGATTACCAGGGTGAGTAGGCTTCTTTAGGTATTTCCTTCTTTTGAATGTTGGGTAAGCAGGATTGGTATCTTTGAGTGCCAAGATTTATCTATCATGAGACATTCATTGTGTTATTTACACATGTATGTGTAGGGATAATGTTGTTTATTTACACAGGGCTGTGTATGAATTATAATGTTTATATTTATACAGGTTGTGTGTGGATTACGACACTTTATTATGCAGGATGTATATGGATATGTTACTCATACAGGTTGTGTATGGATTATGATACTTGATTATGTAGGATGTGTCTGAATATGTCACTTAAATGCACATGTTGTGTGTTTGGATTATGAAATATAATTGAGACATGATGCACAGGTTTTGCTTATGGGTGTTGATGCATGAATGAGATATTTGCACTGGTATTAGGTGTAAGGGATTTAATGTGCTCTTGTGTTATTAACACCAGTTTTTGTATAAGGGTTATGTGATGCTTCTTATGGATTATGTTTTAGTGTTAATTTAAGCTCTATGTATGTTTTTAAACCTGATCTAAGTTCACCCAATTTGCATTGTTTTCTTTTTGGGTTGCATGGTTGTGTCATGTAGATGCTCAAGATTATCTATTTTATGAGCATAGAGGCGATTAGATGAATTTGGAGTGGGGGATAGACTTTTGATGACTTATGTTATAACTTGGGATACTTTACATGCTATGGGAGAGGCCTATTTGATGGCTTTGACTTGTAAGTTGCCTTTTGAGGCTTAAATTTTATTATGTTTTTATGAGATTATATGGGTATGTGAATGACTAAGAGACTTCAGTTAATTTCTTTTATCTTCCATTAATTACTTTTGCACAAAGTGAAGTGTTGTATAATTCAATCTAGCCAAGTTTTGGGTTAGTATTCACTTCGTTGCGTCTTTGTCATCTCTCTTTGGCCAGATTCGTGTTAAGGGGGTATGGCAGGGCATAACAAGTAAGTTTTTGACATTAGAGCATGACTTTGTCTAAAAGTCAAACTATTGGTTCACCGACATGGCTAAAGATTTGCCTCCATCTTCAAATAAAGTGCTTTAGAATGTGTCTTCGACAGAAAGAAAGATGAAACAAATTCAAGGTCTCTTTAATATTTTGATGCATACCTCCAATATAGTGGGATACAAGTTGCTCCTCTAATTCAACTAAGTACTTTTGGTGTATCAATTGAAAGAAGTTTTTGGTATACTCATCCACCATCTTCTATCCTTGCCGTAGGTCTTTTAATCGCGAATACATTACTTAGACAAAGTTGTATAGTAGAAAGGCTTGTCGCATGTGCTTGTTCAACTTTTTCCATTCAAGGATCTTTGGTTTGCCTCAGCTCATTCTGCAACCATGCAACTGCTCAATATCATAATTTAGTTGCCACCAAGGGGAACACACTTGTCGTCCTTTGAAACCTCCTTGAAATCGAGAATGTTTCTATATGGCAACCCAATCTAGGAACTCCTTGGACTGCTGCCCCCCATAAAATTTATAGATATTAATCTTCAAACCTTCCTCCCAACGCCTATTTGCCATATCACTTCATCTCAAGGGAGCATAAGCCTTCAGTCTTCTTTACGCTTATAGAAAGAATCACCCATGTAGACCGTCCATGCGGCAAGGCAACTAGTCTACCTCCTCATCACCTCATATGGCAGCATTAGTGAAAGAGTTTTTTCCTTTGACATCAACCTTGGCTCATCATCTTCATCTTAGTCATTGGACTAACCCAAGTGGGGATTTTGGTTAGCAATGACAACCATCAAATCAGCCATTTGAAGCACCAACTGCTTAACTTGTCAAAACAATTTTTCTACTTCATTGCAATCATTGATCTCATAAATTCCTGCAACACATCCTCCATGGCATCAAGGCAGCATATTTAGCCTAGGTAGGGCCACCAACTAATGTAGGGCTGGAATTAATGGGACTCACGTCGCTCAATGAATTCGACTACATGCACAAACAACCTTCCTCTCTCGCAATATTTGAAAAAAAATTGAACTAATTGCTACCATGAAAGAGCCAAGTTATATACAAATCCTAATGACATAAAATATAAATAAAGAAGTCCATGTTATAACTACTTGAGCACTAGCCAATAAACAAGTAGAGAAAATAAGCTAGAAAATGCCTATATAGAAAAAGATTACAGAATTAAAACTTCTAGTAAAGAAAATGGCTCAAAAGAAAACAATCCAAAATAAAAATCCCAATCCAAAACAAAATTTGAAGCTTATCCTGAAATTGGCCAATCAATCGCTCTAGTGTGGTTAATGTATGCATGAATTATTGGATCAATCGATTACTCTTGGACCGATCATTCACTCGAAACCTCTGTTCAATAGGCAATTGATCGCTCTTGGGGTCCAATCGATCGCACAAAGTTTTGTTGTGTCTTTTACTCCACTTATCCCATTTCTCCATGTAGTTCTTGATCGTGTGTGAGCCTCCTCTCTACTAGCTCCCCTACTATTCCCTCCCCTCTGGTGATATAGTCTTCCACTTTTCGGTGACCTATTCATCTCTCCCACCCTTCCCCTTCCTATCCTACACATCCATCAAAGTCACCCCCTTTCTTCCATTTCTCGTTTGTCTTCCATAATGTCCTCAAGCATTCCACCTCTTTCTCCAAACCATATTTTCTCCAACATGCAATCCATCTCCTCACCTCCACCTACCCAGCCCACTTTCATGAACCCGCTTTTGAAGCTTTCATTTTTTTAGCCACTTTCACTTATGTCCCCTTTGCCAACCCTTTTGGCCTCCACTTTTCGAGTTACCAGGCCAAGGGATGGACTTAGATATGATTTCTTTTTATATGTTTCATTAGATGTGTTTGTTTCCCAATCTTAGTTTCCCAATCCTCTTTGGATAGGACAGTTAGATCATCAGGCGAATTTGAGGTGGCCGATGTCCCCATGGTTTTGCGCCATTTGCTCCTTGCATTGATGGGTAGAGGTCTTGAGCTTCTATAGTTGGTAGTTTTTGCTGTGATGGGCTTGTGCTTTGGCATCCTAGGATCAAGTACATGTTGGCGTTGGGTCCCTCCCCAAGTATCTGGATCCCAATTATCAAATGGGCATTTGGATGAGCCTTTAGAGTTTGCTTGTGAGGATGCAGTTTGAGGTTCACTACTGAGGATGTGTCCAGTGTTTGTCATCATGAAGTTTGATCTTTGTGGTCCTTGTAATAATAGCTATGCTTTTGATATGATTTTATTTATCATGTACTCTGTTGTACACTATGTTTCCTGAAACCTTATTGATTGTAGCAAGATCAAGATTATGTTTTTTTTATGGTTAATGAATGGCCTTTTATGATTCTTGTACCTTTCACCATGCCCGAGGAGTTGGTTGCCTCCTATGCCGATATAGCAACACTCTCCCATCATTAGCTAGCCACTTCCAATTAGCATCCTATCACCCAGTAGATGGTCTCGCCCGGGGCCTCACCCGTGGTGCTCCCCACTGCCTGAGACTGGTGTTAGGTGGCACCGGTGGACGTCTCTGTGCACCACCCTGAGTGTTACAAAGACACTCTAGGTTATAATGTCCTTACTGCCCACAAAGATAGCAAGTGACATTGGCCCTAGCCATCTAACTGCACATGGGTAGTGTGGTTCCTGCCATGATGACCATCACGACGCTTATGGCTCTGGCGTGCATGTGTATCATCTGGTTTCAACCTCTTAGGCTGCTGCCCCCTCTTCCGCATATACTCTTGTAACGACCGCAAATTTTCGGTATGATTTCTTACCTCTAATAAAGATATTTTATGAGTTTTTAATTATTTTAAATTATTTATAGATATATATTTTAAGTTTTTATATGGGTGTGATAGAACTCTGTGAGATGAGCGTAACAAACCTAAGAACATACGAAATAGAGGTCAGGAGCGAAAGTTACGACCTCAGGAAGTGTGCCAGATAGGTGGGACACTTTAAAAATGCGAGATAACCTACCCATGTAGGGTCTAGTTTCAAAGGGCTCATCGATATGAGTTCATTGGTACCAAGAACACGTGATTCAGACTTCGAGGTAGAAAGGTATCGTGTTTTTAAGTCTTGAAAACGAAAATAGAATAAAAAAAAATGTGGCGATGCATCAGAAATTTGACATGCATTAGAAGCGCAAGTTAGAAATTTGACGCGCGTCTAGCACATTCGTTGGAAGACTGACTCATGTGTAACGCCGCATCAGTGATGCGTGTCTAACGCGTGATGGGTATCTGACACACGTCAAACGCACGTCATTCTCCACTCTATATAAACCCGTTCTCTCTCATTTTGAAATTCATTCCAAAACTTATTTTCTTTGTATCTCATTCATTTTAAGTCCGATTCGAGTCGTTCAAAAGGCCTTTTTAGCTAATTCGAGGGTGTTCTACGCAATGGAAGCATCTATTCTTCGAGTTAGCAATTTTAATCATAACATAACAACATAGATTAGAAAACATAACAAGGTCCAAAGGCATCCACGCCTACTCCCATGCTCTCCCGATTGTTCCTCATATAGAGGATCCTAGTTAACTACATGTCGCACCATACAGCCCCAAAATAAAAATATGTGGTGAGTAAAACTTAGTAAAGTTTGAAATACAGTATTGTTAATCAGAAAACAACCACAACACATCTACATGGTAATTCAGATCCACATTTCACATAATATTCCCATTTATGATTAATTCTCTTACCATACCCCTACTTACTCATAAGTAATTATCTTGCATACAAGTATCTCATACTTACTAATTATGGCACAAATAATCACATTATGACATAACATCCATCCTGCATAATAAGTAATTCTCACACAATCACATCATGCATAATCATCACATATAACCTGCATGAGAAGTGTCTCTAGCACTCATTCAGATCATGTATAAACATCACATATAACCTACATAAGAAGTGTCTCTAACGCACATTCAGATCATGCATAAACATCACATATAACCTGCATGAGAAGTGTCAGTGTCTCTACCACACGATCATATCATGCATATCCATCACATTTAACCTGCATTAGAAGTGTATGTAGCACTCATTCAGATCATGTACTCATTCACATATAACTGACATGAGAAGTGTCAATGTCCCTACCACACAATTGTATCATGCATATTCATCATATTTAAACCACTAGTTAAAACCTTTGTAAACTACTTTAATTTTAAAAATAGTCCAAAACCGAACAAAATAAACATTAAACCACATCATACAAGTAAATAAAATAAAATCAACCAGTTCAAGGTTAAGGATCTTACAAAACCCCTTATGATGGTATAGGAATAATGAATTTACTAGAAAAAGAAGAAACCGATTCCCTGTACCTCTCTCATCTCCTTTTCGTCCAAAAGAAATAGCATCTTATTATCCACATAAAAAAATCTTATAATTCAGGTTATTCCAGGTTATTAATCCATCAATTCTCTTGCTTTTCAGCATTGTTTGTAGGCATACGGTATCTCAAAGGGAAAACCCTTCTCATGGTCTAGGAATAATGAATTTACTATACAAGAAGAAAGGAATCCCTTCTATCTCTGTCACTTCATTTTATATGTGGCCATTCCTCATTATTTTGATCCATCAATTCTCTAGCTTTTGAGCATTATTTATAGGCATAGCGTATCTCAAAGGGAAAACCCTTGTGATGATCAAGGTATAATGCATTTACTATAGAAAAGGAAAAGAATCTCCTCCATCTATCTCATTGCATTTTGTCCAAAAGCATTAACATCTTACTCATAAAGCTATTCCTCAATTTTGATCTATAGTTCTCTAGCTTTTCAGCTTTCTTGTGAGGATTCATCACCAATCAGGTAAATTTTATCTATTATTCTTTTATAATTATGTTAAAATTTTATTTTAAGTTTGAATTTTTTTATCTTCTTCTCATCCAATGTACATGAGCAATTAAATATAATGGCGATATTCATGCCTTAGTGTTTTCAATTATTGTAAACTTTCTTGGTTAGTAATTATTTTATGATTTTAAATTAAATTATTTGTATTGTGCTATTGTGGATACTTCATATCAGTTGAGAAATGCAGAGTATGTCTGCTACAGAGGGACCAATTGAAATATTCCGTAAGCTACTGTTGGCTAACAAGAGCATTGTTGAAAGAGAAACCAAGCTTTTGTACCAACACCTTGATGAAGATTTTTTGAAAATTGACGAGGATATTGGAGATGTCTTATTTGCATTTCAAGAACTTGAGAGTTGGAAGAAACAAGTTGTCAGTGAATTTGAGAAGAAGATCCAATTAATCAATAACTCTTCACTTTCGAGTCAAGAGTTTGACCACCTCATCAAAGACTTTAGAAGGGAGGTACATGAGACAAAGCAGAAGGTGGGCAATTATCTCCCACAATTGGGCTTTGTGTGGGCAACACGGAAGAACGGGCGAGGTCAAGAAATGGGCAACACATCAAAAATGACAGTGGACATGGCAAAGAAAACATACGAAGGCATGGATGAGCAGCTCAAATCCTGCTTTCTCTGTTTTTCGATCTTCCCTTCCAATTCTATCATAAAACGGAGAGGTCTAATCAATTGGTGGATTGGAGAAGGATTTGTGTATGCAAGGGAAGATAAGACTGCCCAGCAGGTGGGAGAACAATGTTTTGAGACATTATTGAGCATGGGCATGTTTGGATCCATTAACAAGAAGGGGAACAACAAGAATTTTGCTAAACGTTGCAAAGTTGATACCAGGATTAGATCAGTGGCCATTTCAATTGCCAAGAAAAATGGATTCTTTAACTTTGATTCAGAAAGAGGGCCAACAAGTGGATCTCCACATCATATTTTGCGTTCTTCATTTATATCAGCTCAAGGTAGCCAAAACAAAGCTATCAGTGTTTTTCCACCAACAGATTACAGTGAACTCATTTCGTTACTAAATTTAGACGGTCAGTGTGTCAAATTTGATGGTCACATAAACTACAGGCTAAACAATCTGATAGTACTTCAAATCGGGCAATGGCCGGGCTTTAATCCTGGGTGTCACCCTGTACAAGTAATGAACGCAGATGTCTTCATGAAGTTTCTGCTCTCTCTAAAGAAGTTAAAATACCTTGGACTGCAAGGAGTTTATGGGGTTAAAGAGCTTCCACTTAACATTGATGAGTTGTCGGAATTGCTAATTCTTGACCTTAGAGCCTGCCATAATTTGGAGAGGCTGCCAACTTCCATTGGAAGGCTTCGCAAGCTCACGTACCTAAACATTTCACAATGTTATGTGATTAAGTACATACCGAGCAGCATCCAAGAACTTGAAAACCTCCAAGTTCTTGAGGGATTTGTGTTGGGAGAGTCTTCAGACACTAATGATCAAGCTGACCTTTCTCACTTGGTGAAACTGAAGATGTTAAGAAAGCTAAGCTTGAGCTTTGGCGTAAAGGCCAAGATTTCAGAGAGCCAGCTTAAAGATGGAAAGTTCCTTGAAGGGCTACGTTCCGTCACCCTCATCTGGCAGTGGGACTCTACAAACTCAAGAGAAAACCTTTGTCCATCGATGACCTTAGACTGGCTGCCTTCTTGTCTAGAGAAACTGGACTTGCGTTGTTTTCCTTCCGAAAAGATTCCAACCGGATTGAGACCCTCAAATTTCAGCAACTTGAAGAGACTTTACTTCCGCGGAAGCAGCATCTCCAGTCTGAATGGTTTACACAATGATGGTGGAACATGGCAAATTGAAAATCTATGTCTGAAATACATGAAAAGCTTGCATATAGACTCTCTAACTGCTCTTCTGGACCGGCTTCCTCATATAAGAAGTGTAGAGATTTTAGGTTGTCCAAAAATAAGTGGACTGCATGGGTCATGGATCCGTGACCAGAAGACGACATGGGAACGCCATGCTGTAGAACAACCAAACAGTGTTGACATGACTCAAGCAAACTTCTCTGGCGAGCGCTACAATTTCTCCTTTATCGGGAAAACCACCCTGAAGACCTCATATAGGACTACGCGAATCATGAAGGAGCGCGCCTCTGAATTTATGCGTCACTTCCTTTTTGAGAGGATTGTGGGACTACTAGTCTTTTTCTATACATGGGGAGTATTTCTTGTTGGACTAGGTGACTTTTTCCTTACCATCAATCTCATTCTAATACCTCTCATCATGTTTGTGCTTGTTGTACGTGAAAGTGTGCTATCTGGACTGGGAGTTCTTATTGAAAGTCCTCTCTTAATATGCACCTACGATATCCCAAGGGTTGTAATTCCAGCTCTGTTTCAAGAAGTAAGAGGCGGTGTGATTTCGGGATTGGTATTTTGTTTCTGCGTTTGGCTGGCTGCTAGTGGAAGACACATTCTTGGAGTAACCGTTATTGTGATAGGAACGATCATTGGAGCTGGATTCAGACTGAACAATAATACTCTTGATGGATCTAACATCGGGATTATCGGTTTTATCATATATATTATCGTCGTTCTCGGTCGTATCATTCTTGCAGGACTCTCCACGGATGGGAAAAGACGATTTATCCTACTACTAGGAGTTCTAGAACTAGTCCACCTAGAACTTTATGGAATATTTACCCGCAAAGTTGATCTACAGTTGTCTAGCTTGTGACCATTGTGTAAAACATACTCTGATTGTATCCTTGGCATTTTTATTCTTTAAATTTCTACATGCTATAATACGTATTTGAATTCAGAACTATTGCTAGTTTGTTTACTTACTATAAAGTTAACAATGTTTAGTGAATTCTGCAAAAATTTAGTTTCATGCTCATTAATAGTGCTAAAATTCACCGCCGAATGTGAATTAAGTTTGGTAAGAAAGTTTGTTAGAATGAATTCAGATATCACGTCAAACTAAATTTTAAAACTTTAAACTAATATAACTCTCTTTTTCGAACTCGGATATGTACATTTTTCATACCATTACATTTATAAATTTGAGTTCTATTAAATAAGATCTTGCAAGGGTAGGTAATTTTAAACTTTCAAAATAGGCCCTACTTATATAGTATTTTTTTGAGGCTCAAATCGATATAAAAGACAATCGTTGAAAAATAATATAATCTGTAATTTTTAAAACGGAGACTAGGAGACTTATCGACTAAATCACCTCAGTAGTGAAGTTTTAATTCTGCGCAGTTTCTATACACAAACAGGATTCTAAAAATTCAGTACTGAATTCAGGTTGAATTGATTGAATCTTTTGATGATTCAGTACCCAAACAACCCTTAGTTTCAAGCATATTATTTGCATTACATTTTTTTTATAAGTGTGTGTTTGTCTATCTATCTATATATATACACACACAATCAATATGGCAACCATCGTTATTGCATGACTTTTTGACTGCCAATTGGTTGTTCTTAAGGTGGGCCTGTGAAAGATCGAGTCATACTTGCAACAGCCCTTTGTGCCATGAAAACCGGTGCAAGTGTTCATGATACTAGGGGCTATTATGAGAACACTCAAATGTGAATATTCACGGATATTTTCGTGAAAATCTAGGTTTTCTTTCTCAACCAATAATACTAAAATGGTTTTAAAGATTTGAATTTAGATATATAGATTTAAAAGGCAAAATAAATGTTCAAAATAATTTCCAGAAAAAAAATGCCGATCTCTTCATAATCTTCAACTTGAATTCACATCACATGAGAAACTATCACAACAACTTGAAAACTGTGCTGGGAATAAAACTATATCTCAATCTATGTCCAAATTCAAACCACTACAACAAAAGGGGGCATTTAAGATAATTTTTTTTGCAATGAAGTAAAATTTGTCGATAAAAGTATACTTTCACAATAATTTAGGATTTTGTAACAAAAGAAAGCATTTTTGGCAATGAATAAGCATAATCATTGCAAAATATTGTCTTTTTTCCAACAATAAGCTTTTATTGCCGCAAAAGATTCTTATGATTGTGACAAATTCGCCAATTCGTTGTGAATGATTATCTCTTTTGCAACTAATTGGCAAGTTTGTTGCAAAAGATGTATCTTTTTTATTTTTGATATAAAAAATAAAAAGTAAATTGTCAACATAAATATGAAAAACAAAAGAGTTTATCATTTGCGACAAATTAGCCATCCATCGCAAAATGTGTCCCCCTTTTATTTTTATTAAAAATAATAAAAATACCAAATATAGGTATTAACAAGCTGAGCTGAGTATTGGGCTTGTGTAGTTTGAACTTGAGCTACTCAAGTTTAGCTTGACCTTGGCTTGAAGCTCATTAGAGCAAGAACCTTCCAACTCGAGCTCATCTTGAAGTGGAAATCTAGAGCTTAAACCTCATTAAGTGAACTAAGATCCCATGCTCAACTTAGGCTTAAAACAAAAGGTAAAATATATCTAAAATATTAAAATAAGTCCTTATAAATAAGGCATTAACACCCTGTGAACTTTTACACAATAACACTTACATATCCCCTAATATTTTAAAAATTGCACATACACCCCTATTACTAACAAAACAATTAGTAGTTCTTTTTAATGACAAAAATACTCTTATCTACTTAACTGGTGAGGGGGTCATTGTGAAAGAGAATTCTTCACTTCTAGTTCTAAATAATTAAGTATGTTCTAGGAACTTTATGATATAAATTGGGAAAGAAATAAGATAGTGATTGTGTAGCCTATTTTCTCTTCTTAATATATAAATCTTATTTTCGTATTAGGTTATCTCTTGAGTTCTTGTTTCAAATTTTAGAAGAATTATTACGTATAATAATGTGATATTACATTGAAATTAATATATTTATATATGTGTATATATTTTATCTAATTCTATTTCTATGACATATATGAATTTGAATAATTTTAGTTTATTTGGAAAAACCAAATGTAGCTAATAATGTGGGACATAGGGAGTTTGTATTAACATATATCACACACATACACACACCCGTAGAAATATTTATGCTTCTAAATTGAATCCCAAATAAATATTTGGGTTACGGCAGCAGGATATGTATCCATGTGTGTTGTTAGAGGTATGACATCTCACAATGCATTGACACATTCACATTAAATATGAAATGAGAACAATACAAAATTAAAACCCTTTAGGCTCATCTTACATTGGTGTAACCTAGTTACAAAATATCTATTCCAATTATTGTATTTAACAATAACTTAGTAAATTATTTATAAAAAATTACAAAATTAGGACCGTTCTAGGGCTTGACATTTTAATTTTTATATTTTAATATTATTTTCATGGTTTAATTATAAAATAATATAATATTACGCAATGAATATATTACAATATTTTTAATATATTATTTTACCCATTAATATTAGCCCATGTGCATCATTTGAACTATGCATCACATCATTTGGTAGAGCACAAAAAATGATGCAATTGGAGGCATTAGTAGAACTTAGGTAAGGTATATGGTAAAACCTGACCCGATCCGATCCAATCCTAAAAGGTAGGGTTTGGTTTTTAAAATTCAACCCGAATAGCTATTTGAGTCGGGTTCGAGTTTTAGATGATCCAACCTGAATAGTAATTTTTTTAAAAAATTAAAAAATATTTTTAAAAATATTTTTTATTCTAAACTTGTCAAATATCTTGGGTTCACGATGGGTTCGGGTTGGGTTCAAGTTATAGTTTCTTTATGTGGTACCAGTTTCGGGTTTGACAAAACCCGACTCGATATCATCCCTAAGCATAGGGTCATGTGGGTTATCCCTAAGCATTAGGGTCTCGTACGGGCTTCTAAATTGAATTTATAGTTACTATCAATGCTAAGCAGATGAGGATATATATATATATATATATATATATATATATATATATATATATATATATATATATATATATATATATATATATATATATATATATATATATATATATATATATATATATATATATATATATATATATATATATATATATATATATATGTATGCATGTTGTTGAATCTTAGTCTAATGGCTCATGATGACTCGGTACATTTTCTTTTTTAACACAAACAACTATGTGGGTTAGATTCTAGTTTCATAAGAATCGACATGCTTGTACCAATCAAAAAACTAATATTTAAAGTATTACAAATCTGTGTAAATTTTTAAAATAAAATTTTTCATGCTTATTTTTTCAATATTAACTTCGTAGATTATTTCTAAAAAAACTTCATTGATTTATAAAGTTTTGAATGTTACTTGCATGGGTGATCCACCACCAGGCATATCTGTGTGACCAATGAGTTATTCACAAGTGCACCACAAGTGCACCCTTCTGACGTGAGTACCTTATCCGCCTAAAATTTTGTAGGGCTCATTATCATATCTTGATCCAACAAATGATTAAAGATTATTTTAATTTTTTTATTATATATTTTACTAGTCATGTATGTGATTTTACGACTATTCGACTGGGATGGACGAAACCTGGTTTAAATTTTGAATTGGGTTGGCCAATTTCTTTGGTTTATAAGGCACATCGGGGTCATAGTAACCCACCCCGATGAACTGCCAACCTGCCAGCCCCAATCAGATTGGTTCACCTAACACTTATAATAGCGCCGGCGTGTGCAAGAATCAACTCGGTACTTAGGTTTTTAATTGTACCTGAGCCAACCCACACAGACCACTGGTTGAACCGCCCGGCCCCGTAACCATTTATGAGAGGAATGTAAATGCACATGTTCGCGAGCATAGAGCATGTTGCATATACCGCGTTTGAGTTTTTGTCTCCCGCCACACATCCATCCACCCAATATACGTGCTATGGATTGTCTGATTTCTCTACTCTAAAAGGATCTTCCTAATGGTCAGACTCATCACCTCCGATCCTCATTTCTTGTAGCGTAGAGTTGCTTTGCTCCCTCTGCGAGAAACCCTCTGCTTGAAGTCCTCTGCTCCATTTTTCTCTGCGTGAAGTCCTTATCTCATTTTTCTCTCAGGTATGGATAAAGTCGATTACTTAGTTCTGTGGGTCAGTGCTTTTATATCCCTTTCCATGAACAAATTTCTGTTTTTTTACTTATCTAAGCGTGGGTTCTGTGGCTAGTATAGCATAAACCTGTTAATGGGTTTGTGCATCTGTTTTATTGAAATGTTTCACCTATTATGATTGATTACTACTACAATTTCTTTTCCATTAACTATCATATTATTTCTCGATGCTTAAAATGTTTTAGTAGGCTCTCTAGTCTGTCACTTGTGATCTTCTTAAATCTTACATTGTGTTGTACTTAGAGTTCTAATTAAGGTTGATGGATCAGATATGCACAATGAAATACGCAAAAAGTGCATTCCTTAATGTTCATGATCTATTATGTTCATATGCCTTAATGATCATATTTCATATATTGGAATTAATTGGCAAGTTATTCCTATATGCTTCTGGAAAAATGAATCTGTTTTACGTAATGAACAAGAATATTGAAAGCTGGCAGTGCACAAAATGACTGGGGAAATGTCAGTGTGGATCTGTTTACTTTGATGCTCTGTTTTTTTCTGATATGCAGAATGAAATACACGAAAATTGCATGCCTTAAATATAACATTGGCTCTATGCTAAGAAGTAATTGCATGCCTTAAATATAACCTTGGCTCTTATGCTTGCATTTCTGAATAGACCTTGTTCAAGCACTTCTCCCACTAGTTGATTGTCCACAAAGCTTAGTATTTCCCATGGTAAGTTGCCATTCAATAAGTTACTGGACAAATTGAGATAAACCATTGATATGAGGTTGAATAAGTTGGCTGGGTATACTACCCAGAAAAGCTGTTATTCCCAGATCCTTCTGGTTCATTAGAGAGTTCTGCAAAAGATATTTTTGAGCTTTTTCTTTGAAATAGTTCTCTGTTTTTTGGTGCTCTGTTCTTGTTATGAAACCACTTATATTATAATAACTTTTTCTTTGAAGTAGTTCTCTGCTTTTCCTAAAGTGTCATATCACAATTTATTGCATTTAACTTCTAGTGATAGTTGAGTTGTTTTTTAAAAAATAATAAATGAACAAGAATATTGATAGCTAGCAGTGCTTAAATTGACTGGGAAAATGAATATGTTTTTCATCTTATATGACTGTCAGTGTGGATCTATTTTCATTGATGCTATGTGGAGCTCAGCGTAGGTGACTTTCATGTGGCATTCGTTCTATGGATATGTTTCATCAGTTATGATTGATTACTAATACCATTTTTTTTCAATTAACTATCATATTATTTCTTGATGCTTAAAATGTTTTAGTGGGTTTTCTAGTCTGTGACTTGTGTTCTTCTTAAGTCTTAAATTGTGGTGTAGTTGAGTTCTAATTAAGGTTGATGGATCATATATGCACAATGAAATACCAAAAATTGCCTGCCTTAATGTTCATGATCTATTACTGTTCATGTTCCTTACTCATCATATTTCATATATTGGAATTAATTAGCAAGCAGTAAAAACTAGTAGCTTATTACCTGAATATCTCTTACACTTCTTACTCTTATTAGCATCTCTAGGCCATGAATTAGAAAGGTGGCAATCCATTTTGTATGTGTATTAAGAGTAGTTCAAGTAATATACCCGACACTATGCAGTGAAATAATTCTACTTTTAATAGTCATCTATTTTTTATGCTTATGTGTTTTGTAAAAAATGTTACTGGTCAAGAAGCAAATATTTATTATGTTATTAAAGGTGTGATGTGTTATGATGCTTATAAAACTTGGAAGAGTTGTCAATAAATGTGGTTAGATCAATCTTGCTTAATAGTGCTAGACATAGTAAACCTGGAATAGTTGTCAATTCGTGTGGATAGATCAAGTACAAATGAAACATAAGGTGGCTGCATCTAAGCAAAGGGGGCCTATAGCAAAATCTAAGAATAATGAAATATTCCATGAAATTCTTGGTGTAAGGTAAGGATATATTAATGGGCTTAGGCATGGTGTGATGCCTATCTCATGAGGCAGTCATTCTCAAGATGATATCGATGTTATTCAGAATGGATAGGTAGACTTTTAGATCAAATCAAAACAACTTTATCTAGAGTTGATGGCTCTAAAACTAATGGAGCAACAACCAAAACAGTCAGATACATCGGTTTACGTACAAAACATCTTGACGCAAAAAGCTTATTTATAGTCTTAATTTTATGTATAGCTATATAAATCTAAATTAATTGAACCATGATTTTTTATTACATCATGCTTACTTTATATTCTTATACATTTACATGTGAATATGGGAGTTCAAGAGAATCTTCAAATTTTGCGATGAAAGAAAATGACATATATCTTGTTATTTCTTTTGTGATAAAGTTACGTTGATATTGGTTTCATTCTAGGTATTTGGTACTTTTTAGTTGGCCAAATTATTGAATTTATGGTTTGTAAGACAGTAGTTGAATTTTAGTTTAATATTAAAGCATTCAAGTTTATTGAAATAAAATAGAATATGAATGATTTATGTCGATCATTCTAAGATATCTTTTCCATTATTAATTTATATATATTAATTTATTCAGCTTTCTTGAATTTGTATATTTTTAAGTATTCTCCCCCCTTGCCCGCCCCATAAACTTTAACAACATGTTTTAGATTATTGTAAACTTTATCCCAACTAATTGGGTATCCATTGCAATTAATTTGCTAATGTATATGCGACGACACAAATTTGTCACAAATGGTTGACATTTGTTATGTTAATGCTATTTTGCAACAAACTTCTCTTGTTGCAAATGTAATTTATTTTGTAACAAATATGTTAAAATTGTTTGCAATGAATTCAATTTGTCGCAAATATTTGTAAAAGATATACACATGTCAATATTTCTAGAACACATACAATTTGCAAATATTTGTAAAAAATATACACATGTCAATCTTTCTGGGACACATATAATTTGTCACAAATACATTAATATCATTTGCGAAGAATTTGGTTTGTCGCTAATACTTTTTAAAAATAATTGATAGTTTGTTGCAAATACATTAAAATCATTTGTGATAAATTTATTTTGTTGCAATTGTCAAAGCTTTTGCGTCGTAATTATGGTTTGTGGCATTTTTTTATATTTTTTAACTCAAAAATTATAGTTGTTTGCGACGTAATAATTATTTTTTTCAACAAAAAAATTCATCGTAAAAGTGCATAACAAACAAAAATGGGTCACAATGACTTTGTGATGCCTACTTGCAACAAATGGGGACAAAAAAAATTATGTTGCAAAAATATTTTTGCTATAAAATATGAACCTTTTGCTACAAACGTGTTTGCTGCAAAAACCTCTTTTATATGTAGTGAACGGGTACAAGGTATAAAACCTTTACTCAATAGGCGTGTTGGTTGAAACCCATATGAATGAAACCTAAACTCAATAGACATCCAATTGTTCCACTTGGTACTACCCACTAAGTAAGATCTCGTAGGTAGCTCTCAGCCCTGCGTTAGAGTATTGAGAAATCAAAGATGAAGCACGCAAATCTCTTACTATGGTTTCGATTAAGTGAAACAAAGCTGGGTCATCCCACCTAGTTTAAGAGCTTGATTAAAAGCATAGTTTAACTGCTACAAGGCCAAATATTGTATATGGAGTTGGCTTATTTAGCAAATATTTTGAAGTTCTTAGTAGAGCATTTGAAAGCAAGGAAGAAAAGTTTGTGTTATAGTGAACATACTCTTTCTCAATGCATTTTTTTTTCTATTAGTTAAATGATTAACACTCTAGTTGGTTATGTTGATATTAATTGGACTTTAGATATTGAGAAGAGAAAGAGCACACTAGGTTCCTGTTGGACCAAGGTATGTGCTTGGTCACCACATAGACCGACTTGTAAATTGTTTGGGTGAGCCATCAAGGTCCACAGTGTCCAAGGTTAGTGGGGGTGGCCAGCCCACAATACTATGTATACTCTAAGTGAGACCCACTTCTCTTGGCACTCACACTTGTATATTATGCATTAGGTATATATATTAGGTGATCGCATATATGTTGGTGGGGCCCATTATCCGAGTATAAGTTGTAACGCCAAGATTTTTCATACATTTTTCTTAAAATTCATGAAAAATTTTTCCAATATAATAGCAGTAAATTAGGAAAAATGACAAATACAAAACCTGTGAAAACAGTTTTATAATTTAAAACATAACATAACAGTTTTTACCAAATAAATTTTTTTTATTCGACCAAACATCATACAACCAAACCGAACATCATCAGGCACTACTCGAAAACAAACTTACAAATAAATTGCTATGATTATAGACTTTAAATACAAATCTCTCCCAGGCATCCCTAAGTGCAAGTCCTATAACAGTCCATAGTCTAATCCAAATTTTAAGTCCAGAAAACATAAACATCTTAATACACATCTCACCAAATACAAGAGATCATAACAAAAAATAATATTCGCAGTGAGTCAAGTATATACCTGAGTCCAAGGGAATCACCACCATGGAAACGAGCATCCATCTTTAGGAACTCTCCATCATAAACCTGCAAAAGCCTCCTGAACAATGGGGCAAAAATAGGGTAATGAGTATTTTCATACACGGTAGGAAAATACCCAGTAGGGGAGTTCTAAACAGTGAATTCAGTAAGTCCATACATACATGTGTTCATGCAACTCAAACATGAAGCAAATAGGCATATCATAATCATGCTCATATGCATACAATCACACATATCATCATGCTAAAATCATACCATCAAACCAAACTTACACAAACACCCATAATCAGGGTCTTACAACTTACTTGTACAATCGTACGCTTACTCAAACAACTTACGCATACCTGTACGGCCTTACTCGTACAATCGTATGTTTACTCATATAACTTACACATACTTGTACGACCTTACTAGTACAATCATACTCAGAATCATATTCTTATAGTCTTACTCATACTCCTACTCTTACAGTCGTGCTCATACTCATACTCTTACGATTATACTCATATATATACTCTTACCGTCATACACATACTATCGACTACTAAAGCTCATTACAACTAATAAGCTCCAACGTTGAAATGAAAAAGAATGCCACTGGGGCATCACCTTACCTCCGGGGAGTGACTAGATGCCATGGACTTTTCCGAAGGTATGGCACACCAATGCTCATGGGGCACAGGATCAAACAGGTGAAAGTAGGTCCATGATACTACTTACCTGAGCGCGCAAATATAAGCACCCACACATAAGGGGTCATACAGTTGCCCACCATAATGGGTCTTATAGTGTCATAGAATTGCCTAGCATTATGAGTCTTATAGTGTCAATGCCACTCTTTAGCAGAATCATACAGTACCACTTGGGCAGAAACATATAGTGTCACTCTTGGGTGGAATCATACCATGCCACTTTTGGGTAGAAATACAACACTCTCAATAGAGCATCAAACGTCTGGGCTTAATACAACACATAGACCAAATTGAAAACATACATCGCTTTCAACAGAGCATCAAACATCTAGGGCTCAATATAGCACACAGACCAAATTAAAAACATACATTGCTCTCAACAGAGCATCAGACGTCTGATGCTCTATATAGCACACAAACAACATCCCGTAGGATAAACACCATGACAATACATGAGAAATGCTCAACCAACTCATTTTGGCTAGCTGAAACATGAAACTTAATCCGTCAAAACCCTCAGGTCTTAAACTCACAACGCTATCATTAGCTTTTTTATAATTCAAGTTTGAATTAAGTAAGTTATGTGGTACCATTATGCCACACAAACTCTCAAACACACTATGCTCTACTGATCAAACCGAAGTTGAGCCCAATTTGAAACCCTCGTTTGTAGGGAGAGCAAACTTTACTTAACTTGTCCATCTTACAACATAACTCACCATACACCCAAAACTTTACGTATTCATAGAATCTCCGCCGTCCACCTTATGGCCAAAACATCTTACACAAATGTCATCAAACTAAGCTTCTTAGAGCTAACCCCAATTATCACCCTCTTACTAATACCTCACTTATTATGCTTACTTTTCACTTCATAATCTGTATGTTATGCTTGTACAATTATGCACACTCTTACTATCTAACAATCCCCAAACATACGCTCTTATCCAAACCAAAAAAACTGCTCCAATCCTTGCTCATCAAACTTACATCATATGTCTTCCATCATATACTTACATATCCACAACAAATCCAGACGAAAATCTCTGTCATCTCTTACTGTCCATCGTCCATACTTTTGCCACCCACACGCATACACATATCCATCAAATAGGCATATAGCCATCATACATACATATGTCTATCACACATATGTATAACATACACATACTTCCATGCATTGCTTGACAACATACTTGCTAGCCATCACTACCACACACATACATGTAGCTTACTAATATACTCGCTAACTATAACTAGCACATACACAATCCACATACATTAACTTACAAACATACACACTAGCCATCACTAGCACATACATACTTCCACACATAGCTTACAAACATACACACTAGCCATCACTAGCACATACATACTTCAAACATACTTACAACCAGCATGCATGTCATATGCATTTCAACATGGCATAATTGATCCTCTTACATTATGCAAACAGATCATAATCTAACATCCATAGCATACAATCATATAGTTCTAGCATGCTGCTACTCATTCAAAGCATGTTATCATGAAATTATGAGTTCAAAGCTCCCCTACCTCGTAATCATGATTGATGGCGAGCACACGATAGTGGTGGCATCAGTGGCGGAGTTGGTGGCCAAAAGCATTGCCTAGCTGAGAGAGTTGTTGTCCCAAGGGTTTAGGAAGTGCAGGAAGCAATCACGGTCAAATGGGGTGACATGGATCAACGCGGAAAAATCTGCTATCAACGGCGGTACATTAGGGTAGCCGGGAGAAAGGTCGTGCCAACATAAGTGGCAGTATGACAAGAAGTTGAGGGTGTACTCACTGAAGGTCAACCGGCGACTGAGAAGTACTTGGATGGCCGCAAAACATTGAAATTGGCCATTGACAACACCCAATGACATCGATTTTGAGTCAACTAAGGCCTACATAAGGGCGGAGGGCATGGGGCGACACTCAAGGACAAAGGAAAGGTGGCGGAGGACTCCGATGTCAACTCCATTAGGTGGCCAAGCCAACCGACGGTTAGGTGGCACAAATACGGCGCCTAAACCCAAAAACACACACATGGCCACATGCACATGTGGCTAAAAAGTGCCACTCTAGGGGGAGATGGGTCAGACGGTGGTGGCCCAAGGCCCACAAAGGGGCAACAGAGCTAGGGCCAGGAAGTGGTGGCCAATTGAAGCGATGATATCGCCAATCGCGACCCACAACCAACGTATTTGGTGTGGGTAGCTGTGCATCTCGCACAGTATAGGGCAAAGGCAAGCGGATCATTCCGGGTGAAAGTGTAATTGGCCAAGTGGGGCTGGCCCTTGTTGTAGCTGAGCCAGGGTAGAGCCCACGATGCCCAAATGGCACATGGTTGGCTGATGGCAACAACTCGAGATGCACCCAAAGCGTCTAATCGCGCGGAGGAAGATAATAGGGTGAAGCAGGGTCAAAAACTGCAATCCCCAACCATCACTGGGTCTAGGTAGGCTAACTAGAGGCCAATCGACGTCTGGTGGGGGTAAGACGGCAAAACTTGACGCTCTCTATAGCGCGGTTAGACACATAATCGGCAGAGGAGGAGACTGGCTCATGCTGAAAAAAGAGGGGTGGTGCCGCACTAGGGCGGCCAGCCATCTTTAGGCTGAGATCCGCCACACTAAGGTGGTCCAAAGGGTGTTCGGCATCCAACAATGCTACGGTGTCGCAAAACAGCCAAACGGGTAGAAAACATAGAGGGGTTGGGGGACATAGGGAGGAATAAGGGGTTACCGGTGCTCTAGACGGCTCCATTGTCACCCCAGCAGCTAGTTGGAGCTGGGTCCGATGAAGGGCAGCAGCAGATGACGGCAGCAACCCTCCGGTAGTCCAACACAATAAGAAACAAAATAGAGAAGGGGTGACTGGACCTGAGCAGAGGAGAGATGGAGGGGGAAGGAGAAGGAGCCGGGTTGGGTAAGGTGTCCCCCTTACTTCGCTGGACCAAGGAGGAGCAAAAAGGAGGTCCGGCCGGCCGTGGCTTGCTGCCGATGGCCACTATTTAATCAAAATAGTGAACTGGTGACAAATAGGGGAGGAGATGGGGGGAAATGATGGAGCCACAGGGAGGCCAACCAGGGCTAGGAGAGGTGGCCCGTTGTCGTCTCTGGGCTAGGGAGGAGCTGTGGGTAGTCGACGGGCCCTCACCTACTAAAGACGGAAGCAGAAAAACTGAAACAAAGAGAGTGAGAGGCGAAGCCAGGGTGAACTGGGGAAGCCTATGGGGCCTGTTGAGCCGGGCTAAGGAAGCGGCGTCGACGTCACTAGGTCATCGCCAAGCCGAGGTGGAGCCCACGACAGCCCTCCGGCAACAACCGGTGAGTGGCGGCGATGCTAAATCAAAATATAGAGAAGGGAAGGCTAACCGGGGAGGAGGGCAGCTCCGCCATGGGGGCCAGGGCGGTGGCCCCTTGGTGTCGCACCACTGAGGCAGAATCGGCAGTGGTGGCTCGGCATCTCGCTAGCGGCTGCCAGTCGCGGGAGAGAAGACCACATAATGGGGGGGGGGGAACACTGTCTAGAAATTTTTGGATTGGGCTTGGCTAAGCCGAAGCCTAATCCTTTCCTTTTTCACTTATATCCCTAATGCATGTTAACCATATGTTTACACGTTGTACCTCCAAAATTTGCTTCGTAATCGCGTAGCGAGGCCCATGGCCTAAGACTAAACCCCGCACCCTACTCTATAGGTGCAAATACTGGGGAAATACATAAATATAAATACGCCGAAGCGTTATATTTTACCGCCGAAAATGACAAAAAAAATAGCAAAAAAATCACAGAAAAATAGTAAAAAAATAAGGGACATTACATAAGTATAGTGGGACCTACATGCATGGTTTACAAGGGATTGACCTCGCCATGTGCAAACATGTAAGGCCTCCATGGGACCAATGTGTTGGCCCCATACCCTTGTCTGAGATGCTCAAGAAGTCCACGATGAGTTATGTGCTTTAAGCTGGTATTGGGCTTGGCCCAAGCTAAAACCCACAAGGCCCAAGAGGAGAAGGCGTTTAAGACTAACTAGGGTTAGGGACTCCATATTCTAAGAGAACCCCAGTGTCCCTCTCTCCCATGCCATGCAGCTCTACTCTCCTCTCCTCTATATCTTGGAGCTGCCGCCTCCTCAGTATGGAAGAAGAAGGGAAGGGATGCAACACCTCCTCTTGTGCGCCAGCCTCCTCCTCGGCCCCTTCTTGGCCATAATCAAAGAAAGGGAAGCCACCCCTCATCTCTTGAGTGCCAGCTTCCCCTCTAGGACATAGGATAGGAAGGGATGCTCCTTCCACCTCTCTCTCTCTCAAGCCTTTTTGGGATGCCTGCCTGCTTCGCCTAGGATGGACCGTGTGGCACTTTAGGTAGAGGACAAGGTGGTGATCAACCTAGTGCACAACTTAAAGTCCATGTTATTAGATTGAGTCTTCTCCTACATAGTGAAATAATCGAGGTAGTCTTCCATAATCTAGTCTACAGTATTTTGGTTTAAATATTTGTGTGGGCGTAAGATTCGGGGGAAGAAGAAGGCGACATGCGGGGGTAGCTTGCCCCAAAAGTTGGCGTATTCTACTTTGATTGTTAATTTCAATTTTTTATCATTATTAGAATTGCCACTAAGATAAAGTTTATTTCTTTATTACATGCGATTTAAAAAAAATTAGATAGAGGCAAATTTTAAAAGGGGCGGCCACCACCAAGGGCCAGCTGCCATCCACCTATTGCTGCCCCACCACCCACCAGTTATGTGAGCGCTTTCACTTGGTCATCTCACTTTCCGTTTCCACTAATGCATCTGAGTACATAGTAGCCATGTCTTTTGCTTGTTAAGCAATTTAGTTACTACTCTCAATATGCTCCGATGATATATGTTTTGCGATTCCGAAGTATCTAGTGATGCATGAGCTAAACAAGCACATAGACATTGGTTATCATTTCATTTCATTTGGTACCTCGTGAAGAAGGAAGAAGTCAAATTAGAGAATTGCAAGTGCAAAAAAACAAGTACCAGGCCATTTTCACAAATTCATTGAAGTAAAGACTTTGTACAAGGTGATATGTGTGTTAGGAATATAAAGTTTTATGGGAGGTTTTTGGAGATTGGTACATGTTCAAGAGTTTTGATATGTTAGGAACATACATTTCGTAAGGGTATCACCGTATCAATGGAAACTTCATGTGATGGTGAAGGATTAAGACTATACAATAAAAGAATAAAAAAAATCCTCTCCACCTCACTCATTTCTTTTGTCCAAAAGAATGAGACTTTTACAATTGTTGTCATTCCTTTTTATTGTTTTATCAAGGTTATTTTATGTAAAGAGACTTTGCAATGTACATTATACCGAGAATGTGCACGTAATGTAAATAATGCAGCAAAGAGGCCCAAGCAACATTATTGGGCTAACCACCATTGTGATATATAGGAATATTGATTGGAGTTAGATATATAGACTGAAGAATAATACTCTTGATCTTGATGAATTTACCAACAAGACTATTGCTCTTTATTTACATTTTCGTTGTTCTCAGTCATATTATTTTTTTGGCTCTCCCTGGACAGGAAAAACAAACTTGTCCTACTATTAGGAGTTCTAGAACTAGTCCACCTAGAATTTTATGGTATCTTTTATGAGAAGTGTAAAATTTTAATGTTTACTATTCACTGTAAAATTTTACTATTTTCTATTTATCGTAAAGTTTTACTGTTTTCTATTTATTTTAATTTTGTGTGATAGTTTGGTTTAATTATGATTTTTTTTTGTTTTATTTTAATTTTTAGTTGAAAAACATTACTGCCTAGCTTAATCTACCAAGTGCCACACATTATTTGTTGTCCTTGCCCATTTAATTCCTTTTATTAAGGAAGTGTGTTCCACCCTATGACCCACGACTATCTCGGGCAACATGTCAACTTCTAGAGTCACCGACACTCGACATCTTAAATGGGTGTGGGCCTTGTCAAATTTATTTTTGCACAACAGACATGACCAGCTTGGAGCCCACTCCATAAGTCTCAATAATAAATAAATACTCTCAATCTTCTCAGCCTAGTGCAGGAAACCCATCCTTTTGAACAAAAAAACCTCATCCTTCCATACGTAAAACACTATTCTTTTAGACGTAAAACCCTATCCTTTCGAATGTAAAACCATTTCATTCAAAATCCAATACAACTAATCCTAAAAACCATAGACAACCTCGATTGATCACGATTAAACATTGTTCACAACTATTTTTGTGATGCATTGAACATGAGGTATGGTTGCATAAATAAACATGAGTGGTCATACTATATGGTGTTAAGGCATAATTCAATAGATAAGATCATATGGACTAAGACATGATTCTTGTAGCATCTTTATGAAAGTAATCTCATATATATGTATGCATGAGTAACTCTAATGTACATCCATTTACTAAACTATTATATGTGAAAGAGCGTAAAAAACATGAGGATAATTATGTAGAATAACCACATGATCTAGTGATAAGAGTGCCCATTGATCCAATCCCCTAGACTAACCAATTGGGCTTAAAAGAAACAAAATCAAATCAAAATTTGGTTCTACCATGTTGGCAATTGATCGCCCTACGAGGGTAATCGATTGACAACATTGTGCCATGGCAGTACGTTATGTTTATCAATCAATCGGCTAAACAGTTTGACAGAAATTAGGATTTTTGACTTAAAATCATTGCAATCAATAATCAAATCATCATAATTTTTCATAGATTTAATTCTTAAATCTTAACTATGGAAAACCCTATCATACCCATGCAAAGCATACACAAACAACATTAAAATCTCTCAAAGAGAAAAATCAAGTCATATAACCATTCTTCATCAACAAGTATGAATAACATCATCAAACAAATTGTTAATGTAATAAATCACTCTCAAAACAAAAACCCTTACCTCTAGGGCAGAGAAACACTTACAATCCTTCTAAATCAAAAGATTCCTAATCCAAAAGAATAAATTTTCTATTAGCCCTAAGTATAAACCACAATATCTACCAACTAGAGGCTTACAAGTATGATAAACAAGTGGTTTCAAGCACTAACTTAATTCTAAGGGATTCTAAGCATGAATCACAAGGTTTTGAATAAAAAACAAAGTTTTAGGGTTCTACAAATTGAATCAAACAAGATAGATTTGGAGATTTTAATAGAAAGTGGCATGAGAATGAGGATAAGGCATAAAAGTTCTTTAATTTCCCATCAAAACTCAAGGAATTAACAAAATTAATTCAAATTTACTTACCTTGAGTGAAGCTAGGGCACAAAATCTGAGCCACTTCTAAGAGTTCCAAAAATTCTCTCAATATGACCCTTATAGAATTTTATAGGTAATGCAGATTAAGGTTCCTAATCTCTCTAGGACTTGGGCTACTAAACTACCCATAGGCCACCCAAAATTCCCCTAAATCCCTATTCATGTTACTCAAATTAGATGGGCCCAAAAAGCTAAGTAAAGGCCCAATTCTTGGTCTAATTTGGGTAAATGGGTTTGGTGCGGAAAGTACAACTTCAATCGGTGATATCTCATTCATTTGAACTCAAATTTGAGCATTCTTTATGGCGTTTTGAAGCTCTTTCTTTTTAGTTTTTTAAATTTCTACATGTCTACTATTCAAAAATAATTAAAAAAATAAAAATTAACGGATCTTATATTTTGAGTGCCTAGTGGTGTAGCCTTAGAAATGGCATGAACAGTACAAATATTGTTGCACTGACATGGCTAAAGATGTGTCTCTAGTTACCCCAAAATGATGTCTAATGGGGACTTTTGCTTCTTCAAATAAAGTGCTTTAGAATGTGCCTTCGACAAAGATAATGATTAAACAAATTCAAGGTCTCTTTAATATTTTTACACATACCTCCAATATAGTGGGATAAAAGTTACCCTCCAATTAAACCAAGTACTTTTGGTGTATCAATTGGAAGAATTCATTGGTATACTCATCCACCATCTTTGATCCTTGTCGTAGGTCTTGTAATTGCAGAAACATTACTTAGAGAAATTTGTATAGTAGAATGGCTTGTCGAATATGCTTGTTTAACTTTTTTCCATTGAACAATCTTCGGTTTGCCTCGGTGTGTACTGCAACCATGTAATTGCTCAGTATCAAAAGCAAGTTTCCACTAAGGGAGCACACTTGTTGTCCTCCAAAACCTCCTTGAAATCAAGAATGATTCTATTTGGCAACCCTATCTACGAACTCCTTGGACTACAGCCCCCCATAAAATTTAGAGATGTTAATCTTCAAACATACGTCCCAACACCTATTGCCATATCATCTCATATCAGGGGTGCATAAAGCCTCATGTCTTCTTTAATCTCATAGCAAGAATCACCCGTGTAAACCGACCATGCAACAAGACAACTAGTCTCCCTCTTCATCACCACATAGGGCAGCATTGGTGAAAGGCTTGTTTCCGTCGGTGTCAACCTCTGACTCATCATCTTCATCTTAGTCATAGGGTACCAAGGGAAACTTCATGTGATGATCAAGGATTAAGACTATACTATAAAATATGAAAAAATCCTCTCCACCTCTCTCATTTCTTTTGTCCAAAAGAATGAGACTCTTGCAATTGTTGCCATTCCTTTTTATTGTTTTATCAAGGTCATTTTACATAAATAGACTCCGTAACATACATAATGTAGAGAATGTGCACGTAATGTAAAGAATGCAACAAAGAGGCCAAAGAAACATTCTTGGACTAACCACCATTGTGATATATAGGAATATTGATTGGAGTTAGATATAGCTGAACAATAATACTCTTGATCTTGATGTATCTATCAACGAGACTATCACTCTTCATTTACATTTCCATTGTTCATAGTCATATTATTCTTTTGGCTCTCTGCAGATGGGAAAAGCAAACTTGTCCTATTAATAGGTGTTCTAGAACTAGTCCACCTAGAACTCTATGGTATCTTTTATGAGAACTGTAAAGTTGTAATGTTTATTGTAAACTATAAAGTTATAATATTTTTTGTTTACTATAAAGTTTTACTATTTTCTATTTGTTTTTATTTTGTGTGATGGTTTTCTTTATTTATTATTTTTCTTGGGTTTATTTTGATTTTTATTTAGAAAACATTAGTGCCTAGCTTAATCTACCAAGTGTCACATTATTTGTTGTCATTGTCAATTTAATTCCTTTTATTAAGGAAGTGTATGACTTGCTCGCGACTATCTCATGCGGCATGAAAACTTTTAGAGCCGCCGACCATCACTTGACATCTTAAATGGGCTTAAGCCTTGTCAAATTCATTTTTGGTCCATTTCACTAAATGGGTTTACTTATTTAATTTGTTGTGCCTATTTCAACCCACATACTTGCCATAACTATAAATAGAAATATTAGCCATTTTCCTATTTGGGTTTGGCTAAGATTTGGGAGGATATGAGAGAGGTAAAACTCTCTAATTTCTTCCATGATTTCCTTTGTATTTATTCTAAATCCCATGTTCAAGTTCATTATTTTACCCATACTTTGAAACCCTAAATTAGGATTCTTGCTTCAATTTTTATAATTTACATTTTGAGGATAAGAGGGTGTTATATCTATCATCTAATAGTGGTTTTGAATCTATATTTTCTAGAAGGTTGGATTTAACCTAATTTGATGGGTATGGATTCTTTGAGGTTTGAAAGAAGATTGAAGGGTCAATAATATGATTTGAGGTAAGAGGCTTTTATTTATAAAGGTGTTTCTTGCATTTGCACCATGTTTGTCGGTAGATTCATGTTCTTGAAGTTTATAGTTAAATGAGCTTGAATCTTCTTGAATGGATGATTTAATGTTGTTTTTACATAATATGCATGAGAAATGTTAGATCTATCATGTCTTATAGTTAGATAATGATTGTTTGAAGTTTTGTGAATTTTTTTGAAATTATGAAATGAATTATAATTTGTTTCATGGAAGAAAAAAAATTATTTTCATTTTTCTAGGCCAACTGATCGATCGCCTTATTGATTCGATCGAACGACTAAATAGAATGTGACTTCTTGCTTATTTTTTAGCCAAACTTTGATGATTTCTTCATGTTTCTCACATGGTACCAATAGAATATGACCATGCTTAAGTATGAATGCTTGCATTGCTACAGTAATTATGTATGAACTATGTTCCATGTGTTTTAGTTTATATGTGAACTTGACCATTTATGTTTAAGCAAACGTATGCTTACATGATCTCATTAGCCACATATGGACCATGTCTCATGCATGATAGGACTTATTAGCATATAACTACTTTTGCTTGCATGTGTCTAACATTGTTCACATATGTATCATGTTGCATACATCATAAAAATGATTTATTATACATGATTAATTATATTTAATCGTGATTATCCATTGTGTTCTATAGTTTTCTAAATTAGTTGTATCAATGATTTGAATGAATCAGTTTTTCCTCCAATAGGTGGGGTTTTCTGTATGAAAGGACAATTTTCCTCCCCGGTGAGAAGAGCCGATTGCTTTAATGAGAAACTATTGAGACTTATGGAGGGTCCTCCAGGCTACTTTGTCCATGTGTATTGGATAACCAGGGGCACTTCAAGTTTATATGATTTGCTAACTTCTGAGGTATTCCTTCATAGGATTACCAGGGTGAGTAGGCTTCTTTAGGTATTTCCTTCTTGTGAATATTACGTAAGAAGGATCTGTATCTTTGAGTGCTAGGATTTCTCTATCATGAGACATTCATTGTGCTATTTACACATGTTTGTGTAGATATTCACATAGGTTGTGTGTTGATCATGACACTTGATTATACAGGATGCATATGGATATGTCACTTACACAAGTTGTGTATGGATTATGATACTTCATTATGCATGATATGTATGGATATGTCACTTGACTGTAAAGTTTGTTGTGTGTGTAGTTATGAAATATAATTAAGACATGATGCACAAGTTTTGCTAATGGGTTGTGATGCATGAATGAGATATTTGCACAAGTTTTAGATGTAAGGGATTTAACGTGCTCTTGTGTTATTAACACTAGTTTTTACATAAGGGTTATGTGATGCTTCTTATAGATTATGTTTTGGTGTTAATGTAAGCTCTATGTATGTTTTCAAACCCGTATTGAGCTAAGCTCACCCCGTTTACATTATTATATTTTGGGGTTGTATGGTTGTGTGGTGTAGGTGCTTAGGAAGATCTATTTTATGAGCATGGAGGCGATTAGATGCACATGAAGTGGAGGATAGCTCATATATGTCTTGGGAATAGACTTTTGATGACTTATGCTATAACTTGTGACACTTTACATGCTATCGGAGAGGCTTATTTGATGGCTTAGACTTGTATGTTGCCTTTTGAGGCTTAAGACATTATGTTTTTATGAGATTATATAGGTATATGAATGAATAAGAGACTTCAATTAATTTCTTTTATCTTCCATTAATTTACTTTTACACAAAGTGGAGTGCTATGCACTTTGATCTAGCTCGGTTTTGGGTCAGTATTCACTTCATCGCGTCTTCATCATCTCTCTTTGACCGAGTCTGGATCAAGGGGTATGGGAGGCATGACAATTAAATTTTTGATATCGGAGTATGACTTTGTTTAAAAGCAAAGGAGAAGAAGGAAATTAGAACATTATTGGGGAGTGAGCTAATAAAAGACTTAGACAATGCTAGCAATGTTGATACCATTAGTGCATTATTTTGTTGCTTGCTTTTATGATGTATTGTTTGATCTTGGTGATGGATCATGAGACTTAATGTCCAATTATGTTGTAGATAGTTAGACCTAATCATGAACATGCAAACAATAGTTGCTTTGCTAGAAATCCATGGGTGGACACTGTGTTCACCGCTAATGAGGGGTTAACTCAGGTTATGCAGTCTAAGCAAGCTAAGCAATCAAGTATTAGGCAAGAGCATCTATACTTGGAGGGCTTTAAGAAGCTAAATCCTCCTAGTTTCCAAGGCAAGATCCTGCTGAAGCATATAATTGGAAATTTCACATGGAGAAGATCTTTAGCACAAGGTGGTGCTTAGAAGAAGAAAAAACCCGCCTAGTCGTACTCACCTTTGAGGGTGAAGCTTAGTGGTGGTAGCTTTCCATGGAGAGGTAGAGATTCCAAGGCAGAGTGGATATTCCTTGAGAGGAGTTCTTGTCCATCTTCGATGACAAGTACTTCCCTCTACATGTGCGAGAGGATAAGGAGTCTCTAAACTTTCAACAAGGTTTTATGACTATCCTAGCCTATGCGACTAAGTTCATTAAGTTGGAATTGCTCCTTGTTTCTTTAGTGATGAATACGAGAGGGTAAATAAGTTCGAGGATGGGTTGCAGCCATACATAAGAGGCTGAGTAGTTCCTTTTTGGCACCGGACTTTGGCAAAGTCCTAGACACCACCATTATTGTGGAGAAGGACTTAGATTACCAGAAGAGGAAGGAGCAACCTAAGCAATTTGGGCAAGGCCACTTTCAGGGACAGTGTAATAAGAAGCCTCGAGGAAACAACTTCAATAGAAATAACAATAGCAATGTGCATCTCAATCACCAAAACAACCGTGCTAATATCACTTGTTTCAAGTGTGGACAGAAAGAGCACCACAAGAATGAATGTGATAAGAATACTCAAGATGAAATTTGTAAGTGCCAACAAGTTCCTCAAAGTCCAAGACCACGACAGCAAGGTAAGCAACAAAAGAATTGGGTCAACCAAGAGAAGGTTTTTGTGATCTCAGCTCATTAGGCAGCTAATGTATTGGCCATGGTGTAAGGTATGCTTGAAATCGCCTCCTACTATGCTAGAGTATTGTTTGACACGCTATCTGCAACCAAAAACACTAAGAAATAGCAAGAAAGATTAAGCTTTCCTAAATCTGCCATTAAAGCTGAACTCCATGCAAACCCACATAAAACTCCACCACATTTCAAATATGAAATCACATACCTATTTAGGACGAAATCCCTTACCTCCAGTGAGTTTCTTGACTCAAAATCAATTCTCTAACAACTTCAAAATCCTACCCACAATAGGGTTTTGTTAATACTTGTATAAATCAGATTAAAAATGCCAAAATCACTAGAAAACTTGTACATATAAGGTTTATTGAGTTAAAAAAAATGTCTTCCATAGATGTTTGAAATAGAGGTCAAAATCAGAAGTTTTAAGGTAAAAATTGATTGGTAAAAGAAGGAATTTAGAAAGTTTAAGAGAAACCTTAGGTAATTAATGAAAAAATCAATCTAATCTTACCTTAATCACCTTTCATTCTTTGGCAATGGGGATTATGGCCTCCTAAGCTCCATATTCCAGCCCTTCCCAAATGGGAAAGTAGTTGTGCCATTCAATATATAGTAGGTATTGCGGTAGACCTAATAAGAATGTGGGGTACAAATAGAATTTAACACTAAAAACAGAAAATTTGTTTATTTTAAGTCCAAAATGATGTCTAAAAATTGTGAAACACTTAATTACTGTCATAGAATGTTTAGGGTCTTGTGAAACCCATCATCCCAATTTACGAGCGTGGGGCCCACAGTGGGTCTCGCCCCCTAATTTTTGGAAAAATAGTCAAAAATTCCAAAAATTGCAAAAAATTTGTATTGACTTAGATCAACATAAAAACCATTAAAGTGAAGAAAATTATATTAAAACCATTGTTAACTACTTTAAATTTGAAAATAAGTCACAATCAGCCAAATTTAACATCAAACCACACAATAACAATTAAATAAGATTGAATAAATCGGTTTAGGATTAAGGGATCATACATCCTTCCCTCCTTTAGGAAGTTTGGTCTCCAAAATTCTCTAATGATCAGCGGTAAAATGATCGGGGTACTTCTCTCTTACATCATTTTTCCCGTCCAAGTGGCTTCTTCTACTTCATGATTGCACCATAGAACCTTCGCTAGTGGAATCACCTTATGTCAGAGAGTCTTCTCCTTTCTATCCAAGATGCGAACTGGTGCCACCACATAAGAAAACTCTTCCCTTAATTGCAAAGGCTCGAAATCCAATATGTGAGAAGGATCGGGCTCATACTTCCGAAGAAGTGACATGTGGAACACATTATAGATGTTCTCAAGCCGTTAAACACATTATAAGGCATGGCGCCAATACGCTCCAAGATCTCGAATGGATTGATGAATCTAGGAGACAACATGCCCCTTTGGCCAAATCGTACCACACCATAGGATTGACATATTTTGAGAAATACATGATCACCCACAATAAACTCCAACTCTCGTCGTCGTTTGTCAGCATAGCTCTTTTTTTGACTTTACGTAGTTTGTAACCTCTCCCGAATAAGTCGGATATTCTCCACCGATTGTTGTACAAGATCAGGACCACTAAGGAGATGTTCCCCGACCTTACTCTAACAAAGGGGAGATCAACATGGACACCCATAAAGTGCCTCAAAAGGTGTCATCTTACTGCTTGTCTGATACCTGTTATTATAAGAAAACTCCACCAAAGGTAAGTGTTGTTCCCAACTGCCCTTCCACTTAAGTATACATGCCCAAAGCATGCCCTCAAGTATTTGGATAGTCCTCTCTGATTGCCCATCAGTCTGGGGATGGTAGGTTGAGCTAAGATGCAACGATGTACCCATGGCTTTCTGAACACTGCCAAAATCGGGAAGTAAAGTGAGCATTACGATCGAAACAATAGACACTGGAATACCATGCAACCGCACAACCTCCTTCACATATAAGGCAGCTAGCACATCGAGAGAAGTAGTCATCGTTATTGCAAGAAAGTGCACAAACTTGGTGAGTCGATCGACGATGACCCACACAGCATCATTCTAGCTCGGCGATCTCGGGAGTCTAGAAACAAAGTCCATAGCCACATTTTCCGACTCCAATCCGGGATAGGAAGGGGTTGTGGCAAACCACCCGAAGATGATGTTCCACCTTAACTTATTGAAAATAAGGCATTTGGACACAAAACAAGCAACGTCCCTCTTCATACCACTCCACCAAAAAATCCTCTTCACATTATGATACATCTTGGTTCCCCTTAGGTAGATGGAAAACCTAGAGTGATGTGCCTCCGACAATATACGCTCCTTAAGCTCTAAGGAGTTTTGCACAGATAAGTGGCCTCTATAAGTTAAGCTCGCATTAGACCTCTCCTCGAAGTCAACCACTGTCTTCTCCCTCAACATAACCTTCAGGACTTGAGTCTTTTTATCTCACTTTTGAGCTTCAACCACATCATCAACCAAGCTAGAGCTTATGGAAAGGTTGGCAAACCAACTACATGTATGCTCCATTGCTAACTCTAAATGGCTTCCTCATACAAGAGCCATTCTTGAGCACGCACACAAGCTATTGAAGTGGTTGATTTTTTACTCAAGGCATCCGCCACTACATTAGCTTTATTGGGATGATAAGAGATAGTGAAGTCATAATCCTTAAGGAACTTGAACCATCTCCTGTGCCACCAAATTTTAAATGCAAAGACCACAGACGCTAACTCCAAGTCATGAGTGGGGTAATTTTTCTCATGTACTCTAAGCTTTCAAGATGCATAAGTTACCACTCTCGCATACTATATGAGTACACAACCCAAACTACGAAGTGAAGCATCACTATAGACCACATATCCACTACTCCCGGAATGCAAAGTCAAGACCGGAGTTGAAGTCAACCTCTTCTTCAACTCTTGGAAGCTTTATTCACATGCTCAGTTCCACTCAAACTTCTCATTCTTCCTTGTTAGCTTAGTCATAGGGCTTGCAATGCTAGAAAAGCCCTTAATGAACTGACGGTAGTATCCTGTGAGCCTTAAGAAACTGCGAACCTCATATCACTTTGGTTTCTCCAATCTCAACACAACTTCAACTTTCAAATGATCAATCGCCTCTTTCGATATAACATGACCAAGGAAATGCACTTTCTTCAACCAAAATTCACGTTTATCAAACTTTGTGAAAAGTTGATGCTCCCGTAAAGTTTGCAAAACGACTCTCAAATGCACCTCATGTTCCTCCTCACTAGCCGAATAGATCAAGATATCATCCACAAATATAATTATGAATCAATCCAAATATGGCCTGAAGACTCGGTTCATTAGATCCATGAATGTCATTAGCGCATTGGTTAGACTGAAAGGCATCACTAGGAACTCATAATGTCCATATCGGGTACGGAACGCCATCTTCGACATGTCGTCTAGACGGATATGAAGCTGATGATAATCCGATCTCAAATCGATCTTACAGAAGATCTATGCTTTCTGCAACTGATCAAATAAGTAGTCAATATGGGGTAAGGGGTATTTGTTTTTTATGGTTACCAAATTCAACATCCAGTAGTCGATGCATAATCGAAGGGAGCCATCCTTCTTCCTTACAAAGAGAACCGGTGCACCCCAAGGAGATGCACTCGGTCGGATATATCCCTTATCCATCATGTCTTGCAGCTGAGCCTTGAGCTCCTTGAGTTCAGCTAGATCCATACGATATGGAGCTTTAGATATAGAGGACATGCCTAGAATAAGATCAATATAGAACTCTATCTCCCTTTTCCGGTGGCACTAGGAAATACATTCGCACTGACTCAAGAGAAGGTAACACTGCATTCATCGCCAAGATGCTTGCAAGGAATGCTTCACACCCCATGTTAATCCACCTCTTAGCCTTAGAAGAAGACACCAAGAATTTCCCACTAGGACACTTAACACCCTGGAAGATGAAAGGCTCAACATCTGGCATAGTGCACATCACTTTCTTTCCCCAACAATCGACATGTACATGATACTTAGACATCATGTCCATGCCTAAAATCACATCAAAATCAATCATAGGCAAGATAATCAAATCAACATGAAACTCATGCCAATCAATCCACATAGAAACCATCTCATGATATTCCTCCGCCCGAAGGGAAGACGAAGGAGTAAAGACACACAAGGGAATGGATAGCAACTTATGATCAACATCAAGCACATGAGCAAAATGCGGAGAGATGAATGAATGAGAAGAGCTGGTATCAAATAGCACCTTAGCATAGTGAGAAGCAATGCGGATCAGGCCTTCTACTATGCCTAAGGAGTTGGCCGCCTCGTGTACCAATATAGCATACACCTTCCCCTCGTTAGCATCCTGCTGCCCGGTCGGTGGTCTAGCCTGGGGCCTCGCCTGTGGTCCTCCCTTTTGTTTAGGACTAGCATTAGGTGGCACCGGTGGACTTCTCTATGCACCACCCTAAGTTTTACGAGGACACTCCCTTTTGTAATGCCCCTGTTGTCCGCATAGGTAGCACGCGACATTAGCCTTTTGTCCCTAGTCGTCAGACTGTACATGGGTAGTGCAGTTCTTAGCATGATGACCATCACGATGCTTATGGCTCCTGTGGGCATGGGTATCCTCCTCATATACTCCTCCAAGTCCCGTTCCACGATGATGTAGTCTCAAGCACCTCCGCTAAAGTCTTATGTTAGAAGGGTACCATCCAGCCTTTTATAAAGGACCTCAGTCCATCCTCAAAATTCCTCGCACGCTCGTACTCATTGCTAAAGAAGCGAGGTGTGAAGCGTTTGAGCTCCATGAACTTAGTATCATAGGCTAAGACTATCATGGATCCCCGCTGAAGGTTCAAAATTTTCTTCTTCTCTTCCTGTACATGGAGGGGAAAATACTTGTCATTGAAGGCAGACAAGAATTTCTACAAAGGAATATCCACGCAACCGTAGAACCTCTATCTCTCCATGGATAACCACTATCTCTGAGCCTCACCCTCAAATGTGAAGACTGCAAGGCGAATCTTCTCCTCCTCTACTCATCATCGAGCACTGAATATTTTCTCCATGTGGAGTCTCCAATTATCTACCTCCAAATCATCTAACCCACCCTTGAAGCTAGGATGCTTAAGCATCTTAAATCCCTCAAGCGAAAGAGACTCATACCCACTGCCGCTGGCATGCTTAGCTTTGACGACCTGTGTTAACCCCTCAATGGCAGTTAACACATTGTCAAGTCTGGGGTCTCGGGCACTACGATGGTTATTAGCGTTTGCATGATCAGAGCTAGCTATCTACACAACAACCAGACATTAATCATACAACCTAATAACACACAACAACATGAGCACACAAGTAAAACAAACAACATAATCAAGCAAGCAAACATTTAAGACAAACAACCAACATAATCCAACTTCGATAGTTATGTCTAGACCTTAATTAATTCACACACCATTAACCCTTAAGTCTTATCACCTAACCTCATTTACTCTTGGACAAAGAGGTGCTTTTATACCAAAAACTTTTTGTCACGCCCCAATGCCCGCCCGACCCGAGCCGAACCTAGTCCATGGGATGGCCGAAGCACACGGGGGCGACAAATTGTTAAACCGCGAAAGACTTGACCCCTCTATCCGGTAAATTACACATACGGAATATTTGTGCAATTTTAACTGAGATTTTGATGAGTCCTTCATAATTACTCCACGATTTCAATTGACCATGATAATGCAAATATAAGCTTTGACATTTTTATTAATTTTAGGTGTTTTAGCTTAAGTATGACTATGAGTATGCTTATCTAAGTCTAGCATGAGGTTATAATTGACTTGTGCATGTATTTTTTGATGATTTTTATCCATGATTTTAGTAAAGAGGGGTCATGATTAAGTTATGAGAACATGTGTGTAGTTTGACAATAATTTATTCATAATGCATATTTCAATGCTTAGAATTGAAAACTACTACCATGTACACACACTTGTGGGGTTAATTGTGGTGATTATTTGAAACATATGGATTAGGAATTACGTACATATGGTTGATGGGAGCACATCTCATGAATTAGAATTCAAGTAGTGTTGCCAACGTATGTACCATATTGCATGCATCATGAAAATTGTTTACAAAAGAAATTTATCGAGATTAGCCGTGATTGATCAATTGGATGCAATTGGGTGATATTGTGTCACAATCATGGTTTGCCACCTTGGATCTCGGTCTCGTCTCAGTGAGCCAAAGAGATGAGATTTTAGAGAAAACTCAGAGAGATCGTGTAAAACAATAGTAAGCATCCAGATCATAAAAAGATAGTCAACATATTTCTCAATATAAGTATATACTATCTTTGACAAATATAGAACACTTGCCAAGAAACCTCACTACCTAACACCAACATAAAATCGTATTTAGATTTGAAAACAAATGATAAATTCACACCCACACTACCCATATCTTGCATACATGCCCCGCACTCCACTTGATAAAAAACAAATCAGGCACAAGATAGCAACAATTCCTAAGGGGCTCATCAACCAAAATCTCGCACTTCACAAAAGCAACCAAATGGGCACAAAGTTCGAATCAAATCTCACCCCGCATTTGTGGAATCCATTCAGCCTGCCAAATGTCCTACCGGATAGCCGGAGAAATGGGACATCAAAACAAAAGAACAAATGTTTGTTTGGCAGGTTTCGAGCTTTTCGCCCATCAAATTGGCCAGCGTTGCCAGTATGAAAGCCTCTTTCTCTTCCTCCTCCCTCTGTGATGCAATGAAATAATGTTCAATAAAATATTTTTAAATTTCAAATTAAAATCCTATTTTGTGTTAAGTCATTGCTTATTTGGGCTATTCATGTTTTGAATAGGTTAGCTGGACCTTAATTGAGTTTACATGTCTAAACAGGCTTTAACAGGATCCAACTGGAAGAGGAAGTGAAGCCCAACTACCCAAAGCTATTTAAAAGTCAAAAATGGGCTCTTAATAGTCTAAACATGCATGGAATGGTTGAACACAACCTTGTAGACCCATTGGATTTGAGATTTACATCAAGAGAACTAAATTAGAAAAGAAGCTGATTCGGACAGATTGATACAGCCATAGAATTTTGACATATCTTTCTTTGTATAATTCGGATTGATACGATTCTAGTGGCATTGGAAAGAAGACTTATGTGGCTACATTTGTTATTTCAGAAAGAAATTCCAAATTCTGAAGATTTATGGGTCCAATTTGGCATGCAAATGGACAGATTTTAAACTAACTCGAGGCCAGCACATGGAGAATATTTTTATTGATTATGATTGATACACATAAAGAAAGACAATTAGGTTAATTGGATATCTAAAGGAAGATTCAAATATACTTATTTGCTAAATAAATCATTGATTTATGTGATTTATTTAGAATCTAATCATTGCCAAAGAAGCAACCAATCAGGCAATCAATCAGGATGCAATCTGGAGATATGATTTGACTTTTCCCTTTGAAGCAACCCCTTCTATTCCTACAAATAGAGGGGTGGACATGATAGATGGATCATTCTCTCCTCTTTGGAGCTCTCTTCTCCTATTTTCTTCTCTCATTTTGTATTTTTGTTTTTAGTTTTACTATAATGGCTTTCTAAAGCTCTCAAGCTAAAGCTAAGAATGAAGCTTGTACTTGATGTTTAATGGATACTTTGATTCAAGTAAGTTCTTTACCATTTTAAATTGATGTTTCATATTTAAGGAGTTTATAATCTATATAATTATTTGATTCAGCGTTGACGAAAGGCACATTGAATGCTTATAATTCCCTGTGATTATACACTTAATAATTTCACATAGTAAACAATCAATTACTATTAATCTATTTCAAAGTTCTTTAAAAGAAATTTTTTTCGATTGAGACAAATTTTCATTGGTTCTTAATTGAGTTATCATTTGAATGAAGTATAAGTTAGAGTTTTATTGCAAGTGGATTTTCAATGCCTTAGCACTTTCTCTTTGATTGTCTCTTATTATCTATTTCACTTTCCTTCTCTATTCTATTCTCTTCGTAATAGCTTTCTGTGTCACACAAGGCTTTCCCTGTTGATCGACCTTGTTTACTATAGTTGACAAGTAAAAAAAGAAATCTGAACTAGACTACTTCATAGTCTTAGTTTAGATGTAACAACAAATTGGCATTGTTGCCGGGGATTGCAATGTGTGACAAGAATCCGTTACAAAAAAAAAAACTCACTCTAACTTTACTAATTCTCTAGCTTTTATTTTTGCATACTAACTCTTTAAATTTAGTCATTTACTTTTAGAACTTAAATTCTGTAATTTTTCTTTTTTTTGAGATCGGAGGCACTACCCACGTTACTACCGAAAATTTTTTGGGATCAAACGTGTACCTTGATAGTGCCTTTGGCCTTATTTTGTAATTTTAATTTTTGTCCATTAACTTTTAACTCTCTAACTTTTTATATTTTGTCATTTAATTTTTGTACATTTACTTTCGTTTATTACTAAATATAAAAAAATAAAAAAATTGTTGTTGCATGTTCACATGGGTGCGTGATAATTCTGGACGATTGAAAAGAGTGAACAAATCTTTTGAAAATTATCTTTATTTTGATATAATGGAGGATCTAAGAACTAATGAGGAACTAAGAAATGATAATGAGGATAATAATGCATAAAATGTTCAAGTTAAAACCTTGCGTAATTATTTACAACCAACTAGATCAAGTTCTCCTTCTTGCATGATTTTTCCAACTAATATGGGTGGTTTTGAACTCAAGCCGGGTGTAATTCAATTACTACCCAAATTTCATGGCTTAGATTCGGAAAGCCCATATTTGCATTTAAAAGAGTTTGAAGAGGTTTGTGCAACTTTGCCAAACAAAAATGTTTCAATTGATGTTATTCGATTAAAACTCTTTCCATTTTCTTTAAAGGAAAAAGCAAAAAATAGGTTGAATTCTTTGAAGCCAAGATCCATTGGAACATGGCAAGAAATGCAAAGAGAATTTTTGAAAAAGTTTTTTCCCACCCATAGAACTAATACACTAAGAAAGAACATCATGAATTTTTCTCAAAAAGAAAATGAGACCTTTTTTCAATGTTGGGAGAGATTTAAAGAACTTTTGTTATTATGCCCACATCATGGATATGAAACATGACATACAATTAGTTTTTTTTATAATGACTTATCTTATCAAATGAAGCAATTTGTTGAAATGATGTGTAATGGAGAGTTTTTGAGTAAAGAACCTGAGGAAGCATGGGACTATTTTGATGTGTTAGCTGAAAATGCTCAATCATGGGAAGATTCTAATAAATTTAAAAATAGTAATAAAACCAAATCTAGTGGGCCAACTAAGGGAGGCTTGTACCTTCTTAAAGAAGAGGATGATGTAAAAGCAAAAATTACAAGTTTAACTAGAAAGGTTAAGGCTATGGAAATTAATAGGGAAAACATGTCTAAAGCTTCTCAAAAAATACAAGATATTTGTAGTATATGTGAGAGTGATGGACACCAAACACAGGATTGTCCAATAATCCCTGCTTTTCAAGAGGTGTTGCATACTCAAGCAAATGCTATGAATAACTACAAAAGGCCATTTTCTTCTCCTTATTCTGAAAGTTATATTCCTAATTGGAGAAATCATCCTAACTTTAGTTGGAGAAATGAGTCTAATGTGCAGGTACCCCCTTCTTCCTCAAATTATGTTCCACCACATAAGAAGACTCTTGAAGACACATTGCAAACATTCATGCAAAGTCAAGCAATAATCAATAACCAAATAATGCAAGCCATCAATGACTTGAAGACTTCTATCACTCAATTGACCACAGCTTTGAGCACTCAAGAAAAAGGGAAGTTTCTTTCTCAACCTCAACCAAATCCTAAAGGTCAATTTGTAATTGAAAATTTAAATTCTTCAAGTTCACAAGAAGAGCATGCTAAGTCCATCACCACTTTGAAAAGTGGAAAAGTCATTAAAAAAGACATTACAATGAAGGTTGTTGAACCTAAGGAGTCTTTGAATTCTAAACATGGTGATGAACTTGACAACTTTGATTGTGTTGCTCCAATTCCTCCTCCTTTTCCTCAAAGGTTACAATCTTCTTCTAAATTGGTGTCAAATGGTGACATTCTTGAAATTTTCAACCAAGTAAAGATTAACATTCCTCTCTTAGATGCCAATAAACAAATTTCATCTTATGCTAAATTTTTGAAAGACCTTTGTACAATCAAGCGTAAGCTGCATGTACAAAAGAAGGCATTTTTGACAGAACAAGTGCGATTTTACAACAAAACACCCCACCCAAATATAAAGATCCTGGTTGTCCAACCATATCTTGTATAATTGGGAATTATAGAATTGAAAAAGCTTTGCTTGATCTTGGGGCAAGTGTTAATCTCTTACCTTATTCTATTTATGAACAATTGGGATTTAGTGAATTGGAGCCCACAAGCATTACACTTCAACTTGCAGATCGCTCAGTTAAAACACCAAGAGAAATTGTTGATGATGTGCTAGTACAAGTAGAAAAGTTTTACTTTCCTGTTGATTTTATTGTTTTGGACACACAACCAGTTTTGAATGCTTGTACTCAAATTCTTGTCATATTAGGCCGCCCATTTCTTGCTACTTCTAATACTCTTATTAATTGTAGAAATGGTGTTATGAAGCTTTCTTTTGGAAATATGACTTTGAAACTGAATATTTTTAATATTTATAGGCAACCAGGAGATGATGATGAGGATATGCATGAAGTGAATCTTTTAGAAAGTCTTGTTGATGACATGGCTACTATTTCTTCATTTTCTGACCCTCTTGAAGCATGTCTTTCTTATTTTAACTTTGATGATGATGTTATGATTAGTGATGTAAATTCCTTGTTGGAGTCAACTCATTATTGGATACTGATAGGTGGAAGGCCCGCTTTGAGGAGTTACCTCCTTCTAATAGCGCTTCTCTCCCCTTAAGTGTCCAACCACCCAAGCTAGACTTGAAACCCCTCCCTACTGAACTTAAATATGTTTATCTTGGTGAGGGAGAGACATTTCATGTGGTTGTCTCTTCAATGTTGGATAGGGAGCAAGAGCACAGGTTGCTTCAAGTCCTTAGAAATCACAAGAATGCCATTGGGTGGACCATTGCTGATATCAAGGGGATTAGTTCCCTGATTTGTACACATAGGATCTTCATGGAAGAAAATGCAAAACCTGTGAGACAAATGCAACGGAGGTTAAACCCCAACATGAAAGAGGTAGTGAGAGCAGAGGTCCTAAAATTATTGGATGTGGGTATCATTTACCCCATTTCTGATAGTCCATGGGTGAGTCCCACCCAGGTTGTCCCCAAAAAGTCTGGAGTGATAGTGGTAAAAAATGCCAATGATGAGTTAATTCCCACTAGAGTCACCACCGGTTGGCAGATGTACATAGATTATAGGAAATTGAATTCTGTCACAAGGAAAGACCACTTCCCCTGGCCATTCATGGACCAAATCCTAGAGAGGGTACCCGGTCATCAATTTTATTATTTTTTAGATGGTTATTCAGGATACAACCAAATTGAGATTGCACTTGAAGATCAAGAAAAAATAACTTTTACATGTCCATTTGGTACCTTTGCATATCGAAGGATGCCGTTTGGATTATGTAATGCTCCTGCCACATTCCAAAGGTGCATGATGAGCATCTTTAGTGACATGGTAGAGCGGTTTTTGGAAATTTTTATGGATGACTTTTCTATTTTTGGTGATTCTTTTGATGATTGTCTTGATAACTTAGAAAAAGTTTTGGTAAGATGTGAAGAGAAAAATTTAGTTTTAAATTGAGAAAAGTGTCATTTTATGGTTACTACTAGAATAGTACTTGGTCACATTGTTTCTGTGCAGGGAATTCAAGTGGACTAGGCAAAAATTGAATTGATTGCTAATTTGCCTAGTCCAATCCACAAAAGATATTAGATCCTTTTTAGGGCATGCCGGTTTTTATAGAAGATTTATTTAAGAATTTTAGTGTGATATCTAGACCGTTGTGTAATCTTCTATCTAAAGAGCATTCTTTTGAGTGGTCAAATGCATGTGAAGAAGCTTTCACAAAGCTTAAGAACATGTTAGTGTCTGCACCCATCATGCAACCCCCAAATTGGAACCTTCCTTTTGAAATTATGTATGATGCAAGTTATTATGCCATTAGGGCTATTTTAGGGCAAAGGAAAGATAAGAAACCTTGCGTAATTCATTATGCAAGTAGAACTTTAAATAGTGCCCAAATAAACTACTCCACCACTGAAAAAAAACTTCTTGCTGTAGTATTTGCACTTGACAAATTTAGATCCTATTTGATTGGCTCTCAGATTATCATTTTTATTGACCATGTAGCTTTGAAGTACCTTTTGAGCAAACAAGATACAAAATCTAGATTACTGCAATGGATACTCCTACTCCAAGAGTTTGATCTCACAATCAAAGACAAGAAGGGAGTAGAGAATGTGGTGGCTATCATCTTTCAAGATTGGAATTTTCTAATTCTTCGAAAAACATTCCAATCCAAGACACACTCCCCGATGAATAACTTTTTGCCATCTCACATCCTCCATGGTATGCCGACATTGCCAACTACTTGGTGACAGGTAAAGTTCCCCACCATTGGTCTCGTCAAGATAAAAAGAGATTCTTCACCGAGGTAAAGCATTTCTTTTGGGACAACCCCTATCTCTTTAAGTATTGTCCGGATCAAATAATAAAGAGATGTGTGCCTCATTCTGAACAAGTAAATATCATCTCTTTTTGTCATTCTGAAGTATGCAGTGATCACTTTCTTCCAAAAAGACCACCGCTAAAATTTTGCAATGTGGTTTTTATTGGCCGACGCTTTTCAAAGATGTTCATGAATTTTGCAAAACTTGTGAATGGTGTCAAAAGTTAGGAGCCATTTCTCGTCGAAATATGATGCCCCTTAACCCCATATTGGTTATTGAAATTTTTTATTGTTAGGGCATTGATTTCATGGGACCTTTTCCTCCTTCTTTTGGCTATGTTTACATTTTAGTTGCCGTCGATTATGTTTTCAAGTGGATTGAGGCTGTTCCAAGCAAAACCAATGACCACAAAGTCATTGTGCGCTTTTTAAAAGAAAATATATTTTCAAGGTTTGGAACACCTCGAGCCATTATAAGTGACGGGGGTTCACATTTTTGCAATAAGCCTTTTGACGCTTTGATGAGGAAGTACGGATTACCCATAAAGTAGCTACCCCCTATCACCCACAAACAAGTGGACAAGTTGAGATTTCGAATAGGGAAATTAAATATATTTTCCAAAAAATGGTAAATCCAAATAGTAAAGATTAGTCTTTACGGCTAACAAATGCTCTTTGGGCTTACCGTACCGCTTTTAAGACCCCAATTGGCATTTCTCCTTACCGTTTGATTTTTGGAAAAGCTTATCACTTGCCTGTGGAGTTGGAACATAGGGCATATTGGGCAATCAAAGCTTTGAATTTTAACTTTGATAATGATGGCTTAAATAGACAATTGCAAATCAATGAGTTAGAGGAAATTCGACGTGATGCTTATGAGAGTTCAAAAGTTTACAAAGAGAGAATGAAGGCTTTTCATGATAAAAATATTTTACGAAAAACTTTTGAGCCCTTTCAAAAAGTTTTATTGTACAACTCTCGACTTCATCTCTTTCCAGGAAAATTAAGATTACGTTGGAAAGGTCCTTTCATTGTCAAAACTATTTCTCCTTATGGAACTATTGAAATTGAAAACCCAAAAAATGGTGATGTTTTCAAAGTTAATGGCCAACGTTTGAAACCATTTTTAGACTATTTTGTCCCTGAAGTTGAGTCTACATCTCTTAAAAATCCAAATTATAAGGGTTGATTTTCTTTTCATGATTTTTTCCAAAACAAAAAATAAAAAATAAAAAACAAAATTTACATTGAGGACAATGTTTAGTTTAGGTTTGGGAGTGTAGAAAGAGATTTTCCTTTTATGTTTTTTTGTTGTACTTAAAAAATAAAAAATTAAAAAAAATTAGTTAGATTTATGTTTTTGCTTATTACATTGATGCTTCTTTTAGATATGTGACTTTGTTTAATGATATCATACTATTCAGAATATGACTTGACATATTTAATAATTTTGAGTTCTGATTACTTCATATTGGTTTTTTGTGCTCCTATTTTGAAAAAAATAAAGCAAGACATTTGCCTAAGTGAGAATTCGAGCCCTTGATTATGGTCTTACATCTTGGTGGATATCATTGAATCTAAGTAATTATTTTCTTATGAGAGTAAAACTTTGGCACGATCTAGTAGTATTTATGTTATCATGATAGAGTTTTGAGCTTCACTATTCTTGGTTTGTAAAATTGTCGAGGACTTTTTGTTGACATAATTCAAGTTGATTGTATAATGTGCTAAAAAAAAATTGTGAAAAAAAGAATGAAAAATTGTAATGAATTAAAGTCACTCTATTGAGTAGTCCAGGACTCGGCGTGCCTCACTAAACATAGGGTGTTCGAGTCAAAAGGTAGAGTTGATTAATTTAAAACATGCATAGCCTTGAAGCCTATTTGGTTCAAGTTATTAAGCCTTAGGGGTGCTTTAACACCTAGTGCCCTGAGCCAACTGGATTGGGAGTCACTGGCCTAACACCTGTTACATGAATCTTATAGAAAGCTTAATACGGCTAAGCCTTACAAATGTTATGTTAGATGAGCATAAAATTCTAGTAGGACACTATGCAATTATATCTTGAATGAGTTGACATGTGATCTAGGGTGTTTTACTTTTCAAGGAAGGTTTTGCATGATTCTCTATTATGATCTCTTGAAGATGAATGGATGCTAATGCCTTTTTTTTTTAGTGTTAAAATTGAAATTGCTGAGTGGACATGAGACACATTGAGTTGTTCGATTCATGAGATTAGGATTGTATAATTACTTGGTAATGTCTGTTTTTCTAAAACTATTATGTATGTATAAGTACTTGCCACCAATATGAAGTTGTCGGAATGAATTATTGTTTAAGAATACAAGTTGTATTATATATGATTGATTTTACTAAATGAAGTTACATGTCTAGGAGGAGTTGATTTGTAAATTTGACGTGGTTTTAATTTTAATTTTCTTCTATCAATTAAATTTAAAATTTTGTGGGTATATTCATTGCAAACCCTCACGAGACAGAACTCGTCCACTAGTGTAAGCTTGGGGTTTAAAGGCTTATTGCATATGCTAGATGCAATCAAGATTTCCTGCAGAAGTGTAGTTAGTTTTGTTTTCTATTATTTTAATTTTTGTTTTGCTCGAGGACTAGCAAAAAGTAGGTTTGGGGCTATTTGATGCACTAAAATAATGTTCAATAAAATATTTTCAAATTTTAAATTGCAATCCTATTTTGTGTTAAGTCATTGTTTATTTGGGCTATTTATGTTTTGAATAGGTTAGATGGACCTTAATTGAGTTTACATGTCTAAATAGGCTTCAACAAGATCCAACTAGAAGAGGAAGTGAAGCCCAACTACCTAAAGCTGTTTAAAAGTAAAAACTGGGCTCTTAATAGTCTAAACATGCATGGAATGGTCGAACACAACCTTGTGGACCTGTTGGATTTGAGATTTACATCAAGAGAACTAAATTAGGAAAGAAGCTGATTCGGCCATAGTATTTTGACATATCTTTCTCTGTATAATTGGGATTAATACGATTCTAGTGGCATTGGAAAGAAGACTTTTGTGGCTACATTTGTTATTTCTGGAAGAAATTTCAAATTCTGAAGATTTATGGGTCCAATTTGGCATGCAAATGGACAGATTGTAAACTAACTCAAGGCCAGCACATGGTGACTATTTTCATTGATTATGATTAATACACATAAGGAAAGACAATGAGGCTGATTGGATATCTAAAGGAAGATTTAAAGATACTTATTTGCTTAATAAATCATTGATTTATGTGATTTATTTAGAATCTAATCATTGCCAAAGAAGCAACCAATCAGGCAATCAATCAGGATGCAATCTGGAGATATGATTTGACTTTCCCCTTTGAAGCAACCCCTTCTATTCCTATAAATAGAGGGGTGGACATGATAGATAGATCATTCTCTCCTCTTTGGAGCTCTCTTCTCCTATTTTCTTCTCTCATTTTGTATTTTTGTTTTTAGTTTTATTGTAATGGCTTTCTAAAGCTCTCAAGCTAAGGCTAGGAATGAAGCTTGTACTTGATGTTTAATGGATACATTGATTCAAGTAAGTTCTTTATCATTTTAAATTGATGTTTCATATTTAAGGAGTTTATAATCTATATAATTATTTGATTCAGCGTTGACGAAAGGCACGTTGAATGCTTATAATTCCCTGTGATTATACATTTAATACTTTTATGTAGTAAACAATCAATTACTATTATTCTTTTTCAAAGTTCTTTAAAAGATAAATTTTTCGATTGAGACAAATTTTCATTTGATCTTAATTGAGTTATCATTTGAATGAAATATACATTAGAGATTTATTGCAAGTGGATTTTCGATGCCTTAGCACTTTCTCTTTGATTGTCTCTTATTATCTATTTCACTTTCCTTCTCTATTATATTCTCTTCGTAATAGCTTTCTGTGTCACTCAAGGTTTTCCCTATGGATCGACCTTGTTTACTATAGTTGACAAGTAAAAAAAGAAATTTGAACTAGACTATTTCATAGTCTTAGTTTGGACGTAACAACACTCTGCACTACTATTGTGTTCCATTTGCAAGGGCATAAATATATATATTTAAGGGGCGAGAGGGGGAGGCGAGTTCGGGGGAGTGGGGGGGAGTGTGGGTAGGCATGATCCGTAACTTGGGGCAATCCATTAGAAATAACCCAGCCCAGTGCTCTCCAGCTCCTCCGTGGTGTCGAAGAGGAGAGTGTGGGAGCGGAAGCAAAAGGAGATCGTGCGTTGCATGAAAGGAGACCACTGGTCCAACCCGTCAGCCACTTGGAGGTGGTGGGACATTTGACTGTGGTAAACGAGGTGGGCCTCCAAGTGTGGGCATGAGGTAGATTCAGCCTGAGTGAGCAGTTCCCCCACTCTCGAAGAGCCAACGGCTGTAAAGCCCGACCTCTCATCAGATCTCAGCTATCTCGGTGAGATCTCGCCGGGATGTAGTCAAAATTATGTAAATATAGATTCACAAAATCTCATGGCTCACTAGATATCCCGAGATAGAGATCTTGCCAAGATCTCGCCAAGACGTCAAACAATGGTCACGACCCAGTGCCCGTTAGACCCGAGTTGAACTCAATCTAAGGGATGGGCGAGGCACACAGGGGCGACGAATTGTTAAAGTGCGGAAGGCTTGACCCCTCTAGTGGGTAAATTATACATTCAGAGTAGCGCACCTTTAAATATTTATATAGGAGAAATAAGTAAAATTATAAAGGACTTTAACTCTGAAATAGTTCTCAAGTTTCAACCCACAACTTTAAATACTGAGCTGACAAACATAGCTTGAATAAGAAAGTCATAAACAGGTCTAAAACCACAAAGGTTACAAAAGTCTAGAACAAGATCAACCATATGTAATGTTCTAACATCATAGCAGAGTAAATAAGAAAATATAGCAAAGTCTCGAGACATCCACGCCTACTCCAAAGCACACCCCAACTGTTCCACATATATAGGATCATGCTCGACTACATCTCGCACCATGCAGCCCCAAAACAAAAACATACAAAGTGGGGTGAGTAAAACTTAGTTAGGTTTTAGATACAGAAGCGGTAAATTAGAAAACAACCACGACATATTAACACGGACTATCAGATCTACATATCATATGATATCCCATTTCTGATTGCATTCCTTATCATAACCATACTTGCTCATGGGTAATTATTCTGCATGCAAATAACTCAAATATACTATTCATAAGATGAATAATAACATAAACATCTATCCTGCATGAAAGGTGTCTCAAGCATACCATACATATCAATGCATAATCATTCTCCTTCATAACATTCAACCTGCATGACTCGTGTCTCCAACACACAATCACATCATGCATATTCATAGTCATTATCTTGCATGAGAAGTGCCTCTAATACACAATCACATCATGCATATTCATCACATTTAACCTTCATGAGAAGTGTCTCTAACACATAATCATGTCATGCATATTCATAACAATTAACCTATATGTAAAATGTCTCTAATACACTATCACAACCATGCAAATCGATAAAACAACTCTGCTTAATCAGCTGAAGCTTAAGCAGTCCTTGCTCACTCCAAACAACCCCCAATTGGAAAGTCTAAAGGGATTATGCAGTTTGGGTAAATTCCCTAACGGGGAAGAATACCCCCTGGTAAGCTAGTGCACTCGGCTATACTAGCCTGGATTTTTAAAGTCCATTTGGTCTCAATAGTTTTGTCCCCTTATAGCATTGCCGATCTTCTCAACCCGGGGAGGAACATTAGTCCTCAAGGGATGTAAAACCCCTTCCTTTTGGACGTAAAACCGAATCGATGAGCCTTCGATTGAGTAACCCGACAATAAATATCACACAATTGCATCTAATCGATCAACATGGCTAATCTCGATAAAATCTCATTCGTAAATCCATCTCATGATGCATGCAACATGGTACATGTGTGAGCAATGACTACATGAATCCTAATTCATGAAACGTGCTTCCCATCAGCCATACATGCATCATTTCTAATCATAAGTATCAATAATCATGATAATTACTTCTACATCTGTGTGTACATGGTAAAACATTCAATTCGAAGCATATGGGCATGCTTTATAAATATCTCATTAACATACTACACACATGCTATTTAATATCTAATCATAGCTCCTTACTAAAAACATGGGTAAAAACCATCAAAAAACACAATTCAAATCAAGTGCAATTTCATGCTAGACTTAAGTAAACATATTCATTACTACACTTGAAGCTAAATAAGTCACTATCATTCACTCATAATTTAATCATTATATGTGAAGGCATACAAATTCATTCTCATGCGATAACCTTACTGGAATTGTACTTAAAATATGAGGAATCATTTAACATAGTTTAAGATAACAAATCATAACATGCTTAATCGAATAACATGTAATTCACTTCACACTTAAACATTCATCATAATATCCAACCTCAAATTCATGTCCTTCTAGTAACTTTACCTAGCATATATTACCCATCATAATCATAAGAAATGGTACTTAAGAGAAAAACATAAAAACAAGCAAAATAGCCAAAAACACAGAACTGTTGTGTTGGTGTTGAACTAAAGTTCTAGTTCGTCTTCTTTGTTTTGAATTCAAAACTGGAAAATACACATATATATTTTAAACCATCAAATCTCACTCCCAAATCTCATAATAATGAAATCTAAGCTTATGAAATAGTAATTCTAGTCATTTACAACCAAAAACTTCAAGAAATTGCAAGAAAGATTAAGCTTTTCTAAATCCGCCATTAAAGCTCAACTCCATGCAAACCACACAATACTCTACATCATTTCAAATCTAAAATCACATACCTATTTAGGATGAAATCTCTTACCTCTAGTGAGTTTCTTAACTCGAATCGATACTCTAACTCCTTCAAAATCCTACCCACAATAGGGTTTTATTAATACTTCTATAAATCAGATTAAAAATGCCTAAATTACTAGAAAACTTGTAGATCTAGGGTTTATTGAGTTCAAAAATGAAATGCATTCCATAGAGGTTTGAAATAGAGGTCAAAATCAGAAGCTTTAAGGGTAAAAATCGAAATTAATCCTTGGTAAAGGAAGGGATTTAGAAGGTTTAAGAGAAACCCTAGGTAATTAATGGAAAAATCAAGCTAATCTTAACTTAATCACCTTTCCTTCTTAGGAAATGGGGATTAGGGCTTCCTAAGCTCCAGATTCTAGCCATTCCCAAATGGGAAAGTAGCTATGTCATTCAATTTATAGTAGGTATTGGGGTAGACCTAACAAGGATGTGGGGTACAAATAGAATTTAACACTAAAAATAAAATTTTTGTTTATTTTAAGTCTAAAATGATGTCTAAAAATTTTGAAACACTTAATTATTTTTCATAGGATGTTTTTAGAGTCTTTTGGGACCCATCATCCCAATTTATGAACATGGGGCCCACGGTGGGTCCCGCCCCCTAATTTTTAAAAATTAGTCAAAATTCCAAAAAAAAATTTATTGACTTAGATCAACATAAAAATAATTAAAGTGAAGAAAATGTGATTAAAACCATTGTTAACCACTTTAAATTTTAAAATAATTTAAAACTCAACAAATTTAACATCAAACCACACAATAACAATTAAATGAGATAAAATAAACCGGTTTAGGATTTAGGGATCTTATATATTGGCTGCTGGATAAATCAATTGATGGCTTATAGAATTGGTTGGGTTCAAAAGGACATGATTTCATTTTGAGTTCCTATGTGGAACATGGATCCTCCCCTGGTTGAGTTGAGTTTAGATGGATCATTGTTGTTGAGGTTAATTTATCAAGTTATCTGGACCCTAAGAATCTAGTATGGTATGCCTTCATGCACCGGCTACCATGTGTTCTAAGTTTCCCTTATGGGATTCAGACTCTTCCCCGTAAGAGATGTCCAAAGCAAACACACTACTCCAAGTTTCCATAAGGAATTTAGACATTCCCGGCCAGGACTGTCTAGTGTGAGCAAACTACTCTAGATTTCTATAAGGAATTTAGACCATTCTTTTTGGATTGTCCAAAGCGAGCAGTGGTGCAAACTCACCCCAACACCCTAGGTTGCTGCAAGGAATTCAAACTATGTCCAGAGTAGGTGCATGCCCTAGGTTTCCATTCAGTAATTCAGACTATGTCCAAGGCAGGAGATATGATTATATTTCTCTCCATGATAGAGACGTTCAACATTATTGTTAATGCATGTGTATGAGATATTATTATACCTAGTTCACAGGTTGTGTAGGGATAATTGACTTTATGTGACATATGTGGATATGGTTTAATGTGCATGACTATGGTTAGTGTGTTAGAGACACTTCTTAGGCAGGGTGAATGCTTATGATTGAGAATAATTATGCATATTATAGATAGTGTGATTGAGACACTCTTATACAGGATGAATGTATACAATGAGGATTGATCATGAATGAGGTGATATTGTGTTATGCTATGTGGAATGTTATGTAGAATGAATGTATGCATTGAGAATGATTCATGAATGAGATGATATTATGATATGCCATTTGGAATGGTATGCAAGAGATATGTTGATGATATGATGAGTATGTATATGTGACGAGTAGTCATGATATTGGTAACAAAGTAGATGTCTAGACCAGGGAACTGGCCATTGATCAGAATTCCCTGCAGGGTGGTCCTTATGCTACTAGGAGTTACAAAACCTACCCATACAAGAGTTTTCACCTTGACCAACTCTCAGCCCAACAAGCAGTCTACCCTAGCCACAATAGGGAAACCTATAGGGATTCAGTCTTTAGCTAGAAGTCCAATGCTATGCTGCCTTTAAGAGTCCTATCCGTCCAGGGAACTCGCTGCCTCGATTCCTACTTGAGTTAGGAGAACAACAATCCTGCATAAGTGAATCCTGTCCACCTTAAGAGTCCATCCTTAAGTCCAAGTAGTGCCCATCTTCACTGCCAATGTCCCGCCCATACAAGGACTCCTACTCAGCCTTCTCCGCAAGGCGAGTAGCTTGTCTAGAACACCTCCTGCGCTGCTCTAGCATCCGTCTGTGCCCAAGGGGCTGCCTAGGCTGTCTGTCACCCCAACATACTTGGTTGTCCGCTGCCAAGGAAGGGTGTAGCCGCCCCCTTTTCCCATCCAACATGTTAGAGGTCTAACAGCAAGCAATACTAGGAAATGGGGAGAAATTATGAAATTAGGAAAATAATATTTTTATGAATGAGTCTATATGCACCCTAATAGTCCCTTAAGTACTCCCATAACCCCATAAACACGCTCATGAATTCATGAGTAAAATAAGGTACTGAGGGGATTAGTGGGGTGTATATAGATACATTCTATTTTTATTTTATTTTTTACATCAAAGCCCTTACACTTGTTTTCAGTGGATTGTAAAAAAATGTAAGACCTTTAATATGGATGAAATAAAGTGGGAATATCAACTTTCATAAAACTAGGCTAGGAAACAACCCACCCCATGGTGCTAGTCCAATAGCATGGAATGGTGTTTTTCATGGTATGATGTTATGGGCAAATTGCACTTTTTTTATACTGGAAAACATTCATTAAACAAAATAACGTTACAAGTAGTGCTCATAATAAACAAGGAGGTTGTGACGAGTTGTGCCCAAACCAAACATACAACCACTAGGCAGCAGAAATAAGACAACCATAGTGAGAACTAGACGGATACATCATCATGTTGCGGTGCAAATGCTGGGCCATAGGGTTTGATCCTATGGTCTGCAGCAAGGCTCACACTTTACGAGCAAAGTTAGATATTCTCAATTTTGCCTTTGCTACAAAAACAAAGAGAATTAGTCTTTTATAGGATGCTACTCGGGATGGGTATATGGTAAAATTCCTTGACCCTAATGGGTCGGGTTTAGCTTTTAAAACTCAATCAAAATAGCTATTCGGGTCGAGTTTATTTTTTAAGTTATCTGACATGACCCAACTCGAATAAAGCTATAAATATATATAATATTTTTTAAAAAAAATAAAATATTTTTTATTCTAAACATGTCAAACCGGTCGAGATGGGGCTATTCAAGTTGGGTTAAGGTTACCATTCTTAAATAGTATCGTGTTAGGGATTGGCAAAACCCGACACATACTCAACCCAACACCATCCCAGGTCTCCCCTCCCCCTCTTATGATCGCATTGGTCGCCCTCTAGTAACTCCCATATTTACCATGTGCCAGAAAGAGTGGCGTGTACTCTCCTTGATTCCACCCCTTAGCTGCCTCGGCTCTTCTTGGTGTCTCTGTCCTCCCGTTTCGCGTTGGTTGTGACCATTCCCACCCACTAAACCTCTAGCCAAGAATGATAGCTCCTTGTTGTTTCCCCCCTCAAGCGCCTTCGACTTTCCCTAGCATTGTCGAACCCCTCCTAATGCACCTGACTTGGTGTAAAGGCATTGCTTTTATAATATAACTTCACTTTTATCATAGTGGGCCCCCACCACTACAATAAATTTGGGTTTTTGCAACAAGTTGTGGGAAAAGCATATATTTTTTCACAAACACTTTTTCAAGTTATGCAATGTCCCATGATGAATGAGTGTGTTTTTTGCAATGGATTCTATGTGAAATATCTGTGATGATTTCGGATTTACTCTCTCAACATATAAAACCTTGTTGAGTATTTTTACTCACCCGCCTTTCTAGTGTATTTTCTGTTTTGGGGCTGCATGGTGTGACATGCAGGTGATCAAGACTCCTTGTATAAGGAGCGAGTGGTAGATGGTTTGGCACAAGAGAGGATGCTTTGAGACTTTGTGTTCCCTGCTTGTTTGTATAGCATGTTGCCTTGAGTTTTATCCCATGTTATTTTTGTTATATACTTTATTCACCAGTTTGGCCTTGGACTCACGTTGACTTTATGACTTAAGCCGTGAAAGGGCTTAGTGACTTAAGTATGTGGGTGTTTTGTGAGGACTAATTGTTATATGTTGTCCTTTATCTCTCCTTATTTTCTCGTGTACAAAGTGTATGGTGCGCCACACCGCAAGGATTCACTTGTATGAGGAGTTAAGTCTTTTACATAGATCGATACTTCATCGCCCCTGTGTGCACCAACCTACCCTTAAACCGGGTTGGCTCGGGTTGGGTGGGTGCTGGGGGGTGACAGACTTTGGCTCAGGTCTTTTGAGATTGCCAAGTGGCACTAAAGTAGTGTGGGTTATCATTGATCGACTCACTAAGTCTACACACTTCATTTCCATAAGGATGACTACTTGGACGTGTTGGAAACAGTTTATGTAATGGAGATTATTTGGTAACATGGAGCTCTTGTATCCATAGTTTCCGATAGAGATCATTATTTTACGTCAAGGTTTTGAAAAAGTTTGTAGAAGGCTTTGGGGACAATGACTCACCTCAGCTCAGCTTATATTCTCAAACGTATGGGCAATCTAAGCGGACTATCCAAACCTTGGAGGATATAATCCATACATGCATCCTCGAGTGAAAGGGTAGTTAGAAGCAACACTTACCTTTGGTTGAATTTGCTTATAACAATAATTACCAAGATAGTATTAAGATGACACCTTTTGACGTATTGTATAGATGTCCTTGCAATCACCTCTTCGTTGGAGTGATTTTAGAGTGCATCTCCTAACTGGGCCAAAGATCGTGTAGGAATCGGTTGAGAAGATTCAACTCATTTGGGTTGACTGCAGATATCTAAAAGTTGGAAAAAAAGTTATGCATATATGTGTTATAGAGATCTAGAATTTCAAGTTGGTGATGATGTTTTCTTGAAGATCTCACCTTTCAAAGGCATTGTGCGATTTGACAAGAGACAGAAGTTATCTCCTGGGTTCATTAGACTTTTCGAGGTTCTTGAGCAAATAGGAGGGGTGCTTATCGAGTTGCTCTACCACCATAACATGCTAACATTTATGATGTATTCCATGTTTCCATTATGCGGAAATATGAACTAGACCTATCCCATGCTTCAGACTTTGAGCCATTGGAGATGAGGAGTGATCTCACATATGCAGAGATGCCAGTGCAAATCTTAGACAAGAAGGATAGGACACTAAGGAACAAGGTGATTCTATCGGTGAAAATCCTTTAGCGGAACCACAACTTTGAGGAAGCAATGTGAGAGCTCAAGGATGAAGTCAAAGTGAAGTACCATCACCGATCAATAGCTTATTTTGAGGATAAATTTCTTGTAAGGTGGGTAGGATGTGAGAACTATAAAGTTTTACTATTTACTGTTAACTATAATGTTTTACTATTTTTTGTTTATTGTAAAGTCTTACAATTTTTCACTTGTTTTAATGTTGTGAGATGGTTTGGTTTAATTACGAATTTTTCTAGGTTTATTTTGATTTTGGAAAACATTAGTGCCTAGCTTATGTCATGCCCCGAGATTTCAAACCATATTTAAGATTTAAACTGGTTTTGACTTCTTTTCAAATTAAAACTTCTCTCATGACTCTCATGCCTATATGAAGACATATGAGGCTTGAAATTAAGAGATTCTATTAAATTTTTTTAAGAGAAAAATGAGAAGAAGATGGATGAGCATTCAAAGCTTTTAATGGAGATTCAAATGCCTTCTTCTGCCATGCAAGGCTAGGATTTTCTTTTACTTAGGATATGATGAAACTATAGATGAGTTTTAGTTTCTTTTTCTTTTTCGTTTTCTTTTTGATTTAGATCTCAGTTATGAATAATAACATTGTATAACAAATATTTCATGTTTAATGGAAGAGTTTTTATATTTATTCAATTATATATTGATTTATTGTCTTATTGATGATATATTTATGTGGTTTGTTTATTTACATTGATTCTAATTTTTGTGATCTAAAGAGATAAGATGGTCATGCCTATAGTACTATTAGTATAGATAGTTTATTCTAATTGAAAATAATTCGTACTATGAAGTTAATCAATGATTATTTTTAAAATAATGCTTACTTGCAGCTTAGATTACATGTTTATATTCACACTATTTACAGATTAATGGCTTGTTATAATTCTATAGTGGATTCATTTTTCTAAGTAATTACCATTATATTATTTTTTTTCATTTATTACTTCATTTATTTAATTTTTAGTTTAAGTTTTTTAAGTTTCAATCATCAACAAACTCTCTCCTTAGATTTAGTAATAATTTAATCATCTCTAAGGTTTAACAACCCTTAAGATTTATTCTAGTATAATTACCTTATTCACTCACAAAAAGATTAATTATAAATAATTAGGAAACAATGGAGGTGAGGGGCAAAGAGGACGCAAAGGTTGTTGATTTGAGCTAGAGAAGAGAGGAGCAAGTTGCCCACTATTCTTAGCTCCTCCATGCTATTGCTGATAGAAATGGCAATGATGGTAGAGGAGACGACAACAGGTGATGAAGCAATGGATTAGAAGAGATGCCAGTTGGAGGGAATGCGCCGACTAGCAAGAAAGAGCTTATAGGAGGGGAGCAACATTAAGAAGAGACTATAGCACTCGATTGAGGAGAAAAATGGTGGTAGCCCAAAGTTTAGAGGAATGGTGGGAGGAAGAGACCATAGCCCGATTGTTCAACTTAACATTTAACGAAAAAATAGAAGCCGGAGGCATTTTTCTTTGGGGTAGCTTTGCCAAAATGGACTGGGTTGCACTTTATTTTTAAAAACAGTCCCAAATGAGTTTTTGTCCCATCCCCATCCACGTCATATCTAAAATTTGGGAAGAAAGTGTAAATAATAAAATGTTCCCAAACAAGCCAGCTATTATGCAAGAAAAATGATACCCATGAGTTTTTCCCACATGTTGTTTAACTCTAGACTAACAAGTACATGCATAGCTAAATATCATGAATCCTTTATAAGTATTTACATCAGAGCATCATAAGTAGAATACTTTTACTAGTATAAACAAGTACACTTAGATTTGCTAAAACAACCCGGACCATGCATTCAATAAGATCTTGGCTTCTACATACAGAAAAAAATGACAACTGATATTATTTCTAAATAAATCTTTTATTGAAATCACTAGAAAAATAATTTTTCCCATAGAGTGGATATGCATATCTAGTAGTGGCCAAGGGCCACTGGGTTGGGCCCTGCCCCGGCCCTTTGGGTGCGGGACGGATCTTGTCTGGCCCTCATCCACTAAGGCTTGGCCTGGCGTAGCCCTTGGGCCTTCCAAGTTTAAAAGAATTTGGCCTATAAGACCTTATGGGCAGGCTCCAAATCTTGGGCCTAGTATAGCCCCCTCAAATGAGAGGACTGGGCTGGGCCGGGCCCATTCGTGAATGATTTAGGCCTGCCCCGGGCCGGCCTGGCCCTTTACCACCTGCCACCTAAATATCTAATCTTGTGGATTTTCTTAATGAAATTAATGAAACGGGACAGTGCAAGAAATTATGCACAGTTAGAATGCAAAGTGTGGTTCAGCAATCAAGACTTATCAAAATATGCTGAAATTTCTATGGAACTTCATTAACACCTGAAATGAAACTCAGGAAAAATTTGAGCACAAACTTGATTACTGAATAACCTAAAATCAAATTTCTGCAATTGCTTCACAATGGGCATTCAAGAAAATCCAAAAAATAAAAGAAGCATAAGGAAATGCTAAAAAAATTTGAGACTGAACTGGACAAGTTATAGAGGCTACGAAAATTATTTCAAGGTTACCTGATGACGGAAACCTTAGAAAACATGGGCTAGAACATATAAGTGATGTCTGGCAGTTTCAAAGCATTGACATGACACGACTAGAAACCTAGCTACATGACATCATATACCACAAAATTTTGAGAAAGAAAACTAATATTTGAGTCAACAAGATGGCACAAAATTTTGGAGAAAAGCAATAACCTTGTAACGGCATGAAACCTGTATCCCAATCAGGTGATGCGCAAAATTTAAAACTTGTTTACTATGATGCATCCATGGTCAAGCATGAATAAAATCCAGCAAACATTGGAGTCATGGTGTACTTACCTTCTTAATTATCAAAAACCATGATTCCTTGGTGTTTGTCTCCTACACCAAACCCTAGTTTAATAAAAACCAATGTTTTTTAATGATTTATGGAATCCAAAAGGTGTAAATTAAAGACTCCACTTCTAACCTGGTTAGAGACCTATGCTTTCATTGGGAAGAAAGAGAGAGGGAGAGGGGCACAATTAGCTAGGGAGAGGGAAAATTAACCCAACCAAGTAGGGAAACTTCCACCTATGCTTTAGGGTTTTCGCTTTTATCCTCAAATCAGAATTAGGCATTTAATTTCAAGTAAATTAAGAACCAATTCTTAAAATAAAACTAGGCAGGTATTTTCTATGGATTGGAGAATAATGAAATTAGGCAGGCATTTTATAGGGCATGGAGCCAAATTTCGCTTTGGGCTTTTCTCATGGGCTCAACTTGCACAACTCGGCTTAATCTAGTTATATTAACTAAATCTCTTAGTCCATATAATGAAACCTTTGCTTTATTTAAAATAATTACGTATATAAAATAAACAATAGATATTACAAGACACCTACAACAGAGCTAGGCCCAACCAAGAGCTGACCTACCCCAACGCAATTAGTAGTTATTAGTGTTGCAATCGGACTGGGTAAAGGTAAGCCGGAGCATGGCCCTAGCGCAACCCTAACCTAAGAGTGCTTCCCCTTAGCCGGATCTTAAGCTATATCTGGGTTGCAGGTTTTTATTTTTTTATAATTTTTTTAAAAATAATTTTGTAATAAAAAGTCTTAAGGCATTTAAATGAGGTTCTACTAATTGATCTTATAGTGCATTAGATCGTAAACATTTGGCTTTTGACTTAAGGATCTTTCACAATTAAATATTATAACTTTTTAAACTAAAAATCTCTTAAACTCTTTTGAAATATACAACTTATAATTTTTTTCTAAACTTAAAAATAATTATTTTTATACTGAAAAGATAATCCATGGCTTAACCTTATTTAAAACTAGCTAAAATTTTTTGTTACAAAACCATGGCTTGACCTTAAAACTAGCTAAAAAATTTCACCCCTTGTGGTCACTTATCGGATATTTTTGTCCGGTCGAAAAAAAGGTCAAATTCCTCAACTAGTTAGCACTGGCCTAGCGCCGCCCCTTTAAAACCCGCTTGATGTCAACCAAGTGGCTGGGCCATAACTGGATTTGGGCACGTTGCGAGTGCTAACCGCCTTCCCAGAATTGGAACTGAATTGCGTAAGTCCGGACGAGAGAGAAGGAAGTGGAGATCCGAGTTAAGCACAACAGGTGAGTAACCATTCTTGTGTGTCGTGATGCTCGATTGATTCGAAGTGTGAATAATGCGTTAGGTTGTTATACCATGTTGATCGTTGTGTTCATGGTCAATTACGCAGAATTTTGTTCGCTAGCAGGGGTTTGTTGCTTGACTGCTTCATTCCCCCGATCGATTTTCCCGTTTGAATTGGTTAAAGTTCCTTATTTTGAGATCAATTCTTGTTCAAAACAAAAGCACCTACTTTCAGGAGGTTACCATGATTCCGGCCGTCGGAGACCGCCGCCCGCTCCGCCGGGATCGTTTCTGGCCGTGGTTGGTTGTTACCAGCGGCGGTCGCTGTTTAAAGCTGGTATGCACATTGGTGCCTGGGTATTGGTCAGCTGGCTCATGTTTTGGAGGAGGAAGATGAGCAGCGAACAGGCTTGGTCTCGTCACTGTTCTACAGATTGAACCAAAACTGTTTAGCCATTTGATAAAAAATTGTTTCGGTTCAATGAGAAAAAAAAACCCGTAAAATCATATATAATCATAAGAAATTTTAGGAGTTTTCAAAGTTTTGGGACGAAGTTTTAGTGACGCAAAATTTACAAGGTATTGGGAAATTATGTTTTTATACCTTAGTGGTAAGCCAGTCCTTGAGGATTAAGACAGTGCTAGAAATTTTTTTTTAAAATGTTTCAGATATCATACAGATGGTTCTTTTTAGTTTGGTTCACTGTTAGGAAAGGGATATAATTTAAAATACTGAATGACGTTTTTACCCTTATAAATGAACTAGCCCAGATTAAGCTATCCTTTAATAGATACTTGTTTTAGTAAAATCGTTAGAATGCTCCAATCTTTATTCTTAATTGGTTTCCTTTCATACAACTTGCAAAAGTGCTTATTTTAGAGAAAAATATATGGAAGAAAAATAATGAAAACTGTAAAATAACTTAGGAAACATTTATATGATGTATATCTCCATTTGCTGTATCACAATTGTAATATGTCAATCCATGATATTTACCTGATAATGCTACCTATAATTCCATGTTTTTTGTCAAATGTTGCATTAAAGATTACCAAAATATTAGGTCAGAATGATGCTGAGAAAGGAGGGGAAAAAAATTGCTGGGAAAGGGCACTTAGATTTTTATGACGACTACTTTTTCTCACCTAGTTGATATATGGTATACAGTATAGCAAGACAGGTTCAGGCTGGAAATAGTTTTCATATTTGAGATATTATTATCTAATTTTATCCAATAGTGTCCATGTTTAATTGGATAGATGGACTCATGTTTTACTCTCCTTCCTGCTTAGCGGACAAACTTAGACTTGTCTGTTTACAACGCCAAGGCTACCATAGTGACTAAAAAACTCTACTTACCCAAATTGGATCATCTGTGTATTTTAAATTTAATGGAGAGTCGGACAAGGCAAATTTCTAGCATATGGGGCATGTCCTTTCTTGTTGTCAATGCATGCAGATTAGTATCATTTATGATATTTCTCCACTATGAGTCCTAGACATTCCTCGATAGAGTTGAAGAAGAGCACTTAGCCCCATCACCGAGTTACTTCCTCTTGAAGTCTCTTACATCTGCAGTATCATTATATTGCTATTAGTCATTTCTTTTTAGGTCAATTATTTGAGAGCCTACGATGGTTTACGGCTATGGTTATTACTCCCTCCATCCCATTTTAATAGTCTCACTTGTATAAAAAAGTCACAGTATCTTTCTTATAGCAATTAGCGAATGGAGTGTATTAAAGGCTAGTGGATTTTTAATTGTTAGTTTCCTTAAATATCACTTGTTTTGAATGTGTACAGTTTAAATGGGACTAAGGGAGCATTTCATTCATCATTCTAACACATAGATTATGACTCCTTTTTCATCTCTCTTTCTCTTTCCTTTCTTTCTTGTTACATCTAAAGAAAATGTCACTGAAATTTTTTTGCAGCCTGTAACTATCACACTCATGCCATGATGTCATCTACAAGATTCACTTTTGAATGTTTTGGTGGTTTGCATGATGAGTTGTGGGTTGAGATCCTCTTGCGACTACCATTGAGGGCTCTTTCCAGATGCAAGTGTGTATCTAAGACATGGTGCCGTTTGATTCAGACCACATACTCTCAAAAGGTATACCTTGGCCTTTTCCACCATAGAGCCCCTCTAATGAGAGATGATCCCATTAAGGAATTCACTATTGGATCTCAAGAAGTAGATCATGTCCATGTGGATAATAGGATTCCTAATTCAGAAATTGCTTTACATGTCACGGATGCATGTAATGGCTTCTTCCTTCTGAGCAAATATCCCATCCCCTGTAGTATCACTGTTTCGAACCCTCTGACAGGCAAAGCCATTACTCTTCCCCATTGTAATTATTTACCTGAGCCATGTATAGCATATTGCCCCATGCTGATTTTTGAGCCCAGAATTTCCCCTCATTACAAAGTGATTTTATTCTTTGGTATATATCTTCAGTGGCTAGCAGTGAACATGACATGGGACGTTGCAATTTTCTCCTCAGAGACAAGAGAGTGGAAACATTTGCCAATAAACCTAGAAGGAGAAAATGATGAGGCAGGTTTAGTTGTGGTTGCTGGGCAAACAGTTTGTTTCAATGGGTATGCCTATCACCATAGCTACATCCGTGGGGTAGCTGGTGGTCAGTACAAGTACCAGGCAGATGTGCTCATCTTTCATGTAAGGGAAGAGCGTTTCAGGCTGATCAGCTTGCCCGAGGTAGAGGCTAGTAGATTGCCAGATGACAAAGTGAGGTCACTGGGGGAGTCTAGAGGGTGTCTTCAGTACATTTATATTGATGAAGAGCATGTGAAAATTTGGGTACTAGAGAACAATAGTTCATGTAGGTGGATATTAAGGCATGACATTTGCACAGAAGTGTTGAGGACGAAGATTCTGAAATTTAGTTGCCCTATAATGTCCCCTGTTCATCGTACTAGGGGTTTTCAATATCTTGAATGGCTAAAACAACATCGGTCAGGCGCCACCCCTTTCATGGGACCTGGTTTTGCTTCTCATCCGGATAAAGAGGCTATATTTGTGACCATTTTTGACACTATATTTTGCTACCATCTGAATGACTTAAGATTGGAGTATTTTTGCAGCTTTGTGGATCCACACCTTAGAAGAATGGGGTATATTCTCTTGTTCCATTCATGTACTGCTTAAATGACCCTGACGTTTGTAGGGCTGTTGTAGCATGTTAGGACTTTTTATTCCCATTGGAATCATATCATTCGATTGTTTCCTTGTGATTATAATAGTATAATTCTGCAGGACCTTTCTTTGAAATAACTCATTGCTTACGGAAGGACGTTTGGAACTTTGTTTTGAAAATCAGCCAATTCCTTACTTTACAATTATCAGAAATTCAGTGCCACTAAAAAATTGTTTTATCCTTTGCTCTCCAATCTCGCTTTATAGTAGTACTACAAAGCAGAAGCCCTCTTTCACGACTGTCTTATTGGATTATTTTTGTCCCCATCTCTACATGTTCTGAACAAGTACATTGCAACCATAGGGGTTTCACCTGCTACTAAAAAATGCAGTACAATATGGATAAAAATAAAATTGGCTCTTGCATGGGGGTGGGGATGATATTACTGATGGGGGATAGTGTGGGTTTTTTGAAGTATGGGAGATAGTTTGGTTATATTGATGGAAAATGAAAATTAACGAGTAAATTTGTCTAATAACAGATAGGGGATAAAGTGGTTTTAGCCATATGTTCTCTCCAGCCCAAGCCTACAATAGTGTATATTACTGTCCTATTAGCCTCGATGAATATTAAAAAGCTGCATATTAGTTCCCAATAATATTAAGTAATTTTTTTTATCTTATCTAGCTGAAAATATTAATATTCTATATTCGCTAGTCTTGTAAATAAAATTCTATAAATTAGGGTCTATATAAAAATTGTAAATAAAATTCTATAAATTGGCGTCTATATAAAATTTTATAAAAATTAGACTAAAATACCTATACACAAAGGTTAGGGTTTAAAATCGTAAACCTGCTTGTGAAGGTGCATAAATGATGAGGTGATTAGAGCTACGACCCATCAGCACTGTGTTTCGACCACCATCAAGTGATTTTCGGACTGTCACTTCATTGGCACTTTTTCAAATCTTGTTTATAAATTTCCCTTGGCTATCCTTTCTTTGCACATATGGAAAGGGTGTCCAACAAGTTTTCCTTTCTACATGAGTGACTTCATCAAGAGATTAGTCGCAGGGTTCATTGGTGAAGCAGTTGGTGACATCGGTAATCCTAAAACTAGTAGGGGCTCTTGAAAGCAGACAAAGATGTATTTCATTTACAACAAATATAGTTTTTTATATATATAGGTATGTATTTCTTAGTGGGGAATACACAGTAGATACAAGGGTGTATTTCTACAAGGAGAGGGTGTGGTGACAAGTGGACAGTGGTGATTACAAGGAGAGGGGTGTCTAGGATTGCCATGGTGGCAAGGGAGGAGGTGTCCTTAATAGCCTCCGGCAAACTCATGGTGAAGGTAGAACCATGAGTTTGGAGCGTAACTGCTGAAATTGCTCGATGGAGAGAGGCTTGGTGAGGATGTCGGCCACCTGCTGAGTGGAGGGAGTATGCTGGACACCAAGCTTGCCGGCTAAAACCTGCTCCCGAACATAATGATGATCAAGTTCGATGTGCTTAGTTCGGGCGTAGAACAACGGGTTGGCCGAGAAAGAGATGGCAGATTTGTTGTCACACCATAAGATGGGGGTGGAGGGGAGGGACACTCTAAGGAAGGTGAGGACCATGCGGGCCCATGTGATCTCAGTGGCTGTGCTAGAGAGAGCCCGATACTCGGCTTCTGTAGAAGAGTGGGCCACTGTGTCTTACTTTTTGGACTTCCAAAGGATGGGGTTGGGACCAAGGTAGAGGCAGTACCCGGAAATAGACCGACGATCAATGGGGTCACCTGCCCAATCGGAGTCGGAGAAAGCACAGAGAGCAAGAGTACCGGGTCGAAGGAGGAGCCCATGAGTGAAGGTACCTTTGAGGTAGCGAAGGATTCTTTTAACGGCCATATAGTGAGAGGTGGAGGGGTTGTGCATGTGTTGGCAAACGAAGTTGACGGCATAGGCAAGGTCGGGACGAGTGGAGGTGAGGTATTGTAAGGCGTCAACAATGCTTTTGTAGTGAGAGGGGTTGGTGAAGGGTGGGTCGTGGGGATCGTGGGGAGGGCGTTTGTAGGTGGTGGGGGTCGGGGAGGCTTTACATTGGGACATAGAGGCATGGGCTGGGTGGCACCGGAGGCGAACGGGGCAAGAGGCCAGCCGGCAGAGCGAGGGGAAGCTTCCGGAGGGAAGGGAGACCGAACAGTAAGGGGGAGTCCGGTGACGGGGAAGAGCACGGGACCGGGGAAAGGGGGAAAGAGGTTGGCCGGCGAGAGGGACGGCCTGGATTCGGGCGTCGGTCTTTGAGGGAGGGGGCCGGAGAGTTTGCCGGACGGGAGGGCTTGCCGGCGAATGGGAAACGGGAAACGGAGAGGGATTAAGCCGTTAGGCAGAGGGCTCCGATACCATGAAAACAGACAAAGATGTATTTCATTTATAGCAAATATAGTTCTTTATAGATACAGGTATATATTTCCCGGTGGGGAATACACAGTAGATACAAGGGTGTATTTCCACAAGGAGAGGGTGTGGTGACAAGTGGACGGTGGTGATTACAAGGAGAAAGGTGTCCAGGATTGCCATGGTGGCAAGGGAGGAGGTATCCTTAATAGCTCTCGCGTCTCTAGTGTAATTATCGTATTTTTGAATAGATAAGGAGTTAGGATAACACAATATGAGAATATTTTATTATCAATAACACCTCTAATTGACAACCTGTGTTATTGCTCATGAGATATGAGCCAAATTGTATCAAAGATGACACAATATGGCTCATGTCAGGAATTTTTTATGGTTACTTGAGTGGTTACAAAAACTGAAAGGTCTTTTTTTTTAGTTACTTAGTTACGTAAGATGAATGATCATGACCCTTTGTTGACAATTACAGACATAATTTTTTACCGCTATAGGCAATAAGAAGATATATGAGAGACAATAATTAATAGCATAAGGAAAGACAAATAATGGAATCAATGAAGGCCAGAAGAAGAAGAGGATTTACAAGACGAGGTTGTGTATCATGACCCCAACCTTGAGAGCTAAAACTATGACAAGAGGAGAGTGCAAGCAATGCATTATGGCCCACTTGAGTAAAAAAATTATTTACTACTAATTATGCTTAATTAGACAATCCAACTTAAAGCAAATAAATCTACTTATTTATCCCACTCATGGAAATTAGTACAATACTTTGAAAATCAAAGAAATGACTAAATAAGGGTCTGATTCTCTAATAACAACTAATCTTCTACCCTTGTCGTAAAGGACAAATATTATTTTGCCAACCTTTGCAATCTTCTTGTTAAACATATGCAAAGTCGAACACATCTATGTGTACAAGTACTCATAGTAGACAAGTTCATGGGAAATAAGAACACTCGTGAGCTTATACCCAGTAAGAAACTTACCGACATTAAACCACATTCTTATATTTTAAAAACCATACATATAAGTATTAAATCTATAGTAATGCAAACATAAAGCATTATGCTTCTAATAGTTATCTAAGTAAATTGCATGTCATAATTTACAAAATATATAAGCAACTATTTCTAGTTAACTCAATACACTCAGCCAAGGGATTTTAACGAACTGCCCATCTGCAACCATCACAAAACCTAATGGCATTACATACCACATCACAATGTTCTCTTGAGTATACTTGGACTATTTCATTAATTTATTTGGGTTACCCGTACAAGAATATAACCCAATCTGACCTTGTGGAATAACTACTGGTGAAGAAAAATGTTTGAAAGTGCTTAGAAACCATTTTACAACATTGCATGCACCAAAGTGCTTGACTATATGTGTTAGGTCAAAAAGTTGATTTTTGTGGACAACAGCTGAATCCGAGTTTTTGGAAAAATCACTAGTAGTATCAAAATCAAACATAACTTAGGATACAAGAACATAACCCAATCAGAGACTCAAAAATAAAATTTGGGATGTGGTCTGACGTCAAAATGTATTTTATTTGGAATTTTGAACATGGGTGCACAATTTTAGAATTTTTGTATAGTAGAAGTACAATTGACACAAACCAATCATAAAAACTCCAAGTCAATCAAAACTTTTTTTTTTATGAATAGATAACGTGAAGAATATTTCCCCTGAAAATTTTAGGGGCTATCAAAGCTTAAATGAATTGGACAAAATTCATGAAACACAAAATAGAAAATTTGTTAATCCAAAATAACAAAATTGTGAAAAATCTAATAATTTGAATTTGATTAGGAAAAATCCCCAAATTTGTAAAGATAAAAATAGACACAAAAATGGATCTCTATAATTTTTGTAAGACTATTCCCAAAAGACCTTGAAGCGAAGTCTACAATCTAGATCAATGCCAATTGGTCAAGAATCACACACATGAAATGATCTCTTTGACTAAGTAATACTCCCTGAAATCCTATGAAATTTTTACCAGAATGAGAGTAATGAGTTGATACTCTTAGAGAAATTTAATACAAAAAAGAGTCTTGGAATGCCTCAAACAAAATCGGTCATTCCAGGGACACAATGAATTCCAGGAATTATTAACTCATTTAGAATCATGCTATTCACAAGGCATCTAAAGTATACTACCATAAGAGCATTCATCAACATCATATTTCAGGAGAATAATCATGAATAGAGATGAGGAATCAACTACAAAATTTTAACATCATGCTTTCAATACTCAAGACATAAAAATAGTCATTCAAATTTTGTAGTAATCACCATTGATATATGATTTAACAAACCTAAGCTTAATCACTCAAAACATATATGAAAATATCCAGAAGAAAGTCAATCAGTAAGTGATAAGTCACTTGCCTTGAAATTTGATTCCAAAAAATTGATTCTTGAAGAAGAGAGAAGAAGAAAGCCTCTTACTTTAACCCTAATTTAAGAATCAAAACCCCATGAACCATGCTTTAAATCACATCATCAAAACCCCAAGAACCATGCTTTAAATCACATCATCAAAACAATGGGGATTGGATTTAACCTATCTCAAATCATCAAAAACACTATAGAAAGTTTCTCTAATAGCATACCAAGTTGTAGTGAATTTCCCCCCAAATGGATGCTTTAATGAGTCATTCCCAAGGCACTTGAAAGTGCTTCAATTGAGGATTAACAATGGCAGGGTGATGAAACAAAGTAGGAGGAGGAAGGAGATATGGGACAAGTAGAGAAAGAGAGAGAGAAAGAGAGAGAGAGGGGAAGGGGGTTCGTCCAATGGGAAAGAAGAATGAGGAGAGGGAGTGGATAGCCTGCCTTTTTGCGGTTTTGTCTTCACATGGCAATTGCCTTGATTGCTTAATTCACCTTCACCCAACCTGCCCAACCCATTATCGTGTAGCTTGCCTACATATTTACCCATATATATGTTTTCCATCAAACAGAGTCGAAAAACTCAAAAAACATTCAAAAAAAAATTAAAAAATTATAGACAAAAATTGAGGATCAATGAAGGAAAGCATGTTGTCTCTAATAAAGATTTAGTACTTTTATCCATAGTGTATGCTAGTGCACTATGACCTTGAGAAGGTGGGGAGCTACAATTGGGCATAATTTATTCACGAAATGATCAAAAGGGGGATCTCTTGGCCCTCTAGAAGCATCAAGAGCAAAGATGAAGATTGCGTTGCCACTGTAGGAATTCTAAAAGGGGCATCATTTGTTCTTTGGGTAAGAATTTAAAGTTACAAAACTTTGTATTAGTGATAACACAAATTTTTCACATGTTGTGTTGGGAATAGTGTTATAGGGATATTGTGTTAGGCATTGTGTGTCATCAATGACAAGAATATCTTATTAGCTTGTCACCACTATGATGATAGCATTATTAGCATGTCATTGATAACACAATTATCTAATTAGCATGTTATCAATGACACGATTATTAGATTATCATATTTTACATAACATGACATGTCTGCTATCACAGCATTAGTAACATAATTATTATGGTAACCTAGTTTTGGTTTTTTAGCACACAAATATATAGGCACTAAATTGTCCTACATCCACTCTAAGGTGCTAGAGGTGGCCTGGGATGACTTAGTTCATCATAGATGTGGAGAAGGCCACAAAGCTTTTTCCATCTCATAAGAAGAATCAAAAGAAATTGTTGGCCCTCCACATGATGAAGAAGTTGTATGACGAGATGCTTAATCACAGCTGAAATGGATTTGATATCGTTAATATAGCCTATTCCGGAAGAGACCTCCTTGATCATTTCCAAAGGCTGTCCGAGAAGACCCTTAAGAAGGTGCTAAAAGCCCTCAATCATAGGCCAGAGGAGGCCATTTACGGTGGATACGCTTAGGGTGCAGATGTTAGCCCAATCTCAACAAATATAAAACATCATAGAAAACATTGTCATGCCCCTAGATGTTATGACCAATAATCTTGATGTCATGCTGGTGAAGGGTTCCATATATGGGCAACATGGTAGGAACACAAAAAATGTCCAAGTGGTGCTACAACAAGTGAAGAACCCGATCAATGTGGCCACTCAATTGAATGTCTGCGTCCTCCCACAATAGGCATTTCAAAATTCCTAGAACATAGAGAAGCACCCCCTCCTCCAATGTTTGATCATCCATCTTGACAAGAAGTCAAGTCAACCCCCTTTTTATTGAGGGTGAACTCTCTTGCATCAAAATCAAAGTCTAAACTTGTCATGTAAGAGAAAAGAAAAGCTCAACAACCCACTACAGAGGAATACTTCATTTCCAATAAGTTCCTCCTTCCTTAACATCTTTTAAAATTGTGATTATGGTTATTTTATCCTATTTTTTAGTACATGACTATTAGTTGTCATAATTTCAATAACATGATAATCTATATAGTTGTGTAATCGAGAATGTGACTTACGAGTGTCTATATACAACATGTTAGACTTTGTATTTCAATGACACAATATTCTATATTATTGTGTGATTGATAACATAACTTACGAGTTTTATCATATTCATGCTAACATGACTCCTTTCTTGATTGATAACTGAATTATCACCCACTAAAAGAACAATCTACTATTAATTTATGCAAAAATAAAGCGAGAGAGAGAGAGAGAACTAGAGGAAGTGAAAGACAACTTATGAGTTTTATCATATTCACACTAACATGACTCCTTACCTTATCCATAACACAATTATCACTAACTTAAATAACAATCTAGTGTTGATTTATGGGAAAAAAAGAACCAAAGCTAGTGGAAGACAAAACCCCAAAGGTGTCAAAAAATGTTGTCAGGGTCAAACACACTTTTATCACAAGTTTTTGAAGAAAATCAATGAGGAAATGAGGCTAGCCCATAAGGAACCACCTCAAAAATAGAAGTTGTAGAACATTTTCTAAGGCTACCCTAGGAGCTATGCAATTCATTGAGGAAGCATTGGGTAAGGCCAACCCTAAAAAAGCAATATCTGATCAGCCTAAAGAGGTGAAGACAATGGAGAATGCCAAAGGGCAAGGCATTTTGGTGACTGTTACTATAGTTAACGTCAAAGAGCATGCAAAGAATGAGAAGTGCAAAGCACATGAGAAAGTGGAACTAACAAATTACCTTGACATATAACACACGTTCCACATGGAGATTACCAGGGGAAGATCAGGCCACACAAAAAAGTGGATGGAAAACCCTCACCAATTGTTGCCAATTGATTTGTTGGTGGACAATACCTATCTGTCTCTACTATTTAAAGAATGTATCATGTCTTAAGTATGTATATAGAATTTAGTTTAGCACATGTATAAATAGACAACATTATTATTGATCGCACTTTTGATCATGCAATATATCTGTTGGCATGTATTTTGTAATATGAGCATAGTATACATCACACAAAACATACAATAATGGAATGGTTATGTGTTTTTAAAAATGAATGATGTGTTTGTCATGTTTTTGACAACACATATGTTTTATTTATCATGTTTATCTTAAAAACATGGTTTTTATCCTTAAAGTTGGATACTATGTTTTTTAAGCATATATTATCGATACGTTTTTCAACCTCCTTGAGAAGAGGTATCTAAAAACTCCTGGTGTCTATTGAAAATGCTTTCATGGAAACCATGTCATTAAGTATTACTACAATGTTGGGTATCACTAGGACAAGCTAGATGTACAAACTAAGACCACCAACAACCTCATGAACAACACCGACAGTGTGTTCTACCCAACCTATGTCAATAAAATTTATAGCCTCCTCAACACTCGGTGCAAATAGAAGAGATTCAAGTGGTCAAACCCCTTTAAGGGTAACCATCCTCACCACCTTATGTAGGTAGCTAGACTAAGAATCAATGTTGCTGGCACTATGGAGAATATCTTGGACATTAAGAGAGCAACGAAGTGGCTTCTATCAAAGGTTCTTAGATTCCCATTGCAAAAGACAAACCAAAATTGTGACATCTACCTGATGTACAATGTGACAAAGCTTGCCACAACAACTATCAAACCTTATTCACACAGAAGAAAATTGCAATGTTGGTGAAGCCACAAATCTGTCTATGCCTTCTTCATGGCATTATTGATAAATAATATGATGTAGGAGAAGACGAACACTCACATTTCTTCTGTACAATACATGCTTTTTGTGAGATCAGTAAAGTTTTACTATTTACTGCATACTGTTTGATTTGATGATGTCTAATGGTTTGGTTTAATTATAAATTTTCTTAGTCTTGATTTAAATTTTAGTGAGAAAATATTAGTGCCTAGTATAAACCACCAAGTTACCACATTTATTGTTGCAAATTCTATGTAATTCCTTGTATTAAAGGAAGTCGACCCCACTCTAAGACCCATGTCCATCAACTTTGTCGCACAAACTTCTTGGGCTGCCGATCTTCAAATGAGGCTTGGTACTTGTCATATTTGTTTTGGCCAATTTCCTAAGTATGTTCACTTATTCCTTTGTTAGGCCTATTTCAAGCCCATTTACTTATCCTACGTATAAATACTCAAATTTGTTATTCCTCCCACTTAGGTGGGCTAAGATTTTTTAAAGGTTTTGGAGAGTTCTACCCTCTCTCAAGAAGGGAAAGCTTAATCTAAAGTAAATCACTCATATATGTCCATGTTTTCCTTTATTTTTATGTTAAATCTCATGTTCTTCTTCTCTTCTACTGGATTCCATGTTTTCTTCTACTCAGTTCATTCTTTTACCTATGTTTTGAAGCCCTAGATGCTTGTTTCTTACCTCTACTCTCATGATTTTCATTTTGGGCACAAGAGGATGATGGATCTATCTTCTATTTATGATTTTGAATCTCGATTTGATGGAAATGTAAAATTTTGCTTAGGGCTAATGTGACCTAATTTGATAGGTAGAGATTCCATGAGCTTGGGAGAAGATTGAAGGTTCTATAATCTGATTTAAGGTAGGGGGTTTTTGTTTGATAAGGTTTTATTTGTATTAACATCATATTTGTAGGTAGATTAATGTTCTTGAAGTTTATGGATGTGTGAGATTAAATCATCTTAAAGGGGTGATTTAATGATGTTTTGACATGAATATGCATGAGTTGTATTAGATCTATTATGTCTAAGGGTTAGATGTTCATTACTTGAAGTTTCATAAATTTTTATTGAATTTTGAGATGGGTTTGAATTGATTTCATGCAAATAAAAAGATTAGTTTTCTTTTCTGGCCTACCAATCGAGCACCTTGTCAGGCTGATCGATCGGCCAAACAACAATATACAAGCGTAGGCTAACCTATCAATCACCTTGTCAAGCCGATTGATCTGCCAACTGATCCATTGCCTTGGAGGGCTCATCAATCGACTAAATGGCAAAAAAGACTATTTTGGTTCTTTTGAGCCTGATCGATTGCCCCTTGAGGCCGATCAATCGGCTAAGTATAAATTGACTTTATAGTTATTTTTAAGCTGGATTTAGATGATTTCTTCCTGTCTCTAACATGTCAATAGTATAATATGATCATGTTGAAGTATGACTGCTTATGCACATGCAACATTAATAATGTAGGAATTATGCTCTATCAACTTCCCCTGATTTATGAACATGACTATTTATGTTTCCACGCACTTATGTCTACATGGTCTCATTAACCACATATGGATCATGTCTCGTGCATGATATGGTTGTTTATTGTATGACTACATATGCTTGTCTATGCCTATCATTTTTCATGAATGATTCATGTCACATACATCATGAAAATGATTTCTTAAATCATGATTAACCGTATTTAATTGCTATTAACTGTAGTGTTCTATAGTTTCCAGATTAACCATATCGGGGATTTAAATGAATCAGTTATCCATCCAAAAGGGCATGGTTTTTTATTCAAATGAATAGGATTTTCCATACATAAAGGGTAGGTTTCTCCCAGGGTGGGAAGAGTTAAATGCTATAATGAGAAAACTATTGTGACTTCTAGAGCGAGCTCTAGGTTGGCTTGTTTGTGTGCACTGGTTAATTAGGGGCACTTCTAATTTACAATATTTGTCAATTGCTTTTGGTCTTTTTTTCTTGAGAAGGGTGAGTAAGCAGGCTATTTAGTATTTCCTCTAATTTTATTTTTTTATTATTTTATAAATTTATTTTAAAAATAAAAATAATATAAAATAAATATTATTAGTAACTCATAGTAATATGTGTCGCTAATAGACTAGGTATTAGCGACACATAACAATATGTGTCGTTAATACTTAGCCTATTAGCGACGCATATTTCTTATACGTCACTAATAATATTGATTATATTTCTTTTTTATTATTTTTTAAATATAATAATTTATAAAAAAAAAATTAAAAATTAAAATTTAATTAATCTCCCTCTCCTCTCTCATAACACACACTCTCTCTCATCCTATCTCTCTCTCCTCACCCTCTCTCTACCCTCCCTCTCCCTCTCTCCTTTCTCTCTCCTCTTTCCTCTCTCTCCCTATTTCTCTCTACCTCTATCTCTCTCCTCTCTCTCTACACACTATCTCTCCTCTAATTTAAATTTTTTATAATTTTTATAATTTTTTTATTTTATAAATTTATTTTAAAAATAAAATAAATATTATTCGCGACACATATTTTTATACATTGCTAATAATATTTATTTTAATTATTTTTTATTATTTTAAAATATAATAATTTAGAAAAAAATCTTAAAAAATTAAAATTTTATTAATCTCCCTCTCCTCTCTCATAACACACTCTCTCTCATTGTCTCTCTCCCTCCTCACCCTCTCTCTCCCTCTCTTTCACTCCCTTTCTCCTCTCTCTCCCTCTCTTTCACTCCCTCTCTTCTCTCTCTCCTCTCTTCTCCCTCTCCCTCTCTCTCTTCTCTCTCCTCTCTTCTCCCTCTCCCTCTCTCTCTTCTCTCTCTCTCTCTCCTCTCTTCTCCCTCTCCCTCTCTCTCTCCTCTCCCTCCCTCTCCCTCTCCCTCTCCCTCTTTCTCTCTCCTCTCTCTCTCCCTCTCCCTCTCTCTGACTGCCAGTCTAATTCAACTTAGTTATTCCAGGAAAAAAAAAGGATATCAATTTTTTGTCTAAACTTTTCCCAAAATATCATTCACTTTTATTTTATTTAATCCTTCATTTTATTTCTTGTGGTATTAAAAATACTATTTGTTTGACCGTAGATTTTTATGTTTGACATCACTTTGTTCCTAGTTTTGTGGCCATATGCTCCTCGATCAGTGCAGTGAACTTGGTCCCTAAAGTATTATTCGTTGATTCTCAAGTATTTTAAAAGGATCCAAATGGTAACGAAAGAGGTAGGACTTTAAGTGCTGCATTACCAGTTGCGGCGGTTGCTACTTTGGTAGTTGAAGACGGCTCTTTTTGTCTGGTTTGACAAAGTACTTCTTGAAGCCCTCCTTAACCAAGATACCAGAAGTTCCCCAGACTTTTCCAAGCCAACTACTCCTTCCAAGTTAGAGTCTTAAAAGATGCATTTGTCAAACTTGCCAAATGTCAATATCTAAATCATTCGTAACGACATGGGAATTTACGTACCCATTATGTTTTGTTTTTGTCACTTATTTATTTGTGTGAACCCTCTGTTACCCCCAATTCGAATTGAAAAATGCTTTAATAACTCTAAGATTCATATGCGGAAAACTTATTTTATTTTTCAAATACCATTAATTAGTAGGGTTCATTTTTTTGGACCCCACTTATCAACGGTTTCTAAATAATGAAATTAAGTTATTCACACATAAAACCTGGCAGTAGTGTAGTATTTACTCATTCGAATTAGTTGAAAACTTAAAAACTTTAATGGAAATGAGATTATATATAGGATCTTTTAACAAATATGAATCACAGTTCTTTGACTTGGTTGATTTTGTAAATTTTTGCTATATTGACCATGTTTTTACGACTACCCATTAAATTTGAAAAGTAATGGAAGACCATTATGGGCATTGACCATTGTAACCAAATCTTACAGACTTGGACTTGATGCCAAGAGGCCATGAGTTGAATCCGCCGTATGTGCAAACCCATTCTTGAATAAATTTTCACAAAAATTTGGTGGAGCTAGGGCTTCGCTCAAAACTCGACCCAACCGAGATAGAATTAATTTGAAATTGATTCAGGTCCGGTTAGGTCAAAAACATATATTTAAATATTTTTTGGGTCGGTCCAGTTTAGCATGTTAAAAACTCAAGAACCAATCCAATTTAACTGAGTTCTTAATAATTTAACCTAAAAAACCGTATTTGAATAAGTTGTATGAGTTTTTATAATTAATCATAGATAGAACTGAGCTAATATAATATTAGTTTATTTAATTTTTAGAACCGACTCAACCAAAATAAAATCTTTGTTTCTTTTATGTTGTTGGCTTATTTTATTCCTATCATGGGCCAGGTTAGGTCTACAAAACCCGATTCTTATCTTAGGTTGGGCCTTAAGTCCTACAAAACCCAAAGCAGACTCACCCCAAATGTAGCCCTGGTCAGAATTAACTTTCTCCAGGAAATACTATTCTTTTAGAAACTCACCAACCCACCGCAAGAAAGATGGACCTTGCTCATCTAATATTGAAATTGGAGCCTAAAATTTTGCAGACATGTTATAACCTTTTGACATTTGAATGAATCAATCGGGTTCAATGAATATTTCCATTGTCAATCATGGTATTCCTTTAAAATGGAAATGGGTATTTGAGATATTGAATTTATCTCCGTCTTTCAAACTAAATATGTTAAAAAAGAAGACCAATAACGTCAGTTTTGAATAAGACAAAAGTCATATATTCAACGTCCTGGGAAGAAATGTGACCTTTGCCTTGTTGCCAGATGAACCACTTGCAAATGGAAGGATGAATCCCCAATCACAAGCTGCCCATCTGATTATCACGCAATATGTTTACACGTTAAGTCTTCCAATTCACTGCATTTAGAGAATATGCTTGTACACTGTAAAATGAGATGAAAGAAGACAGCATGGGATTGGAGTCAAAAGCTCAGTGGACCATCATGCATAAGCGTGACGGCCGTCGTCTTATAGTGAATATTCTGGTGCGTTCATACCTGACTTTTATCTACTTACGCCTTGAAGCTACAGAGAGAGAGAGAGACTTGAATCTTATCTCATTTGATATTCTTAGGTGATTCGGTGGGCATGCTGTGACAATGGACTCGTCCATATTAAAAACAATAACTTGAAGCATGCAAGAAGAAACAATGGATAATGGATATATATGAAAGGAATCATGCGCAGGTGACCAGGAAACTTCCCTGTTCCTGGTCATTAACTAGAGATTGGTGGTGGATGGCTTTCCACGTTTCTATAATAGGCCATGTATATCCTAAAAGTATGGAGTTCAAGTTTGGTGTGGTTGGGGCTTTGTGCATTGATAATGGTGTTAAGCATGTGGTAACTTCAAATACACTTCTCAATGTAATGTTTTGACTTGAATATCCGGTAGAACACATGTAAGAATCCTAACTAGACGCCTCATACAAACACTTCATGAAAGTTTTTTTTATATATATAATAGCCTTCATGAAAGATTAATTGCTGGGAATGAGCCGAGTTTTCTTATACTCCCTCCATTTAGAAAAATAGCGATTTTTATTAGTTAATATGACTTACAGCTAGGAGAATAAAAATTAAAATTCTGAGATACTTTTTAAATGATCAATAATTTAAATTGATCCAAATAAAACTATTAATACAGGATAAATTATTTTTTTAAATAGAACTATTAATATGAGATAAAAAGAGTGTTTATTAACTAATTATAAATAAAAAGATAATATAATAGGTTTTTTATTTTTTTTAAGACTTGTTTTCATGCGCTTGGCGGGTTTTGATCTACTCGGCCTGCCTTGTCATATACGTTCTCCATTGAATTTGGATTCAACCACACTTGTTTGCTTGTTATAGTCAAAGTAAAATGGCTGACAACTAGATGGGATTGTGTAGAAAAGTTGCTACATAACTTTTAAGCAAACATTTAAGCGCTTAAGTGGGGTTTTTTCTTTTGACAGTTAGGCGATTGCTTAACTACTTCAGTGATGTAATGGGTCCACCACCCATTACATCTTCCTAGACTCCCAGTCGCCTATTACTTTTTCTTTCCATTGGGAAAGCTTATCAAAACAGACCGCGTTAGATCCAGCTATGGACCTGCGGGGGAGGGCCCACTAAAATTTAATTCCTTTTATGTGGGACCACGTGACCCTCCTACGATTTTTCTTTTTTTTACACTAAAGCCCCAATCGTCTGTTTGGCCGAAGAAAGTGCTAACTACCAAGCGGACTTCAATCACCCTAATCACTGGATAACACATCCACAAATTTGGCCACATCAAAACTAACTTCTATCTGTCTGATCATCAGCCCCAAATCTTGCTGAACCATGTGGCTTCCCTGCCCTTTGTACCACACGTGACCTAAGAAACATACCATAGTGATTCTTAATAAGTCATATATCATAGAATATAATACAAGGCTTTAGGCATATATATTGCCATTAGAATCTTCAATGAAGCTTAATCCTATGCTAATCCTCTTTAGAATTACAATGAATTTTTGGTTTAGAACTTAACTGAGAGTAAACTCGCTTAAGGCACTAAATTAGGATATCTAATGGTATATTTATAACTAAACCAAAAAAATCATTATTAAGAACTCTAGAATCTTTACCGTCTATCTATAGGTCATCCAATGGTTTAGCCACTTAAAATTATAGTTTAATGGGTATTCTGACTCAGATCTATTATCCAAATAGTTTTAAAAGCCCAAAATAATGTCAATTGAGACAGTTAGGCTACTTGATATTTTATTACAAAAACAAAGCCCAACAATATAGCTTTAACTTCATTTTGTCTTATTAATGTGACTAGACATCCTCTTTAATCTTTATGACTATGTAACTTCAGCTTTAGTAATGAGATCTTTGGAGTTTTGATTTCTATTCAGTTTAAGCTTTATTTTCAAGTCTATCTTTCACCTATAGACTGTCATCCGTTACAATGTAAACTTGTTTTACTTTACTTTTCTCCCATTCGCCCTTACAGTACATTTCCTCTTCTCCTAATTGCCCATACAATAAGTGCTCCAATGCATCATTATTATATGAACGTTGTAATTTCTCTCTTATTATTTCCTCATAGCCCCCCATTACTTGCAAACCCCAATAAAAAATAAATAATTACTTAGGCATACCCTCTTTTCTCTCTTGTTTTTTCTTCGCTTGCTACCGGCTAAATGGGGCAGCCACCGCAGCTCTGCCAAACATGGCCATGGCTAACCGTGGCTATAGCGTCTGGCTAGAGCCAGGTGTGGCCATAGCTATTGTGTCTTGCTAGCGAGAGCTGTTATTTTTGTACCTTTGTTAGTGTTATAATGAAAGAAAGCCACTAGAAGATTATGATCGAATCAAACAAAAAGCTCTATCCTTGTGACAGAATTCGCCCTCCCTACTGGTGTTGAGGATTCACTTGGGCGACTACCTCCCACAATAAGACAATCGACTACACATTGTAGAAGCACCTTCACACAGCGCATGCAATGAATGTACGTTATGGAAATGCTCCCACATAAAATGTACACGAGAAAATCCAGTAAATGGATGATGCACAAAACAATTTTCTGTGTTTTATAAGAAATCTCATTGAAGACAACCTGTGTCGTTCAAACGGACGTGTCCGTCTGTTAATGGACACATTTTGGTGAAAATAATACTGGGCCTGTTTTGGGATAAGAGAAAACCAAACTAAATAAATTTATCTAAACAATATTTATCTTATTGACCCAACCCAACCCGTTTTAAGAGAACTTTCCTCTTGTGTAAAATTTTACGAAAAAATATGTTCTAAAAATAAAACATTCCTAGATTCAATCATAGTATTGACATTTACATCAGGAATATCCGATTTATGAACAAGAAAACGATATGTACTACTATTGGTTTAACCAATGAATACACAATCAATGGTCTTTGGTCCAATTTTAATCCTCTTATAATTAGGGGCTGCCACTTTCGCCAAACACCCCCACACCTTTAGGAATTTGTAGGAAGGCTATCAACCTTTCCTTAATTCATATAATGTCTTCAAGGATTTCTTATGAGGTATTTTTTTGAGAATATAATTTGCTGAAAGCAAATCTTCCCCTCACATGTTCTTGGGTAATCCAAAACGTATTAACATGACATTCATCATCTATTTTAAGGTTTTATTTTTTCATTCTGGAACTCCATTTGCTAAGGTGAATAGGGTGTTGTAGTTTGTTGTATAATACCATATTGTGAACAAAATTTACCAAAAGGTGATTCATATTCCCTACCTCTATCACTCTTCATAACTTTTATTTTCTTACCAAGTTGATACTTAACCTCTGTTTTGTATAAAACAAACATGTCTATAGCCTCATCTTTACTTCTCAGCAAGTACACATAACAATATCTAGTGCAATCATCAATAAATGTAATAAAGTACTTTTTACCTCCTCTTGTTTGAACAAGTTTGAAGTCACATACATTGTTGGGAATTAACTCATGAGGTTCAATACATCTCTCAATGTTTTGGAATGATTCTCTTGTCTATTTTGATTTCACACAAGTTTCACATTTATGTTGAGAGTCAATGTCAGATTTAGGCAGATATTCCATATTAATCAATCTTTGCATAGCGTCATAATTAACATGTCCTAATCTACCATGCTATACATTACATGACTTAATCATATAAGAAGAATAAAAATCTCTAACATTCTTAATATTAGCAACAAGTACAATAGTTAATACATTAAGCTTGAAAAATCCCTCATTAAGATACCCTTTTTTCACATATATCTCATTCATAGTCAATACAAACTTATACGATTCAAATACCAATTTGAACCCATTTTTACTCAGCAATGATCCTGACACTAAATTCTTTCAAATTTTTGACACATACAACACATTGTTGAGAGTGAGTTCCTTCCCCAAAGTTATCTTGAGTACCACATTTTCAATACCTTAAACCTTGGTGGTAGAAGAATTGCCCATAAAAATTTGTTCACCATCTTCCACAGATTGATAAGTGAAGAACATTTTTCTGTTTGAGCACACATGATGAGTGGCCCCGGTGTCCACCCACCATTCGCTTGCATTAGTGACCATGTTCACTTCAGAAATCACAGCAGAAAGGCTAATTTCATTCACATTGTTGGAGAGATTTCCCACTTTAGTCATGTTGGCTTATGCATTTTTTTTTCTTGGAATCCCCTTGTTTCTTGCACTTGCAACAATCCTTAGCCATATGGCCTTGCTTGTCACACACATAGCACTTGGCCTTGTACTTGGCTTTGTTAGAGTCTTTTTTTTACTATCCTCCAGGATTTTTCCTCTTCTTATTATTGAAGTTTTTATTTTTATGCTCTTATTCCACAACATTGACTTTGGCTTCCATTCTATGAACCCTAGTTTTCCTGTCAGAAGCACAGTTGTCCTCTTCTATCTTCAACCTTATAATCAAGTCTTCCATGTTCATCTCCTTATGCTTAACCTTTAAATAATTCTTAAAGCCCTTCTAGGTGGTAATTTTTCTATTATTACAGCCACCTGGAAAGACTCACTTAAGTTCATACCTTCTACATAAATATGATGCAGGATAACTTGGGAATTCTTGAACTTGATTGATTACTATCCGAGTCCATCATTTTGAAGTCCAAAAGTTTACCAACCACAAATTTCTTCGTTCTAGTATCCTTTGTCTTGTAATTCTTGTCTAAGGACTCCCATTGTGCCTTAGCACTCTTCATCGGATTGTACACATTATATAATGTGTTGTCCAACCCATTAAGGATATATTACAGCATAGAAAATCTGCATGCTTCCATGCATCGACTGTTGCAATAGCCGTTTTTTCATCTCTTTTCTCCTTAGTGAGAACGGGTACTTCCTCTTGAAGGAATTAGGCCAAATTCAGTGTGGTAAGATAGAACAACATCTTTTCTTGCCATCTTTTAAAGTCCGCACTACTAAACTTTTCTGGTTTTTCCCCTTTAACATAAATAGGAGCATTCACCGAAGTTGGAATTATGACCCAAGTCAAATTGGTACCCTTTGCTGCCATTTCTGTTCCAATGAACAAAAGATAGTGTGAATTTCAAAAAATTTATAACACAATTTCGAAATAGCATGCACAATGGTAAAGTACGAAAAAAATAAATTTGTCTTAAGATTGTTATTTTCGTACCTTTTGTTAGTGTTGTAATGAAAGAAAGTCACTAGAAGAAGATGATCAAATCAAGCAAAATGCCCTGTCCTTAAGACAAAATTTGCCCTCCCTACTAGTGCTGAGGATTCACTTAGGCGTATGCCTCTCAGGATAAGACGATCAACCACACGCTACAGAAGCACCTTCACACAGCGCATGCACGTTATGGAAATGCTCTCACAGAAGACGTACATGAGAAAATCCAATAAAAGGTTGATGTTGAAAACAATTTTCTGTATTTTATAAGAAATCTTGTTGAAGACAACCCTTCCTGTTCAAATGGACGCGTTCGTCCGTTAATGGACACATTTTGGTGAAAATAAAACCTGACCCATTTTGGGTTAAGGGAAAACCAAACTAAATGAATTTGTCCCAAAAAGTATTATCTTGCTGACCCAACCCAACCTGACCCGACCGGTTGCACACGTGAACCGAGCAAAGGCAGCTTAACGGACGGCGGCAGCACATGCGAGTGGGTTAGCCTACCTAGGTGCATGGGTCCAACATGTAACTCCCCCACAAAGTAGGGTGGCCCAAGGGTCTAATTTGAAAGACCAAACTTATGCCTTATATACTAACACCATCACTTTTTTCTAGGTGATGTGGGACTCTTCACTCATTCAACCAATCCACATGTGTGATTCTTATTCACTTCAAAGTGGACTTGGGCTCTCAATAGCCATATGGGCTTGACCCACATAACCCACTCCTAACAAGAGCAGCATTGGCCATGGCCAGTATCTGACCATCGCCAGAAGCGGCCATGACCAAAAGCATCTCCATGTGGGTCTCCCAAAAGATTTCTGTAGCTCCCAGAAGATTTTTGTGTCTCCATCAGGCTAGAAAATTTATGCAATTGGACCCAGTGCTCTTTTCATTCTCTCCATCTAGGTCTCCCAATAGGGATGGAGCCTTGTTTGGAATCACAATCTTGCTGGGTACAAGATTCTTTTTCAGGGCGTCCTGGGATGTTCTTAGCTTACACCCAATAGTAAGAAGGAGACCTCACTTGGTGTTCTTTAGGTAGCACAAGTGGTTACCAATGAAGAGATGGGTGGATTTGATGGGGAAGTACTAGAAAAGGGAATCATCTTGGAGAAATTTGGTCGAAGTATTTCGTGTGGGTATATAAGAGCCATGGTACTCGATCAAAATCGGAGATCATCCTCCCAGTCGTTGATTCAACTTGGCATGCTTCCAACAGAGAAAAAATAAGAGACTTTACCCTTTCCGCGCCAGTAGGCGGTGGGCAGAACCTCCCTTTACCCCAGGACGTTTCCCCCATATAGGGTTGTTAACTCAAAGAATGGAAATATCTATTGCGTAGAACACCATCGATTTAGTTAAGAACGCTCTTTGAACAGAAGAAAATGGACTCAAAATGACTCCAGAAACTCTTTCGGTAAACTAAATCGAAGTTTCAATTTATAGGAGAAGCCCTGCAAGCCGACGATGTGCGTGCGCATGTGCACACGACACGTGTTGCGTCCCTATTGGCCAAAAACTCGGCACCGGTGTGCTTTGTAAGGACCCTCATCTTTAAACCGGTTTTGGTTTTCTTTAATTATTGATTATCGTGCAATTTACGTGTTTTCTGATCTTATTCGATGATTTTGTAAATAAATAGAGTTTGTGATGGTTTTAACTAAAATTAACTTCAATATTAGTGGTTTTAAGTGATTTTAAACCAAATGTGAATTTTTGAGATTTTTCGGAATTTTCACTATTTTCCCAAAAATTAGGGTTTTGGCGGGACCCCTGTGGGCCCCACGGTCGAAAATTTTATTTTTATGTCAAATGACCCTAGACATATACTTAAGGTCACACAAAAATTTTCAGAATTTTATTAGGCTTAATTCGTGCTTAAATTTGCAAAATACCCACTTTTAGCCTACTTTTCATATTTACACCCCAAAACTTACCTTTGCCTACCCCAACCCTTACTATAAAAGGGCAAACCTGAGCCATTTCCATTTTTGGGAATAGGCTAAGGAAGGAGGGCTGGCCTAATCCCCACTTAGGCCCGAATTAGAAGCCGATTAAGGTAAGCTTGCTCTAATTAAGCACTAATCCATGGCTTTTCTCTTAATTTCTCCCAAATCTACCATTTTCCCCTTGATTCAATTCGTTTTTGACCATCAAAAGCTACTGATTTGTGTTTTACTACAAACCCTAACTTTCAAAATTCGATTTTTACTACCAACAAGCCCTAGATCTAAGATTTAATTAGGGATTTCTTAAGTAAATCGATTTCTATTGGTGTTTGATTCAAACTCATTGTGTTTTCAAGGATTTCAAGAAGGGTGACTCTTCAATCCGAGCTTAATCAAGTGCTGAGGTAATGGGTCTTCGAAATCTCTGTTTATCCATGGTAAAACTCTTCATTTTTGGCTTATTTCGAAATGGTTTGCTTGATTTAGTGTGTTAATGGTAAGATTAGAAAATGGAATTATTTAATCCCGATTTCTTAGGGTTTTGCATTATTATGGTTTGGTTTGATATTCTGGAAGTCAAGGAGGACTTTTGATGATGATTAGGGTGTTAGATGTGGATTTGAAGTGCTATCTATGGTGTTTCGGTTTGGATTTGCGAAAGGAAGAAGATGACTGTTCTGCCGTGTTGGCGATCGATCGGCCTTGCAGGGCGATCGATCGGCTGAACTGAAATTTTCAAAATTTTGCGTGTAACCGATCGAACGGCCTGAAGGGCGATCGATCGGCTACACAGAAAATTGCATGTTGAGTGTATGATGCCTATTTTGATGATTCCACTTTGGCTTGCCAATTTTATATGAATGTGGAGTGTTTTAAGCTATGTTAAGCTACTGGAAATGCATGCTATTGAGTTTATGGAGTTGAGATATATGCTTAGTGATGGTGGAATGACTTATGTTTTGTGGCATGATGTCGGAATTCGTTATTTTGAAATTATGAATAGTCGTTTCCCTTTGGTTAAGCATATTTCAGTATAACTACAATCATTGTTGGACAGATTTGTCATGATAAATTGTGATTAATGGTGTGTGAATGCCATGACTCAATGATGAAATGAGTGATGTTATAGGTGTTTAGCCTTTGTGGTTGAGTTTTGAATCTAGCTAAGATTTCAACGATTCTTCTACTATGATTTCCGCTGGAATTCATGTTTAGGTAGAAATTCACATGTGTAGTGTGGTAGTGAGTTGATTTTCAAGTATGTTAATATGCATTATGTGAAAGGCTTCTACTAGTTACACACACATACACATGTGGGGGTTAAATGATGATGTTGAAGCTTAATATCGTGATTATGAATGATGCATTAGGGGCTGGTGAGAGCACTTATCATGATTAGGGTTCATGTATGCTTTGCCCACGCATGTACCATGCTGCACGCATCATAAAAAAATTGATTTCCAATTGAGGCTTCATCGTGATTAATCGAATTTTGACCGATTGGATGCAATGTGATGGAATTGTGTGCCGGGTTTATCGGTCGTGGATTAATCGCAAGTTGATTGGTCCGAAAGGACATATTTTGATTTGAAGTTCCTGTGTGGAACAATTTGAAGTTCCTGTGTGGAACGATTTGGAGTTCCTGTGTGGAACGAGTGCACTCCCCGGGTTGAGTCTTGTTTAATGGAATGATGTGGGGACGAGTTGTGTACTTGTCTTGCGGACACGTGAGAATATTTTTATGTGTGTCATCTGGACCCTGAGAATCCAGTGTGGTATGCCGTGTGCACCCCGCTACCACGTGTTCTAGGGTTCTCTGTGTGAGAACTCGGGCTCTTCCCTCCGCAGGAGATGTCCCTGGGCGAACACCCCTGCTCTAGATTCTCTGTGAGAATGGGACATCCTTGGCCAGGATCGTCCAGGGCGAGCAGTATTAGGGATTGACAACCCCGATCTTTCTTGAATTCTTGTGTAGAATTTTGTACCATGACACGCCTTCGTGGCCTTGTCTATGCTCCCGTCTGTGTGACGTTAACGTGTGATTACTCCTTGATGGAGGTGGATTGTGATGACATTATGCATGTGGAATATGTATGTTAGAGATACATCCATGCTTGTTGATTTTGATGTTATGCATGGGGAATATGTATGTTAGAGATACATCCATGCAGGTTGTGATGATATTATGCATGTGGGAATATGTATGTTAGAGATACATCCATGCATGTTGATTTTGATGTTATGCATGTGGAATATGTATGTTAGAGATACATCCATGCATGTTGATTTTGATGTTATGCAAGTGGAATATGTATGTTAGAGATACGTCCATGCGGGATTGGTTATGATGTGAATGCATGTGGGAATACGTATGCTAGAGATACATCCATACAGGTTGAATTATGCATTTTTGTGCAGTGTTAAGTGATATGAATGTGTGATCAGAAAGTGATGCACCATGTGAATCTTTGATCTGAAACGATCTCATTTCTAAGCTATCGTATTTTCTACGTTGACAGTGATATTAAAACCATTGCTGAGTGTTAAAACTCACCCCTCTTTTGTGTTTTGATTTGGGGCTGCGTGGTGCGACACGCAGACGGACAGGATTGCCTTTTTGAGGAAAGGTCAGAGGTAGCTTGGGTGTGATGATGGAGATCGTTGTGTGACTTATCATCGTTTCTTTCATGCTTTATGTTCGAACCATTGTGTAGGGTTCTTGTTGTGGATTTATGTCACATGTTATAGTTATGTTTGCTTATGACTTATTTTGAGCCGGTGTGGGCTTTACTTAACTAAGCTTGTGGGTTTGAGATTGTTGTTTACTTTGTGTTAAGCAACACCTTTTCTTTCCCTTTTATTTACTCTTGCTCAAAGGATTGTGCGCACTCCGTGTTGCTGTTAATCGCCCGTGGTTAGGGATTAAGTCTTCCGCTAGAATCGTTTCTCAATTTCACTTCGTCGCCCCTGCGCGCTTGACCGGCCCTTGGACCGGGTTCGGCTCGGGTCGGGCATCGCCGGGGCGTGACATGCTTGGTGCACGCGTTTGTGTCGACCCGTCACGAGTCCGACACACGTCGTTTTGCGCGGCGCTGTTTACCAACTACGGCTTACGCCGTGGCGCAGCTCAGCTTGGCTTCGGCTGCTTGCATAAGCAGTGACGCCAGCTATTTTGTCATTTTCTTAATTTTTTATAATATTTTATAATTAATTTAATTAAATAAAATTTTAACTTTAAAATGAGATAACTTCTTATCCCGAAGTCGGAATTGCACGTTCTTGGGGTACTGATGGACTCGTATCAATGACCCCTTTCTAAACTAGACCCTACATAGGTAGGTTATCTTGCACTTTTAAAGTGGGTCCTGCCCATGTGGTACATTTCCTGAGGTCGTAACTTTCGCTCTCGACCTCCGTTTCCTTCGTTCTTAGGTTTGTTACACTCATCTGACCTAGCTTTATTACACCTATAAACAAACTTTCCGAATATCTGCCTCTAAATAATTTAAAATAATTAAAAACTCATAAAATAATTTTATTATAGGCAAAAAATCATACCAAAAATTCGCGGTCATTACACTAATTGATCAAGATAATACCGAATTTCCATTTAAAATAATACAAAATATGACTATTTTTTCCAAATGAATTTTCATCTTCTTCATGGTTATTTGGTGTCTAATGGGTCCACGCATGGGGACACACCAACAATTCAACCTACTACCTCATCTGTAGGTTGACAATTCAAAAAAAGTGTTGCCTCGTGCTCTCTAACACTATTTAACATATTAGGTGTACCCTAGTGGGAAATCAATTTTGAAATTTTAAATACTGGGTTTAAAATATGAGATTTTAGAATATAATCCAAATTCTTGGATTTAAACTGCCAAATTTTAAAATATTTAGATACCCAAATATTGTATTACTAGAATCCCGGGATTTGAGTTGTTGATTTCAAAATAATTAACTCTTAAATTTTTTTATCTACAATTTTAAAATTTGATTAATCTATAATTTAAAAAAATGCGAGAGGGGGCCATGAGCAAAGTAGGCAATAGGGTATGCGGAGGAAAAAAATCAAAGTAGAGAATGGAAGACAGCGGTGGTTGGAGGGTGAGAGGAGACGTTACCTGGCCACGATGGTTTCTCCGGCAAGGATGGTGGCCTTCACTAAGCTCCAGTTGCTGCATGAAAATAGTAGCCTCCTCCAAGCCATGGAAGGCAGTATCGATATGGATGATAGTATTGACGATCATGGATACAGGTACGCGCTGATGATATGCTTGATATGCGCCAAAATGGTTGTAAACCTTTTTTGATGCACATAAAAAAATATTATCACTAATAATATATCATTATAATACATCATTTTAGAAGGTCATATAAACTGATACGAGTGCTCTAAAATTATTGTATTTTAGAACCATACACATTACTCCCTCTGTCCTCTACAAACTATTATTCCCTCCGCCCAATATTAAGTGTTCTAAAATTAATTTATTTTAAAATTAAATAAGATATTTAATGAGTCATATAAATATTATTGAGAAACTCATACAGTAGATGTTTAAGTAAATGCGTAATTGTGGAGCACCATATTTTTAAAAACATTGTAAACTATATAGACCCACTTATATTGATCTCATATATTTTTTAAAAAAATATTTTTAATATATTAAAAACATAGTCATTAGAAGAGGTTGAATTGAAATTATATTTTTATTTTTAAGAAAAAAAAATTTTAAAAAATTTTAAATAAAAAATATTAAAATATTAGAGTATTGATACGTATCGGCCGTATCGATACTGTATGCCCTATACAGCTGGTATGTATCGAAGATACGTGTTGGGGGCGTATCGCCCCTCATATTATATTGGTATCAACCTCTAGTGTGTACCGGCCTCTATTTTTTAGTGCGTGCCGACTTCCCTTTTCCAGTACTTCTGTCATTTTACAATACCACCTCTTGAGGTGGTGTTGTAAAATCTCACTTATATGTTATAAGTTTTCAATAAAATCCTTTTAAGTCACAATCCTAAGATTTTTAACTAACTTTATATTTCAAATACAAAAATTAATTGTTTAACCACTAATACAGTATTTAAAATATTATATTTTAAATTTTAATATAATAACACTGGATTGTAAATATAGCACAGATAATTCTAAATAACTAACCGAAAATTTTAAAATATTAACATTTTATTTTCAAATCTTAATTGACTAACTCCCTGTTACACATGCCAAAATCATATGAAGCTTCTCATTCTAACTTGCTTTTTTATTAGGCCACCCCAAAGAGTTCACCCCTGTTATATGGGGCATATATTAGTTATTGTCTTTCTTTGATTTCCCACACATTCACCTCAAGATTTTTATCCTTAAATACATATATTGTCAAATTATAATCCACACTACTTCATATAGGGAAGGGTGTTTTTTATCCTCCTACATGGTATCCGTCAGGATATCGTCCATCAAGCAGGAGTCGTCGATCATGAGAAATAACATGCACCATCAATTTTTATGATTGACAGCCCCTATCAATGGAGGATATCCTGGTCCCATCACAATTGACAACAAAGGCTGCTTGCCACTCTATCTTCTTAGGCATTGAAATAAAAAATGAAAAATAATATGCCCCAAAATGTTTGAACATTACATTTGTAGGCATGAAAGTCGTTAGATCATGTGGGTTTTGCATCCCTCAACGCATGCTAGGCCTACAAGGGAATGCTGTTTCACATTACTTTTGAGAAATGCTACACACTTTCCGCCCCCTGCAGGTGGAAGCCATGCACAGGGCTCGCTGACATTCCTTCTTGCAATTGCCCAATTAGCACCCACATGATCGCAAGCAGCATGAGCTGACAAGGTGTAGCATTTACACATGGGTTGTTTCCCACACATTATCCTTTTATATCAGGTGTGAGAAACGAAAAATGAAAAACAGCTGCCTCAAAATATATGCTCATTACATGTGTAGGGGTGTAAGTTGTTAAATTATGTATTTTGACCGTGGCGTTCTCCGGGAAATCCTCTACCAGCTGGAGCCGGAAGAGTTGTACATCACAACGATCGACAATGTACACATTAATACCAAATATTCTTTCTATTTAGTATTAATAATTATATTTAAAAAAATTATGATATTTATTAAATAGTGAATTTTATATCTAAGAGATTAAAAATAAGCTTATGATATTTTTTTAAAATATTCAACTACTTAAATTTAATAAAATATAGCTATTACTTGGATTTGAAATGGAAATGTCATATTACTTGTTTGTAGACCAAAATACCCTTAGGTTTCCACTATAACAGGTTTTAATGCATAGAGTAATAAATTCACAAGGGAATAGTGAAGCGTCGTTCCAGTAGGCTGGGAGTCATCGGCGGTGAACGGAACTCACCGACGGGATTTGACCGGCAGTGACTCACCGGCGAGAGTCGATGAACAAGAAAAAAATATTTTTTGAGAGTGCTGACTATGTGTGAGTGCTCCAAAAGCTGCATTTCGTAGAAAAGAATCATTCTTTGACACCGAAGATGGATTGGATCGGTATTTGCATCCATTATAACAGAGAGTTAGACAATGATGACATGTATATTGTTGGAATGGCACGGTTGATGAACATTCATCCGTCGGTGAACTTCGGCGAGCTGGTGGGGCAAGTCAAAGCACGACTTTCAGTCAATGGTAATGTTAGTCTGAAGTATTTAATTTCATCTTCTCAATCATCCATGATACATGAATTACAAGATGGTGAAGACCTTCAATCAGTGTTCTCCATTCATAAGAAGACAAATAAGGAGGTGTTATTGTTGTATGCTAAGATGAAATAGCCCAACAACGGTGATAAATCACCATCACCCTCTGTTGAAAGGAACCAAACAGTCAATAGAGTTGAATCACCCGTCATAATGGCTCATCCCAGCACTAATCGGATTTCATACCGGATTCAATGAAACTCAGTTCACCTTTGAAACTGTCAGGTAACAATATTGAATATTTAGATTATATACAATTGGTATATTTCGTGTACTCGAGACCACAATATTGAACTTATCGTGTTAAGGGTAAATCATATCATGGGAAGTTATAAACATGACCTATAATATATCGTATTAGTAATGACACGATAGACACATGCGATAGAGAAATTATATGTTGCATCATAGCTATAATATCATGACATGCATCCATGTCGTGGTTTCAATAACATGCCTTGAAATGTTCGCGTGTTAACAGAATACACGATGTCGATTAATTTTGTATTTTTTTAACACGATAATGTGCAATACAGAATGGGAGAACCGGGAAAGTTGCCCTCAACAAATCCGTGTCAATCATCTTTCACTGATCCTGCGAGTATAGAACCTGAAATACAAGTTAATCAGAATAGATCATAGGAATTGTCGCCAATGATGGGTGGGATAAGGACTTCATTTGATAACTACAAACCTCTATACAACCCTTGTAATTACGATGGTGGACAAGGCGAAGAAGTTGAAAATATTGGGATGAGGATCTGTGGTACGATAATGATATAGTTGACATGGAAAGTATGTCCGACCACGAAGAATTTGGAAACAATGAGGTTCTTAGTAACATCGACGTTGAGGTGGAGGCAGATTGGGATACCGTCAATGATTTAAACATGTTGGAACCGAATATTGATGATGACCAACTAATGACGGGTAGCTTGCAAGCTAAGGATTATCAGAAGCTCCTCAAATTGGGTGTATGTTTTCTAAGTCTATTGCATTTCAAGAGGGTCTTAATCGACTTAGCAATAAAGGCGAATTTCACATATCGTGTTGTGGATGAAAACCGGAATACATATGCCATAAAGTACTCCAATGTTGCAGCCGAAACGTTCACACAGAATATGTACGATGAAACAATGAACAACATTAAAGAACATAATCCGGCAGCATATGCTTGGCTAGATAAGATAGGTTCGGATCATTGGGCCAATGTATCATTTCCAGGAAAAAGATATGGGACACTCAGCTCCAATAGGTCTGAAAGTGCAAACGCAATGTTCAAAAAAGCCAGATCGATGCCTATAATGCATTTAATTGAGCACATGAGGGAGCACACAACGGCTTTATTTGAAAAATGTCGGACGGACGGTCAGAATGTGATGGACGAGTTAACCTCATTTGCCCTAAAACACATCGAAAACAAGCGAGAAGAAGCAAGGAATGTGATTGTATTGCCTGTGTCACTGTATGAATTCCAGGTTAATTCGCTAAATCATCAGGTACATTGCATTCATACAGCAATGTACATAGAATGTGATTGTTTATGCATTAGGGATACATAGCGTGTTAGTTTACAAACGTTATTGTCCTTTAACATGTAAGTCGATAGGTTTTATGTATCGATCGTAAGATACATCGTGTACTCGAGAACACGATAATTTCATTTATCATGCTCTCTTACTCACGATCTTTTCTTCACAGGATGTGGTAAACCTGGTTGAACGTACCTGCACATGTGGAATGTTTCAACATTTGGGTCTACCATGTAAGCATGCAATCACATCGATCAATAATAGACACTTATATGTGGTTGAGTACTGCGAAAGATGATACTCTACTGAAATGTATAAATTGACCTATCGTGAGCCCTTACACCCAACCAAAGATCGGTACCAGTGGGCACCGGCTGGAGTTATGCCTACATTCAACCCACCTATCCCTCAAAAGCAGCGGGGGTATCCACGAAAAAATTGGATAGAGTCACAACCACCTCTCAAAGCCCAACGAAAATGTGGAACATGCGGTCAGTTGGGTCACAACCGTAAACGATGTACCAGCGCACAAGGAGGGCCCTCCAATGTGGCAGATGCCCCACAGACAAGCTGAAGGCAGTCGAATAATAGCGCACACAAACGGCGTGAGGAGGGAGAGCATCGATCAGGCTTACCTTTTTCACCTCCGTTCTTCAGATGAATTTTTTTTATATACATCATCTTATAATCAACACGAAATATGTAAATAACGTGTTCCTAAAAACACGACATGTTGTACATAGTGGATATTGTATATGTTGTACATAACATGTTTCTTTGCTTACACGATGTCAAAGTGTCATTCACTTACATGATATTAGGCATATCATGTGTTTGAACACAGGACAATTCTACATTGAAAATTTTCAAATTGCTAATGGGTTATTCCCGAGGCTTCAATACATTCAATTACCTAGCAGTCCATAACCGTCTTACCTTGGCTATGGTTAGGGTTTGCAGAACACTCACCACAGGTTCTTCGCAGGGATTGGGCTAGCGAAGAGTCCCCACAATTTCCGAGATTCGTATCCCCAATTCATGAGGAGTCCCCACTATATATGGAAGATTTAACGATTTGTATCCCTCGCAACCTGCCTATATATGTCAAAGTGAAGGGAGCCGCTTACCCAATTCTCGAAGAGCATGAGACAGAGCCTTTGGGACATTGAAATAGCATCGGATCGTTATTCATCCCCTTCATTGGCTCGGACCTAACCAGCCTCTGTAGGTGGGCAATTAACTACCCGGCGTTGTTTCAATGTCACAAAGGTTTCGTCCTAATTGAAGGGATGGGTTCGTGAATCTGGATGGAGAGCGCACACATACTGATATTTGCGGGCCACCAGACAGAACGCTATTTTATTCGTATTTATAAAATATTGTAAATTTCGGTTTGTTGTATGTAAATTATTAATATCAATTGCATCTGGTTTACCTGTTGAAAGATGTCTTCTTGTATAACACAATCTCAATATTGGTCGTACGATCAGACACACGATGGAGCACATCTTCGTGAAAACAAAAACACGATACATAACTATGTTGATCAATTATGCGATAACATGACATACACTATTATACATGGAACAATGGTGATAATGTGTGGCTGAACACAAGACAATGATACTATTGACCCGATTCCCGATGCATTGTATTCCACTCCTTGTATATATATATATATTTCACGAGGTTAGGGTTTGCAGAACGCTCACTCACGCTCTCTTCGGGAGACTGCTGTAGCAACGGCTGGTGATTTGCAAGGAGACCGCATGACAACTCAATTTTAGGTGGATAATTCTGGAGATTGCTTTTGCGCCTGATGGTGTATCTTACCCTCTACCAGATAAGGGGCCACCTTCATCTGGTGGGGTGAGTACGCGACCAGGCACTATAACAATGTCTCGAATGGTCCATCCCATGAGGTCGCATGCAATTTTGCGTACAAACACCCTATCAATGTTGTTCACAGACGTCTTCATACGAGAGGTGAAGTAAACGATAACACGACCTAGTATGAGTAGGTGTGTAATCGATAACACAACCTAGTAGGCGATCGTAAGAACTATAATACGATTGGATATGTGTGTATTACAGTATCGTGGTATTGAATACATGATATTCATACAAATCGTTTAATCGATTATATGACAACTGAGATTCGTACAGAAAATTAGTGCAAAAAACTTGATACAATAATTAATTACAAAAGAATTGGTCACAGTCATTAATCACAAAATAATTGGTCAAAGTAATTAATTACAAAAAGCAAGCGTCTTTTTTACAACTCATCTGTATCCAGATCAAATTCCTTTTCAATTCGGGCCCAAAGTATAGCAGCGCATATCATTGGCCTGACAAAGCCTGTTATCTCGAGCTGTCTAAAATCTTGCTGAATGACGCCCCCTACTAGTTTTACTACGTAGTACATGACGAACAAACCACAATCTTCATTTGTTTCCTGGTATGGGCACTTGTTGATCTTGGTCAGTGGCCACGTATGAGCCCCCTTTATCTTAAGTGCCTTCTCCATTCCATTGGCAGCAACATGTTTCCTAACACTGTTCACCTCGGCAAAGTGGTGACTGTGATCACCCTTTAGAGGATTGTACCACCTAAATCGCTTCTCCTTGCAGCAGATAATGAGCAATATAAAGTGGCCCTTGACGTAAATAGGAATGAAACCGCTCTCCGTGTTAACATTCAGGCCTCTCAACAATATGCTCGAGAGTAGTGCTGAATAGCGAACTTGCTTCTCAACATTCAGGCCCTTCCCCACTGCTGACGTTGAAGTAGTGCTAAATATTGAACTTGCCGAAAAAATAGTTGGGGTATGTGCCTTGATTTCTCATATTACGTTCATCTAGTAGTTGGAAGAAGACATCGATGACCTACACAATACCATATGTGTTAGTGATGACACAATAAGTGCCTACACCGTGTTTACGAGCACACGACTAGTTCACAAGTCGTGTATTAATTAACACGCTAGTTTTACTTCAGCAATTATAAGTCGATAGTTAGCATAGAAGACAACCAACAATATGCTTATGGGTCATGTAATCGATAAAACGATAATTCATTGTAATATGTGTAAGATATCCAATCGTTTGATTGATAACACGATAGCTTTCTAAAATGTATGAGCAATGAATACATATTACCTCATTCATTATGCACTCCTGCTTTAATAGAGATAGGTAGTCGGTGTATAGGAGTGTCTCTACGGGCCACGACTGGTATGGGTTTGACAAAAATTCCGTGATAATTTCTTTAACTGCCGTTTCCTGAACCTCTAGGTGGAACACCAACTCTGTGTCAAGATAGTCCTTCGGCCACAGACTTGTCTCCTCCCTGTTCGTCTTAGTCATAGTATCTTCTTGGACATCTTCAACAGTGCAGATACTCTCCATTACGTCCGCATCTACTAGAGGAGTATTTGATATAGTGCCTTCACTGGAAACTGCGATTGGGGCTACTGGGTCTGGGGTGGGAGACGTTGGATGTGCCTGACGGATAAAGCTTGGGCCAGGGACCGAAGCCAAAGGTAGTTCGTCCCAAGGCTTTCGAGGCTGGTGACTGTATCCAAACTTTGCTAGCTTCTCATCAATGTAGCTGTTGAAATGCTTCGGCTTCTTCCCTACCTGAGCTGCAACTTTCATCACCAGCTCCTGAAGTTGAGCAGATGGGTCAACTGCAGTGGACCTCAACTTTCGTTGTGCATGAGGTACAATGGGAGGGTCAGGAGAAGCTTTCCACTTCATTCTAATTTTTACTCGTTTGGGTGTTGCTCTTGCTTGGGTGCTTCCGCTCCCTTCAAGGGTTGATCCGAAATCTCCAGTTGGGCTGCGGGTCCCTCACGGGGTTGTTCTAGCACATCGCAAACTTGAGCCACAACCTCAAGTGGAAGGTCCAGTTCCTCTACCTCCCGGGGTTGTTCATCGACATCTCGGGGAAGGTCCAGTTCCGCTGCCTCACGGGGTTGTTCGTTGACATCCCGGGGAAGGGCCAGCTCCTCTAACTCCCACGGTGCTGCATTTATCTTCAACAAAAATCTAGTTATTACGGTCCTTTGTAACTTCGGACCAATTTTTTTCTTCGGTTTGGTGGCAGCTTGCGGTTGTCGTTTCTCTGTATTTAAGCAGTAAGTAATCGTGCTAGTAACTACATGATATCCACACAAGTTGTCATTTACAAACATGATAAATATCTTATCGTATTTGTAAAGACACAACCAACAGCCAAATCGTGCTCACGATCACACGACCACGCAAAGATGCTTCTCACAATTACTACGTCAATGGTCGTGTGACCGATGACACGACAATCCAACAGTCGTCTTTCTTACTCAATGATATGATATCTTATCTTGTACTTACTTAAAATGAATCCCTCTTCCACCGGCTGAGGGACTTGTACTGGTTGATCTTTGGGGGCAGAGGGTTGGCGCGCTTCTCTTGATTTTGAAGCTCTGCCTTTGAATGAACCAAAGGTGATCCTTCGGTTCTCGGAGGGGGGGTTGATGCTTGCTCGACCACCGGCTGAATGGGTTCAGGCGGCTATTTTGTATCAACGGCCTCGGGGGGTTGCATCTGTTCTATGAGGCTATTTGCCACCTCTAGATCGTCCCTAACATGCTGGAGTGCAACTGCAACTCGATTGGTGTTCCATCCCCGATCACCATAGAGAACAGCCTTCTCCAAAACAACTTCACATATTCCAGTCATGACATCAACTGGCATGATGAATGATTCAATGATGTCATAGCCGGAATGTACATGTGCCGATGTCTCGCCGTGGGGGGCATGGCTGGGTCTCATTGTTTGGAAAGGCTGCGTAACCGCCTTCTTAGCTGTCGGGGTCGCCCTTTGGACATCCATCAAGTGTGCCTCTTCGGCAATTGGTGTAATGCGCATAACAATTTGCGAGTCTAGCTTCAACTTCATGAAGACATCCTTGTACCACTTCCTCATCCGGTGATGAGCTAGAATCTTCTTCCTCCCATTTTTGTTAGCCGGGTCAAGTTTATCGGCCTTCTCCACGTCGCTTAATAGTTGGGTAAATCCGGGCCACCTCTTGCACCTTGGGCTGCAAACTGGACCATTGGCAGACTATATGGACGTATGCTTATAAAACCATACCTGGCAACGGACAATACAAAAGAATATAAACATTAGACTAAAATGTTCAATAACTTCACTATAACAAATTAGTCGTGTTACGGATAACACGCTCGAATCCAAAGTCGCGTTGTCGAGAACACAATGTCTACATGCATGTTAAATGTCGTTTGTTCGATAACACGCTTGAGAGTGGTATTGTGTGACCGATGAGGTGATATTCATCTTTGTGAAACATATCGTGTCATTATAAATACGATATTAGCATTAATGTATTAAAAATATACGAGATTTACCTGGAGCACTAATGAAGCCCATAAGAGACTTCCGGCTATGGTGGAACGCTCGTCTTGTCTGCTCATGATGTTTCGGTGGGCTGCCGATATGCCTCTCATCAGCAAATCATGTATGACCCCTACCCAATTGTAGCTCCCCATGATGGACATGTCATCTAAGTAATCACACAGAGCTGAGGATACCGCTCTGTTGCTCTGCTTGAATAACATGAGGACACCCATGTGCATGATAGCCAACCGTTGCTCAGTCCTCGTCTGAAACATTCCTTGTTTCTGCAGCCACTTCTTTGAACAATTCTTCCAGTCCTGTCTTCTCCGGCCGCTTCCCTTGGAAGAACTTCTTGTAGAATGTTGCATACACGACATATTTATGGTTATACATCGTGTTTCCACCAACTTATTGAGCACACGATATATGACATATCGTCTTTCTGACGCAACAATAGTCTGATTCGGCAGCCTATGTCGTGTGTTCGAGTACACGCTAAATCAAAAATCGTGCATACAAATATCCAAAATGACTTAGCTTACAACGAAACCTCCGCTGTTGTTCTCTAAGCCAGATTGAACATTCGTTTGGCCGTTGCTTTTCCGGAATTGCCGCAAACCCGATCCGCACTACAAAGAAGAACTAGCTTTGCAGCATACAATTTCAAAACTGGGGCTTACGAGAAACCCTCGTTCAAAAACTCATTCTTCGCAAACTCAAACTTGTTACAGAACGGAAAATCCCTAATCTTCGATGTTTTGGTTGGATAGGACGCAAAATCTTCTCACACGCCGCTTATGCGGTGTTCAAATAGGGGACTTTCCAATCAGAATTGAGTTTTCAATCGGAACAGAGTTTTCACTCGAAGGAATCACCTGCGTTGGAAGTCGTATGACACTGAATGCTACTTTGTGAGGGTTTAATACAATATAAAACCCTACCTCCGGTCAGGGGTATTTTAATCCACATTTTAGCTTATATCGTGTTATTCCATATGAAATGACATTTCCGTTTCAAATCCAGGGAATATGGAATATTTCTTTATTTGGCCAGACAATATGGAAAAAACTCTTTTAAAAAAGTAATATTTAATTTTCATATATTAAGTTTATGCACTATTAATCTTGTAATTAATGGAATCCCTCTAAATGGAGGAATTTTTTGCCCCACTATCTCTCTCTTCCCTCTCTCTCCTCTCTTCTCTCTCTCCTCTCACTCTCTATGCACTCTCTCTTCTCACTCTTCCTCTCTTCACTCTCTTTTATTATAAATTATATTTTAAAATTAATAAAAAATTTAAGAAATAAAATATATTATATCTGAATAGTGAAAGTTTAATCTATTATTACACAACTTTTATTGATAATTTAATAATTATTTATTATATATACAAATAGTAAATATTGAATAAAATATATTATAGTTTAGAAGTTTATTTTAATTTTTTTAAAATTTATTTATTATATAATTATTTATTAAATAAAATTAATTAATAAAGTTATTAGCAATGATATATTAAAAATATCGCTAATAATATAACTATTAGCAATGCTTGTAGGAAAGTGTCGCTATTATTAATATTATTTGCGACGCTTTTTTACAAGTGTCGCTAATAGTTCTAAATTTTAAATTTTTTATTTTAAATTTATAACTATTAGTAACATTTTCGTTAAGTATTATCTTTATTGTTAAAACTATTAGCGACGTTTAAAAAAAGTGCCACTAATAGTTAGATTTTTTATTTTTATTTAATATATATATATATATATCTATCTTTTAGTAACGTTTGTTTAAAGCGTCGCTAATAGCATAACTATTAGCGACGTTTTTTATAAAACGTCGCTAGTATTTTTAATATTAGTGACATTTTTATTAAGCGTATCTAATAGTTAATTTTTTGCAATGCTTTTTTATATGTCGCAAGTAATAGTTTTTAACGACGTTTTTGTTACGTCATTAATAGTACATATTATTGTAGTGTTTTACAATAAGGATAAACAACCTAATTAATTTACTAATAGGTCCACAGTAAAATTATTTTGTATATAATAATATAATTTTATTATTATTTACTTACTATAAATTCTCTTGTGAAACTAATCGTGACTAGTAAGGCAGTCTAAGGGCCTCCTGGTTAGAAAAATATTGATCATAAAATAATTTCTTCTCTTTAAAAATATAAAAAAAATAAATTTATACACCGATAGTTACTATAAAAGGCCTAAGCTATAATAAATGAGAAGCTACACGACTTAGTCTCTCAGTAAGACTTATTAGTTATTTATATTATATTATTATTATTATTATAAATAGATAATAATATAATTATATTATTATATATAATATAATTTTATTATAAATTTATTTGTAAATATAGATGACATTTATATCTTAGCAGGATTTTTTATTATTATTTTATCATGTACTGCAAGTATTGGTCGTGATATCAAAATTTCTACAAAACGACGTCTAAGTCCATCATGGATTCTAACTATGATAAAGTGATACCGTTCTTAGAATTCAATCTGCGCCTTCCTTCCCACAATCATTCATTAAACGACCTCCAAAAGCTGCATTCACTCTGACATCACTCGACAGTCCTAAGCTCAATACGAATCTTTGCCTTGTCACCAAACTTCTCCGATCCCCAGCACGTGGTGTGGCAGTTACGTAAATTTTATCTCGGTAAAGCCACGTGAAGAGGTTACGCTGACTGAATTACAGACAAGTTGACCAATGAATCGCACAAAATCTCTGGTGACAGGTCACAGTCCTAAGATTCGCCAGTAAAAGTCGGTCACGTGTATAGAATGAGAAGCTTAAAATAACGACGAAAACGTGTTCTATCCGTTGCTGGATTTGGATGTACGAGAACTCCTCCTGATCATCGTTATCACTCTCAAAAGCGGCCAAAGGCGCAGACCTCTCCACCTTATCGGATCACTGTACAATGGGGCAAAAATAAAAAAAAGTAAGCACTGCTCATTACTCGTGAAAAGCTCTACTCTATACTAGTTTATATGGGGCAAAAATAGAAGTGGCAAGAGGCAGGGCGGGATTATGCCCGTTCGATTCGAGGTGTGTTTAGGCTTGGCCCTGGTATGAACATGGCTTGTGATAAAGATGAGCCAGGCTGAGTTAGCCCGACTGTGAAAAAAGTATTCCCGACATGGATATTAAGGAGGTGAAAAAATATTATAAAAAAAGTTATATTAATTTAGTATATTAAATAGTAAATCCCACACTACAAACACAAAATAGCTTTGTTTTATGTTTTATTTTAAGAAGATTAGTTTTTTGAAGACACACGGTGACAGAGGATTTGTGTTTATGATCAACACCGGAGCAAGAGATACTTTCGTCATCTTTATCCTAGTTATTTATATTATTTTTTTAAAGTTCAAGAGTGTATCTTTTGTGCAAGGGGAGAAAGAGAGAAGACTAAGTAACTTCTCAGGTTTTCTATATTCTGTATTTTTTATTTATCTTTGTGATAAAAAAATTAATTTGTAAGAGAGAGAATTAAACCTCTTTGAAGGTTTAATTGTGCTTGCGTCAAACCTTATTATAGTGGATTGCTTGATTAGGCTGATTCGCTCTATAGTTTTTTACCCTTGAATTGAGAGGTTTTTTCACGTTAAAATTTTGTGTTTTTTATCTATTCTACTTGGTTATTTGGTGATATATTTGCTGCGTTTATTTTGTTAAAATACGACGTTAAACATTAAAATTTTTTTATAAAACATTTCAACAATTAATTCTTTTTTTTAGTTAAATAAATTATGTCAAAACATGCCATCTATTTTAAGGGTTATTTCTACATGTGATGCTATATGTCTCTTTTTTAATGGCAAATATGGAATACATGAAATGACAAATGTGGAAGTGTTGAGACAGAGAAATGATCGTCAATCCAAAGGAAGTAAAGTATATGTGAGAATTAAATCCTATATAAATTTAAAGCAATATTTTACTTCTTCGTGTAGATTGCTTTGACGGAACATATTTTTTATTTTTATTGGCAGTCATTTCTCATTGTGTCAATCATAATTATTCATGCTTTGATTGTTTGTCCAAGTGTTTCACATTTTCTATTAAAAGGATACATGTAGAACCTATAAAAATAACCCATAAAATATATGTCACGTTTTGGCATATTTCGTTCAAGTAGAAAAAACGTGAAGAATATTAAATAGATTAAGTGAGAGTGAGGAGTGAAAAGCCCCTACCCATCTCCCTTTCATTTATAAAGGAGTTTTTTCTTGTAAAATATCAAAAATACCTGCATAATAGTAAAATAATGGCTATATTGGGGGTATGTTAATGATTTGGCTCAAAAGAACAATTGGTCTGGAGTCACGCACAACGATTCAAAACCCGTGACTTCAAAAGGAGTTGTTGGGTCCCGGTTCGGTCCTCATTCTGGCCTAAGCCTCCTACTGGCCAAGGGGCCCCCAACACGTATGGGCCCAGGTTGGGCTTGGTCCCGCTCTTTGAGTGAGCTGGGCCTATTGCAACCTCTAGGCCTGGGGAATAGAGGAAGATAACAAAAGGTGGCCATGTTATGTGTTGGGGTTCTGCCGAGCTAAGCCTCAGCATTGCTTTTTTATCACTTAGGTAGAGAAGACAGAGATAAAATAAAAATGCTTGAACGACGCTCGAAGATTTACATGTACCTCATCATTTTCATACCATTGATAGGTGAGATTCACTTAATGATAAGTGGGGCCTAAAAAGTGGCCACACTTATCATTTGGGGTGAGAACTATTAAGTTAAATTTTAACATGTGAATCTTCACGTCCTTCCTTTGAGTATTTTTCAATAAAAATATGTTTGACTGGCTAAAGAAGATTTCAAGGGTTAGTTAAAGCCAATCAGATTAGCTCTGACATGCGAGCATTTACCGTTCAGGCCTATTAGTAATTGGCTGCCAAATTAAATAAAAATGATCAATGCTAAACCTTGAAACTCGACTAGCAAAGTTCTAAAATTAACAACCTTATGGAAGGAGAAATCATTTTCTATTCTCAGAATACCTCATGGGATTTATTCTTACTTTACATGAGTCTAGATCAATAATGCATCTACTAAACATAAATTATCCCAATAGGAACCTTTCTCACTTATGTTAACATGCACAATTGTTTGTATAAAGTGAGAGTCTCTCAAAACGTACTCTGGGAACAAATTTTGTTGGAAATGGCCTAGAGCTGCTATGGCCTGACTAGTGTAGAGGACCACTCGTAGTCAATTGCGTGAGTTTTACGCTTTTGAGAAGTCCGACCCAAGGATATTAATAAATTTTTATTAAAAATTTATACTAAATTTTGATTGGCTAAAAAATACTCCTTTAGTCTTGAAAAGTGTCTTATTTTGACAAAAATTAAATATATAAGCACATCTATTACTATTTTTTTTCAGAATTACTCTTCCTTTATTAACACATAAAAAGTCAATAATAAGGTATTTTAAAAAATATACATAAAAACTATATATAAGAGGAAAATATGTGAAAATTAAGCAAATAGGATACTTATTTCAGACCAAATTAATATTTCAAATGAGACATAATAAAAGGACTCTTTTTAATTAAAATTTCGTGTAAAGGTTTATTAAATTATGATGATAGCATGTATTAGTAAAAACTAGTGTAATTAAGTGGGAGCTTCTGTCACTTGTGGTCACATCGACTTTCGCATTTACGGGCTCCTTTGATTTTCAAAGCATGGTCTTTAATGTTTATCACTTTGAGAGACAGGCCGTAGGTTCTGTAGTGGGTAACATCCCGTGGGCTTTTGTCTTTGTGCGTAATCCTTGGCTTAAGAGACAAGAGAACCCCAGAGGTCGGCAGCGATCCAGCAACCCTGAAACACCGACTTATTCTGCCGCTATTGGGGTTTACCGCCGCCCGCCCGAGTCAAACGAGCCCACCCGTGTGAACCCAGAGGTCGGCAGCCAGGCATTAAGCCCTTCTAAAATAAGCCGAAATCAGTTCAGTACAGGCATTCACAACACAAGCCATTAAGCCCTTTGGATAAAATCCCCATTCATTTTTTAAATTTAAACTAGAGCTCGGACATGCAGAAGCCTTCCTATATAAGCTTGCTCCACGCTGCTAGAGCTCTGAAGTTCTGGCTCTGGGTTGAGGTGAGGAGGGACCCACAAGTTGACGAAGGCTCATGGTTTTAAGCCTCCATTAGAGAGGCTTCCCTGAGATTTATGTGCTTCAAGGTGGCGAACCCGTGGGGAGGTGATCCAGGCGAGGCGGGCTGGTTGCCGCATGGGGAGGACGACGAGGAAGGTGCTCAGGCTGGGGCTCAGACCGGACCAGGTTTTTACAGGTATGGCCCGGACTGGGAGATGTCGGCCATGGTTTCGGCGTTGACCCACGTTGTCTCTGGGGGTAGGCCGGAGGTGGCTGGTTCGGGGTCTTCTGGGTCGGTTTCTTCCGGTTCGGTGGCTGGTAGTGCTCCTAGTGGTGGGGGGCAGAAGAGAGGGAGGGAAGAGGAAGGTGGCGAGCTCATGGAGTCCATGTTTGGGTACTACAGAGGCCTGGGAGAGTCATCTTCTGAAGCTGCAGGTGCTTCACAAATCTATCTTTTTATTTATTTTTTCATTGGTTTTTTTGTCTTGATAAGCTTCTCTATTTGGATTCTCTTCTTCTTCTTCCTCTTCTTCTTCTTCCAACATGTTACCTACTTCAGATCCCAGAAGTGTTTTCTTTAACACCAATGAACACTCTGTCTTCAAAGTTAACATAATTATAAAAACAGAACACTCTGTTCTTAATTCTTCTTTTAACTCACAGTTATCATTCCTTCTGTCTGTGCAAGTTAATATTTTGTCAAATATTATTCTTCTTCCTCAACAACATTTTATGTTAATGAGAATTCCTTCTTCCTCATCATTCACGATTTCTATCTGCATAATCTTTATGCCCTGTTAAGATACACAGTGCTCGTAAATGCTTTAGCATTCTTCGTATTATCTTCCTGCATGGAATCATTTCCAGCTCTTTTCCTTTGCCAAACAAGTGAAATGAATCATTTTGTTTCCATATGACTGCATTCACTTCCCTCCTTAACTCTTTATTTTACTTCTTTTATTTTGTAAACGGGTTCATGCAGCGCATGGTTTTAGAACTTGCTCTGTTCAACCATGCAGGTGTGTGTTCGGTGTTCCATTAGAAACCTCTGCATGGATTCCTAAACCATCCACTCTGACGTGAGCCCTAGCTTTTGTGATCACAATCAGTGGGGCAACTTACTACCTTTATTTATTTTGATAAGTAAATAAAGTTAAATTATATATTTTTATCAATTAGTAAAAAATAAGGTGCATGTGCTTTATTGGGTTTTGAAAGATTTTCTTTCTCCTTTTTTTGTCATCAGTAACTGAAGAAGCCGGTCCCAAGATCGTAATAACAACTGCTGTTCCATCAGCAACAATGGCAACAACTGAAGAAGGAGAGCCAGCCACTGAAGGGGGAGTACAAGAGAGAAGAAGAAAATACAGAGGAGTGAGACAAAGGCCATGGGGGAAATGGGCGGCCGAGATCAGAGACCCCCACAAGGCGGCCAGGGTCTGGTTAGGCACGTTCGACACGGCAGAGGCAGCAGCAAGAGCCTACGACGAAGCAGCCCTCAGGTTCAGGGGAAGCAGAGCAAAACTCAACTTCCCGGAGAACGTCCCCGTCCGGCCGTCGATCCACGTTTCTCCGTCGACACATTTGCCCCCCTCGAATCCTCCACCGACCCTTTTTAATGATTGGCAAATGGGCCAGCCTCCGGTGCAAAGTCAAAAGGGCTATGGCGGCAGTTCCTCCATTGAAGACTATGCTCAGTATTCTCAGTTTCTGCAGAGTGATTTCGATTTTCAAAGACAGCCGACGAGTCTTTTGGATCAGATTATGTATTCTTCTACTACTGCCACCACTTCTGCATCTCTGGGTTTGTCTTCCTCGGCTTCTTCTTTCCTTCCAGACCAACATCACCTGGGCTACTTCCGGCAGCCGGAAGATTTTCATCCGGGTGTCCAGCCGGGCTTCCCCAATCCTCATATTACTGATACTAAACGTTTTCCTTCTTCCTCTGGTTGATGGTGGGAAGCTAATTGGGAAATTTTGAACACTTATTTTAATTTCATTATTTTTTTAAGGCAAATTATATGCCAAAAATTAGCTAAGATCTGGTTTCTTCATAGATTTGCTTTGTACGGATTGTTTTTGTAAATTAAACATATTGTACTTGAATTGGCAAAGTTTTTATTTATGGCTTTATTGGTTACTTCCGAGAAATTATACAGTCGAATTGATCCAATTATTTATGGTTTTGAAATACTTTTTGGATTGAAGGGCAGCTTTCTTCACTTTTCCTCCTTTACTTAAATTTATAAATTTTTTATTTAAGAAACAGGGGAAGGAGTTCAATTAAATTAAAGGTCAACTGTGAGTCCTCCATGAAAAATATTCTCACTACATTGTTAAGCTCTCAATGCTCACCTTCAACAAAGAAGAGTTTTTGTCCTCCGACTTACCTAAGAGTTTTTCACATTTCTTTGTTCTTTGTGACAATAAACTCAGCATAAGAACCGTTCTCACCAATAAACAGTTTCTATATACCTCACGTTAGGCTTACTTTTATAGTGGAGCATGTTTCAGCATATTCACTAATTTCAAAGAACAAAGTATTCAGTGGATGGTGGATCTGTTAATACGTTGTAGTGCCATTAATGTGTGCAAACAACCAAACATGATTGGTGGCATTTCCTAGCTTGTTACAATATGACTAGAACGTCAGTTCCACCCAATAATTTTTCCTTTTCCTCCTTTACATAACACAGGTGTGCACTATTAGTACATATATATGTGACATTGACATGCATTAATATATACTTCCTCCTTTACATGACACAGGTGTGCACATTAATGCATATTAGTAAATATGTATGTGACATTGACATGCATTAATACAATCATTGTCGATGACCAATGACTATGATAAAATGATAAAAACGGTAGATATTTCTAGGAAGATCAAAACTTCGTTCTTGTCCTTCACTAGAAGTGCAAATTTTTTGGCCTACCCACTTACATCATTCATGATCTCCTTTACTTTATAGCACATATTAGTGCATATTAGCACATGTATCGTGACAATGATATGCACTAATATATGTGCGCGCTGGTGATCCCTTGGATAATGGCTTATGCAATGTGAAATGGAAGATAACCCTGAGAAGACCAAAAATTTCTGAAAAATATTTTCCTGATCATTAGTAGATATGTGAAGAGGAAAACTTGGGAGCCTGTTTGATCGATCCGAGGTTTCTCTTTTAATACTTCGTTGATGTAGCAACCTTCTATTGTTAATCACTAAGTCTTTTATTACAAAAAAAGGGGCAAAACTTTTCCTCAATCCAGTTAAATTGCTGAGCACTTTGGAAGGATATGCCTCATTAGGACCCAACCCAAAATCACTGCCTTTACCAATGATGTAATAGATGCCTTGGTAAATTAGCAAACAAGGGGCGGAATTTTGATAAAATTGACTTGTTAACGAACAGGTTTTTGCCTCGATCAGGACAAGGTTGGATATCGGTCAAAAGCGTCAAAGGGAGACTAATAAAGGGGGAGATGATGTGGTTCAGGGCATTTTGAAGGCAGGTTTGGCTTTGATTGCCCACTAAGACTTTACGTGGCCGGTGACAACACTCTTTCCTTGTGTATTTTACACGTGCTCTTTTCCGTTAAACAATATGTTAGCCATCGTGGCACAAGCACACATGCACTTATATTCATGTACTCATTATAATATGTAAACGTGCAACATGCATATCACTTTGTGGGCCCCATTATATACATGACATATGCTGGACGTGTATCAGTGTGGACTACACTAGGGGTTGGCTAAGATGCATGACATATGCTATGTGGGGCGCGCTAGTCCCCCATGGGCGCAATGGGCTTAGCCCGTAACTGTGAGAGAACCAATGTGAGGAAAGCCCATGTATGAGCAAAGTTATTGGGCCTGCAAGCCCTAGCCCAGCTAGGAGATGGAAAGGTTAATTATAAGTGGGGCATTAAAGTCCTAATACACTACTAATTCTGTGGCATCCACAAGTTTGTCAGGTATTTTATATTTTAAAATTGTTGAATTTGAAATAAAATTTATTTTTTTGTTGGGTGTGTCAACGATGCCATCATCGATATGTTGGTGAGTTCGTTGGAAAATTTTTAATTGTACTATTTACAAGTAACGACGCACATGTGAAAATGCCAACGAATTTTTGGGTTTTAACGGTAAGTCCTTTAACGTGTTGATTAATGGGGTAGTTATGCCGATGAAAGAAAAAAACTACCCAATTTTGATGGCCACATACTAGATTTTATTTTTCCTTTTCTCATGTAAAATACCCTATGATGCCCTAAGACTGTCATCCCCATTGTAAACTGTCTCTAGTCAAAAGGAAAGAGCTCAAGGGTGCGTCAAAGGAAGGATGTAAATTTGGAAAAAATGATGTGAGAGCGCGGAGGTAAAAGGTAGGATCACTAAACCTTGAACCAATTACATATTAAACCTTAAAGAAGCATTATAAGCATGAAAGTAAGGATTGTGGTATGACTGAATAGTTTTGAATTTAAATTTTACATGAAGTATTTCACGTATAATGGCTATGAGATCCTAATTATGGAAAATTACTTACATGTTTTGTACAAATTTACTATTATAATGAGTACTTCCTTGTGAAGATAAGATTAGAGGATCCAATTTATGAATCTAAGTTTTATGATGAGAATTATGGTTTATTACATATGAAAAGAGTTTTTCATATGATTTATATGAGTCTTGCAAAGGATTATATTGATTGACAAATCTCATGCTAAAGTATTAGTTTATGTGGAAGGAAAAGAGACTTTGTATATTAAGTTTTATAGTGTTGTCTAAAAAGACAAAGTAAACATATGGTTGATTAATTCTGAAAAAAGATTGAAGATTCAAGACAAAGGAGCTATTTGGGTATTGGATATTTTAGAAATGGAAGTTGAATTTTTTGAAATTACTATTTGTGTACTGAATTTTTGTAAGATTTCGTTAATTTCGTCCCAATTTTAGCTTGAATTATTTAAATTATGTTGTGTATAGAAGGTGGGTGGAATTAAAAATTCTATCCAAAAGTTGATTCTAAGCCGTTTCGTGCTATAATTACCAAATCACCTCATGAGGTGATTCCGGCGATTCTGTCTCCTAGCCCCCGTTTTAAAAATTACAGATTTTGTTATTTTTTAATGGCTACCCCTCATATTGATTTGAGCCTTGAAAAATGTGTCATATAGGTAAAAAATTAATTTAAAAATTTAAAATTATCTACCCTTGTGGGATCTTGTTTAATAAAACTTGAATTTAAGAATGTAATAGTACTAAGAATATGTATATTTGAGTTGGGGAGAAAGAGAGAGTTTTATTAGTTTAAAGTTTTAAAATTGGGTTTGATGTGATATTTAAATTTATTCTAAAAGATTTCATTACTAACCGTAATTCATATTCGACAATGAAAATTTTGAATTAATTCTAAAAAACTCCACTTCCGTTTCTAAAAAAATCAACACCCAAATAGCTTGTAAGTTAAAGTCATATGTGTAGATTCTACCTAAAAACATGTGCTCCTAGGATCTATACATCTTCGAATTTTTTCCTTTTCCTCCTATACATGACACAGGTGTGCAAATTAATGCATATTAGTACATATATATGTGACATTGACATGCATTAATATACATTGTCAATGACCAATGACTATGATAAAATGATAAAAACAGTAGATATCTCTAGGAAGATCAAAACTTCTTTCTTGTCCTTCACTAGAAGTGCAAATTTTTTGGCCTACCCACTTACATCATCCATGATATCTTTTACTTTATAGCACATATTAGTGTATATTAGCACATGTATTGTGACAATTATATGCACTAATATATATGTGCGCGCTGGTGATCCTTTTGGATGATGGCTTATGTAATGTGCAATGGAAGATAACCCTGATAAGACCAAAATTTTCTGAAAAATATTTTCCTGATCATTAGTAGATATGTGAAGAGGTAAACTTGGGAGCCTGTTTGATCGATCTGAGGTTTCTCTTTCAATACTTCATTGATGCAACAAACTCCTATTGTTAATCACTAAGTCTTTTATTACAAAAAAAGGGGCAAAACTTTTCTCTACTGATTGGACCACATCCACTTAAAAAGACTCACCCCCCTTCAATGTAGTTAAATCGCTGAGCACTTGAAAGCATAAGCCTCATTAGGACCCAACCCAAAATCACTGTCGTTTTATAGTGATTTTGCTTCACCCTCCGATGCTCACTGGCACCGGCCGGCGGCCTGAGCGGCGGGCCCGATGAAACACAACAGGTTAAATCTTGCCTTTTACCAATGATGTGATAGATGCCTTGGTAAATTAGCAAACAAGGGGCGGAATTTTGATAAAATTGACTTGTTAACGAACAGGTTTTCGCCTCGATCAGGACAAGGTTGAATATCAGTCAAAAGGGTCAAAGGGAGACTAATAAAGGGGGAGATGATGTGGTTCATGGCCCTTTGAAGGAAAAATTATCCAGTGGAACCGTTCTACGGGCCATGTGGTAGATATACTATCTTGATGAATGCCAAGTTTAATTAATTTGTACGTATTTCCAAGTGAGAAAGATGCGGCATAAATTTAGGTTTACGTGTTTGAACATGAATGGAGGTATGTACAACCACGTGGTATAATGGTTCTACTAGATACTTTCTACCTTTGAAGGCAGGTTTGGTTATGATTGCCCAACTAAGACTTTACGTGGCTGGTGACAACACTCTTTCCTTGTGTATTTTACATGTGCACTTTCCATTAAATAAACTGGTCAACAATATGTTAATCATCGTGGCATATGGTTATTGGCACAAGCACACATGCACTTATATTTATGTACTCATTATAATATATAAACGTGCATCATACATATCACTTTGTGGGCCTCATTATATACATGACATATGTTAGACGTGCATCAGTGTGGACTACACTAGGAGTTGTGTCACAGTCGCAAAGCTTTGCATAACATTTGTACAAGTGATGGCCTAGCTACACCACGCAACCAGCAACCACTCTCTTCCCTTCCCACTTGTATGTGCAAGGGAAACACAAGCAAAACAACACAAGTCTATCCTGGTGCAAAGGTTTCCACCCAAGCTGTATTTCTATCCGCTGAAATACAAGGGAGGGAGAGGGCAAGGGCTGATCCACCAGGATGAGAACTCTCCTCTCAACTCCCTGGTTCGCTATGTAGGAACAAATATGTCACCAACCTCCCATGGCCGCCCTACTCTCCCCCTTTTATAGACCTAACATGAAACTGGTTGTCCTAGTAATACTAGGAGTACAAAACCCACCTAATATAAGAGTCCTCACCCTGACCAACTCTCTGCCCATAACCAGTCCTCCCCTAGCATAAATTAGGAAACCTGCAAGGGTTAGTCTTCCGCTAGAAGTCTAGTGCCATGCTGCCTCTAAGAATCTGTCTATCCAAGGAAACCAGCTACCCTAACTCCTTCCCATCCTAGGAGTGTAGCCAGCCTGCCTGTGCGAGTCCTGTCCATCCTAAGAACTTGCTGCCCCAAGTCCTACTCACACTAGGAGTGCAACAATCCTGCATAAGTGAATCTGGTCTGCCTTAGGAGTCCTCCCCTAAGTCCATGTAGCACCCAGCTTCGCTGCTAGAGTACTGCCCGCACAAGGACTCCTACTCAGCCTGCTCTGCAAGGCAAGTAGCTCGTCTAGAACACCTTCCACGCTGTCACAACATCCATCCTTGCCCAAGGGGCTGCCTAGGCTGTTCGTCACCTAACAAACTTGGTTGTCCGTTGCCAAGCAAGGAGGTAGCTGCCCCCTTTTTCATCCAGCAAGTTAAGGGGCTAACAGGTTGGCTAAGCTGCATGACATATGCTTTGTGGGGTGCGCTAAGTCCCCCCTTGGGCTCAATGGGATTAGCCTGTAACTGTTAGAGAGCCATTGTGAGGAAAGCCCACGTATGAGAAATGTTATTGGGCCTGCAAGCCCTAGCCCAGCTAGGAGATGGAGAGGTTAATTATAAGTAGGGCATTAAAGTCCTAATACACTACTAATTCTATGGCATCCACAAGTTTGTAAGGTATTTTATATTTTAAAATTGTTGAATTTAAAATAAAATTTATTTGTTTGTTGGGTGTGTCAATGATGACATCATCAATATGTCGGTGAGTTTGTTGGCAAAATTTTAATTGTACTATTTGCAAGTAACGACACACATGTGAAAATACTACCCAAAATTGACAGCCACATACTAGATTTTATTTTTCCTTTTCTCATGTACCCTATGATGCCCTAAGACTCTCGTCCCAATTATAAACTGACTCTAGTCAAAAGGAAAGAGCTCAAGGGTGCGTCAAAGGAAGGATGCAAATTTGGAAAAAATGATGTGAGCGCACGGAGGTAAAAGGTAGGATGACTAAACCTTAAACCAATTATGGATTAAACCTGAAAGAAACATTATAAGCATGAAAGTAAGGATTGTGGTATGATTGAATAGTTTTGAATTTAAATTTTATATGAAGTATTTCACGTATAATGGCTATGAGATCCTAATTATGGAAAATTACTCACATGTTTTGTACCAATTTACTATTATAAATGAGTACTTCCTTGTGAATATAAGATTAAAGGATCCAATTTATGAATGTAAGTTTTATGATGAGAATTATGGTTTTATTACATATGAAAAGAGTTTTTCATATGATTTATAGACGTGTTGTAAAGGACTATATTGATTGACAAATCTCATGCAAAAGTACTAGTTTATGTGGAAGGAAAATAGACTTTGTATATTAAGTTTTATAGTGTTGTCTAAGAAGACAAAGTAAACATGTGGTTGATTAATTCTGATTAAAGATTGAAGATTCAAGGCAAATGAGCTCTTTGGGTAATGGATTTTTTAGAAATGGAAGTTGAATTTTTTGAAATTACTATTTGTGTATTGAATTTTTGTAAGATTCCGTTAATTTCGTCCCAATGTTGACTTGAATTATTTGAATCATGTTTGCGTATAGAAGGTGGGTGGAATTAAAAATTTCATCCAAAAGTTAATTCTAAGTTGTTTCATGCCGGAATCACCAAATCACCTCATGAGGTGATTTTGTCGATTCCGGCTCCCAACCCCCATTTCAAAAATTGTAGATTTTGTTACTTTTTAATGTACCTCTCATGTGGATTTGAGCCTCGAAAAATATGCTATAAAAGTGGGAACTAATTTAAAATTTTAAAATTACCTACCCTTGTGGGATCTTATTTGATAGAGCTTCAATTTAGGAATGTAATAGTACCAAGAACGTGCATATCTAAGTTTGGGAGAGAGAGAGTTATATTAGTTTAAAGTTTTAAAATTGGGTTTGACGTGACATATGAATTTATTCTAAAAGATTTCATTACTAGCCGTAATTCATATTCGGTAGTGAAATTTTGGAATTAATTCTAAAAAACTCCACTTCCATTTCTAAAAAAAATCCAACACCTAAATAGCTTGTAAGTTAAAGTCATGTGTGTATATTCTACCTAAAAGCATGTGCTCCTAGGATCTGTACATCTTTGAAGGTCAATTCTAGTAGGATTTATTTAATATTTTTTTGTCTCTATTGGTGAAAATTGGGTAATCAAGTACACAAAAGCTAGTGGGGATGGGATAATAATGAAAATAGTCCAAGAGTGAAAAGAAGTTGCCTAACAGAGGGCTCTTCCCATAAAGAGGTCAAACCCAATTTTAAAACTTTAAACTTATATAATTTTCTCCTGAACTTGGATATGTATGTTTTTGGTAACTATTATGCTCCTAAATTCAAGCACTATCAACAAGATCCCACAAGAGTGGGTAATTTTGAACTTTTAAAGTGAGCCCTACCTATAATGCATGCTTCTAGAGGCTCAAATAGATATGAGAGGAAAGTGTTGAAAAATAACGGAATCTATACTTTTGAAACGGGGGCTAAGAGTTGGAATCAATGGAATAACCTGATGAGGTGACTTGGTGATTCTGGCTTGAAACAACTTAGAATCAACTTCTGAACGGAATTTTTATTTTCACCCACTTTCTACACAAACATCATTATGATAATTCGAGTCTAAATTGGGTTGGAATCTATGAAATCTTATAGAAATTCTATTGATTTCGACCCAATTTTGGCCACAATTATTAAAATCATGTCTATATGTAGAAGAAAATTTTGCCTAGAAGTTCCAAGCTATTTTGGGCTGAAATCACCAAATCACCTCATGAGGTGATTCCATCGATTTGGCTCCCAATCCCCATTTTGAAATTATAAATTCCATTTTTTTTCAACAATTACCTCTCATGTCAATTTGAACTTCTAGAAGCGTGCCATAAAGGTGTGACCTACATTAAAAGTTCAAAACTACCCACCCTTGTGGGATCTTGTTTGATAAAGCTCGAATTCAGGAGTGTAATTGTCACGCCCCGGCAATGCCCGACCCGAGCCGAACCCGGTCCAGGGGCCGGTCAAGCGCGCGGGGGCGACGAAGTGAATATTGAGAAACGATCTAGTGGAAGACTTAACCTTAACCACAGGTGATTAACAGAAATACGGAGTACGCACAATCCTTTAAGCAAGAGTAAATAAAAGGGAAGAAAAAGTGTTGCTTATCACAAAGTAAACAACAATCTCAAACCCACAAGCTTAGTTAAGTAAAGCCCACACCGGCTCAAAATAAGTCATAAGCATCACAACGGTAAAATGTGACATAAATCCAAAACAAGAACCCTACACAAAGGTTCTAAACATAAGCATGTAACAAAAGAAGGTAAGTCACACAACGATCTCCAAGATCACATCCAAGCCATCTCCGACCTTTCCTCGAAGAGGAGATCCTGTCTGTCTGCTTGTCGCACCACGCAGCCCCAAATCAAAACACAAAAAGAGGGGTGAGTTTAACAAACTCAGCAATGGTTTTAATATCACTATCAACGTCGAAAATACAATAGCATAGTAATGAGATCATTCAGATCAAAGATTTACATGATGCATAAATTTCTGATCACACATACATATCACCTAACACTGCATCATAGTGCATAATCAACCTGCATGGATGTATTTCTAACATACATATTCCCACATGCATAACATCAACATCAACCTGCATGGATGTATCTCTGACATACATATTCCACATGCATAACATCAACATCAACCTGCATGGATGTATCTCTAACATACATATTCCCACATGCATAACATCAACATCAACCTGCATGGATGTATCTCTAACATACATATTCCCACATGCATAACATCAACATCAACCTGCATGGATGTATCTCTAACATACATATTCCACATGCATTATATCAAAATCAACCTCCATCAAGGAGTAATCACACATTAATGTCACACAGACGGGAGCATAGACAAGGCCACGAAGGCGTGTCATGATCCAAAATTCTACACAAGAATTAAAGAAAGATCGGGGTTGTCAATCCCTAATGCTGCTCGCCCTGGACGATCCTGGCCAAGGATGTCCCATTCTTACATAGAGAATCTAGAGCAGGGGTGTTCGCCCAGGGACATCTCCTGCGGAGGGAAGAGCCCGAGTTCTCACACAGAGAACCCTAGAACACGTGGTAGCGGGGTGCACACGGCATACCAAACTGGATTCTCAGGGTCCAGATGACACTCATAATAACATTCTCACAATCCGCAAGACAAGTACACAACTCGTCCCCACATCATTCCATTTAACAAGACTCAACCCGAGGAGTGCACTCGTTCCACATAGGAACTCAAATCAAAATATGTCCTTTCGGACCAATCAACTTACGATTAATCCATGACCGATCAATCCGGCATACAATTTCACCACATTGCATCCAATCGGTCAAATTCGATTAATCACGATGAAGCCTCAATTGGAAATCAATTTTCCTGATGCATGCAGCATGGTACATACGTGGGCAAGGCATACATGAATCCTAATCCATGATAAGTGCTCTCATCAGCCCCTAATGCATCATTCTTAATCACAATATCAAGCTTCAACATCATCATTTAACCCCCACATGCGTGTGTAACTAGTAGAAGCATTTCACATAATGCATGCCAACATGCTTGAAAATAGACTCACTACCATACTACACATGTGAATTTCCATCTAAACATGAATTCCAGCAGAAAATCATAGAAAAGAATCGTTGAAAATCGTATCCCAATTTAAATCTCAACCACAAAGGCTAAACACATATAAAATCACCCATTTCATCATTGAGTCATGGCATTCACCAACATCCACACACCAACTAACCACACTCTATCATGACAAATCAATCCAATAATAGGTTGTAGTCCTACTGAAAATATACTCAACCATAGAAAATCAACCATTCACAATTTCAAGATGACAATTCCAATATCATGCCATAAAACATAAGCCATTCTATAAATTTCTAAGCATATATCCCAACTTCACAACCTCAATAGCATGCATTTTCAGTAGCATAATATGGCTCAAAACACTCCACATTCATATAAAATTGGCAAGCTAAAGTGGAATCATCAAAATAGACATCATATGCACAACATACAATTTACTGTGTAGCCGATCGAACGCCCTTCAGGCCGTTCGATCGGTTAAACGCAAAATTTTGAAATTTACAGTGTCGCCATTCGAACGCCCAGTAGGCCATTCGATCGGCTGAACTAAAAAACTGTCGTTCCGACAGTGTTGCCGTTCGAACGCCCTGCAGGGCCGTTCGAACTCCAACAAGGCAGAACTGGTCATCTTCTTCCTTTCGCAAATCCAAACCGAAACACCATTGATAACACTTCAAATCCACATCTAACACCCTAATCATCATCAAAAGTCCTTCTTGACTTCCAGAACATCAAACCATACCATAATAATGCAAAACCCTAAGAAATCGGGATTAAATAATTCTATTTTCTAATCTTACCATTAACACACCAAATGAAGCAACTCCATTTCGAAATAAGCCAAAAATGAAGAATTTTACCATGGATAAACAGAGATTTCGAAGACCCATTACCTCAGCACTTGATTAAGCTCGGATTGAAGAGTCACCCTTCTTGAAATCCTTGAAAACACAATGAGTTTGAATTAAACCCTAATAGAAATCGATTTACTCAAGAAATCCCTAATTAAATCTTAGATCTAGGGCTTGTTGGTAGTAAAAATCGAATTTTGAATGTTAGGGTTTGTAGTAAAACACAAATCAGTAGTTTTTGATGCCCAAAAATGAATTGAATCAAGGGGAAAATGGTAGATTTGGAAGAAATTAAGAAGAAAGTAATGGATTAGTGCTTAATTAGAGTAAGCTTACCTTAATCGACTTCTAATTCGGGCCTAAGTGGGGATTAGGCCAGCCCTCCTTCCTTAGCCTATTCCCAAAAATGGAAATGGCTCAGGTCTGCCCTTTTATAGTAAGGGTTGGGGTATGCATGGGTAAGTTTTGGGGTGTAAATAGGAAAAGTAGGCTAAAAATGGATATTTTTCAAATTTAAGCACTAATTAAGCCTAATAAAATTCTAAAAATTTTTGTATGACCTTAAGTATATGTCTAGGTTCATTTGACCCAAAAATAAAATTTTCGACGGTGGGGCCTACAGGGGTCCCGCCAAAACCCTAATTTTTGAGAAAATAATGAAAATTCCAAAAAATCCCAAAAATTCACATTTGGTTTAAAATCACTTAAAACCACTAATACTAAAGTTAATTTTGGTTAAAACCATCACAAACACTATTTATTCATGAAATCACCGAATAAGATCAGAAAACACGTTAATCTCACGATAACCAACAATTAAAGAAAACCAAAACCGGTTTAAAGATGAGGGTCCTTATAGTAATAGTATCAGTAATGTGCATATATGAGTTCAGGAGAGAGAGAGTTATATTAGTTTAGAGTTTTAAAATTGGGTTTGAAGTGACATCTAAATTTATTCTAAAAGATTTCATTACTAGCCGTAATTTATATTCGACAGTGAATTTTTGGAATTAATTTTAAAATACTCCACTTTCTTTTCTAAAAAAAAATCCAACACCCAAATAGCTTGTAAGTTTAAGCCATATGTGTAGATTCTACCTTAAAGCATGTGCTCCTGGGATCTATACATTTTTGAAGGTCAATTTGAGTCTTTTTTGGGATTTATTTAGTATTTTTTTATCTTGTTTGGTGAAAATTGGGTAAACAAGTATATAAAAGCTAGCAGGGATGGGATAATAATGGAAATAGTCCAAGAGTGAAAAGAAGTTGCCTAAAAGAGGGCTCTTCCCATAAAGAAAAGAAGTTGCCCATATGTGTGTGCTACTGATAGATAGTGAGTATGTTGGTAACCTGGCCTGGAGGCTGACCCGGATTGGTCGCCGGGCCGGTTGATTCGGTTCAACCGCGGGTTAACCCGGGTTGACCCATTTTGTTATATACTAACTAAATATATTAATAAGTAAAAATGTACGCATAAAAGTTTCTTAACTCAGTGGTTAAAGTGCGCAGGACTGTAAGTATCCGTTCCGCGTTCGATTCCCGCTGTGAACAACAGTTCTTTTCCTGTTAAGTTATCTAGTAGATATTTAAATATAATAGTTATCGTCAAATGCATAACTAATTTTGTATGGCGCAGTGGGTAAAGTGTTGATAGGCTCCAACATGGAGAGTTCAAATCCCATCCGACGCAAAAATAACCTTTCACTTTTCCAACCCGGAGAAAAAATTGAACCGGCCCGGAATGTCATCCGGGTTCAGTTGAACTCGGGCCGACTGGCCGGGCGGGTCCGGGTCTTAAAATAGTGCTCTAGATCATGCATGGTCTCTCTCCGTAATGCGCATCCTCTCTCTATCTCAATCGCATGTGCTAACTCTCTTGAGTGCATGTGCTCTCTCTTGAATGTGCGTGCTCTCTCTTGAGTTCGTGTGCTCTCTCTCTTAAGTGCATGCTCCCTCTGTCTGTCTCCCCCTACAGTGTGCATGCTCTCACTCCCTCTCGTTCGAGTGCGCATGCTCTCTCACTTGAGTGGCCTTGCTCTCTCTCGAGCACTGTTTTAAGACCCGGACCAGCCCGGCCGGTCGGCCCGGGTTCAACTGGACCGGGATGAAATTCCGGGCCGGTTCAATTTTTTCTCCAGGTTGGAAAAGTGAAAGGTTATTTTTGCGTCGGATGGGATTCGAACTCTCCATGCTGGAGCCCATCAACACTTTACCCACTGCGCCATACAAAATTAGTTATGCATTTGACGATAACTATTATATTTAAATATCTACTAGATAACTTAACAGGAAAAGAACTGTTGTTCACAGCGGGAATCGAACGCGGAACGGATACTTACAGTCCTGCACACTTTAACCGCTGAGTTACAAAACTTTTATGCGTACATTTTTACTTATTAATATATTTAATTAGTATATAACAAAACGGGTCAACCCGGGTTAACCCGCAGTTGAACCGAGTCAACCCGGCCCGGCGACCAATCCGGATCAGCCTCCGGGCAGGGTTTTAAAACACTGCTCTTGAGTGTGCGTGCTATCTTTCTTGAGCACGTATTCTCACTCGATCGCGCATGGTCACTCTGGTATGCGCATCCTATCTCTCTTGAGCATGCATTCTCTCTCTCACACCACTACAGAATGCATGCTCTCACTCTCACTATCCCTTGCTTGAGTGTGGATGCTCTCTCTCTCGATCGTGTGTGCTATCTCTTGAGTGGGTGTGCTTGGTCTCTCTCCAGCGCGCGTGCTCTCTCCCTCGAGCTTGTACTCTCGCTCTCGAATGTGTGTGCTCTCTCTCAACCTCTCAAGCGTGCGTGTTACCTTTCTCTCTCGAGTGCACGTGCTCTCTCAATTTCTCCATCTCTCCTTCGAGCTCATGTGCTCTCTCTCTTCTTGCTACAGTGCACATGCCCTCACTCTCTCCCTATCCCTCACTCGAGTGCGCGTGCTCTCTCTAATATGTGTGCTTTCTATCTTTCTCAAGCGCGTGCTCTCTCGATCATGCATGGTATTTCTCCATAATGCGCATGCTCTCTCTCTCGATCGCGCATGCTATCTCTCTCGAGTGTGCATGCTTTCTCTGTGTGCTATCTTTCTCGACCACACATGTTCTCTCTTGAACGCGCATGGCCTATCTGGAATGTGGTGCTCTCTCTCGTTTGCGTGTTCTCTCAAGCATGCGTGCTCTCTCGAGCATGCGTGCTCTCTCTCTCCCCACTCAGTGCATGTGCTCTCATTCTCTCCCTATCCCTCGCTTAGAGTGCTCATGCTCTCACGAGCGTGCGTGCTATTTCTCTTGAGTGCACGTGCTTGGTCTCTACCGCACATGCTCTCTATCTCGAGTGTGCATGCTCTCTCTCGAGCGCAGCTGCCCTTTCTCTCTTGAGCGTGTGCTCTCATTGACTCTTGCTCACAAACACATGTACTCTATCAAGAGCGCATGCTCTCACTGACTCTTGTTGGAGCACGCATGCTTTCTCACTCAAGTGTGCGTGATCTCTTTCGAGCACACATGCACTCTCGCTCAAGTGTGCATGCTCTCTATTAATTGCACGTGTTATCCTTCTCGGCTACACGTGTTCTCTCTTGATCGTGCATGGTCTCTCCGGAATGCGTGTGCTCTCTCTTGAGTGAGCCTGCTCTCTCTCTCTAGCGAGCATGCTCTCTCTCCCCGCTACAACACGCGTGCTCTAACTCTCTCACTATCCCTCACTCAAGTACGCATGCTCTCGCTCGGGCATGCGTGCTATTTCTCTCGAATTTACTTGCTTGGTCTCTCACGAGTGCATGTGCTCTCTATCTCGAGTGTGAGTGCTCTCTATCTCGAGCGCGCCTACCCTTTCTTTCTCCAGCGTGTGCTCTCAAGCGTGCATGCTATCTCTCTCTCAAGTGTGCATGCCATCTCTCTCTCCTTGCTATAGCGTGTGTGCTCTCACTCTCCCTATCGCTTGCTCAAGTGCGCATGCTCTCTCAAGCACATGTGCTTTCTCGAACATGTGTGCTCTCTCTCTCAAGCGTGCGTGATCTCTCCGTAATGCGCATGCTCTCCCACAATTGCGGATGCTCTCTCTCAAGTGCATGCGCTCTTTCTCGAGTGGGGGTGCATTCTCTCTAGAGCATGCATGCTCTCTCGCTCAAGTGCGTGTGCATTCTAGAGTGCGCATTGTCTCTCTCCAGGATGCGTGTGGTCCCTCTCCTCGCTATAGTGCACGTGCTCCCTCTCTCTCCTCACTATAGTGTACATGCTCTCTCTCGAGTGCACACATTTTCTTTCTTGAGAGCACATGCTCTCTCTCGATCGTGCATGGTCACTCTAGAATATGCATGCTCTCGAGTGCACGTGCTCACTCTCGAGGGCACATGCTTTCTCCTTTGAGTGCATATGCTCTCTTAGAGTGTATGTGCACTCTCCCGAGAGTGTGTGCTCTCACACTCTCATTCGAGCGTGTGTGCTCTCTCGATCGAGCGCGCATGATCTCTCTTTTGAGCATGCGTGCACTCTCGCTCGAGTGTACGTGCACTCTCTCGATTGCACATGCTATCTTTCTCGACCACACATGTTCTCTCTTGATCGTGCATGCTCTCTCAAGCCTGCATGCTCTTTCTCTCTCGTGAGCGCGTGCTCTCTCTCCCTATCCCTCGCTCAGGCGTGTGTATTATTTCTCTCAAGTGCGTGTGCTTGGTTTCTATCAACCACGTGTGCTCTCTATCTGGCACGTGCTCCCTCGTGCACGTGCGTGCTCTCTTTCTCTCAAGTGCTGGTGTTCTCTTTCGACTCCATGTGCTCTCTCAAGCGCACGTGCTCTATCTCTAGCTCAAGAGAGCATGCGCACTTAGTGATAACACTAGGTCTAGTTCAGGTCAGGTTTTGGTAAACCCGACTCCGATACCATTTAAAAAATCAAAACCCAAACCCTATATGAAACCCGTCACGAGTTAACAAAATTATATCAAACCCGACTCCTAATGGTAAATTCAAAACCTGAACCCGACCTGACCCGACCCGAATAACAAATAAACCCACCAACACTATAACCCAACCCGAATATGGAAAACATATCAAATTAATACAAATTGGCATCCATTTTTATGCGTAAAAAAAAAGAAACAAAGCCCTCGATTGAATTTTTATGCGTAAAAGAACTTAGTAGTGTGAACTGAATTGTATGATCCATACTACCAATGATTCATGATCATCCAAAACAGCACAAAAACAACAAAAAAAACACAAAATAGTTGAGCGTCGAAAAATCCACAAAAAAAATACCTCCTTTAACCGAAACAACACTAGCATACTATCTTGAGCAAATCAAAGAATGGAAAACTCATAGTGCTTTTGGAACACAGGTGCCGGAGAGGAGATGATGCTGGCGAGATGGAGAAGAAGCATCGGCGAAATGGAGAAGAGGCACTGGAAAAATGGAGGTGTCTCGACGAACTTTGGAGGTAGTGGCCAGTGAAATGGAGAAGACATCTTGACAACTTCTGAGCTGGCGAACTGGTTGAGTTGTCAACTGTGAAATGAAACGGGAATGAGATCAGGGAAAAAATAGGGGACGGCGGCGGATGCAGGTCAACTGTGAAGTGAAATGGGAAGATTGGCCGATTGGGATGGCCAGATCGGGGGAAAATTTTGGGCAAGGTGGCGGACTAATTGTGAAGTGGAAAATTGAAATGGGAAAAAAAATTAGGGCGAGTGATGAGAGGTGGATAGTGGGTTGGATCGGGCAAAACCCGAATCTGACCCGACCAGAAGGGTTCGGGTCAATATTTAAACCCGAACCTGATTCGTTTTACCATTAAGGATATCCAAAAAACTTGACCCAAGTGGCATCCCTATGCACACTCAAGAAAGTGGGCACGCACACTCAAGATAGAGCTCGCACACTCTCGAGAGAGACCATGTGCGCTCAAGAAAGTGAGATAGCATGCACACTCTAGCAAGTGTGCGTGAGCTTTAGATAGAGCATTCGCTTGAGAGAAAAGACAGCACACTCACTCACAAAAAAGAGAGAGCATTACGCTGTAGGGGGAGAGAGCACATGCACTCGATAGATAGAGAGCACCTAGCATGAGCTAGAGAGTGAGAGCACGCGTATTGTTGGGGGAGAGCGTAAAAGAGAGAGTACGCATGCTTGAGAGACAGCACGCGCGCTCGAGAGAGAGTACATATGCTCGAGAGAAGGAGATCACGTGTGCATGTGCACCATAGAGAGCATGCATGCGCATGAGAGAGAGCACATTTGCTTCAAAGAGCATGTGCGGTTGAAAGGGCATGCGAGATTGGGAGAGAACGAGCGTTGAGAGAGAGCATGTGCTTTTAAGAGAGAGCACATGCTCAAGAAAGGGAGCACATGCGCACGAGCGAGTAAGAGCATAGGGAAGAGAGAGCACACATGCTTGAGAGAGAGGGAGAAAGATAGAAGGCACGCGCGCTCGAGAGAGAGCACACACTCTCAAATACACCTCTGGCGGCACCACCCCTTGCCGCCATGGCGGGGCGGCTGGTTGGGGTACACCGGATCGCCACCTGGTAGTGATCTCAATAGGTTTGGCCCTTGCCACCGCCTGGTGGCTGGCTAGGGCCAAGGATGCCTCTTTTTTTCTGCGTGCAGTGGCAATAGAAGCCACTGCGGCCAAGGGCTGTGTAGTTGCCGCTCTTCTTTTTTTTTTCTGGTTAACAGCATCTGTTGCAGATAGGGTGGCCGCGGCCATAGCCAATGCTAGCGGTTTGCTTGTTGCCAGCCGGTGGCTGCCTGACAGTCAGATAGCATAAACAGAATTATATAAATAGTAATTGCAAAAAAAACTATTCATATAAACTACAAATATGGTTTATCTTCTAATTTGTTTAATGAAATCTAGTTTAATCACAACTCGAAATCCTACCTCAATGGTCGAGTTGTTGTTGAACCACCGCTGCCAATGCCTTGCCGGAGTCTCACCGGAACATTCCAATGAGGACTCCTCCTCCTTCACTTAATGGTCCAAAGATCCCCCCTAAGAGCCCTAACTATTTATTTATAAGAGTAGAGATTAGGAACCCTAATCCCTCTATTAGTTTGGCCAAAACTGCCCCAATTTGGCCACTTAATTGTACCCTTAAAATATAATTTCAAAATACTAATTGATTGGGCCCGTATATCAACTTAAACGGCTAATTTATGCATCCAATTTGGGTAAATGGGCCCTGCGCATTATAACTAACTTCAAACGGTTGTATCTCTTTCATCCGAACTCCAATTCAGGCGTTCTTCATGGCATTTCAAAGCTCTTTCCATCTACTTTCCATTCACATATGTCTCAACCACCAATTCTAAGCATTGAATGAGTTATTCCAATGAGAATTCCAACACCCTAATTTTCACGTGGTCGACTTCAGGAATTTAGGAAAATTCCCTTACGTCCAAGAGAGAGTGCCCACGCTTGAGAGAGAGCACACACTCTTGAGAGAGCACACATGCATGAGTGAGGACCCGTGTGCCTGAGACAAAGTGCACACACGTTCGAGAAAGCACACTCGCTCGAGAGAGAGCATGCGCTCTGGAGCGAGATATAGCACGCACACTCGAGAAGTTGAGAGAGCACACACAGTGGAGTGAGAGCATGCGCTCTCGAGAGCACTCGCAGCCAATAGTGAATACACACACTCGAGCGAGAGAGTGAGCACGGGTGTTGTAAGTGGAGAGAGCACATGCACTGCAGGGGGAGAGAGCACACATGCTCGAGAGAGCGCACGCTCACTAGAGAGAGCATATATATTCAAGAGAGAGAGAGAGAGCATGAACGCTCGAGAGAGAACACGTGCACTCAAAACAGCAAGCACATGCTTGAGAGAGAAAGAGAGCACACTCGCTCGAGCGAGAGTACGTGCATTGTTGGGGGGAGAGTGAAAGAAAGAGAGCACGTGCGCTCTAGAGAGAGCACACTAGAACGAGAGATAGGAACAACACTTAAACTGTAGGGGGAGAGAGAGCAGGCACGCTCGATCGAGATCGAGAGAGAGAGCTCGATCGAGAGAGAGAGAGATCTCGATCAAGAGAGAGAGATCTCGATTAAGAAAGAGAGAGATCTCGATCGAGAGAGAGATCTCGATCGAGAGAGAGAGCTTGATCGATTGAGAGAGCTTTATTGAGAGAGAGAGAGAGAGAGAGAGAGAGAGAGAGAGAGAGAGAGAGAGAGAGAGAGAGAGAGAGAGAGAGAGAGAGAGAGAGAGAGAGAAGGGAGAGAGAGAGATCATGAGAAAGAGAGAGCCTATCTAAGGACTAATGAATTCCAATAGTCCAAGCATACCAGTGCAGCCATAAAAAAAATATTAACACCAACTAACAAACATCACAAAAATTAATAAAAGCAGCGTAAACTAAGATATGACATACCAATGAGATACTCAAGGCCCCTAAGAAGCGCATAACTATTCTTGGGTGTGGCCTCTAACGCTTACCATGTGACTGCAAAAGAAACACTGATGAGAATATCGAGTAAAAAGCACTTGGAATCAATATCCAAGAGGTATTAATAGACTGAAATTACACCGCATTGGCAAGATGACTTTGAGCAGTATAATTAGAATGCAATGCTCCTAGACCTGCTGCTATCATCAGTGGCACACTGAGGACAGAACCAATCTTCCTCAGCAACAGCCTCAAATGAAGGATCACAACAGTCAATATGTACCCTGCACCACAGCCCAACGACCTGCTTTTGTCTTCATTCAGCCCCTTCTTGTACCATTAAAGGTGTCTTCCTTCCTCCAGGAATCTGCCGACCTGATTGCTGGCAATCAGATAATCCGTCTTCAGAACCCACCTGCAGTCAAAGTCGAAACCTTGGTTAGCAGTTACACAATGTAGATGTTAAACAAATAGAGGCAATGTAAAAGGCCTGACTCATGCTAACTAATTAAGTTATAATGATAATTACACCCTGCAATTATCTGAAATTGGGACTCTTCACTAAAAAATATCTCAGTTTCCAATCTCTAAAAAATGCATTACCTTCCAGCTGTGTGGCAGCAAAAAACTTTCTGTCCTCCTCACTAGATTAGGGACAATGAAATGTTTAGCCTGATAGGCCCACTGGTGAGAATCTCTGCAAAATTTCCTGAAACTCCTTTCTTTGGAAATGATGCCCGCTCAAGATAAAATATGATGCTTGATGTGCAACTTTTAAACTAGTCTCTTTAGTTTTAGCTGATACTCTGCTTTATTTAACAGCAAGTTTTAGAAATCCTTCTTCATCTGGTTTCAAACTCACAATTTCACTTTTAATTGGTCTATTCTCCTTTTCTGCGTGGGAATTAACAATTGAATACTCAAACCTCTCCACGGTTTTTGCTTTTGTCGTCATCTACTAAGGGTTCATTGGAGAGGATTTCAGACACTTCTTTTGAAGAGGCAGTTGTTTTTGCTTCAGGTATTTTCTGTTGACGATGAAACCAATTACAGGTTGTCCTTAGTGAAGGGCACTCTTGTCCTTTACTAAGAAGATCTAAGTTATAAATAGGCTCATTAAAGGAGGCTTATGTGATTGAGATGTAAGTGGATTTTGATGAGAGTAGAATTCCGGACCAGAGAAGAGACTTTTAGCCGCCACGAACTGGAATCGGAGAGTTCAACGCAGAGGAACACAAAGAGAAGGAAAACAGAAATTTATGAGAGGAAAAAGTTGGAGTTTTCTTCCTGTGTATTGCGTGAGGAGCGTTGCTGAGAAATCTTGTAATTCTCTTGTACTCTAATTCTCTATCTAGTAGAATTGTGTGATCCCATGGATGTAGGCAGCAAGGCCGAACCACTTTAAATTCTCTTGTGTATTTTGCTTTCGTATTGGCGTTTTTAGATCCATATTTTCACAATACAGGTAAGGGAACAGTAAAACTATACTCTGTTTACCCAGAATCACAGAACAGTAAATATATATTCTGTTCGGCCAAAACCAGAGTACATTAAATTTATACTCTGTTTGGTGAGGCCTGTAGTTTTATTCTCCACATTTTTCAATTACTAGATATGTTGTACCTTCTCAAGTTAGGGGACAATTTATGAGTTTCTTTGTCAACATTAGCTGATCTTGGATCTAGGATGCCTTCACTGGTTCATACAGGCTTCTTTCACTAGACAACATTTCTCATCTTCACCAGGAGAATTGAAGCTTTGATGGCCAAACTCTTTAACATTACTCTTGTCAGCTTCACCTATACCCATGGTAATTGCAAATTTCATCCCTGGGCCTCAAGTAGACACTAGCTTATTTTTCCCCACCATATCTGCCACATCATCAGATTTGTCTGATTCAATCTCCTTTTCTGTATATTACACTATTCTTCACAAGAGGTTCTTCAACATCAAATAAACAGGCATCTGCTGCCATAACACATTGGTCAATCTTGTAAAGTTCTCTCAGTGGCATGCAAGGACTTTCACAAACAAATCCACTCTGCAACTTAGTGAGTTCAGCAATATCCTCTGTTTCTTTTTCAGAATCACTTGCCTGAGCCTCCATAAGTTCTATCTCCCAGCCACTGAAAGCATGAAGCACATCAAGTTTAGTAACATAAAAAAATGATCGATATGGTAAAATATAGAAAGAATATATCATGTTACAAACTATTGTTATTTATGGAATAAAATTAGAAACTCTTGTTGTAGCCATCAACTATAGGGGTGTAAACAAACAAACACGGATGCACACAAAGGCTGTCCATGTCCATCCGTTTTTACATAATCATATTGTCCATCCATCCCCCATTTGTGACAGTCATGTAAATTATCTGTCCGTTTCTATCCACACAGACTTCATCTTGTATAATTATTCAACATGTATAATTCAAATTCAACCTATTAGCTAATTATTATCATTCATCTATTCATCCTCTATTCATCCAAATACATATCGCTCATCTAAATACATATCATTCAACTTGTAGAATTATTTCACCCATTTGTCCATTCATTTAACTTATAACATAAATCCATACAATCAATCACAATGTTAGCATAAACTTGAATATAACAAGGCAGTAAGAAAAAACCTACAACATACTCTATATTAAACATGTATTCCCATACATACGTAAAACACAAAAGACTTTGCTACAGAAATTCACAACTTTGTACCTAAAAAGTAAATAAGGAAAAAAATATTATCCAACTAAAGTTAAAACGCAGCTTCATAACACCAACCCTATAAAAAAATATTGAACTTGTACATCTACATGTGTACATATATGCAAATAGGCATTAAAATAGTAAAAGAACTCCATCTACAATTTAATATTTAGCAGAAAAACTCAGCAACATCCGGAAAAGCAGTCTTCCATTCGTAGTAACCCATACACTAATGAAAAAATCTATAATAAGTTATCAGGCTAAAATGGTTTCACAAGAAAAAAGTTCCCCTTCTTGTTAATCATCATTTGGGTTTTCCCCCTCTTCAACATATAGCACAATTGTCCCCCCATGATTCAGATAAATACATCTCCAGCGCAATAATATAGACACAAGAAAGCAATTACAACAAACCAACTTCACCTACAAACAAACAACAAAAATATATATTCCCCGTTCACTCAAACAACACGAAAACAATGTTTGCATGGAACAAGAATTACCAATGAGCTTCAGACAAAATTTTTCGTATCATCCAAATTCTGAACCCGACCAAATACTGCATACTAATTTAGGGCATAAGGAAATGAAAAGCCTAAAATAACATATTTCAATCAAGAATAAATTCATACGCTGATTTTTAGCTTCCACTAAAGAATTACTATCCATTGCTACACCAGTAAAGTAATCTCTACAAAAAGGAACAAACTAGCTAGTAATTAACAAGCCAAAAACATTACGGCACACAAGAAACTTTACAAAAAAGAAATTACGGAGAAGAAAAGGAGTCGTCAAATTGAAAAATAAACCACAATTTATAATTTATACCAGGTGCCACACACCAAGAATTAGAAAAAATCCAAGACTCAAATTAAACTAGCTTTGTCCAGTTTAACAACCTCACATAATATGCCACAGACCAACAAATCAAAGCAATGCAAGTCAATCCTAGTCCGACACCCCCCTCCCCCCCAAACCACCGAAAGAAAGGTCATGAAACAGTTGAAACTATCTACCTAAGCTTAGTCACATTGTCTTTTAAGAGACGAAATCTGCAAAAAACCTTTAAGAATTTTTCCTTCTGAAAGTAAAGTCCAATCTCGTCATGTATGTTTCTTCGATTATGACAAAGGCCCAAACTAAATCCAGTGGGATCCAGTAAGGTTAATAGTCAGGAAGATAAGGCAAGTATAAGCTCTGGAATAACCGACCTGAGTGTTAAAAGAGAAAAATACACGGAGCTCTTCCAAGTTCTAACACGTACATAAACATGAAAACCAAAAACAGGTTTGAGGTTTCTACTTAATAAACAAATCAAGTAAGTAAAAAACCAATGCATTCTGCAACAATAAGAGAACCAGTCTAAGAGAGAGAGGAAATATCTGATCACCATAAACTTACATGACTGCGGATTAGGTCGCTTCTGGTCCGATACGAATGGAGAGAGAGCAAAGGAAGACGAAGGCTAACCTAATGAGCTTTGACTTTGGACCAAAATCGAGAAAGGCACCAGAGATATTTCTGGTGGGCAACGGCGGACAAAGGGGAGGATTCACTGTATGAAAGGCAGCAGAAAGATTTCCAGTGGGCCATGGTGGACAGAGGGGAGGATTCACTGCAGCCCAATGGCCCCGAGCCGCGTCCTATATGAGAGCTTGAATTCAGAAAGGATCAAAGGGGTGAGGGCACAATGAAGGGAAAATAAATTATATACTTGCGGACGCGGATAGCAGCGGACATGGACATGCATTGTTCGTACCCGTGTTAGTAAAATGATCAGATTATAACTACCGTCCATAGCCGCGTCCATGTCCGCACGGATAAGCCAATACCCTCCATTTTTATTGTGCACAGACGGCGGACAAAGACTGTCCGTTTGCACCCCTAATCAACTGGAAGGATATCCTCTGATTTCAACCAGCAATAAAACATATACACGCAAAAATCACAATTAAAAATTTGGCACACACCAATTGCATATCGGAAAGTTGTATCATTAAAAAAGTAAAAACATAAGCTTCAAAACAAGAATAAACGCTATTAAAAAAGACAGAAATGATATCTAGATTTACCAATCTTCCAACCATGGGTGATTCAGAAGCTTCATCTTTATTCTTTTTGCTAGCTCATACTTCTCACCTATTCAAAGAAAGAACTTCATTGTACTTTCTACTTGGGCAAGTATAAGATACATGACATTGTCTAACGGAGTCAAAGAGAATAATAAAACTATATATCTACCAACAAGATTTCTCTAAACAATATAACTAACATTTTAAACTTAAATATGTTTAAAGACAAGTCCTACTACATGAATTCTCGTAAAACTGGGTGAAGCTAATTTCTGTGAATATGAAAATCAAGCCATTAAAGTGAATGCCATAATGAAGTAGCCTTAGCGTGTATTAATATGTCATGGCAGTAGCTAAAAAACATGTAAGATTTGTTAACCTATCTTCATATAATATAGGACCAAGTTTTCACTAAACTAGATGGAAAAAGGCTAAAGAAAATTTTAAACAGGATTAAACTGACTATTTTACCGCTTTTGCATAAAATTAACTTTGAAGGTTCAATATTAGGTGTTAGTAATAAAGAAAAATAAACTAGAGCAGCATAAGTTCTTTTTAGGATAAGGACAGCTTTTCAAACCCTAATGGTTACCCCAAAAATTTGTGATGATAGATACAATCAACAAAAGAAAATACAAAAAAAGGGAATCATGCTAAAAAATCACACTGGAAAATGCAACCATCGACAACATAAACAAATTTTTTCATAAGCTAGACAACTAACCCTCAAATTTGTAACAAACAAGATGAGTGGCTTTGGCGGCAATCAAAGGCTTTCAAAACTGTGCACCCATCAAGTCGACCATTTTCTGAAATATAACAGTAAGCAATTGTCATGCAAATTGGCCACAGCAAATTGGCAATAACTAATAACTTCAATAAAGGATAGAAATCAACAAAGCAATTTTCTTTTAAGAAAAAAGAAAAACAACATCCAATATTTGATGCACAACAAAAAGGCATAGAAATGATATCCATTCTTCTCGCCTCATCTTTGCCCTCATGCAATTGCAGGGTTTTCATTTGTTTCTTTCTTTTTGGGGGTTCATTTGGATTTTTTTTGGGGGGGGGGGGGGATAGATCATTTGGTTTTTATATCAGAGTGAAATGATTAAAGGTGCTAAAATTTTCTTTCTTAGTTCCAAGCAGGGAAAATGGGGAATATGTCAAATACTATCTATTACAGGTAGTGTAACTTGGGAGTCAATAATTTAAGTCTTTTTTAAGGAGTTGTGTATTTGAGAAAAAAAGAAAAAAGAAAACCTCCCACTATTGTGTCATAATTTTTGTTGTACTTATATAGTATGCAATCACATAAACACTATGCAAAAAATGTGCCACAATATGAAAAAAGTACCATAATGTCATCTCGTTGTGGCTTTTGGGTATCCTTTAAGCAAATTCACAGTGACTCAGCACCCGGGATTCCTTCTAAATCTTTAACAGATTGATACAAAACCTGCAACAAATATATGGTTTAAAATGAGAAATAAATGTGGGTGTGATGCAGAACAGAATAAGCCTTATATGGGCAAGTTCAATTCATTGATACATTTCAACAAACATCCGCTGGAAGTCTTTGGCAGGTGTAATATGGTCTTTTCAAGTAAATTTCAAGTTGGTTAAGTATGAATCACAAGTAGAGGGCATTTGTGTAATTAGGTAAATGACAAAAATATCTATAGCACATCCTGATTCTCTCCCTTTGCACCTCTCTTCCCCCTATAGCTTGTGCCACTAGCTTATGTCAATTACCACAGTCAGCAATGGTAGTGAGATTGCTTGGTCCACCAGATAAAGTTATTAGTATGAAATGATACTTGACAATCCGCCTTCATGGAGAATCCAACATAGAAAGGTTGCTTAAAGCCTTGCATATGCAAATGTAATAATAAAAGACCATAAGAAAATAACTATAGAAACATGCATAAAAAAGATAACAAGCTAGAGTCATCAATCCACATGGTATCCCTATTGATAGCCAACTGTTATGCAAATGAGGACAATTATTAGTCGAACCAAAATTTCCAGTAGACATGTTCTTCAAAGTGCAAAAGCATAAAAATTATTATATCATGCAAAATTGATACACGTGACATTCTACTTAGGAATCCATCACAGATGGGTTGGCTTAGCCCTTGCACAAACATATGTAGTAATAAAACTATGACATAGTAGTTAATAAATAATATATCAAGAAAATATCTATAAAATAGATAGAGTAAAAGGATAGCAAACCTAAATCATCAGTCTACTTGTGATATCCAAATGTGGAAATTAACCAAACTTTCTGCAGACAATATTTATATAGAAAGAACAAATAATATATATATATATATATATATATATATATATATATATATATATATATATATATATATATAAAACAATTTTCATTCTCATCATTAAGCTTGAAAGTCACTCTCTCTCTCTCTCACGAGAGCACGAGCTCTCTCCCACTCGAGTGCGCATGCGCATGTGCTCTCTCTCTTTTCATCATATGACCGTGCAAATTCATTTTCCTGCACAGACATGAGTGATCAGAAAGCATATGATACTTAGAAGTTACTTAGGATGTCATGTACTAGTAGTCGGGAAACATTTTAAATGCACATTTATGTGTAATTAATTTTATCTCCCTAAGCATAGGTAATTAGCAGATGCTTATAATTCATGAACTGAGGAAGCACAGCCTACATGATATACAAACTGATGGCAAGAAACATTACCAGTGCATCAATTATTTCCTCAACTGTTTTATGGCTAAAACAGTTATCAATAATCTCAATCTTGCCCAGATAACACATTTTAAGATGCATTAACACATAGTTTGAGGACATTTTCCAAATACTTAAAAAATCCCATCTAACCTTATTAAACGATAAGCAATTTCAATATATTTTCATCTTCACATAAAAACCAAAAATTACTAAAACATTTATGTGTAATCAATTTGACTAGTCAATCTTCAAGCCAGTTGAGTCTTTGCCAGACAACAAAGTAAGTTTCTGCAAGACTAAAATGAGGAAAAAAAATTTAAGAGATGGAAAAGCGTAAACAAACTGCATTAAGACAAAAATGGGTAGCCAGGCTGCAGGAAATCATGTCAGATCCATCAAGTTATTCACGAGTTAATGCCAAGTATTCCCCTAAAATAAAGCATAAAAGTAAAAAGTTATCAGTAGAAAAAATAATATATCAATGCTAATGATATCTTGTCGGTACATAGTAAATTTAGAAAATTCAAACACCAAATCAACATGATTAAAGAAAAAAAGAAGAGAGAGAGAGGGAGAGAGAGAAAGATAGAGAGAGAGATAAATAAATAAATTGCTGATATATCTAAATATATATGAATATTGATAAACAAACATAAATAAGTAGGCATAAAAGAAATGAATACAAATACAAACATGAAAATTCTACTTTTCTTTTTGGAATGTTATGCCTTTTTTTTAAAAAAAAAATGGTAAATTGTAATCAAGTTAAATGTAGTCATTCATGTGACTTCCCAGACTATTACGTTATTGACAAAATTAAGCATATCCTATTTTTGTATTAAATTGTTCAACTAGATTGATAGGTATATATATGTGTGTGTGTATTAAAATTGATATAATAATCAATTTTTAAAACAATTTTTATGTGTTAAAGAAGATGTGCCCTTTGTTGAATTGATGTTTACTTCATTCTGATTTTTAAAACGATTGTTATCCTGCTTGTGGTTGCTATTTTTAACCACTCCAGTTAGGTACATGATACTCTTGTTTCTTCCTATATGTATCAATACATTTTATTATTTTTATCCTAAGATATTAAATTAATATATATAATTTCTTTGTTGTCTTCACATGGTTATTCTTTCTCCTAAACTTGTTACTATTTACTATTTTTAGATGTTTGTATGGTAATAGCAATTGCTCATAATTACAAGTAGATTAATCAATAGTATATAAAAATTGACTAAGTCTTTCCTCCTTCTTCGAAAATTGATTTATTTTTTGTTAAGTTGTTCTTAGCTATATGGTTGTCCTACTTGTAATCATAGATCATATGTTCCTTCATTTTTTTATTAGGTTACACGTTGTTCTTTCTTTAAAATTGAAGTTTCCATGGTTACATCCACTTATATATACACACATTTGTATACATCTCTTTCTATTAGCTTCATATGGAATATCAAATCATATATTATTCCCATATTGAAAAAACAAAAACTTGATTATATATTAAGTAAATAGACTTGCCCTTTCATATATAAATGGTGTACTCATGTTTGAAATGATAATTGCATGAAACATGTGTGTTAGGTATATTATTAGATTATTTTTTATTTCAGTTTTCGAATGTGTTAGATGGTGTTAGATAAATCGACATCACATAGAGAAGCAAACAATGCTAGAAAACGCGCATGGTTTGCCCAACTCTCAGTTGTAGAAAAAGATCAAATACACAAGAAGAGGGCTTTAAATAGGGCTTCCGCAAAGGATCAGTTGAATCTAGAAAACATGAATTCATTGAGTTCACTCGTGGATTCTAATGCAATCGGTGCTTTAACAAACCATGTTGATCAACTTATATATATAAATAACGGTAACTTGACTATATATTTGATAGCTTCCTTATTTATTGCAATTGATTTTGGGAATAACATTTTTTGGATCTTCCTCATTGGTAGACCGAGTGGGTGATCAAATTGTTGCTACTCATGATCGTCTCACTTTCAATGAGGAGTCGACTGACATTGGACCTAATCTATTGGATACAGAATCATTTGAATTGTCCTCAATGTCAAAGACTGTAAGAAAGAAGGCTAAGGTCCATTGTATAGACCTGGCTGCTGACTGCATATATTGTGGAGCAAAAAAATTTAGGACGGAAACAAAGGCAATGCTGTCAAAATGGGGGCATTATGATTCATCTTAATGGAATTCCACTAGAGTTGGAGAAACTTTATCTTGGAACCTCATATGAGTGTAGGGCTTTTTGTGATTGTGTCAGAGGTTATAATAGCCTCTTTTCTTTCACATCGATTCGTGCTGAGATCGATAAGAGTGTCAATAATATGAGGGTTGGAACATATACCTATCGAATTCACGGTCAAATTTATCATTTCCTCCACTCTCCAGAACCAATAGATTTGGGTCCCTACTTCTTGCAGCTATATTTTTATGAGCCAGATCATGAGGTAGAAAATCGCATGCGCTTAATGTCGAACTTGTCCCCGATATTGGTACAAAAGATTGTTAATATTCTTGATATGAATCCTTATGCACAGTTTTTGTGACAACTTAGACATATGGGGAATGTTCGTGAACTGAGAATTGGTATTCAAAAGAGTTGTGGTCATGATCATCATGTCTAGAATGCACCATCTTCATCTCAAGTGGTTGCTATTTGGATCGAAGGAGATGAGGTAACATGTGAATGAGAATGACATATTATTGTTCATGGAAAACAAGGTGAATCATATAAAGTTCAACCTTATTATGGGTGCTATGACCCTTTGCAATACCCATTGTTGTTTCCAAGTGGGGAGACTGGTTGGCATGTTGGGATTAAATGTGACGGATGTGATCTCAAAAGAATTCGTGTCACAATGGTTCATGTGGGGTCTGAGCGGTTGCCCCTATTATCCTTAGATAGTGTCCCGTACCGGCTCACCTAAACTGCGAACAAAATGGACCGAAATGAGCCTGAGCCCATACTGTGGTCCAACATTTTGCTTATTTATCTTGCCTGGGTGTTGATGCTTTTAGCTGTTAGAGTTATAATAGCCGCAATGCTCTTCTTCTCCAGCCTTAAATGGAAGTCCAACCAATTGTCATTGGGTATATCCCACTAGCAACCATGACTAGATGGTCCTAGCAAGGCTAGCAAGTAAGCAGGCAGGGCCTATCTAGAAAGTAGACAAAAAGAGCTTCAAAATGACACAAAGAACACGTAAATCAAATTTTAAAAGAGGAAGTTATGACCATTCAAAGTTGAAGATGTTGTACATGGCATGTTTACCTAATTTAGATGTGTATTTGGACCATTTAAGCCTTTTTGTGGGCTCAATTATATAGATGGTCCACCTTGGCCCAAGTTTTGAGAAGATTAGGGTTCCTAATCTCCATAATTATGAAAAGGACTTCCTATGGCTCAATCAGGGGAGCTTTTGGCCCTTAGGCAGGGAAGAGAGAGAGAAGGGGTTCACCAAAGGAGTTTCTGGTGAATCCGTCAGCGACGAATATGGGGAGGAGCAAGCTCGAAGACCGGTGATGGCGAAGTAAGGATGTAGAATAAACTAATTATCCTTAAGCTTAATATTGAATTAATAGGGTGAGTTGTATATATGAGTTATAGAAGGAGGAAAGGGTGTAAAAAGAATTGTTGAATTTTGCTTGTTGCCCCCGGCCACCCAAGCTGCCGACCTTTGCCTCTTGTACCCTTTCATCCTAGCGAAAGTTCCCTCGCATTTCACTAGAGGTTCATAGCCGCTACCACGTAGCCATGTCGCCCTTCCCTTTTTTTTCTTATGGTCGCCAGATCCATTGGAGGGGTGATCGTGCAAGCCTTGGTTGTGTTGGCCTTGGCATCACTGGCCCTAGCCGTGGCAACTTCAGCCATTAAACCGACAAAGCAATATGTAAAAAAGAGCCCTTTGGCGCCCATTGAGCTACCAAACGGCGGCGGGGCCAAGGCCACTTGTTCCACTGCGTGCAGGTAGTTAGAAAGCCCCAGACCTATCCCACCACCGCCATGATCTTGCCCGGGGCTTTCTGATTGTTGGAGCATTGTTAAACCAACGACCTTGGCCCCGCCGTTGTCAAGTGGTTGGTCGGGAGCCAAAGGGCTTTTTTTTATAGATCACTTTTGTTGGTTTAATGGTCGAAGCTGCCATATCCAGGAGTAGCGTAGCCAAGGCCAACATGGATAGGGCTAGTGGGACCAAGGCCTGAGTGGCCCCCGTCCTTCAATGGACCCAGTGGCCAAAATAGGAAAAAAGGGGAGGGGCGACACAACAACGATTGTGCACCTCTAGACAGATGTGATAAAAGTTCCACATGGATGAAAGGGTATTGGAGGTAGAAGCCGACGACTAGGTGGTAGTGGGCTACATGTAAAATTTGACAATTACTTTTACACCCCTTCTCTATATGTAAGATCCTTGAATTTGAACCGGTTTATTTTATTCCATTTGATTGCTATCTCATGGTTTAATGGTAAATTGTGATCGATTTTTACTATTTCCGAAATTAAAGTGGTTAACAAAGGTTTTAACCAATATTTTCTTCACATTTCAGATTTTTAAGTTAATTTAAGACATTTTAATTTTTTTTAGAATTTTTGGAAATTTCATTACTTTTCCCAAAAATTAGGGTTGGCAGGACCCACCATGGGTCCCATGGGTGTAATTGGAATTTTTAGCCCTAATTGTCCCTAACATTAATCTAAGATATTGAGTAATTATTTTAGAATTTTTGGACCTCAAATTGGGTTTTAAATAAGCAAATTTTATTATTTTTAGTATAAAATCTTATTGTACTCATTAATGAATTAGGTCTACCCTACCATTTACTATAAAAAGAAATGGGCAGCCACTTTCTCAATTGGGAAAGGGCTGAGACCAAGAGTTAGGAGCCTAATCCCAATTTTCCTAATGGAGAAAGAGAATTAAGGTATAATTTTGTTTAATAATACTTAAATCTTTGAAATCTGTTCCTTTCATTTGAATAAATTTTGATTTTCACTCAAAAACTACTGATTTTGGTTTCTATTTTAAAACCTAATGTTTAAAATTTTATTTTTGGGTCTCTTGAACCCTAGATCTAATTGTTCTTGAAGGTTTTAGGTGTTTTAAATCAGATTTGAGAAGTATTAACAAAAGTCATATTTTTGGGTAGGTTTTGAAGGAGTTTAAGGAGTTATTTCAAATAAAAAACTTTCTAGAAGGTAAGGATTTTTGTCTCAAATGTTGTTGTGATTCGGACTTAAGTTTTGATGTGGTTTTGAAATGGATTCCATGATTATGAGCTTTAATGACGACTTGAGAAATATTTGTTTTTTAATAAAATTTCTTAGGGTTTATGTTTAGTAATAATGACTAGATTTGATGTTCTGGAAGCATGGATTGGATTATAATGAAGTTTGGGGATGTTATTTGATGATTTAGGAAATGTGTGTGAAGTTTTGATTTGAAATTTGAAGTGGGAAGACGAACCAATATATGCCATTGTGCCAATCAAATGCCTTGCAGGTTGATTGAACAGCCAGCCATTTGAATAGCCCTACAAGCCGATCGAACGTCAGTACTGCAATATGGCCATTTTTATCCCTTTTGCTTATTTTGATGTATTTTCTCTTCAATATCATTTCCAATTTTCATGTTGAGTAATTTGAGCTAGAATGAACTACTAGATGGGTATGTTATTGATGTTTGAAAATTATAAAGAATATTTAAAGTTTATGTGCATTTGCATGTGGTTGGCTATACATGTTAGAATTACTATCTTGAATCTATGATTGAATGATTCCTTATATTTTAAGCATGACTCCAGCAAGATTATAGCATGAGAATGAATTGATATATCTCGATATAATGTGATTAAATTATGGGTGAGTAATGGTGCTATGTCTAGATTCAAGTGTGGGTGAGTATGCTTGCATAGTTTAGCATGGGGTTACACTTGACTTGATTGATGGTTTTTGATGGTTTTCACCCATGTTTTTAGTTGGAACCATGATTAGATGTTAATGTGCATTTGTGGTATGATGATGAGTTAATTATAAGGCATGTTTATATGCTTAGAATTAAATGTTTCTACCATGCACACACATGTGGGGGAATAATCATGATAATGTTGGGTATTATGATTATAAATGATGCATGAGGGGCTGGGGAGAGCACTTATCATGAAATAAGATTCATGTATGACTTGCCCACGCATGTACCAGGTTGCATGCATCATGAAACTGATTTACGATTGAGACTTTGTCAAAATTAGCCATGTTTTGGTCGATTGGATGCAATAATATGAGATTGCGTGCCAGATTAATCGATCATTCGCTTATCAGAAATTAGTAGGTCCGAAAGGACATGATTTCGATTTGAGTTCCTGTGCGGAACATAAATACTCCCCGGGTTGAGTCGATTTGAGTTGAGATGAATAAGAGACGAGTTGTGTACTCGTCCTACGATTGAGACTTCTTGAGATAGTCATCTGGACCCTGAGAATCTAGAGTGGTACGCCTTTGTGAACCAGCTACCACGTGTTCTAGGTTCCTTATGTGGGAATTCGGACTTTTTCCCGCCACAGGAGATGTTCAGGGCGAACACACCTACTCTAGGTTCTCTGTGTGAGATTCGGACATTCTTTGGACAGGATTGTCTAAGGTGAGCAGATTTAGGGGTTGACTACCCCAAACACTTTATGCTTCCTATGTGGAAATCAGACTATGTCCAACCTGTGTGGCTTGATTGTATTATTTTCATGATAGAGACATTCACCATTTGTTGATGATGCATGTGTATAAGATTATATTATGCCTAGGTTACATAGGTTATGTAGGGATAATTATGATTATGTGACACATGTGAATATGAGTTATTATACATGATTTAGTATCGTGTGATTGAGTTTCTTATCGTGCAGGGTTAATGAGCTATGGATGAATAATATGAGTATGCATTACGTGTTGGGTGTACGTGTTATGCAGGTTGAATGATATGAAGGAGAATGACTTGATATGCATGATTGCGAATGTGATTATGTGAGAATCACTTATTATGCAGGATGGATGTTGTGCCATGATGTGATTATTAAAGCCATGATTAGCATGTATAGATACTTTATGTAGGATGTTTACTTATGAAATCAGGGGCATGGTAAGGGGGATTAATCAGAAATGGGGATGCTCTATGAAATGTTGATATGTCGTAGTTATTTTCTGATTAATGTTACCTTATTTCAAACCTTACTAAGTTTTACTTACCCCTCTTTCTGTGTTTTTGTTTTGGGACTGCATGGTAGGACATGCAGTTAATCATGATTCCCTGTATGAGAGATGACTGGGATATGCGTCGGATTAAGCATGAATGCTACTAGATGTTATTCTATCTTCGGATTTATGCTATTATGGTCATAGAACACCATGTGTAGGTTACTATATTTCTAACTAGTGTGTATCTTCTACTTTTAGACTTGTCTCAGATTTTCTCATTTTAGACACGTGTCGGTTCAGGATTTTATACTTGTGGGCTATGAGTGAGGATTTATATTAGAGTTGTTATCCTTTTTTTTTAATATATTACTCTTGCTCAAAGGACTAAAGGTGTGCGACTTTGTTTTTGTGTTAAATACCTGATTAAGGGGTTAAAGTCTTCTGCAATGCAATCTAGTCACCCCTGTGTAATTTTAAGCTTACCGGGTTCAGCTCGGGTCTGGCGGGTGCCGGGGCGTGACACTGTAACTCATATATACAACCTCAATATTAAGCTTCAGGAGAGTTGGTTTATTCTGCATTCTTACCTCACCATTGCCGGTCTTCGAGGTTGCTCATCCTCCCCATCTTTATCATTGACCGAACTCATCAGAAACTCCTTCGACGGCCCCCTTCTCTCTCTTGCCTACCTAAGGGCCAAAAGCTCCCTTGATTGAGCCCTAAGAAGCCATTTTTATAATGATGGGGATTAGGAACCCTAATCTTCTTAGAAGCTAGCCAAGGTGGACCACTTGAGTTATATTTTAATATTTCACATCACTCTGAATAACCGAGCAGGCAAAAAGGCTTAAACATTTCAAATATACATATGAATTAGGTAAATGGCCTTGTACAATATGTTCAACTTTTAACGGTCATTTCCTCATCCAAACTCCTATTTGCACATTTGTAGTGCCATTTCAAAGTTATTTTTATTTAGTTTCTAACCAAATAGGTTTCATATATAAATTCAATCTATTTAAGAATTTATTCAACTGAGAAAGTGAGGGGCATACTATTTTCCATGTGTTTGATTTTTGTAACTTTGGAAAAACTATGATATTATAGTGCTAGACCAACACTAGCCATGAACTAGTGGCCCTACTGCACAACACCACCCCTTGTACTCCCCTTTTTCCAAACTCAAAAGCGATTAAGTTTTTAATCTTCTAAAACTCTAAATCCAATAGTTTCTATTTATTAACACTAATCACTATGTAAAGAATTAGTTGATTCATCTTCTCTATCCTTCAGTCTACTGTATGCCCCCCCTGTCACAAAACATGCTTTAGTCACTAAAATTATTTCATTCTCTCCTGTGGCTCCTCTCTGTCATAACGAGGACATCATATCCAAAGGGGGCAAGGAAGTATGGGTCACTTAAGGTGGGAGTTGCGGGGGGGGGGGGGGGGGAGTGAAGGTGACACTGAGTAAAACCACCATTGGACAACCTAAACATTATTATAAGCTTAAAAAAAAATTCGAGAAGTAGGGAGGCCATGGCCCCCACTATCCCAATGTAGGTTTGCCACTGGCCCCCTCAATGAAACCTTATATAATATTTTAAAATTATGGGGATTATCCCCAAATGATTTGTGTTAAAAATGCCCCTACTAGACAGCCTAATGGTGCCTTTTCAAAACAAAATTTGTCACCTCATTAATCGGACCTGCAGAGTAAAGTAGACTTGCAAATTTCATGTCCAATTTGGTTAAATGGGCCATAAGCCATATTCAACTTTGAACATTTAGATTAATTTATGTATTCTTATTGCAATTTTAAAGCTCTTTATTCTAGTTTTTAACTATTTTCAACTTTAAACTCCATATGTAAGAGAAGGTATTCAAGAGAAAAAGTCAAATGAGCCATACTTTTTCATTTCCACATATTGATAATTAAAAAGTTCCTAAATGTAATAATTATTATTTTTCAAAGTAATATTAGATTATTATTCATATTCCACTCGTGAGAGTCATTAATGATGCGTATGAAAGTTTGATACGCTAATATATAAAAAACTTCCACTTCATGGTTACATGATTTCGGATGTGGGGCAACCTACTTCGTCCCCCTTTATTACGCTGGCTACCAATCACATGTCTCTTAATTAGATAAAAGTGGGAGCGAGATGGGAAGAGGGCGACTGCTTTTTTCTCTACCATATGATCGAAGAAACCACATGAAGGTCGATCTTTTTTTCGACCATTGCAAATCGATTCTTGATTTGTTTGGCAGACTTCAAATGTTGGGGGATTGGATTGCCTTTCGAGATCAGGGAAAGAAAAGTGGCCGTTGTTGGGAGAAGAAGACTGGGTATTGTAAACCCCTTCAAGTTCAAACACATTCCCATATGATGTGAAATGTCAGTCCTCATTCTTCTCCTTTGGATTTCCCGCCTTCCCTCCACAGATTCCAGAAAGAGGCAATTCGTCAATCCAAAAATGGAGGAGTTTTAGATGAGGTTCACCGTGGACAGCCGTTCTTCCCTCTAACGGCCACACCCCGACCATCATTCCTATGGTTTCATAAGTTTTGAATCAATTCCATCATTGGATTTCTTTTCTTCCACTCTTAAAATGGGCATTTTATTATCATTTTCTACAATAATTTGGTATACAGTGTCGGCATTTTGGATGGTCATCTTCTGCATGTCTTTTTTTATTGCTCATTTCTTTTGCCAGTGGAAACCCATTTTGGTTTTCTCTTTCCATTTCTTTTGATATCTTCAATCTCTGTGAATTCAGTCATGGAATTTAGGTCTTTGAATGAGATTGTTTCTAGCGGTTTGGATCATATTCATTTGGTTAGTAAATGTGAAATGCTAATGTTTCTCCCCAAATGTTCAGTGATGTTGATGTTAGTGTAAGTCCTTCCTTTTTTCCTTATGTGCCTGTACTGACCAGTATTGGCAGATTTTCTAATATAAACCATCAATTTCTTGTGAGAAGTGCTATCTTGCATTTTCCTTGGTGTATCTACCATTTTCTTTTTTATTGTTTTCCATTTTTATGTTTTTCACTGAAAATACTTGTTTAGGGTTTTGAGCCTAAACATTTATTTAGGGTTTTGAGCCTAAACAACAATCGTGTAGTCATTTTGCTATTATCCGGTTTTGAGCTTAAATAATGATTGCTAGTCCTTGAGTAGAGTTTTGAGTCTTACACAAAATTTTGTAGTATGTCTGCTGTTTTTGGTTTAGGATTTTCACTAAATTCCTTGTTATCTCTGGGCTGTTTTGTTGAGTATTGACCCATTTGTTCTTCATTTTACACCTTCTACCTCATTTTATTTAATATGTTTTGATAATTTTCCATTTTTATTGATCATCATGTTTCCAAGTCTTATGTTTTCCATGGAATTAGTTTTTTTCTTCTAATGGGAGTCCTACTGTTTTAGACTTTATAACATTTTTAACTGAACTTTTTATATCCATTATCCTCATGTCTTTTTGCATTTTGGACTGTCTTGGCTTTTTGAATGATCTATATTTTTTACCAATGTGGCACTTTGTTGTGTTCTTTCTGATTTTTTCAAGTGTTATTTTGGTGCTTGTGTTTATTTAGCATTTTATTCTATTGTTTATTTCTAGGAGTTTCACTTGATTTTTTTATGTCCTCTCCTGAATAGGATGTGCAATTTTGCTGACCATGTTTGTTATTAACTGTATTAGTCACTTTTCATTCCTCACTCCTCAACATTTTGGCAAAGATTAATTGGTTTCCTCAAGTTTTTTGTGACTGATTCTTTCATTTTATGATCAGTGAGCCTATATCTTGCTTTCTTCTAAACATTGTGTTGTTTTATTATAAACTTGGTTGTTATTTGGTTTCCTCAAGTTTTTTGTGACTAACTCCATTTTTTAAGGAGAGTGAACCCATACCTAGCTTTTCTTCTAAACGTTGTGTTGTGTTTGTATGTACTTGGTTGGAGTATCATATGTCCTTTAAATACCGTTTACACCCCCAAATTTTTTATCTCATCATTTATTATTTTTGTTTGTTTAAAGTCAAAGTCAATAAAGTATTACTAGTACAAAGGTTGCATGACCTAATGTTGGACATGCTTAAGCATTTTGATTGTCTAACCTCTATGTATCTTGGAGTTGAACATATGGACATGCCATGAAATAGAGAAACCTATTTAAAAACGGGAACTTATCAGGTATAGATTTTTTCATTTTCGTTTGGGGAGTATTTTAGGGCTGCATAATTTTATATAATATGTGTTATACAATAATGTAATTTCTAGTTTTTTGTAAAGAACTTCAGCCTCTCATTTTTTTCCTTCAAATCTATCCACTTTTGAAATTTGTCCCTTGCAAGAATTTTTTCATTGCTACTGTGATTTATGCATTGTCTTTGATTTAATTGATGTTAATGTTAGTGTTACCATTGTTTGATTGTTTTCTGTCCCTTTCATCCTACAGGTAAGGAAATAGTCCAATCAATTGTAAGAATAAACAAATTTGTCAGTTTTTTTTATGTACACTTTTCATTGGACTTTTCTATTTGCTAAGAAAGCCTAATTTCATAATTATATGTTCCAAAACTTTTGGTAATTCTTTTCAAATAAGAGTGGCCTCATTAAATTTTTGTTTGTATTTTTTGATTAGTATGAATTTCTTTATGAGTAATACCTTTCTTGGAATACTTTTGGGTTGATAATAGCCTCATTATAAATGTTGTTCATATTAGGCATTACATGAAATGTACATATATTAAGTTTTTTTATTTGGGACAAAAGTGCTCATTAAGCATGTATGCATCCTAGATACATTATAGGCAGAGTTGATGCGATTATTAAGGTTTGGATAGCTATTCTTTGTATGTTTTTCTTCAATCTATTATCTACTATCCGCTATTCTTTTCACCTAAAATTTGGAATTTAGGAGTAATCTTTTTAAAGAAAATCAGCCTTTTTGTAACAAGTATGTGATTTTCTAGTTGTTCTTGTGCCTTTTGCAGTGAAAGGATTAATATTGAAATTTTTATTCTTTATAGGAGGGTGACAAATTGGCCTTTATTGTGGTTCTTTAATTGTTGCTTAGGTCAATGTTATCGAACAGATTTTTGGGTTTTTAAATTTTTAAATGTAATTGTTAAATTTATACAAAACCACTTTCTTTAAAATACTACTTACGTTTATTTTTGGTTTCTTCTTATCATTTCTTTTGGTCAATAGTCAATCAAAACTGTAGACAATGATGAAAATTAGTACACACTTCTTATTTCTATCTCATCTTCATTTTGCAGTGTAGTTCCCTAGACTTGCAATGATGATAGGTCAATGACAATTAATAAAAGAGCACAAGGGCAAGTTAATCAAATCAGGGAAAATACTTTCATTGATTTGTTTTGTTACAAAAAATTTGAATGGGCAAATCGCTTGAGCTTTATTTAAGAGTTGATTTAATTTTGGGTGGCTACCATTATGTGGATGGTATTTTCTTAAGCTTGAGGTGCTTTTTTATGCATTTTGTTTTGCATTCATTTTTAAGAGAGAATTAGTTGAGTGCAAAAGTTTGCAGTATGTGTGCTAATTTTGCAATAGGGACAAGAAGATTGGCATGACTACAACTAGGGGATAATTAGAAGGCTAGTTTAGGTTTTTTTGGAGGGGATTGTACTACTAAAAATTACTAAGGGTGCTTATCGAACTAGTAGGGGGATATGTTTATAATTAAGAAAATGTTGGCTAAATGAAATCAACTCTTCTTCCCTACGGTGTGGGCAGTTTCCAATTGATTCAATAGATTCAGTCTAGATCAAACACAATTGTGTAGGAGCTTTATAATGATTCTTAGTGTTGTCCTCTTCACTTATTAATAATATGATTAAATTTATTAGTCTCAAGATGTTACTTAGTGACCTGACCTTGCATGTCCTAGATATTTGATTTGTGTTTGTTTAAACTTAGTTTAGTGGCAAAAAAAATTTACATATCATGGGGAAAGCCTATTTGCATGGATAGCGACTACTAGCAATGGTTTATTTTCTTGCATGCTTCATGGGTTTCACTTAGCGGTGTGGTATTGTCTGTATAGTAGATCATGTAATTCGCCATAAAATCTTAGATTGCAAGTAGTTTCCAAGTGTTTACTTTGTTTAGTGGCAAAAAAAAGTTTAGGTATTATAGGGAAGTCTTATTTGCAGGGATAGTGATTACTAGTGATGCTTTTTTCTTACATGCTTTGTGGATTTCACTTTCCGATGTGGTGTCCATATAGCAGATCATGTAGTTCGCCTTAAAATCATAGATTGTAGGAAGTTTCCAATTGATTTTATAACTTAAGCTTTGATCAAACACAATTTTGTAGAAGCTTTATAATGCTTAGTGCTCTCCTTTTCCCTTTATTTGTGTCTCAATACTTTATGCAGTGACATGACATGGCATGTCCTAAATATTTGACATGTCTTTATTGAGATTAAGTGCAGTGCCAATAAAAAAAAATTAGGGTTTATGGGGACTGCATAAATTCACGATGCATGAGCCTATATGTGTGGATATCAATTTCCCACTCTGCGGTTTGGTGTTGTCCCTATATTAGGTTCATGTGGTTCACTTTAAAATTGTAGGTTGTGGATAATTTCGAAATGATTTTGTAACTTTATAATACCTTGGTGCTCTACTTTTCCCTTTAGATTAAGTTCAGTGCAAAAAAGAATTAGGAATTACAAGGATTGCCTAGATTCACGATGCATGAGCTTATATGCATGGTTAGCAACTACCCATTTTGTGGTGTGGTGTTGTCCCCATATTAGGTTCATGTAGTTTACCTTAAAATTGTGAGGTGCGGGCAATATCTGATTGATTTCGTAACTTCAGCCTAGATCAAGCACAAATTTGTAGAAGCTTTATAATACCTTAGTGCTCTCCTCCCATTTTGATAATATAGATGAAATTTGTTGGTGTCTCAAGAAGTTATTTAGTGACATGGCCAAGCATGTCCTAAAATTTTTAGTTTTCTCGTTATTTACATTGGGGGCATATTACAATTGATTCTATAACATCAGCCTAGATTGAACACAATTTTGTAGAAGCCTTGTAATATTGAGTACTCTTTTTTTCCTTTTACTAGGAATAGTGCACATGCAAAAAGCACGTGAAAACTTTTACGGTAAACAATAGTGTACAACATTTTTTGTTGTATAATTATAGCATAATTTACCACAAAAAATGTACAACAAGTTTGACAAATTCGATGTATCTTTGAATTAAATTAAATTTATAGAATACAATGGCATACGCTTTATCTATAATTGGTATAATAAAAAATGTTGAATAGAAAATGTGGAAAATAGATGATTTAAACTGAGTGTAATTTACTTTTTGTGTTACTATTCCAATGATGATTGAACTATTACTCGGTCCAACCAAAGTTATAAACAATTTTTTTAGCGAAAGTGTGTAGAAAACATATGTCTTAAATATAAGTGATTATACCTATTGTACGACTAAAATCGATAGCCCATTACTTTGACATGTTTTTTTTTTATCTTTTGTATTTTATAACAAAGTTGAACAACGAAGTATCCCTTAACTGAATGCATATATAGGGTTAACAAAAAACAATGAGAGTAGTCATTTTATGGTGATTGTTTTTAGTGCATTTAAAATGAAAGTCATTGCATAAGTAAAGATGTAATTGTTCTTTTCCTTGTATAAAAGAGTAACCATTCTCACATGTTGGAGAAACATGAAAGATATTATTGCGGTAAAATCTATATAGTTTTCTAAATAACACAGATATATTGCATTTGTTATTGTGCCTAATAAGATTATTTAAAAAGAAATTACATAGATCGATCAAAAATCATGGCAATCACAAGTGTTGCAATGTAATTCGTCCAAATTAGTAAGAAGGGATATATAAGACAAGCCAATAATTTATAAAAGTAAGAAATAAACCGAAATTATATAGTAAAGAAAAAGAAGGGACAATTTATTTTGCTGGGGAAACATTGTCATCTTCATGTTCAATTGTACCTAGAAATAAAAACTAAACAAACATTAAATTTAAGAATAACCTCAACATAGATTGATAAACAAATGTGGGTTACAAACATTTGGGAAAACAAAAGTACCCTTTTCGGTTCTTGCAACCGAGATACATGTGGTCAACCTAACGACCACGTCTACAATAATCTTATGATATATTTTGAGGACAAACATAAACGATTTCCAAATGATATCATCTACAATTGTTTTGAATCCACGCTCATTAGATACCTTCATAATGTAACGAATACATATATTAACTTTTATACTGATATGTATAAATATTAATTAAGTATATTATTAAATAATATAAGATATCATAGAGGTTACCTTTAAATTATGCAATGTATTGGCTGTGTATCCAAACATTTTTTTGCTTGTGCATCGAAAACAATTATCCACATGTTACCAGTACTATCACCTATATTTGCTCGGAAATAAAACCTATATATGAATAATAATAACAAAACAGTTATGACCATTGCGAAACAATTTTAAATAGATGAAGATAAATATGAAATATACTTGTGGACTTTCACTATTAGAGTAACATGACATTTATCACACGCATCAACATTATGATGATTGCTAACTTTTTTGTTGCATTTTGAGCATGCAATGTACCAAATATCTTGATCCAAACTTATCTTTAGAACCCACGCATCAACGGAAATTAATTCAGGCTAAAGAAGGACATGAAAGTAAAGTTAAATGTTACAAACATCTTTCCCTCTGTCTTTGTCTATATAAATATGTATATATATATATATACATATATAACAAAAAAATAATAATAATATATACGTTGTCAAAAGAGCAAGTAAAAGAACCTGAAGCAGTTCTTCTTTAATGTTCATGATATCCATAATTTGTTTCGTAGGTCTTTTTAAACTATTTTGATGTGACATCTATGTGTCCACCATATTTGAAACTTCTGACATATTCTTGAAGTACCTAACATGTTTTTTTTACAAAAAAAAATAAATAATTGAACAATTTAGTTTAAAGCAAACATTTGGTTTTTTTTTAACGATGGAAATATTTAGGTAAAACTTACCAAGTTTTAAGTTCTACAGCCACTTTAAACGTTGGGTTGATGGTTATTTTTGGTCTCAGTTGTCAATGATAACGTTAGTTGCTCTACAAATATAATAGTGAAATAATATTCTACATAAGAGTTGTTCATGCAATACCTTAGATTGTCAACAAAATAAGGATACCGTGAAATTCTTGGACTCGCACAACTATTAAATAAATAATTGGGTAATCGCCACAACATTCCTCAAGAATGGGTACGTCATTTTCTATGATAGCTCCCCATAAGCTTATTGAAATTGGCATTGTATACCCAGAAAGAAAAATGTTTAGAAAACCAACATATCATAAATTATGACATTAGGTTGTGAATTTACTTTTCATCAATCAACTCAAGTGACTGACGATTTACTTCAGTTCCATTATGCCTGCGTACAATGGTTTGATTACCAATGCTAATTACAATTCCAAGTACATCTGCCAAAAGAAAGGATAATTGATTACCAATTCTAATTACAATGGTTTGATTTACTCAATGCATAGATGTAAAAAATTTATTTTTCAAGTATGTTTTCTTCCTGATTGTTTCTTATATATTTTTTGGTACTTGAAATGCATCTGGACAAGTTATTCCACAATTGTCATAACTCGTTATAGCAAATTTATCTAGTAGAAGAATAATTGGTGTACGCTTCTGAACAATTATCTCATACTTGGTTGTACCCCACCGATATCTTGGAGTTGAATATTTGATCAACCCATTTGATATGTAGTACATTTTACCTTCTAAGGTAGTAGTCTTGAATGTTTCAACTAACTCATTAAAACCCGACAATTGAATTCTAGAACCCTATCAAAGTAGACAATCAAGTAAAGACCAATATCCATCAAATATTTTTGTAACAATTCAATCAACTTTGGATAAACATAAATGTAAATTATTGCAAATAAGAAGAGCAACAACTATATGTAAGGAAGATTTTAGGGACTAACCTCTTCACCGATAACATGTATGTTCATAACGATTCTAGAGCCCTTTGAGTTGTCAAATGAGCGTATTTTGGTCTTTTCCAATATTAGACATTTTATTGTCCATTGAACCTTACTCGTTAATAGTTAAACCTAGGAAAATAGTAAACAATGTAAATGTTATCACCAAGCAATAATCTAATTCCATATAAACAAAAAGGAAAACAAATAATATATAACTCACAAGTTATTTAGTAAACACTTCTTTAAATACAACATTTCGTGTCACTCCACGTGGTATATTCTTATCTAAAGAATGTTTGATCAAAATTTTTGTTTTCAACTTAGAAGTACCTCTTGATGAAGGAACATATGGTCATGCGAAAAAATAGGTTCTGGTAAGTATAATCCTACATTTTCAATAGTCTGATCTTGAACTTTATTAATAGTCATTTCAAATGCAAGCCTTATCAGAAATTGTTTACGTTCAAATCTAAATGGGCACTTTTCATTATCTGCTGGCATGAGTGGTATCTTTGGCAAATAAATATTTTTTCCCTTATATTCCCCCATTTCAATTTGAGCGTGTATAACATTACGATCAAATTTGATACAAATCACCATTCCTTGGATCGAGGTTTTGCAATAACATAATTGGGCAATTTTGCTTGAGTACCAATTTATGTGGAGGCAAGTCATTCAGAGTAAGTGTGTTAAGGAACTCATGTGGATAAAAATTATTTGTTTTGTCAATTGCCGTGTCATAACTATAGTATGTTACTGCATTGCCACTACACATCAAAACGATTTTTGAATTTATTTGATCAACATATTCATTTTTGGTTGTCAATATGCACCTCTCTCCCAAGTAACTTGATTCCAAAACTCATGCTTCTAAAGATAGGAATATTTATGCAATTAGTTTGCAAGTTCCATTTTTGAAATTCGTGGCTTCAATCAACATATCGGATGGCATTCTAATGTAATCGTCTTGAACACATGTTTCATCTCCATTGCCAATCCGAAGTAAATATGAACAAAATTTTGGATCATTCCTTGCTCGCATATTTTTAGTGAGAGGCTCTCAACAGTTTGCCAAATCTTTGAGAACACCAAACATGCATCAAGTATCTCTTCTCTTGTACCTTTGGGAACCACCGGCAATACTTGTCGAAAATCTCCACCAAACACAACCACTTTTCCACAAAAAGGTTTTGAACAATCTAGTATATCTTGAAGTGTGTAATCCAATGCCTCAAATGCATACCTTTTTGTCATTGGTGCTTCGTCCATATAATCAAAGCTGCTTGTGTAAATAATTGTGCCATCCCACTTTGTTTTGAAATATTGCATGAGCTATTAATGTCAATCTCAATTAGTATCTTTAATCTAGAATGAGCAATACGTCCTCCAGGCAAGATTGATGCAGCTACCCCAGAGGTTGCTGTTGCAAGTGCAATCATTCCTTGTTGCCTAATTGTTACAAGAATAGCTCTATATAAGAATGTCTTACCCGTCCCACCAAGACCGTCAACGAAGAAAACACATGTGGACCTAGCTTCCATTCGTGCAATAATTATGTCGTATGCTCTTTGTTGATCTTTATTTAAATAATTAACTGCTTTTAAATCTTGATATGATATTGGAACTAATCCCTCCTCGATGACCTCCCTTGCTCAGCTATATCTAAAAGAATCAATTTCAATCCTTAGTAAATCAAAATCTTCTAAAGAACGACCTAAATTTGATATACACTCACCAATTTATCAGACATATCCAAAAACATTGTATCCCATAATTTTTACATGTCAACGGGTTCACAAAATACTAAATTTTTTGCGAACAATGTTCTTAAAGAAGCTAGCATTGAGAACATTGATGCCTCTTCCAAACATAGTAATATATCATTGTCATCAAGCAATAATCCCATCATATGTGCTGCCTCACGAAATGTCTTACATTGCATGCCGTTAACACAGCAAATGATCAAACAATTCTGCTCCACGAACATGATTCAACAAAAGCCTTAAATAATATTTCTCTCCTTCAACTAGATTTGCGGCATTTATTCTACTAATTGCAAAACCAGATTTTCAAGGATCCCATGAACAACCTTGACAACTATACACATAAAAGGTTGGAAATTCTCGGTAGAGTAACGTATGAGCATGTGGATCAACCTTGTTTCTGTCAAAGTAAGCTGTCAACATTGTTTGGCAAACCACCTCGTTATTAAGAAAATCAGCTAAATTTTGTCCATCATAAAAAGAGACTGTATGCTTATTTGGTAAGTGAAGTTACAAATTGATAACAGTTGGACGATTATCACTAAGGCTAAATGTAAAAATTCGCCAAGCTGCTTCAGGTGGAGATACCCACCCTGTGTTTTGATAACTCTTAATTTCATCAACATCATCAACATGTAAGTTGTTCATCAATTGCATAGAGATACGATCATGACCCTTATATATATATATTTATAAAGGTACTTTACTGCCTTAATACTTGAACATACCTCAACATTCATGTGACAATCATAATGCTTCAACAAAAAAGGATTGCAAGGAACAACCCATCGATTATCCAACATGTGGCCACACACATATACAAACGAACCATTGTTTCGTCTCCTATATACTAGGTATGAATCATCACCTTCTATAGTGACATCTGTAAATCTTCTTGGATATCTAAATCGACAAACTCCTTGTGTCATACATGGTGAGTTCATTCTAGAAATCCCACAAGGTCCATGCATCATGTGTTTCTTGACACGGCTTCGTAATAATGCGTCTTCTTCAACTTTTGGAATTTCTACATAAAACAAACTTGTCATATGTATTAGCGCCCATTATCTTGTCTTCTTTTGCCATTATAACCAATAAGTGCATACATGGCAACCCTCATTTTTGGAACTCTATAACATCCACGTGGGCAATAACTCTACCCATGAAAATTGATTTTATAATAAGGTCCTTCAAAACATCTATCTTGGCCTTAAAAACTCAGGAGACAATATCAGGTCTATTAGATGCAACTTCTCCAGGTTTCAAATGACTAGTAATCTCAGGCCATTCTGGGTTGCATGTCATTGTGATAAACAAATCCGGTTTACCATATGTTTGGACAAGAGCCATTGCATCCAAATATCTTCGTCTCATATCACGTGGTCCACCAATGAATGATGCAGGTAACACAACTCGTTTACCTATTCTTCTTCCTTCTATCTCTCCAGCAGCGACACTATCTACTACACCTTGGTAAAATTCTACCCATAAAGCATGCTGATTATGTTATATAAGTTCAATCTATTTGTCTCAATTTACACATACATGTCAACTATATATTGTTGAAATAAACACCCACCATTGATAATACTCCATGATGGGTTAGATCTCATTTGGAATAAATAGGCATAATATTCTCTACAAGTCGCATCAGTGAGTCATCTCTATAGTTGGCCTTCAACCTGTAATTCTTGCTCAAATTGCTCAATGCTATTTGGATACGCTGAATTTGCACTAGGTATGCGACTAGGATGTGCATATTCACATTATGCGGCCCGACTCATGAATTAGTGTAATTGGTTGGACCTGTGATTAGTGAGGGGACTACCCTATTGTGGGCTTAGCCATATGCAGGGGTCTAGGCCCCCCTTGGCTCTAAGAACCAGAGCCAACTCCCATTGTGTTAGAACCTCTATGAAAGCCCAGTGAAATCAAGAAAGAGGCCCACTGAAGTAAAGCCTACGTAGGGTTAATAAGAGAGGAATATAAATAGATATAAGAGATTGGAGGATGCCCTAAGTGATTAGAGCAGCCCCAACTCTCCTCTCTCTCCCAATTCTGCTCCCTCTCCCTCTCGTGTTGAGTGGCGCCCTAGTCCAAAGAAAAGGAAGTAACTGGCTGCCCCCCCCCCCTTTCCCTCTCCTCTCCCTTGTGTATGGTGCAAGAAGATAGATCTTCTTCCTCGTGAGAGTGTAGCTTCAAGACAAAGGTTGGGCATTCCTTCTCACTGATTTCACCTTCCAAGAAAGGGGCTTTGTGGGATACATAAGCATACAAGGTAATCCCATCTCTTATTTAATTGATTTGACATTCAATTGTGTTCGGGCATTGGAGTGAAGGAAGAACATGTTCGGGGATTGATCAGCCCCAAAGGTAGTCCGTACCTCTCCTTAATTTTGTTTTTGATTCATGATCAGACTTTTTACATGTATATTGCTTATGTGTGTTCTTATTCATGTGATTGTGTAGAGGTTTTCATATAAAGTTATAATTTTTATGCAAGTGCCACCCCTAGGGTTCGCCAACTTTCAAACCACTCAACAAAAGAAATGATGAGTAGAAATTGAATCATGAAGATTTTTTTTTCAATATGAATCTTATGAGTGTAATTTTTTTTTCATTAGTTGACAATTATATGATGTAAATTTCAGCACAATATATGATATGCTAAAAGGAAAACATTAAGTCCATATTTCACAAACATAATCAGGAAACAAAATGAATGAGTGATCTCTCCACTTACTTGAGCTGTATATAAAAGATGGCCCATTTTATATGGCATCTTGATCATTTGAAGCAACTGAATATGAGAAATATAAAATAAATAAATGAAGGAAAGCATGACAATGTTGAGAGGGAAAAAGTTTTTTAACTTAGTGTTTAATCATCATATCATTAAATAGTTTTGACATATATATAAGATGCAAAGAATTATGTAAGAAACACAATAATCTATAACTAAGGTGCACATAACATTAAAATTAAAAATGTAAAAGTTCATAATAAACAACAAATCCATATTTAATGCATACCTTTCAAATGGACCTGCCTCTGTAAATATACTTATTTTTTTGAACTATATAGAATCCACAAAAGAAGGCGTGATGAAGAAATATGAATAGAAGACATGAAGTCCACATGCCCAAGTAGACTAACTAATTCATTCTTGGGTCAATGTAAATGAGAGATACTGGCCAGATTAAGCTTAACCAAGTTTGAAGGGTTTGAATTTTCTTTTCTGTTGTTTAGTAATTAAAGGGATGGGCCCTCATTCCTAAGCTAATAATTTGGAAAGCTATTAACCATTCCTAAGCTAATAATTTGGAAAGCTATTAACCTGGTCAGGAGGAATTAGATTATATTTGGTATTAGTATATAAATCAAATTACCAAAAGGGGCAGGATTACTGGATTAGGCATGATATACGTATATTGGTAGACTACATCAAAAGCCTATATTAATTCTCCATCTTACTGTTTAAGTATTTGAAAGACTACATATTCGTATGGAGTAGAGATCTGACTCAAAAAACTTATTTTACATATTCTTATTATATTGTTAGGAAATTGCTTTGGTGACATGAAAGTTTACACATAATGAACCTACTTATCCAAATATTATTGATGAGTAAGGTTCACTTTTTTAGACCCCACCAATATATGGTATTTGAATGTTGAAGTAGGCTCATCACCTATGACCATTGACATCTATATCATTACTCTATGATCCTGATACCTATGCCACCAAGAATTTTACATATGCTGATGGACAGTCATTCTAGTTGTTTATCACATGCCATATATGTAGCGCTTATTGAAGAGGAGTTTGCAGGTGTTGAAGCAGAATTTGAGGAGGATGATGAGAATGTGGATGGTGATAACAAAAAGAAGCCATCAAAGACCAAATTTTATGATAAAGAGGCCTCTTTTGTCACTGCCAAAATACAGATTGATGTTTTTTTCTCTCGCTAAAAATAAAAAAATTGATCTATGTACACCTTTTTTTATATGCATTTTATAGTTATGAAATAGAAGAGTTTTTTATGCACTACTGTGACAATGAGCCTAGTATAAGGAATGCATGAGAACCCTTGATATTTGATATCAACAATGCATATGTTAGTGCATGTTAGTGTCAATACCATTAGCACTAATGTGCGCTAGCATGTGTGCGGTGGATCTCATGGATTAAGGGCACCTAGGGGTTCCATATGCTGGGCTCATTGTTAAAGTCAAGCATTAAAAATGTTTCTCTCTAAAAGATATGTTTTGCATCATTTTGATTTATTGTAGCCACATCTACATGCATGTCCCAGAACTTTCCATTTTATACCATCATGAGCATAATTTCTTCTACTCCTGCCATATGACTATAATAGTCTGATTGAGAAAACAAATGAGCTAAACAAAGTCTACTTTTGATATTTTCAATCAGACTATTAAAATTGGACTTAGTGTGTATATCACAATTTGAACTGCCAATATTTGTTAGTTTTAACTAGTACTTTTTAAAAAAAATTCTTTTTTGGAGACTTGACTGTGTTCATGTACATTTATTAAAATTATGTCTAGCAACATAGTGCGGCCCTCCACCTGGCCATCCACTCCCCTGCAGGGGAAGGGCATTGCCAGTGTGAAGATGGAAAGTATTCTAATGGCTGGCTGCCCTGTGCAGCCCTCCCATGTTCCATTTTTAAGTATAATGGCACCAACCTTGTTGGGGAGCTATTGAAGAGGAAGAAGTTGAAGGGAGAGCCAGACATCACAATTGATGATTATGAGAAAGAAGCATATGAGAAGGAACAAGAACAAGATGAAGAGTTCAAACAAGTGAAAGTTATTCTCACATCTTCCATTGGGAGGGAAGAAGCTAACATCAAAGGAACATAAATAAAAGGCCCGTTTGAATGCGGTTTCACTTTTCCTTAGAATTGAATATATCTTTAATGAATTTCCTAAGCTTCTACAAAATGAAAGTAAAATGTCGTGGAAGAGGGATGACAGGAAATCCTAAAAAGAGGATTATGACAAAAAGAAAAAAACACTATACGGGCATGTTTGAGTCGCTCTTTAGTTTCTAAAGAAAATTATTATATAAAATGTCATATTACTTTTAAAGGGCTTTTGAAACTTAACCCTCCTTTCAATGAGAGTTTTGATTTAAAAACCATTTAAATCATTGTGCTTTCCCATCCAAACAGGCCGTAAATTGGAAAAACACCTTTCCGCACAAAATTTTACCCATCTTATATTATTCCTTAATTTGTATATTTAAGGGTTTTTTACCCTTTTAAGGTGCCTTTCATCCCGCAAAAGGTGTATCCAAACTTCACCCAAGAAGAGGGAAGAGTTTTTTGTGCTCCATGTTGACAATAACCCAGTGTACGGAACACATGTGAAAAGTCCATTTTGAAGATCAAAAGTGCACACATTAATGCACATCAGTGGTAGTACTACTTGCACTAATGTGTGCTAGTTTGTGCACCATCAATATTGAGAATGAAAGCTCTACAAGAGGAGATATACCTACTGGTGCTCTTTTACAGTTTATAAAACCTACCAAACTAATGTTTCTAGTGTGGAGCTTCGTATTTTGAGTACAGAGGAAACATGGTGCTAGCAGTGAGTGGGAGACTTCCCAAGGCATATAAATGCAAGATGTATATAATTTCAATCTGATTTTGCATTTAAATAAAAATGAAAACTACTATGAAAATTAAGAGTTTTTTTTTAAAAATAAACTATTAATATTTAGACCTGAATCTCCCAAAAAATGACTTGGCAGTTTAATGGAAAAACTATCCATAACATAAAATGTGTACGAAGATGAATGATGAATGAAAAAATTTTACAAATTTGAGGCTAGGACCCTTGCTAGCAGAAAACCCAAAATAGCAGCAAGACAACACATCCAAATGACAATTTGTAGATGTTCCTTCTTTTTGAGCTGCACACCAAAATAACATAAACACTGCTCCACCAGCCCACAAAGAAAACTATGTTGGCTCCCCCTTAAGGTTTCTTTGGATTGGTAAAAATGTGGAGAAAGGGAAAGAGAAAGTTGTAAGAACCCTCATCTCTAAACCGGTTTTTGGTTTTATTTAATTATCGGTTATCGTGAGGTAAACGCGTTTTCTGATTTATTCGATGATTTCGTGAATAAGTGGTGTTTCTGATGGTTTTAACCAAAATTAACTTTAAGATTAGTTGTTTTAAGTGATTTTAAAATAAATGTGAATTTTTTAAATTTTTCTGAATTTTTACTATTTTTTCGAAAATTAGGGTTTTGGCGGGACCCCTATGGGCCCCACCGTCGAAATTTTGGTTTTTCGGTCAAATGACCCCAGATATCTACTTAAGGTTATACAAAAATTTTCAGAATTTTCCTAGACTTAATTAGTGCTCAAATTGGTAAAATACCCATTTTTAACCTACTTTTCTTATTTACACCCCATAACTTACCCATACATACCCCAACCTTTATTATAAAAGGCCAAACCGGAGCCATTTCCATTTTTGGGAATAGGCAAAGGAGGAGAGGTCAGGCCTAATCCCCAATTAGGCCCGGATTAGAAGGTGTTTAAGGTAAGCCTACTCTAATTAAGCACTAAACCCTAGCTTTCTTCTTAATCTTTTCTAAATCTACCATTTCCCCTTTGTTTCAATTCATTTTTAGACATCAAAAAATACTGATTTGTATTTTACTACAAACCCTAGCTTTCAAAATTCAATTTTTATGATCAACAAGCCCTAGATCTAAGTTTTAATTAGGGATTTCTTTGGTAAATCGATTTTTAATGGAGTTTAATTCAAACTCAATGTTTTTGTAAGGTTTTCAAGAAGGGTGACCATCAAATCCGAGCTTAATCAAGTGATAAGGTAATGAACTTTCGAAATTTTAGTTTATCCATTGTAAAACTCTTGATTTTTGGCTTATTTTGAATGGAGTTACTTGATTTGGTGTGTTAATGGCATGATTAGAAAATAGAAATCTTTAATCCCGATTTCTTAGGGTTTTGTCCTATTTTGATATGATTTAACATTCTGGAAGTCATGAAGGACTTTTGATGATAATTAATGTGTTAGATGATGATTTGAAGTGTTATCAATGGTGTTTCGGTTTGAAATTATGAAAGGAAGAAGATGGTCAGTTCTGCCTTGTTGGCGTTCGAACGGCCCTCCTGGGCATTCAAATGGCAACACTGTCGGATCGGCAATTTTTTAGTTCAGCCGATCGAACGGCCTGCTGGGCGTTCGAACGGCCAAACTGTGAATTTGAATTTTTTCCCGTTTAGCTGATCAAATAGCCTGAAGGGCGTTCAAACGGCTACACAGCAGAATTGTGTTCTAATGCATGATGTTTATTTCGATGATTCCACTTTAGCTTGCCAATTTCATATGAATGTGAGTGTTTTAAGCTATATTATGCTACTGGAAAGGCATGCTATTAAGGTTATGGAGTTGAGATATATGCTTAGAGATTTGTGGAATGACTTATGTTTTGTGGCATGATATTGGAATTGTCATCTAGAAATTATGAATGGTTGATTCCCTATGGTTAAGTATATTTTTAATAGGACTACAACCTATTATTGGACTGATTTGTCATGATAGAATGTGGTTAGTTGATGTGTAGATGTGGGTGAATGCCATGACTCAAGGATGAAATGAATGATCTTATATGTATTTAGCCTTTGTGGTTGAGTTTTGATTTGAGTTATGTTTTCAATGATTCTTCTCCTATGATTTCCGCTGGAATTCACATTTAGATGGTAATTCACATGTGTAGTGTGGTAGTGAGTTTAATTTCAAGCATGTTGGCATGCATTGTGTGGAGTGCTTCTACTAGTTACACACACATGTGGGGGTTTAATGATGATGTTGAAGCTTGATATTATGATTATGAATGAGGCATTAGGGGCTGATGAGAGCACTTATCATAGATTAGGATTCATGTATGCCTTGCCCACGTATGTACCATGCTGCATGCATCATGAAAATGGATTTCCAATTGAGGCTTCATCGAGGTTAATCGAATTTGACCGATTGGATGCAATGTGGTGAAATTGTGTGTCAGATTGATCGGTCGTGGATTAATCGTAAGTTGATTGGTCCAAAAGGACATGTTTTGATTTGAATTCCTTCGTGAAACATGTGCACTCCCTGGGTTGAGTCTAGTTAAATAGAATTATGTGGGGACGAGTTGTGTACTTGTCTTGCGGATTGTGAGAATGTTATTATGAGTGTCATCTGGACCCTGAGAATCCAGTGTGGTATGCCCTGTGCACCCGCTACCACATGTTCTAGGGTTCCCTGTGTGGGAATTCGGGCTCTCCCACCGTAGGAGATGTCCCTGGGCGAACACCCCTGCTCTAGATTCTCTATGTGAGAATGAGACATCCTTAGCCAGGATCCTCCAGGGCGAGCAGCTTTAGGGATTGACAACCCCGATCTTTCTTGAATTCTTGTGTAGAATTTTGGAACATGACACGCCTTCGTGGCCTTGTCTATGTCCCGTCTGTGTGACACCAAATTGTGATTACTCCTTGATGGAGGTTGTTATGATATGATGCATGATGGAATATGTATGTTAGAGATACATTCATGCAGGTTGTTATGATGTGATGCATGATGGAATATGTATGTTATAGATACATCCATGCAGGTTGGTTATGATATGATGCATGATGGAATATGTATGTTAGAGATACATTCATGCAAGTTGATTATGATATGATGCATGATGGAATATGTATGTTAGAGATACATTCATGCAGGTTGATTATTGTTTGATGCATGATGGAATATGTATGTTAGAGATACATTTCATGCGGGGTGTTATGATGAGAATGAAATTATGTGGATTATGCACTATGATGTAGTTTTAGGTGATGTGTATACGTGATCAGAAAATGATGCACCATGTAAATCTTTGATCTGAATGATCATATTACTATGCTATCGTATTTTCGATGTTGATAGTGATATTAAAAACCATTGCTGAGTTTGTTAAACTGACCCCTCTTTCTTGTGTTTTGATTTGGGGCTGTGTGGTGCGACACGCAGACGGACAGGATCTCCTCTTTGAGGAATGGTCGGAGATGACTTGGATGTGATCGTGGAGATCGTTGTGTGACTTATTTCCTTTGGTTTTATGTTTTATGTTTAGAACCTTGTGTAGGGTTCTTTGTTTTGGATTTATGTTACATTTTTACAGTTGTGATGCTTAAGACTTATTTTGAGCTAGTGTGGGCTTTAGTTAACTAAGTATGTAGGTTTGAGATTAGTTGTTTACTTGGTGATAAGCAACTCTCTTTCTTTCCTTCTTATTTACTCTTGCTCAAAGGAATGTGCGTACTCCGTAATTCTGTTAAATCGCCCGTCGTTAGGGTTAAGTCTTCCGCTAAATCATTTCTTAATTTCCCTTCGTCGCCCCCGCGCACTTGATTGGCCCTTGGACCGGGTTCGGCTCGGGTTGGGTATCGCCGGGGCGTGACAAAAGTGAATCTCAAAAGAGAAACTAAGAGAATCCTAAAAATGTCATTATTTATTACACCAATAGTGTTTTAGAAAATTGAAACTTATCCACTTTAACCACAACAATAGCATTGTACCATTTGTAATTTTAATGATAACACTACCCCTCCAATGTTTCCGCCATCACTACCACCTCCTGATCACTTCTAGTTGTGGTGGAAGTAGTAGAAAAAGTGGTGCAGAGTTGATGATTGCAATGGCAACAGTGAAGGTAATGGTGGCGGCTATGGGGGTTGCAATCGGTAGTGGTTGCAATTGCGGAAGTGGTAGCTATCATAGTATCAGTAGTGGTAGTGGCGACAATGATAGTAGTTGTAGTAGTGATGATGATGGTAGTAGTGGCAGTGCAGTGATGATAGTGGTAGCATTGATGGTGGTAGTAGTGGCAGTGTTGGCGGCAACGTCAGTTGCTATGATAATGGTGGTAGTGACAATTGTGGTGGTAATAGTGATGGTGGTGGCGATTGCAATAGCAACGATAGTGGATAAGTCGACACTAGCAATGTTGAAGGGACAATTTTGGTATGCAATTTTTCTCTCAAAATTCATGGATTGAGGGCTAAGAAAGTTTTGGGCCAATTTTCTACCCCTTTTCTTCTTGTTTTCACTCTATTCTCTCTTTCCTAATTACACCAAATAATGTAAACCAAAAGATTTTTCAAAATTTATATCCTTTCCCTTACCAATCCAAACATACCCTTAATCTAAAGGGTAGCTTGTGCCAAATGATCCCAATAGGGTTCGGTCTATTGGCCTTGTTAAAAGCTCCCCCTACTGACAAGATTTTAGCATTGGCAAAGGCCACTTAGTTTCTTCAAGAGGGCTTGAAGTGGGTGCAAGATGAGGCATTGTTTTGGAGTATAGGCATATAAACATATGTTACAAGAGTCATCACTCCAATTGTTGCTTGGGAGAGAGAACGGTTAACACATTAAAGTCAACAACTCTTTCTTTCTTGTTACAAATTCCCAACCTGGGTCTTCTACATAGGGATGCCACTCCGGTTGGGTGTAAAACAAAACATGATTTGAGTTTTCAAATTTAACCAGAATAACTATTCTGGTCATGTTTGAAATTTAAGTGATCCAACTCAACACAACCTGATTAAAGTTATAAAAATAATTCTTTTTTATATTTTGATAAAATCCAACCGAGCCCAACCCTAATGAGTTTAAAATCTAAATTTAACCTGAATAGCTATTTGAGACAAATTTGAGTTATCATTTCTAGAATAATATTAGGTTCAAGTTTTGTAAAACATAACCCCAGCCTCAAGAACATGAATCTACCTACAAACATAGTGTTAATGGAAATAAAACCTCACCAAACAATGACCTTTTACTCAAATAAGATTGTAAACCCTTGAACCACATCAAAAACTCAAGGAAACCCTACTCAATAAATTAGATTATATTAGCGCTAAGTAAAAATTCAACCTTTCCACTAAATAATGACTCAAAACTACTAATATATGATGGATCTAACACCCTTTTGTGTCCAAAATAAAAAGTGACAAGAGTGGAAGCAAGAAAATTCAAATCTAGTGTTTCAAAACATAAGTGAAAGATTAAACTTGAGAAGAATAAACATAGAATCCCATTTGTGAGGAGAAGAACATGAGATTTTTAGGACAAAATTAAAAGAAAATGGAAGAGATTGAGTGATAGTACCATGGACTATGATTTTCTTTCTTGTGATGGGGCTGTCTAAAACCTCTCAATCCCAACCTATCCCAAATAGAAAAATGACTAAGATTTCTAATTATAGCTACGACAAGTAAATGAGTCTTAGAATGGGCCCAACTTGGAAATAAGTGAAACCAATTAAGTGAGTGAACTTAAAAATGAATTTGACATGGCCCAAGCCTATTAATATGTCCAGTGAGTTGGTGGTATAAGAAGTTGGCATGTTGCCCAAGATAGACATGGGTCCTAAGGTGAGGACCACTTCCTTAATAAAAATGAATTATTGTAAAATGTCAACAATTAGTGTGGCACTTGGTTGATTAAGCTAGATACTAATATTTTTTAACTAAAAGTCAAAATATACACAAGAAAAATTCATATTTAAGCCAAACTATCACACAAATAATAATACAGTAAGAAAACAATAAAATTTTACACTAATTAGAAAATAGTAAAACTTACAAATCTTACAAAGTCCTTTTCATCTTGAGTTCCTTTCTATAAAGGACCTAGGTATGGACAAAATAGAAGAGAGAAAAATGAATATTTGAGAAAAAAAAAGTGGGAGAGCCTATCTTAATTTTTTCTTGGATTACCATAGTTTTTTAGAGAAAATATTATTGGTGTGAGATATTAAAAGGAGTGACACACAATCACTTTTTCACACACAAGAGCATGAGGAGGAGCAATATATTCTAAATTAAGGAGAATTTAATAATACTAAAGGAAAATTAACATTCCAAAATGAGTTTTGATGGAAGAATTTGAAAAAGATGAAGACTAAATATCAGGAGAAGAGCTTCTGGAGTTTGAGGGAAACTTGAAGGCCAACAATAAAAACAAAAAGCTCTAAGCAAGTAAAGGATTTTCATTTATGTCAGGTATTTTTGAGGTTTGTGGTTGTTCTTAAGAGTCTTATAAAAGGACATTTGCTAGTAATGCATTGATTTGGCTTAAAGAAAGGTTGGCATGGTTTTTTACTTGAGTTTTTCTATGTAAAAAATCTTACTGTGATCTCGTATGCTTGGTTTGATTACTTAGTAGATTAATTATGAATGACATATAGAGATTAGGTTTTTATGTTCACTCCATAAAGAAATTTATGTGTAATGTAGTCTTTACCTTCATTAGATAATCGAGCTAGGGGCAATGTGGCCATCTTATTGATTAACTACTCATATGGTGGCCTACCTCTCTTTGGGTTAGGGGTATTCTTTTATATGAAACAGGGTATACTATGCCTAAGAGCATTAAAGTAATTATTTAATATTTGATATGGTCCTCTCCTTTGGGTTATACTGACTACATCACTTTCCTTCCTCATGTTTCAAATCACTACTCTCTCAAGAGGATCCTCTCTCAAATTGGCTAATTATTCCATTCATGCTATTGTGGGATCATCTGCTAATAAAGTCATTCTTTCATTCTATTCACAGTCTTTCTCAACTCCAATATGTCCAAAGTAGGGCTCAAGGATACTGTTTTATGTCATAGACCTAAGGTAATTTTCCTGACATTTTATGGGGTTATGAACCCTATGAACCAATCTTTGTTCACATATTGGTTCACACCCTAAACTTAGGGAAAAATTATAATTTAACTAATTATTGAGATTTTTCCCCTAAAGTAGGTTGATCCATAATTAGGTTATACCCTAACCACTTATTGGGATTTTTTCAAAATTTTAACTCCACTCCCACTTGAATTGGAGCCTATGTTGGGTAAATGAACCGTGACTTAAAATATAAGGGTGAGATAGTCATTTCATAGACTAAAGTTTCCCTAGGATGAAACTTGGTATAATTTTATTTTTAAGACGATTACCTGTAGCTCACTTAATTCACACCTCTCTTCTTCTACCACTAGAGCCACCAACCACCATTGCCTATGTCAGCACTTTGACATCGCCCCCTTCTCTGTCCATAGCCTCCCAGGCATGTTCTCTCCACCCACAGCTTTGGCCATGACCAGGCTCTAGCCATAGAGGCCATGACCAGGCTCTGGCCATAGAGGCCATGATAGTTATGGCCATATCTGACCATCTTGGCTCTTGCCGCCATGGTATCAATGGGGATCATGTCATGGCTAGAGGGTCATGGGCTGATCGGGCGATGTAGGAGGGGCTATGCTATGCTAGAGGAGGAAGAGGGGAGTAGGTTGAACTAAGTTTTCTAAAAAGGCAAATAGAAGGGTAAAATTTTGTCTAGTGAATTTTATAAGTATGGGTTAAGTGCCTATTTTTATTAGTCATAATGGTTAAGTGCAAGATGGCACTGCCTTTGGGAAAGTTCACCACCCTAGAGAGATAGTGGAGTTGCGAGATTCGAACGATGTCTTCCCCAATCCATGGCGACCTAACCAAATGGAATCTATATGGGAGTATTTCCTATTAACTATAAAAAGCGAGAAATGTGATGTTCAAGCATAGGTGAGATTATGGGGGAATAATTGTAATTAAATTATGCATACCAAATTTCATATAGTTTGGGTTCAATTAAAATTTTCCTCATAAATTATACTTCCTCTATCTTAAATTAATAGATTTATTTAGTTTTTCAAAGTGAATTAATTTTAATTTATTTTGAAAAATCAAATAGAGGTATTAATACATGACGGAGGGAGTATAAATTTGGGTCAGAACGAATAATCTATTTTTTCTTTGATCAGTAAGACTAGCACACTCTCACATTCTTTATGCCAATGGATTTAATCTTGTGACCTCTGGGAGAGATCCATCCCGCCTTGGAAGGCTACAATGGCAATAATTCAGTTTTTTAATCAATATTGTCATTTAACCGATGGCTAGTGTTAAATTTGACATCATGTGTAGTATATCATTTTCATGACACAATCAAATAAGGAGCAGAATTCATTTTGTGATCCGTATTTTGTCTTGCTTTCTTTTTTTAACATTGTCGTCATCCTTATTATTCACTTAGTTTAGTATTACCGAAACTTATTTTAGAAGATGAAGCATTTGTATGACACAAAAATTATAAGAAGTGGAAGTAAAGCTTCTTTAGAGTGGAATTTATGATTATAATAAATAAATCAACAACCAAATTGATGTCATCTTTCTTTACAGGGAAAATAGATCACTTAGAAAGATCATGTACTAATGCAGAAGTCTTTGAATGCTTCTGTAGCACTTGCTCCTGTGATGATGCCTGAGTAGCACTTATTTGACACTTGTATATGGAAGCTGATAACTATACACTAAATATATACAACAAATTCATACACCCTATAGTGAAAGTGGGTCTCACATAATTCATTTTTTGTTGTCCAACAGAAATCCGCCAACTCTGGGGTGTACGAGTTTGTTGTTTAGAAGCAATGTAAAGTTATCATTTCCCCTTGTATATAGACTATGTGCCCAATCATCTGCCTATTGTTTATTCATGGGCTATACTTTTGATGTTTATCATTTTCCCCATTTAATCTATCAACAAACTTGTTTGTTACAAGTTATTTATTTTGTAATAACAATATTTTGTATTTGTAATATTACCTACTATTGTAATATAAAATATATAAATAAGATTTCTCCTTCTTAACAACTTTGAGCTATTAGAAAACTTAGTTATCTTATACGGTAGCGGAGCTCCAGATTAAAAGAGTCCTGGGTTCAAGTCTCGTTGGAGGCATTTATACCCTAATTATGTTCTATATATTACGCTTGATAGATGCTTGCACATATAGAAGGGCATTAAAATAAAAAATATCAATAAAATTTTCTCTTCCTAACCGCTAGTTGGGAAACTTAGTTATCTTGTACAAACTAGATGAGCTAGTCAAAAGTTGTGAATTTTATGCATCACTGATAATAGGTCACTATACCGCATAGGTTCAAATGATCCTGAGAGAGAAGATATATGTGGGAGGCCTTTGGGTTGCAATTCAATAGGCTAACCAGTGATCTATATATTACTGATGCAACATATGGATTATTGATTGTAGGAAAAGAGGGCGGCTTAGCAACTCAACTTGCATAAGGGGAAAGGTTCATGTTCAGCAACGGTTTGGACATAAACCAAGAGAATGGGAGGGTCTACTTCACCTATTCCGGTACCCGTTTTAAGAGAAGGTACTCTTTAAATTTCCTTTCCCATCCACCAATTATCATGTTCATAATATCTTATATTCCTATGATAAAGATCAACTGCTATTGCAGGGATCATGATTAGCTGGTCCGGACAGGTGATAGACTGGAAGACTACTAAGATATGATCCTTACAAGAAGGAAGTGACTGTCCTACTCCATGGCCTAATGTATCCATATGGGGTGGCATTGAGCAGAGACAACACGTTCCTACTTGTCACAGAGACTACTAATGGCCAAAACTTGAGATTATGGCTAAAGAACCACAAGCAGGAAAATATGATATTTTTGTAACTGTTCTGGGTTATCCAGATAACGCAAAGAGGAACTCAAGAGGCCAGTTCTGTTCCTCTAATAAGATTCGAAAGCCCAACTGGGAATGACATGGTGGTTGGGATGCTGTTTGATGAAAATGACAGGATTTTAGAGGTAGCAGGTAATGGAGGTGGAGCAATGTTGTAATTTCCTTTATATGCATTATAAATTCTCAAAGAAAAATGTAGCAGTGATTAAAGTCTAGAATTCGAAAATCAAACATTCTATTGTACTTCTTCCGTAAGATGTTGTTGCACCGATGGTGATTATGCAGCTAAGATATCTCCACCTCGAGCCAGGATTTTTTGAGATGGAAGGTAGCCAATTGAGCCGGATTTGTATTACATCACTTGATGATGCTTAAGGGTCATGTTACCCACCAACTAGCGAAACAATCCTTGTAGTCCACACGGAACTCCACTCAGACTCTTTAGGTTCTAGGCCCTCTAGGGTTCAATGAGATCCCTCACAGTTGCTTTTGATCGGAAAAATTTTTCTCTCCGAATGGTGAAGTCCGTCAAGATATCTTTCATGAATTGGAGCTGTCATGAATTAACCGCGCGCATGCTAGTGCATTTACATTCTAATTGTCAACGGCTCCTACCTCATAGAGGATATCGTGGCAAATATAGAGTGGACAAAAAATGCTTTCCTTGCTCCACAGTTAATCTGCAGGTAAATTTTCATTGAGATGTGCAAATAATAGTTTATTGTCGTATGTTTAGCACTCTATTGTACTGCTATCCTAGCCCTGGTCATGATCTGACGGAGCTTGATCAGCCACAAACTCTAAACAATATATGTATGCTAATTTTATGATAAAGCAATGTTTTTTAACGATGTGTCTTTTGAGTGTTTTTAAATGTTATTACTGTATCATTGATTCAAGTATGCACTACCATCATTATTTGAAGATTAAAGATAATGCTCCATAAGCTCAAGAAAGTGATTGTGGATTACAATATTATATAGGTAAAAAAGGTCACTACACATCGCACACTTTGGATTAATACATGATAAAATTGATTAAGTGTAAAAGTAGAAGTTGGTTATGAAGTGCGTGATCGAAGTCGTTTTTGGACAATCACTTAGCATAAAAGAGAAATGGGATTTATTTTATTCTAAGGAAAGGATAAAGTATTATACTTATTACTTATGGGTTATGTAAAAAGCTATGCTTATGGTGTCTCCGTCCCATGCATATTAAGTGTCTCATTTCGAAAAATACATGTCCCACATTAAATATATTATTAATATGTTTCTTAACCTCGTCTGCACTCGTTCCAGCTGGAGCCTCACAATACTATCAATTTGCTCCCGGTTCAGAGGCTGAAATACAAGATACTCACTCCCTCTGTTCAGAAATTCATGACGGAAAAGTGCCCTAGCAGCTTCCATTACCCTCCCATCATCTAATATCCGAAGAGATACATTAAACACATCGGATTGGGCTTTCACTATTTCATTAAGCAATATCACTGCATATGGCCACTTTCGAACTGTTTCGGTAAGTTGTACACCTTCTTCATAGCCCACATAACCAGGAAGTGCCCTTATCAGTCTAGAAACTTCATGCTCGGTATGAACGTGTGAGCAGCCAGAGCCTTTGCGAGCTCGGTTTTCCCCAGTCCAGTGGGACGCATGAACATAAGACTTACAAAGGGGTGATGATGATCTGAAAGAATGACCTTGGATTGCTGGATGACCTCATCTACCGCTCGGACAACAGGTTCTTGGCCCACTACATGTTTATGGAGCATTGGAGCTCATCATCTAACTGCAGTAGTTATTCTCTCTCAGATTGATGTAACTTAGAAACAGGAATGTCAGTCCACTTACTAACAATTTCAGCTATATCATCACCAATAACCTCTTCCCTTAGCATCGATTTGCCAGAACTCTTATATCCATCCAATTCTGTTTCTGCAACTTCTAGTTGTCGCCAATCAAGCTCTTCTTTTATGGATTGCATGCAGTTCATCACTGATTTCTCATGATCCCTACGGCATGCGGTTCATCACTGATTTCTCATGATCCTTGCCAATGACTGGATCAATCTTCCCACCTTGAGCCATTTCAGTCAATTCTTGCCCATATTTCTTCCTGAATTTCAGTACAATACAATGAAAATCGTGGCACTGATTTGCATTTTCAACAGTCAATGCCGACCCACTAAAAACACTAGTGATGGTGGAATGGTCAGTGCCGATTTTGGCATAATTCATCTCTTTCCCAATCATCTCCATTCCGAGCATACCCGAAAATCATGGCATTATATATTACAGTGGCCCTCGTGCTCAAGGGCGTTGCCTCAAAAGACTGCCCAAGTAGGTTTTACAACAGACGTATTGGCAACCCCATCATGCAGAACCCAATATTCCAAATTTGGCATAGAGATCAATCAACCGCTTGAGCATACCTCTCCTATTCGACCCAGAATGGCGAATCCGCCGTCCATCCCACCGGAGGTAGGAAACCGTCCACAATAGCCAAAATCGACTGAGATTATCCCTTACGAAAATCCAGGGACGCAGAGCAATCCCGATGGAAAGGAGCACAACGTCTTGCAGCGGAAGCCTGGTGAAAACAGAGATACTGGCCAAGATGTTCGCCAGGGGAGAAGGGAATCGAGGAAATCTTGGGCACGCACCGAAATTCCAGCAGTCTCGAAATCCCCTACGCTGGTGAATCGCCAGAGATCTCCTGGAAGAAAATCCCTCATCATCAGGGCCATCTCCCGGAGGCAAATCTGGGTCTCGGTTCGCAGCGCTGAGCTCCTGCCATAGCGTTCACCGGAGACACCCAGGTGGCCGCCGCCTCTGTCGCGGCCGGCTCCATGGACCAGCCACAAGGCCAAATCCCTTCTTCCACAACGAAATAGTACGGCGAAATCCCCTGCCTTGAGCCAGTTACAGAGGCTAGTGTGTCTCTGAAGGAGTGGTTTGGCTCGAGCACGGACGCCCCCAAGCCCCGCCACCACCATCGGCGATGGCTGGACCCCGACCTTCGTGCTCCCGAACATGATCGTTGCCGTCGGGCTCGGGTCCGAGAGGATGTAGTTCCTGATAGCGTCGCCAGTCTTCTGGCCGACTCCGGTGGCAGGGATGAGGTGGCCATCCGCCTCAAGCTCCGCCCCGTTGGCCGCGGTGTTGGTCAGCACCATCCCTGCGCCACCCGCCTCCTTCACCTAAGGATCTAGGAACCTCATCCGCACATATAGATCCATCTCGGCAGAGAGCCAGTCCTGGGCCATGCAGCCCATGACCCGGTTGAACTGGACGTGGTCCGAGTCTGGACGGTGGGAGTCGAGGGAGTAGGACTCATCGGAAGGAGTGGAGTTGGCTGAGAAGTGATGGGGCGGCTCGACAGGGCATTTGTGCTGTTTGTGGGATGCGGCTGCAGCTGAGAAAATTCTGTTGGGCTCGAAGCAGGACATGTCGGAAGTGCCATGGTTGGACCACCATCCCGAAACAGAGGGCTTCTGGACGACGGAGATTGGTGCAGAGATGGCTTCAGTGATGGCGTTTTCCGGTAGGGCGAACTTGCTCATGGTCTTGCCCACTCGGCCCTCCCTGCGCAGGTACTTCGCGCCCTTCTCTTTCCGCTTTTGCTCACAGATAATCTCTAGCACGTTGTCCTCCCACAGAACTCCGTCACCTGCTTCTCGGTCGATGCAAGCACCATCGTCCAGAAGGCACGCAGCCGCTTTGAGATGCTCGCCCGGGTCCCCAAGGAGATGATTGAGGCCCGAGATGTCGCTGATGAAGACGGCTGCTGAGGTGGAGCCATCGGCGCCGGTAGGCACCCGTTCCAGGAGAGAATGGAGCACTTGTGCAAACTGACAACGGCCGAGGACGGGGAGGTGCTTAGCAGAGGCGCTACCTTCTGGAGTCTGAAGGCCGTACAGCTCAGAGCCGTTTGGACCTTTGAGAGAGAGAGGAGGTCGTGTGGTGCTGGTAGCGAGCTGCGGAGGTGGAGTGGCCTGGGGAGGGGGGGGCACCTTGGCTGACTTGGATGCCGCAACGGCGTGGTAGCCGGCGTAGGGGATGGGAGTGGCGTATGGAGGCCGTGACAGACTGCCCAGGACAGCAGGGGGCGGTGCAGGCAGAAGAGGCATTCTGCACGCAGCCAAGAGTTGGGCGTGGGCTGCTAACTGTGCCTTCACGTTGGTAATTTCCACAGTGAGAACCTGTATCGCCACTATGAGCTCTGACAATTTGGCGTCAAATGCCGCCGGATTGGCCTTCGGGCTGTCCGTTGAAGCTGAAGTGAGAACAATGGCTTGGAATCGTAATGGCTCTGGTACCAATGATGTGAACGATTGTCCACAAGCATGGAGCGGCACAGGGAGACCGGGAAATGGGAGAGCGGATGGCATGGCCATCGGACAGAAAGGGGAGAAGCACAGAAGAAAGGGAAGAAGCTCAAATAATTAATCATTCACTAATCAACTTATGGCGTAACCCTTACATTTAAATAGGCTAACTAATTAGCTCACTAACAAGCACCTAAGGCCCATTAGCATAATTAAAATAAATCACTAATTAACTAATTAACCAAATTACCTAAATACCCTTTTTTCATAATATTAATTAAAGTACTAATTATCCTTGCACGTGGCCCATTGGCGGCCTTAGAAATGTGCACAACAGAGAGAGAAAGAAAGAGCACACTTATGAGAGAGAGCATGCACACTCGAACGAGAGAGAGGGCAAGAGTGAGAGCACGTGATGTAAGGACCCTCATCTCTAAACCGGTTTTTGGTTTTCTTTAATTATCGGTTATCGTGTGGTTAACACGTTTTCTGATTTATTTGGTGATTTCGTGAATAAGTGGTGTTTATGATGGTTTTAACCAAAATCAACTTTAAGATTAGTGGTTTTAAGTGATTTTAAAACAAATGTGAATTTTTGGGATTTTTTTTTGAATTTTCACTATTTTTTCTGAAAATTAGGGTTTTGGCGGGACGCCTGTGGGCCCCATCGTCGAAATTTTGGTTTTTGGGTTAAATGAACCCAGATATCTACTTAAGGTCATACAAAAATTTTCAGAATTTTCTTAGACTTAATTAATGCTCAAATTTGTAAAATACCCATTTTGAGCCTACTTTTCCTATTTACACCCCATAACTTACCCATACATACCCCAACCCTTACTATAAAAGGACAAACCTGAGTTATTTCCATATTTGGGAATAAGCTGAGGAGGAGAGATCAAGCCTAATCCTCAATTAGGCCCGGATTAGAAGGTGTTTAAGGTAAGCCTACTCTAATTAAGCACTAAACCCTAGCTTTCTTCTTGATCTCTTCTAAATCTACCATTTCCCCTTTATTTCAATTCATTTTTGGACATCAAAAACTACTGATTTGTATTTTACTACAAACCCTAGCTTTCAAAATCCGATTTTTATGTTCAACAAGCCCTAGATCTAAGTTTTAATTAGGGATTTCTTTGGTAAATCGATTTTTAATGGAGTTTAATTCAAACTTTATATCTTTGTAAGGTTTTTAAGAAGGGTGACCATCATATCCAAGTCTAATCAAGGGATAAGGTAATGGACTTTCGAAATTTCAGTTTATTCATGGTAAAACTCTTAATTTTTAGCTTATTTTAAATGGAGTTACTTGTTTTAGTTTGCTAATGGCATGATTAGAAAATAGTAATCTTTAATCCCGATTTCATAGGGTTTTAGTTTATTATGGTGTGGTTTAGCATTCTGGAAGTCATGAAGGACTTTTGATGGTATTTAGGATGTTAGATGATGATTTGAAATGTTATCAATGGTATTTCCGTTTGAAATTGCGAAAGGAAGAAGATGGTTAGTTCTGCCTTGTTGGCATTTGAACGGCCCTTTTGGGCGTTCGAACGGCAACACTGTCTGATCGACAGATTTTCAGTTTAGCCGATCGAACGGCCTGCTGGGCGTTCGAACGGCCAAACTGTGAATTTGAATTTTTCCTGTTTAGCCGATCGAACGGCCTGAAGAGCGTTCGAACGGCTACACAGAATAATTCTATGTTATTCACATGATGTTTATTTCGATGGTTCCACTTTAACTTGCCAAATTTATATGAATGTGGAGTGTTTTGAGCTATATTATGCTACTAGAAATGTATGCTATTGAGGTTATGAAGTTGAGATATATGATTAGATATTTATAGAATGGCTTATGTTTTGTGGCATGATGTTGGAATTGTCATCTTGAAATTGTGAATGGTTGACCCCCTTTGGTTAAGCATATTTTCAGTAGGACTACAACCTATTAATGGACTGATTTGTCATGATAGAATGTGGTTAGTTGATGTGTGGATGTGGGTGAATGTCATGACTCAAGGATGAAATGAATAATCTTATATGTATTTAGCCTTTGTGGTTGAGTTTTGATTTGAGTTATGTTTTCAATGATTCTTCTCCTATGATTTCCGCTGGAATTCACATTTAGATGGTAATTCACATGTGTAGTGTGGTAGTGAGTTTAATTTTAAGCATGTTGACATGCATTGTGTGAAATGCTTCTACTAGGTACACACACATGTGGGGTTTAATGATGATGTTAAAGCTTGATATTATGATTATGAATGATGTATTAGGGGCTGATGAGAGCACTTATCATGGATTAGGATTCATGTATGCCTTGCCCACGTATGTACCATGCTGCATGCATCATGAAAATAGATTTCCAATTGAGGCTTCATCGAGGTTAATCGAATTTGACCGATTGGATGCAATGTGGTGAAATTGTGTGCCGGATTGATCGGTCGTGGATTAATTGTAAGTTGATTGGTCCGAAAGAACATATTTTGATTTGAATTCCTTCGTGGAACATGTGCACTCCTAGGTTGAGTCCAGTTAAATAGAATTATGTGGGGACGAGTTGTGTACTTGTCTTGCGGATTGTGAGAATGTTATTATGAGTGTCATCTGGACCCTGAGAATCCAGTGTGGTATGCCCTGTGCACCCGCTACCACATGTTCTAGGGTTCCCTGTGTGGGAATTCGGGCTCTCCCCACCGTAGGAGATGTCCCTGGGCGAACACCCCTGCTCTAGATTCTCTGTGTGAGAATGGGACATCCTTGGCCAGGATCCTCCAGGCGAGCAGCTTTAGGGATTGACAACCCCGATCTTTCTTGAATTGTTGTGTAGAATTTTGGACCATGACACGCCTTCTTGGCCTTGTCTATGTCCCGTCTGTGTGACACCAACTTGTGATTACTCCTTGATGGAGGTTGTTATGATATGATGCATGATGGAATATGTATGTTAGAGATACATTCATGCAGGTTGTTATGATGTGATGCATGATGGAATATGTATGTTAGAGATACATCCATGCAGGTTGATTATGATATGATGCATGATGGAATATGTATGTTAGAGATACATTCATATAGGTTGATTATGGTATGATGCATGATGGAATATGTATGTTAGAGATACATTTCATGCAGGGTGTTATGATGAGAATGAAATTATGTGGATTATGCACTATGATGCAGTTTTAGGTGATGTGTATGCGTGATCAGAAAATGATGCACCATGTAAATCTTTGATCTAAATTATCATATTGTTATGCTATCGTATTTTCGATGTTGATAGTGATATTAAAAACCATTGCTGAGTTTGTTAAACTCACCCCTCTTTCTTGTGTTTTGTTTTGGGGCTGCGTGGTGCGACACGCAGACGGACAGGATCTCCTCTTTGAGAAAAGGTCGGAGATGACTTGGATGTGATCGTGGAGATCTTTGTGTGACTTCATTTCCTTTGGTTTTATGCTTTATGTTTAAAACCTTTGTGTAGGGTTCTTCGTTTTGGATTTATGACACATTTTACAGTTATGTTTGCTTAAGACTTATTTTGAGCCAGTGTGGGCTTTAGTTATCTAAGCATGTGGGTTTGAGATTTGTTGTTTACTTTGTGATAAGCAACACTCTTTCTTTCCTTCTTATTTACTCTTGCTCAAAGGATTGTGCGTACTCCGTAATTCTGTTTAATCGCCCGTGGTTAGGGTTAAGTCTTCCGCTAAATTATTTTCTCAATTTCCCTTCGTCGCCCCCGCGCACTTGATCGGCCCTTGGACCGGGTTCGGCTTGGGTCGGGCATCACCGGGGCGTGACACGTGAGCTATGAGTAATGCTAACTTTACGTTAAAAAACATATGTCAAAAGTATACTTCATCATCCCATCACCATTGATGAGTGGGACCCATTTTTGTGGGTCCCACTCATCAATGGTAATGGGATGATGAAGTGGGCTTTTGACGTATGTTTTTTAACATAAAAGAAGCATTTTTCCGTGAGCTATAGGGGGAGTGAGAGGGAGCATGCACTTTTGAGAGAGAGAGAGCACAAACGAGAGAGAGAGGGAGAGATTGGGAGCATGAGCACTGTAGGGGGAAGAGAGAGGGTACACGTGCTTGAGAGAGAGAGAGAGCACGCACGCTCGAGATAGATAGCACACATGCTCAAACGAGAGAGGGAGAGAGCACATGCTCTCAAGAGACAGAGGGTAAGTAAGCTTGAGAGAGAGAGCATTCACGCTTGAGAGAGAGAGAGAGTATGCTCACTTGAGAGAGGGAATGCGTGCTCGAGGGAGATAACACGCATGCTTGAGAGGTTGACAAAGAGCATGAGCGCTTGAGAATGGGAAAGAGAATTCACGCACTCGAGAGATAAAGTGATCACATGCACTCGAGCGAGAGAGAGAGAGGGAGAGAGAAAGCTTGAGAGAGACCATGCGAAAGAGAGAGCATGCACGCTCGAGAGGTCAAGAGAGGGCACACACGCTCGATAGAGATAGCACGCACATTCTCGAGAGAGCAAGCAAGCACACACACACAGAGAGGCCACTCGCGACCAAGAGAGCATGCACATTCTAGAGAGATAGCATGCACACTCGAGAGAGAGTGCATGCGCACTCGAGCAAGGGATAGGGAGAGAGTGAGAGCACATGCACTATAGCGGGGAGAGAGCATGTGCATTCCAGAGAGAGACCATGCGTGTTCAAGAGAAAACATGCACACTCGAGAAAGATAGTGCACGCACTCGAGAGTCGAGAGAGAGAGAGAGCACGCGTACTTGAGCGAGAGAGAGAACGCGCGATGTAGAGGGAGACAGATAGAGGAAGCACATGTGCTCGAGAGAGAATGCATGAGCGCTTGAGAGAGAGCACACTCACTCGAGAGAGATAGCACGCACGATCAAGAGAGAGAGCACACTCACTATAGTGGGAGAGAGAGAGCACGCGAGCTCGAGAGAGCATGCGGATTCGAGCGAGGGATAGGGAGTGAGTGAGAGCACATGCACTATAGCTAGGGAGAGAGAGCGCATGCCCCTGAGAGAGAGAGAGTATGAGCATTCCGGAGAGAGCACACGTGCTCGAGAAAGAGAGCACACGCACTCGAAGTAGAGAGAGATGGAGAAATTGAGAGAGCACGCGCGCTCGAGAGAGAAAGATAGCATGCACGCTCGACAGATCTAGAGAGAGCACACGTGCCCAAGAGCGAGAGCACGCATTTGAGAGAGAGGGTAGGCGTGCACGAGAGAGACCAAGCTCGCGCTCTCAAGAGAGAGAGAGCATGCTCACTCGAGCGAGGGATAGGGAGAGTGAGAGCACATTAAGTCCATATTTCACAAACATAATCAGGAAACAAAATAAATGAGTGAACTCTCCACTTACTTGAGATGTATATAAAAGATGGCCCATAATAAATGGCATCTTGATCATTGCTATTCATTTTGTAGCAACTTAATATGGGAAATATAAAAAAAAAATTAAATAATATGGGAAACTAAATCAAGGAAAGCATGACAATTTTGAGAGGGAATGTCTTTTTTAACTTAGTGTTTAATCATCATATCATTAAATAATTCTGACATATACATAAGATGCAAATAATTATGTAAGAAACACAATAATCTATAACTAAGGTGCACATAACATGAAAATTTAAAATGTAGAAGTGCATAATTAACAACAAATGGACCTTTCAAATGGACTTGCCTCTCTTAATATACTTATTTTTTTGAATTATATAGAATCCACAAAAGGAAGAGAAAAAAGAAGGTGAGATAAAGAGATATGAATATAAGACATCATGTCCACATGCCCAAGGATACAAACTGATTCATGCTGGGGTCAATCTAAATGAGAGATACTGGCCGGATTAAGCTTAACCAAGTTTGAAGGGTTTGAATTTTCCTTTCTGTTTTTTAGTAATTAATTGGATGGGCCCTCGTTCCTAAGCTAATAATTTGGAAGGCTATTAACCTGGTCAGGAGGAATTTGATTATATTTGGTATTAGTATATGATTTCAATTACCAAAAGGGACTGGATTAGACATGATATACGTATATTGTTAGACTACATCAGAAGCCTATATAAATTGTATGAATTTATTTCTCCACTTTAGTGTTTAAATATTTGAAAAACTGCATATTCATATGGAGTAGAGATCTGACTCAAAAAACTTATTTTACATATTCTTATTATATAGTGAGGAAATGGCATTTATCATCAAGAAAATTGCTTTGGTGACATGAAAGTTTACACATAATGAACCTACTTATCCAAATATTATTGATGAGTAAGTTTCACTTTTTTAGACCACACCAATCTACTGGTATTTGAATGTTGAAGTAGGTTCATCACCTATGACCCTTGACGTCTATATCATTACTCTATAATCCTGGTCCCTATGCCACCAAGAATTTTTCATATGCCAATGGGCAGTCATTCAAGCTGTTTTATCAGATGCCATATAAGTAGAGCTTATTGAATAGGAGTTTGCAGGTGATGAGACAGAATTTTAGGAGGATGATGAGAATGCGAATGATGATAATGAGTAAAAAGGAAGCCATCAAAGACCAAATCTTATGATAAAGAGGCCTCTTTTGCCACTGCCAAAATACTGATTGTCGTTTTTTTCTCTTGCTAAAAATAAAAAAATTGATCTATGTACACCATTTTTTTATATGTATTTCATAGTTATGAAATGAGGAGTTTTTTATGTTTTACTCTGACAATGAACCTAATATAAGGAACACATGAGAACCCTTGATATTTGAGATTGATAATGCATATATCAAACATGTTAGTGTCAATACTATTGACACTAATGTGCGCTAGTATGTGTGTAGTGGATCTCATGGATTAAGGGCTCCTAGGTGTTCTTTATGCTGGGCTCATTGTTAAAGTCGAACATTAAAAATGTTTCTCTCTAAAATATATATTTTGCATCATTTTGATTTATTATAGCCACGTCTACATGCATGTCCCAGAACTTTCCTCTTTATACCATCCTGAGCATAATTTCTTCTACTCCCTCCATATGACTATAATAGTCTGATTGAGAAAACAAATGAGCTAAACTTAGTTTACTTTTGATATTTTCAATCAGACTATTAAGGTTGGACTTAGTGTGTATATCACTATGTGAACTACCAATATTTCTTATTTTTAACTAGTACTTTTTGTAAACTTTTTTCTTTTTTGGAGACTTGACTATGTTCCTGTACATTTATTAATATCTATCTAGCAACATAGTGTGGCCCTCCACCTGACCATCCACTCCCCGGCAGGCGAAGGGCATTGCCAGTGTGAAGATGGAAAGTAATCTAATGGTTGGCTGCCCTGTGCAGCCCTCCCATGTTCCATTTTTAAGTATAATGGCACCAACCTTGCTGAGGAGCTACTGAAGAGGAAGAAGTTGAAGGGAGAGCCAGACATCACAATTATTGATTATGAGAAAGAAGCAAATGAGAAGGAACAAGAACAAGATGAAGAGTTCAATCTAGAGAAAGTTTTTCTCACATCTTCCAATGAGAGGGAAGAAGCTAACATCGATGGATCATAAATAAAAGGCACATTTGACTGCGTTTTCACTTTTCCTTAGAATTGAATATATCTATTAACGAATTTCCTAAGCTACCACAAAATGAAAGTAAAAGAGCCATGTCGTGGAAGAGGGATGGCAGGAAATCCAAAAAAGAGGATTCCCACGAAAAGAAAAAAAACACTATATAAGCATGTTTGAGTCTCTCTTTAGTTTTTAAAGAAAAATATTATATAAAATGTCATATTACTTTAAAAGGGCTTTTGAAACTTAACCTTCCTTTTGGTGAGAGTTTTGATTTAAAAACCATTTAAATCATTGTGCTTTCCCATCCAAACAGGCCGTAAATTGGAAAAACACCTTTCCTCGCAAAATTTTACCCATCTTATATTATTCCTTAATTTGTATTGTTAAGGGTATTTTGCCCTTTTAAAGTGCCTTTCAACCTGCAAAAGATGTATTGAAACTTCACCCAAAGAGGAGGGAAGAGTTTTTTATGCTCCATGTTGACAATAACCCAATGTAAAGAACACATGTGAAGAGTTTATTTGGAAGATCGACAGTGCACACGTTAATGCATATTAGTGGCATTACTACTTACACTAATGTGTGCTACTATGTGCACCATCAATCTTGAGAATGAAAGCTCAACAATATGAGATATACCTATTGGTGCTCTTAATGTTTCTAGTGCAGAGCTTTGTATTTTGAGTACGGAGGAAACATGGTGCCAGCAGTGAGTGGGAGACTTCCCAAGGCATATACAATGCAAGATGTTTATAATTTCAATATGATTTTGCATTTAAATAAAAATGAAAACTACTATGAAAATTAAGATATTTTTAAAAAAATTAAACTATTAATATTTAAACTTGAATCTCCCAGAAAATGACTTGGCAGTTTGATGGAAAAACTACCCATAGCATAAAATGTGTACGAAGATGAATGAAAAAATTTTACAAATTTGAGGCTAGGACCCTTGCTAGCAGAGAAAACCCAAAATAACAGCAAGACAACACATCCAAATGACAATTTGTAGGTGTTCCTTCTTTTTGAGCTGCACACTAAAATAACATAAAGACTGCTCCACCAGCCTGCAAAGAAAACTATGTTAGCTCCCCCTTAAGGTTTCTTCAGATTGGTAAAAATGTGGAGAAAGGGAAACAAAAAGTGAATCTCGAAAGAGGAACTAAGAGAATCCTAAAAATTTCATTATTTATTACACCAATAGTGTTTTAGAAAACTGAAACTTATCCACTTTAACCACAAAAATAGCATTGTACCATTTATAATTTTAATGATAACACTACCCCTCCAATGTTGCTGCCATCACTACAACCTCCTGATCGCTTCTAGTGGTGGTGGAAGCAGTAGAAAAAGTGGTGTAGAGTTGATGATTGCAATGGCAACAGTGAAGGTAATGGAGGCAGCTATGGGGGTTGCAACCGGTAGTGGCTGCAATGGCGGAAGTGGTAGCTATCATAGTATCAATAGTGGTAGTGGCGACAATGATAGTAGTTGCAGTAGTGATGATGATGGTAGTAGTGACAGTGATGATAGTGGTAGCATCGATGGTGGTAGCAGTGGCAGTGTTGGCGGCAATGTCAGTTGCTATGATAATTGTGGTAGTGACAATTGTGGTGGTAATAGTGATGGTGGTGGTGATTGCAATAGCAACGATAGTGGACAAGTCAACACTAGCAATGTTGAAGGGACAATTCTGGTATGCAAATTTTCTTTCAAAAATCATGGATTGAGGGGTAAGAAATTTTGGGGCCAATTTTCCACCCTTTTTCTTCTTGTTTTCACTCTATTCTCTCTTTCCTGATTACACCAAATAATGTAAACCAAAAGATTTTTCGAAATTTATATCCTTTCCCTTACCAATCCAAACATACCCTTAATCTAATGGGTAGCTTGTGCCAAATGATCCCAACAGGGTTCGGTCTATTGGCCTTGTTAAAAGTTCCCCCTACTGACAAGATTTTAGCATTGGCAAAGGCCTCTTAGTTTCTTCAAGAGGGCCTGAGGTGGGTGCTAGATGAGGCATTGTTTCGGAGTATAGGCATAAACATATGTTACAAGAGTCATCACTTCTATTGTTGCTTGGGAGAGAGAATGGTTAACACATTAAAGTCAATAACTCTTTCTTTCTTGCTACAGGTTCCCAACCTGGGTCTTCTACATAGGGATGCCACTCCGATTGGGTGCAAAACAAACCATGATTTGAGTTTTCAAATTCAACCAGAATAACTATTCAGGTCATGTTTGTAATTTAAGTGATCCAACTCAACACAACCTGATTAAAGTTATAAAAATAATTCTTTTTTATATTTTGATAAAATCCAACTGAGCCCAACCCTAATGAGTTTGAAATCCAAATTCAACCTAAATAGCTATTTGGGACAAATTTGAGTTATCATTTCTAGAAGAATATCAAGTTCAAGTTTAGTAAAACATGACCCCAACCTCAAGAACATGAATCCACCCACGAATATAGTGTTAATGGAAATTAAACCTCATCAAACAAAGGCATTTTATTTAAGTAAGATTGTAGACCCTTGAATCACATCAAAAGCGAAACCCTACTTAACAAATTAGGTTATATTAGCGCTAAGCAAAAATCCAACCTCTCCGCCAAATAGAGACTTAAAACCACTAATATATGATGGATCTAACACCATTTTGTGTCCAAAATTAAAAGTAACAAGAGTAGAAGCAAGAAAATTCAAATCTAGTGTTTCAAAACATGAGTGAAAGATTAAACTTGAGAATAATAGAACATAGAATCCCATTTGTGAGGAGAAGAATATGGGATATTTAGGACAAAATTAAAAGAAAATGGAAGAGATTGAGTGATATTACCATGGACTATGATTTTCTTTCTTGAGATGGGGGTAGAGCTATCTAAAACCTCCCAATCTCAACCCACCCAAAATGGAAAAATGACTAAGATTTCTAATTATAACTACAACATGTAAATAAGTCTTAGAATGGGCCCGACAAGAAAATTAGTGAAACCAATTAACTAAGTGAACTTAAAAATGAATTTGACATGGCCCAAGCCTATTTAATATGTCAAGTGAGGTCGGTGGCATAAGAAGTCAGCACATTGCTCGAGATAGACATGGGTCCTATGGTTAGGCCCACTTCCTTAATAAAAATAAATTACATGTAAAATGTCAACAATTAGTGTGGCACTTGGTTGATTAAGGTAAAAACTATTATTTTTCAACAAAAAATTAAAATATATGGAAGAAAAATTCATAATTAAGCCAAACCATCACACAAAAATAACACAGTAAGAAAACAATAAAATTTTACACTAATAAGAAAATAGTAAAACTTACAAATCTTAGAAAGCCCTTTTTATCTTGAGTTCTTTTTTGTAAAGGGCCTAGGTATGGGCAAAATAGAATAGAGGAAAATCAATATTTGAGAAAAGAAAAAGTGGGAGACCCTAGCTTAAATTTTTCTTGAATCACCATAGTTTTTGAGAGAAAATATTATTGGTGTTAGATATTAAAAGGAGTAGCACACAATCACTTTTTCACACACAAGAGCCTGAGGATGAGCAATATATTCAAAATTAAGGAGAATTTAATAATACTTAAGGAAAATTAACATTCCAAAATGAGTTTTGATTGAAGAATTTGAAAAAGACGAAGACTAAACATAAGGAGAAGAGCTTCTAGGGTTTGATGGAAACTTAAAGGTCAGAAACAAAAAAGCAAGAGCATTGAGCAAGTAAAAGATTTTTGTTTAGGAAGATATTCTTGAGGTTTGTGGTTGTTCTTAAGAGTCATATAAAAGGGCATTTGCTAGTAATGCATTGATTTGGCCTAAAGAAAGGTTGGCATGGCTTTTTACTTGAGTTTCTCTATATAAAAAATCTTATTGTGATCCCATATGCTTCGTTTGATTACTTGGTAGATTAATTATGAATGACATATAGAGATTAGGTTTTTATTTTCACTACATAAATAAATTTATGTGTAATATAGTCTTTACATTTATAAGATAATCAAACTAGGGGCAATGTGGCCATCTTATTGATTTACTACTCATATGTTGCCCTACCTCTCTTCGGGTTAGGGGTATTCATTTATATGGAACAAGGTATATTACACCTTAGGGCATTAAAGTAATTATTTAATATTAGATATGGGCCTCTCCTTTAGGTCATACTGACCACATTGCTTTCCTTCCTCATGTTTTAAATCACTGCTCTCTTAAGAGGATCCTCTCTCAAATTGGCTAATTATTCCATTCATGCGACTACGGGCTCCTCTGCTAATAAAGTCATTCTTTCATTCTATTCAGTGTCTTCCTCAATTCCAATAGGTCCAAAATAGGGCATAAGGATACTCTTTGATGTCTTGGACCTATGGTAATTTTCCTGACATTTTACGGGATTATAAACCCTATGAACCAACCTTTGTTCACATAGTGGTTCACACCCTAAACTTAGGGGCAAATTATAATTTAACTAATTATTGAGATTGTTTTTCCTATCAAGTGGGTTGATCCATAATTAGGTCATACCCTAACCTCTTAATAGATATTTTCCAAATTTTGAACTCCACTCTCACTTGAACTGGAGCCTAAGTTGAGTAAATGAACTGTGACTTAAAATATAAGGGTAACAGAGTCATTTGATAGACTAAAGTTTTCCTTGGATGAAACTTGGTATAGGCACACTACACTCTATGTCCAATGGTTATTTTTACAATTTTTGTGATATTTTTAGCCCATCTATCTCTTTCTCTCTTTAGTAGAACTGGGACCAGGTAATTAATACATATGAGCCAATTGTCTTCCCATTGGCCTAGAATAAAACAAAGTATATGGGTGCTATGTTCATGTCCAGAGAACCATGGGCCTGAATGGGGGTTTACAATCACTAGGGGCAGCAAAACCTTCCTTGGGTACCACATTGGAGGTGACCTAGTGATCGTTTATAATTAAACCCTTTGTAAGTGTACAAGGTAATTGTACTTGGATAAGTATTTAAGGGTTGTCGAACCTCAGGGACGGATGGATTATCACTAAATCTAAAGAGGAATTTGCTGATTACAAACTAAAAACAACTTAAACTTAAATTAAGCAAAAGAAAGGAATCAACTAGTTTAAAAATAAGAGATTAATATGATGGAATTTACTTAGGAAATCGAATCCACTATAAAACCATAACAATTCCTTAACTTTTAATCTAAATCTAGTGTGAATATGAACAAGTATTCTCAGCTACAAGCTAGAATTACTTTAAAAAGAATCATTAATTAACTTCCATGGCATGAACTATCTTCGACAATAGCACGAATCATCTACACTAAGCTAGCTATAGGCATGACTCGTCTAATCTTAGTATAACTCATCCAAGTCATTAATTATCTGAACATTAAAACTATTGTATGAACATCTCATCTAAATCACATAAATTAGAATCAATGAAAATATCAAAACCATATCAATCTATCATCTACAAGACAATAAATCAACATAGACTTGAATAAACATTAAAAGCTCTTCCATTAAAAAGGAAATCCATATCATACAATTGTCATCATTTACAACTGAGATCTAAATTAAAAAGAAAAGAAACTGAAACTTATCTATAGCTTCATCAACTCCTAAGTAAAAGAAAAGTCTAGCCTTCTATTGTAGAAGAAAGCACTTGAATCTCCATTGAAAGCTTTGAGTTCTCTTCCATCTTCTTCTTCCTTTTTCTCTTCATAAAATCTACTAGAATCCTCCAATTTTAAGCCAAATATGTCTTTTTATAGGCATAAGTTCCGTAGGAAGAAGTCCAATATGAAAAGGATTGGAATTTGGGTCAAACTAGGAAACTGCACGTTATGCCGTTCGATCGCCCTGCATGCTCGTGCGATCGGCTACACTGTATTTTTGTCTGAATTCACGTTATCCCGATCTATCAGTAAGTGACCCCGTTCGATCGGCTACAGTGTTTTTGTAATCTGGATAGTTTTCCTGGACAGTTCATATTCTGTTCATTAAGCTTTCCTTTGTGTCCATATTAATTTCTAACTTGTTTATAACTCCGAAAAGTTGTCCAAATCACTTTAAAGCATGTGAAGACTACTTTGAACTATTCAAAATATTATCCAAGTACCTCGATAAGCGCACTTTACCTACAAAACATAAAATACCATATTTTAGACATGTAGAATATAATTAAAATTCCAACTTGATTTAAATACATGTCTAAACAACTAATAACTACAAAATTATTAATAATTAAAATACTAATATCTATCTTAATCTAAATAAACCATAAGTAACTCTAAATTAACCTAATTTATACTAGCAAATAAGGTAAAAAGGCATATAAAATAGATATAAATTTCATACTTATCACCTAGTAATAGCGGCAGCCCCTTTATCTTTGGTTCAACATGACTAACTAGAGACATAGAAGAAGAAACCAATAGCGAAGGTGACAATTTCTGGTGCTAGAAAAGAGCCAAGCGGCAGAACATGTGAGCAATGGAGTAGCTTTTCCCCTTGGTCTACGCTTGTCCATTGCCATGTTGTATGCCTTTGGATTAGGTTTATTCATTGTGAGTTTCCTACCTTATGCAAGAGAAGATGAATAGGATGAAGATGGCTTTTGAGCGACAGTGGCAAAAATCCTAGGGTGAAGGGGAGAATATTGCCCAGCCGCAATGCTCCTTATCCAGCCTCCTATGGCAATCCAACCAATTGTGTGTGGGTGCACCCCACTAGCAACCATTGCTAGGTTGTCCTAGCATGGCTAGCAGGAAAGTAGGTAGGGTCTATATAGCAAGCAAGCAAGCACTACCTGATTTAGCTGTGTATTTGGACCATTTAAGCTTTTTTGTGGGCCCAATTATTTAGATGGTCCACCTTGGGCCATGTTTTGAGAAAATTAGGGTTCCTAATCTCCATATTTATGAAAAGGGCTTCCTACAGCTCAATCAGGGGAGCTTTTAGCCCTCATGCAAGGAAGAGAGAGAAGGGGTTCGCCAAAGGAGTTTCTGGTGAGTCCATTAGCGACGGATATGGGGAGGAGCAAGCTCGAAGACTGGTGATGGCGAGATAAGAATGTAGAATAAACTAATTATCCTTAAGCTTAATATTGAATTAATAGGGCGAGTTGTATATTAAGTTATAGAGGGAGGAAAGGGTGCAAAAAGAATTGTCAAATTCTGCCCGCCGCTGCCCGACCACCCTAGTCGCCAACTTTTGCCTCTTGTACCCTTTCATCCTAGGGAAAGTTCCCTCACATTGTACTAGAGGTGCACGGCCGCTGCCACGTAGCCATGTCGCCCTTCCCTTTTTTTTTCTTATGGTTATTGGATCCTTTGAAGGAGGGGTGGTCGTGCAAGCCTTGGCCATGTTGTCCTTGGTGTCACTGGCCCTAGCCGTGGCAACTTCAGCCGTTAAACCGACAAAGAAATATGTAAGAAAAAAAAGCCCTTTGGCACCCGGTGAGCTACCAGATGGTGGCAGGCCCAAGGCCATCTGTTCTGTGGCATGCAAAAAATTAATGTTGAATATTATTGTACTATTGCATGATATTTATTTAACCTGTTTATTTGTATATGAATAAACATTAACCAAAAAATTACACAAGAACCTAAAAATTTTACAAAAAAGTCTTATCCAAGGAAACCTATTCCAATTAGTGTCATAGATGGCTTGATTCAATTGGGGGTCTAAGGCGAATCTTAAATAAATTATTTTAATAGTGTTTATGTCTCATATTAATGACTCCGCTTAAAAAAATAATTTTATTTAATAAAACCTATGCTTAAGAAAATTAAAAATATGTTTATAAAAGGCTATTAATATATGGCAAACTTTTTCCAAATTTAACTATACTTTTATGTAGTATTTTGATCAAATAATGATCTTTAAGTTTTTCATACTTCTCATATTCGTATTCAAAATTATATTCTCTATTCATTTTTTGTGTGATCGAGTTAATTTATCTACTCACTATTGCTTTTCATATCCAGACTCATACATATGTTTAACATACTTTTTTACTACAAAAATATTTTCAGTCAATGGAAACACCTTAAAATTCAATTCTATGCTCACAAGAAAAAATAGTATAAATCCAATAAGGGTGAGAGAGATAGATTAATTGATTTCTTGGAAAAAAACAAATGGAGTGTTCTTTTGATCCTTGGAGTAAAAAGAAACTTGAGATAGCTGTGTGAAAGAAGCTTGATTTAGTAGGTTTTTATTGGCTTAGAAAAAATTAAGGTAGCCTTTGTATGGTAGGCAAAGTCTACGAAACAAGAAAATAATGCCAATGAGGAGGGCTAAAAAAGAAATATTAAAATATATTGTGTCAACTTGCACATTTCCATAACATTAATATATGGTACTGGCACATAAGATAAGTTTCTCTATATGCGTTTTCTAGCCACATTTCGGCGCAATGTTAATTTATTTTAACAAGTTGTACTGTAGAAATGTATATGCATTTTCCATGTAGAAAAATTGGGTGTTGCATTTTAATTGGGCCTTCGGCAACTTAGGTTAGAGGAAAATATTCACTATAAAAAATTAGATACAAAGTTCACGTTTCTATACTATTGCATCCGTCAATCTATTAAAATTATAGTGCACAAGTGTCCATGATTCCGCAGTCAAGTTATTTTGTAGCATCTAGCTAAAGGATATAGGTTTAAAATAAAAATATTTACAATCTATAAACAAGCTTTCATTAATTTTGAAGAGAAAACCCGGTAGGCTTAGTAACTTTACTATAATTAAATAATGCTATGGACCAAATACAAATTATGAGCTTTTCAAGGAACTTAAAAATAAATACATGAAGACAACTCTCACAAGAAACTGATTTTCAAATGATTTTATGCTCACTTTTTACTACTTTGAACTAACATATGGAAGATCTATTTTTACATTCCTTTGTTAGTTGTATTAGATTGAGTTGGAATAGATATATCAAATTTTTTTCCTAAATAGTTAGACTTTTCCATACCTTCAAAGTCAAATGATTCTATAGTTTCTATCTCACCTTTTACTTTAAAATTGTATACAATAAGTAATTTTGAGTGCTCCATTGAGATTCTATACTTGTTTAAACTCAAGGTTGAATATGTGAATTGTGTAAGTCGAAGCTTCGACTTCATAAAAAACATGCATTGGTACTCAAACTCTCTAAATCAGTTTTGATTCTAACTTTTTAAAATATTAATCAAGTAATTAACATTGTTGCAATTTTGAATATATACTTTATTTGAATATCACTTGTTTAAATTTTGAATTTCACATGTCGAATGATATGCTTGATTCTTCTATTAAATTGCTCTTTGAAAAACTTGAAGTCATGGTATCCAATTACCCAATCTTCGGATAACCATACTTTTAAAAATTTTAAATGAATTTGTTATATCAATTAATCTTTGCTTATAGAGGTTATGTCGTACAATTTGCCGAAAATAGTTTTAACTTTGCACTTACATCTAAATATTAGCGAATGAGATTAATTCTCAATTTCTTTGTAAACATAAGTCTAGGTTAATGGGAAAAAATGCAAACAATTCAAAGGGGCGAACGATAAATAAGTGTCTAAAGCCACAATAACCAAGTGATTATAAGTTAATAAAATATCACGAGGAAATGGAGCAGATACACATAGGCATACTTTTATGATTAGTTTATTCAATTTATATAGTAGCTAAGGATCATAATGGTGGAGTATAAGTACTATACAAATCACAAATAACAAATATTTTTACAATTATTTTTCTAAAACCATGTAAAATTTGTATGCTAAATCTGTCCAGATTTTGCTTTATACCACAAGCTAATATCATGTGTCTCTAATATATGTTAATTGTGTTTTCGCAGTAAATAAGTTTAGATGTTAAAACATTTAATATTTAGGAGTCAAACCCCATAACACAAGGGATTAAAAGTCCAAATAAATTCACTACTGTTAGCTAGAAGTATACGATGGTAAAAAAATGACTAATTAAAAAAGGTAAATAAAAAATGATTACTTGAATAGTTAGTAATCATTTCCAATAGTAATAACAAATATTATTGAACACTTGTTAAATTTAAATTTTATAATGAATGTCGGTAAATGCTATAGCACATGATAAAAGTTGAGTAAAAAAAAGGTAAACTAAACACTAGGTTTCGGAATATAAAGAAGGCGGTGACATTCACCTTGCGATGTTGACTGACACTTAAGGCCATGAGTACTAAGTGTTAGTCTAAGGCCCAAGTGTAAGTTCATTTAGCCATACAAAGAAAGTTCGTGATATAAAAAAGGATGATGGATTTTCGTCTCCCTCAAGCTTAGCGGTTTGCTATATATAGGCCCTCTATTTGGGTTCAAACGAGTTTATAGTCTTAAAAGAGATATAACTCCTACACATTGTGTGAATGAGTGGGGTCTCAATAAAAATGGTAGTTGAGCTTTTTAACTGCATCGGTTAATTTGCCAATGTAAGCGTTAGTTTTGTGGTAGATGGTGTGGACAAGAGTATAAAGGTTCTTCATAGAGTGGTAAACAATAAGAAGATCATTGATGTTGTCACAACATTAGTATGACATCTCTCCTTGGAAATAAATGAATGGGTCATGAATCATTATTTATCAATTTGTTGTATACTATACCGATAATTTAAATGATAAAAGGAACCTTTGTGGTGTTGCCACAAGATTAGTATGACATTCACCTTAAAAATAATAGAATGCACTCTAAATTCATGTGGTACATGTACTTTGGAGAAGTGAGCTTGTTTTGGGTAATCGTTAGGTATGGCGAGGATGTTAGTTTCATACCACTTACCATGTAATATTTTCTTTATTCAACATATTATTATTAGACTTATGTGTAGTTGATTGTAGGCACGTGAATGCCTATTTATTTTGGATTGGTTTTTATTATGTTTTTCAGAAATGTACTGTCGTAGGACACGTTAGTTTATGTTGTGGTTGTGTATACTCAATATTATATTGTGATTTGATATTTGTACTCCATGAAAATTTAACAAATGTTTAACAATATATGTGTGTGTTTTATACTTTTACAAATAAATATAAAGTGTGAAAACATTGCTCACAATGAACGGGTATGATAAAAAGCATATATACTAGCATACAATGTTATTAGCTACTGTTTTCTTTATCTATGCGTATCACTATGAAAAGTATGATACATAAAATCATAAATACTAGCGTAGATTGTCTTTGTTAAGTTTTGCCTCATATTGTTCTCTTTCTGGACAACTTTTAAGTTTTCCACTCATAGCTGTTGTCCTTGGCTGACATGTATGTGCCAGCAAGTCAACCTGCAGAAAGCCATAATATGCAATTGAGGGAAGTAGTTGTAGGGTTGTAACAATGATAAGCGGTCCATATTTAATTCTACTACACTAGATAGACAACAATTATGATGTTCATGGTAATAAGAATTATTATTCTATTGTTGTATGTTTAGAATTTGAATCAATATCATTTGTCCATATTTTTTTTAAATTATATCTATGACAGTACTAAAATGATAGTATTAAGTTAGCTTCAAATATCATATTTTACCATGTTTCATGGTAAAATTGATATATTTTATTCATTAATTTTAGTTTGTTATTTCCTCTATAGTTTCACATCTATTCTTGTTTTATGCATTGATTTTGTTGATACATTGTTTCAAATTACCTTTTGTTGTAGATTTCAATAATGTTGGCACTTCTCTACTGGGAATTAGATGTTTTTGGTGAAAATGAAAGGAACCCATTTTCACCGAAGTTGATATCCCAAGTGATATATTATATTTAATCTTTCTGGTGATGGATATTCATGGGATTTCACTAATTCGGTGTGGAGCATGGAGGTGGAGGCGTGCACTTGGTACTTCAATGTTTATTATCGAGTAGTGTATTCGTTACTCAGGCACATTTGGTTATTTTATACAAAGGAATAGGTCTTCTTCGTTATCAAGACGGTTTCTTCCCATCGATCCACAGTTAGCGGTAAAAAGTATTTGCAACTTTAACATTCCTGAGCTCGTTATTGTTGTTACATCATCGATACATGGGCAATTGTAAGTGAAATCGATTAGCTCTTTGCGGCCACGATATTATGTCTTTCGTCCCACCACAAAGAGGTGGGCAGTTCTTCTACGTTTGTGTCTGTTAAATACATTATGGTTGTGAATCCATTTGAAGAATGGCGCTATAAGATCATACGATTTTTTTGGCCAGATTCTTATAATAGCCACTATTGGTTTGAATATTTTGATTCAATGACTTATAAGTGGCATTGGGGTAGTTCAACATGCATTCAAGCACCCTCTTCGTTTGGTAAAGAACCGCCCATTGTTGCCGGCATTTCTGTTACATACTCATTAATTATTGTTGGATTCTTGAATTTGATGTTGGTAATCTTAGATCTAACTCGATGGCTTTGCCTGAAAATACTTACCCTCCAAGAAGTGGAAGAAGTGTATTTATTTATTGGAAGTAAAGAAGGGTCTTTGGATCTACTACACATATATGACAAAGTTTTTGATGCCTATACATTGGCTACTTATCTAGCTCGATCATGGAGTGTTCCATGCAGATTTTCTATGGATCCTCTTGAGCCTATCCTATCTAGAGTTGCATGTTTTCCGTTTCACACTGTTGATAGGATTTTGTTGGTTGGGTTGAAAAATAGTTATGTGTGGGATGTATACATGGAAGTATTTTATGAAGTAAGTGATGTTTCTTTGAAGAGATACAGTTCTAATATCTTTCTATAACAAAGTGCTATGACAGATACTCCAATGCCACATAGTCGTCGTAGACCTTGCAACTGTGATGTCGATTGGCATATAATCGATGGTCACTTGGAGCCCCTTGATTAAATTAGAAGATTGTTTTATGTGGGAAGGTTGTGGAAACAATGTGTCAAATTTTATTTTGTTTCACATTGATGTTTTTAGACTACTCTACATGGAGTGTGTCTTAGGAAGAGACTTGCTTAGTGCTTATTTTAATTTCTTAGCATATCTTTTTTTTGTAATAAAAACAATGTGTTTGTGGAGATTTTTATATATAGTGTTTAATAATGTGTTGTTGGTATTGAAAATGAATCTCTGATTGTTTTTGTAATCACATTTTATTTCATTTTGTTCTTTTAAAAATGAATTTTGTAACCAATGTATACTTCTAGATAACGGTAGTGAATTTTATTTGGTCTTTTAAACCCCTTGTACTATGGGATTCAAATCTTATATATTGAGTGATTAAATATCTAAACTTGTGTATTGTGGAAACATAATTTACACTTTTTTAAAATAACTCATGTTGTTAACATCAATGAGTCCCAAGTCTTGTAATTACAAATTAAGTATGTTTAATAGTTGACCTAATACATAATTGTTTATTTTAAAAAAAATAGTGTGATTAATATAATTGTTTGAAAGATAATGTTGTGCTCTTTTAGTTAATGGAAATGAATTTTGTGTATGGTGTGATGTGGGTTATTCTAATGCAACCCGTTTATCTTATGTGAATTGAGGATTATTGTATCGATATTCTTAACACTTCTCAATTAAAAAAAATTGGTTCGACAAATATCAATATGTTACCATTTTTTGTGTTCGAATTTGCTAATGAGTCCAATGAATAAATGCATTAGAGTTGTTCATATTGGAGGTCAATATGCAAAATAGTAATGGAGAAGAACATGACTACTTCTTTATTCATTTCATATGTGTATGATATTTTTAACACTTTTGTATGCTTGTGTCAGGGAGTTCAATTTACAATGTGTAAGCCACCTGGGTGGTTTCGTCGTATATAATAACATAATAAATTGTGTAACATTATGAATGGAATTGAGTAGGGAATCTCTTACTCAACCGAACAGAATTGATATTTTCCCGCACTTATATGAAAGAAGTTTATTTTTGCGCTTATTGTGGACAAAGTAGGAGTAACAACATTCGCCGGAGTGTCATGTCAAATGCCTTTCTTAGGATTCAAAGCTTCGTTGTTTGGACTTTGCCTTGTTAACAAGTTCTCTCCCAATAATTCATCCCTTGTACACATTGATAAAATTGTCTCAAGAATTTTGGTCAAAAGTTTCCAGAATGATCATTACGAGTTAGTCTTAATAATCACTTAAGATTCCTTATTTCTCTTGTTGGGAATCCTTTTTTCAAGCTTGTGAGGAATCTAATGGTGTCATTAAAAAAATCGTGATGTTCTTAACTTTACTGGAACCAGATATCACTAGTACATGAATATTGAAAAATCATAATTACATAAAAGTAGACAAAGCAAGCTTGAAACCAAATATAAGAATTCCTACCTATCCCGAAACCAACATGAGTTAGCAATATACGGTTGTTGAACATACTATGTAATGGTTAATTTGGTTGTTCCATGTTTTCATATAATTTTTGAATTTCATCGTCTTATGAAGTTATACGGTATAAAAATATAGTCTCTATGTATCATATATTTATATATATACTTTATCAAAATTGATATTTTAAAGGAAATGTTGAACAAACGCCCCACAAATTAACAATAGATTTACAATAGTGTTTTTAAAATAATTATTTTTTTATTATAATTTGTTTTTTTGTACTTACCACGCCTTGTAACAACTTGACTTTTAGGCTATAATTTTTGGCTTTATGTTCGCTTATTGTCAAACCTTTCTAATTGAAATACTGATAGAATGAGAAATAGCCACTAAAAAATATTCCATACTTCTTTGATGTCGGAACAATTTGAAAATCTAATTCTTGAGACAATTTATATTGTGTGTACAAAGGGTGATTTTATGTTGTTTGCTCCTCCTACTTTGTCAATAGTAAGTGCAACAAATATAGTTGTGCCAAATGAACGATGAAACCTACCAATGTTGAAACCATTGGTCCAACAATTCTTATTCACCAACAATCTTAAGACAAATATCCTATCTATTGTATTTTTCCTTTTGTTTATCTTGTTCTTGTTCTTTCTTTCTGGACTAATTGCAATGTGCGTGCAGTGATGAATTCAAACATTGAAAGGTACCAGCAACAATGTGACTCCAGTCACAGTCCCTCTACATGTTGCTCACGTCCAAGTGAACCATGGGGAGAAACCAGAGAAGTTCAATAGAACAGATTGTAAGAGCTAGCAGCAGAAGTTGCTGTTTCATTTGACTACGTGCAACCTCTCTGATTCTTGACTAAAATATATTTTGTCCTCGAAAAGGAAGAGACCAACCGGCACAAAGTTGATGCTGTGAATGCTTGAAAGCATTCCAATTTTTTGTGTTGTAATTATGTTTTCAACGGACTAGATAACTAGTTGTATAATGTATATTGAGCATTGAAAACTATGAAAGAGTTACGAGATTCACTATAAAAGCACTCGTATACCTAAATCCCTAAGTTCTAAGGAGACAACCCTCACAATTTGGTGGATGAACCATGACCGTTTGATTAGGGCATTATTAATGAGCTTTGGGCCTTGCCCATACGGGTTGGGTCCAGGCAATAGAGGATCGTTCTTCATAGGCCCAACCCACTTTTGGAGGGAAGTCTGTCAGACAATCATGCGACCATCCCAGGGAGGATGAGCCTAGCTAGGAACAATCATCTACGGTTCATACTCCCAGGCCAACGGGGCAATACCAAATAAACAATAACTATATGTTTCATATGAAAAGCATATAATTGTTATTTAATATTTGGTAACCGAAAGGTTGTATGTTACTCAACATTTATGGCTTCTCGTTATGATGGGTCACATTATTTGTAACTTACTTGATAGGGTACTACTTTACCTTCTTCCCCTTTGGATTTCCACACCTTGATTAATAACCCTTAGTAAATATATAATCATGTCATTGGATATAAATGATATGTATAAATGCATTGTTTTTATTATTTCTTGAGCTTCCACTTACTGTTGGTGAGTTCATTGTGGAAACGTTTGCATGTGCTACGAGATTCATTAAGATTTTGAGAAAATTTTCTCCTTTCAAGGTTCGTCCCAATCTCTTTTGGTCATCTTTGTATCTGTTTGACGTGTAGTTTTACCTAAGTAATTAAATCAAGTAGGCAAACTGTGGCTACTGATATGGACCCTTTCTATACATATCACAGTCAATTTCCTAGATTTTGGTTTTCTTAAACTAATCATAGTCACGTTCAAATAATTTTTTGGGATTATAGAAGGTGCTTGTTCTTTTCTCAAGAATGCCATTTATTATTCTTTTCCTTTTTAATTGTTTGTCTTTAAAATTTCTCTATATTCCATTGAATCCAGCTATATATGGTTAGTAGATCCTTTTTTTAACCTCTACATATCCATCTTCATCTAACATTAGCCTTTGATTCTTACTTGAGTTGTTCGGTTATTGCTTCACTAATATGGGATATATATTAAGAAGTTATGCAATACAATATGACATTTCTATTTTTATTTTAAGATTTGTTTATGTATACAAAAAATCTAGATAGATGTTTGTTATCCTGCTTTATAGTCTTCGTGACAATTTTCAAATATATTAAACAAAATTTCTTATCCAAAGTTGTGGTAAACACCAATAAAATAGCACGAAATTATATCTAATCAAGGAAAGTGATGATATCTAAGCTAGAACTAGACATTTAATTTACGTAGAAAACTCAAATAGTCGAAACCAAAAGAATTTTAAGATAAAAAGGAAACTGAACTCAAAATTCAAAGCCTTGATCTGACATAAAGAAAGGAAACCTCAAAAAAAAAGATCGTCTATCAAATTCCCCCCAGGATTTATCATGTTAACTCCATAAATGTAAGAGTATATCATTTTGAATAAAAAAAGGAAACTGAACTCAAAATTCAAAGCCTTGATCTGACATAAAGAAAGGAAACCTAAAAAAAAAAAGATCGTCTATCAAATTCCCCCCAGGATTTATCATGTTAACTCCATAAATGTAAGAGTATATCATTTTGAATAATATTAAAAAATGGAACTTAAAAAATGTTTCGAATAAATTGTGCCATTCGTTAGTAACATGGTGTACATATGATTTCTTAGGGCTGTCAAGTTCAACCCTGTGTTGTTAATAACACCTATTCTTTTCTGTTGATAAGATAAATTTAAATTTAAATAAAAAATCGGACTTAAAATTAAATATGTAGTATATGTTTTTGTATATATTCTTCATATAGGCTAAATGATTGGAAGGTTCTAAATATGTCAATAGTATGTGTGTGTGCTATGTTAAAAAAAAATGTACCATTACAACACATTTATGAAAAGCATATGGTTGTTATTTAATATTTGGTAACCAAAAGGTTGTATGTTATTTAATATTTATGGCTTATCATTATGAAGAGTCACATTATTTGTAAGTTACTTGATAGGGTACTACTTTAACTTCTTCCCCGTTGGACTTCCATAACTTGATTAGTAACTATTAATAAATATATAATCATGTCATTGGTTATAAATAATATGTATAAATGCATTGTTTTCAGTATTTCTTGAGCTTCCACTTACTCTTGGCGAGCTAATTGTGGAAACACTTGCATGTGGTACAATTTTGGTTACGATTTTGAGAAAATTTTCTCCTTCCAAGGATCGTCCCAATTTCTTTTCGTCATCTTTGTTTCTGTTTGACAAGAAGTTTTGCTTATAGTTGTTTCAATTAAATTTAGACGTGACAAGTTTGAGTGGCTTAACAGTTGTTTAATTATAACAAGGCTTGTATTTGATGATTGATAAGTTAGACAGGAATGGATCTTTTTTTTTTTCGAATGATGGAACTGTAACATGATTCAATAGATTTAAATTTGAATAAACATTGTTCTTTATTTATTATATTTTAATATTTTTTATCCTAATAATACCTTTTATATATAGAACTTGTAGACTAAACGTGTTGTCTTCACCCAAGATTTATCATAATTGGTTCCATAAATGTAAGAGTCTACCGTTTTGAAGGATATTAAAAAATAGAATTTAAAAAACCTTTCAAAAAAATTGGGCTGTATGTTAGTAACATGGTGTGGATAGCATTTCTCAGGACTGTCAAGTTCAACCCTGTCCTTGATAATAAACACATGTTTTTTCTGTTGATAAGATTAGTTTAAATTTAAAACGGGAAATCAGTCTTAAATTAAATTGTATAGTATATCTTAGTCCTATATAATTCTTTAGATGGGTCAAATGACTTTGTTTCATGTATGGCCAATATTTTCGGTAGTGCAAGACATGATTTTAGGTACAGATGCCACGTGCTTGTTCGTATGTTCAGTGACACCTTCTTCATGTAAATGTGGGCTTTCATCTAATTTATTGTACCCCTATTTTGTTTTGTACATGTTTTTTTGGGGTTTATACTTTTAAAATTATTAACCAAAATGGTACCATGTCGTGATAGACACGTTCTTTTATGACAATATGTCTTTTTTTCATCCGGTTATAATGGTTCTCCCTCTTTTGTTCCAGGCAAATTGGGATGCAATTTACGGGGGTTTTGAAATTCCACATGATATCCTTTTCATCATATTTACAATGATGATAGTGGATGCACTCACATAACTTGGCGCACACGTTGGAGATGGAGGCGTGCAGTTTCAACTTAAATGTTCATTGTCAAAAGATGTATTCGCTCATCTGGAACGTTCGGCTATTTTCTTCAGCTACAAATGTCAATTTCAATAGGTAGGCGCTTTATACCCATAGATCCACAGCTATGCATAAATGGCATTTGTGATTTTAATATTCAAGAATCCGTGTCATTGGTTGCATAGTTTGTGTATGGTCATTTGCTCTTGAAATCTTCTTTTGTTGCTCGAAAAAGATATTATATATATATATATATATATATATATATATATATATATATATATATATATATATATATATATATATATATATATCATCTAACTATTAAAAAATGGGTAGTCATTCCACGTCCTACAACTCGTTTCACATCTTCTAAATACATACTTATTTTCAATCCAATTGATGGGCGGCATTATAGGATTCTTCATTTCATATGGTCACATACTACTTTTGAGTCATATTGTTGTCAGTGTTTTCATTCATGGATTTGGAGATTGATTTGGGTTGGGCCAACTAGCATTCGAGCACCGTCTTCTTTTGGGAGGGAACTACCTGTTGTCGTCAGCCAAGTTGCATACAAGCATATTAGTTGCTCATGGATCTTTGCACTTGATGCTCAAAACCTTGAATTTGATTCAATTGCTTTATTGTATAAGATTTATCCTCCAAGAGTTGGTAGGCAAGTTTTCCTAGGCAGTAGAGAGGGATTTTTAGATCTACTATATGTGTGCCACAATGTGTTAAACATCTATACACTATCTACCTATCCTAGGCGACGTTGGACTCATACTGCTAGGTTTTCGATGGACCCAATTTCATCTATCGTACCTAGGGTATCTTGCTTCTTATTTCATACTTTCAATAAAATTGTTTTGCTTGGACTACATTGGCATTGGCATGAAGAGGTTCAGTTCTACTATTTTCCTATACCAAAGTGCTATGATGACCACGCCTATTCAACACAGTGGCCGCAAGCCTTGCAATTATTACACACACTGGGCTTTAGAAGATGGTCATCTTCAATAGCTGGATTGAAATCTTTTTGTGCTTTGTTCGGCTATAGTACGATAGCATATAAATGACAATATAATTGAGTAGTACGTAAGTATCTAGTTTATTTTATTTGAAACAAGAAATGCATATGTAAAAAAAATGTGAATTTTATATTATTTGAACCTTTTTTTACCTAAGCATGTTACTTGTATTCTATTATTGCAATGTTCACCATGTTCAAAGTTACATAGCTATTTTCTAATTATTTTCTAATATGGAAACAACTTCTTCGTGTAGTTTATGGATTAATTAATTGAAGGTGTATATAAATAAACTGGACTTTGATCCTCATAGCAAGTATATTTATGGTCTGAATGGCAATACCCTTGAAATATCATCTCTTACTTTTTTGGGACCCCAAATGATTTTGTTGCTCCCTGCATACTATATTTACGTCAGTTGATTCTTCTCCATGATTTGTTCTTCTCCATAACCCTTTGTATTTTAGTCATTGCTGTTGAATTATCTGTCATCCTTCATTCATGGTGGCATATTGTTTGCATGACAGGCCACTTGTTGTCACTTTAAACTACTTAATCATTAACAAACTCGTCCTTAATTTGTGAACCTTGGTGTGCATGTTAGCAACTATGGAATACAGAATATTAGCGCCATGGGTATTGTTACATAGTTTCTTTTCGACACTTTTTTTTGTTATAAATTCATGTATGTTTGAAACTTATTTTTGCTAGCACTCCTACCAGCAATAATACTTGCATCCAAGACACGTACTGCTTTAGAATCCTCTATGATGGTGGTACTTGCAGCAGCTTATTTGTGGAGCATTTTTTGTATTACGATGCTTTGTTGAGACGAAAGTCATCCTTAATGCATAGGTTACTCCCTATATTATTGCCAAGTATATGTCGTGTGACCATGACCGCATTGTCACTATCGCATCAAACATCGTTCTTATCAAACATATTCAGAATTATGTTACCTTGTATGTAACTGTAAAAAGAAATTTCCCTATATTTGAATATGACAAGTTAAATACGCTTTATGTTACACAGTAAGATGGTTTTTACTTGGGCTTGTGACTAAATCTATGCTCTAGATCTGCAGCACATCCATTTGGCATGCCGATCAATTGATACATAGAACGTATCTATTTGGTTATGAAATGAATTTTCAACATTGTTAAATATTTTTTTCGGGAGATTTTACATTTAACATTTAATATAAAAAAATTCTTCTATGTAGGCCCTACAAACCTGCTGTATTCTATACAGATGTAGTATGTATATACTTCAAATCTTGGTTTTTACCTATCCATATGTTAAAATTGATGATCATATTAAGTTAACTGGTTTATGTTTAGATTAAAAGTTGTCTTCAACGATCAATGTGAGGGGTGTGGGACCACATAAAAAGTGTTTTTTTTTCATTTGGTTATCATTGGTGAATGACACTAACTTTTATTGTACGTTATGTTATTTTCCTCTTATACCATCATATGAGCCAGTTTAGGAGACTAATATATTTTACAGCTTTAGATAACATATTAGTGTCCTCGTATTGGTGGCACTCTTTTCTTCAATTCTAAGAGTTATATGAAGTTCTTCCATTTAATTCGTTCTATTGGACACTTCCGTACGATATCATATGATTCTATTCTATGCTTGACATTGATTGTTTGTGCGACTTTTGGCAATCCCTATTGATATATTGAATATGTCTTTTTTTTATTGGAATTGAATAGATAGATTATACTAAATGAATTTTCAAGTACGTTTGAAGCTTGTTTATACTAAATGCCACTTGTGCCATTCATTCTTAATATATTTAGTATAACTCTCATTTCTTTGAATTAAATACTTAGATTATACTCAATGAATTTGCGGATTACAATAAAATTAATATTTCCATATTAACTAGGCTTACATTATTAATTTTATATTTGCCTGGAAATAAAAAAAACATGAATATGGTATAACCGCCAAAAAAATTCGGCATGGGGAATGTAATTTTCTGTTTAGTGAAAATGAATAGTTTGTTAAGGAATAGTTTAGTTAGAATCAAAGATTTTACAAACAATGCTGAAATATTATTATTGAAGATGTAAAGTCCATAGCATTGGAACGTGGTTATGTATAGTTATTTCTTGGTCTTCCTTACGTAATGACCCTTGGCAGTTTTCTATTTATATTTAATGAGTGAATTCAAAACATTTGTAACATTCTATCTGTTAAATACAATAAGCAATTATCGCATTTAATTTAGTCAGAAACACATATGGTATTTATAGTATTTATACCTTTTTTTAAACATTAATAATAATGGTAGTGTCCTTGAATGCCAATTTAAGTTATTGCCATGCACATTGATGGTTCTATTATTTATATACCATTCATTGGTATTTGAATACATATAGTAGTGGGCATTTAGAAATGTTTAATCCTTAATAACCCATATGTCTTTTCATTTTCCAGGTCAACATTTGAAAGAGGTATAAAGTGCGCATTTGTCTAGATGAGATGGACGATCTAATTAGAATTTTCTTAAATTGTCTAGGTGTGGACGCCAAATCAAGGTATATATTCTTGGTAATATTTTTCAATTTCCTATTACGATGTGTTCTGATTGCTTATACATGGGATGTTCTTGATCAGTTTGAATTTTATGTTCCATATGTTCTTCATTTACCCATATTTTATACTCCACTTATATGGGTCATTCACTACTTTAATAGTATTTTAGTGTATATCTATTATGTTATCAACCGTGTACTATGGCTTTTAAAGGCTTGAGATGATGGTCCGTACTTTTAAAGCCATGCAAAAGAATACATCACGGTCCATTTCCTTTGATTTGAACGCACCTGTTAGTATCATACTGATGTCTACTGCAAGTTATAGTTCTGTTGAAGTTGAGGTTGGATCTGATCTTGAGTCAGATGAACCTACAGAAATTAGTTCAGATGTTGGGTGCATGATCAGTACTTGTGCTTCTATTCAAGATGATTTAGCCAATGCATCTCCTGGCAACACTTCAATCCCAATGGGCGTAGTATCGGTCAAGGAAAATGATAATGTTGTTGTTATTAGTGATTCAGAGGATGATCTATGTGAGACAAATGGTAACACTTATGTCTCAGCTGGCGAAGCATGTGGTTGTCTCAAGCTTGGTAATCCATGTGCAGGTGGTTACTATTATGTTAGTTTTGTTTCATATATTGCATACATATATTTGATTGCTAATTTTGTTATTTTATATAAATATTTTTTAAATGTCTTCGACCTCTTTGGATTAGTGGTTGCAGTGGTCGTGCATGTCATGTGATTATGACTAATCCAATTTGGGTTGTCTTCCATTCAATGGATTTGTTCAAGGCCAATCCACAATGCCCGCATTTTGAACCATTAATATTATATGATGTGAAAGACCATGAAGACAAGGGTATAATGCTTATGCTTGATTATATAAATCTTGTACATAGCTTCACTGCAACCAACTACATGGGAGTTGATTCTATCTCGAACATTAACACTTCCAAAATGACTGAGTTGGAGGCAAATGGATTTGATTTGGAACATGTAAAGAAACATGTGCAAGAGTTGCATGATAGTCAATTGCATGGTGTTGATAGTGGCTATGAAACAACATTACTAGCTATTCAGATTGCTGGACTTCAAAGGAAGAAGGTGGAATTCGCTTGTGAGCTTAATGACATAGATGCCAAAATGCTTGCATTGGCCCAACGAAAGGAAGAACTCCAAAGTGAGAATGCACGATTTGATGAGCAAGAAACTTATTTACGTAATAGACTTAAAACGTTTGAGCCTGGAAATTCATCAATGTCATAAGTTAGTTGAATGTTCCTATTTTTCATATGCGTGGTAACTATTTCTTCACAAATTCAAAGATTAACTTTCTTCATTCAAAACTGGTGGCTCGAATTCCATGGATTTCTTTTGTATCATTTGTAAGTTCATTCTTTATGTAGATCTATTCTTCTCATATTAAATAAGGCAAATTGTAACTTGTCCTTTGGTGAATCGTGAACTGTCTCCTAATATATTATTGACATTACTCTTTTTTTCCTCAAAAGAGTTTTTCATTTTCTAAAAACCTCCTGTTACAAAATTTGTTATCATTTTACTACACAAATTATTACTTTTATACACATTGATTTGAATCACAGATATTTTCATCTGATTCAAAGTTTCTTCTACTTAGTTCTAATATTATATTCCCTTGACAATAAGTAAAAAGTATATATAGCCGCCCTATTTCCTCAACAAATATTTGCCTTTTTTTATATTTAGTATGCATAGGTACTTGCCTTTTTGGTTTGATAGAGTATTGCGCCTCTATTCAGTAAATATATTATGTTCATATATGATTTATTCGTACAAATAATCACGTGGAGTGTATCCTTCCACTTGGGTATGGTTAGATTAGAATAAAATCTATTCCTCCCATCATAAATTCTTTAATGAGTTTGGCTAAATATTCAGTGGCTTATAAGTCTATATGTCATAGTTTCTTCTTGACTAAAACCATCTTTAATAGTGCATTGTTTTGACATTATTTATTATATTTTAAATAGTAATTTATGTGTTGTTGAAACTTACACCATCATTATAAGCGCTTCCCTTTGTGAACAAGCATATTATTGATCATACTGTGCACAAGATATTTTTAGTGTCAAGTATTAGTTTAGATATTTCAATCTGTTAATTGTTGTATGGTTTGTAGGTTGACATCAACATCTTTCAATTATCTTTGTTTAGACAGCATGAATCATCTTGATTTATGGAGTAACATCCCTCGTGATATATTGTTAACAATTCTCGTTAGAGTGGACTCTGAATCAGCCTCTAAATGCAAATATGTTTCTTCAATGTGGAGGTGTATTTTGGGTACATCACAGTATATTATATTATACAGTGGTGTCTTAGTTAAGGTGGTACATCCTGTTATTTCTTACAACGCTTTCGTTTTGGGTTAACAGTAAGAGAGTTTGTCCCGCTTGATACTTTGATACAGTTGAATAGTATATCGGAATTTAATTTACCTGAGCTTGTCTCTATAATTGCATCATCCTTGCATGGTTTTGTATTGTTGAAAAGTTGGAGGGGGGTTACAAAAACGATATTATATATCCCGCACAACTACACGTGATTGGGTTTCAGTTCCTTATCCTCCGATTCTAGCTTCAGCGGTGAAATACATATTGACTGTTAACCCATTTGATAATTGGCGGTATAAAATAGTTTGGTTCATTTGACTTTCCCCTATTTTCAAACATTACTCTGTTGAATGTTTTGACTCAACCAATTGGTGTTGGTCTTGGGCTGGGGTCTCGTGCCTCCAATGTACATCATCTTTTGGGAGAGAACCGCCAGTTGTTATTGGATCATCAATTTTCATGTTGGTTGATTCAGCTGAAGTTTTTGTGTTCAACATGGATTCTTTTCAGTCAACTACATTTGATTTACCCAACAACTGTTCATCTACAGGTACGAATAGTAAATTATTTTTTTGTACCATGCAAGGTTCTCTCAATCTATTACCTTCACATAATGGCACCCTCGATATTTACACATTGTTAAAAAATGAGAGAAAACAATACTAGGTTAGTGGTGTTACTATTACATTAGTTCCAATTCTACCGGTTGTTCCAACATTGGTTACTTTGTTGTGTTATGCTATCGATTTATTCATCGTTGTTTCTTCTCATAATGTGCTTCTATGGAATGTTGAAACTGGTGAATGTAGCGAGGTTCACAAAGGTGGAATTAATAGATTGAGGGACAATATCTTTGCATATCAAAGTGTCATGACATCATTTCGAATACCATGTCATCCAGATACTGCCACCGCTACGTTGGAAAATGATGTGTTTTTGGACAACATCTTGAACTACTAGCTTGATTAATGTTTTTTAGACTACTTTGAATGATCAAAATTGATATGTACTTTTTTTCTTTTCAGTAGTTTTGAACTGTCGAAATTTCATCCTAATATGTATTTGCTTCCTTTTTTCAATATTGTATGGCAGTCAATAATGTTATTCAATTTTGAATACTTTGGGGAAAAAAGTTTCTTGGAAATACTTTAGTACATTCATTTATAGAAAGGCCATTTTGAAAATTCGTACATGTTTTCATCTAAACACTTTTTTAGTGTCCATATTTTTTTATTATAATCTCAATTACTAACAAAATGTCTATATTTTTATAATAATAATAACATCATTGGTGTAGTCCTATTAACCATCTGCGCAAAATATCTTTGTGGAATGATTAGACTTGTGCAAAAGACTTCCTTCATAAGATGGTAGGTGTTAACTTCAACCTTGTTTAAACAAGTATATTAACAAGTTGTTAATTTTATATTTTATTAGGTTAAATTATGTCAGCATTATTGTATATATACATTGTATAAATTATAGAATGTGATTAGTGCATTTGCGAGGTATTTGTAAAGTTTTTCTTATGTGGATTGGCATTATTGGATATAAATGGTATGTAGATGCATAGAACTTAAATGTGCCAATACGTATAGAAATAAATCCAATCAATGAGATTAATAATTTATGATTCGTATTCCATGTTATCATCTTATTTTTTATTGCCACATTGAGATATAATACATTTAAAATTTATATATAGAGATTAACCAAAACTCATGTGTTTAAAATAGTTGGTAGTTCGAGTCTGGTCACGGACGAATGTTTGAAAAGAGCAGTTTACATATTACATATGAGTTAATCAATATAGTTAAATATAATTAACCGAAGCTAGGAGATCGATGTATTTTGTAAAAAAGACTAAAAATTAGATAAATGTTTCATTGTCTATAGATATAAAATATACAATGACTTTTCTTGTATCGTTTTGAAGTCTTGTCAACAAAAATTCAAACAATAATAGAAACTATTTAAGTTTGAAAACTCATGCTATTTTTTTATGGTAAAGGGTTCTCGCTAGAAGTATATACTATATAAATTTCAATATTTTATTTGCTTATATCACACGTTTATTATTATTAGATTTTTACAAATATAAATATTGGTTTAATAGAAGCAAGCAACATCTGGAAATGCAACAATTACTTTTGAATTTTGAATATATCACTATGAATATTTAGTTCAATAGTATGTGCATACCTCATGATCATGTATATATTTACCTAGTTATGTTATCAATTGTCTGATGGCTTTAGTCATGCGAATAGATGGTTATATTCTCCAAGTCAAAAAGCATTATCTAGAATGTCATATAAAAAATGTATAGAGATGTCCAGTTCCTAATCCTTCTATGACAAATATAAAATAGCAATTTTGTTGTCGGCTGAATTTGTAAATATTAACTTTGTGATAAATACATGGTGAACGCATATAGCTTCATATAAACTAAGGCATAACTAAAAAATATTAATTAAAATATTTTTATGTGCTATATAATTATATTATTAATATACTTATGTTACATATTATACTTGTTAGGACTTATGTTTTAATATGTACTTGATATACGATGTCCAGTGGCAGCCAAATCAATGGGTCGGATCTATGAATGGCTGTTTTATTATTTAGATTGCATGATATAAAATAGCTAATTGTGCTTCATTAGGTAGGTTATATATGTTTAAATATTTTATATATTTTTTATATAATCACGAATGTATACAAAACAATATTGTTTTCTTTTAGAAACAACTTAACATCTAGTGTAAGGTACATATATATGTTTCATATGGCTAATTAATTCGTATTTTAGTGCCACTTCTAAATATGAAATAGAGCTTGCTATAATATTTTCATTTTTGGATGTTCATAAAATATAGGGTCGATCACAGTCCCATATCTATTTACTAGACACTTTTATTATGTCAAAATAAATTAAATTTTTTATATAAATAAGGTCTGGGTTTTAAGGTGCTTCTTATGCAGTCGCATTTAATTCTTAATATCTCCACCACTGGATGTGAACTACATGTAAATAACATAAATTGTGTCCACCAAATTTGACGACTACGTGTTTCAAAAACTTGGTAGTTCAAGGCAAGTCATGAACATATGATTGCAACCAATAGCTTACATATACATTATGTGTTAACAAATATAGTTTAATGGAATTTGCCAAAATAGCATATTGACGTACTTGGTAAAAAACTTGAAAATTAAATAAATCTTTTATTGGCTATTGATGTAAAATATATTGTGACTTTTCTTGTATGCTTTTGAAGACTTGCCCATAAATTTTCAAAGGATAATATAAAGTCTTTAATTTTCAAATGTTTTTTTTTACAATGTTGAAGGGTTCTCGCTAGAAAAATATATTGTATATATTTCAATGTTCGCATCTTCTTATATCATACGTTTATTGTTATTAGATTTTTAGAAAATATATCTTTGGATTTTATATAAGCAAGTAACATCTAGAATTGTGACAACTACTTTTGAAATATGAATAAAACACTACGAGTATTTAGCTCATAATTGTGTACATATCTCATGATTATCTATATATTTACCCAATTATGGTACCAGCCGCCTCATGGATTTAGTCACGAGGAAACATGTTTATGTTCTTCAAGTTAAATTCAATAATCTAGAATGTCATATAAAAAATGTATAGAACTGTCCAGTTCCTAATGGTTCTCTTACGAATACGATACACCAATTTTGTTCCCGACTAAATTTGTAAATGTTAACTTTGTGTCCATAGCGTGGGAATGCATCTAGCTTTATGTAAACTAAGGCATAACTGAAAAATATTAGTTAAAAAAATTATATGTGCAATATAATTATATTATTACCATACTTATGCTACAAATTATACATGTTGGGAATTATGTTATAAAATGTGCATTATATGCGATGTCGAGCATCACCCAAATCAATGTGACACATCTATGCACGACTGTTTTATGATTTAGATTGCATGATAGTAAATGGCTAATTGTGCTTCATTAGGTAGGTTAGATTTATTTAAATAATATATATATTTTATATATAATTGCAAATATATACAAAGCAATATTGTTTCCCTTTAGGGACGACTTAATATGTAATGTAAGCTTATTACCCATGTTTCAAATAGCTCATTAACACATATCTAAGTGTCGCATCCTAATACAACATAGAGCTTAGTATAATACTTTCAACTGGGATTTTCATAAAATATAGGGCACATCACTGTGTCATACCTATTAATTTGATATTTTTATTATGTCAAACAAATAATAATTTTCTACATAAGTAGGGATCAAGGTTTTAAGGTAATTCTTATGCAGTCATATTTAAATCCTAAAATCTCCATCGAAACTGGTCGTGAACTGCACATAAATAACATAAACTATGGCCCTCGAATTTGACGGCTATGTGTTTTAAATCAATCATAAATCATTCTTATTTGATTTTTATTACCTTAGTATATCATATAGATAAAGTTCTAACTGACATATCAGTAAATAGTATAACTTGATCATAAACATTAATTGGAACCCACATTATTTTTTTTATGATAACCCATGATCTGTTCGATTTGAAGTGCATGTTGAAAAAAAAATTTAAAAATATAAATGCAATATTAAATTGAACGATTTTAACTCCATCATTATATTTGACACCATATAAAAATCATATCATCTAGCTATTTTTATGCCATATTTATGGCAATAAACTAAATGGAGAGTATATAGAAAGATTTCAAAATCTTGATTTAAAGTAAACTAATAAAGGCTCGTAAGTTATGAAATATAAATAAGGAAAACTTATGGGTGATTGGTTACACAAAAAATTTGCTTAAAGCTCACCTAATGATTTGGGTTCGTTATTTTAGGTAACTTCCCTTGAATTATTTTTCTTCTTGTCATTCTTATTACTTATATCCATACACTTGTAACTGTTTAAGGAAAACAATATATATGCTATGTAATTTGAGTGTGTTACATCTATTAATTATATATATTAGCATTGGAAAGTGACTAATTAGGCCTTCAACGTGATAGATATAGATTACTTGAATATATGTCATATCAATCCATAAATATTAGTATACGCACATAAATAAAATTATACTATAAAATAAGCGATACACCTTATAACCCCTAATTCAACAAACAGACCGGGATATCAATTTTGGTTGTCTCGATATCTGTGTATTCAAAAACGTGGAATGTACATTGGTCACGTTATTTATTTTTTTATGTAATTTAATTTTTTTATTTTCAAGGTTGCCATGGTATCTGGTTGATCTTTTATTCTATGTTTATCCTTTAATTTTGTGAATGAAGGATTTATTATATCATGTTTTTAGGTCATTCGTGCACTATGTTTTTTTTACACATATATGTTCTTTCTATTCCGAATTGTGTGATCCACATTTTCATTTCATAGTATTAGTTCTTTTAATAGTTGCATTGTGAGATCCCTAAATACAGTATAAAATGAATTGTAGATCTAGCTATTTTCATTCCAGCTATAGTTTTATATTACTTACAGCTACATGATCAAAGGGACTGAGGTTGCCAAAAAATTTGAAGAATCATAGGTATTTCATAAGTAGAGATTCAAATCGGAGTGTAAATTCCAAAATATCTAGAGATGGGATATGTAAAATAAAACATGTTATATTAGTACACTATAAACAATGATACCTAATCATATGTAGTCCAGGTTTCCAGGCTACACCAAATTATTCTTTTATTAGGAGGAATTCATACATCCAATAATTCTACCATTTTTTTATTTAACATTAGCACTTTCTTAGTCAGTATCCAATTGGTAAAGACACATTATTTGATTAGCATTTTCTGATTCATTTTTAGTTCATTATTTTTATTTTAGCCATTACTAATTTATATATAAAGCTCATTGATAGGTTAGTCCATATGGATATATTTTTCATTTCTTAACATACATATGTAGTGCCCGAATTGTAGTGTATTGTGGTTGTTCTAATATTTTTGTTGCGGGTCTAGTGGTTCAATTGTACTATGACATTTTCATGATGTAAGCTGACTTCGTGTTTTTTTAGGTTATTATGGATCGAGTTCTATTGTTTTTGGAACAAGCTAAATCCGGAAATTACTTTCCCACCCAGTCTTTGTTGGAAACACTTACTCTTAAAATTTTGGTGAAAATAGATGGGTTTAATTTTGAGCATTGTAAGATGGTCTGCAAAGGTTGGAGGTGTGCTATGAGCACTTCCAATTTTATTATCGATTGGTGTTCAACAAACCATCAAACATATGGTTATTTTCTTCAATGGTTAGCACATATGTAGGTCGCTTGAAGTTACCTTCCATTTCATCCATCACTTGCACTAGATGCTGATCTAGAATTCTTGTTTCCTGAAGAGATGATTTATTTGGCAACCTCTCATAGTGGGCTGGTTCTATGTAAAAATGATGCTCATTATTCGGCCAATGGTTGGAGATTGGGTTCTTATTCCATGTCCTAGATTGAGGTATATGTCACTTGCTTATGCTATTCTTGAAAATCATATGAATGGTCGCCATTATAAGATATTTTGATTATGTTTATCTGACAAGTATGACAATTACCTTATTGAAGTATTTAGTTCTGAGACTTGGAAATAGAAACATATTCGCGAATCAAATATAGAGAATTTCTCTTCAATTGGGTAAGAACCACCTATATGTGTTGGTAAGTATGTGCACTTGCTTATAGATTCTACAATGGTTTTTGTTTTTGATATGGACACTTGTGCTTGTGGTTATATTGAACTGCCTACCGTTATCAAAAAACATGATGGAGATCAAATATTGGTTTTAGCAAGCCATGAGGGATGTCTTGGTCTTGTCTCCCTTATTGGAGGGATCATAAATGTTTATACATTGGATTGCCGGGTAAAAGCAGTTTGGTCTCAAGTTTTGAGTTTTCCTATATCAGATTTAGTTCCCAAGAATGTTGAAGTAATTAGTGTTTTATACCACTCATTTGATGTATTTGTCCAGGTCACAAAAAATGAGGCTTTCTTCTTATATGTAATTAATAGAAGGATTGCAACTGTCAAACTGGCATATTATTTCTGTGAGCCTGGAATTATACTTTTCACGAGTGATCATGACATTGATCCAATTCCTCATAGCGGTGAAGATCCAACAAGCTATAATGGCAAATGGATTGTTGAAAATCGAGTTCTTATTTGTCTCCTAGATGATGAGTAGATTTGAAATTCGTGTGGTGGCCCAAATTTTTTTACAGCTTTTGATGCGTATTTCTTTTGTTTCTAGAACATGTGTTCCTTTTTTTATATATATTGATTACTAGGTAAGTAGTCTATATTTATCTTGTCCTAAAAGTGATTGGTATAATATATGATGCTTTCTCATTAATTTTATTGTTTACGTATTTAATTATGTGAGCTATTACCCATTTATTAAAAGAAATTGATTTATTGTATCCCCATTCTAGACTATGTTCATATGTGCTATAGTTTCTAACTAATAGTAGTTTTAACTTTTTGTAGTAAAAAACTATTAGAATATTATAATATGCATTAATTATATATTATGTTCATTTTTAATGTATCAAATTATGTGAGTTTTTCCAGTATTTGACAAAAGAAAATGCTTTGTCATAGTCTTGATTTACACCATGCACAAATGTTATATGTTTGAACTTATACTAGATTTATCTAACTTATTTCATAGTTTATATACATATTTAAGAATACATATGTATAGTATAATATATATCAATTATATAAATTAAAAAACCAAATGTAGGGTTAGGAATTAAGAGTACATTTATCTTTTCTTTTCATAACTTGTGAAGCTTCAAATCATGGTTTCAAGTATAGAATGCAAAATATAAATTAATAAATTAATGTATTGACCCACATGAACATTCATTATCTATGGCGAACAACGTTGTTGTAGTCGAGTTCATTATAATCAATCCGTGCCTTTTTTTTACATCAGTCTTGCTTTTTTTTAGCCAATCATGTCTTGTTAAGAACTTTAATATTTAAAATAGATCCAAACAGTAATCTGTTAAAGCTACTATGAATAACTTCATAATACTCTCCTCTAAGAACTCGTTAATCTACTTAATTGATGGCATAATTTTGAAATGTATATGTAGGACTTGATGCACTAAGGACAAGGAGACACATGAATTTGTTAAACATTTCCAAGGTCATTGAAATTTATAGTCAATTCTTTCTCATTCACTAAATAGTTCAAAAAACATTATTAGCTTCCTAACTAAACATGTCATGTCCTAATTAATAATATTTTTTAAATGTATACATGACACTAGCTGCACCAGGTGTCATCGAAACACATGTCTTAGTTAAGCATTTCAAAAACCGTTTCAATTTATAATTGATTCTTGTACATTCAGTTAATAGATGGAGAAATGTACGCATCTACCTCAGTAAATATGTCATTTCGATTTGCAATCCGAAACTTTAGTGCACCAAATTATGTTCTTCTTAATGGACCTAATGGTATTTTCTATCTATAGAGTATATTATTAAGTAACTAATAGGAGTATTATAATACATATGGAGGCACATAAAAAATAATAGTTTCCATTATTAGGTAGTACCTATACGTAATGCTTTACTTACTTTCATTTAATTTCACCAACAATGCCACTATTACATTCAATTCATGTGTAGACACCTATACATGTTGTGCTTCTAATTTCATATATGAAACGTTGCTAGCGTCTCTGATTTAGAAATGCATTTAATAAATCATGTTTTTATTTTTATGTTATGATTACTTAATAGTAAGGATTTAATGTGATGAACTCAAATTAATTGATAGCGATTATTGTTTCAAAACTACAAATTCTATTAATAACGGAAGTTGAATGGCTTCATCATGATCCATGATAGTCAATTACTCAACCATTAAAAGTACAAGTTGTGGGGTACAATAAATATATAATTTATGGTAATTAAATATGTACGCAACTTTTCATTTCCACACCCATATGATCTTCATTAGCTACACCTCTCTACAAGTTAGTAGTTTTACTCCACATGTTTGTTGATTCAATTCCCTCAACTTCTTTCGGTTTCTTCTAAGAGGTATTGCACTAAATCTCAAAATCAATCGCTTGTAGAGAATTATAACTTTTTTATAATTTGTATGGTCCAAAGTCTTTTCTTGAAAGATCCACATAGTTAACCTATAAACGTGTGATTTGCTCAAATAATTTTGCTATTTTAAAAACCAATACTTCATTATTGATGTACGTATCTTTTCCCCAAATAAGTGTTCTATGAAAAAGGTGATTCCTAGATCTTCATTTGATAACAAAACTACACAAACAAATGCACTGAATACCGACACATGTTTTTTTTAAGAAAAAGTTCACTATATATATCATTGTAAATATATAATAGGGAAAATTATTAAAATAAAAAAAAAATTTACCAAAATATACCACTTTGGGAAATATTTCCCAAAGTGGTGTTCCTTTTTGCCATGCAGGCGCCAGCCAAGCAGCTGGCGCCACCGTGGCTTTTTTATTTTATTTTTTAAGTTGATTTCATCGTTTAGAATGACGAAATTGGTTTGAATACGATTTCGTCGTTCTAAACAATGAAACCGTTTATTACTTGACCCGGTTTCGTCGTTCAGAACGACGAAATCAACTTAAGCTGATTTCGTCGTTCTGAACGACGAAACTGCCACACTTCTCTGATTTCGGCCTTCGATTGGAACAACGCTGATTTCGTCGTTCTAAACGACGTAATCAAATTAAATTTTTTTAAAATTACTATTTAAAACTAATTTTATCACCTGTCCCTGTTCATTCATTCAAAACACAGATGTACATGCACAACTTCATTCATTCCACCCATAACAAATATCACCATAACAAATATCACTATCACGAATATCACCATAACAAATATAAGTAAAGTACATCATAGACAAGTAACAAATATAATACATCACAAGTAATATCATAATCTCCTACATCCTCGTCCTCGTCCTCATCCTCGACCTCGTCCTCGACGGTGGTGTACGAGCTCCTCATGATCTACCTCTAGCTCTGGCTGTGGCTGTGGCTCTGGCTCCGACTGGGGCTGGGGCTGGGGCTCCGGCTCCGGCTGCGACTCCATGTCAGGCTCCTACTCGGGCTCCGGCTCCGGCTCAGTATAAGTAATAGATGGTACAATACGAGCTGGCCAATGTCGTCTATAATATAAAATCGGATCTGGCTGTGCTACATGTGTAGTGTCTGGAAATGATGAACCTAGAGGAGAGCTATATGCTGCTGATGATGATGGAATATCAGGGCATGAAGAGTGCATCGGCTGCGTCTGAGTGGCCTCATCAACAGGATAATCTCAATAAACATCTGTGATCACCGACTGAAGTAGTGGCAAGAGCTACGAAGGACATCATTAGACGATCTAATCACCGACTCACATGCTGCTGCTAAGTCCTCGCGCGAAATACAGGTGACAAGTACATCACTCAAATACGCATTAGTATGTCGAAGCTGATGAAGCTATAAAAAAATAAATTAAATATTAGATAAATAATTCAAACGAAATAAGAAAATAATATATGCCTTAATTTACAAAGTTGTACTTACTAGAGCTGCCTCAGATGCTCCCCTAGGCTGATATGTCATCTCCTCTACATCATCGCACGGTAAAATATATTGCCGTGTAATCGGTAAATACCAGTGCATATAAGTACTACGAACATCTCGCAATGTCGTAGCCATCTCCCCTCTAATAACAGTGGCTCTCCTATCCTCCCATCAAGCAATATACGACGCATGATATAGCCCAGTCGGTAATATGGCGGCCCTGTCGAGTGATGCAATGGACAAACTCGACGATAGAAGGTGGGACCCCTTGCTCCAGGTTAAACTAGAGCATTACACGATCGGGCACATACATCTCGATAATCTTGTAACATATTAACGGAGTTCGAGATAGCCACACCTCTTGACCGTCCGTGCATAGGGGAGGTAGCCAACACGTCCTCTGAGTACGACTGCCAAATAATATATACAATATATAAAGATAATTTAGTTTAAATAACGACAAAAGTTTTTAAAATCATTACATAAAAAAGTTCAACACGTTAATCAAATTACCTGGTATGGCCGCTGGTGGTCTAACTCCCCTCTATACAATCGGAGGACTCCTTGGGGATTTTCAGTTCTCTTCTTCCGAACATTCCACCTTAAGGAGTTAAATTTAAGAAATGAGTTCAGCATATGTACATAAAACGTTGCTTAAAAAGTAATGTGGTAAACATAAATACAACCTACCTCGCCCCTAATGGAGCACCCTCGACCAAGCGACCCATCTTAGCAGTTGGTCGGCCGACGTGTAAGTGCACCCACGACCATAACTATGTCATAAAATAGTGATAACAAATATTAGAATTAAAAAATTATATGTGACTAAAACACCAAGTAAAGTTACACAATTAATTACCTGAAGAAGGGTCAGACAGCCCGCAATCCCCGAGGTCATGGCCTGGCATGCCTTTCCTAACTCTCGGTATAAGAATGCGAGAGTAGCACTGCCCCATGAATAAGTGCCAGCCATGTCGAAGTCGGCAAGGAGAGAGAAATACGAAACATGCACGTGGCTGCTCGTGGTATCCGCAAATATGGTGGCTCCAAGTAAATGCAATATATAGGCTCGTGCATGTTGCTCGATAACTATCTCTGTAGCATTGGCTGGGAGCTCGGGAAACTCATGTAAGAGCCATCGTAGGCTCACTCGGCTACCACGCATCACTATAGCAGGAGGAGCTCTACCAAGAAGTCTAACTAATATATCCATATGAGCTCCTGTCGTGCCTGTCACCGGACGTCCATCAATACGGAGTCCTAATAGAACTGCCACATCCATGAGCGTGATGGACATCTCTCCATATGACAAATGAAATGTTTGTGTTTCCCTCCTCCATCTCTCAACAAGAGCTGTCAATAGAGGACGATCGAGACGGACATACTGTAGATGAATGAAATGGCCGAATCCCGCTCGTTCGATATAAGGTAACATACACTCATCTATGGGCCAATGGCGGGGATATTTAAAATGTTCGGTGCACTCAAGGCACCTGGGGTCCTATAATAAATTTTAAAATTATAACATATCGTACTATATCAACCAAAAAAAATGAAACAAATTTTTTAAAAAGTTATCATACCTCTCCTCTCCAAATAGCAGCAGACCTATGTGACTCCTGCTCTACGAGTAAAGAAGCGTCACTCGAGCCTGGCCTGTAACAAGGCTCTGCATGATCCATATGATCTGTGGAAAATGAAGATCATATCATTAATCATAAGGAATACATGCGTACGTAACTAAAAAAATATAATAAATACAGAGGTTGATTATATGTTTACCAATCAACAGGAGGGTTTCTACATGATTTACTATTATGCCCACTTTGTTTACACCTCCCGCATTTATATCCTCCTTTACCATCTCTTTCCATTGTTCTGCGGTCCATAGTACACCTAATGCGAACAGACCGTGGGCGACCAGGTTGCCTTGTTGCTATCAGTGGGTATAACACAAAAGGTATATCCCTCTCCCAATACTCCAGACCACGAGGAGAATAAAATTCTACGGAGTACACATTTTTATAAGTAGGAGATGTGTAAAACAGTGATGCATGGATTGGCTCCCGCCGCTTTGCCCACACAGCGATAAGGTGCGAGCAAGGATAACCATAAACCTGTGGGATGTTGCATGTACAAGTATGCATCGCAGCATTTACCATAACCTTTCGGGCACGAATTGATGTCACTTCATACTGACTCCTGTTGATCCTATTAACTAAATACTCCCCAATTTTTCTTGTTTGCTCTCTCAATATGGCTTCCACTCTAGGAGAATATGGGGCGGCCATGGCAGAGGCGGCAGAAGATCATTTAACAAAAAAATTTATGAGCCGATAAAAGATAGCTGACACTAAAGCCTGCATAGGTAAACCTCGTGCCCCCTTCAAGACGCTATTTAAACTTTTAGCCATATTTGTAGTTGTCATGCCAAATGTCATAAAACCACCATGTGCAAGGGACCACTGTGCAGGATGCAATTCTCCTCCTAAGAGGAGATGTTTTCCCCTAGGACTCTCTTGACCAATCAAGTCCATTTTAGCATCAAACTTTTCTACTGTGAGTGCACAAGCTGCTGCCCCAATCAAGTCCGTCAGTGTATCATTTTTGAACTCCTTAAAATTTGCTTTTATGTGACGGATGCAATAACAATGGTGGTAATCCGGCTCTGGAAGAACCTCAGGCACTGCCTTCTGAAGCCCCTTATGTCGATCTAAAATAATGACGATGTTCGTCATGCCCATCAGTACATGATCCCTCAATTTCATTAGAAACCATTTCCAATTGTCTCCATCTTCCTTCCTGACAAGCCCAAATGCAAGAGGAAATAACCCATTATTTCCATTTGTAGCCGTTGCAGCCATAAGAGCACCAGGATATCTGCCATACAAGTGAGTGGCATCAACACCAACCGCAGGGATGCAATGTCGAAACCCCGCTATAGACGGCCCAAACGCCCAAAACAACCATCTAAATCTCCTACAAGTGCCACCATCTGCACGAGGTACTACATCATCCTCTAAACGGTAGTAGGTGTCAGGATTCGTTTCTTGCACTGCCCTTAGGTACATTGGCAACAATTTATATGATTCTACCCAATCTCCATAAATGGCCTTGAACGCCATATTCCTTGTTGCCCATGCTTTCTTATAAGATATGTCAACATGATACTTCTCCTTCATTCTTTGAATAATATCCCCTGGTGTGAGAGTTAATTCGGCTTGGATAGCGGCCATTATGACCTTCGAAATAAAGGAGGCACTACACTGCCTATGATCTATGCTAAGCTGGGCATTCTGGCATGTGTGGTCACCTTTGTACGTCTTCAATTTAAAGGACCCACCACCCCTTTTGATTGAACCATGCACTCTCCAAGGGCAAGTGCTATCAATGCACTTCACTGTATACTCCGACGGATTTGTTCGTACAACCTTGTATTCGACATGATTTTGAATGGAAAACTCCTGCAAGGCTATAACGAATGCTTCTTTATTCTCAAAGATGCGGCCAACATATAACTCATCTTCATTTTGTTGGTCTATAGCCATTGTAGAATTCACTGCCGCATCTATCTCCTCATCTGTGATGTGTGCATAAAGTGGCTCCACTTCACAGTACGGTGGCTCTTCATCATCTACATTTATATCATTCCCAGCAATGGCATTGTCTACCGCATCATCCCCCTCGCCGTCAACCATCTGTTGAGCGCTTTCTTCACCTCTAACCCCTTCTACATTCATGTCAGAATCTTCTCCACTTACTTCGTCAATATTATCTTCACCTTCATTATCCTCATTTTCATCAATATCTTCACCGTAGACATATCCCCCCTACATATAAACATCGCATATGTATTAAAGTTCGTAAGCCTAAAAAAGTTGAATTCATTTATAAATTTATATTTCACCTCTGATTAGATGGTCCAGCATCGGTATGACCAACATACGTGTAGGGGTAATGAAGGCCCATCGAACTTTGAGTTTCATACCATGCACCGCCTTGAGACATTTGAACGCTAAATGGCTCGTGTGCATGCGTCGTGGACCTTCCATATTACACACAAAATCTCAAAATTTAGCTAAACGTATTTTCATTAAAGGATAATAAGATTGAAAACGTATTCACAACTAAATCAACCTTACCTCCAATTAGGTCCACTTCCATCGTAAATAGGGGCAGACGACCTATGACGTTCATTTGAAGCTACTGTCATAGATAAATTTCCTTCTTCTTCGTCGTCCGCCGGCATTTGCATATGACTTTCATTGTTCACATTTCTATCCGAGCTCCTACGTGAACTACTTCGCCTTTCACTAGTCACTCGGGCCTCTTTTTCTAGAAATAACTCGAAAGAAATTTTGTCACATGAGTGGTGAAACATAAAAGCCATTGATGAATCATCATTTATGTTCATTAGTATCATTCTCAATCCATAGGACGGAAGATTACATTTGATAGTAATTTTCCATCTTCTTCGATCCAACCCAACCTTACTTGCTACGCGCATCTCAAATTCATCAAATGTAGATGGTTTCTTCATTAATTATCCTTCTATGCATCCATCGTAGTTAATGAAAAAACTAACCATTTCTTCTGCCATTTCTATTCAATTAATTCATAAATAATAAATTAAATTAATATTAGATTAAGCAAACTAATACTAATACCTACCCTAACCAATATATTTTCAAAATATATACGCATAGAAACTAATAGCTTTACCAAGTATATAAGCATATCATTAATACTTTATATTAATGAGTAAATTTTCTAATTAATAAAATTACACAATTGATGCAATAACGCATGCAATGTCACAAACCATATAAGCTCTAAAAAAAACATGTTCAAAAACTCAAATCCTCCTCATTTTCCAAAATTTGAGAGACTTGTCATCTTAAAAAACAAAAACTCATTAATTAAAAATCCATCTTAATTCAATAATCTTAAATAAAAAAACACACAAAGCAACTGAGAACAATACTTCTAAAACTAGGGCTCAATGATGGGACAATCAAAACTTCAAATTTATTCAATATAGCATACAAAAGATAAATTACTTCAATGTAACATACAAAAGATCCATTGCAACGATTGAAAAATAAGTAAATAAAATAAAATAAAAAAGCAAAGGATCGCACCAGAAAAATTGATCCGGGAGCGGGCTGGACGTGGGCAGCGGATGGGCTAGACATGGGCGGCGGCGGCGGCTGGACGGTGGCGACGGCGGGTTGGACGTCGGCTGTGGGCCGGATGTCAGCAAAGGTGGGCGGTGGATCGCTCGACGGAGGCGGAGCGGAGCGGACCAGTTCACTGAGGCGACTGGAGGCGAAGCAGATCGGGAATTATAAGAATGATGATTTTGTCGTTCAGAATGACGAAATCTACTTAATTTGATTTCGTCGTTTAGAACAACGAAATCAGCTTAAGTTGATTTCGTCGTTCTGAACGACGAAACCGGGTCAAGTAATAAAAGGTTTCGTCGTTTAGAATGACGAAATCGTATTCAAACCAATTTCGTCATTCTAAATGACGAAATCAACTTAAAAAATAACAAATAAAAGCCACGCTGGCGCCAACTGCTTGGTTGGCGCCTGCATGGCAAAAACGAACACCACATTGGGAAATATTTCCCAAAGTGGTATATTTTGGTAAATTTTTTTAATTATTATTTTAATAATTTTCCCTATATAATATAATTATTTTACCATATTCCAATGTTTAATGTACTGGTTTAAACTTTATTATATGAAACTAATTGAAGTGCATTAGTGGTTATGGGTTTCTTTTATGTATATATATACCAAGCATGTATGATTATCATTTGTTGCTTTCTATGTATTTTGAATCTATTCAAACACAAAAATTCTACTTTTCTTTTCAGATTTTTATATTTTTTAAAAAAAAGGGAAATTGTAATCATGTTAAATGTACTCATTCATGTGATTTCTCAGACTATTATGTTATTGACAAAATTAAGCATATCCTATTTTCGTATTAAATTGTTCAACTAGATTTATAGGTATATGTGTGTGTGTGTATTGAAATTGATATAATAATCAATTTTTGAAACAATTGTTATGTGTTAAAGAAGATGTGCCCTTTGTTGAACTGATGTTTACTTCATTCCGATGTAGTCGGCGGAGATACAATCAACTACCTGCTTCTGGTCGCTATTTTTAACCACTTCAGTTAGGTACATGATACTCTTATTTCTTCCTATATGTATCAATATATATTGTCGTATTTATCCTAAGATATTAAATTAATATATATATAATTTCTTTGTTGCCTTCACATGGTTATTCTTTCTCCTAAACTTGTTACTCTTTTTAGATGTTCGTATGGTAATAGCAATTGCTCATAATTACATGTAAATTAATCAGTAGTATATGAAAATTGACTAAGCCTTTCCTCCTTTGAAAACTGATTTATTTTTTGTTAAGTTTTTCTTAGCTATATGGTTGTCCTACTTGTTATCATAGATTATATGCTCCTTCATTTTTTTTAGTAGGTTACACGTTATTCTTTTTTAAAAATTAAAGTCTTCATGGTTACATCCACTTATGTATACACACATTTGTATACATCTCTTTCTATTAGCTTCATATGGAATATCAAATCATATATTATTCCCTTATTGAAAAAACAAAACTTGATTATATATTAAGTAAATAGACTTGCCCTTCCATATATAAATGGTGTACTCAAGTTAGAAATGATATTTACATAAAACATGTGTTAGGTATATTATTAGATTATTTTTTATTTCGGTTTTCGAATGTGTTAGATGGTGTTAGATAAATCAACATCATATAGAGAAGCAAACAATGCTAGAAAACGCGCATAGTATGCCCAACTCTCGGTTGTAGAAAAAGATTGAATACGTAAGAAGAGGGCTTTAAATAGGGCTGCTGCAAAGGATCGGTTGAATCTAGAAAACAAGAATTCATCGAGTTCACTCATGGATTCCAATGCAATCGGTGTTTTAACAAACCATGATGATCAACTTATATATATAAATAACGGTAACTTGACTATATATTTAATAGCTTCCTAATATTTTTTTGCAATTGAAATTGGGAATAACATTTTTTGGATCTTCATCATTGGTAGACCGAGTGGGTGATCAAATTGTTGCTACTCATGATCGTCTCACTTCCAATGAGGAGTCGACCGACATTAGACCCAATCTATTGGATACAGAATCATTTGAATTGCCCTCATTGTCAAAGACTATAAGAAAGAAGGCTAAGGTACATTGTATAGACCTAGCTCCCGATTGCATATATTGTGGAGCAAAAAAATTAAGGACGGAAACAAAGGCTTTTTGCTGTCAAAATGGGGGCATTATGATTCGTCTTAATGGAATTCCACCGGAGTTGGAGGAACTTTATCTTGGAACCTCAGATGAGTGTAGGGCTTTCCGTGATTGTGTCAGAGGTTATAATAGCCTCTTTTCTTTCACATCGATTCGTGCTGAGATCGATGAGAGTGTCAATAATATGAGAGTTGGAACATATACCTATCGAATTCATAGTCAAATTTATCATTCCCTCCACTCTCTAGAACCAACAGATTTGGGTCCCCACTTCTTGCAGCTATATTTTTATGATACAAATCATGAGGTAGAAAATTGCATGCGCTTAATGTCGAACTTGTCCCCAACATTGGTACAAAAGATTATTAATATTCTTGATATGAATCCTTATGCACAGTTTCTGCTACAACTTAGACATATGGGGGATGTTCGTGAACTGAGAATTGGTATTCAAAAGGGTTGTGGTCATGATCAATGTGTCTACAATGCACCATCTTCATCTCAAGTGGCTGCTATTTGGATCGAAGGAGATGAGGTAGCAGGTGAACGAGAACGACATATTATTGTTCATGGAAAACAAGGTGAATCATATAAAGTTCAACCTTATTATGGGTGTTGTGACCCTTTGCAATACCCATTGTTGTTTCCAAGTGGGGAGACTGGTTGGCATGATGGGATTAAACATCGTTGTTTGGCAAATTCAACATATCCAAATAGCATTGAGCAATTTGAGCAAGAATTACAGGTTGAAGGCCAACTTCAGAGACGACGCACTGATGTGACTTGTAGAGAATATTATGCCTATTTATTCCAAATGAGATCTAACCCATCATGGAGTATTATCAATGGTGGGCGTTTATTTCAACAATATATAGTTGACATGTATGTGAAAATTGAGACAAATAGATTGAACTTTATACAACATAATCAATGTGCTTTAAGGGTAGAATTTTACCAAGGTGTAGTAGATAGTGTTGCTACTGGAGAAATAGAAGGAAGAAGAATAGGTAAATGAGTTGTGTTACCTGCATCATTCATTGGTGGGCCACGTGATATGAGATGAAGATATTTGGATGCATTGGCTCTTGTTCAAACATATAGTAAACTGGATTTGTTTATTACAATAACGTGCAACCCAGAATGGCCTAAGATTACCAATCATTTGAAACCTAGAGAAGTTGCATCTAATATACCTGATATTGTCTCCCGAGTTTTTAAGGCCAAGATAGATGATTTGAAGGACCTTATAAAATCAGGTTTCATGGGTAGAGTTATTGCCCGAGTGGATGTTATAGAGTTTTAAAAACGAGGGTTGCCACATATGCACTTATTGGTTATAATGGTAAAAGAAGACAAGATAATGGGCGCTAATACATATGACAAGTTTGTTTGTGCGTAAATTCCAAAAGTTGAAGAAGACGCATTATTACAAAGTCGTGTCTAAAACACATGATGCATGGACCTTGTGGGATTTCTAGAATGAACTCACCATGCATGACACAAGGAGTTTGTCGGTTTAGATATCCAAGAAGATTTATAGATGTCACTATAGAAGGTGATGATTCATACCCAATATATAGGAGACAAAACAATGGTTCGTCTGTATATGTGTGTGGTCACACATTGGATAATTGATGGGTTGTTTCTTACAATCTTTTTTTGTTGAAGAGTTATGATTGTCACATGAATGTTTAGGTATGTTTAAGTATTAAGGCAGTAAAGTACCTTTACAAGTATATATATATAAGGGTCATGATCGCATCTCTATGCAATTGATGAACAACTTACATGTTGATGAAATTAAGAGTTATAAAAAACGCACGGTGGGTATCTCCACCTAAAGGAGCTTGGCGAATTTTGCATTCAGTCTTAGTGATAATCACCCAACTGCTATCAATTTGCAACTCAATTACCAAATAAGCATACAGTCCCTTTTTAAGATGCACAAAATTTAGCTATTTTTTTTTATAATGAGGTGATTTGCCAGACAATGTTGACAGCTTACTTTGACAGAAAAAAGGTTGATCCACATGCTCGTACATTACTCTACCTAGAATTTCCAACCTTTTATGTGTATAGTTGTCAAGGTCGTTCATGGGATCCTCAAAAATTTGGTTTTGCAATTGGTGGAATAAATGCTGTAAATCGAGTTGAAGGAGAGAGATATTATTTAAGGCTTTTGTTGAATCATGTTCATGGAGCAAAATTGTTTGATCATTTGCTATGTTGTTAATAGAATGCAATGTAAGACATTTCGTGAGGTAGCACATATGATGGGATTATTGGTTGATGACAATGATATATTACTATGTTTGGAAAAGGCATCAACGTTCTCAATGTCGGCTTTTTTAAGAACATTGTTCGCAACAATTTTAGTATTCTGTGAACCCATTGATGTGCAAAAATTATGGGATATGGTGTTTTTTGATATGTTTGGTGATCGTGTTCTCGTGAATGGAGTTTCAGACACTTTACAGGTTGCTTATGTTCTGAAAGAAATTGGTGAGTGTATTGAAAATTTAGGTCGTTCTTTAGAAGATTTTGATTTACCAAGGATTGAAATTGATTCTTTTAGATATAGCCAAGCAAGGGAGGTCATCAAGGAGGGATTAGTTCCAATATCCTATCAAGATTTGGAAGCAGTTAATTATTTAAATGAAGATCAACGAATTGCATATGACATAATTATTGCACGAGTGGAAGCTAGGTCCACAGGTGTTTTCTTCGTATGATGGTCCTAGTGGGACAGGTAAGACTTACTTGTATATAAAGCTATTCTTGCAACAATTAGGCAACGAGGAATGATCGCACTTGCAACAGCAACCTTTAGGGTTGCTGCATCAATCTTGCCTGGAGGACGTACTGCTCATTCTAGATTTAAGATATCAATTGAGATTGACATTAATAGCTCATGCAATATTTCAAAACAAAGTGGGATGGCACAATTATTTACACAAGCTGCTTTGATTATATGGGACGAAGCACCAATAACAAAAAGGCATGCATTTGAGGCAATGGATCGCACACTTCAAGATATACTAGATTGTTCAAAACCTTTTGGTGGAAAAGTGGTTGTGTTTGGTGGAGATTTTTGACAAGTATTGCCTATGGTTCCTAAATGTACAAGAGAAGAGATAGTTGATACATGTTTTGTGCACTCAAAGATTTAGCAAACTATTGAGATATTGCCTCTCACTAAAAATATGCGAGCAAGGGATGATCCAAATTTTTGTTCATATTTATTTCGGATTGGCAATGGAGATGAAACATGTGTTCAAGATGATTACATTAGAATGTCATCCGATATGTTGATTGAAGCCATAGATTTCAAAAATGGAACTTGCAAACTGATTGCAGAAATATTCCCATCTTTAGAAGCACAAGTTTTGGAATCAAGTTACTGGGGAGAGAGGTACATATTGACAACAAAAAATGAATATGTTGATCAAATAAATTAAAAAATCATTTCGATGTGCAGTGGCAATGCAGTAACATACTACAGTTATGACATGGCAATTGACGATATAAATAATTTTTATCCACATGAGTTCCTCAACACACTTACTCCGAATGGCTTGCCTCCACATAAATTGGTACTCACGCAAAATTGCCAGATTATGTTATTGCGAAACCTCGATCCAAGGAATGGTTTGTGTAATGGCACAAGGTTGATTCGTATCAAGTTTGATCGTAATGTTATACACACTCAAATTGCAACTGGGGAATATAAGGGAAGAAATGTTTTTTTGCCAAGGATTCCACTCATGCCAGCAAATAATGAAAAGTGCTCATTTAGATTTAAACGTAGACAATTTCTGATAAGGCTTACATTTGCAGTGACTATTAATAAAGCTCAAGGTCAGACCATTGAAAATGTAGGATTGTACTTACCGGAACCTGTTTTTTCACATAGCCAATTATATACTACTTTGTAAAGAGGTACTTTTAAGTCGAAAACAAAAATTTTGATCAAACATTCTTTAGACAAGACTATACCATGTGGAGTGACACGAAATGTTGTATTTAAAGAAGTGTTTACCAAAAAACTTGTGAGTTGTATAATAATTTGTCTTCCTTTCTGTTTATATGGAATTAGATTATTGTTTAGTGATAACACTTACATTGTTTACTATTTTCCTAGGTTTACAATGGCAATGACTTGCATTCCAATATCTAAATTATCAACGAGTAAGGATCAATGGACAATGAAATGTCTAATATTGGAAAAGACCTAAATACGCTCATTTGACAACTCAAAGGGTTCTAGAATCATTATGAACATACGTGTTATTGATGAAGAAGTTAGTCCCTAAAAACTTCCTTACATATAGTTGTTGCTCTTCTTGTTTGCAATAATTTACATTTATGTTTATCCAAAGTTGATTGAATTGTTATAAAAATATTTTGATGGATATTGGTCTTTACTTGATTGTCTATTTTAATAGGGCTCTAGAATTCAATTGTAGGTTTTTAATGAGTTAGTTGAAGAATTCAAAACTACTACCTTGGAAGGTAAAACGAACTACATATCAAATGGGTTGATCAAATGTTCAACTCCAAGATATTGGTGGGCTACAACCGAGAATGAGATCATTGTTCAGAAGTGTACAACAATTGTTCTTATACCAGATGAATTTGCTATAACAAGTTAAGACAATTGTGGAATAACTTATCTAGATGCCCTTCAAGTCCCAAAAAAAATACAAACAATCAGTAAGAAAACATACTTGAAAAGTAAAGTTTTACATCTATGCATTGAGTAAACGTTTTGGTCATTTCTTTTGGCAGATGTACTTGGAGTTGTAATTAGCATTGGTAATTGAACCATTGTAAGCCGGCGTAATGGAACTGAAGTAAATCATCAGTCACTTGAGTTGATTGATAAAAAGTAAATTCACAACCTAATTTCATAGTTTATGATATGTTGGTTTTCTAAACATTTTTCTTTCTAGGTGTACAATGTTGATTTCAATAAGTTTATGGGGAGATATTGTAGAAAATGATGAACCCATTCTTGAGGAATGTCATGGCGATTACCCAATTATTTATTTAATAGTTGTGCGAGTCCAAGAATTTCGAGGTATCCTTATTTTGTTGACAATCTAAGGTATTGCGTGAACAACTCTTATGTATAATATTATTTCACTATTATATTTTTGTAGAGGGACTAACATTATCATCGATAACTAGGACCAAAATAACCATCAACCCAACGTTTGAAGTGGCTATAGAACTTAAAACTTGCTAAGTTTTACCTAAATATTTTCATCGTTAAAAAAAATAAATGCTTGTTTTAAACTAAACTGTTCAATTTATATGTTTTTTTCTGCAAAAAAAAACATGTTAGGTACTTCAAGAATACGTTAGAAGTTTCAAATATGGTGGACACAAAGATGTCACGTTGAAATAGTTTGAAAAGACCTATGAAACAAATTATGGATATCATGAACATTAAAAAAGAACTGCTTCAGGTTCTTTCACTTGCTCTTTCGATAACATACATATAATTATTATTTTTCATTTATATACACATATTTACATAGACAAAGACAGAGGGAAAGATGTTTGTAATATTTAACTTTACTTTCATGCCCTTCTTTAGCCTGAATTTGTTCCCGTTGATGTGTGGGTTTTAAAGATAAGTTTGGATCAAGATATTTGGTACATTGCATGCTCAAAATACAACAAAAAAGTTAGCAATCATCATAATGTTGATGCGTGTGATAAATTACTCCGATAGTGAAAGTCCACAAGTATAATTCTTATTTATCTTTGTCTATTTAAATTCATTTCGCAATGGTCATAACCGTTTTGCTATTATTATTCGTATATAGGTTTTATTTCCGAGCAAATATAGGAGATTGTATTGGTAACATGTAGATAACTATTTTCAATGCACAAGCAGAAAAAATATTTGGATAGTTAGCCGATACAATGCATAATTTAAAGGTAACCCTATGATATGTTATATTATTTAATAATATACTTAATTCATATTTATATATATCAGTATAAAAGTTAATATATGCATTCGTTACATTATGAAGGTATCTAATGAGCGTGGATTCAAAACAATTATAGATTATATCATTTGGAAATTGTTTATATTTGTCCTCAAAATAGATCAAAAAATTATTACAAACGAGGTCTTAGGTCGGCCACATGTGTCTTGGTTGCAAGAACCGAAAAGGGTACTTTTTGTTTTCCCAAATGTTTGTAACCCATATTTGTTTATCAATCTATGTTGAGGTTATTCTTAATTTTAATATTTATTTATTTTTTATTTCTAGGTACAATTGAACATGAAGATGACAATGTTTCCCCTAGCAAAATAAACTGCACCTTCTCTTTCTTTACTATATAATTTTTGTTTATTTTCTTACTTTTATAAATTATTGGCTTGTCTTATATATTCCTTCTGACTAATTTGGATGAATTAGATTGTAACACTTGGGATTGTCATGATTTATGATCGGTCTACATAATTTCTAACTTTGTTTTTAAATAACCTTATTAGGCACAATAACAAATACAATATATTTGTGTTATTTAGAAAACTATATAGATTTTACTGCAATAATATCTTTCATGTTTGTCCAACATGTGCGAATGGTTACTCTTTTATACAAGGAAAAAAACAATTACATCTTTACTTATGCAATGGCTTTCATTTTAAATACACTCAAAATGGTCACCATAAAATGACTAGTCTCATTTTTTTTTGTTAAACCCTATCTATGCATTCAATAAAGGGACACTACATTGTTCAACTTTGTTATAAAATAGAAAAAGTAAACAAAACATGTCAAAGTAATGAGCTATCAATTTTAGTCGTACAATAGTTATAATCACTTATATTTAAGACATATGTTTTCTACACACATTCACTAAAAAATTTATTTATAACTTTGGTTGGACCGATTAATAGTTCAATCATCATTGGAATAGTAACACAACAAGTAAATTACACTCGGTTTAAATCTTCTATTTGCCACATTTGCTATTCAATATTTTTTATTATACCAATTATGGATAAAACGTATGCCATTTTATTCTATAAATTTAATTTAATTCAAAGATACATCCAATTTGTCGAACATGTTATACATTTTATGTGAAAAACTATACTAGAATTATACAACAAAAAATGTTGTACGCTGTTGTTTACCATAAAAGTTTTCACATACTTTTTGCATGTGCACTATTCCTAGTTGGATAAAAGTGGGAGCGAGATGGGAAGAGGGCAATTGAGGAAACCAAGCCATCAAGATCAAAGAAACCACATGAAGGTCGATCCTTTTTTCGACCGTTGCAAATCGATTCTTGATTTGTTTGGCGGACATCGAAAGTTGGGGGATTGGATTGCCTTTCGAGCTCAGGGAAAGAAAATCGACCGTTGTTGGGAGAGGAAGACTGGGTTTTTTAACCACCTTAAAGTTCAAACGCATTCCCATATTTTGTGAATCGTCAATCCCCATTCTTCTCCTTCGGATTTGACCCCCTCCCTCTGCATATTCCAACAAGAGGCGATTCGTCAGTCCAAAAATGGAGGAGTTTTAGATGAGGTTCCCAATCATCGCTCCTGTGGTTTCTTAAGGTTTGAATCAATTCCATCTTAAAATGGGCATTTTATTATCATTTTCTAGTATTATTTGGTATACGGTGTCGGCATTTTGGATGATCATCTTCTGCATGTCTTTTTTTTTGTTCATTTCTTTTGCCAGTGGAAACCCATTTTGGTTTTTTCTTTCCATTTCTTTTGATCTCTTCAATCTCTGTGAATTCAGTCATGGAATTTAGGTCTTCAAATGAGATTGTTTCTAGCGGTTCGGATCATATTCATTTGGTTAGCAAATGTGAAATGCTAATGTTTCTCCCAAAATGGTCAATGATGTTGATGTTAGTGTTAGTGCTTCCTTTTTTCCTTATATGCATGTACTTAGCAGTATTACCAGATTTGCTAATATAAACCATCGATTTCTTGTGCCAAGTGGTAACTTGCATTTTCCTTGGTGTATCTGCCATTTTTTTTTATTGTTTTCTATTTTTGTGTTTTTCACTGAAAGTACTTGTTTAGGGTTTTGAGCCTAAACATTTGTTTAGGGTTTTGAGCCTAAACGACAATTGTGTAGTCATTTTGCTATTATCCTTTTTTAGGGTTTTGAGCTTAAACAACAATTGCTAGTCCTTGAGTAGAGTTTTGAGCCTTACACAAAATTTTGTGGTATTTCTGTTGTTTTCAAGTTTAGGATTTTCGCTAAAGTCCTTGTTATCTCTGGGCAGTTTTGTTAAGTATTGACCTATTTGTTCTTCATTTAACACCTTCTCCCTCATTTTATTTAATATGTTTTAATAGTTTTCCATTTTTATTGATCATCATGTTTCCAAGTCTTATGTTTTCCATGGAATCAATTTTTTTTTCTTCTAATGGGAGTCCTATTGTTTTAGATTTATAACATTTTTAACTAAACTCTTTATATCCATTATCCTCATGTTTTCCTGCATTCTATTTCAATGTTTTTGGACTATTTTGGCTTTTTGAATGATCTATATTTTTTTACCAATGTGGCACTTTGTTGTGTTCTTTCTGATTTTTTCAAGTGTTATTTTGGTGCTTGTGTTTATTTAGCGTTTTTTAGCATAATGCAAAGTTATGTCGTCATTCTATTGTTTATTTCTAGGAGTGTTTCATCTCATTTTTTATGTCCTCTTTTGAATAGGATGTGCAATTTTGCTGACCATGTTTGTTATTAATTGTATTAGTCACATTTCATTCCTCACTCCTCAATATTTTGGCAAAGATTATTTGGTTTCTTCAAGTTTTTTGTGATTAATTCCTTCATTTTATGATCAGTGAGCCCATATCTTGTTTTCTTCTAAACAATGTGTTGTTTTATAATAAACTTGGTTGTTATTTGTCTTCCTCAAGTTTTTTTGTGACTGACTCCATTTTTTAACGAGAGTGAGCCCATACCTAGCTTTTCTTCTAAACGTTGTGTTGTGTTAGTATACACTTGGTTGGAGTATCATATGTCCTTTAAATACTGTTTACACCCCCCAATTTTTTATCTCATAATTTATTATTTTTGTTTGTTTAAAGTCAAAGTCAGTAAAGTATTACTAGTACAAAGGTTGTAGGACTTAATGTTGGACATGCATAAGCATTTTGATTGTCTAACCTCTATGTATCTTGGAGTTGAACATATGGACATGCCATGAAATTGAGAAACCTATTTAAAAACAGGGACTTATCTGGTATAGACTTTGTCATTTTCGTTTGGGGACTATTTTTGGGCTGCATAAATTTATTTAATGTGTTATACAATAATGTAATTTCTATTTTTTTGTAAAGAACTTAAACCTCTCATTTTTTTCCTTCAAACCTATCCACTTTTGAAATTTGTCCCTTGCAAGAATTTTTTTGTTGCTACTGTGATTTATGTATTGTCTTTTATTTAATTAATGTTAATGTTAGTGTTACCGTTGTTTGATTATTTTCTATCCCTTTCATCCTAGAGGTAAGGAAAGAGTCCAATCAATTGTAAAAATAAGCCAATTTGTCATTTTTTTTCTTATGTACACTTTTCTATTTGCTAACAAAGCCTAATTTCATAATTATATGTTCTAAAACTTTTGGTAATTCTTTTAAAATAAGAATGGCCTCATTAAATTTTTGTTTGAATGTTTTTGTTAAGTATGAATTTCTTTATAAGTAATTACATTTCTTGGAATACTTTTGGGTTGATAATAGCCACATTATAAATGTTGTTCGTATTAGGCATTTTATGAAATGTACATATATTAAGTTTTTTTAATTGGAGCAAAAGTGCTCATTAAGCATGTATGCATCCTAGATGCATTATAGGCAATGTTTAATTGTTGCTTAGGTCAATGTTTTCGGACATATTTCTATTGTTTTCATATTTTTAAATGTAATTGTTAAATTTATACAACAACCACTTTCTTTAAAATATGATTACTTATGTTTATTTTTGGTTTCTTCTTGTCATTTCTTTTGGCCAATAGCCAATCAAAACTGTAGACAATGATGAAAATTGGTACACACTTCTAATTTCTATCTCATCTTCTTTTTGCAGTGTAGTTCCCTTGACTTGCAATGATGATAGGTCAATGACAATTAAGAAAAGAGCACAAGGGCAAGTTAATCAAGTCAGGGAAGATACTTTCATTGATTTGTTTTGTTACAAAAAATTTGAATGGGCAAATTGTTTTAGCTTTATTTAAGCGTTGATTTAATTTTGGGTGGCTACCATTATGTGGACAGTATTTTCTTAAGCTTGAGGTGTTTTTTTATGCATTTTGTCTTGCATTCATTTTTAAGAGAGAATTAGTTGAGTGTGAAAGTGTGCAATAAGTGTGCTAATTTTGCAATAGGAACCAAGAAGATTGGTATGATTACAACTAGGGGATAATTAGAAGTCTAATTTAGTTTTTTTGGAGGGGATTATACAGCTGAAAATTACTAAGGGTGCTTATAGAACTAGTATGTGGATATATTTATAATTAAGAAAATGTTGGCTAATGAAATTGGCTCTTCTTCCCTATGGTGTGGGCAGTTTCCAATTGATTATGTAGCTTCAGTCTAGATCAATCACATTGTGTAGGAGCTTTATAATAATTCTTAGTGCTTTCCTCTTCCCTTATTAATAATATGATTAAATTTATTAGTCTCAAGATGTTACTTAGTGGCATGAACTACATGTCCTAGATATTTGATTTGTGTTTATTTAGACTTAGTTTAGTGGCCAAAAAAAATAGGTATCATGGAGAAGGCCTATTTGCATGGATAGCGACTACTAGCAATGGTTTTTTTTCTTGTATGTTTCATGGGTTTCACTTTGTGGTGTGGTATTGTCCGTATAGTAGATCATGTTGTTCGCCATAAATCTTAGATTGCAGGCAGTTTCCAAGTATTTACATAGATTTAGTTCAGTGGCAAAAAAAAAAAGTTTAGGTATTATGGGGAAAGGCTTATGCATGGATAGTGATTACTAGCGATGCTTTTTTCTTGCATGCTTTGTGGATTTCACTTTCTAATGTGGTGTCCCTATAGTAGATCATGTAGTTCGCCTTAAAATCATAGACTGTAGGAAGTTTCCAATTGATTCTATAACTCATGCTTTGATCAAACACAATTTTGTAGAAGCTTTATAATGCTTAGTGCTCTCCTTTTCCCTTTATTTGTGTCTCAATACTTTATGCAGTGACAGTGACATGACATAGCATGTCCTAAATATTTGACTTGTCTTTATTGAGATTAAGTGCGTGCCAATAAAAAAAAAATTAGGGATTATGGGGACTGCTTAAATTCACAATGCATGATCCTATATGTGTGGATATCAAATGCCCACTATGTGGTTTGGTGATATCCCTATATTAGGTTCATGTCGTTCACTTTAAAATCATAGGGTGTGGGCAGTTTTGAATTGATTTCGTAACTTTAACTTAGATCAGACACAATTGTGTAGAAGCTTTATAATACCTTAGTGCTCTACTTTTCCCTTAAGATTAAGTACAGTGGTAAAAAATTAGGAATTACGAGGATTGCCTAGATTTACGATGCCTGAGCTTATGTACGTGGATAGCAACTACCCATTCTGTTGTGTGGTGTTGTCCCCATGTTAGGTTCATGTAGTTTACCTTAAAATCGTGGGGTGTATCTAATTGATTTCGTAACTTCAACCTAGATCAAGCACAAATTTGTAGAAGCTTTATAATACCTTAGTGCTCTCCTTCTCCCATATTGATAATAAAGATAAAATTTGTTGGTGTCCCAAGAAGTTATTTAGTGGCATGACCAAGCATGTCCTAAAAATTTTAGTTTTCTCGTTATTTACATTGTGGGCATATTACAATTGATTTTATAACATCAGCCTAGATTGAACACAATTTTGTAGAAGCTTTATAATACTGAGTACTCTCCTTTTCCTTTTATTTGTTTCAAGACATTACGAAGTGACATGACATAGCATGACCTATATATATGACATGCCTTTATTTGGATTAAGTTCAGTGCCAAAAAAAATAAAAAATTTAGGGATTACAGGGACTGCGTAGATTCACAATGCATGAGCCTATATGCATGGATACAGCCCATTTTGCGGTATGGTGTTGTCCCCATATTAGGTTCATGTGGTTTGCCTTAAAGTAGTAGGGTGTGGACAGTTTCTAATTGATTTCGTAACTTCAACCTAGATCAAACACAATTGTGTAGAAGCTTTATAATACCTTAGTGCTCTACTTTTCCCTTTAGACTAAATTCAGTGCCAAAAAAAATTAGGAATTACGAGGATTGCCTAGATTCACGATGCATGAGCTTATATGCGTGGATACAAATTGCCCATTTTGTGGTGTGGTGTTGTCCCCATGTTAGGTTCATGTGGTTTGTCTTAAAATCATAGGGTGTGGGCAATATCTAATTGACTGTAACTTCAACCTAGATCTAAAACAATTTTGTAGAAGCTTTATAATACCTTAGTGTTCTCCTTGTCCTTTTTTGGTAATATAGATAAAATTTGTTGGTGTCTCAATAAGTTATTTAGTGACATGTGCTAACATGCCCTGAAAATTTGATTTGTCTCTTTATTTAAATTTATGATTTCAAAGGCTTAAAAAAAGTAATTAAAGATTTAGGTATGACAACCTTGGTTGTTGCTTGCTTACTTGATTGGTTGTCTCAATTAGGAGTCTTGTGGTTCATCTTGAATTTGTAGAGTATATGGAGTTTCCTAGGAGTTACCACTCAATTATTAATTGTTTCTGTAAGTTCAACCTTGATGAACGTTTGCAGAAAAATCTAGACAAACTCAGATTATGTAAAAGTATGTAAGTCTTTCAGGTAGTCCTTTTGTTTGAGCCAATAATGATCATAGATGTTTTAAAAAGTTTAGTATATGGAGTTTCCTAGGAGTTACCACTCAATTATCAATGGTGTTTATAAGTTCAACCTTGATGAATGTGTGCAAAAAAACCTAGATGAACTCATTGTGTAAAAGTATGTAAGTCTATAGAGTAGTCCTTTTGTTTGAGCAAATAATGATTGTAGATGTTGTTTTAAAAAGTTTATAAGTGACATGACCTAGCTCATCCTGAATATTTAACTTCTATTTATATAGATTTAGTTCAGTGCTATAGAAAGGATTTAGGGATTAGGAGGATTGCAAGCACCAACAATGCATGGCCCGGCCCTATTTATTGGGAGATTACTACCGGTGATGTTTTTTTGTTTAATTGAATTTTAGTTTCATTTTACAAGTATTAATATTTTGTTATCTTGATTAGGAAATTTGTGATTTACCTAAAAATTATAGAGTATGTACAATTTACATTTTTTTCATATTGTGTGCTTTTTGGAACACACTTGCGTTACAAAATTATCTTTTTATGAGTAAAAGAATTCAAATCTAGTTTGAATTTTGAAAGGATTCCAAAGGTTGATAAAGTTCAAATATTGTTCAAAAAATACATTGCTCAATAACTGAACGAAAGGTATTTATGAACGTGCATTTTGATTTTACAAAAACCCTGAAAATATTTTACGAAAATATTTTAAGACCTTATAAAACTTCATTTTCTAAAATCTGGCTTTTCAAATTAATGTTCAAGAGAGTTTCAAGGTTTTAAAATCTAGCTTCTTAAAATCTGGCTTTTAGTGTGTTGCATTGCACATCTTTTAGATGTAGGCATATAGACTTTCAAGGTATAGAATCTAGATATTTGTTCACTTCAAATTCATCTAATCAACTCTAGTTTGAAGTTTTAAAGGGGATCCCAAAGGCTGACGATGCTCAAATATTGTTTGAAAAATTCACTGCTCAACAACCAAACTAAAAGTACTTGTGAACTTGCATTTTGAGTTTACAAAATAATTTACAACAGCCCCAAAAATATTTTATGAAAATCAATTTATAACTTAAACTTTGTTTTTAGAAAGGTTTTCAAAATCTTGTTTTTCAAATTAATGTTTAAGGGTATCTTTGCAATGTGCATCTTTAAGATTTTTTATCAACTTTTAAGTTTTAGAATGTAGATGTTTGTTCAAGTTCAAGTAATTAATTCTAGTTTTTTTGTTACATTTAATTTGTCTAATGTTGTTCAGTAGGGGTACCATTGTCATGTAACACAACCTAGCAACTCACCCAATGATTAGCTTCTAGCTGAATTTTGTAGAATATAACCACGTTTACCTTGGAAGTTATTGCAGCTAATATCCTTAGGAGTATATAACTCTAACAGGTCATGTGTTTGTTTATGATGCAAATGTTTTTGTTGTTCCTGTGATCATTTTTTTTTGTCGTTTTAAAGATGCCTTTTCTCCACCTTATAGTTGCCTGATATTTTTTAATTGGTTCAAAACAGACCTGACATCCTAGTTTGTGATGAAGCCCATATGATAAAAAACACAAGGGCTGACATCACCCAAGCATTGAAGCAAGTAAGATGCCAACGACAAATTGCATTGACTAGATCACTTTTGCAGAACAACTTGATGGAATATTATTGTGTGAGTTTCAATTTTGTTTTGCAGTTTCCTTGTTAATAATGTTATCATTATTCAGATTGTTGTGACACATGGGATGTGGAGTCTCTTGGATAATCTATCTATCTGCATCTGTTTGTTTGGGCCGATTTGATCTTCATATACATTGTTGGGTCATTCATTAACAATTTGAGCTTTTAAGGCAACTTGCTTGCTCGTGCCTCTTGTACTTCCATGCATGTGCAAGCATCTGTCTATTTGGGTCAATCTGAATTTCATATATGTTATTATTCCTTAATAGCTTGAGGCCACCGGTTATGTAAATGTAGGCCCATTTTACCAACCTAGATCTTAGCCATGGTTATTTTTGGAGTGTATTCATGGCAATGCATATAAATCTTCTAGTATGCATGCATTTTGGGGAATGGGGAATGGGGAATGCATGCTAGTTCTGAGTTGGTAATGCATATAAAATTGACTGCTCTCAAGCCTCGCTAAGTATGTTGGAGTTGTTTGATAACCACTGGTCTATGTAAAAGCTTAAGTTGATGGACAACTAAATAACAATATAGATCAACATTCCTTTGCTCTGTAAGGACCATTTGGTCGCTTGGAGGCTTGAAAAGAAGAGTAAGCTACAACATGCACATGATATCTTTGCTGCAATGAAATAGAAATGAAGAAGAAATAGTTTAGGGAAGTAAAGTTATTTTACTTACATTTGTCAACCTTGATGGACCAGAGAAAATATGCATGTGCTTCAAATTGACATATAAGGAAGTGAGGTGTTCTTTATCATTGTCGTCATGGATAAAGAGTTTTTGTTAGCAGTTTGGACTAAAAAGGGAGCTAAGAACTAAGGAATAAGTTCCTCCCCCAAGGATTAAGGATCATTTAGTCACTTAATGTAGTCTAGCTTATTACAAAATTTTGTAATTTTTTATAATGTCATATGCTGAGACTGAAATCAAGGATATTGAGCTTGTGATTTTATCTACGCAAGTGATGTTTATTAAATTTGCATATATTTCAGAGTAGTGGAGTAAGTGCAATGTCTTTCAATCCTGACGGCAAAACCCTGCTTTGTGGACTGCATGAAAGCTTGAAGGTAAGGTGTTCTAGTTCTCCAGAGTATGTTACTTTTATGTCCTTCACCTTCTGAAATTCTGAATATGCTGCATCAGGTTTTCTCCTGGGAACCTGTGAGATGTCATGATGCTCTAGATGTGGAGTGGTCTAGGTTGTCGGATTTGAATGTTCATGAAGGGAAACTTCTTGGGTGTTCTTACAACCAAAGTTGTGTTGGGGTCTGGGTTGTTGATGTCTCGGTATTGCTCAGATCTCCCTGTTTATTGAATTTTGCACTTAAATTTATTTTCTTTTTTCATTGAATGTGAGTATTTTTGAGCGTAGAACCTAACCTCTTGTCTTCACAGCACATTGAACCCTATGCCATCACTGGTAGGGTGAGATCCTATAATGGCAATATGGAACCAAAATCTGCTTCTATGGGGAATAATTCTTTCCAAAGTTAGAACAGTGTTAGGGCAAGTATTGGAAGGCTGTCTGTTTCACATAACTCAGATCTTGGCATCAAGGAGACTAAATCTACAGCTTGTAAGTCAATATACATTATGTTTCTGTTTCACTTTCACTCTGTGGAAAACATAATCATCTCATATTATGCTATTTTTATCTATTGCATTCACTATCGTGTCTATAGTAAGTGTCCCCAATACTCCACAAAGAATTGGATTAAGCCCTGGTCCAAAGATAAATATGGCAAGTTCAGAAGCAGCACTACCTACAAGTAATAGTGTGACAATGCTGAAGAAAACCAGTATGGCCGCAAAAGATCAATCAATATCTTTCAATATTTCCAACGAACAATCTGATATTGTACCTGTTCTTGTGCCTAGTCGCACCAGAGTAGAGCAGGCAGCAGCAGAGTCCCAAAAAGAATTTGCATCTTCTGGGAGGACAATTTCATATTCATTCCAGCCAAGGATAACTGATTTCCGAAAGTTACCGTCTCATTGCAGAGATGATTCGGATGCTCTTGTCCAATTTAAGATCCATGGATGGCTCTAAAAGCAGTGAATTGAATGAGGTTGTTAACCAGAAATTCTTTTCTGCTACTGGTGGCAAGACCGAACCAACTAATGGAGCTAATGAAAAACCTGCTGTTAATAAATGCATGGTACCAGGACAACTTAGATTAAAATTATCAATGGAGCCATTTGCTAGCGTCACTTATGAAAACTGTAAGTTAATGCTTCTTAAAATTTGTTGCATTTTTTTGGTTACTTTGTTTGCACTTGTCCATCTTTGTTTGTTAGGTGATTTACCCTTTTTACTTTGTTTTGTAGTTTCTTATTTGTAAATATGAGTATCTATTATATTGTGTTAGAAACCAGCAGTTCCAATTGGTAGGACACTTGTCTTTTGATGTGGTATTAGAGCCTAGAGATCCCATGTCCTATTTCACAATCCCACATTTGCATGTTTCTCTACTTGCATTTGTATATGTTTAATCAATCTTGTGCATTGTGGTGGTGGATAACGGGTTTAATTTGATTTGTTGAGAATGTTGCTCATAAAGAATAAGAAAAGGAAATAAACTAGAGAGAGGAAATAGATGTGGAACTACCACAGACAATTTGTTAAATTATATTGTAATATGATAAGATACAAAATTATGCGAGGGTAAATGTGTAATGTAGGAAAACTTAAATGGAAATCAGATTCTTTTGGGAGGCAAAAGCAAAGACTAGAGAGGAAAGGAAATTTTAGTAGAAGAAAAGATTGAAGGGACAATGATGGTAGTTAAACAGAAAGAAGAATCAGATGCGAAAGGCCATTCGAATTTTTTTATCACTTAAAAATCAATCACAATAAAACTTTCATTTCGCTTGATGGTGAGCCTAATAAAGAAACCAAGCTTCTATGTGAGGCAAGAATCTGTATCCATCAATCTTGTTTCACTTGAGCGGGATTTCTGTTGAGGAGTGGTGTGTTATAGTTTATAGGGATTTTTTAGATGGGCTTAAATTTGGTAACTCCCCCTCAACATTCACATTGGTTCCATAGCTATCTTTCTCTATGGTTTCTAATTATTGAATACATGCACCTATATTGCGTATATCCCCATCCCCGAAGGTACTCAATAAAATCCACATTGGTTTCATGCTTACCCGGCTGCTCTATGTTCTCTAATCAAAAAATGCAACCTTAGCTATTGGTTTGAGGCCTATATTAAAATGTTTCTATCAAGTATTCCGCATATGTGAAAATGGGTTCAAAATCAGTGGAACGCTATCCATCTTTTAAATTTCCTTGATTCTACTCATGTACAACATTAGTATGCCTCACATCTTCAAATTAGACCGTAGGAAATTGAGTAGGTGGTTTAGTGTAGGTAATGCTACCTACAAAACAATGTGGTGGTGGATTGACAGCTTGTCTATTGGGGTCTAGACCAAGGAGAATTGGAAGAGGGCTATTGGAAATGGTGGGGGCCCTTTGGGTTCATTTTAATGTGTGGCCATCCATTGGTAAAAAACACATGTGGCCTTCCTCTAGTGCAATATGTCAATCGCAATCCCTTGATCTGTGGCTGTGATTGAAACATGCAATATGAGCCCACAAAGCAGAAAAATAATAGTGGGACCTGTGCTATGTGTGTTTCTTGATGTCATGAAATGTTCTCAATCTTCCCGAGATCTTGTTGAAATCTCTTTTTCTCGGACATCCTAAATGGCAATCCTTGATACTATTACAAACTTGTAATAGACTCTTTTTTTTTAGATAAAACACCTAGGAAGGTTTTAACAAGGACATGTAACCAGTATATTTACATTTTGATACTAGAATAGTCAGATAAAATTTTAGAGCAACAACTAGATCTTTTAGAATTTGCTGAAAATATGTGGAAGTAAGCTTTGAAACCCAATTATCTTCACAATGCATACTAATGAGGAGACACTAGACAGACATTGTAGAAGATACATCTTATAGCCCCTCAATCTATTGATTGGTAAAGTTATGCTTCACTTAGGATGCTCCTTCTTATACCTGAGTATGCTTATTGGGAAATTTCCCAAATAAATGCCTATACAATCCCAAACAAAGACGGGTGGCATACGTCTCTATAGCCTGTCAATTATTAAGATGGCATGTGCTATATTTGTCACTGGTCCTGAAAGAACTTATCCTGTGTTTCTAGCTGTAGGTTTTTGGTCGCTTGAGTTTGTCATATTTTTACCTAGTACAATTTATGAGCTAACAGTTTATCCTTATGATTCGTTTGACCTAACATTTGTGGATTCTCCAACTATTTCTCAAACTTCTATTTAATCTTTAAATCTAGTCAGTGTTTAAAAACAAAGACGAGCTGACCGGGTTCAACTGGACCCAGTCTAAGAAAGGGGCTGGTCCAACCGGGTCATCTGGCCTTGCTGGTTGACCCCACTCAGGCCGATATGGATTAGCCATATGATTCAATCTTACTTGTGTATTTGTCACACCTCAAGCTTTCTCATAATCCTTGGAAATAGGGAATGAGTTCTTATAAGTGGGTACTATATATTATTGTTTCACGGGAATCATTGTAGTTGTTTCAATATTGCAATTGAATGACTTAATAAACTATGTATAAACTATCTCACAATGTCTTGGGCTCTTAGCTGCGTGGTTTGCAATCTAGGCAAGATTTCTCTTCTTGGTTAGGTTCCAAGAAAATAGGGTAGGAAAAAGTCTTGTTTATGTATGTTTCCAAAACTCAAGATCTTGGTACAATGTTGTCTGCTAGAGTGTTAAATTTCCAATCCTCGGTGAGGTCTCTATAAATCTCAGCCAATCTTGGTTCTGTTTAAAAAAAAAAAAATAGAATCTTTTGCTTTCACCATTTTTTTCACATTATTAGTAGACCCGTGATAAAGATCATTAGAATATATTGTGTGAGAATATTAGAATCCTGTGAGAATATATTCATGTGATATTTAGTTTTGAACTCAGCAAAGTGGAAGCTATAAAAAAACACTCTGTATTCCATGATACAATATAGGAAAGGGCAGTTGTTTAGTAGCCAACATTTGAGAAAACACGATATAGCATAAACAGAGAAACTGGAAAAGATAAACTATTTTGTTTTTATTTAATTGTACTTTACTGAGCAAAGTGGAAGCTATAAAAAAATACTCTGTATTCCATTATACAATATAGGAAAGGGCAGTTGTTTAGTAGACAACATGAGAGAGAACATGATATAGCAGAAATAGAGAAACTGGAAAGGATAAACTATTTTGTTTTTATTTAATTGTACTTTACTGCAATTGATTCTACAAAACTGTATGTAAAATCCCTTATCCTAAACACGCATTTATTTACTTATTTATAAAATTTACTTTCTTGTAAATTATTGGTATGTATTTCTTTTATACCTACATATTTATGTGTGTTTATCGATATTCATATATACACATTGATATATTTGTTTATATTTGTATAAATATGTCACCAATTTATTTATTTTTCTATCTATCTCTCTCTATATCCCATACCCTCTCCTCTCTCTCTCCATCTTATTTATTTATCTCTCTCTCTACTTTTTTTCTTTAATCATGTTGATTTGGTGTTTGAATTTTCTTAATTTACTATGTACTGACAAGATATCATTAGTATTGATATATTATTTTTTCTACCGACAGCTGTTTACTTTTATGCTTTATTTTAGGGAAATACTTGGCACTAACTAGTGAATAAATTGATGGATCTGAGAAGATTGCCTGCAGCCTGGCGACCCATTTTTGTCTAATGCAGTTTGTTTATGTTTTTCCATCTCTTAGAATTTTTTACTCATTTTAATCTTGCAGAAACGTAGTTTGTTGTTGGCAAAGACTCAATTGGCTTGAAGATCGACTAGTCAAATTGATTATAGATGACCTGTCACTCATGGAAGGCAATCTTGACCAATATGGCGATCGTGTGTGATAAGAATAGTGTTGTCCGCAGGTTGTCTTTATTCTGATTAGGAATTTTTTATTTTTATATGAAGACGAAATATATTGAAATTGCTTATCGTTTATCATGGTTAGATGAGTTTTATTTTAAGTATTTGGAAAATGTCCTCAAACTATGTGTTAATGCATCTTAAAATGTGTTATCATACTTAACCAACTTGAAATTTATAAAATGTGTTAATTACACAAATGCCCTCCACTTGTGATTCATACTTAACTAACTTGAAATTTACTTGAAAATACCATATTACCCCTGCCAAAGACTTCCAGCGGATGTTTGTTGAAATGTATCAATAATTTGAACTTGCCTATGGAAGGCTTATTCTGTTCTACATCACACCAACATTTATTTCTCGTTCTGAACCATATATTTGTTGCAGGTTTTGTATCAACCTATTAAGGATTTAAAAGGAATCCCGGGTGCTGAGTCACTCTGAATTTGCTTGACAGGATACCAAAAGCCACAACAAGATGACATTATGGTACTTTTTTCATATTGTGGCACATTTTTTGCATAGTGTTTATGTGATTGCAGACTATATAAGTACAACAAAAACTATGACACAATAGTGAGAGATTATCTTTTTTCTTTTTTTGTCAAATGCACAACTCCTTGAAAAACACTTTAATTATTGACTCCAAAGTTACACAACCTGTAATAGGTAGTATTTGACATATTCCCCATTTTCCCTGCTTGGAACTAAGAAAGAAAACTTTAGCATCTTTAATCATTTCAGTCTGATGTGACCTATCCCCACCCCCCCCCCCCAAAAAAAAAAAAAACAAATGAAAACCCTGCCATTGCATGAGGGCAAAGATGAGGCGAGAAGAATAGATATTGTTTCTACGCCTTTTGTTGTGCATCAAATATTGGATGTTATTTTTCTTTTTTCTTTAAAAAAATATTTTTGTTGATTTCTATCATTTATTGAAGTTATTAGTTAATGCCAATTTGTTGTGGCCAATTTGCATGACAAGCTTACTGTTAATTTCAGAAAATGGTCGACTTGATGGGTGCACAGTTTTCAAAGCTTTTGATTCCCGCCAAAGTCACTTATCCTGTTTGTTACAAATTTGAAGGTTAGTTGTCTAGCTTATGAAAAAAATTATTTCTGTTGTGGATGGTTGAATTTTCTAGTGTGATTTTTTGACATGATTCCCTATTTTGTATTTTCTTTTGTTGATTGTATCTATCATCACAAATTTTTAGGGTAACCATTTGGGTTTGAAAGGCTGCCCTTATCCTCTTTTAGGAAAAGAACTCATGCTGCTCTAGTTTATTTTTCTTTATTACTAACACCTAATATTGAACCTTCAAAGCTAATTTTTTGTAAAACACGTAAAATAGTTAGTTTAATCCCATTTAAAATTTTCTTTAGCCTTTTTCCATATGGTTTAGTGAAAACTTGGTCCTATATTATATGAAGATAGGTTAACAAATCTTACATTTTTTTTAGCTACTGCCACAACATATTAGTACAATGCTAGATCTACTTCATTATGGCATTCACTTTAATGGCTTGATTTTCACAAAAATTTGCTTCACCCAATTTTACGAGAATTCATGTAGTGGGACATGTCCTTAAACATATTTAAGTTTGAAATGTTAGTTATATTGTTTAGAGAAGTCCTGTTGGTCGATATATAGTTTTATTATTCTCTTTGACTGCATTAGACAATGTCATGTATCTTGTACTTGCCCAAGTAGAAAGTACAGAAAAGTTCTTTCTTTGAATAGGTGAGAAGTATGAGCTAGCAAAAAGAACAAAGATGAAGCTTGTGAATCGCCCATGGTTGGAAGATTGGTACATCCAGATATCATTTTTGTCTTTTTTAGGGCCTGTTTGGGAGGTAGATTTCTAAGGTGGAAAGTAATTTGTTTAGAGTGGAAAGTGATTTCTAAGGTGAAAACCGTTTGGAAGGCTCATTTAAAGCTAAAATTGTTTTTCTGGCAGAAGTCAACTTTTGGGTCAATTTAAAACGAATTGACTCAAAATCTGCTTTCTTCTTAGGTGAGTTCTTGAAGAAAGTCATTTCTTTTTTGAAATGATATGAAAAGATGTTTTACCCATTCAAAAAAGACATTTTACCCATTATATTGGAAGGTATTTTTGTCATTTTTACATGAAAATCAAAAGTGAGCTAAAATCTAATTTCTTTTTTAAATCATCCATAAAAACCCTATCCAAACGTCATTTAGTTTTGCTTTTTTTGTCAAAAATCAATTCTCTTACAAATTGATTTTCTTTCTACTTCAAATTGCCTCCCAAACGCCCCCTTAATAGTGTTTATTCTTGTTTTGAAGCTTATGCTTTTACTTTTTTAATGATACAACTTTCCGATATGCAATTGGTGTGAGCCAAATTTTTAATTGTGATTTTTGTGTGTATATGCTTTGTTACAGTTTGAAATCATAGGATATCCTTCTAGTTGATGGCTACAACAAGAGGTTCTAATTTTATTCCATAAATAACAATAGTTTGTAATATGATATATACTTTCAATATTTTACCATATCGATCATTTTTTTATGTTACTAAACTTGATGTGCTTCATGCTTCAGTGGCTGGGAGATAGGACTTATGGAGGCTCGGGCAAGTGATTCTGAAAAGGAAACAGAGGAGGATATTACTCTGGACTCACTAAGTTGCAGAGTGGATTTGTTTGTGGAAGTTCTGGACCTTGCATGCCACTGAGATAACTTTGCAAAATTGACCAACGTGTTAAGGCAGCATATGCCTGTTTATTTGATGCTGAAGAACCTCTTATGAAGAATAGTGTAATATACATGTCAGAAAAGGAGACTAAATCAGACAAATCTGATGATGTGGCAGATATGGTTGGGAAAAATAAGTTAGTGTGAAAACAGGCCGGGGATTGAAATCTGCAATTACTATGGGTACAGATGAAGCTGACAAGAGTAATGTTAAAGAGCTTGGCCATCAAAGCTTCAATTCTCCTGGTGAAGATGAGAAATGTTGTCTAGTAAAAGAAGCCTGTATGAACAAGTGAAGGCATCCTAGATGCAAGATCAGCTAATGTTGACAAAGAAACTTATAAATTGTCCCCAAAATTGAGAAGGTACAGCATATCTAAGTAATTGGAAAATACCTGAAGCAAAAACTCCCTGCCTCTTCAAAAAAAGTGTCTGAAATCCTCTCGAGTGGACCCTCGGTAGATGACGACAAAAGCAACAACCGTGGAGAGGTTGAGTATTCAAATGTTAATTCCCACGCAGAAAAGGAGAACAGACCAATTGAAAGTGAAATTTTCAGTTCGAAACCAGGTGAAGAAGGATTTCCGAAACTTGCTGTTAAATTAAGCAGTGTCAGCTAAGACTAAAGAGACTAGTTTAAAAGTTGCACATCAAGCAGCATATTTTATCTTGAGCGGGCATCATCTCCAAAGAAAGGAGTTTCAGGAAATTTTGCAGAGATTCTCACCAGTGGTCCTATCAGGCTAAGAATTTCATTGTTCCTAATTTAGTGAGGAGGACAGAAAAGTTTTTTGCTGCCACAGCAGTTGGAAGGTAATGCATTTTTTAGAGATGGAAACTGAATTATTTTTTAGTGCAGAGTCCCAATTTCAGATAATTGCAGGGCGTAAATATTTTTTACATTGCCTCTATTTGTTTAACATCTACAATGTGTAACTGCTAACCAAGGTTTTGACTTTGACTGCAGGTGGGTTCTGAAGACGGATTATCTGATTGCCAGCAATCAGGCCGGCAGATTCCTGGAGGAAGACACCAATGAAAGGTACAGGAAGGGGCTGAATGAAGACAAAAGCGGGTCGTTGGGCTGTGGTGCAGGAACCCATATTGGCCGTTGTTAGTCCCTTAACTTGACAGATGTTGAAAGAGGGCGGCTACCCCCTTATTTGGCAGAGAACAACCAAGTTTGCTAGGCGACGGACAGCCTAGGCAGCCCCTTGGGCATAGATGGATGTTGGGACAGTGTGAGAGATGTTCAGGATGAGCTACTCGTCTTGTGGAGCAGGCTGAGTAGGAGTCCTTGCATGGGTGAGACTCTCTCAGCGAAGCTGGCGCTACTTGGACTTAGGGGAGGACTCCTAAGGCGGATGAGATTCACCTATGCTGGTTCGCTGCACTCCTAGTTTGAGTAGGAGTCTGGGTAGCAGGTTCCTAGGGTGGACAGGACTCACACAGGCAGGCTGGTCATACTCCTAGGGCGGATGGGAGTCGGAGTGGCTGGTTTCCTTGGATTGACAGACTCTTGGAGGCAGCATGACGCTGGACTTCTAGCGGAAGACAGACTCTTGCAGGTTTCCTAATCTATGCTAGGGGCGGAATGCTTATGGACAGCCTCCTAATAGCATAGGGACAGCCAGTTTCAGGCTGAACCTATTTAAACGGGAGAGCAAGGTGGCCATGGCAGATTAGAGAGTGATTTTTCCTGCACAACGAATCAGCGAGTTGAGAGGAGAGTTAGCCTGGTGGATCAGCCCTTGCCCTCTCCCTATCTTGTATTTTAACGGACAAAAATATAGTTCGGGTGGAAACCCTTGCACCAGGTCAGAGTTGTGTTGTTGTTTTGCTTGTATTTCCCTTGCGCCTACAAGTGGGAAGGGAAGAGAGTGGCTGCTGGCTGCGCAGCGTAGCCAAGCCATCATGTGTGCGAAAGCTAGGCAAAGCTTCGTGCCCATGACAGCTGCTGTGATGCTTCATTTGAGGCTGTTCCGGAGGAAGATTGGTTTTGTCCTCAGCGTGCTACTGATAGCAGTAGGTCCAGGAGCAGTATTGTCTCGAGTAAAGGTAGTAGCCCACATTCATCATGGAAACATTGTGCATTCTGCCATTCTAATTATACCGCTCAAAGTCATCTTGCCAATGTGGTGTAATTTCAGTCTATTAATGCCTCTTGGACATTGATTCCAAGTGCTTCTTTTTAGTGGATATTCTCTTAAGTGTTTCTTTTGCAGTCACATGCTAAGAGACCACACCTAAGAATAGTTTTGTGCTTCTTAGGGGCCTTCAGTATCTCATTGGTATGTCATATGTTAGTTTATGCTGCTTTTATTAATTTTTGTGATGTTTGTTAGTTGGTGTTTAATTTTTTCTGGATGGCTACACAGGTATGCTTGGACTATTGGAATTCATTAGTCCTTAAACAGGCTCTCTCTCTCTCTCTTCTCTCTCTCTCTCTCTCTCTATCAATCGAGTGTGTGTGCTCTCTCTCCCCTACAATATAAGTGCTCTCCCTATCTCTTGTTCAAGTGTGCTCTCTCTCGTGCTCACGTGCTCTCTCTTGTGCGCACGCATGCTCTCTCGTGTGTGCACATGCTCTCTTATGCACATGCATGTGTGCTCTCTCTAGAGTGCGCATATTCTCTCTCTTTCGCTCTCCCCCAACAATGCACATGCTCTCACTCTCTAGCTCAAGCGAGCATGCTCTCTACCTCTCGAGAGCACGTACTCTCTTTCTCTCTCAAGCGCATGCTCTCTAAAGCGTGCGTGCTCTCTCTTGAGCATACATGCTCTCTCTCGAATGTGCATGCTCTCTTTCGAGTGCATGTGCCCTTTCTCTTTCTCTCGAGCGCATGTTCCCTTTCTCTCTCTCTCGAGCATGTGTGCTCTCTCTCAAACTCATGTGCTCTCCCTCTTTTGCTCTCCCCCAACAACGCACGTGCTCTCTCGGTCAAGCGAGCGTTCTCTTTCTCTCTCAAGTGTGTGCTCTTTATTTCAAGTGTGCGTGCTCTGTCAAGCATTCATGTTCTCTCTCGAATGTGCGTGCTTTCTCTCAAGTGCATGTGCTCTCTCTCAAGCGCACGTGCTCTCTCTCTCTTTCTCTCTCTCGAGCGCGTGTACTCTCTACCCCTATAGTGTGTGTGCTCTCCCCTTACACCATTTGTGCTCTCTCTTGAGCGTGTGTTCTCTCCCCCTACAATGCACGTGCTCACTCTCTCCTCGAGTGCACGTATTCTCTCTTGACTGCACGCGCTCTCTTTTGACTTCTCGAGCATGTGTGCTATCTCTCACTTTAGTGCATGTACTATCTCTCTTTCGAGTGCGCATACTCTCTCTCAAGCATGTGTGCTCTCTTAGAAGCGCATGTGCTCTCTATCTCAAGCATGTTTGCTTTCTCAGGCACACGAGAGAGAGAGAGAGTGCATGTGCTCTCTCTCTCAAGAGTGCATGCGCTCTCTTATAAGCGTGCATGCGCTCTTTTACAAGAGCACATGCTTCCTCTCAAGCACGCGTGCTATCTCCCTCTTGAGCGTGCGTGCTATCTCTCTTTTTCTTTCTTGAGCATGCTCTCTTTCTCTCGAGAGCACATGCTCTCTCTTGCACGTGCTTTCTCGCTCGAGCACATGTGCTCTCACTTGAGTGTGCATTCTCTACCTCTTAAGCACGCCTGCTATCTCTCTCGAGTGAGCATACTCTATCGCGCACACATGATCTCTATAATGTGCACGGGTGCGCATGTTCTCTCTATTTCTTTATTTCTCTCTCTCTCGTGCTTTCTTTCTCTCTCGAGCGCACGTGCTCTCCCTTGATTATGTGTGCTCTTACTTGACTGTGTGTGCTCTCTCTGGAGCACGCTTACTCTCATTCAAGCGCATGTGCTCTCTCTCTACCTCTCAAGCGCGTTCTATCTCGCTCTCAAGCACATGTACTCTCTTGAGCGTGCATGCTCTTTCATGAGCGTGTATGCTCTCTCAAGTGTGTGCTCTCTCTCAAGTGCACATCCTCTCTCTCAGGCGTGTGTGCTCTCTTTCAATGCATGTGCTTTGTCTCACAATTGTGCGTGCTCTTTCTCTATTTCTCGAGCGTGCTCTCTTTCTCTTTCGAGATCGCGTGCTTTCTCTCGAGTGCACATGCTCTATCTCTCTCTCAAGTGTGTGTGCTCACTCTCTCGAGCACACATGCTCTCTTTCTCTATAGAGAGTGCGTGCTCTCTTTCTCCATAGAGAGCGCGTGCTCTCTTTCTCCATAGAGAGCGCGTGCTCTCTCGAGCGTGCGTACACTCTTGAGCGCGCATGCCCTCTATCTTTCTCCCTCTCTCGAGCGTGTGTGCTCTCTCTTTCCTGTGCTCTCTCTCATGTGCTGGTGCACTTTCTTACATGTGCACATGCTTTTTTTCTCTCAAGTGTGCATGCTATCTCTCTTTATCTTTCTCGAGCATGCTCTCTCTCGAGAGAGAGCACATGCTCTCTTGCGCATGCCCTCGCTCAAGCACATGTTCTCTCTCACTCAAATGCGCATTCTCTACCTCTTAAGCGCGTGTCGCGTGCTCTCTCTAGCACACATGCATGCTCTCTCTCATGTGCACAGGTGTGCATGTTCTCTCTATTTCTCTCTCTCTCTCCCATGCTTTCTTTCTCTCTCGAGTGCATGTGCTCTCTCATTACGTGTGCTCTATCTTGACTGCGCGTACTCTCTCAAGTACGCTTCATCTCTCTCAAGTGTGCATGCTCTCTCTACCTCTCAAGCATGCATTCTATCTCGCTCTCGAGCACACATACTCTCTCTCTCTCTTGAACACGCATGCTCTCTCATGAGCATGCGTGCTCTCTCTCTCTCTCTCGAGTGCACGTGCTCTCTCTCGGGCGTGTGTGCTCTCTTTCAGCACGTGCTCTCTCTCATGAGCATGTGTGTTCTCTCTTTCTTTCTCGAGCGTGCTCTCTCTCTTTCGAGTGCACGTGCTTTCTCTTGAGTGTGCATGCTCTCTATCTCTCTCTCGAGTGCACGTGCTCACTTTCTCAAGCACACGTGTTCTCTTTCTTTGTAGAGAACGCGTGCTCTCTCTCGAGCGCACATGCCCTCTATCTTTCTCCCTCTCTCGGGCTCGTGTGCTCTCTCTTCCTTGCGCTCTCACTCACTCGAGTGCTCATGCTCCTTTTTGGAGCGCACGAGCTCTTGCACATGCTCTCTCGATGCATGTTCTCTCCTGATCTCGCATGCTTTCTTGAGCTCGTGTCCTCTCAAGTGCACATGCTCTCTCATGCAAGCGTGCTCTCTCTCTCTCTCGTGCGCGTGCACATGTGTGTGTGCTCTTTTTCCTCGAGTGTGCATGCTCTCTCTTGAGCGTGCGTGCTATCTCTCAAGTGTGCGTGCTCTCTCAAGAGTGCACGTACTCTCTCAAGTGTGAATGCTCTCTCTCGAGCATGCATGCTATATCTCGAGTGTGCGTTCTCTTTCTATCGTTTGCTCTCTCCCCCAATAATGCACGCACTTTCACTCTCTAGCTAAAGTGAGGATGCTTTCTATCTCTCGAGTGCACGTGTTGTCTCCCCCTACAATGTGCATGCTCTCTTTTTTGCGAGTGAGCATGCTCTCTTTCTCTCTCAAGCGTGTGCCCTCTCTAAAGCGCATGTGCTCTCTCTAGAGTGTGTGTGCTCTCTCTTGAGCATATGTGCTCTCTCGAGAGCACGTGTGATTTCTTGAGTGTGTGTGCCCTTTCTTTCTCTTGAGCGCACACTCTTTCACCCCTACAGCATGTGCGCTCTCACTCTCGCTCAAGTGCGCATGCTCTCTTTCTCGAGCGAGTGCTTGAGAGAGCGTTTGCACACGCGTTAGATAGCGAGAACACACACTCGAGATCAAGAGCACGTGCTCGAGAGAGAGAGAGAGAGAGAGAGAGAGAGAGAGAGAGAGTAGGCAAGCTCAAGAGAGCATGCGCGCTCACGAGAGAGGGCATGCTCACTCACGAGAAAGAGTGAGGGCATGCAAGCTGTAGGGGGGAGAGAAAGACCACATGCGCTCGAGAGATAAAGAGCACGCTCACTCAAGCTTGTTGGGGGAGAGCAAAAGAGAGAACACGCACTCTCGAGAAAAAGAGAGTACGGCCGCACGTGCACAAGAGAGAGAGAGCATGAGAAGAGACCAAGCATGTGCACTCAAGAGAAATAGCACACGCTCGAGAGAAAGGGAAAGCACGCGCACTCGAGGAAGGGATAGGGACACTGAGAACACGCATGTTGTATAAGGAGAGAGAGCATGTGCATACAAGAGAGAGCATGCACATTCCAGAGAGACCATGCACGATCAAGAGAGAACATACTTGGTCGAGAAAGATAGCACTCACAATCGAGAGAGAGCACGCACACTTGAGTGAGAGAGCACACAAGCTCGAAAGAGAGCATGCGCACTCGATCTAGAGAGCACACACACTTAAAGGAGAAAGCACGTGCCCTCGAGAGAGCATGGGCACTCGAGAGCATGCACATTCCGGAGATTGACTATACACGATCGAGAGAGAGCACGCGCGCTCAAGCAAGGGATAGGGAGAGAGTGGGAGCACGTGCACTATAGTGAGGAGAGAGGGAGCACACACATCCTGGAGAGAGATCACATGCACTTGAGAAAGATAGCACTCGTACTGGAGAGAGTACGTGCACTTGAGCAAGAGAGCATGCACACTCGAGCAAGAGAGCATGTGTGCCCAAATGTGGGATGGAGTGAGAGCGCGCGCTATATAGAGAACATGTGTGCTCAAGAGAGAATTCACGCCCGCTCAAGAGAGCATGTGCACTCGAGAGAGATGGCATTCACGATTGAGAGAGAGCTCATGCATCACGGAGAGAAACTATGCATGCTCGAGAGAGCACACGTGCTCGAGAAAGCGCGCATGCTTGAGAGAGCACACACTCGAGCGGGGAGAGAGAGAGCATGTTTGATCGAGAGGTTGAGAGAGATCGCAAGCATTTGAGAGTGTGAGATTGCACTCCAAAGCGAGAGCACACGCTAGAAAGGGCAAGCACGCTTGAGAGAGAGCTTGTGAGCTCGAGATAGAGAGCACAGGCGCTTGAGAGAGACAAAGCATGTGCACTAGAGAGAAATAGCTCACACACCTGAGAGAGAGAGAAAGAGCACACATGCTCACTCGAGAGAGATAGCACACACGTTTGAGAGAGAGCATGCGCATTCCGGAGAGACCATGTGTGATCAAGAGAGAACACGCATGAACGAGAAGGGTAGCATGCACAATTGAAGGAGAGTGCATGCGCACTCGAGCGAGAGTACACATGTGCTCGAAAAGGAGATCACGCACACTTGAGTGAGAAAGCATGTGCACTCAAATGAGAGTGAGTGCACGTGCTCTTGATAGAGCACACATGTTCGAGAGCGAGAGTACGCACTCCTGGGCAAGAGCACGCACTTGAAAGAGAAAGGGCAGGCACTTGAGAGAGACCATGCATGCTCGAGATAGAAAGCATGCGCGGTTGAGAGAGACTGAGCACACACACTCGAGAGAAATAGAATGCATGCTCGAGAGAGAGCATACGCACTGTAGCGAGGATCAAGAGAGCACGCATATTCTGGAAAGACTATGCGCGATCGAGAGAGAATATGCGTGGTCGAGAAAGATAGCACACACACTCAATCGAGATAGCACGTGCACTCAAATGAGAGAGTAGTGAGAGCACACACGAGAGAGAGAGAGAGAGAGAGAGAGAGAGCACGCACATTCTGGAGAGTGACCATGCACTGCCGAAAGAGAGCACACATGCTCGTGAAAGATAACATGTGCGCTTGAGAGAGAGCATGCGTGCTCGAGCGAGGGATAGGGAGAGAGTGGGAGCACGTGCACTATAGCAAGGAGAGAGTGGGAGAACGCGCATTCTGGAGGGAGAATTCATGCTCGAACTAGAGTGAGGGAGAGAGGGAGAAAGTGAGTGTACACGCTCAAGAGAGAGGGAGAAGGTGAGAGAGAGAGCACTCGTGTTCAAGAGAGAGCACACACGCTCAAGACAGAAAGCATGCACACTCGAGAGAGATAGCACTCGCGATCAAGAGAGATAGCATGTGCATTATGGAGAGAGACCATGCACGATTTAGAGAGAGGATGTGTGCTCGAGAAAGATACAACTCGCGCTTGAGAGAGAGAGTACGTGACTCGAGCGAGGGATAGGGAGAGAGCGAGAGCATGTGCACTATAGTGAGGAGAGAGTATGCGCCCTCGAGAGAAAGAGCATGTGCATTCCGGAGAGAGCACACGCACTTGAGAGAGAGAGAGAGTGCGTGCTCGAACAAGAGAGAGGGAGAGAGCGCACGCGCTCGAGAGATAGAGAGAGCAAGCACGCATCCTTGAGAGAGGGCACTAACATTCCAGATAGAGAAAGCAAGCGCGCTCATGAAAGACCACATGTGATCGAGAGAGAGCACGCGTACTCTAGAGAGATAGAATGAACTCTGAAGAGAGAAATAATGCACACTCGAGGGAGATATAGGGAGAGATTGAGAGCACGCGTGTTGTAGCGAGGAGAGAGAGCACATGCATTCCGGAGAGAGACCCTGCGCAATCGAGAGAGTATATGCGCACTCAAGAAAGAGAGAGGACGCGAGAGAGAGAGAGAGAGCACTTCTGCTCAAGAGAGAGAGAGATAGCACACACACTCAAGAGGTTGATAGAGAGCACACGCACTCGAGAGAGAAAGCATGCGCACTCGAGAGAGAAAGTATGCGCACTCGAGAGAGATAGCACACGCACTCAAGAGAGATAGCACACACAATCGAGAGAGAGCGCACACATTACGGAGAGAGACCATGTAAGATCAAGAGAGAGCATGCGTGTGTTGTGCCCGGCGTGGGCACAAGCGGTACACAGGAGTTCTACGTAGAGAAAGGGAAAGAAGTAGGAAGAAAGGGGAGAAAATAACTGGAATTCAATAAGCATGCCTAACCTAGGAGGGAGACGACCCTTTATAGGGAGTCACACCCTCCCACATTGGGGATCATGCCACTAGTGGAGCCCGGTTCACCCGTGGTCCACTAGTGTACCTATTACAATTCATTCAAAATACAAATAACAGTCAACTACTAACATAAGGGAAACTAGCCTAAGGACAGAAATCAAGTACTGAAATAAAGGTAAGTACTAAGCCAAGTGCACCCGTGCACAACAGCGTGCTCAAGAAAGATAGCACGTGTGCTTGAAAGAGAGAGCACACGCATTCCAGAGAGAGCACGCGCGCTCACTCGAACGAGAGGTCAAGAGAGAGTAGATGCTCACTCGAACGAGAGGTCAAGAGAGCACACGCACTCGAGAGAGATAGCACACACATTCGAGCGAGCACACACATTTTGGAGAGACAGAGCACTTGCACTTGAGATAAAAGCGTGTGTGCTCGAATGAGAGGGAGAGAGGGGGAGCGAGAGAGTGCATGCACGTTTGAGAAAGAGACCACGCACACTTGAGAGAGAGAGCACACACTCGAGAGAGAGAGAGAGAGAGAGCACTCACGTTTAAGGGAGAGAGAGATAGCATGCATGATCAAGAGGATGAGAGAGAGAATGCATGTTCGAGAGAGAGTTCGCGCACTCAAGAGAGAGCTCGCGCACTCAAGAGAGAGCACACATGCTTGAGAGAGATTACGCATGACGGGAGAGGACACACACTCTAGAGAGGTAGCACGCGCACTTGAGATGGGAGACTTGTCGAAGTTTGTATACATTGTTTAGAAATTTCCAATTGTGGTACTCTGAAATTTACCAAATAATGTCATTCTACCTTAAGGAATTTTGCAAATAGTTATTTATTAGTAATTAGTTGTTGTTTAGTATTTGATTTCTACTTATGTGATGCTTGGAGTTAACCTATTCCGTGGTGGATCCTTGGATTGTTGCGTTTGGATATTTGCACTTCCGAATTTGTAATGATTTAAATAGAGCATCTGTTTTCTTGATCACACCATTTGCAGGGCTTGCACGAATGCGGGCCATCAACGGACGCATGTGGATCAGTGAACAAGTAGCATATGTGCAGCAGCGCAGCTTGCTCCACACGTGCGCTTGTCGCCCCGCCATGTCACAGGAGCATGCATGCATGGAACGTGCACATGCACATGTCACTCCATTGGCTTGCGTGTTTTTTCGCTATAAATAAGAAACTCGTATGATCTTCCGAAGGAGTTTTTTGGCCCGCTTAAGAGGCGTTCATAACTAATTTAAGGGTGTTTTACGCAATGGAAGCGTCAATTCCTTGAGTTTGCAACTCTAGAGAGGGGAAACGGCCTGGGGCATGTGGAGGCTTTGTCCAACTTCCTTGGGCAAAAAGAGAGAGAAGTGACCTAGAACATGACGAGGCCTCAAGCCACATTGAGAGAAGTAGGCTGGAGTAAGGAGAGGCTACGTCCTTCACCAATAAGCCACACAATGAGAGAAGTGTCCCCAAGTAAGAGGAAGTTTTGTCCGCTACATATGGGCACGGAATTACATCTAAAATTACTAGGGAATATCTGATATTCTTATTTAATATATGATTATATGAATGCATGTGCTAATTAAGATATATGTTATGCTATGATCCAATGTGTTCAAATATATTTTGATATAATATGACCTAATAAGCTCCGAAATACTCTGATTTGATATGATATGCTCATATCTGATATGGATAGATGATATTTGATATGGTCTGATGTGATTTGATATGATCCAAACTGCTCTATTATATTTTGCTACACTCTATGCTAGAGCGAGATTGGTGACTCCACTTATTCAAGCTTCCTTTTAATCCCAATGATTTTCATATAACTTCGATTAAATATTTAGATATACGTATTTTGACATGTAAGATTTTGAACTGCCTGATGCATGCATTAGCTGTTAGGCATAACTATGCTCAAATCCAATCGTATTGGAATAACATAGTAGCTGATATCCAATGCGTACATATGCAACCAAAGGCATTACAACATTAGCCCGATCCAAAATAAGAATAAAATTAAGTTTATTCTGACCTACACGCATTGGAGCACTTAATTTCTATAGTGCGTAGAGGAAAATTATGGCTCTCGCACTCAAACTCCACCACTCCTTGTTTTTATGAAAATTTATAAGCCCAATTTTGTGTTCCAAATCTCCGGCCTAGGTCGGTTCTTGGGTTAGGGTGCTACAACATTTGTATAAGTTATACTGATACTAATGTGCGATTGTGCATGCACCATCAATCTCATGGATGAATAACTCTCATGTGTAGCTTATGCTTGGCTTATTATCAAAGGTGAGTAATGAAAATTATTCCCATACCTAGCCAGTGTTGTGGTCAAACGAGATATACACTTACGCACTTAGTGACAAATGATTTGATCCTATTTAGCAGTGCTCGCAAGCAAAAATGGACACGGACAAAGGGTGTAATATCCCTAATTTTCCCGAGTTTCAAAATTTAAATACGTGAAAATTATGGTGTTTGACCTATTAACATTCTTATTAGAATAACTTTCTCCCTAGATAGAATTTGGGGCTGAAACTAATTCTATTGGAAAGTAGATGGAAAGAGCTTCGAAATGCCACCAAGAACGCGCGAATCGAAGTCCGGATGAGGGAGAAACGACCATTTGAAGTTGAACATATCGTGCAGGACCCGTTTACCCAAATTAAACGCGCGAACTGTCTGTTTAAGTTGCGATGTGGGCCCGATAAATTACTGTTCCGAAATTGGGTTTTTGAGATCTAATTCCTCATGGGATTAGGAGCCTTAATCTCATGCCTATAAAAGGCCTTCTTAGGGCACAATTTGGGGATCTTTGGTCCGATTGGAGAAGCTTTTGGGACAGTGAAGGAGAGGAGAGAATTCTCCGACGAGACTCCGGCGAAGTGTTTGCGGCAGTGGATCGACGACAACTCGGCCATTAAGGTTGGATTTCGAGTCGAGATTTGCATAGATTTGTAAATTAGAAGATAAACCATATTCGCAATTAACGTGAACAGTAATCTTTGCAATTACTGTTCATACAGTTTTTTTAAAATAAGATATTTATTTACTGTTTAACTGCCGGCCAGTCACCGGCCGGCCACCAGCCGACCGCTAGTGGCTGGACCTATAGCTAGAACGGCTTGCCGGTTCTGGCCTTGGCCGCGGCTGCCGGGCATGCTTGGCGGCGGCGGCGGTGGCTTCTGCTGCTACCGCACAATAAAAAAAAAGGAAGCAGGACCTGCAGCGGCGAAGCGCAGCCACCGACCAGAGGATGGACCAAGGCTGCCGGAGTCGCTGGACGATGGCGATCCGGTCAAGTCCAGTCTATCAGCCGGCCGCGGCGGTCTTGCGTCACTATGGCTCTGCCGTTCAAAAAAAAAAGAAAAGCCCTTTTTGCGCCGGCCAGCCACCGGGCGACGGCGGGGGTGGGCTGGTCGGAATCGCCGCCAGGCGGCGATCCGATACCGCCTAGCCCTCGCCGCAGAGCGGCGGCCTCTGACCGGCTGCGAAGAAGACGGCCGAACGGGTCGTCGGGCTTCGTTTCGGGCCGGGCTGGACTGGGTGACCCGACCCATTCGGCCCGGGTAAAAAAAAAAACTAGTGAACCGGGTCCGGTTTACAGTGTTAAATATGTCAAAAAAATCTTAGAAAATTACTATTTCCTCTTGAGAAGCGTGGGAGTATTCTGGCCAAGTTTCAGCTTGGGGAAAAATCCTAGAGATTGTGAAATGACCTTTTTACCCTTGATAGTTAAATCATCATGTGAGAACCATTTGCCTGACTTCGGGGCCCTGGTTCAAGGGCCTAGGAGTTTATTTAAAAATTGGGAAAATTTTCAATGAGATTTTAATAGGTAAAATATTTATAGGCCAAATATCTTGGTGAAAAAAAATACCAATGAGTGGTTAATTAACCATTTTACCCTTGGGGTTTATAGTAAACAACCTGGGTCGATTCAAGGGGTTCACGACCCCGTCACATGCCAGAAAAATTACACAGGGTCCATGAAGTCAAGTAGTACCCTTGAGTTTAATTTTAGTCCCATTAGATAACATTAAGGCCTTAAACCAAATGACAGAACTACCCCTATGCAAATTGGCCCGCATTCGCGTGGATGTTGTTAATGGGCCAATATGATACTGAAATCTTTTGAGAGGTTAAAGAATTACCCAAGTGCAGAGAGGACTGTATCCAATGTTGGATAATTACTCTAATGCCCTTGGGTGTATTACGATAAGTTTAATAAAGATTTAATAAGTTAACCCATGGAGGGTTAGGGTGTGAGAGCTCGAGTTATTATAATATCATTGTTGATTTTGATTATTGATATTATGATATGCTTAGACCTGTGTAGTTCTTATGGTTTATGTTGTTCTTTGTTTCGATTTATGATATTGATGTTGTGATAGTAATTTATCACTATCTTTAAATTATTGAAAGAATAATTGTTTAGGGTTTGATAGCTTTGGATTGGGCAAGAACACCTAATAAAGATAAAGACTAAAATACCTCAGAGGGGTCTGGGACTAGTTCATACAGTGAACAAAGCCTTTGACCTGACGATTTGCCTTGGTTGATGAACTTATGGCATGTCTCGAGTTGTAAACCTTAGTCTAGAAGGGACTAATAGGGTTTGGGATAGTCATTTAGAATCTTGGCTTATAGATGAGCAAGATAGGGTTCATAATGGTTTCTTGAGTTTTAGCTCTATTAAGGAGCCGCTGATTTGACCGTGAAGTTACACCTCCCCATTGGAGGGAGTTCCTTGTGAGCCGGGCTCACCGCAGATCTATTGAGGATCTTTTAGTGTACACGCAATTAGGGTCGCTGACATCCTTCTTGGTTGGCGTCTCTGACCACTTCTGTTCAGGTGCAGTTGTGGTCCATGCCCTTCCACTCCGGTCAGGTCCTTATGGGCTAGGTTGGGAGATGACACTTCCTGGTGGATTCCAGGGGCCTGGTGGATTCCAGGATGTTTCGTTGTCATTTGTTACTTAAGTTGACATCTGATGAGTCTGTCTGTCATTGGGATTAGACAAGGATATTAATTATCGAACAATGGTTCGAGAAATAACTAATAACATTGATTGATATTGCTTGTTTAATTAGAACAAGTGGAATGATTAAAGGACTTGCATAAAATGTAGGTTGCTTGAAAATACTTAAGCATTGCATGAGTGATGCTATGCTTCTTAGTATAGTATAGTTTTTAGGCAGAACTACGTCTGGATCCGATCTTGTTGGAAACATTGGAGATGTTGTCTGATAAGTACATAGGCAACTAACATCGGGTGATGTTGGCCCGATCCGAATAATATTAATAAAACCTTTTGTCCTTTGGAAGCTCTTCTCCTAAAGGCGGAGATGCTCCATTGTGGTTGTGGTTGTTGTTTGGTTTGCTTTGTTGCAGATTCTCCAGGCGACGACAAGTCAGACCAAGGCAGGCAAGCTCAAGAGGTTTCCGCATTTTTGAAACTCTGATACGTAAGTGTACCTTAAACGTGAGAGTCAACTTGTTATTTATTTTTAGACGGGTGACAGACTTGTACTTAGATGGATAAGCTGGTCTTTATGAATTTTCAGATGTTAAATAATATCATATGATTTGATATTCGTATTTGTGAACCCCAGTTATCATGACCTGGATATTTAATCGAAGGGTTTGTTTTGTATTTAAAGAAAAAAAAATTTACCTACTGTTCGTGCTATTTAAAAATGCTTTTAAAAATCCGGGTCGTGACAAAGGGTGTCCACGTCTATTTGCCATTTACATACCCCTTGTCTATGAGTATCCATATTTGTCCTAGTTTGTATCATACTTTGTCCAAATCTATTTACTACAGACTCGGATGGACATATACAAATACTTCAACAGTTAAATTTTATCTCAATTCAAATGGTCTAGTAGCTATGTAGCATATTTAAAATGCCCTAACATACTACATAAGTACCAAATTCATATTTTTAAACTGTTCAATACCTATGTAGTATGTTAAGATTGTCCTAACATACTATATAGGTTTTGGATCTATGTCTTCAAGTTGTCCAATACCTATGTAACATGCTAGGATAGTCCTAACATACTATATAAGTACTTAAATTTATGTTTTTAAATTGTTAAGTACTTATATAATATATTAGAACTGTCCTAAGATGTTACGTAGATACTAAATTTTATTTTTTTCTTCAGTATATAAAAATACACTAATATCTATAGAAGTATTAGATAAAGATAGCGGGCACGGATAAGTTTATGCTCATGTCCATAGTTACCCATTAGAGGGGACAAAAAAAATTTGGTCTATATCCAAAGTCTATGACTTCTCTAGACACAAAAAATTATCGGCTTTATACAAAAATAAATACGGACTATGGACATCCACGAGTACCCATTATAGCCCTACTTATATAAAATCTGGTGAAATATGGGCCTGACGTTGTTTACTTTGCCCAATTGGGCTTCTTTATACATTAACTGATTGGGCCGTTTCAAAGTAGCGAAGCCCAAAATTCAAGCCCAAGAACGGGACGTTAGATTTCTACGCGTCAGTGCGTGCCCAACGATACCGCGACACGGTAGAGACAAATCGCTGAAAGACCATCATTTCTATTCCCACTAAATACCCCAACTAATAACTCAATTCCCAACAACAAGCCGCCATCCAACCCAAAACTTTAAGGGGCAGTTTCGTCATAGAAAAAAGCCTCCCTGCTGGCCTGGGGCATGAGTATCTCCGCCGCCTTCGCGGAAACGGCCCCGAAATCCCCGGCCGTTAAAGTTGGCGGCGGCGCGAGCGAAGCAGAAGGCTGGTCTGACGGTCTGAGTGAGAAGAGTAGGATCCGGTTCCGTCGGGAGTAACGGAAAAAATGGCGGAGGAGAAGGAGGCCACATCGTCGACGCCCCTGAGTCAGATCCCCCCCGGCGAGGATCCCGAAGACCCGGAGAAGTCTCCCCCCTCCCCGAACTCCTCCACCCGCAAGGTCCCCATCTTTTCCTCCCTTTATTTTTGGTTCACCAAGTCGAAATCATTGCCTTTTCTGTTTTTTGGTTCTTGGATTTCCGATCTGAAGATGTTTTGAAGTTTTCTGTAGAAGAATTTGCGTCTTGCGTTAGTAAACTGAGATTCGTTGATTTGGACTGTCGTTTGACTGTAATTTCGCGAATTTATTTGATTACGATGAGTGGCTTTGAGACTCTCAGGGTTTGGTTCCTGGAAGTGTTTCATCTACGTGGCCTGGTAGTAGTTGTATTGCAGAATCATGCGGGTGATATTGTAGTACATAAAAATAAATATTATAAATAGGCTCAAAATTGTCCATCATAGTGAAATTAGGTCAGTAAATGGGATTTGAAAGTGTGGTTGAGGGGAATTGGATCCAGTCGAAGGAATTATGGTTGTTGGGAAGTTGGAATCTAATCAAGAAGGGGATTGACCTGTGTGTTTTATGAGAAAGACTTTTTTGTCCATCATAATGACGCGAGTTAGGACCTCCTCCACTGCTCACATATATGTAGCGGCAGGCCTTAGGTGGAACGCCTTCCTGAAAAATGTGCTTTCTGAAATTAAGGCAACACCTAATGGAAATGGTCTTTCTTAAAGCATCACTTTTATGACTAGAAAGGAACAATTTATTTGAGGCACTAAGGAAATTAAATCTTTGTAACTTCCGTCTTTAATTTACAAATGTTTTTTGTACAGCCCCATTCAAGCACTGGAAATGCGATACAATGTCTGTCTTTATGAACTTTCCCAGTAACTTCTTTCATTTGTTTAGAAGTATCTGGCGAGTTAGAAGGAAAACTAAGTTACCAGTGCATGAGGAAAATTGATTTTCCATTTCTTAGTATGTAATAGACAATATTGTATTCAGCCTCCCTTGATTTAGTAGCAGGGGGTACAAGATATTTGGTTAGGCAATTTATAGTTCCATGTTTCAAATCAGCCCACCTCTCTCATATTTATCTTTATTTTTTTAAAGAACCTCTGTCTCCTTTTAAGAGACAATGAAAATGCTACTTTGTCTTCATAAATAACACTTTTCACAAGTTATTTTGATTTGTCAATAGATTACAAATTTACGCTTTAATAGGGGATCATCTTCCGTAATACTTTTTACTTGTAAAATAACAGATGAGTGTGTGGAAGGGAAATTTATTTTCTTTTGTGAACTCCTTTTGTGGTGTTTATTGAGATTGTTCAATAATTTTATTCTTTAAAATGATTTTATTAAGACAAATAAATTCTCCCGATTATTATGATGCATTTTATACTTTGGGAAAGGAATAATCTAATCAAACAATTGTCTAAAATACTGTTGAACTTGTTCAAAACATTTGCTTCCTCTGATTTTTAGTTTTCATTGCATTAGGAGGATCTAGAATACTGGAAATTACAAGTTTTAGGGTCATGGATTCTATGGGGATTTTTGGGTGTTGGATTTTTTAGAAACCGAAGTGGTATTTTTTGGAATTAATTCCAAAAATTCACCGCCGAATGTGAATTACGGTTGCTAATGAAATTTTCTAGAATAAATTAGGATGTCGTGTCAAAACCCAAATTTAAAACTTTAAACTAATATAAATCTCTCTCCCGAACTTAGATACGCACGTTCTTGGTACTATTACGCTCATAAATTCAAGCATTATCAAACAAGATCCCACAAGGGTAGGTATTTTAAATTTTTAAAGTAGGCCCCACCTATATGGTATGTTTCTCGAGGTTTAAACCGATATGAGAGGTAACCGGTGAAAAATAACAGAATCTATAATTTTTGAAACGAGGGCTGGGAGCCGGAATCGACATAATCACCGCATGAGGTGATTTGGTAATTCTGGCCGATTCCGAATCAACTTCTAGGCGGAATCTTTAATTCTGCTCACCTTCTACACACAAACATGATTCCGGCTAATTCCGAATTAACTTTGAGGCAGAATTTTTAATTCTGCCCACCTTTTGCACACAAACTTGATTCCGATAATTCGAGCTGAAAGTGGGGCGGAATCAACATAATCTTTCAAAAATTCAGTTTATAAACAGCCCCTACATATGTTCAGATTTCTTTTTTCTCTTTGAATCTGAGTATCCCCAAACCTTTAAGAACTGGAAGGTGCTACTCTTACTAAATAAATGATAACTAAACAGGCTAATGAAGCTTATTCAGTAATATGATCCTAGGAAACATGGATACTTCAAACAGGTATCGTATCCATATTGTACCGGTATTCGTCTCAGATACAGCTGCCTACATGTCCTACCTTTGATATCACATATCAACTATAAATTACTTCATCAAATCTTTTCTAAGTGAGGTAAACAAAAAACAAATGCTTTATACTTAGAACAATGTGTTTTCCGCCCAAAAGATCCAAGTAAAACCAGTGTTTTACAACCCGGCCCGGCTGGTCGGACTGGGTTCAACCGGCCCCGGTTGATAAACCGGTCCAGTTCATCTGGTTCAACGGGTCATGTTGACCAGGCCAGGTCCACATAACCCAGCCGGTTGAACCGCCGACCCGCTAACCCGGGTCAGACTGGTTTAATGTTTTATGTCAGGTTTTGAAGAAAAAATTTTGTAGTTTACGCCGGATTTGAACTCGTGCCATGTTGAAGTGCAATGACAGTACTTAGCCCACTGGCTACGGCACTTTTGTTGTACATACTTTATGCAACTATTGCATTTATTATATATCTACTTTACAACGCTCCTGAAAAAGTTTATGGAGAGGTGGGATTCGAACCCAAAACATCAGGTAACCAGCCTTACATACTCTACCAACCGAGTTACGAGAATTTTGTATAATCAACGTGCGTAACTTTATATTTAATCTAATATATCAAAAAACTGGGTCAACCCGTGTTGACCCACGGTTGAACCCAATTGACCCGGCCTAGCGACCATTCTGAGTCAATGGCTGGGCCGGTTTTTAAAACATTAAGTAAAACTGCTCCAAAGCAATATATTACTCTTTGTGGGATATCTTTCCTTGCAAAAATGAGGTATTTGTAATATCATTTTACACATATAACTACATTTTTCATTATAATTAAGCTTTTAATACAAGAACTAACTTAAAATAAACCTAAAATTATATAAAAAATAATATTTTAATAGATGTATCCTCCTGTATTGTATCTTGATTTTTTTAAAATTGCGGTATCGCTGGACCGGTAATGTATCATACCCGTGTCCCATATCCGTATCTGAGCTTCCTTGATTTGATATAAGGAGGCATTAAACAGCACGCTTTGTTTTATGTAATTCTCTGGTATAAATGTGCAAACATGGTCTCATCTAACATTGCATTGTTTATTATGTCTAAAGACTCTTTTTTGCTGGGTAGCAGCTATACTTGTGGACACATTTGTTAGTCTTAATATTTAGAATGAATGTGTTGGAGGTACAATTAGTGTATGTTTAATAGTTATGCTGGTGTATTGGTTTCTCTAAGTCTAGATAGTTTGGTATTAGTCAGTTTGATGGTTGGACCAAATTTGTATGCATGTGATACACTTGATTTTGCATTTAGAAGCCATTGGAGTTGATAAAAACAATCACATATCAGAACTTGGCTCCATATCATGAGCTCCATATCATGAACTTGGCGGACAAAAATAAATTGACATTTTGGTTTCGACCACAGCTGTGTTTCAAGTAGGCAAGAATGTATTTATCTTAATCTTCATGTTTTTGTTTCATTTAATTATGGAACAAGGAAAACAATGAATAAGAGTAGGGGCAGGTTTCTGGCACCAAAAAAGAATTTTGTACAATTTATTAACTGCTCCATACATGACTAAAGATCATTCCCCACTTTACCTCATTCTATGTTGCTCAATAGCTAAGGTTTTGTCGTATATAAATATGTTAGCTGGCCTCTTATTGAAGAAGAACTTTCTGCATTGCATTCACTTTCATGGTCAGCTTTTTTGAGGAAATATTGCACTTCATAGATCCTACACATGGTGGGTCATTCCCCATTTTGTTGTTGTTCAGTTGCGAACTTAGGCAGGACCTACTTTTGGGTGCTTAGATAAATAAATCTCGCTGATTCTTGATGTTGGTCCTGACAAATGCAGTGAGAATCTTTAACTAGAGAGTATGCATACTAATCATTGCACTATATACATAAAACTGTAATTTGTTTTCCTCATATTCTCTATTTCTCTTTTTTGTTATCAGGCTTGCTTTGTTGTGCTTCAGAGTTGGGTTTCCAAAAAGTTCATGACTGGATGGTATAGCATCTTTTTTTTTTTTTTGAGGCTGCTTGTATTTTATAAAATCTGGAATTTACTTTTCCATATGTAACCTTTCAGTTCATTGTGATACTGCAGTGTGGTCCTCTTTCCAGTGGCGGTTACATTTTTTATTACATGGTGGTTTATTCAGTTTGTTGATGGTTTCTTCAGTCCAATATATGAAAGGCTTGGTGTCGACATATTTGGTAAGGAGCTAAATATCAATGGATTCTTTATGTACTTCTTTTTCAAAAATATATTGTTTGGTGGCAACTGTCAAATTGTATAGCAATAGGGTATGTTCCAAGAGCGAATATGTCTTTTTATGGTCCGTTACTTTATTTTTGATATGGGATCTTTTGTTTTACCATAAGAAACACAAGTATTTGAGCTAACCATGGTTTGCTTGAAATTAGTTGGTCAAAACAACTACACATAATAAGTGTAGCTTGCAACTAAAAAATGTATGTTTCCATAGTGAATAACATGGAAGAATAGCACAGCCTGTAGTTATGGAAGTGGGTCAATTGAGGTGAATGCTGGGATGGGTATGATTATGAATAATAGCATAGCATAAGCTCAGTGCTTGTGTTTATTTTGGATTTAACGCTTGACTTATATGAATCCATTTCTATTCGGTTTATTTATTGTTTTCTTAATTAATGTTAATTTTTAGAGGTGATTAAATTGTCTAAACAAATGTTTAATAAGTTTTAAGGGGTATTTATGTGTAATGTCATATATGCGAGCATAGTCTACTTCAATTGGAAACGACTTTGTACTACTTTGCATTTAGTAAATATTGAATAGCCCATCGTCTATATCTGCTTCATGAAAATTATAGACAGTGATTTGTCATAACAAACAACAATAGAGGTAAGAATATTCTAATGTTATCAAAAACTGCTAAAATGCTGGATTTGCATAATTTTTCCGTTGACACAAACATGCATTATGGGTAAAACGATTCTTTTTCTATTTTGAGTTCTAGTGTGCCTTTTTTGTTGTGTTTTACAATTCTACATGGTTAAGTCTGATTTTCTTTATATGTTTCTAAGTATATGTCATAAATGAATTGTAATTTTCGTAGTATTTAGTTTATGCTTGAATTGTGCCAAATTAAGTAATATAAGGTTCATCTCTGTTTAATGCTGATTTCTTAATATTTCTAATGAAGATTTTCACTTACCCTCAGGGTGTGTGGTCTTTTGATTAGTAATCTTCCCAGTTTTTTCTTATTTCTAATGAAGTTTTCCACTTCACTCTTCAGGGCTTGGGTTTGTTACGTCCTTACTTTTTGTATTTTTTGTTGGCGTATTTGTTTCATCATGGATGGGTGCAACGATCTTTTGGCTCGGAGAATGGTTTATAAAGAAGATGCCCTTTGTAAGACACATTTACTCTGCTTCAAAACAAATTAGCGCTGCTATCAGTCCAGGTGACTCACTATTGTTTAGTAATCTCTGCTTGTTAGTTGCAATATATTTAAGTTTCAAGAATTGTATTTGCTATCGGGGGTGAGAGGGACTGTATTGAGTTTATCTATGCACGTTGAGGTTAAATTTTTTTCATGTGCAAGTACTCAAGTAACAAAACTAAAAATTGCTTCTCAAATACTTGTGCTAGTAATTATACATAAATATATTTTTAGTTTTTCCTTTAAAGGTTCCTTTATTTATTCTTCTTTTTTTTTAATCTTTGATGTATAATAGCGTACATCTATCTGTGGGTATCTCTGATACCAATCTACAATCATGCCACATGTGTAAATAGACTTAATATTATAAAAAATGCTCTTCCTTCCAAAATCTTACTTGAGAACCTTCTGTTGCATCACCGCTGTGTTTTTACATGGTGGGCTCCACAAATTAATGGTGGTGATGCACACTTTTTATTGTGAGATTTTTGAAGGAGATGTAGCATTATTCTAATATTATGTACTACAGAACCAGATTTAATTGTTCTCACGCTTTGTTTCTTTGATCATCAAAACTATTTTTTTAGCATAAATTGATTTAATATGTATTAAATGAATGAGATTTATGGTAGTGAGCTGTTATATTGCCTTGACATGACAAGAATGCTTGTAGTTTAATCAAGTAATTTTTTTATCTTGTGCTGCAGACCAGAATACTACAGCTTTTAAGGAAGTAGCAATAATTCGCCATCCACGTGTTGGCGAATATGCATTTGGTTTTATTACATCAACAGTAGTCCTCCAGGTACTAAATATGGCATTTTCTTGAACTCTACTGCTGTTTCAAATGCCCTCTATATAAATTGATCATGTTGTTTATCAATTGCTGTGAAATGGCATTCTTTTTCTCATTTAGTCAATCAGATACATTTGTTTTTAGGTTGTTTTAAGATATTTGTTTGTTACTGATAATGTTATTACTAACATGTCTAGAAAGGCTTCAGGTATAATGAAGTGAAATGTGTAACATATTTTAAAAGAAACTAAAGGACATATTTAGCCAGTGTTTTTGGTAGAATTTTATCACATACATCGTGAGCAATAATATTATTATCCAAGCATGTAAAAGGTTCCGTGAATTTTCCTAAATCCATGTTACTTATCATGAAGTTTTATAGCTTACCCACTCTTATGTCCTTTTGTTTGCGCAAAACTCTACCGCCTGTCATTGAAAAACCATTCACTTTTGCTTGAAATTGCTGAACGTATTAGAGATGTTGAGGTTGTGATTTCCTAAATATCTTTCTTTTCATACTCTAGTATTTCAGCTTAGTTTTCTGTTACTGAGTAAGTAAATTGTGTGATTGCCTTTAAACTTAGTGGTGGAGGTTTTCAGCCTTTTTTGATAAGAAGTGACTGGATTTCAAATCAGAGACGTGACATCTACTATCAAGATTGTACTACAAGAAAGTAGGGAATAACTTATATTGTTAAGGTGCAAAGCTTTATAAATACTTCAGTCTATATCTTGTGGCAAGAAAATTCATAGCAGAGGCGTAAAGCTCTTTCGAGATTCATTCCAACATAGGGTCTCCAGCCTTGTGATTCATCTACTTATCTAATTTATTAAATTTTTATTGTTAATTTGAGATAAGTTGATTATATGTCCAGAAACATTGGTGATTATCTGTGGCAAATGGCATGCAATTTTTGTTCTTTTCTTTGTCCCCTGTGATAAAATGGTAATATAGTGTTTGAGCATGCAAATTTTGTAATGACTGAGAGACCTAAAGGAGGATGAGTTCCTTAGGTTGATAATTGGAGGCTCTGATGTAGGTCTCTCATTTCTCATGTTAGGATAGCTAAGCTAGGCTTGTACGCACAAGCTAAATGTTCTTTTACCTGATAAACTTTTTTTTTTCCTCACAGCGTGACAGCGGGGATGAAGAACTATGCAGTGTTTATGTTCCTACAAACCATCTCTATATTGGGGATATTTTCCTGGTGAACTCGGAGGATATTATAAGACCTAATCTGTCTATTAGAGAAGGCATAGGTATGTTCTGTCAAAAGCATTTATTTCCAGTGAATCTTGAGATCCGTGGGATGACTTTCTTCCCAACCACCCCCACCCCTATGCTTGAGATTAAAACTGGGGTTTCCTTGCAATTCATTGCATACTTGTGATTGTATGATGGCTTTCATTTATGTTTGTGGTGGGGCTTGTTTGGTTCAAATAAACACTAGACATTGTTGTGAACATTAGTGATGCCATCTCATTCCCTTTCTCTTAATGCTTTGTTTATTTGCTCTTTAGAAATTGTCGTCTCTGGCGGGATGACAATGCCACAAACAATTTCTCCTGTGGAAAGGACACTTCGTCAAAATGAGCGAATTCGTTTGAACAGAATATAGTGCACATTGCTATGTCAGGTATAGCTACAGAGAATTATATTAGTTAGTACTACCTGTTTTTTTTGGTGTTTCATTTTTTTTTTAATTGACTCGTGTTGTCTTGGTTGTTAGCAATAGGACAATACAGGTTTGTTCTCCGAAGTAACAGAATTAGGAAGACTTGATGTGGCTATTATTTTTGTTTATTTTTTCATTCTTGATGGGTTGTATTGAGTTTTCCTGTTTGTGCCATAATACAAGTCACTGTGTAATATCTAAATGTATGTTTCATGCCGTCGGTGGTAAAAATAGAGAAGGGTCTTTTTGTGCTTGATTTTTAGAATCTGGGTGGTCTCATTGGGCCGCCGAATGCTGTGGAGGGACAATTCAGCGCTCATTGGGAAAAGGCAAATGAAGTATAAATTGGGGGCAGCTACCGTGCCTTCACATGTAAAGTTTTGAGGGTTTGAGCATGCGCATCTAACATCACTTTTATTGTGTTTAGTTACAAAAATCATATTTATTAAATTGTAAATCCATAAAGAACAAATTTAATTAATCAGTAGTCTAGTACCTTGTACGAATTAGTATCTTAATTTTAAAAATTCATAAAACTGTAATCCGATAATGATATTTCAAATGCTTAAGCAATAAAATTGAACTACATTAAGCACAAATTTTATTGTGGAAAACCTTAGGGTAATGTACCACAGGACTTTCTCTTGGCCACTTCCAAGTATACCCTATAGAATATATAATATTACGTATATGAATAAGCTTCCCAAATGCAGTCATAATCTAATGAATTTACTTGATAATATAGACTCTTTAACTTCAAGCAGAATCATTCTTCATAGCATACTTTCTTCCTTGTATTCTTTCATTGGTGCTTGATAACCTAGGATTTCTACCAAGGTTGATGAACAAATTACTTTTTAGCAACTTCACTAAAAATGATAAAAAAAAATTCAATTGACATAGGTTTTTATAGAACATTTATTTCACAAACTTCAAAATATATAAAAAAATAACTTTTAGAAATTTTGCAGACTCAGAGATATGAATTACTCAATGTCTTAGAGTCATGAGGTTATCATCAAGAAGGGAAGCGAACACACTAAGTTGAAGGCTAAGGTTCAATTAGAAATAAAATGGGCTTCCCTCTATTAGGTTATCACAGAATAGACATATTCATAGTGTTAGGAAATTCAGCAAAGAGTTTGGCCAAATTATGAATCAATTCATACTAAATTATTAAATCTACTTGAAGGGCGGTCAAACATGTTGAAGAGATGGACCCTGAGAACAAGAGATTGATTGGGTTCAACTTATTGGAACTTTTCTAAAACATGGGCAATTGCTTGACTTGTAGAAAATTAATTTGTGTTTCAAACTGAATTTTAAGATTCAATAGGGCATGAGAAGATTAGAATAAAGCTTAAAGTAACCCAAGAGTGTTTATGCATGTGATTTTGAGTATTTTAGGTGAAACATTCACAAGGGCTTGACTTGAGTTTAATTTCCTTGAATCTTCAATTTTCAAGCTCTATTGCTTATCTTAATCAGATTGATGACCCTATAAATTTTAAGTTACAAAATAAATTTATCGAAGTAACATAAGAAATGTTTCTGTCATAGAATTATCCAATAAGATACATGATTTTTCTTTACAAGGCAATTTCACTGATAAAGCACTTTATATTGTATTATACAGTCAATATTTATTCAAAAATAACTTGAATTCATAACAGTTTACACTATAACACAATTGTTCTTCAAAAATTTTGAATTTTGTCTTCAAACTCTTTCATGTAACGTCAAAGATTACTTGCACATAAACAACGACCAGCTATACCCACCATGGCATGTAAAATGGTAAATAAATAATACAATGCTATTCTACCCCTTTTTTCTCACAAATTGATAAAGATATATTTAAAATAAATATCACATGGTTACAACATTAATGAAGAAAGAAAGAAAGACTTTTCATTACGCACAAACAAGAGTCAAGTAGCATAAAGTATCATGCCCGATGTAGAAGAATAAAATAATAAAGAAGAAAAATTTTCAAGAATAATCGAGAATTTATTACTTACAAAAATCTAGAGGGCATGATAAAACCGTTTGCATATCTTATTGCACTCAAATATAATATCATGTGTGTGTGTGTATATATATATATTGAGAGAAGGGGATATTCCCCTAAAACTAAATTATAGGTTTATATTGACAATTCTAGAATTTTATAGCAATATTAAGGAAATCTCTATGACTCCTCGAAATGTGTATCTTCTACAAAGTAGCTTTAAACTCTTGCTAAAGATAGTGTGTTTCATCTATACTATGAAGCTAAGGCTCTAAAGGACTCATAGACCCAAAAAATTGAGATTTTTGGCTTTTCATAATCATTGATACCTCCTTTGTTGCATTACGTTAGAGTCATATTTCTTTTTAAGTTGTAACTTATTCAAACCAACTCCAAAGCATGAGAGGGAGGATCTACAATCAATAACCTCCCTACCCTTAGAGAGCCAAAAACTAATTATTATTTTCATACCACGAATCTCTTCTATGTAGCTAAAAGAACTTGTTTTTGAAGCATAGAATGACACCGAGCTCCTATGTCCATAAGTGTCTACACAATAGTTTATGTTCTCTACCATTTTGTTATGTCTAAATCTAGGGTTTACTTACTCTTTTGATCGCATACCTTTTTTATTATGTATTTTTATATTTACTTACATTCATTATGCAGAGTTCATCATGTTCTAAATAAGATAACGACTTAAATCTTATGTGTAACTTCCATAAACAATAGTAAGTATTGACTATTACTGTTGAATGGTTTTAACATCAGTCAGTATAGCCCCTCAGTATCTCTGCGGCCATTCTAAGTCTCAAATGCTTGGAGATATCTTTCTAAAATACTTAAAACAAGAATTTTTTGTGAGCATATTTGATCGAACAAAGAAGAAATTTTAAAAGTGATATATAATTGGCCCATATACCTGACTGAAATCAACAGGCAAACATGAACTAATACAATAAATAGTCTGCATAAGGAAGAAACCGTAATCAACCCCATTGTCTTGATATGGCCCCTTTGGACTCAAGATCTTTCATTTTTTAGCATGAGCAATCCTAAGGTGAGACTGGAGCATTATTGCAATGTGTCCATTTAGGATTCACATAATTGCTAATTTAGTTTCATAGCAATACAATATGACATTTTTCACTAACTAAATCATACAACTACTTACTAATTTCTTCATATTGGGTTGTCTTTTCTTGTAGTCATGCCCAAGTATTAAGTCAAACCATTTCACTTGAGACTTTTATCACATCTATGACCAATAGGTGTAAATGTGCATGGTCACACATTGGAGTTAAGATGACATCAGGCCTTTTCTTCTCTTGTCCAAACCATGTCTTTGTGTATCCCTCTAACATGTCCCTTTGTGTGAATATGACTTAGGCCATATCCTAATGTAATCCAAAACATAAACACTAGAATAAGGATAAACCTAGCTAAGATAATATTGCATGAAAATGTTTCCAAAGTGGCAATTGGGAAAAGAATTTTTGGTTAATTTCTTGGCCCTCTCAAGCATATATATGTGTCTATTACCAAGACACATCAAAGCATACATCTAATATTTAAGCAATATTAGTTACTTAATATTGAAACTAAGTAAATATACTTACACTTGAGGAGATGGACTCTGCTTGAAGCATATTTACTGGATCGCTATCTGCGATAACCCTTGCCTTAGAAGTAGCTCCCATATTTAATAAATTTGTTAAAGATATCTTGATCTCTCTCACTCAGATGAGAGAGAGGACTATGAGAGAGAGGACTGCATAGCTGGATCCTCAAGGGTCAAGTGAGGATGGTAGACCTAGTTTGTTTAAATGAGGTCTATAAAGAAACCTGTATTGTTGTAGCCTCCTTTGGAATTTATGGTTTCTTCTCCCTCTTCTTCCTCTACGTGAAAGGTTACCATCTTTCTTACATCTAAGCTTCAACCTTATAGGCCTCTTTGATGAGTCATCCACTTCCTAAATAGCCTTATCCTTCTCTCCCTCCTCCCCTTCCTTATCCCTCTTTCTCTCCTCCACCTGCTCCTCATCCTTCTTTATCTCCTTCCTCTGCTCCTCTCCCTCCCCCTCTCCTCTCCATGCTCCACTCCTTGGGCTTGCTCCTCTCCCTCCCCTTGCTCCTCTCCCTTCTTCTCTCCCTGAGCTTGCTCATCTACCTCCCCTTGCGCTCCTCTCCCTCCCCCTTCTCCTCTCCCTCCTCATCTTCATCCTCTCCTCTCCCTCCTCCTCCTCACCTTCCTCATTATTGCTCTCCTCCCCATCTTCTCTATCATCCTCTTCACCACCTTCCTCCTCATCCTTAGCGGGTGGGGGTATGCCCCCTCTTCAAAGGCCTCTCCACCAAATGCTTGGCCATGTTATGTAAACTTTAATATTTGTTGAAATTGTGTTCATGACACCATACAGTTGGCCTATGGGGAAACCCCCATCCTCCAATCCCTTTATGGTCGCCTGCACAACTCCAAGCGCAGAGGTCATATTCTCTATGGAGGCCTTTAAGACAAACAATCCTCCCCTACTCTTTTTTCATCAAAGCTTCTCCTACCTCTTTAATGAGATATTCCTCATTTGGTACTGATCGTTTATAATTAAACTCTTTGCAAGTGTATAAGGTAATTGTACTAGGATGAGTATTTAAGAGTTGTCGAACCTCAGGGACAGATGAATTATTACTAAATCTAAAGAGGAATTCGCTGATTGAAAAGTAGAAAAAAAATTTAAATTTAAATTAAGCAAAAGAAAGGAATCAACTAGTTTAAAAATAAGATATTAATATGATGGAAATTACTTAGGAAATTGAATCCACTATAAAACCATAACAATTCCTAAACTTTTAATCTAAATCTAGTGTGAATGTGAACAAGTATTCTCAGCTACAAGCTAGAATTACTTCAGAAAGAATCATTAATTAAATTTCATGGCATTAACTATCTTCGACAATAGCACGAATCGTCTACACTAAACTAACTATAGGCATGACCCGTCTAATCTTAGTATAACTCATCCAAGTCATTAATTATCTGAACATTAAAACTATTTTATGACCATCTCATCTAAATCACAGAAATTAGAATTGATGAAAATATCAAAACTACATCAATCTATCATCTACAAAACAATAAATTAACATAGACTTGAATAAACATTAAAAGCTCTTCCATTAAAAAGGAAATCTTTATCATACAATTGTCATCATTCACAACTGAGATCTAAATTAAAAAGAAAAGAAATTGAAACTTATCTATAGCTTTATCAACTCCTAAGTAAAAGAAAAGTCTATCCTTCCATGGTAGAAGAAAGCACTTGAATCTCCATTTAAAGCTTTGAGTTCTCTTTCATCTTCTTATTCCTTTTTCTCTTCATAAAATCTCCTCCAATCCTCTAATTTCAAGCCAAATATGTCTTTTTATATGCATAAGATCTGTAAGAAGTAATCAAATATGAAAAGGATTGAAATTTGGGTCAAACAAGGAAACTGCGCGTTATGCCTTTCGAATGCCCTGCATGCCCGTTCGAACGGCTACAATGTTTCTTCAATCTGGACAATTTTTCTGGACAGTCCACATTCTGTTCATTCAGCTTTTTTTTCATGTCCATATTAATTTCCAACTTATTTATAACTCCGAAAAGTTGTCCAAATCACTTTAAAGCATGTGAAGACTATTTTAAACTATTCAAAATATCGTCCAAGTATCTCGATAAGCGCACTTTACCTACAAAACATAAAAATATCACATTTTAGACATGTAAAATATAACTAAAATTCCAACTTGATTTAAATACATATCTAAACTACTAATAACTATAAAATTATTAATAATTAAACTAAAATACTAATATCTATCTTAATCTAAGTAAACTATAACTAACTCTAAATTAACCTAATATATACTAGCAAATAAGGTAAAAAGACATATAAAATAGATATATATTTTATACTTATCAAATACCCCCAAACCTATATTTTGCTAGTCCTCGAGCAAAACAAAAATAAAATAAAATAACTAATCTAAAAAATAAATAAATGACATTTTTGTAGGGAATCACGATTACATTTAGCGTATGCAACAAGCCTTTAAACCCTTAGATGTCCCTAGTTGGACGAGTTGTGTCTCGTGAGGGTTTGCAGCAATGATACCCACAAACATCTAATCCTAAGAAATAAAATAAAATAAAACAAGAAAATAAAAATTCGAAAAGCAATCTTATCTTAAAAACATATAACTATTTTTAAAAAGAACCAACCACAAATATTTGAAACAAGTAAACAATTAAGATCTGATCACTTTCAAGTAAGGAATAATCCATTCTATAACCCCATCCTAGAAATAGTTGTGCAACTACATATATACATTTTAAAAACATAAAGTGTAAAAACTTTGTAGTCATATGATTTCCTTCTTTATTAACAAGCATATCTTATGTGACCCATTAACCAAGCTCATTAAAGTTCACTAACTCAAAAATATAACAATGACAATCTTTCATCTTTAACATCTCATAATAAACTCTTATGTAATAGCCTTCAAATTTCAATTAAATTCAGGGAATAAGAGTATAATATATATCAAAATATGACTTGTGTAATACTTAGTTTTATTAAACTTTCTAAATAGTCCATGTAACAAGCATTAGGCCAGTGTCCCTAATCTAGTTGGCTCAAGGCACTAGGTGTTGAAACACCCCTCAGGCTTAATAACTCGAACTATAAAGGCTACAGAACCAAGCAAGTCATAAAAGAATTTATCTCAATTTTTCACCTTTTGACGCGATCCCTTATACTTGCCTAGGCACAAGGTCCAGTTACTCAGTGAAAAGAGAAACAAACCTTTACTTTTTTTATCATTATCAATTTTTTTTTAACTTTTTTCTCATAATTTTTTTTTCATTCTTTTTTCTATACACACTTATCCCATTTTTTTTCAAATAAAAGCTAAGCATAAAGATCTATCATAAAATATTAAAAATTACTCAATTGCCAAGTTTTCAAAAATATATGCTTAGTTAAAGATTACAAGTAATAAATCATAAAATTATATTCCTACAAGTTTCAGGTGTGTGAAATGTGATTTAAAAAATATAAACACAATTATCCAAGATAATAAAAATAAAATAGAAATGACTCACTTAATCATTTTCATCACTTAATTAATTGCTTGAACTTTCTTCATGAAATTGATCTCTTTAAAAATAGATATATACTTTTAAAAGAAAATAAGTGATAAAACCCACTTAAAAGAAAAGAAAAATAAAAAAATACTTTAAAACATCCTAAAAGAAAAATATATTTCTACTCTAAAACATCTTAAAAGAAAAATAAAAAATAAAAATATCTTTCTACACCCCCAAACCTAAACTGAACATTGTCCTCAAGGTTAAAGAAAATATATACTATAATGACAAGAATAAGTAAGAGAGGGAAATATATCACCTGAAAGCATAACTATTCCACTAATCTGAAAATGAAGTACATAGGATTGGAGAAAAGAAATAAATATAAGTGATGAGCATTTCCCCAAACCTAAAGTATTATATCCCATAAAAGAAGAAAAACTATAATGTGAAAAAAAATTGAGAAAATAAGTAAATAAAGCCTAAATGAAGCAAAGAAAATAAACAAAAGGAAAAGAAATATATCAAAAACATGGGTTGCCTCCCAAGAAGCGGTAAGTTTATTGTCTTTAGCCAGACATTGCCAACATTCTAAAATATATCAGGGTGGCTGGTAGATATTAGCATTGGCTTTTCTCTTAAGTCTCCAAAAAGATGATGTAGAAAAATTAGAAGGCATGACTTGATTATGGGTTGATGCTACAAAAGATGGACCTCTATCATAAGCATCAAATCTAAAATTGTCTACCATAAAACATTCTGCATTAGAAGTTGCAGGCAAATGGTTAGACACATCAAAAACATTTAGTTGCACTTTCATGTTCCCAAAAGTCATCTCCATTACCCCCGTCCTACAATTTATGCATGCATTAGCTATGGCAAGAAAAGAACGACCTAGAATGATAGGAATCTGATATGTGGGGTTGGCACCGGTTTCCATATCTAAGACAATAAAATCAACAGGGAAAAAGAACCGGTCAACCTTCACTAAGACATCCTCAATGACTCCCCGAGGCTTATGCACAGAACGGTCAGCTAGCTACAAGGCAACTGATGTAGGCTGCAATTCTCCTAACCGTAGTTGCTCATACACCAAGTAAGGGAGTAGATTGACACTCGCACCAAGGTCAAGGAGGGCTCAATGGATGGAGTGATCACCTATGACACAAGAAATAGTGGGTACTCCAGGGTCCTTATACTTAGGTGGGGTGTCAAACTTCAAAAGAGAGCTTACTTGCTCGGTGAGAAAGACCTTCTTAGACACATGGGTCTTGGATTTACACTTTTGAGTGCATAGGTCTTTGAGGAACTTAGCATGAGCAGGGACTTGCATAATGGCTTCTAAGAGGGGGAGATTAATTTTGACTTGTTTGAAAGTCTCAAGAATCTCATCAGTCCTAGCTGTGCTCTTTCTAAATGGTGGGGCCATGTCAAGACACTGAGGAAAAGGTGCCCTAGGGATATAAGATCCCTCAGAAGTAGTCTTAGACTGTGGCTCTGAGGAAGGGGAAGGAGATACAAACTCCTTCTCATGTGGTGTACTAACTTCTACTTGAGGTTCATTAGGGGCTGCCCTCTCTAACTCCTCACTCCGATCATCTGTCACTGGTGTCCCCCCAATACTCTTGTCAACAATCCTCCCACTCCTAAGGGTCATTATGGAATTGACTTGTTCATTAGAGGGAGGAGCTCCCTCTACCTGAAATTGACTTTTAGGGTTTGGTAGGGGTTGACTTGGCAACGTCCCTATCTCTCTCTTGTTAATAACATTAGCTAGTTGTCCAATTTGGGCTTCTAACTTTACTATAGATTGTGTGTGAGAGTGGAAGAGTTGGGATTGAGATTGAAAGCCTTGCAAGGCACTCAAGACCTGTTCTTCAAAACTTGGACTCCTATTGGGTTGGACATACGGAGGTTGCACTAGAGGTTGGTGGATATGGGCTGGTGGGACTTGGAATGGTTGCCTAGGGAGTTGGTTAACCATAACCCCTTGGTTTTGTGTCTGCCAAGAAAAGTTAGGATAATTCCTCCATCCAGGGTTATATGTATTTGAAAATGGATTGTTCTCAGCCCTAGGGAAGGATTGAGTGACATTCACATGGTCTTAGACAAGCTCAGAAAATTGAGAGGCAGAGGGGCACTCAATGATAGTATGGGTTGGGCTAAGGCATATTGTGCATGCATCTTGAGTAAAGGGAGTGGGCTGATGGGTTGAAGTCATAAGGAGGTCCAGCTTCCTACTCAAAGTATCAACTTTGGAGGAGAGATCTAATGGGTTTTTGACTTTATACAAGCCACCCCTAGAGGGGGCATTGTTCAAGGTAGATAATCCACTCTCATTTCTATTCAATGTAGCATGTTGAAGAGAATTTTCACTCAAGTCCTCAAAAAGTTTCCATGCCTCATTTTTATTTTTTAGCAAAAAGATACCCCCACAACTTGCATCAACAAGATGACGGTTTTGTTCAGTAAGACCCTCATAAAAATGTTGCACTAATTGCCACTGAGGGACAGCATGATGAGGACACATCCTAAGAAGGTCCTTAAGTCTATCCCAACTCTCATGGAACTGTTCAGTGGGAAGTTGGGCAAAAGTGGTTATGGCCTTTCTCATTTGGTTTTTCTTACCTATGGGGAAGTACTTTTTAAGGAACTCTTGTTGCATTTGGGCCCATGTTGTGATAGTGTTTGGCTCTAATGAGTGAAGTCATTCCTTAGCCTTATCTTTCAATGTGAAAGGAAAAAGGTGAAGTTTAACGGCTTCATCGGTTAAATTTGAGAGCTTAAAAGTTGTGCATAGTTCTAAGAAGTCATTTAGGTGCCTATACGGGTTTTCATTATTAAGCCTATAAAAAGATGGAAGCATTTGAATGACATTGGGTTTAATTTCAAATTTTGAGCAGCAACCGCTGGCAACCTAATGCATGAAGGAGAGGTGTACTCATTGGGAGTGTAATACTCCCTTAGAGCTTTAAGTGGTGCATCTACTAACTGATGTTCAACTATGATGGGGGAAGAAGTAGTGTGGGTGAAGGAATTGGTGGGAGAGTTTGGGGGTGTAGGGATGTAGGTCGAGGGCAACTCAACTCTCCTAGATGTCCGCTCAGGCTCAGGGTCAAATGGTACTAATCGGGGGAGTAAGGAGCGACGACCACGCATACACCACAAACACACCACACAATTTTAAGTGTAAAAAGGGGAAGAATAAGCAAAAACTAACTAAGAAAAGAACTAAAAATAAAGAGAGAAAAGGATCTTGCAAACCGAAGAGAAGCACTATGCTTGTTGATATCCACTTGTCGCCACAAGTGTAGAGAGCACGGTCTTCAACTCAGCCTACAAAATCAAATTAAAAGAAGGTAAGAAACTAAGAATTAACCTAAAAACTAAAGTAAACTGAATCTAAATTAGATAGAATTATCCTAATACTAATTTAGTAACAAATCAACACCGTCCCCGGCAACAGCACCAAAAACTTGATCGTTTATAATTAAACTCTTTGCAAGTGTACAAGGTAATTGTACTAGGATGAGTATTTAAGGGTTGTCGAACCTTAGGGACGGATGAATTATTACTAAATCTAAAGAGGAATTCGCTGATGGAAAAGTAGAAAAAAACTTAAATTTAAATTAAGCAAAAGAATGGAATCAACTAGTTTAAAAACAAGAGATTAATATAATGGAAATTACTTAGGAAATTGAATCCACTATAAAACCATAACAATTCCTTAACTTTTAATCTAAATCTAGTGTGAATGTGAACAAGTATTCTCAGCTACAAGCTAGAATTACTTCAGAAAGAATCATTAATTAAATTCCATGGCATTAACTATCTTCGACAATAACACGAATCATCTACACTAAACTAACTATAGGCATGACCCGTCTAATCTTAGTATAACTCATCCAAGTCATTAATTATCTGAACATTAAAACTATTGTATGACCATCTCATCTAAATTACAGAAATTAGAATTGATGAAAATATCAAAACTACATCAATCTATCATCTACAAGATAATAAATTAACATAGACTTGAATAAACATTAAAAACTCTTCCATTAAAAAGGAAATCTTTATCATACAATTGTCATCATTCACAACTGAGATCTAAATTAAAAAGAAAAAAAACTGAAACTTATTTATAGCTTCATCAACTCCTAAGTAAAAGAAAAGTTTATCCTTCCATGGTAGAAGAAAGCACTTGAATCTCCATTTAAAGCTTTGAGTTCTCTTACATCTTCTTCTTCCTTTTTCTCTTTATAAAATCTCCTCTAATCCTCTAATTTCAAGCCAAATATGTCTTTTTATAGGCATAAGATCTGTAAGAAGAAATCAAATATGAAAAGGATTGAAATTTGGGTCAAACAAGGAAACTGCGCGTTATGCCGTTCGAACGCCCTGCATGCTCGTCTGAACGGCTACAGTGTTTCTGCAATCTGGACAATTTTTCTGGACAGTCCATATTCTGTTCATTAAGCTTTTTTTTCATGTCCATATTAATTTTCAACTTGTTTATAACTCCTAAAAGTTGTCCAAATCACTTTAAAGCATGTGAAGACTATTTTAAACTATTCAAAACATTGTCCAAGTACCTCGATAAGCGTACTTTACCTACAAAACATAAAAATATCACATTTTAGACATATAGAATATAACTAAAATTCCAACTTGATTTAAATACATATCTAAACTACTAATAACTACAAAATTATTAATAATTAAACTAAAATACTAATATCTATCTTAATCTAAATAAACTATAACTAACTCTAAATTAACCTAATATATACTAGCAAATAAGGTAAAAAGGCATATAAAATAGATATATATTTTATACTTATCAGGTACAAAAACTAAAATTGACTCAGTCTACAGTCAACATGTGCGCAATAAATTTTAGTTAGCAAACATATAACTTGAACATTTGTTAAATGCTTAAAGAATATTAGGTTACAAAAATTACCTTTCTAATTTGCAAATACTTGAACAAATGGGAATAGCTACCCACTGACCTATGGTGCTTTCCCTTTTTCTCATCCTTAAGTAGGCCACAAACTGGCCACTTGCAAATATTGGGAAACTTGTCTGGTACAATCAAGACAAACATCTTGAAGTGCTCAAAGACCCAAACCTAAAATGTAAGGGAAAGTAATTAGTATGATGTAGTTCCATTACAATCAGGTAAAGACACTTATTAATTAAGTAGAAAATACTTAGACAATAAATGCAACTCCAATCAAGGAGCCTCAACCCTCATACTTGCCAGCCCTCTTCAACATCAGATTTGCATGACAGAAGGAGGTTGAGACTACTAAGTAGTCATAAACTACCTGTACCTAGTCATACATGTGGAGGCCAACCAAGTCATCCAAATGGTCCACTAACTCATTCCTGGCCACTTTGTTGGTCTATGGAAATAGGAGGCATGCAAAAATGTGAAGGATGATCATCCTTGCACAGTCCTCCACTAAGTTAATGTCGGCCTCTTCGACAAGTTGTCCAGCTTCTTCTCAATCTCTTCCCTACTCAGCTTATCCTAAAAATGGCACTTATAAAAAGCACTACACTCCCCACTATCATGGCCCAAGCCAATTTGTTAGCCCCCCATCCTTAGCCCTATTATTGTAATGCTAGGTGTGGTCTCTAACCAATATTCTAAAATAACTTCAAAGAATGATGTTTGGCATGTTATGGTGATGGTGTCAAGAAGCCTTGCAAAAGGTGACACCCCAATTAGGCTTTGGATTTGTGGGGAGGTAGGGACAATTTTGTACTCACTTTGAAAGTCCCGTTGGGGTGCAAGGGACTATCATAGATTCTTTCAGCTTCTTGCTAGGACCGGTGGAAGGTCAACGTCCCCTCTCAGTCAATTCATATTTACCTGCATCGATAGATATATATGGATAAGGAAATGGTATAACAGGATAATGCTAAAACGCTTTAGCAATAATGCTAAAGTCTTACAACTCCAAGAATAAGCTAATTAACAAAGTTGGTTAATTAAACTTCAAGAATAATGCTAAAATATTTTTGCAATATAGCTAAACGTTTTAGAATTATTGTTTAAGCACTTCAAAATTATGAGTGCAGCTATAGTGATTTCAAGTAACTAATCATTTTAGCTTAGCTTAGGATTCTTTTATAATGAAGCATGTAAGCATTATTGCTAAAATGTTTAAACAATAAAGCTAAAGTCTTACAACTTCAAATTTATAACTACAACCTAAAAAAATTTAATCATTTTAGCTTAAGATTCTTTTATAATGAATCAGATACTAAACAAAAAAGGTGAATCATTCTATCAAAGTTGGTGAATCATTCTGTCACAACGATTTAGCATTATTGTAAATATCTTACAACATCAAATTTATAAGCATAGCCTTAAAAAATTCAAGCAAGTAATTGCTTAGTCTTAGGATTCTTTTATAATGAATCAAATAATTAACAAAGTTGGTGAATCATATTTTAAGAATAATGCTAAAACCTTTTAGCAATAATGCTAGAACATTAGCATTATTATTAAAGTCTTACTTCAAATTTATGAGTGCAGCTTAAATATTTAGAAGTAATCATTTTAACTTAGGATTATTTTATAATGAAGCAGATAAGCATTATTGCTTTAACATTTTGGCATTAATGCTAGAGTCTTAAAGCTTCAAAATTTATGAGTGTAGTTTATATAACTTTAATTATGTAATCATTTCAACTTATAATTCTTTTAAAATAAAGTAGATAATTAAATTAGTGGTAAATCAAACATCTATAATAAAGCTAAAACATTTTAGTATTTTTATTGATGTCTTACAACGACATTTACAAGTCCGCCTTAAATAATCTCATGTACTTAGGATTCTTATTAAATGAAGAAGAATTGGGTAACATTTGGGATTAAAAAACCTACTTCATTTCCTTGCCATCTTCTATCAAAATTCAAAGGATTACACCAATTGTTGTGAAGGATACACAAACTGTTTAAGGATAAGGAAAAACTTGTTAAAAAATGCATAAATTCAAGAAATGAACAAACAACAACCATAAGAAAGATGAGGGGTATGAAATTTTTTATTTACACACTTAACAAAATAAATAATACATCTGTAAACAACTACAATGCTCTCAACATAAAACAATCTTATAGAAGAGGAAGTCACTATAATTTTTCAAACAATATAACCTATTATTCCAAAATAAGAGAAAAAACTAAGTGCACATCATTCACGGAGTAAGAACATGAAGTACACAAAGTACAATGTTATATAACTCTTCAAACACCATGCATACAAAAATACAAAAGGAACATCATACTAGGCCCATATATGAGTTCTTGCCAAACCCTACTTTTTGAACACCAAAACCATACAAAGAAGAAAATATCTTAAATCATGATACCCAATACTTGAATAAAGCAAAATATGAAATCCCTCTAGAGTGGTTCATGAATAAAGCAAAATATGAAATCCCTTCTTAAGACAAAAATCAAAAGAGAGAAGAGAAACGACTCACTTTATGGCTTCATATTATTAAACACACAAAAATATCCTTTTTGTGCCATAAAACTTAGACTATCACTCAGCTTCCAATGAATACAAGGAAATAAAGTCCACCAACCTATTGGTCAGCAAATTTGCTAGTAGAAACTAACATGGCGATACACATGCCTCTCTGAGTATAAACATCATTAGCCTTTGCTTAAACTTTTTAGGGACATATGAATGGAAAACCCAATCCATCTATTCCAACATCTTCTATGTTAAATAGCTCAAAAACCCAAATATTAATCGTACTTTTAGCACATAATATGTAACACCTCGTGTTCTAATTACGCTTAAAATAGAGGGTTAGTGGTAATCACATAAATTTAGTTAAATTTTAAGGGGTTTCAAGGGATGGAATCCATGTATATGTGTAAAGCTCAAAGCAACGAGTGTAATGAATTGAAGAACACGTGAAACGAACGTCGGGAGAGAAAGTTATGACCTCAAGAAGCGTGCTATATGTGCAAGATGCATAAAAAATATGGGATAACCTACCTATGTGGTCTAGTTTTAAAGGGCTCATCAATACAAGTTCATCGATACCAAGAACGTGCAATTCCAACTTCGGGATAAGAAGTTATGGCGTTTTAAAGTTGGAATCGTATTTGAATGATATAATAATAAAATGTTGAAGAAAAGACAGAATAGATGACGTCAATAGGAGCCAAGCCGATGATGCGCCACACCTCGCGATCATGCGGCGTCCTCCACAGAAGTGCTACGTAGTGAGAGAATCATTCAGCTTAAGGGGAGGCTCCGTCCTCCACGAGGAGATAGAAATGGCCTAAAACAAGAGGGGGCTACGCCTTCTGTCCACCATGAGAAAGGTGGCCCAGAGTAGGGGAGGCTCCGTCCTCCACAGAAGTGCTACGTAGTGAGAGAATCATTCGGCTTAAGGGGAGGCTTCATCCTCCACGAGGAGATAGAAATGCCCTAAAACAAGAGGGGGCTACGCCTTCTGTCCACCACGAGAAAGGTGGCCCAAAGTAGGGGAGGCTCCGTCCTCCACAGAAGTGCTACGTAGTGAGAGAATCATTCGGCTTAAGGGGAGGTTTTGTTTGTAGCCTGTGTATAGAAAAAGGAAAGAGTCTCTTGGTAAGGTAAGGTATGTTTGTCGCCTACAGGCATGTAAAGAGAAAAGTGTCTCTGGGTAGGGAAAATTATGTCCATTGTCTTCGGATTTAAGGAGAAAGATATACCAAAACAAGAGGAGGTACTGCCTACTATCTCCAGACTTGAAGGGGAGAACGCCTAGAGGAAACGAGCAACATCGAACATCGCAACTTCTAGGACTACAGGGGAGTAAGCATCTCTGACTTTTCGATTTATTGGATTTATTTGCATACATGTTTTAATTAGCAATATTATTAATATAATAATTAAGTTCTATGATTACATGAATGCATGTGTTACTTAGGATATATGCTATGCTATGAACCGATGTGTTTCAATACGCTTTGACATTATATGATTTGATAAGCTCTGAAATGCTCTATTTAGTTCAATATATTCCGATCTGATCTATTATGATATAATATAATTATAATTTAATGGGACCTAATATAGGCTAATCTACTTTGTTGTGGCTTTTGCTTATTTCTATGATAGAGTGAACTGTGTGTACTGTTGATTTATTGGATTCTGTTCGACTCCAATGAGTTATTAAATTTCCATCTAATTTCAAATTTTTTATCCAGATATAAGAATATACTTATTTTAACGTATATAATTTTGTGATGCTTGAAGCATGTAATAGTCATTAGGCAGAATTACATTCAGATCGGATCGTATTGGAATAGCATTGTAGATGTTATCCAATACATATGTAGGCAACCAACAGTACAACAACATTGGCCCTATCTAAATTAGTTATAATATTAAGTTTGTTTCCACTTACGCCCAACAGAGCATTAAGACTCCCTAGTGTTTAGAGGATGTTACAACTCTCGCACACAGAGTCTTCCACTCCTAATTGGTCTCATTTTAATTTTTATGAAAAATTAAATTTCTCCAATTTTGTTTTCCGAACAACCCCCAGTTTGGGTTGAATCTCGAGTTGGGGTGTTACAAATGGTATCAGAGCCTTTCTCTATCCGTGAGAGGAAAATATCTTAAAAATATACTATATTTTGATTAGAATTCTGATTTTATTTAATCTCGAATCTCGTTCTGATTGTGAACATCAAATTTAAGATTGATACATTTTATTTTATATATGTTACAATAGGTTTGATACAAACATCAATTTTATGAATTTTGATCCTGAATCTAAAATGATTTAGAAATTCTATTATGAATAAGTTATATAGGGTTTGGATTTGTAATTCTATTTTGCTGGTATTTTTATTTGTTTAATTAGAAGTGATTTGGAATTTTTGTTCTACTTGCATTATTTCAAATTGATAAAAACTCCAAATTTATGAATTTTGCTTTTGAAACAGTAATTATTTAAAAATTATGTTCTGAATCTTGGTTTGATCGGAATTTCGATTTTTAATTAGAATGAATTTCAAAATTTGTTTCAATTGTGGTAGTGGGTTTAATACGAATTCTGAATTTGAACTTTCTGTTCTATATGTATGACATCGGATTTAATACAAACTCTCATTTTACGAATTCTAATTTTTAATCGAACAAGATTTTAAACTTTTATTTTACGAATTCTAATTTTTAATCGAACAAGATTTTTCTGAATAAGTTGTATTGAATTTGATTTGAAACTCTGTTTTGCATGTCTTACACCGGAGTTTAGATGGACTTTGATTTTGTAAATTCTGATTTGTGGAATCATTTGTAATTTGTTTTGGTATGTGTGGGGTCAGATTTGATTTGAAGTTTGATTTTACGAATTCCAATTTTGAACTTGGATTAAACAAAAATATTTGTTCTAAATTTGTTACATGATTTTTTTAAAATGTTTTTAGCGACTTCAATTTCAAATAGTCTATCAAAAATTATTTTAAATGATGGTAGAATTACCAAGGAGTAACCACCAAATTCCCGTGATATGGGACACAAGGCGTTAGTGGAAGACTCTACAATTAATTCTTTCGAGGTATTAAAAATAAAATTCGATATCGAATTGACTGTTTTAGAAATTACATTTGCTTTAAAAGACAGTGGGACCACTTAGGAGAAACAACGAAATACCCAAGTTGAAAATAAAATTTGAATTCAAATTATTTGTTTTGAAAAAAATATAATTGTTTATAAAATGAATATATTTAGAAAGGCGGTGAAGTTGCTAAGGAGAAACCACTAACCACTCATGGCATGGGTCGTGAGTTATTAGTAGAAAGCTCTACAGTAAATTCTGCCTATATAAATGCAATATTGAAATATCTATTTTTTGAAAGTTGTTTTTAGAAAAAAAAAATCAAACTAATGAGGGGGAACCACAAAATGCTCGTGGTATGGGACATATGGTATTAGTGGATCACTCTCAGGATAAGTTCTGCTAACGCGTTGAAATTAAGTTCAATAGTTTTCAAAGACAGTGGCTTTCCCTAAGAGAAACCGCCAAATACCTATGGTATGGGACACGCGGTATTAGTGGACCTCTCTAAGGTTGAGTTTGCTAGTGGATTTAACATGGAAATTGAGTTCAAATCCTTTGTGTTTTGGAAAAAATGACTTGAAGTTGTGAAGTTGTCCCAATAGCTAGTAGAATTACTATGGAGAAGCCATCAAACACCTGTAGTATGGGACATGGGGTTAGTGGATAGCTCCAATGTTGATTTTGCTAGTGCATTGAGACAAATTTCGATTTCAAGTCTGGTTTGAAATGTTTGTTCTGAGTGGGAGTTGAAATTGTAAAGTTGTCTCAATGGCTAGTAGAATTATTGCGGAGAAACTATCAAACGCCTGTGGTATGGGATATGGGGGTTAGTGGATAGCTCTAGCTCAAAGGCTGATTCTGCTAATGTATTGTGATGAATTTCAATTTCAATTCTAGTTCACTTTGAAATGTTGCTCAGAGTATGATGTGGCTCTGGAATGTACACACTGACTTAGAATGTGACACATCTATTTTCTATCGAATGTTTTAATTTTCTACTACTTCTGTGAAAAGATTATGATTGACATCTATTTCTAATAAGGAAATTCTATTTTGAGGTTTTGATTAGATTTGGCATGTAGTTATTTGGCATAAGACAAAAAACTGTTGGAACATAGCACCTTGATACATGCTGAGAAAAATGATCGGTGGGCACGCGTATGGGTGTGGAGCATCATGGGAAAGCTCATTCCTCAATTGAGCCTCTCAATGCCCCATGAGCGCTGGGGGGAACATCGTTCGGTATCAAGCTATTGGATCTATCGTCATCAAACGAACTGACGATTTCTGATTTTGTTTTTTGAAAAGTATTTCCTGAACCAATTATTTAAGAAAAAATAAATAAAATAATAATAATAATAATAAAGTTTTCGATTATTTCATGGATTTTTCTTAGCATTATTTTAATTGTTTTTTAGGTTGTTTTTTGGAGGATATTATGTCGATGAAACATTGTGCAATCATTGCTTTATTATGTGTATCACTGGATGATATTGATTTGTTTTGACAGGTAGTTTTTGGCATAAGATCAAAACCTATTTGAGTGTAGCTCCTTGATACCTACCAAACAAAATAATTGGCATGGCTTGTGTATGGGTGTGGAGCATCATCTCCTCACTCAATTGAGCCTCTCAATGCCCCATGAGTGCCGAGGGAATGCTACTCGATATCATGGCTATTGGATCTATTGTTATCGAACGAACCGATGATTTCAAATTCTAAAAAATTATCTGATTTTTTATTCTATTATTCAATCTTAAATTCTCAAATTATCATGAGATTTAATTCCAAAAAAAATCTTGATTAGTTTCTTGATTGATCTGCCTGCTCTGTTTTGATTTGATTCACTTTAAATTGACCCGCTTTGTTTTGATCCTGAAAAATGCTTTATCCAATTTTAAAATGATTTTGTTTAAAGTGTTTTATCCAATTATAAATTATTGCATTGTGCTTTTGCATGAGTTTTTAGATAATCGAAGGTTTTTCTGTGTTATGTTTGAATGGATTTCATTAACCTTCCTTTGTTTTGTTTTGTTTTGATTTGATTTCAAATAATGACCTATCTGATTTTAAATTGAGTTTAAAGTATTACAAACTATCGGATTACGTTTACGGTGATTATATCCAATATTAAATTCTAGGATCCTACTTATGAATGTGTCATTCGATTTTTACCTATCAGATTTTGTTTACGAGTATTCAATTCGATTGTAATTTATCGGATTTTGTTGTCTTATTTGAATACCTATCGGATTCTGATTGTTTTTTAATGTGTTAACCAATTATTAACTATCAGTTTAGGAAAGTGTTATCTGATTTTAATCATCAAATATAGATTTCTGAATGTCTTATCCATGTAGTTATCGGATTATGTTATCCGATTATAACTTATCAGATTGTGTTTCTAAATATTGTGCTCGATTGTAAATTAATTGGATTCACGTTTTTATTGCTATCCAATTAACTATGGGAATTTCTTTCAATTTTGTTGTGTTATGACGAATGTTTTTGAGAGAATTACGAGGATGCAATTTGTTTAAGAGGGGAAGAATGTAACACCCCGAGTTCTGATTATGCTTAAACTAGAGGGGTAGGGTAATTATGTAATTTTAGTTCAATTTTATAGGGTTTCAAGGAATGAAATCCTTGTATGTGTGTAGAGCTTGAAGTAACAAGCATAACAAATTGAAGAACACGCAAAATAGAGGTTGAGAACAAAAGTTACAACCTTAGGAAGTGTGCCACATGGGCAAGACCCACGTAAAAAGTACAAGATAACCTATCCATGTGCAGCCTAGTTTAGAATGGCTCATTAATACGAGTCCATCAGTACTAAGAACGCGCGATTCCAACATGGGGATAAGAAGTTATCGGGTTTTGAAGTTGGAGTGGTATTTGACTGAAATAATAATAAAATATTAACAAAAAATGGAATAGATGACCTCAGCAGGAGCCGAGCTTAGCCGATGATGCACCGCGTGATCGCTGCCCTCTACACAATGCTGGGCCGCGGGATCGCCCTTTTGAGTGTGCGGCATCGCTGCATGCATCAGCAAACACTAACCAGGTGATGCAACCTAATGGGCGTGCAACACGTGGTGCGCATTTGTGTGAGTATATTCCTTTTCTGCCATATGCTCGCACACCTTCTCCTATAAATTCCGATTTCGTTCCAAACTTCCGGGGTCGTTTTGAGTACATTTTTGTCTGTTCAAAAACCGTTCTTGGCTAATTCAAGGGTGTTCTATGCAATATAAACATCTATTCCTCGAGTAGACAACTTTATAAGGGGAAATGCCCCAAGGTAAGAGTAGACTCTACCTGTCGCCCTTGAGCACCGAGGAGAGAGAAATGGCCGAGGACAAGAGGGGGCTACGTCCTTTGTCCACCACAAGAAAAGTTGCCCAGAGTGGGGGAGGCTCCGTCCTCCACCGAGGTGCCACACAGTGAGAGAATCATCCTTAGGTTAAGGGGAGGTTCTGTCCTCCTAAGGTCTGTTCATCACCTAGGGGTACGTAGAGAGAAAAGTGTCTCTAGGTAGGGAAAATTATGTCTGCCATCTTCGGATATAAGGAGAAAGATATATTGAAACAAGAGGAGATTTCGCCCTCCATCTCCAGACTTGAAGGGGAGAATGCCCAGAGGAAACGAGCAACATAGAACGTCGTGACTTCCAAGACTACAGGGGAGTAAGCATCTCTGACTTTCCGATTTTATTAGATTTATTTGCATACATGTTTTAATTAGCAATATTTAATACAATAATAAAGTTATATGATTACATGAATGCATGTGTTAGGATATATGTTATGCTCTGATCAGATGTGTTTCGATACGCTTTGACCTGATTTGATCTAATAAGCTTTGAAATGCTTTGTTTACTTTTATATATTTCGATATGATCTATTATGATATAATATAATAATAATTTGATGGGATCTGATATAGGCTAATCTAGTTTGTTGTGGGTTTAGCTTATTTTTGTGATAGAGTGAACTGTGTGTATCGCTTATTTATTGGCTTCTATTCGACTCCGATGAGTTATTAAATTTCCATATGATTTTGGATGTTTTATTCGGATATAAGAATATATGTATTTTAATGTATATGATTAGCAAGTCTAGGTTGAATCTCAGGCCGGGGTGTTATAGAATGGATGACTAGTTGAACAAAACAATCAAATGGCTATACAAACCAAAGCTAAAAAATGTATATAAGATAGAAAAATCAATCCACAAAAAAGAATAGAGAAAATAGATAAATACAAAAACTTGTCTCAAAATTAGACCTACCATCTAAAGTCTGCATGAAGAGACTTTGGGAATGACTCAGGGGACCTATAACAAAAGGGAAGCAAAGAAGGCAGGAGGGGGCTCGTGAAGTAGATCATTTAGTGATACAAAGATCGCCAGTGCTATACAACATGCATTTCACTTATTGAACAAAGATCACCCAAAAAATATAATCTTTCGAGAAAATCATTCAAATTTTAATGACTTCAACATGTAATGAGCAAAAAAAAATCAACATTCATAATACACACAAACATTTGGGAATGTAAGTTTGAGAGTTGTACCTAGGGATGGTGGGTTGGGTCAATGAGAGGGGAGAGCTGGAGTCAAATAGAGAGGCGAGGTAGGCCAGAGGTGAGGGGGAATGGAGGGAGGCTGGAGGGGGAGATTGTGAGGAGGTGGGAGAGTGAGGGGAGGTGGGAGATCGAGGGGGAGAAGAGAAGGCTGAAAGGGGGAAAAGAGATGCGAGGGAGTCTAGAGGCAAGAGAGAGTGAGGGGGGAATGGAGGGAGGCCGGAGGTGGAAGATTGAGAGGAGGTGGGAGAGCAAGGGGAAGTAGGAGATCGAGGGGCAGAAAGAAAAGGCTGGAAGGGGGGGAAGAGACAGGCGAGGGAGTCCAAAGGTAGGGGACAGTGAGGAGGAATGGACTCAAGCCAGAGGTGGGAGAATGAGGGGACATGGGAGATAGGGGGAAAATAAGGCAGGATGGGGAAAAGATGGAGTTGTTTGATGGTTTTGAACGGCTCTCAATCACTCACCTAGACATGAGGAAGATCAGGGTGAGTTGAGGTTTGTAACATCCCTAATCATAGGTATTTTTTTTACTTTATGTGTTTGTCCTATTTGCTTTTTTGATTGAAATCATGTTATTATTATTAACACCATATAAGGTATAAGGGGTGCAGGCTGATAGTTGTGAGGGGCCCACTTTGGTAGGCAGAGTTCGGCCATGGTGAGGGGTCCACTTGGGCAAAGGGGAGTCCAGCCTTGCAACAGATGCAATGGAGAAATGAAGTCTTGGCCGAAATTGGAAAGGAATTTCCAGAAAAAAGGATTTAGTTGTGGAGGATTGTGATTAGTTCGGCCCCTAGAAAATAGGGGAGTGGTTAGCAAGGAGTCTTGGGGGCGGACACACCATTCCTCTGTCCCCTATAATTTAGGAAAGTAGTTAACAAGGAGACAAGACGAGGGTGGACGCAGAAACCTTTTTGTCCAGCCAATTCTTTTCATCTTTTTCCCATCAAAACACCACAAACTCCAGCTTTTGAAGGGAGGGGGAGTCTGCACCATCAAACCCAGCATAGGAGCGAAGGAGCAAGGATTTGGAAGCAGGCTGGTAGAGGTAGGATGTACTTTTTACACTCATATTCCTACTGGGCATGATCTTATGCCTTTCCCTGACCTATAAACTATCATGGGTATGAGTTCTTTACCTAGTTTGAAGTTGTCATCATACTGTTAATTTGATATATTTCAGCCCTAGATCATTAGGATTTGTCATCTTAATTTGATGCATTTCAGCCCTAAAACATTAGGATCTGTCAATGAGGTATATTCATCTCAGTTAATTGCATATGAGTTCCTTATATCATTACAATTACATATTTGTTCTCCTTGATATCTCTACATGTTTTGGCATGTCTCGGTTTCTTGTAGTTTCCTCAATCAAGTTGTATTAGGAAGTCCTTAATGCTGTAATGGTGTAGTTTCTTTTCCAAACATAGCATAATGATTTTGACTGCCCTACCTTGCTTAATTGGAGTATAGGAGGCCACATGAATTGGTGTTGTAATTTGAAACCATGCATAGGGTGGGCAGCTTCCATCTCATATTTTGGCTTAATTGGGGTGGAAGTGGAGAGTATTTGTAAGGTCCCTGATTTTTCTACAATTTTTTGTGATTTTTTTGCTATTTTTCTGATCATTTTTGGTGGGAGAATGTGACACTTCGGTGTATTTATATTTGTGTATTTACCCCATACTTATACCCGTAGAGTCGGGTGTGGGGCTTAGTAGTAGGCCACGAGCCTCACTGCACGCTTACGGCGCAAATTTTGGAGGTACAACGCATAACTAGTAGGTGAATGCATGTTAGGGACATAAATGTAAAAATAAAAAAGAGTGAATAGTAAATCACAACTTAAATAGCCGAGTCAAGTAAGTTTCATTCAGAAGCAAAATTCGACGTCCAGAGAGATGGAGTGAAAACCCGAGCCCATTTCCGGTCGCTCCGTTCTCCCTCCTCTGTCATCGGATTTCGCCAATTCTTATCAGGATCCTCTTTGCCTCATAGCTACAAGTACGTAGGTATTGGCTATGACTGCCGCCATGACCTCTTCGCTCCCCCACGAGATACCAAACTTTTCTTCGGTTTTTCTCTCCTTCAAATCACGTTTTTTGAGCCGTGGGGGGTGCAATTTTGATGTCATTTGCGGCTGCCCTCAACTAAACTTATATTCGGTTGGCCGTTAGGAACCCATAGGTGCTGGCTAGAGCCTCCGCCATGCTTTCTTAGTTCCACTATGAGCTACCGGTACTTTAGTCGGGTTTTGGTTACATTTTCATCTCACTGTCCAGAGTATATTTTTGAGACACCGGTGTTTCCGATCGTCGTTCGGCCACCGGATGGACTCTGTCCAGCCTACCTTGACCTAGTATCGGTAGGGGGTTACTGTTTCCAACCCCACTTCGCCCCTATTATCTTGCTACACCCGATTAGACACTTTGGGTGTGTCTCGGGTCGTTGTCATCTGCAAGTTGTGGGCCATTTGGTCATCGTGGTCTCTACCCCGGCTCGGCGATAATGAGGGTCAGCCCCACTTGGCCAATTGTACCTTCGCCTGGAATGGGCCATTTTCCCTATACTGTGCGAGATGCACAGCCGCCCGCATCACGTGTGTTGGTTGTGGGTAGCGATTGGCGATGTTGCTGCTTCGATCGGCCACCACTTCTTGGCCCTAGCTCAGTTGCCTTTTTGTGGGCCTTGGGCCACTACCATCCAAACTATCTCCCCCTAGAGTGGTCCTTGTTAGTCGCGTGTACATGTGGCCACGCGTGTGTTTTTGGGTTTAGGCGTCGTATTTGTGCCGCCTGACCGTCGGTTGGCTTTTCCACCAAATAGAATTGACACCAGAGCCATCCACCACCTCTCCTTTGTCCTTGAGCGTCACCCCACGCTCTCCGCCCATATGTGGGCCCTTGTTGAGGCGAAATTGATGCCGTTGGGTGTTGTCCACGACTGATTTCGACATATTGCAGCAGGCTAAGTACGTCTTAGCCACTAGCCGACCTTCAGTGAGTACACCTTCAACATCTGGTCACACCGCCACTCATGCTGGCACAACATTTCTCCCGGCTGCCCTAGTGTGCCGCCATGGATTGCGGATGTTGCCGCATTGACTTCTAACACCCCGTTTGGCCGTGATTATTTCCGACACTTCCTAAAATCCTCGGGACATTAGTTCTCTCAAATTGGCAATGCTTTTGGCCGCCGACGTCGCCACCATCGTGTGCTCACCATCAAACGTCGTGATTACAAGGTAGGGAATCTTTGAACTTGTAATTTCATGATAGCATGCTTTGAATGAGTAGCAACATGCTAGGACTATATGATTGAATGTTATGGATGTTAGATTATGATCCGTTTGCATCATATAAGAATGTTGAAATGCATATGACATGCATGTTGGCTATAAGTATATTGGATGTATGTATGTGCTAGTGATGGCTAGCATGTTTGTTGGTAAGCTTCATATGTGGATGAGCATGTGCTAGTGATGGCTAGCGTGTATGTTTGTAAGCTTCGTATGTTGATTGAGTATGTACTAGTGATGGCTAGCTTGTTTGTTGGTAAGCTTCATATGTGGATTGAGTGTATGCTAGTGATGACTAGCGTGTTTGTTGGTAAGCTTTGTATGTGGATTGAGTATGTGCTAGTGATGGCTAGAGTGTTTGTTGGTAAGCTTCATATATTGATTGAGTATGTGCTAGTTATGGCTAGCGTGTTTGTTGGTAAGCTTCGTATGTGTATGTATGTGCTAGTGATGGATAGCGTGTTTAAAGTATGTATGGCTTATGCATGTGCTTGTGATGGCTAGCATGCATGTTTGAAATATGTATGGATGTGTATGTATGTGCTAGTGATGGCTAGCGTGTATGTTTGAAGTAAGTATAAATGTGTATGTATGCACTAGTGATGGCTAGCGAGTATGTTGGTAAGCTATGTATGTCTGAAAGTATGCTTGTTATACGTATGTGTGATGGACATATGTATGTATGATGGCTATTTTCCTATGCTATGGATATGTGTATGTGCATGTGGGCAGAGGTATGGACTATGGATGGTAAGAAGTGACCGTGTTTGGTATGAATTTGGATATGGATGTGTAAGCGTATGATGGATGACAAAGGATATGAGTATGACGGGCAAGGACTGGAATGGATTGTTTTAGATCAGAGCACATGTTGGGGGATTGTCAGACAATAAAAGTGTTCATAATTGTACAAGCATAACGTACAGATTATGAAGTGAAAATTAAGCATAACAAGTGAGATTTAAGTAAGAGTGTGATAACTGGGGTTGGCTCTAAGGAGCTCAGTTGCAAGACTTCTGTGCAAGATGTTTTGGCCATAAGATGGATGGCGGAGTATGTAAGACTGTAAGGATTTGGTGTATGATGAGTTATGTTGTAAGATGGATGGGTTAAGTGAAGTCTGCTGCCCTGACGAACTTGGGTTTCGGATCGGGCTCAGCATCAGTTTGATCAGTGGAGCATGATATGCTTAAGAGTTTGTGTGGCATAATTATATCACATAAATTACTTAATTCAAACTTGAATTATAAGCACAACTAATGATAGCGTTGTGAGTTTGAGACCTGAGGGTTCGACGGATTAAGTTCCATGTTTGAGCTAGCCAATAAGGAGTCTGTTGAGCATTTCTCATGTCTTGTCATGGTGTTTATCCCGCGGGATGTTATCTGTGTGTTGTATGAAGCACCAGACATCTGATGCTCTGTTGAGAGCGACATATGTTTCTGATTGGGTATGGATTTACAGAGCTCACTGTTTAGAACTCCCATACTAGGTATTTTCATACTTTTTAGCCCCGTTGTACGAGAGGTTTTTGCAAGTTTGTGCAGAGAGCTCCTAGAGATGGATGCTCGTTTCGAAGGTGGATTGATTTCCTTGGACTCAGGTATATCCTTAACTCACTGTGAGTTTTGTTTGTGCCACGATCTGTTGTATTGGGTGAGATGAGAAGTCAAGTGTTTATGTATTCTGGACTTTTAGTTTAGATCATAATGTGAACTGTTATGCGATTTGCACTCAGGGATGCATCAGAGAGATTTGTATTTAAAGTCTATGATCATAGTAATTTATTCATACGTTTGTTTTTCGAGTAGTGGCTATCGAAGTTTGGTTTGGCCGTACGATGTTTGATCGAATGAGTAACAATTTGGATGGGAAAAACTGATGTGTTATGTTTTAAATTATAAAACTATTTTTACAGGTTTCGTATTAGTCATTTTTCCCGATTTATAGTAGTTATTTTGCAAAAAAAAATTGTGAATTTTGAGGAAAATGTATGAAAAATCACGGGCATTACAGTATTCCAGTTCAATTTTAATCATACTTTGATTTGAATTATTCTTGGGTTTCAGTCATTGTCTTGCTGCAACCAAGTAGTGAATAGGCTTATACTTTGCTGAATCATACACTACATATGGTTAAGTAAAGAGTCCTCCATGCTATGGTTAATCCATACTCTGGTTACATTATTTTCTTTGGTTCTTATTCATTGTCTTGCTACAACCGAAAGTTAAATAGATTCATACCTTGCAGATCCATATGAGTGCATGTAAAAAGAGTTCAGTTTTACCATTGTGGTTGGACTGACTTGGATGGGACAAACCGTTGTTAAACTCTTGAATTGAATTGAGCTTTGGGTGTGTAAAAAAACCCCTAAATACTAATGTAAACAATGGTGTTAGTGTTGTCTTATGATTAATGTAAGAACTACTCATAATTAGAATAGTATTGGCTGAATTGTATCATATGACTAAATTAGAGTTCAAGTAAGCTCATTGCAATAGCCATGGCTACACAGTCAAGTCTTTGTGGGCTCCACACTTTCGGAACTTTGGTCCCCAGCTCTTTTGAGCACTTTACTTGTAATTAGGTTTTTGAGCATCATGGAAGGCTCATCTATCTTTGGCTAGCGTGTCTATGAGCACGATGGTACCCACATCTTTAGGCCCATGGCTAAATCAAGTGGATCTCTAGGGATGCTGGGATTTACTAAGAGCTATTGGGATTTACTATTAGTTAACAGTTTACTCCTTTGAGTGGGAGTCCATATTCGGGTAGCAATAAATTAAATTGTTCCTGGGCTAAGTCTACTTTCACTATGTTGATATTGTCCTTAGTTTACTAGAGGTCAAATTCTTTAAGTAATGTTTCAAATTGACATATAGTGTATAATATGTCATGGTGTACGTGTGTTATTGTTTAACCAGAGGCAAGCACCAGATTATCTAAATGTCCCCTTTTCTTTCTATATCCATCTCCATGTCTTGATTATGACTGGTTTTTCTTGCATCTTACTAAGTATTTGTAGAAATATTCATGCATCTCTGCAATGCAAGTTCTATTCCAAATTCAGAGTAGTAGGTTTTCATTAGCGGGCGATACACAGGGATAGTAGGGTAAACTTTTGAAGTTACTAGGAATATAGATTTTATTTTGATGCTGATTTGTAATAAGGCATTATGTTTCCCAAATGATTACTTCATGTTATTTCATTTATGTTATTGCACTTGCACTTGGCTCTGATCTTGGATTGTGATAATCACATTTTATTAGGCAGTTTATTTTAATGTTATGTGATCAAGACTTGTTTCAAATTGTCTATCTATTTATGAGAATGAAAACCCAAGGTGTTACAATATTACATTATATATATATATATATATATATATATATATATATATATAAGAATATATGAGTCATATGTCAAAGTTATTAGTTGATGTCTTTGTCAAAATTATGTCTAGAAACCTTGTATAGAATCTAATTTGATGTTGTAGTAGTTGAGTCATATTTAAAACTGGCAAACTTAAAAAATAGGAGCATACATGTTCTTATGGATGAAGACAGAAGGCCGAAGAATGTTTAAGATTTTTGAAGCTTATTCAAATCATATTTGCATACAAAAATCACTAAGACAAGTTTCAGAAGTGATTTGAGGGGTTTCATAAAGTTTTAGTATAAAAAGGGTAAAATAGTAAAATTACATGTAGAACGATTGATTAAACATTTGCTTCAGCCCTGTGTAAAATGAAGCTAAGATTTATCGATCTATCACTCTCATGAATCGATTTATCACTTGAAGTATCATGCACAAAATTAACAGTAAATGATCGATCACTGTTTAGAACAATCGATCATTTCAAGGATAGGGTACCCTAATTAAGTCATTCTTATTTCAATTTCTTTCTTTATTTAAGTCTAAGACTTAAACCAACTTAAGAAGATATATAAGGATTAAGAAAATACAAAATTTCAGAGAGGAAAACTATCTTTTTCATATATTTTTCTAAGGAGGATTCACATGAAGCTTTGAGTAAAAGATCAATGATGAATTCAAGAGACTAATCCACAATTAAAGGAGATTTTACATAAAAATTTAAAAGGAGTTGTAGCGTATCTTTAATGAGAGATTGAAGATTCCCCAAGGCCAAAGTTAATATAACTAGAGGTGCTTGTTGAAGGTTAGATTTTGTGTACTAGAAATGGGTTTTCTTGAAGGGGATTAGTCCATGGGGTTACTTAGGGTTTAATTATGTTATAGTGTAATAAGAACATTTAGGTCACTAGGTTAATTAGGGTTATTAGTACTTTCTTTCATTAAGTTATTGGGCCTTAGGCGCCTGTTAATGAGCCCATGAGTTCATCTATTTTAGTGTAAGGGTTATGCCCTAACCTAATGAGTGAAAGAATAATTATCAGACTCTCTCATCTTCTCCCCTTTCCTCTCTGCCTCTTCCTCCTTTCTGGAGGCCATGTGCTCTCTCTCCTTTCTCAACCATCTTGCACTTCTCCCTTTCCCTTCCCAGACTGCTAGGTCATTGTAGACACCAATCCACAACAATGACACCAAAGCCACTTTTTGGCCACCATGCTTGCCTCCTCCATCTAAGTACTCCACATGGCTATTGGCAATCAGTTGCTAGGGCCACCAGCAATGCCGCGCCTCTGCCCCTTTGTGCAGCTCCTTGGGAGGTGCTTCCACAAGGATTCTCCCGCCATTGTTTCAGAAGACTAGATTAGCACAAGCCTCTTTTGGCATCCTCCACAGACTTTGCTGATGACTGCCCCTACCACCAATAATTCCACTCCAGTTCACTTGTGCTATGCTTACCACCATAAATTCGGCCTTCCCTATCACCCAGCTCTACCATTCTATATATCTTACCTGCCACAATACATAGAGTGTAAATTTTGCAATCAATGGCTATGACCATGTCTCCAGCCTTCCCGGCATCTGCATTGCCATCTCCCAGCCGACCATCACTCCACCTTCAGGTAAAACCAAAGTATTGGAAGGGCAATGTATTCTATACTCCACAATTCTGCAATTGGGCTTATGAGGTTTGGACCTAGCCACCACAACCAACAACTCTAACTATTAATTCTTCCTATCTACCGAGATGCAACCCAAGTTGTAACGCCTGTCCCGAAAAATTGACCCGGACTAGGGGTTATTCACAAAATAGAGTAAATTAAATTAAATTAAAACAAAAGTCAAAATGGAAAATCAAAATTGGAGTTTATTCTGAAAAAATTGGACCTTATTAAATTTTCATAAAAATTAACATGAGACCAACCAGGAGCAGATGACTCTGTGTGCGAGAGTCATAACGTTCTTCTACGCACTACGGAATTGTAGCAGTTTGTTGCGCATAGCTTAGAACAAACCTAATTTTATAACTAATTTGGATTGGCCCAACGTCGCCTTGATGTCGGTTGCCTACGTACATATTGGATAGCATCCACAATATTATCCCAATACGATTGGATATGAATGTAGTTCTGCCTAACGGCTAATACATGCATTAAGCATAACAAAATCATATATGATAAAATACATATATCCTTATATGCGAATAAATCATTCCGAGTTAGACGAAAATCCCATAAATTATTGGAGTCAAAAGGAAGCCAAAAATAAATGGAATCACACATCTCACTCTATCGCAGAGCAGAACACAACACACAATAAATTAGATCACATCAAATCTCATCAGATCATATCAGACAATAACATATTTCATCCGACCATAATAGATCATATCAGATCAAATCATAGCATATCATATTAAATAGAGCATTCCAGAGCAAATCGGATCCGAGCATTTCATATAAAATCGGATCAGAATATATCAGAATCTACTAGATCAAAGCAAATCATATATCTTAATTATATATATATATATACTACATATTAATTAAGATATGTATGCATATAAATCAAATTAATTTGAAAAGTCGAGAATGCTTACTCCCCTTTTAGTTTCGGAAGTTGCAGTGTTCGGAGTTACTTGTTTCCTTAGAGTGTCTTCCTTTTTAGGTCCAGAGATGGTGGGCAGAGTAAAAGTCGAGAATGCTTACTCCCCTTTTAGTTTTGAAAGTTGCAGTGTTCAGAGTTACTTGTTTCCTTAGAGTGTCTTCCTTTTTAGGTCCGGAGATGGCGAGCAAAGTCTCATCTATCTCTAGAACATCTTTTTCATTACGTCTGATGGCAGCGAACAGACACTCTCTTTAAACCGGGACATTTCTCTTAATGTGGCCTGAAGGCGATGAACATAACCTCCCCTTGACTCAGGACACTTTATATTTCTCACACCCGTAGGTAGCAGACAGAACTTCCCCTACCCAGAGATACTTTTCTCACAACATGCATGTAGGCGACAGACAGACATTCCCCTTACTTGCCCCTTACTCGGAGACTCTTTTCCCTTTTCATACCCATAGGTTGCGGACATAATGATCGTTTCTAATTAAACCCTTTGCAAGTATACAAGGTAATTGTACTAGGATAAGTATTTAAGGGTTGTTGAACCTTAGGGACGGATAAATTATCACTAAATCTAAAGAGGAATTTGTTGATTGAAAACTAAAACAAACTTAAACTTTAATTAAGTAAAGGAAAGAAATCAACTAGTTTAAAAACAAGAGATTAATATAATGAAAATTACTTAGGAAATTGAATCCACTATAAAACCATAACAATTCCTTAACTTTTAATCAAAATCTAGTGTGAATATGAACAAGTATTCTCAGCTACAAGCTAGAATTACTTCAGAAAAAATCATTAATTAAATTCCATGGCATGAACTATTTTCGACAATAACACGAATCATCTACACTAAACTAGCTATAGGCATGACTCGTCTAATCTTAGTATAACTCATCCAAGTCATTAATTATCTGAACATTAAAACTATTGTATGACCATCTCATCTAAATCACAGAAATTAGAATTGATGCAAATATCAAAACCACATCAATCTATCATCTACAAGACAATAAATCAACATAGATTTGAATAAACATGAAAAACTCTTCCATTAAAAAGGAAATTCATATCATACAATTGTCATCATTCACAACTGAGATCTAAATTAAAAAGAAAAGAAACTAAAACTTATCTATAGCTTTATCAACTCCTATGTAAAAGTAAAGTCTAGCCTTCCATTGTAGAAGAAAGCACTTAGATCTCCATTGAAAGCTTTGAGTTCTCTTTCATCTTCTTCTTCCTTATTCTCTTCAGAAAATCTACTAGAATCCCCTGGTTTCAAGCCAAATATGTCTTTCTATACGCATAAGATACGTAGGAAGAAGTCTAATATGAAAAGGATTCAAAATTGGCTCAAACAAGGAAATTGCGCATTATGCCGTGCGAACGCCCTGCATTCCCGTTCGAACGCTTGAACTGAGTTTTGCTTCAAAATCACGTTATCCCGTTTGAACGCCCTGGATGCGTTCGAACGGCTACAGTGTTTCTGCAATCTAGACAGTTTTTCTGGACAGTCCATATTATGTTCATTAAGCTTTTCTTCATGTCCATATTAATTTCCAACTTGTTTATAACTCCGAAAAGTTGTCCAAATCACTTTAAAGCATGTCAAGCCTATTTTTAATTATTTCAAACATCGTTCAAGTACCTCGATAAGCGCACTTTACCTACAAAATATAAAATATCATATTTTAGACATGTAGAATATAATTAAAATTCCAACTTGATTTAAATACATATCTAAACTACTAATAACTACAAAATTAATTAATAATTAAACTAAAATACTAATTTCTATCTTAATCTAAATAAACTATAATTAACTCTTAATTAACCTAATCTATACTAGCAAATAAGGTAAAAAGGCATACAAAATAGATATATATTTCATACTTATCAAATAACCTCCCCTTAACCCGGGGTTGTACCTAACACTACGTGACCCTTCCGTGGAGGATGAAGTCTCCCCTACGCAGGGCCACTTCCCTCGCTACAGCCTGACGACAGAGGATGGAGCCTCCTCTTACTCCGGGCCACTTCTCTCCCTCTTCAGGGCTTGAGGGCGATGAGCAGAGTCTCCTCTTATCCCAGAGTATTTCCCCCTTATAGGGTTATAACTCAAGGAATGGACACTTCCATTGATTACAACACCCTCGAATTAGCTAAAAATGCCTTTTGAACGGAAGAAAAATGACTCTGAACAACTCCAAAAACTCCTCCGGAAGTTTGAATGGAAATGAGAATTTATAAAAAAAAAAGCGTGCAAACGTATGATGGAAAATGGATACGCACGCACGTATGTGCGCCACATGTCACACCCAAAAATGACCACATTTTGAGGTCGGTGCATGCCGACAAGCTCATGACATGCGCGATGACCTTGTGCATTCGCTGTGTGACGCACACGTTGATGCTCAGATGGCCGCGATCACGCTGCTCGGTGTGGCATGGTGCTGACGGCTTGGCTCGGTGCCGCTGACATAAGATATTCCATCTTTTCATCAATTTATTATTATTATTTTATTCAAATACAATTCCAACTTCAAAACACAATAACTTCTTATCGCAAAGTCGGAATCGCACATTCTTGGTACCGATGGACTCGTATCAACAAGCCCTTTGAAAGTAGACTCACATGGGTAGGTTATCTCCCACTTTAAAGTGGGTCCCATCCATGTGGCATGTTTCTCGAGGTCATAACTTTCATTCTCGCCCTCTATTTCGCGTGTTCTTCGATTCATTACGCTTGTTACTTCGAGCTCTATTTATATATGAGGATTACATCCCTTGAAACCCCTTAAAGTTTAACAAAAAATTATATAATTACCCTTGACCTATCGGTCTAGGCATAATTGAAATACAAGGTGTCACACAAGCCCTGTCCTCCCATGTTCTAGGTCAGTTCCACTCTAGCATATATGTCTGCCCATTGTTCACAGTAACCATGTTGCAAGGCAATGGCATGGCTATGATAACTATGAAGATCGAGCTGAATTCACCGGCTGGACTAAACTGCCATGCAGCTAGCGCCACATCCTTCGTCGTTGTTGGAGAAAGTGTCTCACTTTTGGGGGGAAACTACAGTGCTTCTTTCGATTCGGTTGGCTACAGTCACCTATATCTCCAACAGAAGGAATCCTTCACCATAATCACCATCAACCGGCACCCTGCCAATGCCGGATCCCTGCAATCATACCAACTGCAAGCAGTGGTGGAGATGTAGGACAATGGGGAGCAGTGGTGGAGATGTAGGACAATGGGGGGCCATGCCGTCCTAGTTGGTTAGACATCCCCCCCCCCGCCCCCGGCGCCCGAAGCTTCCATCTACCATCTATATGTAAATCAACTATTCTTAAAACTAGAATGACTCTAACCACTGGATGTTGCCCAATTATCATCGTGAAATGTGATAAGTTGTACCCAAATTTGTTGGGATTTGGATGCATCTAATTCTAACATATGTGGTTATTTCCCATCCCAATGCTCTCCCATTGTATTCCACTTTTGTCCACAAGTTAAAACAAAGTTCTGCCATCATATTTATTCTTTTTTGTACTGCAAGCTAAAAAGTTTTTCCCTTCCCAATGTCCCATCATCTTCCATCTATTCTCTACTAGTCAAAACGAAGTAATTCTTTCCTACCCATTATATTTCATCTTTTGTTACTACAAGCCAAATCAACGTTCCAATTCTCATCTCTTACCTCTCAAGCCAAAGTTCCACCTATGCATAGACCATAGGTCCAAACCATTGAAACTAAGGTATATAGTTCGGAGAAAGTTTACTCTTCCCCTATTTTATTCAATGCAAAAGGACAAAAGTAATTCCAAACTCTAAACCAAGTCTAAACAAAAGTTCACCAATTTTATTCTATGTGCAACGAATTTTAAAATTTTCTTCTATGTTATATCTTGTAGAAGTAGCAACTTCTATTTATAATTGACACACATGCCTTTGCAAATCTGCCAACTCCATTGACAATTAACATAGATAACTTTTTTGTTCCCTTCCCATGTTTGAAACTCTAATTGCACTGATAATTTGCAAATAGATTAGGTTGCACTCTCTACAAATTAAGTTTACTTTTTTTTATTTGTTTGATGAAATAGTGTTATCAAAATGCTATAATATTTACTTTTTGAATCAAACTACTGGATATGTCATATGTAATGAATAATGTATATGATTTTTTTATTTGTAGAATATAAAAAAATCATTTATAATTGATCAATTTTTCAAAAGAATGAATGAAAGTTCTTCTGAAGTCAACACTTGCAATGCATCATTGCAAATTTATGATATCCTAGATTCCACTAGTCCCCACACAAAATCTCAAAAAACTGAAATTGAAGAAATATATATTAAGTTCATTGGAGTGGGATCCTAGATTGTGTTAATAGATTTGGGATTATAACATTAACCAGCGTGATGAAATTCAACAAGTGTATGTTCAGCTTGGCCTGTACCAACGTATATTTTATAAGTATCTGAAGTCTGGATCAACTACTCATCTTCGTAGTTTTCAATCTTCATGATGCAAGATATTTCCTTAGTGTTTGGAATATTCACTAGCAAAAGATGCAATTTTTTTTTACCATCTTTTCTCTTTAATAAGCCATCTAGATCTGAATTTTATGGGCTACGAGCATGCACCATTGATGGATTTCAAAATTGGAAGAAAGTTAGGATTGGAAAAGATTGTGTTTTTCTTAATCATATAAGGAAGGATCTTAGCTCTCTTCATAACATTGGTAAGAGATGACAAGAAAACTTGTTGAATCAATATCAAAATATCTAAAAGGTGTTGGATAATTTCACTTCCAAGCAAATTGCTGATAATCAACTAAGATTAAGGGCCTCAATTGATTCAATTTGGTGGCTTGCATTACAAGGTTGTGCATTTTAAGGTCATGATGAAAATCTAGATTCAATTAATCATGGAAATCTTTTTCAAGTGTTGAAGCTTTTGAGTGAATATAATGAAATAATTGCAAAAGTGTTAAATAATGCCCCAAGAAATGCCTCATACACATCACCAATAATTCAAAAAGAAATTTTGAATATTCTTTCAACCAAAGTGAGAAAGGTAGTTCGTGACGAAGTGGGTGATGTGAAGTTTTGCATAATTGTTGATGACGCTCATGATGAGTCAAAGAAAGAGCAAATGTCTATAGCCTTGAGATTTATGGACAAAGAGGGTTTTGTCCAAGGGCACTTTTTTGGGCTTGTTCATGTCGCTAACATTGTAGCATTGATCCTAAAAATGAGATTTATTCATTATTTTAATATCATAATCTAGATATTCAGAATATTCAAGGGCAAGTAATATGTGAGGTCAGTAGAATGGATTGCAAGCTTTGATTTTGAATGATTGTCCTTATGCTTACTATGTTCATTGTTTTGCCCATCACTTACAATTGGCATTAATGGCAACTCAAAATATGTTATCCCTATGCATCAATTTTTCACTAAATTGACTTTTACTATCAATATTGTTAGTGCATCTTCCAAATGTAATAATGAACTAAAAGTTGCTCAAATTGAACATATGATTGTCATTGATGAACTGGAGAATGAAAAAGGTCTTGATCAGATTGGCACATCACAAAGGGCTGGAGATACGCGTTAGAGTTCGCACTTGAAGTTAGTTTCTAGCTTGATAAAATGTTTAGTCCAACATGTGAATTTTTACTTAAAATCATCGACAAAGGGACAACTTCTTCCCAATGAGGAGATGCAGATTCTGCTAATGAGACTATGACTTCAATCAAATTCATCTTCCTTTTGCATCTCATGAGAGAATTACTAGAGATTACTGATTAACTTTGTCAAGCTTTGCAATGTCAATCCCAATACAATTTTAATACCATAAATCTGGTTTCATCCACAAGAGCACTTATGCAAAAGTTCATAGGGAAAAGTGGGATGGTGTACTTGCCAATGTGAAATCATTTTGAGTGGTATGCAGTATTGATGTCTCAAAAATAAATGTTCATTATATTGGGAGACGAGCTCAAGCACGCCATCAACAAGATGACATTACAGTTGAGCAACATTACCAAGTAGATGTTTTTTATGTTGCAATAGATTCACAATTATAAGAACTAAATGGTCATTTTAATGAGCATTCAATGGAGTTGCTTACCCTTAGCTCAGCTTTAGATCATTAAGATGTGTCTAAAAATTTTAGAATTAATGACATTTGTCAATTATTATAGAGTCATTTATTGAAGACTTTAAATATTTGAAGGATTGATGTAAGATCTCTAATTTTAACTCGGTTTAATTTCCTTCTAATTATATCATTTTGTGTGGTTTTGATTGATTCTCAGTTTGATTTGATTTTGGGATTATGGGTTAGTAAATATGGCTAAAATAAGGTTTCTTTTAAATTTTTATAAGTAATAGTATCAAACTTGATTTATCCATTTTTTATAGATTTTACGGGATTTTATCATAATTTTTCTTAATTAAGGGTGCGGACCCTGCCGTGGGCACCATGTCCATGTTGGATCATGTGCATCCCACATGACCCCCCTAAACTCCTATTATTTCAATTTAGAAGGTGTTGGTATGATTAGATTTATTTTTATACCAAAAATACCCTTAATTAGCCACTTAGGGCATTTTGGACCTATTTTACATCTAACAGCCCAAAACCCTTACTATTTAAAGAAAACCTTATCCATTTACCCAAATGGGGAAGAGTTGTCTCAAGCAGAAAGAGGTGCTCTACCCCCATTTCTCAAAGAAGAAAAATGGATTAAGGTGTGTTTTCTCACCCTAATCACCCCTAATCTTTCTATTTCAGTCTTAATCTTTCTTATCTTTATTTCCCCATTTTTATTCTTGAATTATTCCATTAAAAATTTTATTTTAAATTTTGATTCAAAACCCTAAATGGGTGATTTTCATTTTTAAGCAAAGGATATTCTAGAGCTACCTATCTTCAAGGTGATTTGAGCCTATTAGTTTATTTTAATTAAGTCTTAACCAAAACCCTAATATTTGGGTATGATTTCTTGAAGATTGAGGTTTTTTCATAGATCCAAAAGCTTCATAAAAGTAAGGGAGTTTTTCCTTTTGTGGTTTTATCCATTGGGATGCATGATTATGGATTTTTGTGGATTCTTACTTCATTTCAGCTTTAATAGTGATTTATTAAAAACATGTTAGTTATTGCTATATTCTTGTGATTGGGCATTAAAATGATTAGATCTATCATTTTCTAGGGTTAGCTTTTGATATTATAATATTCTATGGTGATTTTACAATTTATCTTGAATTTTATAATATTTTTTGTTTGAATTTTGCAAGGTTTAAAATGAACCAGGAAAAAAGTAAAAATTGTACTGTGAAGGGAGTTCGAACATACCATAAGGGCATTCAAATGGCCAGGTGTTTGAACAGCCAAACGACATTTTGATTATTTTGGCCATTTTTATTTATTTTTGGTCATTTCTTATTCTCTTCTCATAAATCTAATTCTTTATGACTAAAATGAGTTATTATTATCTACAAAGGCTACTGTGATGTGATTGCATGAGAACCATATTTGAATTATGATTTAGTTCAAGTATGATTAGGACTTTACTTGTTTAATTTTAGTACTATATTCTACTTGTTTAAAATTCATGTTTGATGACTTCTTCATAATTACTTGATGATTCCAATAGGACTTAACCATAATAATTTATATATGTCTGCACATGTTATATTATTTTTTGGCGAATTATGTTTCACATGATTTAGCTTAAGTATGGATATGTTTATACTTGTCCAAGTTTAGCATGATGTTAGAGCTTGTGCATGATGTTTATACTTATCTTCAACTTGTATTTCGACATTTTTTATACATTTACTCTATGATTTTAGATAGATGGGACTATAAGATGCTTACATATATAATATTGATTATAGTTTGCTCATGTTTCACATATTTTAGCTTAGGTTTGAACACTATTACTTATGTACACTCTTGCATAAACATATATGATTTTATTTGACACAAATAGACTAAGTTTCATGCACATATGGACTGATTCAAGCATATTTACTTATACTTGGACTCATTTAATATTTGGTCACGTATATACTATGTTGCATGTATCATAAAATAATTTAAAAATGAGATTAATCATGATTAGCTGTGCTTGATCGATTGGATGTAATTGGATGTCATTGGATGTCGGATTAATCCTTCATAGGCTTATCGAATCACTTTTGAGTCCGAAAGGACAGGATTTGTTTTGCATTCCTTTGAGAATGTGGTGCCTCCCCGGGTTGAGATGACCAAATTGTTATGTAAGTTTATTTGATAAGTTATCTAAACCTTGAAAATCCAAAACGGTATGTTCGTGTGCACCAGCTTACCACACTGCTCTAGTTTTCCTTTCGAGGAATTTGGGTTTTCCCCGCAAGGTTACTCCTGGACAAGCATGCTACTCTAGTTTTCCTTCTTGGAATTCGGACCTTCCTTTCTAAGAATTATCTTGTGTGAGAATGCAACATCTTCCGAATTAGGGAACCTACCCAAACCATTCTAGTTTTCTTTTTATAGGAATTAAGACCTTCCTTGCAAGGGATTGTCCTGGGCTAACGGGTTGATTGTTTTCTCAATTATGAGACATTTATCATTGACTGATGCATGTGTATGGGAGATAATGCTCATTGACACAGGTTGCGTAGGAACATTGAAGTTTATGTTACACGTGTGATTAAAGTATAGATTTGCATTGATATGAAGGATGGTGTGTGGTGATTATACTTGATTTTTCAGGGTGAATGTTTATATTGAGAAATGCTTATGCATGATATGAATGTTGAGAATTGATCCATGCAGGATGTGCTTGTTATAATGAGATTCACATATTTACACATGATGTGTATATGTTTTATGAGCAATGGATGAACTCATGATTTACAAGTGACATGATATGTGCTTATGCAATATGGGTTATAGCATGATGTGCATGTGGCATGACTATGTATTTATGGAATATGTTATACATTATGATATGCAAATTGCATGATTATGTGTATATGGAATATATTTGACATGATGTATAGGTGGCATGATATATATGAATTGTCCCATGATGAATGGGCATGGTAATGATTATGTGATAAATGTTATGTTAATAATGTTTGTGATATCATGATGAGTTTACTTTCTGTATTAAAACCCTTGCTAAGCATTAGCTCACTCCTCTTTGTTTTGTGGTTTATTTTGGGATAACATGTCGTGTCATGCAGGTTATTTGAATGGGCTCTATGTTGAGCATGAGGATAGTGCCGGTCATTGAGAGAGGGGTTTATAGAGATGCTTGGTTTATGTTAGATTGATTCTTTGTATGTTAAGATATATACATTTGACTCTACCTCACACTTTAATTAGCAATTATTGGCTTAAACTTTGTTAGCCATTGTTGGCTTAGATTTGTTTAGCTATTGTGGGCTTGTTTTATGACTAGTTGATATGGTATGAGTTGACTAATACAATAATTAATAGTCTTTTTTTTGCTCTATTTACTTTTGTACAAAGTGTTCATGCACTACTCTATTATGTATTCACCTCAGGATGGTTTAAGTCTTCCTCATTTCAACTCGACTTTAGTTGCGCCACGTGCCACTTGCTCCTTAGACAAGGTTCGGTTTAAGGGTGTCATATGTTGGGGCATGACAATTGTCGAGTTACATTCTGAACGGTGATGAATCAATTCTTGTGTAACTTATTTTATCCATAAATAAAATTTTAAGGTTAAATTATATAAATTTTTGTATAATAATTTTTATTTATGTATATAAAAGTTTTATTTATTCCTTGGCCCTGAGGACATAAAGTCTTAGTTCTTCCCCTCATTGCATGCCCCACTTCATGCACGCCGCAGATTTTGGCCTTGGTTGGCCGTACTAACCGTGTGGTTGCTCCAATCATCTTTCCCAGCAAGAATCGTAGACAACTCCTTCAGTTCCGCCAATTGTACCTTGCAAAATCACCATCCATAAATCTCACTGGCATCACCTACCTTGTTAAGCTCGAAAATCTGAGTCAAATCTCTTCATGTTCACTAGGAACTTTGTCTCCAGTGGGTGCATGAAGCTTCTGAAGGAAGCCTTCTGAAAAACAAAAAAAGCCTTCTCCCATGGATTGCTACACAATAACCAGGAAAGTGATGTGCGTCTAAGGGTCCGTTTGTTTCGGTTGAATCTGAATCTGAAAAGTTATCTTAATTAGCTGAAAAATTAATTATCTAATTTAGCTGAATCTGAAATTGAATTAGCTAATCTGAAACTGAATCTGGAGCTGAATTAGCTGAATTTAAATCAGAATCAAGAGACATTTATAAACTGGTTAGGTCCATTTGTTTCAACATGCTTTGAACGTATGATTCCGGAAAAGGCTTAACATGCATTTACGTCTCTTTTTGTTGATCTTTGTGCCAAGGATATAAGATACTTCACCTATAGGTTTCATTTCAAAGTGGGTATTGAATCACTCCTTATTCCTTAACAGGGGTTAGTCATTGTGGATTTTAGAATATAGAATTTTAGAATCTAATCCAAATTCATGGATTTAATCTGCTAGATTTCAAATTATTTAGATGCCCAAATCTTGGATTGCTAGAATCCTCGGATTTGAGCTCTTGGTTTTCAAAATAATTAACTCATGCAAATATTTTATTTATAATTTTCAAATTTAATAAATCCGTAGTTTACAGTTTAATAACCTCAAACACATTATTAACACAAAATAAAAATATTCCATTGAAAGAATAAAGGCAAACAATCAAGAAAATTGCATGAAACTAATTAGATTCAGATATTTCTTTTTTACTTTGTAGAATTGTAGTGGTCTACAGGCAAATTAAACTGTAGTGCAGTTTAAAATGAGTCAGGTGGGGTTGGGCCTGAGAGGGCTCAGGCTGAAGATGCAACCCAATTAATTGTGGTTGTTGGATCTCCTGCACTACAACCAATATGACTGTAGGACACAACATATTCCTTATTCCCTATATAGATTTGAATCTCAATTAAGTTAGTTCCAAACTTTAAAAATTCACGTTATAATTAAACCACAAAGTGTCGAATGTTGAAACACTATTTACGCTCCTAGTCATGCTGGAAACAGGCTTTGAAAATAAGGAAAAGGCAGAAAAGAGGGCTTCACTTTGCCATCTAGCACTGCTGACACAAACAACTTTCAGTCTTTGCTGTGGAGAAGGCTAGAGACAAACAAAAAAACAAAAAAAAAATTCCTTATATTATTTCCAATCTCTAATAGGCCAGAAATTCTGGGAAATATAGAGCCTGATCTATCTTTTCTGCCGCTATACCCAGTCTACACCCAGAGGCCCCAGATTCGAACAAGAGAAGACAGACAAATTTGGAACCACCACTTACAGATCCACCATTTTTCTTCAAAGAAACCCCACTAAGGAGGGGAAAGAATAAAATAAGGAGCATCAAAATTTTGAAATGGGTATAACATCTGAACAAGAATGTGCCCGCAGGAGACAACCTCCTGATTAAGGTAAGTATGCAAAGAAAAGCAGAATTTTGAAGCAGTCTGCCCTGGGAACATGAATGCACCAGAGGCCACATATTCCTGATTGATCCAAGGAATCACCTATCTTTAACTCCTCCTTTACAATGTAGCATCTGTCTTATAAACACTACTTCCAGTTACTACACTCTCACCAAACACTGTAAAGGGCAAGGGATTTTTTTTTGGCATGTGTACATAAAAATTGATATTTTCAAATTCTAATCCAAAATTTAACCTTGAGGTTTGAAGTTTATTAGAAAACCATGTAAACGTACAGAAGATAAATTATTTGATGTAAAAACTCTAGAACATGAATTTCCACACAAAATAGCATTCACCACTAATCAGAGAATAACATTTTTAACTAAAGTGTCTGGCTATTTCTTGAGGAACTAGGTTACTTTTCATTTCACTTGGGCAGCTAAAAGACCCTCTATGAGTAGAAAAATGTAAATATGGTCCAAGAACAAAGTTACATACACCACAATTGAGGACATCACCAAGCAGATTAGGCCAACTAAGACATGGATAGGAAGAGTCGACCAAAACTTCTCTGGATCAAGAAATACTCTCTCGGAAATTAGTGTTACAGCACCTGACAGAGGCAGAAGTTGCCAACCAGATGGGAGGCATATGTGAAAGAAAATGCAGAACTTTTTTGTTGAAAATCAGAGGCAGAAAGATATATTCTGGCTCAGGTTACCCAGTTGATATATAAATAAAAGGATAGATAAATAGATTCATTGAGCCCATGGTTTTAGCATAAAGCTGTTAAATAAGCTGTCTAGCTAGTCATTAATGTGTACAAGTTAAGTAGACTTGGGGCCGGATGGATGCCTCAAGAACTGCATATGAAAAACAACAAAATTCTTGCAATTCTGCAATGCAATACCTAATATTGACTTTGAACCCAACAGATGTTCACAAACGGAATGAGTGAAACAAATTTAATGGATATTCACTTAAGGATGTCTCTTTGGAAGCTTTTCTAGCCATGCTCCAGTTCATGTATAGTGGTCAACTTGAGACAAGACACAGAGATAGTGCAGGTCCTCTGTTGCTTGAATTATTGTTACTGGCAGATCAGTTTGGTGTTACATTCCTTCACCAAGAGTGCTGTAAGAGGATTTCTGAATGTCTTGTAGAGGTAAGCCACAATCTTAGGGACCATCTGTACTAAACTTTTTTTTTTCTGCTTTATTTATCTGAAAGTTTTGCAGCATACAAACTCCAGAAACTTCACCAAGATCAAGTAAAATGGAAGACTTGTTCTGCTGTAAATTTATGAACATAATGAACTATGGTATTCACACTGATGTTGAGCTGAATACCCACTATCAATCAGCCACACATGTGAAAAGGCATCAGAATTTTGAGAAAATTATGAAGGAGCAGGTAATTAAGGATTAGACTAGAATTTGTTGTAACAATTCTAGTTTTTTGAACAAAGACTACCTGGTGAAGTTTGACATGGCATTAACAATGCAGATATCTTTGACAAGGAATGAACACATATCAGTAATCTCTTCTTAGTATTTCAAAAGCCTTTGAAAGCAAATCCTCTGCAGGAGGCAAGTAAATAAGACCATACTTCAGCATCTCAGCAACCATTTGCTTAACATGATATGCATGTATATCAGGTTTCAGGCCTCTAGACATGTTTGCAGACAGATACATAAGAGCATCCTTCATCTTGCCAGCTTTGCAACTCCAGCTGACGAGAATTGCAAAGGTTATTTGATCTGAGAGAAATCCTAACGACTCCAATTGTAAGCAATCAGTAAGCAATCACTGTATAAATGAACAATCAAACAACAAAATCAAGTATATAATAAGAAGCCCATTAGACGATTTTAAATGAACAAGTAGAAAAAGAATAAGAATTAAAATGAGTAATTAAATTATTTGCCCCTTACCATAAGAGCATCCGTTAATTCCTCACGCAAATTATTCATAAAGATCACATCTTCTAGATTTCCTGCCTCTAATAGTGGCTCAACATGCTCAGATGGATTAAAAGTTACATTGTTGTGCTTATATTCTTCAAAAAGCCTATCACTTACAACACCTTGAATAATAAGCTTTCTAAGAAAATTGTGGATGGCTACGCATGAGGTGACAATGTCTCTTTGGATATTAAAAGAGAAAGGAGTCATTTCTCTCAAGATGGGATACCCTTTTTTTAACACTCCAAAGGCTCTCTCAATTACATTTCTCAACTTTGCATGAGCATGATTAAATGCTTCTTCTCTTGTCCCCGTTAGAGGAAGTCACCTAAATTTTGGCAACCAATACCGTACATTTTGATATGGCGTAAAAAAATATTGCTTGTTTGTATATGCTGCATCCCCTAGATAATATTTATCTACATTGTGAAAAACAATGAACACTTTTAATGTAATACACTATGAGTATATAAAATGTCTTGTAATATGTAAGAAATAATTCTTACCAGGTGAAGGAAATGGAAAGTTATTGCTTTGGTTAGAAATGACTTCTTGTAGCACCCTATAATCATGTGATGTTCCCTCCCATCCAGGCCATATATAAATAAATATCATATTAAAATCGCATACACCTAAAACATTTTGATAGCAGATCCCTCCACCTCTACCCCTATAAGGAATTTGTTTTTCTGATGGTACAATGGCATGGACAAGAGTACCGTCGATTGCACCAACTGCACCCTATATATCATCAAAAGTTCTATTTCAATAAAAAAAATTAATTATAATACACTGACAATACAACCATAATTCAAATAAGTTGGGTACCTCAAAAATCCTACGCAATTGTCGGTGGTGCTTTATTTGCTCAAGAGGTTCATTCCATGTGGTTGGTACAATTACTTCCTTAGCAAACTCCATCATTGCATTTAAAACCTCATGAAAATATTTATGAGTTGTCTGGGTAGAGTGTTGAAAACGCCATTTTATCACATGATATCGCTCATTGTGAGCAAGGATAATGCAAAACATGGCCATCTTCTCCTCTATGGATACATATTTACTATTTGTAATCCACCCCTTTTGTCTAAAGTGGGAACAAAGAAACACAAAAGCCTTTTGGGGTATCCTCATTAAATCAAAGCATTGCCCTGAACTACCCGTCAACAATTCTTGTGTGTACATTGCTCCAGTTAACAGTGAAGTATTGTCACGTATACGAGGCCTCTTTTTACGCAATTTAAGCCACTTCCATACAAGGCCAATAAAAAGAATCTCCATTTCCCTATCTATCCCCATCTGTTATTCATATAAAGCATAAATTCACATCTATATATGAAAAAAATGCAAATAATCTAACAAACAAGTGCTTCATAACTCACTAACATAACAAGACATTTGAATAGTCACATCAAACCATCAATGTTGCAGCATCCAAAGACAAAACTAAACTAGAAATTTCCCAACAAGTCAAATACTCAACAAAAACACATGTAATCATCAAAGACAAAATCCGCTCAAACACATCACTCTATCCTAATTATCCTTCCAGAAGCCATATCTATTGGCCACTCTCTTGATCCATTCCAACTTCAAACCAGCTTCCATGTCTTGAATAGACATCCATTGCTCTCTCACGGCTTCATTCTCCATAAACAAGCATACTGCTACTATGTAGTGGGGGTTTCTTTGTGAAATTCCCATCTCCCTTAACTTTTCATTACAAGCTTTAGGAGATGGGCAAGAGTACTTCTCATCCATCTTCAAGACTAAATCTTGGATGTTCTCTTCAAGATCCATCGTTGACCTCCTCGACCTCTTCCTACTAGAGTTTGAAGTCTATATATCTGTGGATTCTGGAATGGCTGAGTTAATAGCTTCCATGTGAGAAGAAGACTCACTAACATATTCATTTGGCCTTGGGCGCTCTGACATGGGAGCCCATGCAGCATCCCCATTAGCATATGTATGATCAAATAGACTCTTCATCAATTCAGGAAATTGGGGTCCACCCTTTTTAAATTTACTTGCATCAGGATGACTATTTTCATTCAATATAAAGTATGAACATACTAATAATAATAAATAAATAAACTAACTAAATAGACGAAAAGAAGTACATTGTTTTACCTTAATATAGTCATCCCATACATCTTCCGGCCAGTCCATCGTGTTGGTCACGGGGTTGAAACCATGACCCGATTTGTTGACCATGTCACTCCAAACCTTGTACTTCTTCTTATTATAATCCCATTGGTTTCTCAATTGTTTTTGGGTCATTGTTATCTTAAATTTACTATCTTTAAGCTTCTGTATGACCCTAGTCCAAGAATCATGCCTTAAACCACCACCACTTCTACCCCATGTATTTATTTCATCCAAACAACAAGTCAAAAAAAAAACTTAAGAGCCTCTGGATCTTTAAAAGACATGCCTATGCATTCAAAGAAGAACAATTTATAAGTTACATTTTAAATTGTAATCAATTCATTAATCGTGCAGAAAGCAAAGAAAAGTTTCTATGAATTAACAAGGCCGAAACCCATACAAGAAAAACAATCTAAACACCAAAAGGACAATAGCATTAGAAAGACTGACTTTTTCTTCAAACCAATCCGTCACAGTGAAAGGGGATTTGAAAGGGGCTCAAAAGGCTTCATGAGTAAGCAAAAGACGCTGAAATGGAAGCTCAATCAAACAAAAATGCTGCAAACCAGAGACTTTAACAAAAAACAGAAGACCAACAGAGGCCACATTTTTTATTACCACTTTCAAGCAAAATCTGACGGCCAATCTTCACCAACCAGAGACATTCACCAGCCTAGAACCCAGGACCCATTTTTCAAGCTGGAAAAAGGGGGAAACCAATTCATAAAACAAAGGCGGTAGACTCAGTTAGTGTACCTCGATTCAGCAGGAACCTGCCACAGGCGAAGAAGAGAGAGAAGCTCAGCAAGTGCAGGACTTTTTGGGTTTGGGCCAGCTTCACTTGTGAAGATGGAAACATTAACTGAGAGCCAGGAAGATAATCCAGCAACGGCTTAGGAAAGTTGGGAGCTTAAAGTATAACATAAAGTTACAGATGATGAAATACACAGCAAAAGAAACAATAAATGACAGATCTATAACCAATATCCTAGAGAAAATCAATCCAAATTTAAATTCAGTATAAAAGTCAGTGAAGATATGAATTGAAAAATAAAATCAAAATAGAAAGAAAAGCATGAAAGCACAACAACACAAGGCACCTTTCAAATTGCCAATATTTGCTTATCCAAATTGTTAGGTTTGCTAGAAAAAATGAAAATATGCCCAAATTCAAATGACTTTCTAATTCTCTCAAATAAATTTATATGATCAGCACACGAATGAAGATTAAGCAAAAAATCACAGATGAAAGTTAGATCCTTTCATGTTCAACCTATCAGGAAATAATCCACCAGCTGAAACAGAGCATGTGACCTGATGCTGCTAGATATGAGTTTGCAAGCACGACATTGTTTCTAAAACAGTATTAACAAGAGGAGGGGAAACACAGTAAGCTAGAAACTTGAAAATGAGGAAACAAAATCCAAAAGAAGTAAACATGCAAACCATCGGCACATTTGACAATCCGAGTCTTCAGATCCAGCAGAAATCAAACAGGAAAGGCCAAAAACAAACAAGCCCAGGTGCCCAAAAGCCGCCAACAACCCGTAGTGGAGGAGTCCTACTCCAAATGCAGCACCCGGAGACCCACATTCCACCATTAACAGAAAAACCCACATCACGCATGAGCTGGGGAGCAGAAATAACACCAAAGAGGGATGGAAACCGTAGCGAGAGATCTCGTACAGAGGAGGAAAGAGAGAGAGAGAGAGAAAGAGAGAAGGACCTGCCGTTTGACGCCGAGCGGGGCTACAGTCGTGTAGGACACCTCCCAGTCAAAGAAGGTGAATGGAAAAAGGCCGAGGCAAATACTGGCAATTGAAGTTTTCGGGGCAAAAAAGCAGCAGAACAGAGAGCTTGATGCAGTGAATCTAACACAGAGGTTAGGGCGAAAACACCACAGATGATCTGAGAGCTGGAGGTGAGTAATCCTGGCGAGATGTTGCAGATCCGCTAGCGAGATGCTGGGTGAACAATCGAGACGAATCCGGGATGAAGCAGGCGGAGATGAGAGGTAGCAACGGTGACGGAGTGTAGCGACGCCATGGAAAGGGCTTCAGAGATGAAGGAGGGTCTCGACCAGTCATTCCCGATATTTTTAGCCAAATCAGCTTATTAAAGTTATCTTATTTTCAAATAACGTAAGCTTAATTTATTAACTTAATTAGATAAAAATTAAGTTTAAAACAAATAAGCTGATAAGTCAATTTTTAATTCACTTATCAGATATTTAATCAGGTAAGCTAAACAAACGGACCCTAAGTCAGAGCCGCCTCCTTTCTTTTTCGTAATGCTAATGCGGACGTCAACCAAACCCACCCACCCTCTTTTAATTAATGTGCCCAGAGATTTTTGTCTAGCGGGTCTGAACAGGTCCGTTTCCATTTTTCGTGTGCACTCCCACCTATAATTTCTACAAGGCACATATCCCACCTAAAATGGATCTCTTGGTGTCTACATCCGGGTGCAATGAGCCAAAGCCCATCTTTTGCTAATCACGAGAGACCCAGGTCTAGTTCTGAACCCTTGGGTCCACGCTCATCACATCTCTTGAGGACCACCTCTACGTTATTGTTGCCTATGCCAATTGTTATCTTCGGCACTTGTCTGACTTTGTTGCCGCCGATGTTTGATGCCCTTTGTGGGTTGTCTCGATCAACCATGCTGCTCTTCTGGTGATGTAGGTCATATTGGAGACTTTGCAAATAGTTCACTGTGTTCCGCACCCAACAAGACGTGCCTTCTTCATTTCTCTACTACCTCCATCATCTCTAGTCATCCCTGCCAACAACAGAGAAACCATGCCCTTGGATTTTGTGTTCGAGTGTTACCTGCCTCACAAGGTTCCCGATCTTCTTAGCCACTATCTACCAACTCGACTTCCTAAATATTTCTCCTAGCTTCTTCACATCTGGTTTCGAGCACTGGCCACACTACCTTGCATCCTTGTACATGTCTCACCCACGTTCTAGACTAGTCTTTACTAGCGGAGCTATGGTGAGCCCAATGATAAGAGTTTTGGGCCACCTCTAGGTTGAGGTGATGCACAATGGGTCTCACTACAGGGGGTTAGGCCATGGCGTTACTTAGAGTTTAATTATGTTATCGTGTAATAATAGCATTTAGGTCATTAGGTTAATTAGGGTTATTAATACTTTCTTTTATCAAGTTATTGGACCTTAGGCACTTGTTAGTGAGGCCATGAGTTCTTCTATTTAAGTGTAAGGGCCCTAACCTGATGAGTGAAAGAATAATTGTCTGACTCTCTGATTATTTATAATTAAACCCTTTGCAAGTGTACAAGGTAATTGTACTAGGATGAGTATTTAAGGGTTGTCGAACCTCAGGGACGGATGAATTATTACTAAATCTAAAGAGAAATTTGTTGATTAAAAACTAAAAATAACTTAAACTTAAATTAAGTAAAGAAAAGAAATCAACTAGTTTAAAAACAAGAGATTAATATGATAGAAATTACTTAGGAAATTGAATCCACTGTAGAACCATAACAATTCCTTAACTTTTAATCTAAATCTAGTGTGAATATGAACAAGTATTCTCAGCTACAAACTAGAATTACTTTAGAAAGAATCATTAATTAAATTCATGGCATGAACTATCTTCGACAATAGCACAAATCATCTACACTAAAATAGTTATAGGCGTGACTCGTCTAATCTTAGTATAACTCATCCAATTCATTAATAATCTGAACATTAAAACTATTGTATGAACATCTCATATAAATCACAGAAATTAGAATCAATGAAAATATCAAAACCACATCAATCTATCATCTACAAGACAATAAATCAACATAGACTTGAATAAACATTAAAAGCTCTTCCATTAAAAAGGAAATCTTTATCATACAATTGTCATCATTCACAACTGAGATCTAAATTAAAAAGAAAAGAAACTGAAACTTATCTATAGCTTCATCAACTCCTAAGTAAAAGAAAAGTCTAGCATTTCATGGTAGAAGAAAGCACTTGAATCTCCATTAAAAGCTTTGAGTTCTCTTTCATCTTCTTCTTCCTTTTTCTCTTCAGAAAATCTACTGGAATCCCCCAATTTCAAGCCAAATATGTCTTTATATAGGCATAACAGTCGGAGAAAGAAGTCCAATATGAAAAGGATTGAAAATTGGCTAAAACTAGGAAACTGCGCGTTATCCTGTTTGAACGCCCTACATTCCCATCCAAAGGCCTATACTGGATTTTTGTCCGAATTCACATTATCCCGTTTGATACATCAAACGCCCCGTTCGAACGGATACACTGTTTTTGCAATCTTGACAATTTTTCTGGACAGTCCAATTTCCTGTTCATTAAGCTTTTCTTCATGTCCATATTAATTTCCAACTTGTTTATAACTCCGAAAAGTTATCCAAATCACTTTAAAGCTTGTCAAGACTATTTTGAATTATTCTAAACATCGTCCAAGTACCTCGATAAGTGCACTTTACCTATAAAATATAAAATATCATATTTTATACATGTAGAATATAACTAAAATTCCAACTTGATTTAAATACATATCTAAACTACTAATAACTACAAAATTATTAATAATTAAACTAAAATACTAATATCTATCTTAATCTAAATAAACTATAACTAACACTAAATTAACCTAATCTATACTAGCAAATAAGGTAAAGAGGCATATAAAATAAATATATATTTCATACTTATCACTCTCTTGTCTTCTCCCCTTTCCTCTCTGCCTCTCCCTCTTTTATGGCAGCCATGCCGCTCTCTCTCTCCTTTCCCAGCCATCTTGCTCCACTCCCTTTCTCTTCCCTGGCTACTAAGCCATTGTGGACACTAGTCCACAACACTAGAAGAAGGCAAAGACAAGGCAAGGAGGAAAAAGAAGTTTCAAGTGCTTGATGGAGAAGACTTGAAGACCAACAACAACGATCTAAATAAGAAGAGCTTCTATAATAGTCTAAACAATGTTAGTGGTTTCCTTGTGTCAATATGATATTTTGCTTACTAGTGCATTATTTTGGTTCCTTTGGAACTATTGTACGTGGTTTTTTACCCGTGTTAGGATTTTTTATGTTAAATTGTTATGTTCATGTGTAGATTGAATTATTGTGGTTGACTGAAACAACGTGAGTGAAGTTTGAGTGAATATTTGTTTGATTCTTCTACATATGAAAAATCTTCAAAGAGGCTATATCTTGTAGTCTTTATCTTTGATTGATAAACGGACAAGGGTAAATGTGGTAGGCTAGGGCTCGTGTGGTTGCTCCTCAGGCTCATCGGGCCATCAAATTTATATCCAATGGTCTATGTTACTCGATGCATTTTAGCCCTAAGCAACGTGGGTCATTGGATTTAAATTCAATGACCAGCTGAGCATCGCACATGATCCTAGACTCACCTCAACTATATATATATATCTATATATATATATATATATATATATATATATATATATATATATATATATATATATATATATATATATATATATATATATATATATATATATATATATATATATATATATATATATATATATATATATATATATATATTCTTTGCCATATTTATAAGTAATGTATATATCTTTGCCATATTTATAAGTAATGTAAAGAGAATCATGCTGAATCTTTTGGCTATCTTCATGTTTTTTGTCATGTTCCAATGGATCTTAGTTTCAAACAATTTAACCAACTTTTTCTTTTAAAGAAAATAGAAAGAGTTTTAATCTAATAATATCATTAGAAACATTTTAGTTTGGCAAAGTTGCACAAACTTCTTCAAATTCTTTTAAATGTATATATATGAGCTTTCCAAGTCAAAGTCATTCAATTTGGGTAGTAATTGAATTACTCCTGCCTTGAGATCAAAAGCACCTACATTAATTGGAAAAATCATGTAAGAATGAGAACTTATTCTAGTTGGTTACAAATAACTATGCAAGGTTTTAACTTGTTGATTATTTTGCACTTCATTAATATCATTATTACATGCACCCTCATCCATAGTGTTCAAAGAAAGAAAAAATTCATAAATATTAAAAGCAATATTAGCTCTTTTTAAGCAGCCACTTTGGTCACATTGACATTGCACATAAGAAGAAAATAAAAACAAAAATTAGAAAGAACTAAAATAAAAGAATCAAACAACTAAAACTAAAAGAAAGAATATCTATGGATTAACCAAAAGCAAAGTATGCAATTCAAACTTGATATCTAAAAGAGAATATTCTAACAAAAAAAAAATTAAAACTAAAAGAAGTGAAATAAAAGGAGTTGAATGAAACTACACAAAATGTTTCAAGTGGTCTTCTTTAATTCTTTGAGCAACAATGATTCCAAGAGATCTTTCCAATTGAGTCCTTGTTCTGGACCGGTGTCCACAATGACCTGGCACCCGGGGAAGGGGAAGGGAGCAGTGAAAAATGGCTAGGAAAGAGGAGAGAGAGCGGCATGGCCGCTAAAAAGGAGGGAGAGGCAAAGAGGAAAGGGGAGAAGATAAGAGAGCCAAACAATTTGTACATTCACTAAACAGATTAGGGCATCACCCTTATACTTAAATAGACAAACTCATGGGCGCAATAACAGGCACCTAAGGCCTGGTAACTTGATTAAACAAAAGTACTTAATAACCCTAATTAACCTAATGACCTAAATACCCTTATTATATTATATCATAATTAAACCCTAACCTACTAGCATGTGGACCCTAGTGGTGGACCCTTAGGACAGGTCACAATAGTCCTTCAATAATTCTTCATCACACCACTCTCACTTTCAACAAAAAAAACAAGAAAAAAGAAAACTAATAGTGAAAATATATTGCAACCGGCATTCTTGTCACTCGTTGCAATTCTCAGCAATAGTGTCAAGAACTTATTACACCTAAATTATTAATTTATTATATTCAACTAGGGGTCTGGACCCGTTTTAGATTTAGGGTCAAGTCGAACCCTATGCCTGCCCCGACCTGACTACAAGTAGGGTCAGGGTGCGGGTTCAATAGGCTCTTGACTCATTTTGGATTTAGGATCGGGTCGAACCCGACCCAAACAACCCGGCCAACCCGACTACAAATAATAAAAAAAAAACCTATTATTATGGTGTTGATCTATTGGACTTATTTATACAATTATTATGATGTTTGTTTAGTGCACTATGTTGAACCAAAGGTTCTTAAACACAAATCAAATTTCAAATTTGGGCATGAATAAGATGTTTGGAGCATAGGTGTGATCACATATATTTTACTTTATGGTAGGCATCCATTTTGGGATAACAGAGGATGGAATCTTCAAGGTACGGTTAATTTCTATATAGTTTAATTTCTTTTCTATTATTCTTTTGGGTGCGGTGATTGGAATGAAAATATGTCATATTTTGTTGTATTCATTACCCATCCTCTCTCCTTTGGTAGGACATATCACACACTAGACTCAGCTCTATGTGAAAGGCGTGATACTTATAATAGGGCATAGGTTAAGAACATGCAACCAAAGAGGCAGATGATAAAGCTCGATGAGGGACAATTTTCAAATGAGGAAAATTGTAACAAATGTCACTGGCTGCTGTGGAGGGTAGGGCTACAAGCAGCCATAGAGAAGCAGTATAGAAATTTTGGAATTAAGACATGTTGAATCGCATGATCCTATCTGGGCATCAAAGAAATGATGTTTAATCTATTTTGTGTTTGTATGTGAGTTATCGAAAGCCAAGTGAGCTTAACTTGAGTAAACAAACATTGAAGGTCAGTTTTCTTATCCTTCTCTCAGAATAGAAGAAAGGCAACACTACAACTCTAAGGTCTTCGTTGATGGCTACTACAAAAACGTGTCAGCCACAAATCAGCCAAAGCCAAACATTACAAATTAATGTTGTAATGTATTTAGATTTTTTTTGTTCATGACTTTTGCAAAGAGAAGGTATATAATATGTCTAACAAAAAAAATTGAGGAAAAAAAGTAAGGTTACCTACATACCTGACCCAACCCAACTCAAGTAGGGTTAGGGTTTGGATTTTTTACCTGATTTAAAAATAGGGTGGGGTCATGACCCGACCCGATTTCAGTGCGGGTCAAGGCTAACCCAGCCTGACCCAATTCTCAGCCCTAAATTGAACCAAAGCTTATAGTTGTGTTACTTGCAAGTGCACATGTGGATATAGTATTGCAAGGTCAAATCCACAAGAATTGTTTTTGTGTGACTATGAAAATGGTTACAAAATAGAAGGATTTAAGAAAAATTAAATGGGAGAGTAAAAGAGTATTTAGATAAAACACTAGGCATTAAGGGTCATTGTAACTTCTAATAATGTTTTTCATGTGTCATGTTATCTGTGTTAGAATCGAATGAAGATTCTAACTAACCGATTGAAATTTAAAAGCAAAAATAAAAAAAGATAATACTTGGGATAAATGAAGGATTAAAAAATTATTTCAAGAGTTCAATGTATCGAAATCACAAAAGATCAATAAAGAGAACCTTCAAGCATCTTCTGTATCATAAAGAAATAAGAAGAAAAATAATATTAAATGAACATCCCTTCCAATAACTAATACTTACTTGAAACTAATGATGAAATATGAATAAAACTCCATTAGATTGTTATAAATCACCTCTAGCTTTAGTTAGAGGGCTTAGAAAGTCATTATAATAAAATTGTAAAAATAAAACTACAAAAGAGGAGAAGAAAAATAAAAGAGAAGAGCTCCAAAGAGGAGGCGATGAGGCTTCTCCCACATTTTGCCCTCTTTTTATATGAGTAGAGGGGGTTACTTCATATGGGAAGGTCTAATCACATGCCTTGATTCCTTCTTGATTTGGTTGCTCCTTTAGCAATGATTAAATTTTAAATCAATTAAATAAATCAAAATTTTATTCAATAAATAAGTATATTTTAATCTTTCTATAGTCACCCAACCAGCCTCATCACCTTTTCTTATGTGTATCAATTACAACCATTGAAAAGATCCTCCATGTGCTAGCCTCATGTTGATTAACTAATTATCCATTTCCACGTCTAATTTGACCCATATAGATTTTGAGTTATGAATTTCTTCCTAAAATAGTGATTGTATCAAAGGAAATCTTCTATCCAATTCTACCATAATCACGTCAATCTGAATTTTCTATAAGAAGATATAACTGAAATACTAAGGATATATCAATCTGTCCAAATCAACTCCTTCCGTAATTTAGTTCTATTGATGCAAATCTAAAATCTAATGGGTACACATGGTTGTGTTTGACCATTTCATGCATGTTTGGACCATTAAGAGCCCATTCGTGACTCTTGAATAGATTAAGGTAGTTGGGCTTCACTTCCTCTTCCACTTGAATCTTATTTAGGCCCATTTAGACATGTAAACACAATAGAAATCCAACTCATCTATTTAAAATATAAACCAAAATAAGCAATAAATTAACATAAATTAGGATTGAAATTTAAGATTTGAAGATATTTAATTCAAGATTATTACAATACATCAGTTATATATGGTCACATCATGCACAACAAAGTCCATTGTGGGGCCCTTTATTATAAGTCCAAGTTTGGTAAATGACCAATAGCCTAAAATGACTTCGAATAATGAAGCTTCTCAGATAATGGTGATGGAGTCCAAAAGCCTTGCAAAAGTGATGCCCTAATTATGGTTTGGAGCTGCGGGGAGGCATAGACAATTTCTACTTACTTAGAAAGTCCCTTTGGGGTACAAGGGGTGTCACAGAGTGTAACATCCACAAAATTTTTGTAATTTTTCTCCATGTTTCTGCTATTTTCTGCAATGTTCTGCTATTTTTTGCTCGTATTTTCGATAAAGAAATTTGACACTTTGGTGTATCTATATTTTTAATTTATCTCAATATTCAAAACCGTAACAGTCGGGAGTGGTGTTTAGTCGCAGGCCATGGGTCTCGACATGCCACAAAAAATTTTAGCGCAAAAATAAATAAATAAATATATATATAACCAATCGGGAGTGTTGGGTGCACCCAACCCGATGGGATGAATAGTGTTGTCTCTTTTCACTATGTGAGGCCGGAGGGGCTGCCAGCCATCAGCTTCTGCCCGGCAGGCCTTGGCCTGGCGAAGCCGTCGCAGCCTCCCTAGCCTGGCCCCGCAGGCCACCATCGCCTCTTTCTCCCTAGTTCTCCATTTTCATTCGGTGAATAGCATTCTCTGGTTTTCGCCCCAGTTCGCCATTGTCGGCAGTTGCATGGCCCCCATCTCGTCACCCTAGCTCCACCTTGACCAAGACCGCTTCCAAACACCACCGTCCCGGCCCTCATGCCTGTGTGAGGTAAAAATCAAATCCTTTTTTCCCATTTGTATGTTTGTTGCGACCTACGGTGGTGCCACTAGTCTCCGATCACCACCAACTGACCATCGACCCTCCCTCGGCCTAGCAACAGCAGGGTCATCGCTTAAGCCACCTTCCAACCAGAATTGAGGCCTTCCCCGGCGGCCTCCTCTGCCCATATTTCAATCCAAGATAAATTGTTTTTTTTTACTCTCTTTGATTTTGTTTTCTTGTCATGTGTTTCTCTACCAACTACCACCCACAGATTGGCCTCCGAATTATTGCTTCTAGCCGACGATGGCAAGGTACCGAGGTCTGGCCTCACTTGGCCTAATCGGTCCATTTCTCTTGATTGACCAACCCGTGCCATAGAAAAATCTTCTATTTTCTTTGGCGACGTCCATTCTCCACCGCTAGACATTGGACAGCATCGCACCGATGTCCATTGGACCTGCTGCAATTCGGCGATGGCTGGGTCGCAGTGGTTTTTCAGGTCCAGTCCTTGTCTTGTCCGATCATTTGTGGTATGGAAACTGCGTGTCCGCCGCCCTAGTCCGACACATTGTCGCCCCCTACTAGATCAAATCCCTTTGTTCCATTTGACCGTCCGTTTCATCGCCACCGACATCAACTAGCGGACACCAACTTGACCCAATGATAGAAAGGGGATCGCCGCTTCTGGCTTCCCCTGCATGCCTTTGGCCCAAATAGGACACCCCTAGCTTTGGGGTACACCTCTGATTGTTGTCAAGTGAACTACCCTAGCCCAAGGCCAACCTATCCCGCCTGATGTTGCGTAGACTTGAGCTGCATGTCCGATCGACGTGGGCTTTGCCCCGGCCTAGTGACATCAAGGGCCAACAATTCTGGCCCGATTCTAGCTCTGCACCCCAACTTCCTATTACACACGACCCAGAACTTGCGATGAAAGAGTCCCTGAATTTAGATCCTTCCAAGGGGAAGTAATATTGTATGCCATTAGAATCGGACCATCGAAAGCTCAACCACTGTTGTGCCCATATCCTCCATCGCAAGTCATGCTTGATGCACGACCGTCCATACAATGATTTGGTTGTGAGTACCTATTAGAAATGTCACCACCTTTGTTGGCCACCTTGTCTAGCCCTTAATGCCCTCAAGTTTGTTTGGGGGACCGCCATAGGTGAACCCCACCTCTCCGTGTTTAACCACCGACAATCTATCATTCCCCTTATGGTTCCCTTTTTCCGCTCTTGCTTGTGTTATGCTTGCAGCTTAGTGTTGTTATGTCTGAAACAAGACTATGAAGAAGTCAAATTCAGATTTATTTTACTTGCCAGTTGTAGTAGACAAGGTCGATCCACAGGGAAAGCCTTGTACAACAAAGAAAATAGTTACGAAGAAATAGAGGAAGAAAAATTAAGAAAGAAAGAGTAGAAGAGTATTGAGGGAATAACAAGTTAAGAAATCAAGATGAGAAAATACTAAGGCATTAAGGATCATTGTAACATCTAATGATGTTCTTCATGTATCATGTTATCTCAGTTAGAATTGAATGAAGATTCTATCTAACCGGAAGATATGAACATTAAAATTAAAACTGAAGATAGAAAATGCTTTGTATAGATGAAGGATCAAAATAATTGTCTCTTCAAGATTTCTATGTATCCAAATCACAAAAGATCAAGAAGGAGAGCTTTCAAGCATCTTATGTATCCAAATCACAAAGAAACAAGAAAAAGAATAATATTAAATAAACATCACTTCAAATAAACAATACTTACTTGAAACCATTGATAAAACATGAATAGAACTCCATTAGATTATTATAAATCACCTCTAGCCTTAGCATGAGAGCTTAGAAAGCCATTACAATAAAACTAAAAATAAAATTACAAAATAAAAGAATAAAATAGGAGAAGAGAGCTCCAAAGAGGAGAGAGTTCTACATCTATCACGTCCACCCCTCTATTTATAGGAATAGAAGGGGTTGCTTCAAAGAGGAAAGTGAAATCAAATCTCTAGATTGCATCCTGATTGGTTGCTTCTTTGGTAATGATTAGATCACATAAATTAATGATTTATTTATCAAATAAGTATCTTTGATTCTTCCTTTAGATATCCAATCAGCCTCATTATCTTTCCTTATGTGTATCAATCACAATCAATGAAAATATTCTTCATGTGCTGGCCTCGGGTTAGTTTACTAGCTGTCTGATTGCAGACCAGATTCGACCTATATATCTTCAGAATTTGGAATTTTGTCCTGAAATAAGACTTGTAGCCACGTAAGTCTTCTTTCCAATTCCACTAGAATCGTATCAATCCGAATTATATAAAGAAAGATATGGTCAAACTACTACGGATGTGTCAATCTGTCCGAATCAGCTTATTTCCTAATTTAGTTTTCTTGATGCAAATATCAAATCAAACGGGTCCACAAGGTTGTGTTCGACCATTCCATGTATGTTTAGACCATTAGGAGCTCATTCTTGACTTTTAAATAGCTTTGGGTAGTTGGGCTTCACTTCATATTCCAGTTGGATCCTGTTGAAGCCTGTTTAGACATGTAAACTCAATTAAGGTCCAACTAACCTATTCAAAACATAAATAGCCCAAATAAGCAATGAATTAATACAAAATAGGATTGCAATTTAAAATTTGAAAACATTTTATTGAACATTATTTCAGTGCATCGCTTAGGTTAAAGGCACCACCTTTGTGGCATTTGATAATGGAACGACTCCACCACTAGGCAATAGGGTCGTCAAAGCCCTCCTCTATCTCCCTTATGTTCATGAGTACGCAACCAAGTCATCCTCCATGTTGTGAGGCTTCGACAATGCGGAATTGTTGCCGTTGGATGTAGTCCGCGGTCTATTTTAATGTTTGGTGGCCAACAAAGTGTTTTTAATTGTTGGCCTATCTCCTATCAGTCACCCCTCCATTTTGTGGTCGCTTTTGTCATTTCTAGTGGCATGACCTTATGTTTGGCCGCCTTAGTGCACCCAGCTTTTGCTTTGAGTGAAATCAGTCTAACCTTATCGAGATTAATTCCAGCATCTCTAACAATCCTTGGGACAACAACTCTCTCGGTGCGATGCTTTTGGCCACCTATTCCACCATCAATGCTTCCACCATCATTTGCTCACCATCAAACTCACGTTGATTATGAGGTAGGGGACCTTGAACTCATAATTTCATTATAGCATGCTTTGATTGTGTATTAGCATGCTAGGAGTTTATAATTTAATGCCTTGCATGATAAATGCTGATTAAATGAGCATGTTTTATGTATGTGAATTGTGCGTATGTTAGTGAAGACTAAGGGTACGGTAGTAAGTTGTTATGAATTATATGGATGTGATTAGAGCATGCAATACATCTTCGTTTGTGGGCTGGTGGTGTGTGGTCGATGGGCATGAGTATGTGCATTTGATTGTAAGACTGTCGAAGGGGTACTTCATGGGCTATGATGTGGAATCTGCGACCATATATCGGGCGAGGAAAGACATAAGATTGAAAGGCGAAGGTTGGATTTGATGAGATTGAAGAATTGGTTTGGATTGAGTCAGGTAGTATGTTGGAGAAAGGAGCAAAAAACCTAAATGATGTAAGGATTTGGAAGACTCAAGGTTCTTAACGTCTTTGGGAGATTGTGAATTAGTAAAAATGGACAACATAATTGTACACACATAATGTATGCAATATGAATTGTAACATAAAATAATGAGTAAGGAATTAGTAAGGGTTTGATGACAGGACTTAGGTCTGAAGGATTTCATTTGAGGAGTTCAATTAAGACGATTTCATTTTAAGGTGGATGGTGTAAGATGTAAGGCCGTAAGTATTTGATCGTAAGAGTGTGAGTAAGGAATTCAAGTTTGACAAGTAAGGCTATGTTGAGATTCGTAAGACTGTAAGTGTAAGTGTGGGGGATGAGCTAAGTAAAGAATGTTACTTTTGTGGATTAGAGCTTCAAAACGGGTGCAGTTCTAGCTTTATTAGCTGAAGAATGTAAGACGGAAGTAATTCCGAACATAATTGTACATGCATAAGTTACCTAATATGAACTTGAATGGTAAGTAACCCAAATTTGATAATGTTGTGAGTTTGAGACTGAAGGTTTCTACGGATTAAGTTCAATTTTTGTGTTAGTCGATAAGTAATAGATTGAGCGTCCTTCCTAGTCTAGCCATGGTGTTATCCTGCGGCATTGGTTTTGGTGTTTTATTTCAGCCTAGACATTTGATGCTCTATTGAGAGCGCTGTAAGTTTCCACCCTTCGTGGGCTCTATATGTTTTCTGCCTACAGATGGCACTGTATGTTCTGCCCAAGAGTGGCACTGTAATATTCCTACCCAAGAGTGGCACTGTACATTTTTTGCCCTTAGTTGGTACTGTATGGCCCCAGAGAGTGAGCATTTGCGCACTCAGGTAAGTAGTATCATAGATCTGCTCTTACCTATTTGATCTTGTGCCCCATGAGCATAGGTGTACCTTACCCTCGAAAAAGTCCATGGTGTCTAGTTGCTCCCCGAAGGTTAAGGTGGCGCCCTAGTGGCATTCTCTTCCTTTTCGACATTGGAGCTTATTAATTGTAATGAACTTCCGTTGTTGGTAGTATGTGTACAACAGTAAGAGTAAGTTTTATGCATCAAATTTTGAGTAAGCAATATGTGTAAGATTCAGAGTAAGTGTAAGTGTGAGCTTCTAAGGAAGACGTAAAAGTACGTTATGCATAAGAGTAAGATTGTATGAGTAAGGTCGTACAAGTAAGTTCGTATGAATAAGGTCATACGAGTATGTATATGTTATAAGTGTAAGAGTACGATTGTACGAGTAAGTTGGTAAGACTCTGATTCAGAGTGTAAGTGTAAGAGTATGATATAAGAGTAAGTGTAAGTTCAACTAGTACGATGATTTTTGTATGAGACCATATTTATGTTTCATATTTTGTTGCTTTGCATGAATGCATCTATGTATGAACTTACAAAGTTCATTGATTTATTTCCCCAATTGGGTATTTGCTACTAAGTATGAAAATACTTACCCTATTTTTTAGCCCCTTCATCGGGAGGCTTTTACACGTCGATCGATAGCTTTTTTGGAGTTGACTCTTTTTCCCGTGGCGGACCGTTCTTCCTCGACTTGGAGTACAATACACTTGTAGTGAGGCTGTGTGTCTTTTTGTACCATAACCTAATGTATTATTTAAGGTGAGAGTTAAATGTATTATTTTCTAGACTTAGTGCATATATGTATGAATTAGAACACAGACTGTTGAAGAACTTCTTCTCAAAAAAGCCTGGGAGGTATTTATTTTTAAAGCCAATGGTCATGTCAGGTTTTACTTTTAAGTTTTTGTTTCTAATCACGCCTGATAATGTTAGTTTTGTCGTATGACGAATTAATTTACGAAAATTGTTTTCACACGTTTTGAATTTTATTGGTTCTTTTGATTTACATCCGCATTTTAAAATAAAATATTAGTAATATTTTTAATTAAATGTAAGAAAAAACCTTGGGTGTGACACAGAGTCTCTCCTCTTTTTGCTAGAACTTGTTGAAGGTTCACTGCCCCTTTTCTTCAATTAAAATTTACCTACATCAATACAAATAGATGGATAAGTAAAAACTTATAGTGGAAATCACATGGGGCATGCTGAAATGTTTTTGCATTATTGCAATGCCCCAAAATTTTAAAGTTTTGAAAAAATTGAACGTTTGGGCCCATAAACAAGTTTCAGGGCACAATAGCAAGTTTTTCTTAAAATTGGATCATTTTGAGCTTGATTCGTTTAGAGGAGCCTTGAGGTATTTGATAGGCTCAGAATGTATCGAGCCCAAGAATGCGTCAATCAGACATCGAGATAGTAGGCTATGGCCTTGAGAAGTGTGTTATGGGCAGGGTCCACTTTAAAATAGCAAGAAAATGTACCCTTATGTAGTCCTGTTTTGAAGGCCTCATCGATACGAGAACAACAGTATCAAGAACGCGCGATTCCGAGTTCAGGGTAAGAAATTACACCAGTTTGAAATTTTAAATTTCGTTTTGATTTAAAAACGAAATTTAAATGCTGAGGCCTTCAGCTGTTGCATGTCATGGCAGCCCATGGCATGCATTAGTGTTGACGCACAATGGCTATTTAACTGTCAAATGTGTGCCACATGGTGTGCATCCGATGATTTCATTTTTCTATATAAGGGGAGGGGGGAAGCATTCTATTACACCATTTTTCTCCTCTTCTGATCTCTGCCCGCTTCAATTTTTGAACACCCATTTTTAAGTCATTTCTCTTTTGATTTCTTCCATTCAAAGACCATTCCTACCTAATTCGAGGGCATTCTACATCATAGAGGGGTCCATTTTTCAAGTTACCTTAAAGGTGGGAAATTAGTCAGGGTAAGGGGAAGCTCTGTCTGCCACTTTTGGGACAGGAAGAGGAAAGCATCCTAGTTCAAAGGGAAACTTTGTTTGCCACTTCCGGCTTGGAAGGAGAATTCTTCCCAGCAGAAGGGGAGGCTCCGTCGGTTCCATGCCCGGAAGGACAACCTATTCCGGCCTGAGGGAAAATTCCACACACCGCACCTAAGCCTGGGAATGAGACAAGGCTCTAACTATTCGCCCTTACTCGAGTCAATTTTAAGAATGAAGAATAGGAGGTTTTAAACTCTAATTTTTTACTACGACTATGTCATACATTTTGTATTTATTTCATAAGAGATTATTTCAAAAAAAATGATATTTATTAGGGATCAAGTGAACGCTAAAATAATAGCGAATCATACACCTCTAAGATGGATTTCATCATTATACGAACTTTAAAATATTAGTATTATTTAAATAATATTACAATTGATTTTGATCAAATTTGAATGGTAGTTATTTGGTATAAAGCCCAAAAACGATTAGCGGTTTTGAAGGGTAGCTATTTGGTATAAAGCCCAAAAGTTATCGGAGTTACGACTCTTAGGTACCGCCTATTAAGGCATATGGCGTGCACATGAAATAAGATATCGTGGGAAGATTTCTTTCATTTTTATCTCGTTGCCCTGCAAGCACGATGTATGTTACACCGATATCGGTGACATTTTGTGAATGATGATTTATCAGATTTTGTATTATTTATCGGATTCTAGTTACAAATATTTTATCTAATTTTATCAAATTACATGAATGACTATTTATCTGACTTTTATATAAGAAGTGTGTTAGATTCTGTTAGTCAATAATATTATTTCAAGTCAACTTTTTTAATATAAATTATTATAAAAATATTTTATGCATATTTATTTATGCTTTATGTTTTAGCATGCTAATAGAATTGAACTCTACTTATTGAGTATAATTATACTCACCCACCCCTAGACATTATAGATATTAATGAAGAAAATGATGTTAATGAAAATTGCTCATAGAACTTCAAAAATCTATGCTTTGGATTTATTTTTTCAAGTCCTTTTGTTATGTATTAATTACATACATTGCGCTGCTTTGATTTTACTAAGGCATGATAAGCATTGTTTTGTAAAGTTTTTATAATTACATAAATTAATGAAAAGTTACTCTTTTGTACACGGTTGATCTTAGCCCATATCTTATTATTACGAATTAGAGGTACTTCGATCTTTAAAGTAATTTAAAAAGTCAGGGCACTACAATTATTGTTGAAATGTTTTTACAATATTACTCAAGTGTTTCAACAATATATCCATCACATAATGAATTTCAAACAAACATCAAACAGCTAACCTATATCTAAATATGCATAACACAACTAAATTGTTACTATTTCACACCGAAATGCATAAATGTGGCCCTATTAAATCAAACACATAAGCATGATATATCCCTACCATAACATGGACATATTTCAATAATAAGAATTATTCCACATGTGATTATTAAACACATTCATTCTAATAAAAATAATATATACAACATACCGTAAAAATAGCATTGCATAAATAATTTTGAAATATTGCAAAAATATTTTAGAAATATGTCTAAAATATTTTTTTAATATTGTAGAACTATTTCTACAATATACCATCAAACAACTAACCTATATTTAAATATGTGTATCAAAATTATTTACTACTATTTCACGCAAAAAAACATAACCTTATTTCAAAGCATAACCTAGGCAAAAGTTATACTGGACAAGTGATTAACAACATCCTATCTTTCAAACACTCTATCTATATCTCCAAAATTTGGGTCAAATATGATTGCATAAACACTTCTACACTTCTGCAATATTGCATAAACGTTTCAACATTATTGCAGAATTGTTTCTACAATACACACTTGACACGAATGCATTTCAATCCAACATCAAACAACTAACCTATATTCCGCTATGCATAATATAATAATTTATTACTATTTAACACCCAAATGCATATCCTATAGCCCTATTAGAAGACTATTGAATAGACTCCAATTCATAAAACGATCCTATTTCAAGGCCATGTACATAACCTAGGGATAAGCTATCACTGGACAAGTGATTAACAACATTCATTCCTTCAAACACTCTTTATCAATATATCCAAATTTTGGGTTAAATAGACACACAAATGCATTCCAAACCAATATAAAACAACTAACCTATATTTTACTATGTATAACATAACAATTTATTATTATTTCATACCCAAATACATAACTCTATGGCCCTACCAAATGACTATTGAATAAACTCTAGTGCATAAAAGTGCCACTATTTCAAATTCATGTGCATAAATAACCTAGGCATTAACTATCACTAGACAAGTGGTTAACAACATCTATTCCTTCAAACACTCCATCAATATGTCCAAAATTTGGGTCAAATAATACTGTTGAAACACTTCTGCAATATTATAAAAATATTACACCAATATTACAAAAATATTTATACAATATTGCATAAATATTTCTCCAAAATACCCATGACACATAAACACATTTTAAACCAACATCAAACAATTAACCTATATTCTACCATGCATAACATAAGAATTTATTACTATTTCACACCCAAATACAAAACTATTTATTTGTACATATGTCTTAACAATGTTCCTAATGTTGTGTTATAGACATAGGACTAAAAAAACAACTTGATTTCTTCACCTTCTTTTAGCGAATTTGGAGTGGATGCTGAATGTGGAGGAGAAGATGTGAGGAGACAAATTATTCAATGAAAGGAAAAAACATATTAAACAATGCAAAAATTCAAGCAATCAACAAACAACAACCAGAAAACAATAATATCTCCAAAAAAAATTATATTGCTGCTTTTGTTCTTAGGATTCTCATGCCAAGATTCATTACAAACAAACTTAACTTGTCAAATAAAGAAATGAAAAAAAAAAAAAAAAAACAGTTGAGCAAAATTGTGACTTGAAATATTGAAAAGTTATCATTGAATAACCATCAATACCAATTTTGTATATACCTATGCACTTTGCCTTTGTAAGAAAGGTATGGTATACATGATTCGCTAACAAAGAAAATTTAATCTATTTAAATCTGGGACATTATTAGAATGATTCAAGCCATGGCAAAAGAGATACAAGAACAAAGCAAGAATGGCTTACACGTTTCACCCAGGACAGAGGATGAACACAGGTCTTTCATCTTTTTCCCACAATCACAAGCAATTTAAACGCTAACGCAAAAGTAGCAAAGAAAGAAAGAAATGTGTGGTGATTCTGATTCACTTGTACTATGTTTTTGGGATATTTGAATCAACTTGGAATGTTGGCATTTGGTTTCTATTGAAGAGTGAAGCACCATTTTTTTAACAGTTCTAATGAAATAAATAGAAATGGTTGTTGACGATTGCAGGACACGCTGATCACATTCTCATGCAACGAACAGTAAGTAGTCAAAGCAAGCAGTAAAAATGGTCAGTATTTTGCATTTTTTTTTTAATTGTTGCCTCTCTCACTCTCTTTAACAACGACAAGCTCTTTTCATGATTTCATCCTTTTTCAAGCAGGGAGAAAAAAATACATCTAAAACAGAGTTTCAAATAGAGAATATGGGAGAGAAACTCGAAGAGACTAGAAGTTTCACTTGAGGTGGAAGCACAGAAATAGGGAGGAGTCGGAGCAGCAAATTCACTAGAGGCAAGAGGTGCGGAGTTGCGAGAGGCAGGAGGCATTGGCAGAGAGGGAAGAGTGGTAGTAGAGAAATCCTTATTTCTAGAAAGGTTGAAACATTAAAGAGATGGGGACTTTTGTGGTATTATATATAAAGAGGAAGGCATTTTGTCTAAAAATAATGTAAAAGCATGCAATATATAATAAGTGTGAAACAACCAGGTGATCAATAAATATTCAATCTCTCTCAAATAATCCATAAATGGCCCTTATTTAGAATAAGAAGCTCTCTCACCTAATTTGAGGCAAACAAAATAATTAAAATGGAATAAAATATTTTAATAAGTCAGGACACCTCAAAAGGGGCAAAGGAAGTAATTTGGGGTTTTGGGCGCTAACTACAAGAAAAGTCATTAATTTGACTAACTCTTAAATTTTTATCAAAACAAAAATACCCTTTCATCATTGTTTATCTGTTTCTATTTCATTTCCCAATAATCCCCCAGCCCAACTCCCTTGTCTCAAACATTGCATTCTCAATAACATTATCATCTTCTGCTTCTAGACCTCCACCTTTTGGTGGTAGATCATGTCCGTTCAATTTATTAAACTTTGGTCCAAAAATAGATCTCAATTCTATCCATTTTATATTAGAGCATAATGTTCATAGTGAAAATTTGACTTGGAGCCTCATAAATTGCATAAAAATTAGAACATAAACATTGCATGTGATTTCGTCTAAATGTGTAACAAAACTCAGATGAAGCAAAATGCAAACGTTCAATTAAGAAGTCAATATATAGTTAACCACATAATTTGGAACTTACAAGTTGAGTGACCATTGTCATCTCATTTCAACTTGAGAAATTGGTTTTCTTTCTTCTTAAAGCCGCAAATCAGACAATAATAATCAAGCATGGTGGAAGAATTTTGGGTTGACGTCCTAAAACATGGACTATATTCTAACAATGACATATAAAGTTGAAAAGCACAAGAGAAAATGTGGGGCAAAGCCATGAAAGCTTTATGTTTGCTGCGAAAAGGAGTAGTTGGTTGGAAGTTTATTATTGCACTATTCAATTAACTTAGAAAAGAAGTGTTTAATATAAAGTGTAAATATTTAGTATCTTTGTATATTACAAAAAAAGCAAATACTTAATTTTTTATTATATAAAATGAGAGTAAATATTTACTATCTTTATTTTTAATAATATTTAGTTTAGGAACATATTTTTTTCACTCCTGCATTTGAAACTTATGACCGTAAGCAGCCATCATCCAATATTAACAACGTATCAATCCCTAATGGATCCCAATAAAATTTATAATGCTCAACACCTTTAACTACTACCTTGTCAGCCTAAAATTCACAAATGGTGGCATTTTTTCTTGGCAATCAAATTCTAATGACCATGAATAGGTGTGTGGCAGAAGAGACAGAACTGCACAAGAAGGACGATGAAAACGACAATTAGAGTTATGACCAAGATCACCAAACAGGGACAGAGTGCTACAATATAACATTTGCTATCCACAAACTCATCCTTGTCACGATCTCTCCCTAAATCCATATCCTATTGTTGGTGGGAAAAAACACATCGATTACTAGATTACAATCATAGTGTCAAAATTCACTTCATACATAGATATATTTCAGACAATGATTCAAGGAAAAAAAGCTTGACACCTTGGATCGACAACCGGGCCCAATTCAAGATCTTATACCACATTACTGTGATTTGAAGAGTAGGAACAATAAGAAAAGTAAAAAAATGGCACAAACGTACAATGAAATAGGAACATTTCGATCTAAGAGATTGTATGGAAGTAAAAGGAGATGGTAGAGGTTGAGGCCATCACCAATTTGGGTTCGAATTAAACCATCAGTCCAACAGCTAATATCTTCCTCGCAGTAGATGATAGTTCTCGATTAATCGATGGTCCAAACCGGCGAATAAGGTGGTTGGTGGGAATGATGATATCAGGGGCATCAAAGCTCCAAAACTGATTGAAATCGGGGCTAGAAATTGGTTGTGGCAAGGGTAGTGAGGCCGATGTTGATGAAGTCTTTAATAGCAACAGTGATGGTAGGGTCATCGTCACAGTGACAGTAGGGTCATCATCAGGAAGGAGGTGTTTGCCAAAGATAAGGGGGTGACAGAGATGATAGTGAGTGGTTTGTGGTAGTGGGAAGAGGGTGCGGTGGAGGCGCCACTGGAGCCACCATGGATAGAGGAAAAGATGAAGGAGAAGGAGGCGGGGGTGGTGCCGGTGATAGCGAGGATGGAGTGCTCGGTAGAAGACTGGTAGCAACGATCTGGATGAAGGAAGAAAAAGATGGGGAGAGACAGTGATTCTTGGTTCATTTTGCCATCCCACCGAGAAGAAGAAGAAGAAGACAGGGAGAAGTAAAGAAGAAGGAAAGAATATGGGGGTAAATTTATCCAAAAATATTAACCATTTGGACATTATGGGTAATTCAAAGAATTATCGTACCTTTTGTCAGAAAAAGTTTGCTCATTAGAGCAGACGTCAGTTTTTTCAAGTAATTTTTTGGGCTCACTAGATCCAAGGATGTAAAACCAAGAGGATAGGATTGACAAAGTGTATGGAGATAAGGCTGGTCGAGATTTTAAACCCAATTTATTACTTATTAGACATACCCTGCATATTGAGATGACCTTAAGGCCCCTATAATTTAAACATCTTTATAATTAAATTTGTTCTACACCTAATGATCCTTTTGCCATCTTAAATTAGAAAATACAAACAGTTAACTCAAGAGAGAAATTAGGATAATGCCATAAATTATCCAATTTTTTAATGGTCTTGGTGTGTCCCGGCCTACAAAAATAAAGCCCAGCCTGGCCTGCAAAAATAAAGCCCATTACAGACTTATAGTTACCTAAACCCATCTATGTTCCCTAAATCCAGTTGTTCATCGCTTTACCGCTCTTCAGTCTTCTCCTCTTTAACCCTAACTCCAGTCTCTAGATCTCGCTGCTTCGCTGCTTCAATCCTCCACTCTCTAGTCTCCAGTTCGCCCTAAAACTCCAATCTCCAAAGCCCAAATCCTCCTCTTTAACCCTAACTCCATATCTCACCGCTCCAGTCCTCCACTCTCTAGTCTCCACTTTGCCATAAAGCTCCAGAGTCCATGTCCTCCTCTTTAACCCTAACAAAAAATCTCACCACTCCAATCCTCCATTCACCAGTCTCCATTTAGCCCTAAAGCTCCAGAGTCCAAATTGCTTCCACAACTCTTCTCCATCACCCTCCAATTCGCCCTAAAGCTCCATATCGCCCTCTCCTGTCTTTGCTGCCAACCCTCTCGCCTCTCCAGTAACACCTACCCTCTCGCCTCTCCAGTAACACCAACCCTCTCACCTCTCAAGTTCTTGAATAGTCACTGGCCCTCTCACATCTCCAGTTCTCTTGCATCTCAACATCCCTCTCGCATCTCGCCAGCCCTCTCTCCTCTCGCCAATGGACTTCAAATATCTTAGTTTTTGACCAAAAAAATAAGGTTTTTTCCACTTCTTCTATTCTTTATTTGGTTGATATGTTGTATAATTTAATTTGTTTTTGTCTTTACCTTGGTGATCATTGCTTATTTTTGTTCCTCATTTGGTTGACCTGGTTAATTTTTACTTGTTTTTATTCTATAATCTCATTTGTCTTTACTTGTTTATGTTCTTCATTTAGTTGATCTAGTTAATTATTACTTGTCTTTATTCTATAATCTAATTTGTTTTTTTCTAGATGAAATTTTGACTTGTCTGACTCTCTGTTCAATTATTTTAATTTGTCATTGTCTCGATTTTGTTCTTCAATGTGTACTGGTATGTGTTGTATTTGTTTTATTTTGTTCATGTCTTTGTTGTTTAATTTCTATATGTCTCTTCTTTAATTTACAACCCTATTATTATATCTGTTCTTTAATATTTACTTGTCTTTATTCTATAATTTAATTTGTTCTTGTGTTTGTTCTATTTTTATCTCTATTATATAATTTTGACTTGTCTGACTCTCTGTTTTGTTATTTAATTTGTCACTTTCTCCATTTTGTTCTTCAATTTGTTCTTGGTTGTGAGTGGTTAATTAATGTATAGTCTTTGTTCTGATTAATTTTTTCTTGTCTTGTAAGTGCTATTATTTAATTTGTTTGTATCTACTAATAGGGATGATTAGTTCTTCCACACTAACTAGTTCTTCTAGACCAATTAGTTCTTCTACCCCAACCAGTTCTTCTATCCCTACCAATTCTTCCACACTAGCCAGTTCTTCCACTCCCACCCTTACACCTACTATTCCCCTTAGCCCTACAATGTTCCCCTCCCCATTCTATTCTAGATTAGGGATTAAGAAGTAGCCACGGTAAGAAAAAAAAGGGTTCAAGGTCCGTCACAAGTGTGGCTGCATTTCGAGAAAGTTTTTGATGAAAATGAAGTACATGAAGCAGTAATATGCAATTATTGTAAGCATAGGTTTGTTTCATAAGGTAAGGATGGTACAAATCATCTAGCAAGACACATTAATAATATTTCTTGCAAGATGGCACCAAATAGAGATCCTAGACAACCACTCTTAAGTACTCCTTTTGGTAATATATCTATTTTTAAATTTAATCAACAGCGTAGTAGAGAAGCTCTTGCAAGAGCAATAATAGTGCATGAGTACCCATTTAATATTGTTAAGTCACGATGATTTTATTAATTTTACAAACACTTTTTTCCACCTCTTTTTAAAATGGTTTCAATGACTACAATTTGGAATGATTGCCAAAAGCTTTACACAAAAGAGAATGTTGCATTGATGGATATTTTTCATAATCTTCTCTCTAGGGTTAGTATTATTTCTTATTTATGGACTTCAAATCAAAATTTTGGATATATTTTTGTGACTGCACATTATATTGATTCTAATTGGCATTTAAAAAAATATTATTAGTTTTCTCGACTTCCATTGCCCCATACTGGATTGGCAATATATAATGCTATCAAAGCCACTTTAGTGAAGTGGAAAATTGATAGCATAGTATGTAGCATTATTTTAGATAATGAATCAAGTAATGATGTTGTTCAAAGAAATCTTGTAAGGGACCTTGCTAAAAAGGGGTCTCTTCTATTGGAAGGTGCCCTTGTCCATGTACGTTGTGCTACCCATGTGCTAAACTTTATTATACAAGTTGGACTAAAAGATATTGTAGATATAATTTATCATGTTCATGAGTCTTTGAAATATGTGAAAGCTTCGCCTTCCTGTCACCAAAAGTTTACTGAGTTAGTAGCTGAGTTGGGAATTATTGTGGAGAAGGGTTTGATTTTATATGTTAGCACTCGATCAAATTCTACTTGTCTAATAATAGATTATGTGTTGCCATATTGTGATGTTTTTAAAAGATTAGAGGAAGAAGATCCAAGTTATAAACATAGGCCTTCTAATGAAGAATGGGAAAATGCTACCAATGTGCATAAGTTTTTGAAGCAGATCTATGATGCAACAAATTTGTTATGTGGAGTTGGCTATCCTACAGTTCATTTGTTTCTCAAAAAGATATCAACAATCAGAAAGCTACTACTTCGAGGTGCAAGTTCTAGAGACAACTTTCTTAAATCGACGTCGAACAAAATATTAGGCAAGTATGACGAATATTGGGGTGATGTACCTATCACGTATGACATTGCTTTATTTTGGGATCCTAGATATAAGAGGAAGTTATTGAAATTTTATTTGACCCAACTATATGGGAAAGAGTTGGGAGATCTACATTTTGAAAGGAGTTTGGTTGTGATGCAGTCCTTATTTAATCAATACAACAACAAGCTGGTTCCGGATGTGGTTACACTTTCTAGTGAGACATCAAATCCTTCAAATGAGGAAGAAGAAATTAAACAATGGATCGAAGCACAAGGATGTGTTGAAGACAATTACATTGGCAAATCTGAGTTAGAGTTGTACGAAGCAAACTTAGAAAACAGGGATGCTGACTTGGACATCCTTTGTTGGTGGAAGGCTAACTCATCCAAGTACCCAATCTTGGCAGCAATGGGTCAGGACATTCTAGCAGTTCTGGTTGCTACAATTGCTTCAAAGTCAGCCTTTAGTACTAGTGGATGAGTTCTATCTCAATATAGGAGTTCTCTTCTACCTAAGACAGTTGAATAGTTGATTTGTACACAGGATTGGTTGTGTGGTAAGTAGGTGGTTGGGTCCTTTTGTGATATGGATGATGAGCTCAACAACATTAATGAGACAATTGAAGTCCCTAACTGAAGTATTAATCTATCAGGTACGTTTACTTATTCTTTTCTTTTTGTTTATATATGCTAACAAAAAAAAAGTTTGCCGTTGCCGGTCCCAAGCCCCGATGAGAAAGGAAGAGGGAAAACATAAGGATCCAACAATCCTTAGCATAGCTATCATTAGATAGCCTAGTATTTACTGTAGATTGTGTCCTAAACCCTAAACCTTGCACTAAGTACAGCCTTCAGCATCTATATAGAATCTAGATTATGTTTGTTGAATTGATTTTTCTTCCTATTCTCTTATCTTGTTGTTGTACTAAATATATCTAAAATAAGTGGAAAGAAAAATTATAGATGAAAGATAAGATAACATGCTTATGAATGTGCATGTGTGTGTCTCAAGTTTAGAGCAACTACCACAAATTATAATGTCACATAGTTACAGTATTACATTGTGTTATTTCCGGTGGAAGTTGTACTATTCAATATTCATATGATGGTAAGTGGTGTCCAGTGCCATGCCTGAGCTTCCATTATGAAGATGAGACTAGAGGTTGTAGCATCAAGGAAGTTCAAGAGATCATGGCTGATATTGTTTTCATTGCTTTGTTAGATACCATTATCAAAGGTACTGTCATCTCAATTCTTATGTTGGTCATAGCCAGTTAAAAAAGAGGCCAATATTTGCTCTTCTTATGGTATCTTCAGACTACCAGGATTAATGGTTATCTTTCCTTTTGAATATGTAGGTGTACCCTAGATCGATATAATTTTTCATATGGACTGATTTAGATTCAACTGCTTGGTTAAGAAAGGATGAGAGATTGCCAAAGGACGAGATAGCCTTGGAGCTTGTGATAAAAAAAGAGGCTTTAAAAGATTACAGTGATGCATGGAGATTTGCCATGAACGCATGCATGCCATGATGGTTGTTAACTTAGAACCCCTTTGTAACTTCAATCTAATGCCCCTTGATTTTCCATCGCTTAAGGAGTGTATATGGTGGGAATTGTGAGGTTATTTTTGTTCATGAAATAAAATCAAACTATGGGTTTTATATGATTTTTTTCAGCTTTTGTTATTTTCACTTCATATGTGGATTACAATTAGGTAATATACTTATTGGTTGGTAGTAAATGTGGTGAATGAAAAAAAATTTAATAAAAAATTAATAAATATTATTATATAAAAAACCCGTAGCCTGGCCCAAGCCCGCTTTTTAATAGGGATGTTAGGGCTGGGTTGGGCCCTTTTCTTTGACATTTTTGTTTAGGGCTAGGCTGGGGCCTACCCCTAACCCGCCAAGGCCCGGCCCACTTGCAGCCCTAAGGATCATTGCCCTTTGATAACATATAACAAGTACAAAAAAGGAAAACACGTTACATGCAAAGTTGAATTGGAAGGCCTACTCCTAAAGGTAAAAAGTTATACTAAAAAATGGCAAAATAGTAAACAAATTTGTCCAACAAAAGCCTCTAATTGGACAAAACACATATAGACTCATGTGAGCTTTGTGTGACGCTCACATATTTTATCCAACCAAAACCTAATTGAAAGGTTTTATTAGGCATATTCATTAAATGCATATCACTATTCTTAAGTTATGTCGTTGCAACTTTCTCCTCAGTCAGTTAATTTTTAAAGCGAGAATGGAAGGTGCTGGCTAGCAGAAAGATGCAACTGGGGAGCAAGGCACTCAATTCCTCAAACTATGAAAAGCCAATTCAACCTTTGGTGCACTCACTGGATCTCCTAAGGAGGTCTTTGGGTCAAACCTCTTTGGGATATATACATAATCTGAGAATGATAAAGTTTTATACTCCCTCCGTCCTATTTTAATTATTATATTTAGAAAAAAATTTGTTCCATATTAGTAGCTTCATTTGGTTCAATTTAAAAGGGTAGATACTTAAAAAAAACCATCTCATAAACCTATTTTCATTTTCTTAGCTATGACTCCTACCATTCAATAAAAAATACTATTTTTTTAGATGAAGGTATATATGGGACAACGGGAGTATAATAACAAATTCGTTCTACCCGGCAACATATTTTCGTCATCATTTGATCAATGGGCCCTTGGTCCGATCAAGGAATGAAGATGGAGATGAAGCCTTTCCCAGTTTTCCTCATTATGTTCCTGATCAAGAGCACGCATGTTCGTTGAAGGCAATGTGCCAAAATACCACCTCTTGTACCACAAACTCCGCCACACTCGACCGTAAGCACACACATTCCTTCCCCTCGCCACAGGCAACCACCAACGGCTATGCCATAGCCCCATCCTTGGGTCTTTAGCACCGTCCCGGCCTGTAGCTGCGGACTTGGCAGGTGTTGCTCGTTATTGTAAGTGTGCTTGTTTTGTGATTTTCTTTTTCTACCATTTCTTAAGAAAAACCAAGGAAGTGTAATATATACAAGATCATTTTCTTTTAAAATTAAACCTAACTTCAACTCTTAATTTACCCAAATAGGTACAAAATTAGCTGAAAGACAAGAATAACCTTAATTTTATACTCCCATTAATTAACACATTAAAAGTTTTTTTAAAACAACACTTCTCCTTTGGCTGCAATAGACAGCAGCCAGGCCGAGCCGTCCGGCCTTCGCTAAGTCGCAACCTTTCAGCCAGGTGTAGGAAGGCTGCTATTACCACCTAGGAAAAGGTAATTTTTTTATTTATTAAAAATTTTGAACTAAACCCAGAAAAAAGTGAAATGCAAAGGCTTTGTTGTTATTTCCAACCATGCAGCACAATCTAAAGTTCTCTGACAAGGTGCGTAAATATGCACTTCCAGAGCCCTTTATGAGATTGACGGCTCCGTAGAGTGGAAGATAACCTCGAGAACGCAAGTGGGATGATAAAAAAATTCGTCCCTGTAAATATGCAGTCTATAGTTTTAACACCCGTATATAAAAAAACATATATAGTTCTTACGCCCATTAGACCAAATGATGATGCCAGAGACGAAGGGACCAAGTTTGAGGAACCCTAGATCACCCTGAATATTCTTCCCAGGATCCTTATAAAAAGTTATTAAGTTAGGGAAAGGAAACACGAAAAAGAGCTAGGCAGAAATGGGCATGAGTTGTTCCTACTTCTTTAAGGTAAAATTTATATTGACAAAACATATATGAGGGCCAAAATAAATAGTGATTTCAATTGAATGGTGGGACCACAGCTAAGATAACTTCTGATATATCTGTCTGAGTATCGCACACTTAAATTGAGTCAAATTGAGGTATTAATATGGGACAATCTTTTGCCATTAATATGGGGCAGGGAGTATATATTAAAAATCATGACAGAGGAAACATGGGAAAAGGAAAGTTGGGAAGCAAGGAACTATGACCGGAAAAATAAAACAGAAGGAACAATCTATGGCAATAATACTGACACAGATTACTCTAAGAGACACTATATGGCGAATTATGTTGTGACATGTGCAATGAGATGTTACGAAACACTGTCAGGCATCTAAGAAAATGAATCTTCTTCCCCCTTCAGAAATAAAAAGAGGGCTACAAACAAATATGGAAAAAGAAATGCCAAGAACTCATGCTGCAATTGACATGTCATACATTCTAATCTAGGGCATATTGAAAGCCGTTTAAGTACAACACAAATTCAGAAAGGAAGCTAAAAGTGCAAGTCAAACATTCCCGGGTCTTACAGAAAAGATGAAGAAACCTATGATTTGCAGATTTCCCACAATCTCCACTAGATACTCTGCAACTGAGAGAAAGAGATCCGAATGACAGACCTGTCGATGGTGGTGGCATGCTTGGACACAAGAGCCTCTGTTGCCTGCTCCTCATTTTCAAACAGGACTAATGCCTGTTTCTTTCCATTCACCTCAAATAGCTTGGTGTTAACTATGGTTCCATGTTCTTCGAGATGCGTGATAATATCTTCCTCTGTTACTTCTTGGGGAAGGGTTGAGAGATGAATCATTTTGGTGGGAGCGCAGCAGTATCGATAGTTCTTTGCCGCATTCCTGTTGAAACGGTTGAGGTTTGAACCTGAATACTCGTGTGTGTCTGGAGCAGCTGTGATGTTGGGATGCTTTGAATAGTTTACCTCCAACCGCTTACCAAATAGCATAGCACCCTGCATTAGTTTAGAACAAAAAAGTTTATTAATTTAACACAAAGAACTCAGGTGTAGCGCAGCTTGGTAGCGCGTTTGTTTAAAAGTCCCTAAAAGAGACTAGGGAAACAAGATAAGAAATATTTTCTTGATACATGTCAGATGACATGCATGCAGGGAGTTTGACCAATGTGTATGTTTGATGGGTCAAAATTTAAAGAACTGAGTAGAGAAATGAGACCTTCAAAAAGTGTACAGCTAATTCTGCTTGGAAACCATCACCCATCTGAACAAGGGCATGATCCGGTTTATTACGAAGAAGTTTAATTCGCACAATGTTTCCATAGATGGAGAACAAATTGAAAAGCTTGTCCTCATCAATCTTCTGAAACAATTAAAAAAGCACCGGAAGATCAGTACAGAATACACAAATGAACATAACCAGCTGAGGAGAGAGGAACGAGGGGTAGAGAGAGCACCTCTGTATTAAGATTAGAAACAAGAATTGTACATCTGTCATTAGTGCCACTTATACCAGGTGGTAAACCCCCACCAAAAGCAGCTGCTATAGCTGCAGCATTACCCATCTAACAAGAGAAGAAAATAAGATTTATTAAAGTACTTATACAAGATGAATAAAGTTTGACAAAAGACTGCAGGACAGTAAATCCTTCGGACAAGATAAGATTATGAAGCAAACTCAATGTTGCCATCCTAGGGTTGCATAATGGTAAAAGAACATAGACAAGCTAACAGAACATATTTGATAATTTTAGCAAGTCAGCCTTAGTCTCTGGTCTTACATATAGATTTACCAAGCAAGAAAAGGGTAGCTAAGAAAACACTAAAAGGAAATTGGAAACACTGTCAGAGAGCCATAGGACACGGGAAATGTACTAGAAAGGAAATGTTTAAGAAACATAATAGAAACACTAAATATACATATTTTCACATGTAAAAACATTCAGATGTCTTACGTGAAATTCAACTTATACAAAAAGAATTCAATTCTAAATATGCTGAAGAGATGCAACTAATAAGAACAAGAAAGAACTAGTACAACTGAATGGATTACAATTGCTTTGAGACTCATACTTGGCAAACTGTCTGAAAATTATCCCAAGTGAAATGCAACTCACATTCTTATTATATTCGTCAAGATTAAAGAAATATAACAAATTAGAATTTGCAGTCATTCTGCCTATCCACATCTAGCAATATAATTTTACCATATTAATAAGAAGGGTTTTCATGAAATATAATAGACATGCATATTTAAATACTATGTAAGAGTAATACAAGTTTCCAAATTGCTAGAATCAGATAGAAAATACCATTAACAATTTCTAATTAACTCTAATGACTATCTCCCCAAGTTCAAGAAATTTTTCGTAATCATAATCAAGTAATGCCTTTTTTCCAATAATTTGAAGTAAGCAACATAGATCTTAGAGCATCTCCAATGCAAAATGCCAAATCCATTGGCATTCCACAGTCAACCCACCAAAAATGGCGCTCCGGTTGTTGCAAACAGGGCGCCATTACCCCCCAATTTGGAGCATCAAAAATGGAGTCTCCATTTGGAGACAACACTTGTACTTTTTTTTTTTTAATTATACCTACCTTCCTTTCTTTGTACCTTCTTCTTTTACATATCTTTTTACCTCTCTTTAATATTAAAATAAAAGATTTGGCATCCATGGTTGGATTTAATGAGTCTCCATTTGGCCATCTCCAACAGCTATTTTTGAAGACCCCAATTGGAGATGCTTTTATGCCTCCATTTTAGCCCATTTTGTGCCACCTTTTCGTAAAAAATAAGGTAGTTATATCCTTTTTTATTAGTTCAATCCAAGTTCACTTAGGTCTCCCTCTTCCTCTTTTGGAATTATTTACATTGATCCCTTTCAACCTTCTTACCGGGGCATCCATTGGTCGTCTTTGTACATACTTATACAATACAACCTACACTCCCTAAATTTCTCCCCTATAAAGTGCAACCCCTAAGTTTTCGTATATATACTCATTTCTAATCCTATATTTCTTAGTTATCACAAGTTTTAAAAAAAATTCCCATTTTCAAGTGAGAATTCAAAACGTTTCTCTGAAATCATTTCCTATAAATTTCCAAAAAGTTCTCATAATTTTGTCAACACTATCATACCGCTCAATACATAACTTTTTGGGAAGCGCATTCCGATACTAAAGAATGAACAAGTTTTCCTATGACTACAGTCATAACGCAAAGTTAAAATGATAAGTACTTCCAGCTCATTACTGTTCATAAGCAGATCATTTTAATGCAAGTACATATGCTGGAAGAAAGAATAAGAAAAGAAGCAAATATATATGCTGGAAGAAAAAAATAAGAAAAAGAGAACCTGGAAAGGGCCCAGACCCACCTGTGGAAAAGCAACTGGAAAAAACAAAACAGAAATGCAACTAAGTATTAGTACAAGGCAAAACAGCTAAGTGGAGAAACAAAAGAAAGGCACATTATGGAGTTGCCCTGGTTTGAGGAGGTTATTGGGCATACATACCTGCATCACCGTATCCAAGCTGAAAAGAAAACAGAAAACTTCATAAGATACTATGGCAGGCAATAGTCTTACTTTATATTTGAATTTATTCATTTTATCTCTTTCATAAAAAAAATCATGTATATAGAAGTAGGTCGTCCATGTTTCATTAGAGATGTATTATCAATCAAGATATCATATCAAAAATACTTAAAGGCACACTTAGTAGCATAATTAGCTTTATAGGTGAGCACAATGCAAATCATCATCGTTTAGTAAATTTGAGGACCCTTCAGACCATGATATTTATAGATCTTTTACTTTCTTTTTTTACATAGCCCTTACCAATTTAACTCCAGCTAATGTTTACTAGAGATAACATATCAGCTATAAACACTAAATTTTATTCTCACCAAAGCCAAATGAAAGGGTTTTGTTCACGTTCAGGGCATGTTCCTACAAATGCCCCAAAAAACAAAAACGCATACATATATAGGTGAAGTATTTGTTAAGTAGACTTAAAAAATAATAAAGGTCATAGTATCATTGGATCAAACAAGTATTTCAAAACCCCGCCCAAACACCGACCCGGATTGGTGTAAGAGCGAGTTCAACCGGGTTCAACCAGGAGTCAACCTTGAACCGGTTACTATATAAGGCTTATAAAGCCTTACCCTAAATCCCTAATCCCCATTCTCTTTCCCGGTTTCTCTCTTCCCTCTTTCTCCCTGTGACCCCTCCTCCCTCGTGGTACCAATGATCGGAATGCAGATGTGGTCAAGAGGAGGGACGAGCAGAGAGGATGCAACAGTGAGGCGGAAGAGAGGAGAACACAGATGCAGTAGACGATGGAGCGGGCACGGGTCATCCTTACACTCCCCTATGTCCGACTATGCCTTCCAGCAATTGTCCCCTCCCAATGCCTCTGACCTCTAACGGCTCCTGGATCATTGTCACCAGCAACTCACGGGCCCGTCTCTTGCCCTCTGTCTATTCAATCTTCTATTGCCCCCATTGGAGATGGAGCGAACCATGAAGCCCTAACTGTTCAAGCACCACAGCTACTACCAGCTCCTCGTCAATTTGAACGGCGCCAAATTGGACTTCATTTTGGGCCCCTTTTCCCACCAACCTCACAGTTTTCTGCATAATCTACGGGCTCGCCGGCTGTACCCAGATGTACTGGTCAGGAGAGGGGCGGGATTTGGGCCGTCGATGAAGTTGGGATGGAGAGGGCAGTGAGAATGAGAGGGTGATAACGGAAGAGGAGGGTGGAGACGCAACATAAGGGAAGAGAAGGGCAGGGCGGAGCGCAGCGGAGAGGTGAAGGTGGTTGTCTGGTGGTTCAAGGCAAGGCACGACTGAAAGTTCAAAATTTTTTTTTTACAACTTGGATCAGCCCGGTCGTTTGAGTCACTGGTTCGACCGGCCAGGCTAGAATGACACGTCCAGGTCAACTCAGCCTGGTAACCTAGACGACTGGCCCGGATTTTTGACCGAGTCTGATTGAACCCGGTCAAACAGGCAAGGCCAGTCCAGGTTTTAAAACACTGGATCAATCAAAAAGTAACCCTCCTTAGACAGCCACTGCACAGGACAATTTGGCAGCAAACTTATTGCAGGAAATTCGTAAAAGTACCATAGAATGTACTCCAGCGCTGTTTAGAACACCCAAACAGAAAATAGGCTATGAAATCAGGCTGATTAGACTGATACTAATGTATTACAAGGAAATCGGAGATAAAGGGAGATCAGAATAAAACTAAATAAAAAACCACAACTTTACTCAATCCAGGAATCATATATAACAACTGACAGGCCACCTGTCTAAAATATTTGGACCACACTCTACCAGGCAATTTTACCCAAAAAATCTTCCTAGGCTTACAGGCAATAAACGCATTCTAATGTTCCACAATACAACTCTCCCTACTTGGGTAATCTAAAACAAGCAAGATCAGTAGTTTTATAATTAAAACTCTATGCAGCGCCATTGCCAATTATGGAAAGAAAGATGGCATCATATGAATATAGACAGCTTCTAACAGAAATATGACCAGTAACCAACTTCTGCAAGAATTTCAATCAAGTACGAAATTTTTAGGGCCCACGAACAAGTTATGGAAAATTTTAAGACCTCTGATGTTTCCAAAAATTACAGAATGACCCTGATGAGCTTTCTGAACTTTTGTCTGTTGATATGTTTTCTCTACTTCTAATCTAAAAAATCTATCATAGAATACCCCACATTACACAGCAATGAATGCAAAGAATTGCTTAAAGGACCTACTGGGTTTAGAAAAGGGTAAAATCATGGATTCATCTAGTCTAAGGTGAATAATTGGAAGAGAAAACTTAGGTTAAATAGAGCCTATCGCACACTGTTACACAAGAAGCTTTATCTACAGTAGATGTCTGCAAAATTCATTACCAAATAAAAAAGAAGAGGAAAGAAGATAACTGACACCTGAACAGCAGATAGACTCTGAAACGTTAATTTTTCAAATAACTTGCAACTGCAACAGGAGGAAAAATTACATAATTGTGTCCTAAATCCCAATCTGAATTTTTGTTGTGGATATAATTCAGTTACTAAAAGTTATTTGGTTCAAGTCTTTAACTAGATGCAATGCTTTCTTCATTTTGAAATTGTGATAATAAACGAACTGCTTGCATCTGTCAGCTTGCGCAAGTTCCAACTTTCAAACTCGTGGCATCTGAGAAGCTTTCAATCAATTTTAATCTTTATGACTTGATACAAAAGAATACAATACACAAATTCATTCTTTTACTAAAACCCTTCCAATCTATAAGACACTTTCCTACAAGGAAAGGAGAGCACTTGCAAACATTAGCAGCTTTGGGTGTTTTCTTTTGCATGCATCCCCAACAACAGCAACATTTGACAACCCCAGACTTGAGCTTCTGTTCAACACAGAAGACTGTTGACATAGCAAGTATCACATGTAAAATACACCACATTATGCCAGGAATCAAAATTTAAAGCACCAAGTCCTGATTTATCGAAGTAAACAAGTACACTATTTGCACAAGCTTGAAAGAAAAAGTGACTAGTGATGACAACAAGAAATGAGGTTTTTAACTTGTTATGTGGCCCATTAAGTGCATTTTTCAACTTGTAGTTTACCTGAGTGCTGATACTAATATTTACTATCAAACAAAAATCATATATACACGGACATTCATTAAAATAATTGCAACCAAATTAAAACAGAACATCTTAAAAAATTAAATGTAACTTACTTGCGAGGATCTGCCTTTTTGTTCAGAAGGTAAAGATGGATTTGTAAAATCCCTGTATATGAGGAAAAAAATATCAACGATAATGACAATCAACAACATCCAATGCTTTTTCAAACATGACCATTTTAATTAAATCAGGTTCGGTTCAGAGTATAAAAATTAAAATCCAAAGAACCCACCTAGATCGCTCATTATTGTAGTTGACTTGTAGTTCAGTCAGGCTGCATGACAATTCACCAAAAGAAATGCAAACATCAGCAAATAAAAAAACAAAAGTAAAAGGAAATAACTAGGAAGTACATATGTTACACACTTAGAAAACTGAATGTCAAGCTGGCAGCAGCCATCATAGATATTGCGGCCCTACACAAAAAAAAGCACACACACACCCCCCTCTAGATGAGATTACAGATTTAGATGTCTACAAAAAATATTTTAACTGGGGCATTTCTTCCTTTCAAAAAGAAATTAATCATATACTAGTTTAAAAGTGCATACTTGCAGTGCATTTCTTGCTTGCACAGCACTTTGGCGCGACTGATACTGGATAAGGGCTTGCGAACCTGCAAACACAAACAATAGATAACTAACACCACAGGACACCACACAACTAGAGAACATGCAGCTCAAACATGCAGGGGGGTCTCTCAGAGTTCCGGCAATAACCAGGCCAACACAAACTATAGGAAGACTGATTATAATAAAAAAAATATTTAATCCTGACAAAGTGTTGCACAGATCCACCAATTAATTTATTAATGTATGAAAAGCTTAAAAATTAAGAGAGAAAGAGAGAAGACTTGAAGAAGCTGACCAGCTGACTTCTGGAATGTGACGATCTTCTCCACAAATCCATGAGGAGAAAACACTTGATGCAGCACTTCCACAGTTATAGGATAGAGCAGGTGATGAATTGTAACTAAGAGGATTCGATTGGGTTGAGAATCCTGAGAGTGCCCCGACAGATACAGAAGAGATAGAGAGAAGAATGAATAGAGAAGAAATAAGAAGGCAAAGAAGAAGAAGAGAAAACATAGAAGGAGAGACTAACAGAAATCTTCATTCACACAAGACAAGAAAAAGAGTTACCCGTCTTAGCACATTCATCAAACTAGCTTATCAAATTTAGATGCACCTTTCAACATCTATGAGACAATTAGTTTAGCAGTGATTGCTATTAGTCACCGCTCAACATAATGATCTGAATTTTCGCTAATAAGTTCTTAAGAACAAATTATGATGCATCCAAACTGATGATAATAGAACAAAAACTCCACAATCGTAATGGACCAACCAGGTTAACATCAAACTTCAACAAAGAAGAAGCTCTTAGTGAATTTTGGCCTTATTTGGCCAAGCTCCAATAACATCCACCACTAATCCAGTAAGCACAGCTACCACATGGGTAAACAGTGTCGTGTAGACTAAACTAAAGCTTCAACCAGACAAAAGGAGCAGAGTACAGTAAGCAATCTGGCTAATATACAATCAAGTAACAGAAGCTTGTACACGTCTAAAACCTAAAATTTCAGTTCCTTTGTGTTTGCTTTATTCCACTAAAATAAAGCTATTTAGAGTGTCAATTTCAAGGAATTACCCCAAGCACTAAGTCCGCTCAACTAATGATCGATAAATGCCTTGTTTTTATTTCTTTTCTTCTTTCTACATTCTTTTGCTTCATAGGAGGAAATACAGGCAGACTCTCAGCGCATGAACCCAAGGTAAAGGGCCTAGTTATAGATTAAACAAGTTTTATTCATTGGATAGATACTCGCAGTACAAAATTATATACACTAGATGTGTGGTCTGATAAATCAGGAGCAACCCATCTAACATTAAGTGCATGCCATGCACCATTGAGAGACTTGAAGCTAGTTCTTAATTGAAACTTCTAACTGTTAAATCAATTAAATTAGACTCCTCAATGCAAAACAAATTCTCTCAAAACAGCCTGGACCAGAGCAGCAACCTCAAGAGTAAGTCATGGATGTGTGACATGGACTGTTCAGAGACATAAAGCAATTTGTTACTGGAAACTTCTCAAATTGTTAGCGTAATCAAATATGCCCTTCAACAGGGTAGACACTATTGGACACATATTCCTCACATCAACCACGGTCAAAATGACAACTTCCAGAGTAACTCATGGATGCCCATACCATACACTTAAATATGCAAGAGTTGACCACAAAAGGACCATCACAGAGACTTAAACTAACCTGTTCACCACCTTTACGTGTTTGAGCATTCTGATCCACTGTTGTTAGTTCTTGATGCGATGAGAACTGAATATATACATTCCTTCCCCTGAGAATATAACCAACATAATCGAGCTACACAATTAGTTTCACAGGAGTGTAAAAAAGTGACTAAATACCAAAGCACAGTCAGATACATGAAATTGAGCCTGTGTAACATAAATGAGAACAGCATTGCGCTGGACAACACATCTGTAGATGTAACCACAAAAACAGAAAACAATATACACACAAGAATAAGAGCCACAAGTGATCCTTATAAAAAAAGTCACCACATCTTCTCAGATATACACAGTAAAAGATATGTCTCAGAAATTCGTCTAGCCAGAATTGTCCATTGGAATAAAAAAGATGCACCTGACACTTGGCTGGACACTTGTGTAGTATTGCAAAGCATTAACCGCAGAAGCAACATCATGCATTTGGAGAAGGGCCTGGAAGAAATGTAAAACTTGCTAAATGATGCAAAACAGCAAAACATGTGTCTATGCGTGCATTAAAGAGGGAGGGAGGGAGCTGAATTAAAATAAATCAAATGCACATCCAATCTGAAAGTATAACCTGATTTTTTGCCCGCAACATCACAAGCTTGGCAACAGGACCAAAAGGCAGTACCAGCTGGAGAAGATCATTCTGCAATTTTTTTCAAAGCATAGGAATAAGCACCACCAACGAACCCGGAGACATGCTACAACAAATGCTGTCACTCCTATTCCACTGTCCTCTTTTATCATTGACCTCGATTTCCAACCCTGTGATAAGAGAGCTCTCACCGGGTGCCGGAAATCGATAATGCAACCGAAGAAAGTGGACTTCGATAATTAGGGAAGAAGGCCAGCACTTTATACCCAGCTGCTAGAAAATAATAAAAACTAAACTGCGTGGAATACCTCTGATATCTCGTGCCCCACATTACGGATATGAATGACTTTAGAGGGCTCCGTCATCTTCTCGAACCTCTGCACATTTTGATCAACGTTATACACCAAAAGTCTCAAAAGAATGACACGCATTTGAACACAAATCAATCCTTGAACTAGATTCAATTACAACAACCATGTTCCTCAAGCCTCGAGGCACGCATAACTAAAGATAAAAGACTATTTTTCCTTCCATTCTGAATCCAATATCCAAGTCCCAAAACAATGAATGTATTCTTTGAGTACTGTCCAAAGTGGCATCTTTGTAACTGAGTGCATAAACTATAAAAGGTGAAAATAACACTACAAAATATGACCAAATAAAAAAGGGTCAAACAAAACCAAACTCAGGCTCGGATTCAGACATACCACTTACATCCCAATTGCCAGCAAAAAAATGAACATAATCTCATTTTCATACTGATCCCACTGCAGTCCATTTAAAAGTAAAGAATACATGAAACAGAATCAAAACCCACAAACTAAAAGACCAAAAGGCTCCAAATTTCCATGAAAAAACACCAAAAAAAAAAAAACAAAGAACCCATTAATCCTCATATCCCCTAATTAGCAAAGAACAACAACTACCGCCCCAAACAATTGTGAATCTAGTAAGCCAGTAACATGAACTCGTCGAGCCGGCCAGGAGACGGAAAATCCGAACTCCAAAGAGTTAAAGACGTCACCTTTGCGGCTCCTTATTACTTGCAGGGCTAAAGGAAAACCAAGGAATAGTAAAGACAAAATTGCTGCTGGGGCAAGGGAGGCTCCTTCTTTTCCTGCTGCGAGAGAGAGACAGAGAAAGAGAAAGAGAGGAGAAAGAAGCGAGAGAGGGAAAGAAGAGGGAGAAGGAAAGAGAGATATTTTGCCGTTTCTACGCCCTAGATTCGATGTTTCGCAAGACTGCTGAAAAGAGTATACGTTGGTCCCCTTCCGAGGGGGCGTGTTGATGAGGGTTGGGGTTGAAAGACAGGGCTGAGGGGATAATGGGGACTGGCCCACGTATAGCAATTGAATTTAAAAGTGGTTGTTTGCGTATATTCAGCCTTAATTTTAACTTTAATTATGGGAATAATTTTTGTGTGCGGAGGTAGGTATAAGTAAACATTTTGCTTGAAAATATATTTTAAGTTAATATTGGCTTAAATTATTAAGGGGTTGTTTGGGTACTGAATTAATTTAGTAGTGAATTAATTCAAAAAATTTATTACTGAAACTAAATTAATTCAAAAAATTTACTACCGAAACTAAATTATGTTTGGTAAGAAAATTTGTTAAAAAAATTCAGATCAAACTTAATTTTAAAATTTTAAACTAATATAACTCTCTCTCTCAAACTTAGATATGCACGTTCTTTGTACCATTATACTTCTAAATTTAAGCTCTATCAAATAAGATCTCACAAGGGCAAGTAATTTTGAATTTTTAAAGTAGGCCCTACCTATATTTCACGTTTGTTGATGCTTAAATCGATATGAATGATAACCATTGAAAAATATAGAATCTGTCATTTTTAGGGGCTGCTTAAGTACTAAATCATGAGAAGATTCAGTCAATTCAGTGTTAATTCAGCACTAAATTTTTAGAATCCTATTTGTGTTACAAAAGTTGTGCTGAATTAAAAATTCAGTACTGAAGTTAGATTCAGGCCATTTCAATCCTGAATCACTGAATTCAGTCGATTCAGTCTCCTAATCACCATTTTAAAAATTATAGATTCTATATTTTTTAATAGTTATCGTTCATATTGATTTGAGCCTTGACAAATGTGTCATATAGGTAGGGCTCACTTTAAAATTTTAAAATTACCTGCCTTTGTGGGATCTTGTTTGATAGAACTTGAATTTAGAAGCATAAAGGTATGAAGAACGTGCATATCCGAGTTCGAGAGAGAGAGAGTTATATTAGTTTAAAGTTTTAAAATTGGGTTTGATGCTACATCTGAATTTATTCTAACAAATTCTCTTACCAAACGTAATTCAGTTTCAACAGTGAATTTTTTGAATTAATTCACTACTAAATTAATTCGCTACTGAATTAATTCAGTACCCAAACAACCCCTTAAAACGGTGATTAGAATACTGAATCGACTAAATCACCACATGAGGTGATTTAGTGATTCAGGCTTGAAACGGCCTGAATCTAACTTTAGTACTGAATTTTTAATTCAGCGCAGCTTCTGTACACAAACAAATTTCTAAAAATTTAGTGCTGAATCGACACTAAATCAATTGAATCTTCTCATGATTCAGTACCCAAACAGCCCCTAAATTACCTCATTAAGTGATTTCTTCGATTCAGGCTCCCAACCCTATTTTAAAGTTAATTTTTTTGTTATTTTTCAACAGTTACTTTTTGTATTAATTTGAATTTCAAAAATCATATTATATAGGTAGGGCCTATTTTAGAAGTAACTTGCATATCTAAGTTTGATATAAGAATTATATTAGTTTAAAATTTTAAAATTAGGTCTAAAGAGATATCCAAATTTATTCAAAAAAATGTCATTATCAACAGTGATTCACATTTGGTGGTGATTTTTTGGAATTAATTCTAAAAGATTCCACTTATGTTTCTAAAAAATCCAACACCCTAACCACCCTTAAATCTTTATATACATTAAATTCTGGTAAAGTCCTATTAAATCTTTAAAAATCTAACCTTTAAAACTGAGAAGTAATAAAAAGTTAGAATGTGCCTTATGCGCCAAATATGCGATATAAACCGTTGAATCATGATCAAAGGGTTTGCATCAAATGATGAGGTTGGGCGGGTGATTCAAATCTATCGACCCTCCGAGTATTTGGGGAATACATATGCATCTGGCATACATGCCTCACATTGTACCGAGACACTAACAAGACTTATAAAAAATATATAGGTATCATATAAGTGATGATATACGCTAGGTGAAGGTTTGATATTGATCTTGTGATATACGCGTTTAGCATATATTGATCTTAACCATAATTCGGAGTCTCTCCTAGATGAAGGGGAGATTTTACTCTATAAACGTTTTGTCTTCATCTAGGCATGAGATGGTGTAAATAGGCTTTTATCCTATTTCGCTGAGATCTCACCTTTAAACATTACTAAATGAAGCTCCTTGCCTCAAAAGTCATCTTAATGGAGGCTTATTACTTGTGTTCCTCGAAGAATAGCAGGCTGCAGGTCCCTTGTATATGGTACCAAAGTCATTCAAAAAGAAGCTTACAGAAAAACTATCATCGGGCACATTTAGACATGTGAATTTCCTCCACATTCCCTTATCTGTAGTTGATTGGGAGCCCAAATGGCCAAAATTTCTCAAATTTACATGGAGGGATCCCAATTGGATTACTTTTTGAAGCTTTGCCTTCAGTTTGAAGTGCACAAAATAAGGAGCTCTCACATTGCCCTCTTTTTCTTGCTGTACATTACACACTGCCCTTATTTTCAGTGGAAGACAACCAAGGTCCCTCTTTCCTTCCCAATTTGAGCATGGTTGTTTAGGTATTGAATTTTTTAGAAATGAAAGTGAAAATTTTTTAAATAAATTTCAAAAATCCACTACCCAATGTGAATTACAGTTAGTAATAAAAAAAATTAGAATAAAATTAGATGTTGCATCAAACTCAATTTTAAAATTTTCAACTAATATAACTCTCTCTCCCAAACTTAGATTAAGTTCTTGGTACTATTATGCACCTAAATTTGAGCCCTATTAAACAATATCCCATAAGGATAGGTAATTTTGATCTTTTAAAGTGGGCATCACTTATATATCATATTTCTCAAAGCTCAAATCGATATGAGAGGTAATCATTAAAAAATAATGAGATTTATAATTTCAAAATGGAGGCTGGGAGCTGAAATCCGTGAAATCACCTCGTGAGGTGATTCGATAATTTCAGCTCAAAATGGCTTATAATCAACTTTCTGGCGGAATTTTTGATTTCACCTACCTTTTATACACAAACATGATTATGATAATTTGGGCCAAAATTAGGGTAAAATTAATAAAATATTACAAAAAGTCATTATCAACTTACATCTTAGTCAAGATCTTGCTCTTCTGCCTTCTTCTATAAGGTCCTCCCTATTAAAGTTCAAGAAAACCAAGGTTTAGAATCATATATCTATCTATCTATATATTTTCTCTCTATTTATTTTTAAAAAATGAACTAACTTTAAGTGGCATATGTATATAAAAAACTTTAGTTTATGTACTACCATGTCTTTCCTTTGCAATTTTAATTACATATGAGCATTTGGGTGGCTAATATTTTTGCCTTTTTCTACATAATGAAATAAAGGTTTCCAAGATGACGATGAGATATAATCAAGCATCTAATCACCCAATGCTTTCTTATAAGATCAAGCACTTAGATCAGGTGATGTTCCACTACAGTTTCTATGTTGTTTATTTGGCCACCCAAAGTGAGTGCTGACCTGATGACTTAGTTTATATATAGAGAATTTGGCACTATCGGCTAATGAAAAGGGAAGGAGAAGGGTTGCTTTCGGAAGAATAGGATGAAGTCCACATAAGGCTCAAGCAGGCCATTGAAGGAATTTTTATGGCAATCCTAGTTTACAGTAGAATAAAGTTAAATGTGCCTACGCGTGCAGATTGAATTTCTACCCATGCATGTAATGTGACTCTGATGTAAATTAAAGGAGGTTGATTCCATTAAAAAAATAAAAGATTGGGCTGGCGTATATACAGCGCAAACTAATTCCTTCATGAAATTTGGATAAGTACGTAAAAATGGACAATTGGATATGGTTCACTTCACTTCAAAGATTTGTGCCTTGTGAATCAGTCTCTCGTGTCCTAGATGGTCTCTCCCTCGGTAGTGAGAGGTCTCACGCGAGTCGAGCTTGTGGCACCTTAAGCATGTGCGCGTTGGTACATCTTAAAAAAAATTTAAAGGTAAATTGTACTTATCCCCTATGACTTTTAGTAAAATGACACTTACACCTTATAATATTTAAAAAAATTGCTTATAAACCCTATGTTGTTGGCAAAACTTTAATAGTTATTATCAAAAAATTAAAAAAAATACCTTTATCCACTTCATTCTACTTTTGCCAATATTATACAAATATATGTACATACTACTATACTAGGGTGTTTTAATCATTTTTCAAAAATATGTATAGATTTCTTAACATTACGGGTTTTTATGTGCAGTGTTTAAAATGTTAAAAGCTACAAGTGCAATTATATCAAAGTTCAGGGGCTATAAATATAATTTACCTAAATATAATTAAATGCTACGTCCTTCGTCCTATTTTAATAGTGTCATCTCATGAAAAAAAATTCTCTCGTATTATATATCTTATTTCATAGTTTTTATTATAAAAGAGGTATAATTTGAAGGATCTGACTAGAAGGGGCAAGAAAATAGATCGCTTGGAGTATTGTATCACACTACCAATCCGCTCATGTTCACATACAGCCCACCCATCATGCACATTAGGTAAATCAGGTTAAATAATCCTAAATAAGTAGTTGACAAAGTGGGGTTTAGTAAGTGTGCCCTTATTTCATTTCATGTTATCCCTCTCCAAAACAAAGTAAAAAGGTGGTTAGAGTAAAAAGATTGGTGGATTGGCTTTGTTGAATATCCAAAATTTTCAATTATGAACCATTAATATAAAACGAAGGGGAGTGACAAACAATACTAAACTCATATGAACTTGCATACAAGCTTATGCAAAATCCTTCATTTCTAGGGCCCACGTTTATAGAACATGGGTACAGTCAACTTGTACATGTAGGACCCACAAAAAAATTCAAGAAAATATTACGTGAAATCACATTTGATAAAGCTCGTTCAGAGATTTTCAACAATATCAATAACGTACAAATCCAAGTTATAGAGTACAAGATATAACCTTCTAAAAATAAAAATAACATAAAATAAAAAATAGAACATATCAGCAAATTGATAGGTAGATAGATAAAATAAGAATTAAAAGTGAAAAATATAAGTAAAATTGTTTGAAAATAAATTTTCTACAATCACCTAATTTGCTTTATATAGTGGCCCCCCTCCCACATTAATAGTTCTATTTTATTTTTAAAAAATAAACTAATTTAGTTTATTTTAAAAAAACCAAATAGAGCTATTAATATGGGATGAATGGAGTAATGCAATTTTAGAAAGCAATGATTATTTTTATACTTCAATATATAGGATAATATGAATAAACATTTAAATTGATAGTACTCCAAGATACTTGCGGGTCTATCCATGAAAATTTGCCCCAGTGCCCTAGACTAGCTGCTAACCGAAATAGAGAAAGGTGAGTCGCGCTTTACAATATGTGTAAGATCCATAAACTTGAACCAGTTTTAATTCATTATGTTTAATTGCTTTTATGTGGTTTAAGCCATTTTTTAATCAACTTTAATGATTGTCATAAATAAAGGTGATTTCCAAAGGTTTTATATAAAAATAACTTCATATTTGTGATTTTTAAGTAAATTCAAAACCATTTATGAATTTTTGGAAAATTTTAAAATTTTTGCATATTTTTTAAAAATTAGGGTTTGGTAGGACCCCCTGTGGGCCCCACGGTCGAATTTGGGTTTTTGGTCCAAAAGGTCCCAGACATAAAAGGAAGTCATTACAAAAAAATTTAAAATTTTTCTAGCCTAATTAGAGTTTAAATGGCCAAAATACCTATTTCTAGTTAAAAGATTCTATTCTCACCCCAAGTTTTAGTTAGGTTTACCCCATTCCCACCTATAAAAGGAAAGAGGTTGAGTCATTTCCAAGTTGGGAATAGGTTGTGTAAGGGTATCTAGAGCGTAATCCCTAATTAAGCTCAAAGAGGAAGTGATTAGACATATGTTATTCCCTAATCTATGCTTAATCATTAGAGTTTTCCCTAATCTTCTCTTAAATCTATCTTCCTCAATTAATTCAATCCAATTTCAAACCATTTAATCATTGTTTTACTCCTCTATTTCAAGCCCTAACCTTCAAAAATTCGATTTTATGCCTCCTAAGCTCTAGATCTATTATTTGTTTTATGATTTTTAAGTCTAAATCGAGTTTAGATGTGTATTAATATAAAAATTATGCTTTTGGAAGGTTTCAGAGGTGATTGAAGGATTAATCCGACTCAAATCAATTAGAGAGGTAATGGGTTTTCAAACCTCAGCCTTGCTATGGTAAAAATCTCAATTTTTATGGGTTTTTGCTTAAATGGGTTTTCTAGGTTAGGGCTTTAATGGTAGATTTATGAAATATTAATCTCTTCCCTTGATTTCTTAGGGTTTTACCTTGGAATGAGTTCAAATAGCTTTTTGGAATGTTTGATTGAATTTTGATAGTATATAAGTGTAATGCCCCTAATTTTCCCTATAATTTCTTGTAATTTTTCTACTATTTTCTGATCATTTTCGATAGGAAAATGTGACGCTTCGGCGTATTTGGGCTCGGTATTCATACCCGTAGTCGGGTGTGGGGTGCAGTCGTGGGTCATGGGCCCGGATGCGCATTTACGGTGCAAAAAATTGAGAGGGAATGGAAGTGCAAAAAAGGTTAAGGGAAAAAGAAAAATAAAATAAAGGAAAACAGGCTTGGGCTCGGGCTCGGGCTCGCCCAAGCCCGATCCAGACCCTTCTGGAAGAGAACAGTGTGACCCCTCCTTCGTTCTGGCTGAGCCAGAGGAGCACCATCGGCAGGCCACCAACCGACCTTGGCTTGGCGACGGCCAGGCTGCCTCCTCGGCGTCGCCCCAGCCCGATTTGATTCGTTGTGAGCTCCTCCCCTGTTTTCCCCGATCTCTCTCTGCTCTCTCTGATTTGTGCTGTAGCAGCACAGGTGGTGGCCGGTGGGCTCCGCCCAGCCTCTGTCTGGACAGCCACAGGCCGGCGATAGCAGGTCCGCAGCCCGGGCCAGCTCCCTCGGTCCCGGCTAGCTTCCTCCTCCTCTCCCGGTTAGTTCCCACACCCTCTCTGTTTTGGTTGTTCCGCCGCCACTGTGGGCCAGCACGGCCTGGCTGGCTGGCCATGGTCCCGCCTCGGGCCGGCAACAGTGGGAGGCTGTCCCTCCCGGCCCCAGTGGCCTTTGTTCAATTGCCCTACTCATCCTTCCCCTCTTTGCTCTGTTTTCGCCGCCTCACTATTTTGGTGAAACGGTGGCTGCCGGCGGTGAGCCACAGCCGACCGGATCTCCCTCCAGCCTCGCCTTGGTTCGGCAAAGGCGATGGACCACCCCTCTTGGCCCCAGTTGGCCTCCCCATGGCCCCATCCTCTCCTCCCATTTTCTCCCCTCTCCCCGCCAGTGCTATGTTTTTGTGAAACTGTGGCTGCCGGCGACGAGCCACGACCGAGCAGACCTTCGTTCAGCTCTGCCACGGCCCGGTGATGTCAATGGGCCACCCCTCCAAACCTTGTTCAGCCTTTGTCCCCTCCGCTTTTACGGAACCCGATCCGCATCCCTTGCTTGGGTGTTCTCATTCAGAAAAACTGAGCCTTTACTCCTCACTGTGCTATCTGTCCAATGTGTGGCCGCTGACTTTGGCCGTCACCTTTGGCCGGAGATAGCTCATCTTGGCCGTGATCGTTTATAATTAAACCCTTTGCAAGTGTACAATGTAATTGTACTAGGATAAGTATAAGGGTTGTCGAACCTCAGGGATGGATGAATTATTACTAAATCTAAAGAGGAATTTGTTGATTGAAAACTAAAACAAACTTAAACTTTAATTAAGTAAATGAAAGAAATCAACTAGTTTAAATACAAGAGATTAATATGATGAAAATTACTTAGAAAATCGAATCCACTATAAAACCATAACAATTCCATAACTTTTAATCTAAATCTAGTGTGAATATGAACAAGTATTCTCATCTACAAGCTAGAATTACTTCATAAAGAATCATTAATTAAATTCTATGGCATGAACTATCTTCGACAATAGCACGAATCATCTACACTAAACTAGCTATAGGCATGACCCGTCTAATCTTAGTATAACTCATCCAAGTCATTAATTATTTAAACATTAAAACTATTGTATGACCATCTCATCTAAATCACAGAAATTAGAATTGATGCAAATATCAAAACTACATCAATCTATCATCTACACGACAATAAATCAACATAAATTTGAATAAACATTAAAAGCTCTTCCATTAAAAAGGAAATCTTTATCATACAATTGTCATCATTCACAACTGGGATCTAAATAAAAAAGAAAAGAAACTGAAACTTATCTATAGCTTCATCAACTCCTAAGTAAAAGAAAAGTTTAGCCTTCCAATATAGAAGAAAGTACTTGAATCTCCATTGAAAGCTTTAAGTTCTCTTCCATCTTTTTCTTCCTTTTTCTCTTCAAAAAATCTACTGGAATCTCCCAATTTCAAGCCAAATATATCTTTATATAGGCATAAGAGCCGGAGAAAGAAGTCCAATATGAAAAGGATTGAAAATTGGCTAAAACTAGGAAACTGCGCGTTATCCCATTCGAATAAGGGTGCTAACGAGCCGAGTCGAACCGAGTTTTCAGATTTTTTGACTCAAGCTCGATTTCTGAAAGCTCGGTTCGAGCTCGACTCGAGCTCGATCGAACAACTTGATTCCTGGCTTGAGCTCGGTTCGGCTAAAAATTCGAAACTCGACTCGAGCTCGAGCTTGAAAACATATTATAGCAACTCAAACTTGTGTTCGAATTGAGATCGAATCCCATTTACAACCAAAATTATTTTTTTCTATAAAAATCTATATTAATTTAGAAAATTACACCAACATTACAAAAATAAAAAAATTATAATAAACATAATTTTATTATATTAAAGTTGTAAATATTATTTCAAAATCCATGGTTAAGATAAGAGTCAATAAATACCCAACAAAAAATTTTCATTTGTTACCAAAATTTTAACTAATGTTATTCAAATATCCCATTTAATAAATATAATTATATAAGAGTCACATTAATATCAGCCCGGGCTCACGCGCGCCAGCGTGCACCCGGGCTGTTTGGGCCGTCAGATTTACATCCAACGGCCCATCAAACTCACGGGTTTAAATAATATTAACTTTTCCCATTATATAAATAATATTAAAAATAATAATTACAAAAATAGCATAAAGGGAAAAATATTTACTAATATGGTGTTTCTTTTCGCGAGCGCCTCCATGACTTTTTTTTAATTTATTTTTTAATTTCATTCTTAAAGAGGAAAAATTCAATATAATGTACTAATTTGTGATTTAAAGGACGAAATCAATATAATTTCGTGCTTTCAAAAGATGAAATCATTGCAATGTATTGATTTTGTCATTTAGAAGAATAAAATCAATAATGAAATAATTTTGTCCTCTCTTCTCTCTACTATATCTTCATTCTCTCTCTCTCTCCTCTCTCTATTCACACACTCTCTCTCCTCTCTCTATTCACTCTCTCTTCTTTCTCTATTCATTCTCTCTTTCTTTTGGCTATCTCTCTCTCCTCTTTCTCTCTCTTCACACACTCTCTCCTCTGTATATTTCTATTCAATCTCTCTCATCTCTCTTTTGGCTATCTCTCTTATTCTCTCTCTTCACTCTCTCTCTACACTTTCCATTTTCTCTGTCCTCTCTTTTTTCTCTTTCTCTCTCCCTATCTCTCTCATGTGCGTGACGTGAGCCCTAACTCTGAGAAGTGGGGAGAAAGTAGAAAATTTTAATTTAATTTTTTCTTATTTATATATTAAAATATTAAATTTAAAATAAAATATAATATATTTGTGAATGACAAAAATAATATTTTTTAAAATTTTTCATGATTTTGTCTTTTAGAAGAGAGGAGAGAGAAAATAGAAAGAGGAGAGAGATAACCGAAAGAGAGAGGAGAGAGAGAATAGAGAGTGGAGCGAGAGAGGAAAGAGAAAAGAGAAAAAAAATCAATTCATTATTGATTTCGTCTTTTGGAAGGACAAAGTTAGTACATTGTATTAATTTAAGTGTACTTATTTCATCTTTCTAAAGGATAAAATTATAAAAAAATATTAAAAAAACACGCAGGTGTCAACGCCTAGTTAGTGAAAAGGAACATCATATTAGTAAATATTTTTCTCTTTCTGTTATTTTAATAGTTATATAAAATTTCTCATATAATAAGTCACAAAAGACTGAACTAGTCACCAAAGTTATAACAACTCTTATTCACATATTTCATATCTAATTATTCTAGTGACTACAAAAAAATTCATAATAAGAGAATTATTTGGATTTCAGTAATAACATATTTCATGATATGTGGATTGCCTGCAAAAAGAAAAATCAATATAATTGGAATTAAATAGTAAAATCTAGACTTGGTTTACTCGATATATTTATAGGAAAAATCTAGATATAGTTCACTAAATCTCTAATTCTAAACTAATATAATTGGTTGAAAAAAGAATGTTTATTTACAAGTAGAATAACATATTTATATTTGTTAGGATTAGAATGATTAAAGGTAGTATTTTAAATTTAAATAATATTATGTAGATGAATAGGGGTAGAATAGAAATAAAATAATTTATCAAACCTACATTCTCAATTTTATTAGTAGTAGGATTTATATTTGTTTAAAATATAATAGTATAATATAGGTATTATATATCATATTATATAATATATCATATACCATATATTAATGTATATATAAGATATATATTTTATAAATTAATATAAAATATTACGGGTACATGAAAGGTAAAAGTTAAAAAATTTATATAATATGGGTATAATAATTAAAAAGTGATATATAATAAATCGAGTCGAGTTCGAGCCGAGCTTCGAGTCGAACCGATCAAGTTTCGAGTCGAGTCAATTCGAGCTGGACCATGTTTGAGATCGGCTCATTTAATTTCGAGTTTGAACTGAGCTCGAGTCGAGCTCACTTCACGCCGAGCCAGATTCGAGTTGAACCGAGCCGAGCCAGTTCAGCTCGACAAGCTGGCTCGGCTTGTTAACAGCCTTACGTTCGAATGCACTGCATGCCCGTTCGAATGCCTATACTGCATTTTGCTTCAAAATCACATTATCCCGTTTGATACTTCAGACACCCCGTTCGAATGGCTACACTGTTTCTACAATCTAGACAGTTTTTCTGGACAATCCAATTTTTGTTCATTAAGCTCTTTCTTCATATCCATATTAATTTCCAACTTGTTTGTAACTCCGAAAAGTTGTCCAAATCGCTTTAAAGCATGTCAAGACTATTTTGAATTATTCCAAATATCGTCTAAGTACCTCGATAAGCGCACTTTACCTACAAAACATAAAATATCATACTTTAGACATGTAGAAAGTAATTAAAATCCCAACTTGATTTAAATACATGCCTAAACTACTAATAACTACAAAATTAATTAATAATTAAACTAAAATATTAATAACTATCTTAATCTAAATAAACCATAACTAACTCTTAATTAACCTAATCTATACTAGCAAATAAGGTAAAAAGGCATATAAAATAAATATATATATTTCATACTTATCAGGCCGCTAGGGCCATGATGGAGCCGGCCAGTAACCCCTACTCGTCCTTGTTCCCCTAGGGTTTTCCACCTGTTTTGGGCCATCAAGCATCGTTGGATGCCGAACACCCTTTGGACCACCTTAGTGTGGCGGGTCTCAGCTTGGAGATGGCTGGCTGCCCTAGTGCGGCACCGCTCCTCTTCTTTCTGCATGGGCCAGGTTTCCCTCTGCTGATTATGTGTTTGACTGCTCTATAGAGAGCACCACGTGTTGCCCTCTTACCGTTCTACCCTCGCCGGATGCCGATTGGCCTCTAGTCGGCCTACCTCGGCACGGCAACGGCAAAGGCCATCTTTGTTGGTCACCACCCTTGGGCATGGCCCTATCGCCCTTCCAAGTCTTGGGCTGACACCGTCTAGCCCTCTTCTCTTCCCTATGGCCGTGTGTGCAAGTAACCACGCATGCGGGTTAGAGTTTTGGTGCCGCTTTGGCACCGCTCGATCGTCGGATGGCTCTGCCATCATCTGGAGTTGACATCGGAGTCCTTCACCACCTCTCCACTATCCTTTAGTATCACCCCACGCCCTCCGTCCTTATGTGGGCCCTTGTAAACGCGAAATCGATGTCGTTGGGTGCTGTCCATAGCCGATTTCGATGTCTTGTGACCGGTTGTATATTTTCAACCGACGGTCAAATTTTAGTGTACACCTAGACCTTCGGTCACACTTGCCACTCATTGGCACGACCTTTCTCCCGCCCGCCCATAGTGTGCCGCTGTGGATCGTGGATTTTTCCGCATTGATCAGTGTCACCCATGTTTGGCTGTGAATAGTTCCGGCGTTTCCTAAACCCTCAGGACAACAACTCTCTTGGCTAGGAAAAGCTTTTGACCGATAACTCTGCCACTAACGCCGCCACCGTCATGTGCTCGCCATCAAACGTCATGATTACGAGGTAGGGGAGCTTTGAACTCGTAATTTCATGATAGCATGCTTGAATGAGCAGTAACATACTAGGAATTGCATGATGTGCATATAAGCATGATTATATGGTATGTTTAGATACATATGGCATGCATATGAGCTATAAGTATGATTGATATGTATGAGTTATGTACGTATGTTTTATGGATGTGGAATATGTATGTACTAGTGATGGCTAGCGATTAGGTTAGTATGCTATGGATGCGTATTATGGACAAGCTAGTGGTGGCTAGCGATTTTGAGTAAGTTATGTATGTGAGCTGTGTGTGGGCAGAGGTATGGGCGATGGACGGTAAAAAGTGGTAAGGGTTTGGTACGAAGTTGGATGTGGATTTGGATGTGTAAGCATATGACGGAAGACAGAGAAGGTATGTTTGAGGAGCGAGGATTTAAAATGGATTAGTTTGGTTTGGAGTATGCATTAGGGGTTCGGTAAGTAAGAGGAGTTAGCTTGGAGCCTTATGAGGGTTTATTAGATAGTAAGAGCGTGCATAATTGTACAAGCATAACATACAGATTCTAAAGTGAAAAGTAAGAATAATTAGTGAGGCATTAAGTAAGAGCATGATAACATGGATCTATTGTGAGGAGCCCAGTTTGATACGTAAGTAAGATGCTTTGACTGTAAGGTGGATGTCAGAGGCTGTATGATTATGTAAGGATTTGATGTACGGTGAGTTGATCATGGTATGGACGGGTTAAGTGTTGTCTGCTGCCCTGACGAACTAGGGTTCAGATCAGGCTCAGCTTCGGTTTGATTAGTCGAGGACTAAGTTTGTGTGGCATAATTGTATCGCATAATATACTTAATTCAAACTTGAATTATGAGGAAATTAATAATAGCGTTGAGTTTGAGACCGGAGGGTTCGACAGATTAAGTTCCGTGTTTGAGCTAGCCGATAATGAGTCGGCTAAGCACTTCTTGTATCTTGCCATGGTGGTTATCCTGCGGGATGTTGTCTGTGTGCTATATAGAGCACCGGACGTCTAATGCACTGTTGAGAGTGATGTATGCTTTGATTTAGTTTGTGTGTTGTATTAAGCCCAGACGTTTGATGCTTTGTTGAGAGCTGTAAGTTTTTGCCCTTCATGGGCTCTGTATGTTTATGCCTATAGATGGCACTGCATGTTTTGCCCAAGAGTGTCATTGTAAGATTACTGCCCTAGAGTGGCACTGTATGTTTTTCGCCCTTAGTTGGCACTGTATGGCCCTTTGTTGGCATTGTATGGCCCCAGAGAGTGGGTATTTGTGTGCTCAGGTAAGTAGTATCATGGATCTACTCTTATCTGTTTGATCCTGTGCCCCATGAGCATAGGTGTGCCTTGCCTTCGGAAAAGACCATGGCGTCTAGTTGCTCCCCGAAGGTTAAGGTGATGCCCTTGTGGCATTCCCTTCCTTTCCGACATTGGAGTTTGTTAATTGTAATGAGCTTCAGTTGTCAGTAGTATGTGTACGATAGTGAGAGTATGTTGTATGCTTCAGATTCTAAGTAAGTTGTACGTGTAAGATCCAGAGTAAGTGTAAGTGTAAGCTCTTAAGGGAGACGTAAAGTGTAAGTGTAAGCTCCTAAGGGAGACGTAAAGTGTAAGTGTAAGCTCCTAAGGGAGACGTAAGAATACGTTTATGTGTAAGTGTATGATTGTATGGGTAAGGTCGTACAAGTACGTGTAAGTTGTATGAGTATGAGTATGAGTATGAGTATGAGTACAATTGTAAGATGATGATTCTAAGTAAGAATGTAAGTGTAAGTTTATGAGTAAGACAGTAAGTGTACGATTTTGAGCACGATTATAAGTATATGATTCTAATAAGGACTATAAGTGTAAAATTGTACGAGTATGGTTGTACGAGTATGTGTAAGCTGTTGAGTATGCATATGATGGTACGAGTAAGTTGTAAGACCCTGATTAAGGGTGTTTGTGTAAGTTTGCTTTTATTGGTGTGTTATGCATTATTGTATGCATATTATGATTTTATTATGTTGACCGCTTCATGTTTGAGTTGCATGAACGCATGTATTTTATGAACTTACTAGTTCAATGTTTAGGATTCCCCTACTGGGTATTTTCCTACTGAGCATAAAAATACTCACCCTACTTTTTTAGCCCCGTTGTTCGGGAGGCTTTTGTAAGTTGTGTTGGAGAGCTCTTGGAGATGGATGCTCGTTTTTGTGGTAGATTGTTTCCCCCTCGACTCAAGTATATTTGACTCAATGAGAGTATATTTGGTGCCACGATATGATGTATTGGGTGAGATGAGATTTAAGTGTAAGTATTTTGGACTTTTAATTTGGATCAAAATGTAGACTGTTATGGGACTTGTACTCGGGGACGCTGATAAGTATGAAATATATATCTATTTTATATGCCTTTTTACCTTATTTGCTAGTATAGATTAGGTTAATTTAGTGTTAGTTATGGTTTATCTAGATTAAGATAGTTATTAATATTTTAGTTTAATTATTAATAATTTTGTAGTAATTACTAGTTTAGATATGTATTTAAATCAAGATGGAATTTTAGTTTATATTTTACATGTCTAAAATGTGATGTTTTTATGTTTTGTAGGTAAAGTATGCTTATGGAGGTACTTGAACAATGTTTGGAATAATTCAAAATAGTCTTCACATGCTTTAAAGTGATTTGGACAACTTTTTGGAGTTATAAACAAGTTGGAAATTAATATGGACATGAAAGGAACAACTTAATGAACAGAAAATGGACTATCCAGAAAAACTGTCTAGATTGCAAAAATAGTGTCGCCATTCGAATGAGGAGTTTGATGTATCAAATGGGATAACGTGAATTCGGACAAAAATGTAGTATAGGCGTTCGAATGGTCATGCAGGGCGTTCGAACAGGATAACGCGCAGTTTCCTAGTTTTAGCCAATTTTCAATCCTTTTCATATTGGACTTCTTTCTCCGGCTCTTATGCCTATATGAAGACATATTTGGCTTGAAATTGGGGGATTCTAGTAGATTTTCTGAAGAGAAAAAGGAAGAAGAGGATGGAAGAGAACTTAAAGCTTTTAATGGAGATTCAAGTGTTTTCTTTTACAATGGAAGGCTAGACTTTTCTTTTACTTAGGAGTTGATGAAGCTATTGATAAGTTTCAGTTTCTTTTCTTTTTAATTTAGATCTCAGTTGTGAATGATGACAATTGTATGATAAGAATTTCTTTTTTAGTGGAAGAGCTTTTAATGTTTATTCAAGTCTATGTTAATTTATTGTCTTGTAGATGATAGATTGATGTGGTTTTGATATTTTCATCAATTCTAATTTTTGTGATTTAGATGAGATGGTTATACAATAGTTTTAATGTTTAAATAATTAATGACTTGGATGAGTTATACTAAGATTAGACGGGTCATGCCTATAGCTAGTTTAGTGTAGATGATTTGTGCTATTGTCGAAGATAGTTCATGCCATGAAATTTAATTAATGATTATTTCTAAAGTAATTCTAGCTTGTAGCTGAGAATACTTGTTCATATTCACACTAGATTTAGGTTAAAAGTTAAGGAATTATTATGGTTCTATAGTGGATTCGATTTCCTAAGTAAATTCTATCATATTAATCTCTTGTATTTAAACTAGTTGATTTCTTTCTTTTACCTAATTAAAGTTTAAGTTTGATTTAGTTTTCAATCAGCGAATTCCTCTTTAGATTTAGTAATAATTCATTCGTCCCTGAGGTTCGACAACCCTTAAATACTTATCCTAGTACAATTACCTTGAACACTTACAAAGGGTTTAATTATAAACGATGGGAGCACGTTCTATGTGTTGGAACTCACATAGATTTTGCTCACGGGTGTATCATGATTTCATGCATCATGGAACGGACTTCATGAATGAGGTTTTATCGATGTTTAGTCGTGATTGATCGATTATATGCAATGATGTGAGATTGTGTGCCGGATTAATCAATCGTTGACTTAATCGGAACTTGGCTGATCCGAAAGGACATAATTTCCATTTGAGTTCTTGATTGGAGCATGGATCCTCTCTGTGTTGAGAAGAGAGGAAATGCTATAAGGAGACCAACATATTGAGATTATCTAGACCCTGAAAATCTAGTTGGTATATCTGAATGCACCGGCTCACGATATGTACTACTTGGGATTGCGATCTTGATAAGCAGGGCTGCTCGAGGGCTTCGGCTCTAATGGGCAAGGGTCGCTCGAGAGTTTTGGCTCTAATGGGCAGGGGTTGCTCGGGAGTTTAGGCTCTGATGGACAAGGGTTGATTAAGGTTTTTGGCCTCAAAGAGCAGGTTTATCTGACAAGAGGTTGCTCGATGGCTCAGGCCTAGAGGAGCATGTTTGTGTCCTTTGTTTGTGGATATGCATATTAGATTAGTGTGATTGAGACACTATTATGCAGGTTTATGTAATATGAATGCATGATAAGTATGAAATATATATCTATTTTTTATGCCTTTTTACCTTATTTGCTAGTATAGATTAGGTTAATTTAGTGTTAGTTATGGTTTATCTAGATTAAGATAGTTATTAATATTTTAATTTAATTATTAATAATTTCATAGTAATTAGTAGTTTAGGTATGTATTTAAATCAAGTTAGAATTTTAGTTATATTCTACATGTCTAAAATATGATATTTTATATTTTATAAGAAAAGTGCGCTTATCGAGGTACTTGGACGATATTTGGAATAATTTAAAATAGTCTTGACATGCTTTAAAGTGATTTGGATAACTTTTTGGAGTTATAAACAAGTTGAAAATTAATATGGACATGAAAAAAGAGCTTAATGAACAGAAATTGGACTGTCCAGAAAAACTGTCGAGATTGCAAAAATAGTGTAGCCGTTCGAACGGGGTGTTTGAAGTATCAAACGGGATAATGTGATTTTGAAGAAAAACACAGTATAGGCATTCGAACGGGCATGCATGGCATTCGAACGACATAACGTGCAGTTTCTTACTTTTAGCCAAATTTCAATTCTTTTCATATTGGACTTCTTCTTAGGGATCTTATGCCTATATAAAGACTTATTTGGCTCGAAATTGGGGGATTCCAGTAGATTTTCTGAAGAGAAAAAATAAGAAGAAGTTGGAAGAGAACTCAAAGCTTTTAATGGAGATTCAAGTATTTTCTTCTACCATGAAAGGCTAGACTTTTCTTTTACTTAGGAGTTGATGAAGCTATTGATAAGTTTCAGTTTCTTTTCTTTTTAATTTAGATATCAGTTTTGAATGATGACAATTGTATGATAAAGATTTCCTTTTTAATGGAAGAGCTTTTAATGATTATTCAAGTATATGTTGATTTATTGTGTTGTAGATGATAGATTGATGTGGTTTTGATATTTTCATCGATTCTAATTTCTGTGATTTAGATGAGATGTTCATACAATAGTTTTAATGTTCAGATAATTAATGAATTGGATGAGTTATACTAAGATTAGACGAGTCACGCCTATAGCTAGTTTAGTGTAGATGATTTGTGCTATTGTCGAAGATAGTTCATGCCCTGAATTTAATTAATGATTATTTCTAAAGTAATTCTAGCTTGTAGCTGAGAATACTTGTTCATATTCACACTAGATTTAGATTAAAAGTTAAGGAATTGTTATGGTTCTATAGTGGATTTGATTTCCTAAGTAAATGTCATTATATTAATCTCTTGCTTTTAAACTAGTTGATTCCTTTCTTTTGCTTAATTTAAGTTTAAGTTATTTTTAGTTTTAATCAGCAAATTCCTCTTTAGATTTAGTAATAATTCATCCATCGTTGAGGTTCGACAACCCTTAAATACTTATCTTAGTACAATTACCTTGTACACTTGTAAAGGGTTTAATTATAAACGATCAATGTATAATCTAAATAGTGTGATTGAGACACTATGATGCAGGTTTATGTGATATGAATGGATGATCTAGATAGTGTGATTGAGACATTATGATGCAGTTTATATGATATGAATGCACGGTCTGAATGGTGTGAATGAGACACTATTATGCAGGTTTATGTGATATGATCGCATGATCAGAAAGTGTGTGAAAGGAACTTCTCATGCGGTTTATGGTGATAAATATTATGCTTGATTTGATTAGATAAGGATTGTTACTTATGCAAGATGGATGCTAAGTCATGATATGATTATTTATTCCCTGATTTTGATAGGTGTCATATGCATGCTAGCTTTTATATTTATGGATAAATAGGGGTTAGCAAAGGAATGATCAGAAAGGGTATACCATGTCAATTATGAATCTGAATTGTTATGTTGTCATGTCGTGACTTCTTTTTGATTATTGTCGCCGTATTCAAACCTTACTGAGTTTTACTCACCCCACTTTCTTTGTTTCTGTTTTGGGGCTGCATGGTTTGACATGCCGTCGGGCAAGACCCTTTATATGAGGAAAGATTAAGGAAAGCATGGGATTAGGCGTGGATGCCTCTAGACATTGTTATGTTTTTTTCTTCTAATTACTCTGTTATAATGATAGAACATCATGTATGGTGGTTCTTGTTTTCAAACTTGTGTTTATATATGTTTTTAAATCTATTTGAGACCTTGATTCGAGCCAAATGTGTTGGTTTGAAATTCAAAATATGTGGGTATTAGACTTGTGGACTAGTTCAGAGTTAAAGTCTTTTTTTGTTCTACTTATTACTCTTGCTCAAGGGTTAGATGGTGCATAACTCTGCTAGTTAAACAGCTCATAGGAGGGGCAAGTCTTCCGCTATCCTTTAATCTCTTCCAATTCCATCGACCCCACGCACTTGACCGGCCCTTTGACCAGCTTTGGCTCGGGTCGGGCAGTGCCGGGGCATGACAATATGGGATCCACTTCCCTCCTTCATCAAAGGCTAAGTGTATTAATGTAAAAAATATTACAATAGGAATATCATCTTCCATATTTAGGGGATGTTTGAAGTGAACATTTTTGGAATTTAAGGGGTGTTTGGATGTAGACTTTTTTTAAAAAAATGAAAGTATATATTTTTTAAATTAATTAAATTTATTAGCTGTTGAATGAGAATTAGGGCCTGCTGGATTGTGAAATTTGTAAAAAAATTATCAAATTTGCCCCAATTTTGTTTAGAATAACCAAAATTGTGGTTGAGTTCATAAGGTGGACAAAATTAAAAATTTTGCTTGAAAGTTGATTAAAGGCCTTTTCTAGCCGGAATTTACCATAATCACCTCGCAATGTGATTTTGTCGGCTCCAAAAAGGCCAAGTCCTTTATTTTTCAATTGTTACCCCTTTATCGATTAAGCCTTGAAAAACTAAGTGAAGTCCACTTTTAAAAGTTCAAAATTACCAACCCATATAGTATTTGTGTGTTAAATTTTTATAGAAACATAAGTAGAAATGGAAGCAATTTTTTTAATAATTTACTAATGAATCAGAATTAAGTTTGGTAATGACAATTTCTAAAATAAATTCAATTGTCATGTCAAACTTATTTTTAAAACTTTAAACTAATATAACTCTCTCTCCCGAACTTAAATATACACATTTTTATACTATTGTACTCCTAATTTTAAGCCCTATCAAACGAGATCCTATAAGGGTAGATGATTTTAAACTTTTAAAATGAGTCATACCTATATAAACACTTTTTGAGGCTCAAATCGATATAAAAGATAACTGTTAAAAAATAACATAATTTGTAAATCTGAAATAGGTGGTAGGAGTCGGAATCGAGAGAATCATCTCACTTGATGGTTGGGTGATTCTGGCAAAAAATGACTTAAAATTAACTTTTGGACAAAACCTTTGTACACAAATGATATAATTCGGATTGGAAAACCCTTGTATAAATTTTTGTGGGTATTTTTATTTTCATATAAAAAATAGAGTTTTTTCCATATTGCCTAGCCAAAGAATGAAAAATTACATATTCTCTGGATTTTAAACGGAAATGCCTATGACCTAAAATAACATGTGATCGTTTATAATTAAACCCTTTGCAAGTGTACAAGGTAATTGTACTAGGATAAGTATTTAAGGGTTGTCGAACCTCAGGGACGGATGGATTATCACTAAATCTAAAGAATAATTTGCTGATTGAAAACTAAATCAAACTTAAACTTTAATTAGGTAAAAGAAAGAAATCAACTAGTTTAAAAGCAAGAGATTAATATGATAGAATTTACTTAGGAAATCGAATCCACTATAGAACCATAACAATTCCTTAACTTTTAATCTAAATCTAGTGTGAATATGAACAAGTATTCTCAGCTACAAGCTAGAATTACTTCAAAAAGAATCATTAATTAACTTCCATGGCATGAACTATCTTCGACAATAGCACGGATCATCTACACTAAACTAGCTATAGGCATGACCCGTCTAATCTTAGTATAACTCATCCAAGTCATTAATTATCTGAACATTAAAACTATTTTATGAACATCTCATCTAAATCACAGAAATTAGAATCGATGAAAATATCAAAACCACATCAATCTATCATCTACAAGACAATAAATCAACATAGACTTGAATAAACATTAAAAGCTCTTCCATTAAAAAGGAAATCCATATCATACAATTGTCATCATTCACAACTGAGATCTAAATTAAAAAGAAAAGAAACTGAAACTTATCAATAGCTTCATCAACTCCTAAGTAAAAGAATAGTCTAGCCTTCCATGGTAGAAGAAAGCACTTGAATCTCCATTAGAAGCTTTGAGTTCTCTTCCATCTTCTTCTTCATTTTTCTCCTTCTAAAATCTACTGGAATCCCCAAATTTTAAGCCAAATATGTCTTTTTATAGGCATAAGTTCCGTAGGAAGAAGTCCAATATGAAAAGGATTGGAATTTGGGTCAAACAAGGAAATTGCACGTTATGCCGATCGATCGCCCTGCATTCCCGATCGATCGGCTACACTGTATTTTCATCTGAATTCACGTTAGCCCGATCGATCGGTAAGTGACCCCGATCGATCGGCTACAGTGTTTCTGTTTTCCTGGACAGTTCATATTCTGTTCATTAAGCTTTCCTTCGTGTCCATATTAATTTCTAACTTGTTTATAACTCCGAAAAGTTGTCCAAATCACTTTAAAGCATGTGAAGACTATTTTTAATCATTTCAAACATTGTCCAAGTACTTCGATAAGCGCACTTTACCTACAAAACATAAAATACCATATTTTAGACATGTAGAATATAATTAAAATTCCAACTTTGTTTAAATACACATCTAAACTACTAATAACTACAAAATCATTAATAATTAAACTAAAATACTAATATCTATCTTAATCTAAATAAACCATAACTAACTCTAAATTAACCTAATCTATACTAGCAAATACGGTAAAAAGGCATATAAAATATATATAGATTTCATACTTATCAACATGGTATAAGCTAAATTTTAGACTAAAATACCCCCGACAGGAGGTAGGGTTTAATATCGTGTAAAACCCTCACTAAGTTACATTCATTGGCATACTACTTCATATGCCGGCGATTCCTTTGATTGAAGACCCTATTCCGATTCAAAACTCCGTTTTGATTGCAAAGTACTCTTGTTCAACACCGTTCACGTGGCATGGGAGAAGATTTTGCAACCTATCTGACCAGACATGGAAGATTAGGGTTTTTTTTGTTCTGGAATGAGTTTGCGAAGAACAAGTTTGTGAAGTTGAGCTTTGAAACCATATGCCCCAAAGGTGGTTCTTCTTTGTAGTGACGGTTCGGGTTTGTGGTGATCCGGGCGAAGGAGTAAACTTCGTAGAAAAGCAGTGGTCGAACAAGCAGTTAATTCAGCTTGGAGAACAACAACAGTGGTTTCGTGGTAAGGCATTTCATATATTTGAATGCATGAATTTTTATTTAGCTTGTATTAGAGCACACGACATAGGTAGTCGAAGTAGACTATCGTTGGGTCAGAAAGACGATGAGGCATATATTGTGTGTTCACTAAGAAGCTGGAAACACAATGTTCAACCATTATGATATAGTGTATGCAACTTTCTTGTAGCGTATGTTCGAGCACACGATAAATATACTTATCATATAAATACAAGTGAGCTATATAATGTGAATTCATGTGGCTATTGACTTTGGTCATGAGCTATTGTTGATTGACACATATTTATCAAATTTTGTCGACGTAAAGTTAGAGGATTACATCAAATGGCGGAGTCAGTGAAGGTTGTAGAAGAGAAGAGAAGAAGAAGAGAATCTACGGGAGAAGACCGGGTCTGGGAGTGAATAGTTTCCCTGCTGAACTGCGTCTATCAAAAGACCTTGTAGATTCATGTCTGGGATGCAAGGCCATATTGGTGGAGACTAGGTTCTACCTAGTATATGATTGCGAGCCCATCATCATCTCCAAGCCGCTGTTGGATGTACTCATTGGTGATTGTTGGGATGACTCATTGGAGGGGCAAAAGACTACCCCATACTGTGGCTGAAGTGGCTGTGATCATGGGTTTAAGTGGAATAGGGAACCTGTGAAGATTGGAAAGTAGCGAGGGGAAGGCTGCCTAAGGCAAGGGGCAATTCTCCAAGAAGTTCTTCCAAGGGAAGCGGCCAGAAAAGACAGAACTTGAAGAAATGTTGAAAGAAGTGGCTAACGAAATAAAGACTGTTTCAGACTAGGACTTAGCACAGTTGTCGATCATGCACATGGGTGTCCTCGTGTTGTTCACCCAGAGCAACAGAGCTATATCCCCAACTTTGTATGATCACTTAGATGACATGTCATCGTTGGGAGCTATAATTGGACTGGATATGCTGATGAGAGGCATATCAGCAGACCATCAAAACATCATAAGCAGACAGGATGAGTGTTCCACCACGGCTTGAATTCTCGTTGGGGCTTCATTAGTGCTCCAGGTAGCGCTCGTATGTTTTATACCACACAAAGTCTAATATCGTCTCGCTAATGCCACAATATGTTTACGGACAGATAAATATCGCCGTATCGGTCACACTATACAAACTCAATTGTGTTATCAGACATATGACATATATCATGCACATAGACATCGTGTTCTCGGTAACACAACTAAGTGTAATATCGTGTGTATGACATTAAACGATCTGTATGTATCATGTTACTGGACACACGATGTGCTCAAAGCATGGTATTAGTAACACAACAAATTTGTCATACTGAAAATACTAACCATTTACACTAATGACTATATTCTTTTGTATTGTCCGCCGGGTATGATTTTATGAGCATACATCCATATGAGCTCCCAGTGGTCCTCCATGCAGCCCGAGGTGCAAGAGGTGGCCTAGATTTACCCAACTTTTGAGCGACGTGGAGAAGGCCGATAAACTTGACCCGGCCAACGAAAAGGGGTGGAAGAAGATTCTAGCTCATCACTGGATGAGGAATAGGTACGGAGATGTCTTCATGAGGCTGAAGCCAAACTCGCAAATTATTATGCGTGTCACACCAACTGCCGAAGAGGCACACTTGATGGATGGCCAAAGGGCGACCCCAAAGGCTAAGAAGGCAGCTATGCATACTTTTTGGCCAATGAGACCTGCCCACACCCTCCCCGGTGAGATGTCAGGGCATGTACATTCTAGCCAAGACGTCATTGAACCATTCGTCATGTCAGTTGATGTCATGACGAGAATTTGTGAAGTTTTTTTGGAGAAGGCTATTCTCTACGGTGAGCGGGGATGGAACATGAAGCGAGTTGAAGTTGTACTCCAGTGTGTTAAGAATGATCTCAGGGTGGCAACTAGCCTCATAGAACAGATGCAACATGTAATGCCCCAACCTGAGCTGGCCCTAGAAAATCTCTTAATAAAATTTTTTCTTTCCTTAAGCGAGAAATCATTATTTGTGTGCGAGAGGTACAACGTTTATCTATGCACTACGGAGCTTCAAAGCTTCCCTGTATGTAGACTTAGGTTGTAACTATCATTTACACATGACGAAGCTTCATAATTTGTTGCGTGTAAATCAGAATAAAATTTATTATATAATTAACTTGGATCGGGCCAATGTTGCATTGCCGTTGGTTGCCTATGTACATATTGGATAACATTCACAATACGATCGGATCTGAACATAGTTCTGCCTAACGGCTACTACATACATTAGGCATCACAAAATTATATACATTAAAATACATATATACTAATATCCAATTGAAATCATACTGAAATTTGCAATCTATTGGTGTCAAGCGAAACTTAATAAATCAACAAAATTGTACATCTTGCTCTACCACTAAGCGGGATCAAACACATTCACACATCTCGCTCTATCACTAAGCCGATATCGAATATAACACACCACATGTCTTGCTCTACTCTAGACTGAGACATAATGTAACAATTCACATCAAAGCATGGCAGATCAGAACTCAAAGGATCAAAGTATAGCAAGACACTTCAAATCATATCAAATAAAGCATAACAAAGTAATTCAAATTAGAACATATTAAATCATAACAATTTATACATCTTAATTAGTACATTATTATCACTAATTAAGATGTGTAAGCGTATACATAATTTAACATCCTAAGTTAACTACTTAGGATGTATATGTATCCTCATATAGGAGATCAGGTATACTTACCTATAGGAGACATTGGAAGCGGCAACATTTAGAGCTGTTCGTTTCTTCAGAACGTCCTCTTTGTAGGTTCGGATATGGCAGACAGAATATTCTTTGAAATAGGTGGATGTAGTATCCATTCACCTGAAGACACTCCATACTTTCCGTACTTGAAGCTAACGGATAGGACACCCTCTTTTCGGAGACATCTTTTTCCTTTTGTGCTTGTGAACTATGGATCGAGTCTCCCTTTAGCTTGGGGATGCCTCTCTTACTAAGTGGTGGAGGATAGAGCCTCCCCGACTCCGGATCGCTTCTCTCGTTGTGACCCCAGCATCTGCTGACAAAACCATGTCTTATTTGTGGCCCATTTTTCTTTCTCCAGTGCTCAAGGATGACAGGTAGGGCCTATCCTTATATCAGGGCATATCCTCCTCATATAGTCTTCAACTTGAAGAAATGACCGCATAGACCACACTCGATTTAGTCAAGAAAGCCTCCTAAACGGACTAAATCGGAGTTAGGATGCTTAGAAATGGAGAAAAAGAAGTTTGTCGGTGCTCAAGCATAATAGGCAGGACCTCTCCTTCTCTTGGGGCTTTTCATCCTTATACGGTCTCCAACTCAAAGAAAGGACCCTTCCATTGCGTAGAGAACACTTGACTTACTTAAGAACACCTTTTGAATGGCCTTAATTTGACTCAGAACGCTTAGAAACGGGGGAAAAGAAGTCTGAAAAAAATAAGAAAATGGGGTATTTATAGACCCTCGGAGTGCTGAAACCGCGCCACCAAAAATGGCAGCACTTGCTGAAATGCGTGTTACAAGGGTCACACCTGCGCTGTGGTAATTCATCACCCACATTTTCATAGCGCGCACCGCGTGCTGTTTTTTCTTTTCTTTTTTTTCTTCTTTCTTCAAACACGCGTATCTTCCTACCCTAGATTCCGGTTCACGCGTTCTTGGTACCATTGGACTCGTATCAATGAGCCTTTCGATACTAACCCTCTTAAAGCATATATTGCGCTCTTTTCAAGTGGGTCCCACCTATTTTCTATGCTTCTTGAGGTCGTAAATTCCGGTCCCGACCTCTATTTTGCCCGTTCTCTGATTCGTTATGCTCGTTTCTTTGAGCTCTACTTATATACAGAGGTTTCAACTTTTGAAACCCTAAGACTCATTGAAAGGTTATCTAATTAGCTCTAACCCCTCAGGTTAAATGTAATTAGAAAAGCGGGGTGTTACACAACCCCCTGATGAACCGGAGGTAGAATAGCCACCTGAACCCCCTCAGCTGGAAGTCGCCGAAGCATCAACCCCTCCTCTAAGAACCAAAGGATCGCTGTTGGTTCATTTAAAGACAAGAGCTTCAAAATCTAGAGAAGCTCGCCAACCATTTGCCCCCCAAGATCAACCAGTATAAGTCCCTTAGCACGACGTTGTAATGTATCATGTTTCAAAAAGGAATAATCATGTAATCGAGGCTGTGATAGACTACCCAGTCGTGCATTAAGAATGATGATTACATTATGGTTGTGCCATCGATCACACGAGCATTGAAGCAGACGTTACTGAAGAAAACAAATTGCTTATGGTCATGTGATCATTAGCATGATTATTCATTTTTTCGTGGTTCCATCAATACAATATGCAGTTTTATCGTGTAAAGTAAAAGATGATATAATTGTTTATCGTGTATGGACTAATGCGATTGCTTACTTTTGAAATACAGAGAAATAGCAATCGAAAGCTGCCACCAAACTGAAGAAGAAGACTAGTCCGAAGTTACAAAGGACCGCAATAACTAGATTTTTATCAAAAATAAATACAGAATACCTTGAACAACCTTGGGAGATCGAAGATCAACCCTCGGAGGTCATCGAACAACCCCGGGATGTCGAAGAACAACCCTGGCAGGTCGTGGAACTGGAACAACCCTGAGAGGGACCTGCAGAACACTTGGAGGTACTAGAACAACCGTGGGAGATCATGGATTTGGAACAACCATGTGAGGGACTAGGAGAACACGTGGAGGTTTCAAATCAACCCTGGGAGGTCAAACAACAACCTTGGGAGGTCGTGGAACCGGAATGCCATCGGAAGGGACTAGAAGCACCCTAGGAAGCAAATAAAGGAGAAGTTCCAAAAAAATCAATAAAACTAAGAGTGAAGCGGAAAGCTGCTCCTGGCGCTGAGGGATTGAAGAAGCCGAAGTTTACCAATAGCTATGTTGAGGAGAAGTTAGCCAAGTTTGGACACATTGCCTAGACTGCAAAGCCTGGATACGATAATCCTTAGGCATCGGTCCCTAGCCCATACAATGGCCATTTGACACATCCAAATTCTCCCACCCCAGAACCAGCCGTCTCAATCACTAGCTCCAGTGAAAGGACTTTATAAGAAACTCCTCCAGTTGATGCAGAAGTAATGGAGAGTATCCGAAATGTGATAGAAGTCAAAGATGATACTATGAATAAGACGAATAAGGACGATATTGTGAATAAGGTGGAGCTCAGTCTTGGGAGAAGGACTATCTTGACACATAGTTGGTGTTCCACAAGGAGCTTCAGAAGGAGGTAGTTAAGGACATTATCATGGAATTTTTATTGAACCCATACAAGTCATGGCCCATAGAAACACCCCTCTACACTGACTACCTATCTCTCTTAAAGCAGGAGTGCATAATGAATGAAGTAATATCGTTTCATTGCTCATACGTTTTAAACTCTATCGTGTTATCAACCGAATGATTGAATAACTGACAAAGATGTTCAATTAATTATCATTTTATTGATTAGACAACTTTTATCACATCATTGTTTTCAAATACGCTAAGTTTTAACTATAATGGCTGAAGTAAAATTAGTGTGTTAATTAATACACGATTTGTAATGTATTTATGTAATCGATAATACGATATAGTCATACAGCATATAGCTGATGGCACAATCGGTTGACTATCATGTCATTACTAACACGTTTGGTCTGCTATAGGTCATAGACGTGTTCTTCCAACTTCTTGATGAACGCAATGCGAGAAATCTAGGCAGGTACCCAACTGTTTTTTTGGTAGGTTCACCATTCAGCACTATTTTAATGTTGGTATGGAGGAAGGGCCGACGGAGAAGGAGGGCAAACTCTCTGGCATATTGTGGAGAGGCCTGGATGTTAGCACAGAGAACAGTTTCATTCATGTCTACATCAAGGGCCACTTTCTTTTGCTTATTGTCCACTGTAGGGAGAAGCGATTTACATGGTACAATCCTCTAAAGGGTGAACATGGCCACCACTTCACCGAGGTGGACAGTGTCAGGAAACATGTTGCTAATGGAATAGAGAAGGAACTTAAGATAAAAGGGTGCTTGGTTGTGGCCAATGACTAAGATCAACAAATGCCCATACCAGGAAACAAATGAAGATTGTGGTTTGTTCGTCATGTACTACATAGCGAAACTAGTAGGGGGTGTCATTTAGCCAGATTTTAGACAACTCGAGATAACAGGCTTGGTCAGGCCAATGATTTGCGCTTCTATACTTTGGGCCCGAATTGACGAGGAATTTGATCTGAGTACAAATAAATTGTAACAAGAAAATTGACTTCTTTCACGATTCGATTAATTGACAAATAATCAATTTGACCAATTATTTTGTAATTATCTAATGGAATAGAAATACATGTACCAATGTCATATGGCATATGTTCGATCAAACGATTTGTACCAAAGTCTTGTCTTCGAAAGCGCAAAACAGAAGTATGCATATATCCGATTGCATGGAAGTTTTCACGATCGTCTATTAGGTCATGTTATCACATACACGCCACCTCGTATTAGGTCGTGTTATCGCATAATCAAAGAAATGATTGCCTATTAGGTCTTGTTATCGCATACATGAAAGTTGCAAAAATTAAACCAAATGAAGTATAGTTGTGGACAACTATTTCAGATGATGTTGATGACCTATATGTCGCGAAAGTGATGGATCATTAGAGACATTGATATATCGCCATTTAATGAGATGAGTCCTCCATCGGATATAGATAATACCATATCCAAATGGAGGACCGATTCACCAGCTGCCGCTAAAGCAATCTCTTGTATGATCCGTCTCCACGAAGAACATGGAACAACCCCAACGATATGTGACGAATTATTCGAGGCATTGATATATCGCCGTATAGCGAATCTTGCCCTCCCTCAAATATATGTGTGAACTGCATCTGAAGGAGGGTCGATTCACCAGCCGCCGATACAACAATCTCCCGAGTGATCTATCTCAGCGCCGAACACATGCTGGTAGAGCATGACCCTAACCCTGATATCTAGTGAGACAGGAGTGAACACGATGGTTTGGACGCACGAGAATGTTCTATCATCCCAAAACCAATAGGCTCGGCATCCCCGAACCGATAGGCTCGGTTTGTCCGCACGAGAATATTCTATTGTCCCAACCCTAATATACAATGAGACAGGAGCAAACATGACGGTTTGACCGAGCATACACTGAATGTATCTGTCGTGTAATTGACACATATGGCCGGTTATTCTGTTGTGTAATTGATAATCGTTATGTACCAATGTTGTGTATTCGGAGCGCCAACATATTATTTTGAATAACTTGGTGGGCATCGTATCATCGATCTTACGATAATAGTTTAGGTAGTGTTATTAGAAATATTGAGCTAGGATAATAGTTTATGTATTGTGTTTGTTTTTTCATGAAGCTGATATAGTTTAATATACGGGAAGACAACTTTCAATCGGAAAAAAAAATATGTGTTATTAATATTTTCCTTTAAATTTTAGTATTTCATTACATCCAACAAACTAATAGTTACATAACTTTATAAATACAAATAAAATAATAATATGAAGATAGTGAATCATGCCCTCATCAGTGGGCGTGCAATCTCCCTGCAGACTCTCGGACCCATCAATTCAATTGTGACGGAACATTTGCAACATTGATATAACACCGGGTAGTAAATTGCCCCTCATTAGAGGCTGGTTAGGACAACGCCACTAAAGGGGATGAATTACCATATGGCGCTATATCAATGTCCCAAAGGCTCCGTCTCGGCACCAGCTATAAGTGGGCGTGCGATCTCCCTACAGACACTTGGACTCCGTCTCGTGCTCTTCACGTATTGGGTAAGCCTAGAGGTCACTTATATATATATAGGCAGGGTGTGAGGGATACGAACCGTTAAATATATATAAAAATTATTCCATATATAGTGTAATTGGAAATTGGAAATAACTCCTTGTGAATTGGCGATTCTAATTTAATTGAAATCTCGAAAATTTTGGTGACACTTTGGGAATTGGGTGGTTAAATTAATGTAATTGTCGTGTGTTCGATCACACGACATGACCAATATCGTGTAATTGATTACATGTCTAGCAAAAATATTCATTATCATAGTCGTGAGATCATAAAACGGAACTGATAACACATCGTATTCATGTTAACATGATATTCACGAAAGTCGTGTGAAAACAAAAATGCGAGTGTATTATTGTCGTGTGGTCGGTAACACAATATACAAACATATTGTGTTAAGACATACACGCTTCAACAATTTTCATAACTTAATATTACCTCTGCGCCATTGTGTGTTTGAACATACGACCAATATTGATAGTGTGTTAGTAAGTAGACAATCGTCGTGTTATTACTTTCAATATATGGGAAAGACAACTTTCAATGGGAAGAAAGATATAACTGTTATTAATTCATTACATCCAAAAAACTAATCTTTATAGAACTTTAAAAATACAAATAAAATAATAATCCGTCTTGTTGCCAGTGATCAGTTGGTGTGCAATCTCCTTGCAAACTCTCAGACCTATCAGTTCAAGAATAGGGCATCGTCTAGCGAATAGGGCGCGAATGCAATGGATCATTGGAGACATTAATATATCACCGTCTAGCGAAACGTGCCAACAATTGGATATAGGTGAGGACCATATCCGAAGGAGGGCCAATTCACCCGCCGCTACAACAATCTCCCAAATGATATATCTCCACAAAGAACATCACTATGCGATCGATCTCCATGCAAACTTCTCAGATATACTGCAAAAATATTCATTATCGGAGTCGTGAGAAAGTCATTGCTAAATTGTCGTCTACCGAATAGGGCTTGAATGCGACGGATCATTGGAGACATTGATATATTGCCATCTAGTGAGTCATGCCCTCCATCGGATATAGGTGAGGACCATATCTGATGGTGGGCCGATTCACCAGCCATTGCTAAAGCAATCTCCCGAATGACCAGTTTTCGCGAAGAACCAGTGAGTGAGCATTCTGCAAACCCTAACCCTATATATATATATATATATATATATATATATATATATATATCTATATAGGCAGGGTGAGACGATTATGGACAGCCAGGTTTTTGAAGGTATTGATGCTTCGGGAATAATGCCTTGGGAATTGGGTCATTACGATCATGGAATTGTTGTGGGTTCGAACACATGATATGATCAATATTGTGTAAGAAATGGACACTCTTGACAAAAGAATTAATAATAGATTGATATTATCGTGTAATCAGTAACACGTAACCCCTTTTGGTCGTGTTGTCAATTACACGATACAAATATACAATATACCCTATGTACAACATTTCATGTTTTTAGGAACACGTTAATTACATATTTTGTGTTGTTGACACGATGCATATAAAAAAAATTTCAGCTGAAGAACAGGGGTGGAAAAGGTAAGATTGATTGATGCTCCCCTTATGCTATTTGCATACGCTATTATTCAACCTCCTCAGCTTGTCGATGGGACATTTTCCACATTGGGGCCCCCCTTGTGCTTTGGTACATCGTTTGCAGTTGTGACCCAACTGACCACATGTTCCACATTTTCGTGGGGCTTTGAGAGGCAATTGTGACTCTATCTGATTTTTTTGTGGACGCCCCTGCTGCTTTTGAGGGATAGGTGGGCTGAATGTAGGCACAACTCCAGTCGGTGCCCACTGGTGCCTATCCTTTGTTGGGTGTAAGGGCTCTTGATAGGTCAGTTTATACATTTCAATAGAGTACCATCTTTCGCAATACTCAGACACATAGAAGTGTCTATTATCGATTGTTGCGATTGCATGCTTACATGGTAGACCAAGATGTTGAAACTTTCCACATGTTCAGGTACGATCAACTAGGTTTACCTCATCTTGTGAAGAAAATATTGTGAGTATGAGCATATGATAAATGACTTTCTCGTGTTCTCAATTATACAATGTGTCATACGATCATTAAGTAAAATCTTATCTACTTACATGATGAATGAAACTAACGTGGTTAAACTAACACGATATGAAGCCCTCATGCATAAACGAACACATGCAATGTACACGCCATATGAATGCAATGTACCTAGTGATATAGCGAGTTAACCTATAATTCATACATTGAAACAGGCAATACAATCACATTCCTGGCTTCTTCTTGCCTATTTTCAATGTGTTTTCGGGCAAATGGAGTTAACTCTTCCATCATATTCTGACCATCCATCAGACGTTTTTCAAATAATGTCATCGTGTGCTCAATTAAATGAGTTATAAGCATCAATCTAGCTTTTTTGAACATTGCACTTTTAGACCTATTTGAGCTGAGTGTCCCATATCTTTTCCTTGTAAATGATACATTGGCCCAGTGCTTTGAACCTATCTTATTTAGCCAAACATATGCCTCCAGATTATGTTCTTTAATGCTGTTCATTGTTTCATCGTACACATTCTGTCTAAATGTTTTGGCTACAACATAGAGCTGATTCTTTAGGTAGTTGTCCTTGAATTTGTCTAGCATATTTACTGCCATGTGACAAATGCAATATCCGTGGTGTGTAGATGGGAAAAACTTCTTCACAGCATTTGCAATCCCTTCTGTCTATTAGGAACGATTGTATCCAACTCGTCTAGAGGATCAGATAATAGATGATTTCTAAGCGACTCAAGAAACCAGCACCATGTTTTCTCGCACTCATTCTCAACCAGTGCAGTTGCTATCAATAGTTGTCTAGGATACTTTCCTTTCAAGAAAGTTGCATCAACCATTAGCAACGGCCTCAGGGTTGTTCAGAAAGCTCTCGCAATGGGACCAAACATCCCGAATACTCTTTTGAAATTGTACCCACCCATAAGGGTGCTAATGAGCCCAGTCGAACCAAGTTTTGAAGTTTTTTGACTCAAGCTCAATTTCTAACAGCTCGGCTCGAGCTCGATTGAACATCTAGGTGCCCAGCTCTAGCTCGGTTCGGCCAAGAAACTCGAAACTTGATTTAGCTCGAGCTCAAAAAACATACTATAGCAACTTGAACCTATGCTCAAATTGAGCTCGAATCCCATTTACAACCCAAAGTATTTTTTCCTATAAAAAACTATATTAATTTAGAGAATCATACCAACATTACAAAAATATAAAAATATAAAAAACATAATTCTATTCTATTAAAGTTGTAAATATTACTTCAAAATCTATTATTAAAATAAGAGTCAATAAATTACCCTACAAAAAAATTTCATTGGTCACCAAAAATTTAACTAATATTTGAATAATATCTCATATAATAGATGCAATTATATAAATAATATTAAAAAAATAATTATCTAAATAACAGAGAGAAAAAAATATTTACCAATATGTTATTCCTTTTTGCCACGCAGGCGCTAGCTAAGCATTGGTGCTTATGTGGGTTTTCTTTGAAAAAATTTTATAATTTCGTTCTTCTAAAGTACAAAATCAATATAATGTACTAACTTTATATTTTAAATTTCGTCATTTAAAAGGTAAATGTACTGATTTCGTCATTTAGAAGGATAAAATCAACAATGAAATAATTTTGTCTTCTCTGCTCTCTCTCCTCTCTCCTCTATGATTTCCTCTCTCTTCACTCTCTCCTCTCTCTCATCACACACTCTCTCTCCTCTCTATTCACTCTCTCTCTCTCTTTTGACTATCTCTCTTCTTCTCTCTCCTATTTATTTCTCTTTTGTCTCTCTCTTCACACACTCTTTATATTCATTCTCTCCTCTCTATATCTCTATTCAATCTCTCTCTCCTCTCTCTTTTGGCTATCTCTCTTATTCTCTATCCTCTCTCTCTCTTCACTCTCTTCTCTCTCTCCTCTCTTATTTCTCTTTCTCTCTCCCTATCACTCTCTCATGTGTGTGACGTGAGCCCTAACTTTTGAAAAGTGGGGAGAAAGTAGAAAATTTTAATTTAATTTATTTTTACTTATATATTATATATTAAAATATTAAAATTTAAATAAAAAGTAATGTATTTGTGAATGACGAAGTCAATATTTTTTAAAATTTTTCATGATTTTCATCCTTTAGAAGAGAAGAGAAAGAGAAGAGAAAGAGAATAGAAACAAAAAGGAGAAAAAGAGAAGAGAGATAACCGAAAGAGAGAGGAGAGAGAGTGAATAGAGAGGGGAGAGATAGAAGAGAGAGAGGAGAGAGATAGAAGAGACAGAGGAGAGAGGAGAGAGAAGAGAGAAGAGAAGTTAGTACATTCTATTGATTTAAGCATACTTATTTCGTCCTTCTAAAGGATGAAATTATGAAAAATTTTATAAAAAGCTGCATAGGTGTCAATGCCTAGTCGGTAAAAAGGAATGCCATATTAATAAATATTTTTTTCTCTTTGTTATTTTGATAGTTATTTTTTAATATTATTTATATAAAATTTCCCACATAATAAGTCACAAAAAACTAAACTAGTCACCAAAGCTATGACAACTCCTATTCACATATTTCATATCTGATTACTTTAGTGACTAAAAAAAAGTTTATGCTGAGAGAACTATTTGGACCTCAATAATAACATATTTCATGGTGTGTGGATTGCTTGCAAAATAAAAAATTAATATAATTAGAACATAACAGCAAAATCTAGACTTGGTTCACTGGATATATTTGAACGCAAAATCTAGATATAGTTCACTAAATCTCGAATTCTAAACTAATATGATTAGTTGAATTAAGAATGCTTATTATGAAAATAGAATTACATATTTATATTTGTTAGGATTAGAATGACCAAAGGTAGTATTTAAAAATTAAATACTATTATATAGATGAATAAGGATAGAATTGGAATAAAATAATTTATCATACCTATATTCTCAATTTTATTAGTAGTATGATGTATATTATATACCATATATTAATATTATGTAGTATATATATTTTATAAAATAATATAAAATATTATGGGTACATGAAAGGTGAAAGTTAAGAAATTTATATAATATGGGTATAATATGTAAGAAGTGATATATTACAAATTGAGTCGAGTTCGAGCTGAGCTTTGAGTCAATTTTTAGTTGAACCAATCAGGTGTCGAGTCAAGTTGATTTGAGTTGGCCCTTGTTTGAGCTCGGCTCGTTTACTTTCAAGTTCGATCCGAGTTCGAGTCGAGCTCACTTCGAGCCGAGCCAAATTCGAGCCAAACCGAACCGAGACTATTCATCTCGACGAGCTGGCACGGCTCGTTAGCAACCTTACCCACCCATAGGTCCGGGAATATCACTAGCACAACTATACTTCCCAAATTTATATATTCTATTTGCCTCCCGTAAGTAGGAAGTAAGCGGTAGGATTCGTGTGGGTCACCATCTATTGAATCAGTTAGAGCTTTACCTGTATGACCAAATACAATTTAGTAAATGTTATACGACACTGGCTTACATCATGTTCCTGATCGCACAACATTTTATGTTTTCATGTGATCGAAATCCATATAGGATGATTGATCATGTTTATGGTAACACGATATTGACGTATATCGTGTGAGTGCATATTCCGACTATAGTTTAAGCGTGTAAATGATAACATGCTAGACTAACATATCGTGACACTAAATCAACACTTCGATTCTTCTCGTGTATTACCTGCGCGCCATCATTTCTTGTAGTTGGCAGTTATGCCTTAGTGCTTCAAAATATAACTTCTCTTAGGTGTAATGTCCACCAAGTCTTTAAAGAGGCCATAACATTTTCTCACTATCTAAAGGTATGATGCTAGGGGATAGTCAGTTGACTTCCTTTGGGTTCCACATGAATGAGTCGGCACTAACCTCGTGACATTCATATGTTCTCCTATATTTGAAGCCCTTATGTACTAGTTACAAGAATCATTGGAGCACTTTGCGGTGTACATATTCCAGTTTTCATCCACAACATGATATGTGAAATTTGCCTTTATTGCTAAGTCGATCAAGACCCTCTTGAAATGCAACATGCTTAGAAAATGTGCACCTAATTCGAGGAGCTTCATGTAATCCTTAGCTTACAAACTACATGTCATTAGCAGGCCTTCACCAATATTTGGTTCCAACATGTTTAAATCATCGATTGTATCCCAATATGCCTCTACCTTAATGTCGACGTTACTGAGAACCTTGCTATTTCCAAATTCTTTGTGGTCGAACATACTTTCCATGTCAATTATATCAATATCGTACCACAAATCCTCACCCCACATATTTTCAACTTCTTCGCCTTGTCCACTGTTGTAATTACAAGGGCTAAATGGAGGTTCGTAGTTATTAAATGAAGTCCTTGTCCCACCCATCATTGGCGACCATTCCTTTGATCTATTCTGATTGACTTCTATTTCAGGTTCTGTACTCGTTGGATTAGTGAAAGATGATTGACATGGATTTTTGAGGGCAAGTTTTCTGGTTCTCCCAATCTGCATTGCACATTATCATGTTAAAAAAATGCGACATTAGTCAACATCATGTATTCTGTTAACACGCTTACATTTCAAAACGTGTTATCAAAACCACGACATGAATGCATGTTGTTTTATTATATCTACGTTGCAACTCATAATTGCTATATCGCATGTGTATATCGTGTAATTACTAATGTGATATATTATATGTCATGTTTATTACTTCACACGATATGATTTACCCTTTACACGATATGTTTAATATCATGGTCTCGAGTACATGAAATATTCCAATTGCATATAATCTAAAGATTCATTGTTACCTGACAGTTTCAAAGGCGAACTGAGTTTCATTGAATTTGTTATGAAATCTGACATTAGAGCTGGGATGAGCCAGTGATTCAGCTCTATTGACTGTCTAGTTCCTTTCTATGGAGGGTGATGGTGATTTATCTCCGTTGTCGGGCAGTTTCATCTCGGCATACAATGATAACACCTTCTTATTCGTCTTTTTATGAATGAAGAACATTGATTGGAGGTCCTCATCGTCATATAATTCATATATCATGAATGATTGGGAGGATAAAATTAAATACTTCAAATTGACATTACCATTGACAGAAAGTCATGCTTTGACTTGCCCCAGCAACTCGCCGAAGCTCACTGATATACACGTTGTCATTGCCTACCTCTCCATTATAATAGATGCAAATATAGATCCTATCTATGATCGGTGTGAAAGAAGGATCATTTATGCAAAATGCAGCGTTTGAAGCACTTACACATTGTCTGCGGTATTAAAAAAATATTTTTTCTTGTTCATCCAACTCTCGTTAGTGAGTCACTGTCAGTTAGCTCCTGCCAACGAGTTTAGTTTACTGCCGATGACTACCAATGCACCGAAACAATGTAGCACTATTCCGATTGTTCATTTATTACTCTTTACTGATATAGTAGAAATCTAAGGATATTTTGGTCCATAAATAAGTTATATAATATTTCCCTTTAAAATCGAGGAAGAAAATTTTCGTTCTTTAGCCAAGCAAAATGTAAAAACTCTAAAAAATAAAGGGAAAATTATTTAAATAATAATTAAAAAAATTTAATTACCGTTTTGGACCACTTTGGGAAAAATTTCCCAAAGTGGTGTTCTTTTTTGCTACATAGGCGCCAGCCAAGCAGCTGGCGCCTGCGTGGCTTTTTTTTTATATTTTTTTAGTTGATTTCGTCCTTTAGAATGACGAAATTAGGTTTAAGTTGATTTCGTCCTTCTAAAGGATGATATCGGGTCAAGTTTTAAAAGACTTGACCCGATTTCGTCCTTTTAAAGGACGAAATCACGTAATACTGATTTCGTCCTCTTAAAGGACGAAATCAAATTAAATTTTTTTAACTCTATTTTAAACTAATTTTAACATATGTCCCTATTTATTCATTCCATACATACCAAATATAACATTAAAGTATTAACATCATCGAATAAAAATAAATATAAAATAAAAATATTTATTAAATATATTACATCACAAGTCAAAAAAATGTTTATTTTTAAATAAACATACAACAAAGCTAATATCACAATCTCCTACGTCCTCGACCTCAGCCTCGATGGTGTTGTACAAGCTCCTCCTCATGATCTGCCTGTTTCGGCTCTAGTTGTGGCTCTAACTCGGGATGTGGCTCTAGCTCTGGCTCCTCACGTACCTTTGCAACTCGGGAAGAGTATCTCGACGATGTCGATGCCCTCTATGGGGGCGCCAGAGATGTAGTTGAAATCTTGGTAAAAGATCTCACAGAAATGATCATAGTTATAGATGTAGAAGCCGTGGTCGGTGCCGGTGGCAAAGCAGTCGTATTGTTGGTTAAAAGAGAGGTAGATGAAAGTGGGAAGGGAAGCTGGGTTGGGATTGGTAGGATCGAGGTTGGGGCTAAAGAGAGGCGAGGGAGAGGTGGACATGAAGAGACAGGGTCAGCTAGAACAGTAAAACCGTGGTGTAAAAAATCAAAGGTCAATTAAAGCATTAAAAACTTGGTGCAAACTGTTGTAGTAAAAAAAAATATCTAAGGACGCTGATTTCGTTGTTTAAAACAACGAAATCATAGAAAATGTACAAAGTTGCATTGGAAGGTTATGACACGGCCTCAAAACACCGAAAAAAATATTGCGATGTACATCATTGAAATAGGCCTGGCCATGCCATCAAAAGTTAAACTGATATAGACCTCAGTTTGACTTTCAATATTGCACTATCAAACAAGTATTTAAAACTTAAAGTGATACGGACCTCAGTTTGATTTAGAATAGGCCTGGCCATGCCTGCTATCCTTGACTTTCATTATTTTTAAAATGTTGTCTTTCCCCAATAATAACTTGATAGACATATCTTGTCACGCCCCGGCGATGCCCGACCCAACCCGAACCCGGTCCAGGGGCCGGTCTAGCGTGCGGGGGCGACGAAGTGAAAATTGAGAAATGATCTAGCGGAAGACTTAATCCCTAACCACGGGCGACAATGTAAACACGGAGTGCGCACAATCCTTTGAGCAAGAGTAAATAAAAGGGAAGAAAAAGGTGTTGCTTATCACAAAGTAAACAATAATCTCAAACCCACAAACTTAGTTAAGTAAAGCCCACACCGGCTCAAAATAAGTCATAATCATCACAACTGTAGTATATGACATAAATCCAAAACAAGAACCCTACACAAAGGTTCGAACATAAAGCATGAAACAAACGCAGGTAAGTCACTCAACGATCTCCATCATCACACCCAAGCTACCTCTGACCTTTCCTCAAAGAGGCAATCCTGTCCGTCTGCGTGTCGCACCACGCAGCCCCAAATCAAAACACAAAAGAGGGGTGAGTTTTAACACTCAGCAATGGTTTTAATATCACTAGCAACGTAGAAAATACGATAGCTTAGCAATGAGATCGTTCAGATCAAAGATTTACATGGTACATCACTTTCTGATCACACATTCTTATCACCTAACACTGCATCATAATGCATAATTCAACCTGCATGGATGTATCTCTAGCATACATATTCCCACATGCATTCACATCATAACCAATCCCGCATGGATGTATCTCTAACATACATATTCCCACATGCATAACATCATCACAATCTGCATGGATGTATCTCTAACATACATATTTCCACATGCATTTTATCATCAAAATCAACATGCATGGATGTATCTCTAACATACATATTCCACATGCATAACATCATCACAATCTGCATGGATGTATCTCTAACATACATATTCCACATGCATAACATCAAAATCAACATGCATGGATGTATCTCTAACATACATATTCCCACATGCATAATGTCATCACAATCAACCTCCATCAAGGAGTAATCACACATTAACGTCACACAGACGGGAGCATAGACAAGGCCACGAAGGCGTGTCATGGTCCAAAATTCTACACAAGAATTCAAGGAAGATCGGGGTTGTCAATCCCTAATACTGCTAGCCCTGGACGATCCTGGCCAAGGATGTCCCATTCTCACACAGAGAATCTAGAGCAGGGGTGTTCGCCCAGGGACATCTCCTGCGGACGGAAGAGCCCGAGTTCTCACACAGAGAACCCTAGAACACGTGGTAGCGGAGTGCACACGGCATACCACACTGGATTCTCAGGGTCCAGATGACACACATAATAATATTCTCACATATCCGCAAGACAAGTACACAACTCGTCCCCACATCATTCCATTAAACAAGACTCAACCCAGGGAGTGCACTCGTTCCACACAGAAACTTCAAATCGTTCCACACAGGAACTTCAAATTGTTCCACATAGGAACTTCAAATCAAACTATGTCCTTTCGGACTAATCAACTTGCGATTAATCCACGACCGATAAACCCGGCACACAATTCCATCACATTGCATCCAATCGGTCAAATTCGATTAATCACGATGAAGCCTCAATTGGAAATCCATTTTCATGACGCGTGCAGCATGGTACATGCGTGGGCAAAGCATACATGAATCCTAATCATGATAAGTGCTCTCACCAGCCCCTAATGCATCATTCATAATCACAATATTAAGCTTCAACATCATCATTTAACCCCCACAGGTGTGTATGTGTGTAACTAGTAGAAGCCTTTCACATAATGCATATCAACATGCTTGAAAATCAACTCACTACCACACTACACATGTGAATTTCTACCTAAACATGAATTCCAGCGGAAATCATAGTAGAAGAATCGTTGAAATTATAGCTAGATTCAAAACTCAACCACAAAGGCTAAACACATATAACATCACTCATTTCATCATTGAGTCATGACATTCACCAACATCCACACACCACTAACCACAATCTATCATGACAAATCAGTCCAACAATGATTGTAGTCCTACTGAAAATATATGCTTATCCAAAGGGAAACAACCGTTCATAATTTCAAGATAACGATTCCAACATCATGCCACAAAATATAAGTCATCCCACCATCTCTAAGCATATGTCTCAACTCTATAAACTCAATAGCATGTATTTCCAGTAGCCTAACATAGCTTAAAACACTCCACATTCATATAAAATTGGCAAGCTAAAGTGGAATAATCAAAATAGACATCATATGCACAACACACAATTTCCTGTGTAGCCGATCGATCGCCCTTCAAGCCATTCGATCGGTTACACGCAAAAATTTGAAATTTACAGTTCAGCCGATCGATCGCCCTGCAAGGCCGATCGATCGCCAACACGGCAGAACAATCATCTTCTTCCTTTTGCAAAATCAAACCGAAACACCATAGATAACACTTCAAATCCACATCTAACACCCTAATCATCATCAAAAGTCCTCCTTGACTTCCAGAATATCAAACCATACCATAATAATGCAAAACCCTAAGAAATCGGGATTAAATAGTTCTATTTTCTAATCTTACCATTAACACACTAAATCAAGCAAACCTTTTCGAAATAAGCCAAAAATGAAGAGTTTTACCATGGATAAACAGAGATTTCGAAGACCCATTACCTCAGCACTTGATTAAGCTTGGATTGAAGAGTCACCCTTCTTGAAATCCTTGAAAACACAATGATTTTGAATTAAACTCTAATAGAAATTGATTTACCCAAGAAATCCCTAATTAAACCTTAGATCTAGGGCTTGTTGGTAGTAAAAATCGAATTTTGAATGTTAGGGTTTATAGTAAAACACAAATCAGTAGCTTTTGATGGTCAAAAACGAATTGAATCAAGGGGAAAATGGTAGATTTGGAAGAATTTAAGAGAAAAGCCATGGATTAGTGCTTAATTAGAGCAAGCTTACCTTAATCGGCTTCTAATTCGGGCCTAAGTGGGGATTAGGCCAGCCCTCCTTCCTTAGCCTATTCCCAAAAATGGAAATGGCTCTGGTTTGCCCTTTTATAGTAAGGGTTGGGGTAGGCATAGGTAAGTTTTGGGGTGTAAATATGAAAAGTAGGCTAAAAGTGGGTATTTTGTAAATTTAAGCACAATTTAAGCCTAATAAAATTCTGAAAATTTTTGTGGGACCTTAAGTATATGTTTAGGTTCATTTGACAAAAAAATAAAATTTTCAACGGTGGGGCCCACAGGGGTCCCGCCAAAACCCTAATTTTTGGGAAAATAGTGAAAATTCCGAAAAATCTCAAAAATTCACATTTGGTTTAAAATCACTCAAAACCACTAATATTGAAGTTAATTTTGGTTAAAACTATCACAAACACTATTTATTTACGAAATCACCGAATAAGATTAGAAAACGCGTAAATCTCACGATAACCCATAATTAAAGAAAACCAAAACCGGTTTAAAGATGAGGGTCCTTACATATCTACTCTCCTTTGGAGGCATAATCAACGGTGGAGTTTTACCAACCGGTGAACTCAAATGAATGCAAAATCTTTTGCATTTTTTATTTTGACTTTCAATGATTGTACTCTTTTTTATATTTCTTATTTTAACTTTCAATGATTGCATCACAATATTATTTTCCAGTGTTTTGATTGAGGCCGTGCCATAACCTTCCAATGCAACGAACATTAAACTTAGTACATATTTTATGATTTTGTAGTTTTAAATGACAAAATCAGCGTCCTGACCCTCGGTTTTTTACACCACGGTTTTAATGTTCTAGTTGACCCTGCCTCTTCATGTCCACCTCCCCCTAGCCTCTCTCTAGCCCCAACCTTGATCCTACCAACCCCGACCCAGCTTCCCTTCCCACCTTCATCTACCTCTCTTTTAACCAACAAAGACGATCGCTTTGCCACCTAAGCACCGACCGTGGCTTCTGCATCTATAACTATGATCCTTTCCGTGTCCATGTAATGATGTTAATACTTTATTCAATGTAATATTGGGATGTAATATATTTGATAAATATTTTTATTTTATGTTTATTTTTATTTGATGATGTTAATACTTTAATGTTATATTTGGTATGTATGGAATGAATAAATAGGGATATATGTTAAAATTAGTTTAAAATAGAGTTAAAAAAAATTAATTTGATTTCGTCCTTTAAAAGGACGAAATTAGTATTACATGATTTCATCCTTTTAAAGGACGAAATCGGTTCGTCTTTTACAATTGGACCCGATTTCAACTTAAACCTTGATAAATCAGCTAAAAAAATAAAAAATAAAGCAACGCAGGCGCCAGTTGTTTTGCTGGCGCCTACGTGGCAAAAAAGAACACCACTTTAGAAAATGGTCTAAAACGATAATTAATTTTTTTTTAATTATTATTTAAATAATTTCCCCAAAAATAAACATCCACAAGTATAATCTTATTTAATAAGGCTCCAATAATTTAAAAATTTTCTCGTTAGACGGTTCGACCAATAACAGGAGTGTGACGAGTGTCGACGAAGGCGGGCGGAGGCCCGCTAAGGAACCGGCTAAGCAGCGGGAGGGCGCCATATCCTCCCCAGAAGAATAAAATTCCCCCAAAGTCCCCAACCTCCCCTGAGCCTCAGGGCGCTCCCGAGTTTCTGTTGAAACAGAGATAGAGACACAGACGGAGGGCTTCCTGCAGTCAACCAGGTTCGTACTAAACCCTCAGCCCATCTATAACCCTTCTTCGGTTTAGGTGTGAAAATCCTTTCTGATTTTTTTTTTGGAATTTTTTTATGCTGATTACTCTATATTTGTGCATATGTAGAGCATATGTACATCTTGTATTAGTATATTTGGATTTATGTTAGTTTTTTTTTTCATATTTGTTTGTGCATGCTTCATTTTTGTAGTTTGTTTGTTTTGTTGAACATGCATGTCAAGTGTAGTTGTTTTTTCCTGTGAAAAAAAACTCCATCTTTTTCGTTTTTTGGCGTGGATTTGGTTTTCCTTAAAACCCATTCGTGATTGAAGGAAACTGCGATGTTTTTTGATATTTATTTATTTTTTTGGGTGGCGGAAAGTGTAGATGGATCGGTACCAGAGGGTGGAGAAGCCGAGAGAGGACTCCCCGATAAACGAGAATGAGATTCGGATCACCTCGCAAGGGCGGATACGTAACTACATAACCTACGCTACAGGCTTGCTCCAGGTTCTTCTCGTCTACCTCACTTTTCCTGTTCTTAATTTAAGTTTTTTATATGTATTGTAATGTTCAAGAACAATATAAACATCTGTGGTGGCCTGTGCTTGTGCTTGCTGCGCATGAATTTTTTTTTTAATTTTTGTTTCAGCACATTTACTACTGTTTGTTCGGATTTTCAGCTATCATCGTTCTCTCTGTATATGTTTTTAAATTATACCAGTTTCGTTGAGGTCATGGCGTATGGACCACTTGCATTTTCTAAAAAAATGAGTGGATTATTTATCATTATTTTTTTGTTTCGAGATGTTTCTACTTCTTCCTTGAGTAATGTTGTTATACTTTAAATGTTTGTTATCTTGTTATGTCCTCTGGACTAATAATGAATGGATTTGGGTTCCACTCTTATTTGCATCTATAGGTAGTTTTTTTTTTCCCGCTAGGAGAATCCATGGGTAGTTATTACTAATAGAGGTTTAATAGTTTTGTTTGCCCGTGAGGCGTTTTTTTTAATTGAAAATGCATAGTTGTTGTAGCTTGATTGCATATCTTAGTGCAGAAAATATATCTGGGATGAAAGGTAACTATTGTATATTCTCCCGTGAAGAATAATGTGTCCCAGAAATAAGGACTGACTTTGTTTACAATATATGGTTGAATTTTATAGAGAATCAGGAAGCCATTTTTGTCAGTTGAATAACTTGGGTACATGCATTGTTGGACCAGGTGTTAGTTTGTCATGATTATTTGCTTACTTGTGTTCAGCAAATATGTTTCTCCTGACTAAATGCCTCATAGGCTCTAATTTCTAAGTTATGAATATTGACGTGGTTTTTTATATGACATTTTTAATGACAATAACTTGCAGAAGTTGTCACTTTCTTATTGAAATAAAATTACTGTGCAAGGCATGAATGTGACATGTAGTTTGTCTTATAAACAATTGATGTCGGTTTCCTTCTCTTTCTGTTACTCTTTTTTTTATCAGATCTGTCTGCAACTCATTAGTTGACACTTGACACCTTTTTTTTTTGTAGGAAAAAGGGTCGGATGAGATTGTATTAAAAGCAATGGGACGGGCTATTAACAAAACTGTGATGATCGCTGAATTGATTAAGGTGGGGACCTACAGTAAGTTCATTTTCAAACTGTTTGATTTTAAGCTTCTAGTTTAAGAGCAAAGATGATTACTTTCAAGAAATGGATCTTTTTATTATGTGCTTGCTTTAGGACAAACGAAAAACGTGTTATTTAAATTATGCTCATATTTTATGTTTCATCAGAGGAGGATCGTTGGTCTCCACCAAAACACATCCATTGGTTCTACTGATATAACTGACACATGGGAGCCATTGGAAGAAGGCCTTCTTCCGTAAGATTTGCTAATCTTTTTTTTTTGTCCTTTGGGGAACACTATTTTTACACTGCTAATTACATTATATGGTATTCTTCTTGACATTTCAGCCTGGAAACTACACGCCATGTGTCCATGATCACAATCATGCTGTCCAAGAAGGAACTGGATGTGTCGACTGCAGGGTAAATAGAAATTGTACTTTTCCTTTTGCTGATTGATAATATATATGCTAAATGGAAGGGCAAGCTTTAGGATGTGCAGCCCAAATATATGTTTTAGGGATTTTGCATGCAAAAAGTTTTTTTTTATTTATCAACTTCAACCCTGAGGGCAGTTTGTTAATTTCAGACTCCTCCATCGATAGTTGTCAATTCTGCTTCCCAGCTAGGAGAAAGTTAATAATGAAAATTGAGTGGCATTAAAGTTGGAATAATTATAATTGATTAGATTAGACAAACTAAATTAGGATGCGCTTAGTATAAAAATCAAGATGTGTTAGGAAAGTGTAAGAATTTAAAGTGTTGTCTTGAACTTAAAGTTGAGAATGATTTACAAGGAGCATTAATTTTTTTAATTTACTTTGTCTTTATCACACTAACTCCTTTAATCCACATTTTCCCTTTCTTAAAGGTGAGAATGATTTACAAGGAACATTATATTTTTAATTTACTTTGTCTTTATCACACTAACTCCTTTAATCCACATTTTCCCTTTCTTTTCCCTCTTCTCTAACCTATTTGTTTTTTTCCATTCGTTTGGTTACATATATTAGTGCATTTAGCCTTCATTTGCTGATTTCATCTGCCTCTATTTCAATCCCCCACTACTGCTTCTATTTTGGCTACTTATTCTGGACTTTTGACATAAATTCAGTTAGTTATTGATATGGATGTAGTTTTCACAAAAGGTCCCTATTTCTGCGTATGATCATTTCTTCCTGCTTCTCACACTATAATTACCCATTAGTTTTCAACCTGAACATAGTCAACTTTAAATCTTTTTTGTACAGCTATCTCAATGTTGTAACATATTCCTGTTTCAAATGCCTCGATCATCCTCATTGAAGAAAGTAACCCATTGTTATGTTTTCCTGTTTTGATATCAGATATCTGATTTTCTTCTTTGCATTCCACAGAATGACTTCCCTCAGCTTGTGTGCTTCAGCAGTTAATGCTGACAGCTTTGGGTCCCTTTTTTTTTCATCAAATTATATGCTGAGGAATTGTTTTTAAGACTAAAGAAACAAGAGTTATTGGGCCAGCTGATCAGGGAAAGTGGAGCCTATAATACAAAGTTTTGCATATTTTAACTGGAATCTTACCCATTGGATAGTTGGGTCGAGTTCTTGTCAGGGAATTGGCCATTCATAAACATGTAAACAATGCACAAGCACATACTTCTTTAGAAGATTGAAGGATTCTGAAAGTTTGTACGTGGGCATCTAATGGAACCGATTAAGATGCTGGTTGTATTTTGGCTGCTTAAAAAAAAAATGTTACTAAAGAAAAAATAATGACAATTATATTCAATTTTGTAAAAACGGCAAGTCTGAGTAGAGCAACGGTATAGATATTTAGTGTATAAAAAAGGAAGAAACTCATCATCAATGTCAACACCTTAGCCAATTTGTATGGGGTCGTGACAGATTCAGCCTTGCCATTTGGCCCTATTATAGATCATTTTTACATCCAAGTCATACATTGTCAAATCTTATTTTGCTAGTTCTTTCTAAGTCATCCTGAGTCAACCTCTTTTTCTTCTAAGGGCCTCTATATGCCACAGATCACATCTTCTTACAAGGGCTGTTTTAGCCTTTGTTGAACATGGCCAACCATCTTAATTGGCTTTTATTCAATTTATCACTAATGGCCTACCCCAAAGTTCCTTTTAACATGGTAATTTTTAATTTGTTCCCTAATAATATTTCTACTCATCCATCTTAACATTCTCATCTTTGCGACTCTGTCTTATCATTATGGCTTTTCTTTGTTTACCAGCTTTTTGCTCATTTAACAGTTTAATTTATTAGCTATGAATTTCTTTTAAAGTACCCTGGAAGCTTCTCTCCACTTCAACCACACAACCCTAATCTTGTGAGAAACAGTTTCATCTAATAGAATACTAGATTTATTTTAAATGTTATAAATTATTGTAAGTAACTGTATATCAAGGAATCAGCTTGATATGTATTTGGTACTTCCAATGCAATTTGGGTTGCTTTTTGTCCAAATCTGTTTATTGGACTTTTTATATGATAGGTTTATTTTGATTGTGAAATTGATTGTTACATGTATCAGTTAAAATTTCTTTCTCTAACAATATATTTCAGAACTGTTATTCTTTTGACATTATTAGATTAAAAAGTTAAATACAGACCTAATTTAATTTAAAAAGTTTAAAGTCAATAGTTTACTTGGATTGGTTCTATACTTTTGTAAACCTGTCAGTTTTACCTTATGAAAAAAGTTAGCTAATATTATGAAGGAACACTTTTGATGATTTGTAAAAGCAGTAACGGTTCATTAGAAAGTGGTTAACTTTATCGTATAAAAGTTTAAATTCCACTACATGGACATTCATATTAAAAAAAGAGTTTGTATAGTGTGTTACATAAAGTCTTAATGTATTACTCTTTATGAAAGGACCTTAGTGACACCAAAGAAATTTTAGTTTGCCAATACACTTGAGTGTAACCCAGTGGTGACTTTTATATGCGTCTCATATTCATTTAGTAGACTGTTGATGATCCAAAGGAGTAACTGATGCAGTTTTCTGAGTTTATAAGAGAACCAGTGAAGACTCCTACATTTTCTAGAAATAGTGATTTTTTAATGAAATAGCTTTCCTAAAAATTTTCCTTTTAATTAACTAGGAAGCCCACTGAGGATTGCTAAGTAGAGAAAGTAGAGTATGAAGGCTCTCATGAAATGATGGTACTTTTTACAAACTTCTGACAGTACTGGAAAATTACAAAGTTATTCTTGGTAATGCAAATTTCAAAATAACCTTCTGTGATCCATAAAGGCCTTCCTTCTACCTGCTCTGATATGTGTTCTCCCCATCCCATGGTGATTAAATCTGTTATTCTTTAATGTGATTGATGGCAGTTTGTGGATTTAGACTAGAAATGAAATTGGAGATCTTGTTGACATGTCTGCAGCGGTTTGTTATACCTTTGACATTGCATCTCCGTTCCAATCTATCTTTTTTTATGGCATTGGGTGAGACATGAATGTATAGAATAGGCCAACTGTGATGGCATCTATAGCAGTAGGGTTTGTGATTGAACCAGGTCTTCATCATCATCATATGCCGTATCCCAGCTGTATGGGGCGGGTGACATGGATTTTATGCCTTATTCACCTCTTTTCAGAATCAAAATGATGGCGCACAATCCATGTAGAGAAACATAGTGGCATGATTTTACACAGGATGCCAAGAAAATGATGACAGAAGATTGAAATCAAGTTTTTTATTGATAACCTAACTTCTCTTCTCCTCTTTGCGCGTTCATTTATTCTGACTGTACTGATATATTGGGTATTCTGGGTCTAGTCCTGCTTTTGCTGACAATTGTCCTTTGCATCAAACCACAACTTCTCTTCTTTATGACTCCATTACTAACAATAATAAATTGAAACGTAGTAAACACAATGGTATTTAGAAATTATTCTAGTTCAAGTATGATACTGAATATGTATCAGATTAGGTGGCACTTATCATTCTGCCCTTTGAAGTCTCTTGGTCTTACCAATTACCCTTTTTCCTAGTTAGACATGCAATGCAGTTCCTGCTTATCTAGGCATATTTGGTGTTTGACCCTATTGTTAATAAGTAGCCAAGTTCAAGAATATTTTATCAAAGCTCTATGAAGTATGAAACCAGCCTTTTTTAATTAAATATTTAGATATTAGTCAGACTTTTTCTGAATTCTAATTCTAATTTTACCTTGTTCTGTTCATATCGACAGTTTCTCCATCTGAACTTGTCTTTCATCAATTTTGTCAAAATCAGTGGGATGAGAATAAAGGGCTTCTAGTTCATTTTCTGTCACAGAGAAACAGATATACTAATTTGTGAATATCTTAATATATGCCTTGATAATCTGAATTTGCTTATAATGGTTTCACTAATCCTGAGGCTGTGTAGGAGTATCTATCAAATGGTAGAGCAAATTATACATGTATTTTTGGTTCTTTTGGCCATTCATGTTGTAAAATATGCCACCAGAGCTGCAAGTCTGATTTGAATGCCAAGAACCTGTTGTCCTTATTTATTATTTTCTCTGCACTTTGCCTATGCAGCTACCAATCTCCCATTCCAGCTGATCAGGTGAAACCTTTGGTAGAATATGAATATGAAGGAGGTAAAGCAAACAAATAGTTATGCAAATACTCTTCATTTTAATTTTTTTCGATGTACAAGATTTATTGTTTAGAATGTTTCGTAATTTATGATGTAAATCACAGAGGGCTCACCTAGTGCAAGAGGCAGAGGGCGTGGTGGCCGTGGAAGGGGCAGGGGCAGGGGCAGGGGCAGAGGTGAGTATATAACAAATATTTAATTTAAAAGTAGAAGCGATAGAGTCGCTGAAATGGCTTTTGATTGGGGCTGTTCTTACAAGCCTTTTATCTTCTTTTTCTTTATTTTTTTCCCTGCTGATACTAATCTGTGCCTACTCTTTTGATTATCATTACCTTTACCATGTTATATACTAATCTTTTATGGTGTGAGGTATGACATCGTTAGTTATGGTTATCAGGGAATTATGGTGGGGTTGGTGGAGATTACAATGGAGACAGAGATTGGGATGGTGGACGGGGGTATGTAGGAAGAGGATGGGGACGAGGAAGAGGTCGTGGACCCCACAGTGGCCGTGGAAGAGATGGTGGCTATGGTGATGGTGGTGGTGATAATATGCAACTACAAGAGTTTGGTGGAGGGTATAATGACTATGGTGAAGCACCTCCACCTACAAGGGGACGAGGCAAGCCCCTAAATAGTGTTCCTATCTAATATTATCTATTTTGTCTACACTTCTTTCTTAGCTGCATAATATATTCTATTGATGTTGTGTAGGACGTGGCAGCAGGGGACGTAGTCGGGGACGTGGCCGAAATTTCCGCCCAGATGGAGCTGTTGAAGCATCTTCTTAATTTACATGCCCGGAAGGTGATGTTTGGTTTAGAGAAGCTATAAGACTGGATGCCTGCTCTGCCAAAATGATGTTTACTATTGTTAACAAAAATAGACTCACTGATCTTTTAAGCGTTGTTAATGCTAACTTAGCAACTGATCAGCTACCAAAATCATCTTGGTGTAATGTAAGATTTGGCAGTTTTGTTTTTTTTCTTATTCCACCTTAGGTGATGACATTTATTCCGTTGAGAAATTCCGGTGCTGTAAATACGAGAAACTGATGTTGAAATATTGTGTAGGATAATAGAGCAGTACATTCTTTCATTCGTGAAACTTCTCCACCTTGTTGATTGTTTTTTTTTCTTTGGTTTGCCAGCAATTAATCCCCTACAAGCAAGGCATGCAACTAGATAGATCTGGTGAATGGTACCTAACGAAGAAAAAAACGAGAGATTTGGTGAATGGTTCAGTGCAATAACAAAATTTCTTAATAAACACAGTTACCCTCAGAATGAGCTGTGCCAAGTGAGGCAAAATGAGGATTTGAGTTAGGTTATGCTAAATAGCGAAGTGAGCTAATGAACTCGAATGCGACTGGAAATACGTAAGAGCAAACTCGGGTGTACACATAAATTAGTATGCAGTTGCAGGGAATTTTATGGTTTTGTTTAAATTCTCCAAACGCATTGATGAATGTGTTCCTACACATAGGCATGGATTGGAACGACGGCTACAAAGGTAAATCAGACCGGACCGACTGGTTCGATAGGCTTAAATATGAACTTGTCATTGGGCACCTTATAAGTAGGGGCTGGGCTTAAATATGAACTTGTCATTGGGCACCTTATAAGTAGGGGCTGGGCTTTGGATAAATAGCTTATAGACAAATCTTGTCTATGCTTGCGTTTACTAATAATTTGTTTGTAGGCATTTTGTCATTGAATAAAGCCTTTTATTTAGCAGACGCTGTTGCCTCTTAGGCAATTGGATGAGAGATGAGGTTAGTGGAAAGAGTAAGAGAGACATCCATGACTATTTCTAAATGGGTGATGGGGGTGGAGATATCTGTATTAAGTAACTTAGTACATAATATCAGTTTAGACTCCACCATCCCATATTAATAGTTATAGCTGGAAAAAAAATGGTTTTTATTGAAAGGTGAAACCTACATCTAAGAGAAGTAATAATAAGGTTATGATGCTCTTTTTCAAGTGTATTGAATTGAAGAAATAGGAGCTATTAATATTGAATAATTTTTTTTTGCCAAATGGAGTTATTAATATGAGATGGAGGGAGTATCATCTTCTTTATTTGTAATAGTTGTACTATTTAACTTACCTAGTATATACTCTTAGTAAATAACTCTAACATAAAACTCAAATGGAACATTTACATGATTGTAATTAATTTATTAAGAATTCAAGCACAAGAAATGATGTTGACAGGCAGTCACGAAGAAAAAATGCCTTTCATGTAAGGATGCAAATTGCATTTAAAAATTAACTGGAGCACAGACAAATGGCAGGCCGAGGTCTTTGTCCATCACTATGTCCAAAAATTGGTAGACAAAAAATTCAGCTAGGCATGACCACAAACACCTCAACACAGCCCGAACATTGGATGACAGATGTCCATGACCAGCCCTACTTGTAGGATATTAATTCTTTTTTCTTCTTGATATATCATCAATGCCCTAGTCTCCTTAACAATTACCTTCCAAACCATTGGTCATATATGCTATAAACAACAAATTTTTGGTTGGAGTTTTTCCTGCTCCTCACTCACAATGAGCCTGGTGTATGCTACTTATGGGAGCCATTCATCCAAGAGATCGACAACACACACGCTAACACACATTAGTGCCACTATGATTGACATTAATGTGTGCTAGCGTGCACGCCATTGATCTTAAATATCAACAGCTCCCCATGCGTAGCTTACATTGGGCTCATTGTTAAAGGGGATCATGAAAAACTCTTTCGTAAAAAATATATCATATAAGATGGGTTATAACTAAATTACACTTGATGTATGAAGAATAACGCAGGTACAAATACAATAAGATCAATACAAAGACATTTTCAACCCTTACTATAATTCTTTAAAAAAATTGATGTTATCTATATATATGAAAAAATTAATGTCAGGACAACCTCACACAAGCTTTTATAAGGGTGATTTTTAAAATGTGCGTCTCATTAATATTTGTAGATGGTGGGACCAAAGAAAGTTAAAAGAACGCCATAAAAAATATGGGCCAACAAATTTTAGGCCCATTTGGACATATGGCCCTCTTCATCAAACCATTCAATATCAGCTTCAAATCAACTGCAATTGTATTTTTTAATTTGGGTCCATGGAGGTAACAAAAATGAGTATGACCAATTGGGGTTTAAAGATACCCTTTGAAGATGAGGGTCAAACAAATTTAGTGTCATTTCAATATGTCAACCAATTTATTTGACCTCACCAATTTTTAGCAATTAGTTTGGAATTGAAATTTCGACTGGCCTTGAAAAGTGGGCCCCATTTATCAAAATGGACTTAAAATTCACATAAGAGTATATCCCCATGATTTGCTACTCATTATCAGTCTCATACCTACCTTTATTGGTAGTCCTACAAAAATCAACCTTACAGAAGCTTGTGTGAGGTTGACCTTAGATTAAGCCTCATCTTCCCCCCCTCTCTCCCTCCCTCTCTCTCTCTCTCTATATGTGTGTGTGTGTCTGTGTGTGTGCTAGGTGCATATCGGCTACGTGATCTAGATTGATTTGCCCTAGGAAGCAGCCAGATGATGATCCAGTAGCTCCCAAGTGCCCAGATGCTAATGAACTATTTGCTATATATATATATCTATATATTGAGAAAGAGAGAGAGGGAGAGAGAGAGAGAGCAATGATGTAGTATGCCACTTCCATAAATCCGCCGCTTCTGCCAGGCACTTCTTAGCCACTTGATTGACATCTACTGCATATTAACCGAGCGTTCCCAACATTCAATCCAATTCCTACTTAAAATAATTTTAATATCCCCATCCTACCCATCCCTAACTCATAACCTCTTTCAACCTTTCTGCCTATCCACAATCGAAGACCATAATCTAGAATCGCCTCCCCTCTTCCCGTAAGATCTATAAAACATTATTGTTTTCTGATTAGTGTAAAATTTTTATGTTCTGTATTTGTTTTGATTTTGTGTGATGGTTTAGTTTAATTACGAATTTTCATAAGTTTAGTTTGATTTTTAGTTGGAAAACATTAGTGCTTCGCTTAATCCACTAAGTTGTCACACTAATGGTGTCAATTTTCATATAATTCCATTTATTAAAGAAGTGGTCCCCACCCTATGACCTATGTCCATCTCGGGCGACGTACCAACTTCTTGGGCTGCTGACCTCACTTAACATTTTAAATGGGATTGGGCTTTGTCAAATTCATTTTTGGTCCGTTTCATTAAATGGGTTCGCTTACTCCTTTGTTGGGCCCATTTGAAACCCATTTACTTGCCCTATCAATAAATAGAAGCATTGTCTATTTCCCCATTTGGGGTGGATTGAGATTTAGGAGGCTTTAGGAGAGCTCTACCCCTTCTCTAAAAGAGAAAACTTAATCCAAGGTATAATCACTTAATCATTTTTATGTTTTTAATTTTTGCCCTAAATCCCATGTTCTTCTCCTCTTGAATGAGATTTCAGGTTATCTTATTCTCAAGTTCATTTTTTTACCCATTTTTTGAAACCCTAGATTCAGATTTCTTGCTACTCTTGTGATTTTTGTTTTGGGCACAAGATGATGATAGATATATCATCTATTAGTAGTTTTGAGTCTCTATTTAGTGGAAATGTTGGATTTTTGTTTAGGGCTAATGTAAGCTAATTTGTTGGGTAGAGATTCTCTTAGTTTGGGAGGAGATTGAGGGGACTACTATCTAATTTAAGGTAAGAGGTTTTTGTTTGATGAGGTTTTACTTACATTAATACCATGTTTGTGGGTGAAATCATGTTCTTGAAGTTTATGGATGGGTGAACTTGAATCTTTTTGAATGAATAATTTAATGTTATTTTTATATGAATATGCATGAAATATGTTAGATTTATCATGTCTTAGGCTTAGATAATGATTATATGAAGTTTCATGAACTTTTATGAATTTTGTGGAGTTTTGAAACAAATTCGAATTGGTTTCATGGGAAGAAAAAGAATTGTTTTTAGGTTTTATGGGCATGACTGATGCCCTGTTGAGCTGATAGACCAATTGATCAACAACAAAAGAAATTCAAAAAATAGTTCAACTGATTGATCACCCCTTGAGGCCAATCGATCGACTATGAACAAAATGATTATGAGCTTATTTTTTAATCCGGATTTTGATAATTTCTTCATGTTTTCTACATAACACTAATAGAGTATGACCATGCCGAAGTATGAATGTTTGCTCACATGTTACATTAATTATATATGAACCATGTTCTATGTGTTTTAGCATATTTATGAACATGACCATGTATGTTTATGCTTACTTATCTTTGTATAATCTCATTTGCCACGTATGAGCCATGTCTTATGTAAAGAAGCTATGTCTCATAGTCGTTATCTTCGTTAGATAATTGAACTAGTGGCAATGTGATGATCCGCTAGGTTGAGTAGACGGAGGGAACATGGTGCTAGCAGTGAGTGGGAGACTTCCCAAGGCATATACAATGCAAGATGTATATAATTTCAATCTGATTTTGCATTTAAATAAAAATGAAAACTACTAAGAAAATTAAGAGATTTTAAAAAAAAATAAACTATTAATATTTAAACTTGAATCTCCCAAAAAATGACTTGGCAGTTTAATAGAAAAACTATCCATAGCATAAAATGTGTACAAAGATGAATGATGAATGAATTTTTTTTGCAAATTTGAGGCTAGGACCCTTGCTAGTAGAGAAAACCCAAAATAATAGCAAGACAACACATCCAAATGACAATTTGTAGATGTTGCTTCTTTTTGAGCTGCACACTAAAATAACATAAAGACTGCCCCACCAGCCCACAAAGAAAACTGTGTTGGCTCCCCCTTATGGTTAGTTTGGATTGGTAAAAATGTGGAGAATGGGAAAGAGAAAGTGAATCCCAAAAGAGAAACTAAGAGAATCCTAAAAATAGCATTATTTATTACACTAATAGTGTTCTAGAAAATTGAAACTTATCCATTGTAACCACAAAAATAGCATTGTACCATTTATAAGTTTAATAATGAAACTACCCCTCCAATGTTGCTGCCATCATCTAGATTGCTTCTAGTGGTGGTGGAAGCGGTAGAAAAAGGGGTGCAGAGTTGATGATTGCAATGGCAACAACGAAGGTAGAGGTTGCGGCTGTGGGGGTTGCAACTGGTAGTGGCTGCAATGGTGGTAGAGGTGGCTATCGTAGTATTAGTAGGGGTAGTGGTTGCAATAGTGATGATGGTGGTAGTAGTGGCAGTGATGATAGTGGTAGCAGCGATGGTGGTAGTAGTGGCAGTGTTGGTAGCAACGGCAGTGGTCATGATAGTGGTGGTAATAGTGATGGTGGTAGCGATAGCAATAGCAATGATAGTGGATAGGTCGACACTAGCAATGTTGAAGGCACAATTCTTGTATGCAAATTTTCTCTCAAAATCCATGGATTGAAGGGTAAGAAAATTTGGGGCCAATTTTCTACCCCTTTTCTTCTTGTTTTCACTCTATTCTCTCTTTCCTGATTACACCAAATAATGTAAAACAAAAGATTTTTCAAAATTTTTATCCTTTCCCTTACCAATTCAAACGTACCCTTAATTTGAAGGGTAGCTTGTGCCAAATGATCCCAATAGGGTTTGAAGTGGGTGCAAGATGAGGCATTGTTTTGGAGTATAGGCATAAGCATATGTTACAAGAGCCATCACTCCAATTGTTGCTTGGGAGAGAGAACGATTAACACATTAAAGTCAACAACTCTTTCTTTTTTGCTAGAGGTTCCCAACCAAGGGTCTTCTACATAGGGATGCCATTTGGGTTGGGTGTAAAACAAAATATGATTTGAGTTTCCAAATTCAATCAGAATAACTATTCAGATCATGTTTGAAATTTAAGTGATCCAACTCAACACAACTTGATTAAGGTTATAAATATAATTCTTTTTTATATTTTGATAAAATCCAACTGAGCCCAATTCTAATGAGTTTGAAATCCAAATTCAACCTGAATAGCTATTTAGGAAACATTTGAGTTATCATTTCTAGAATAATATTAGGTTCAAGTTAGTACAACTTAACCCCAACCTCAAGAACATGAATCCACCCACGAACATAGTGTTAATGGAAATAAAACCTCATCAAACAAGGACCTTTTACTCAAATAAGATTGTAGACCCTTGAATCACATCAAGAGCTCAAGAAAACCCTACTTGGCAAATTAGGTTATATTAGCGTTAAGCAAAAATTCAACCTTTCCACCAAATAGAGACTCAAAACCACTAATATATAATGGATCTAACACCCTTTTGTGTCCAAAATAAAAAGTAACAAGAGTAGAAACAAGAAAATTCAAATCTAGTATTTCAAAACATAAGTGAAAGATTGAACTTGAGAATAATAAAACATAGAATCCCATTTGTGAGGACAAGAACATGGGATATTTAGAACAAAATTAAAAGAAAATAGAAGAGATTAAGTGATAGTACCTTGGACTATGATTTTCTTTGTTGAGATGGGGGTAGAGCTATCTAAAACCTCCCAATCTCAACCCACCCCAAATGAAAAAATGACTAAGATTTCTAATTATAGCTACGACAAGTAAATGAGTCTTAGAATGGGCCCAATAAGGAAATAAGTGAAACCAATTAAGTGAGTGAACTTAAAAATGAATTTGACATGGCCCAAGCCTATTTAATATGCCAAGTGAGTGGGTGGCATAAGAAGTCAACACGTTAACCGAGATAGACTTGGGTCATAGGGTGAGGCCCACGTCCTTAATAAAAATGAATTACATGTAAAATGTCAATAATTAGTGTGGCACTTGGTTGATCAAGCTAGATACTAATGTTTTTCAACTAAAAATCAAAATATACGCAAGAAAAATTCATAATTAAGCCAAACCATCACACAAAAATAATACAATAAGAAAAGAATAAAATTTTACACTAATAAGAAATAGTAAAACTTGCAAATCTTACAAAGTCCTTTTCATCTTGAGTTCCTTTCTATAAAGGGCCTAGGTATGGACAAAATAGAAGAGAGGAAAATTAATATTTGAGAAAAGAAAAAGTGGGAGACCCTAGCTTAAATTTTTTTGGAATCACCATAGTTTTTGAGAGAAAATATTATTGGTGTGAGATATTAAAAGGAGTGTCACACAATCACTTTTTCACGCACAAGAGCTTGAGGAGGTGCAATATATTCTAAATTAAAGAGAATTTAATAATAATCAAGGAAAATTAACATTCCAAAATGAGTTTTGATTGAAGAATTTGAAAAAGACGAAGACTAAACATAAAGAGAAGAGTTTCTAGGGTTTGAGGGAAACTTAAAGGCCAACAACAAAAGGAAAGAGCTTTGAGCAAGTAAAATATTTTCGTTTGTGTTAGATATTCTTGAGGTTTGTGGTTGTTTTTAAGAGTCTTATAAAAGGACATTTGCTAGTAATGCATTGATTTGGCCTAAAGAAAGGTTGGCGTGGTTTTTTACTTGAGGTTTTCTATGTAAAAAATCTTACTGTGATCTCGCATGCTTGATTTGAGTACTTGGTAGATTATTTATGAATGAAATATAGAGATTAAGTTTTTATTTTCACTACATAAATAAATTTATGGGTAATGTAGTCTTTACCTTCATTAGATAATTGAACTAGGGGCAATGTGACCATCTTATTGATTTACTACTCATATGGTGCCCTACCTCTCTTTGGGTTAGGGATATTCATTTATATGAAACAAGGTACACTACACCCAAAGGCATTAAAATAATTATTTAATATTGGATATGGTCCTCTCATTTGGGTCATATTGACCACATTGCTTTCCTTCCTCATGTTTCAAATCACTGCTATCTCAAGAGGATCCTCTCTCAAATTGGCTAATTATTCCATTCATGTGATTGCGGGCTCATCTGTTAATAAAGTCATTCTTTCATTCTATTAAGAGCCTTCTCCTCAACTCCAATATGTCCAAAATAGGGTTCATGGATACTTTTTGATGTCATGGACCTAAGGTAATTTTCCTGACATTTTACGGTGTTATGAAGCCCCGAACCAACCTTTGTTCACTTACTGGTTCACACCCTAAACTTAGGGGCAAATTATAATTTAACTAATTATTGAGATTTTTCCCCATCAAGTGGGTTAATCCATAATTAGGGCACACCCTAACCTCTTATCGGGAATTTTCCAAATTTTTAACTCCACTCTCACTTGAACTGAGATCGGGTATTTAATACATATGAGTCAGTTGTCTTCCCATTGGCCTAGAACAAAACAAAGCATATGGGTGCTCTGTTCATGGCCAGAGAATGCCTATAGGTTTGATGGTCCAATCACTATGGGCAGCCAAACCTTCATTGGGTACCACATTGGAGGTGCCCTAGTAATTGCTGCAGACCCTAGAGCCCTTTATCTTTGGTTCGACATGAGTGACCAAAGACATAGAAGAAGAAACCAATAGCAAAGGCGACAATTTTTGGTGCTAGAAAAGAGCCAAGTGGAAGAACATGTGACCAAAGCAGTAGCTTTTCCCCTTGGTCTACACTGGTTCATTGCCATGCTATATGCCTTTCGATTAGGACTATTCATTGTGAGTTTCTTGCCTCCTGCAGAGAAGATGAATAGGATGAAAATGAATTTTGAGCGACAATAGCAATGATCCTTGGGTGAAGGGGAGAATATTGTCACAATCGCAATGCTCTTCTTCTCTAGCTTTCTATGGCAGTCCAACCAATAGTTAGTGTGTACACCCCACTAGCAACCATGGCTAGCTGGTCCTAGCAAGGCTAGTTGGCAAACAGACATGGCCTATATAGAAAGTAGACAAAAAGAGCTTCAAAATGTCACAAAGAACATGCAAATCAAAGTTTAAAAGAGGAAGTTATGTCCATTCAAAGTTGAACATGATGTACAGGGTATGTTTACTTGATTTAGACGTGTATTTGGACCATTTAAGCCCTTTTGTGGGCCCAGTTATTTAGATGGTCCACCTTGGCCCAAGTTTTGTGAAGATTAGGGTTCCTAATCTTAATAATTATAAAAAGGGCTTCCTACGGCTCAATCATGGGAGCTTTTGGCCCTTAGGCAGGGAAGAGAAAGAGAAGGGGTTTGCCAAAGGAGTTTCTGATGAGTTCGTCAGCGACAAATATGGGGAGGAGCAAGCTCGAATACCAGGGATGGTGAGGTAAGAATGTAGAATAAACTAATTATCTTTAAACTTAATATTGAATTAATAGGGTGAGTTGTATATATGAGTTATAGAGGGAGGAAAGGGTGTAAAAAGAATTATCGAATTTTGCTCTTCACCCTCCGGCTACCCTAGCCACCAATTTTTGCCTCTTGTACCCTTTCATCCTAGAGAAAGTTCCCTCGCATTTCACTAGAGGTGCATGGCCACTGCCACTTAACCATGTCACCCTTCCCTTTTTTTCTTATGGTTGCTGAATCCATTGGAGGGGTGGTTGTGCAAGCCTTAGCCGTGTTGGCATTGGCGTCACTAGCCATAACCGTGGCAGCTTCAGCCATTAAACCGGCAAAGCAATATGTAAAAAAAGCCCTTTGGCACGCAGTGAGATACCAGATGACGATGGGGCCAGGGCCATCTATTCTGCTGCGTGCAGGTAGTTAGAAAGCCCCGGGCTTGTCCAAAACCGCCATGATCTTGCCAAGGGCTTTTCGACTATTGGAGCATAGAGGAACCAACGACCTTGGACCCGCCATTATCAGATGGTCGGCTGGGAGCCAAAGGGCTTTTTTTATAGATCACTTTTGTCGGTTTAATGGTTGAAGCTACCAAGGCTAGGACTAGTGCAGCCAAGGCCAACACGGCTAGGGACAGTGGGATCAAGGCCTGAGCAGCCCCCTTCCTTCAATGGACCTAGCGGCCAAAAGAGGAAAAAAGGGGAGGGGCGACGCAGCAACTAGTGTGCACCTCTAGTGCGACTTAGTAAGCCTTTCGTAGGGATGAAAGGGTATTGGAGGTAGAAGCCAACGACTAGGCGGCAAGTGGGCTACATGTAAAATTTGACAATTCCTTTTACACCCCTTCCTCCATACCTCATATATACAACCCACCCTATTAATTCAATATTAAGCTTAAAGATAATTAGTTTATTCTACATTCTTACCTCACTATTGTTGATCTTCGAGGTTGCTCCTCCTCCACATCTTTGTCATTGATCGGACTCACCAGAAACTCCTTCGACAACCCCATTCTCTCTCTTGCCTGCCTAAGGGCCAAAAGCTCCCCGATTGAGCCCTAAGAAGCCCTTTTTATAATTATGGGGATTAGGAACCCTAATCTTCTTAGAAGCTAGCTAAGGTGGACCACTTGAGTTATATTTTAATATTTCACATCACTCTAAATAACCGGGTAAGAAAAAAGGCTTAAACGGTCCAAATATACATCTAAATTAGGTAAATGGCCTTGTACAACATGTTCAACTTTTAATGGTCATTTCCTCATCCAAACCCCTATTTGCTCATTTGTAGTGTCATTTCAAAGTTCTTTCTATTTAGTTTCTAACCAAATAGGTTTCATATATAAATTCAATCTATTTAAGAATTTATTCAATTGAGAAAGTTTCCTTGTGTTTGATTTTCGAAACCTTGGAAATTCTATGATATTATAGTGCTAGACCGACAATAGCCATGAACCAGTGGCTATTGAATGCCCCCTCCTCCTCTCACAAAATATGCTATAGTCACTAAAAAAATTTCATTCTCTCCTGTGGCTCATCTCTATCAAGCCCCCTCTAGGGGCTTAACCAATACATCATGTCCAAGGGGGCCAAGGAAGTATGGGTCACTTAAGGTGGGAGTTTGGGGGGGGAGGTGTGATGGGGGTAGTGATTAAAACTGTCATTAGCCAACCTAAACATTTTTATAAGCTTAATTTTTTTTTCAAGAAGCAGGGGGGCCATAGCCCTCGGGATAGTGTAGGTCTGCCACTGGCCCCCTCAATGAAACCTTATATAATATTTTAAAATTATAAGAATTATCCCCAAATGATTTGTGTTAAAAATGCCCCTACTATGCAGCCTAACGGGGCATTTTAAAAATAATTTTTGTCACTTCATTAATTGGACTTGCAGAGTAAAGTAGACTTATTAATTTCATGTCCAATTTAGTTAAATGGGCCATATGCCATATTCAACTTTGAACATTTGGATTAATTTAAGTGTTCCTATTGCTATTTTAAAGCTTTTTATTTCTACTTTTTAATTATACTATTTTCAACTTGAAACTCCATATGAGAAGGTATTAAAGAAAAAAAGTCAAATGAACAATACTTTTTCATTTCTACATATTGATAATTTAAAAGTTCCTTAATGTAATAATTATTTTTTTCAAATTAATCTTAAATTCTTATTCATGTTCTACCCGTGTGAGTCATTAATGGTGCGTATCATAGTTTGATACACTAATATATAAAAGCTTCTACTTCATGGTTACATGATTTTGGATGTGGGGCAACCTACTTCATCCCTTATATTGAATTATGCCTCTTTATTATGCTGGCAACCTGGCATAGTGGTCCTCCCAAGTCCCAAGCACATGTCTCTTAATGGGATAAAAGTAGGAGCGAGATGGGAAGAGGGTGACTCAGGAGAACGTATCCAGTGGAATGGTTCTACCATGTGACCGTGCATACGCCCCTTTGTCTTTAAACACGTAATCCAAAATTTGTGCCTCATCTTACTCAATTTTAAACATGTACAAAGTCATACAATGTGTCACTAATTAACAACACATATCTACCAAGTGTCCCATACAACGGTTCCACTGGATATTTTTTTGCGACTAAGGAAACCAAGCCATCATGAAACCACATGAAGGTTGATCTTTTTTTCGACTGTTGCAAATCAATTCTTGATTTGTTTGGCAGACTTCGAATGTTGGGGGATTGGATTGCCTTTCGAGCTCAGGGAAAGAAAATCGACCGTTGTTGGGAGAGGAAGACTGGGTATTTTTAACCCCCTTCAAGTTCAAACACATTCCCATATGATGTGAATCATCAGTCTCCATTCTTCTCCTTTGGATTCCCCCCCCCCCCCCCCCCCCGCCACACACACACACACACACACACACGCACACACACAGATTCCAGCAAGAGGCGATTCAGCATTCCAAAAATGGAGGAGTTTCAGATGAGGTTCCCCGTGGGCAGCCGTTCTTCCCTCTGACGGCCACACCCCGACCGTCTTTCCTGTGGTTTCATAAGGTTTGAATCAATTCCATCATTGGATTTCCTTTTTTACACTCTTAAAATGAGCATTTTATTATCATTTTCTAGTATTATTTGGTATACGGTGTCCTCGTTTTTTTGGTTCATTTCTTTTGCCAGTGGAAACCCATTTTGGTTTTTTCTTTCCATTTCTTTTGATCTCTTCAATCTCTGTGAATTCAGTTGTGGAATTTAGGTCTTTGAATGGGATTGTTTCTAGCAGTTCGGATCATATTCATTTGGTTAGCAAATGTGAAATGCTATTGTATCTCCCCAAATGGTCAGTGATGTTGATGTTAGTGTTTTCTTTTTTCCTTATGTGCTTGTACTGAGCAGTATTGGTAGATTTGCTAATATAAACCATCGATTTCTTGTGTGAACTGCTAACTTGCGTTTTCCTTGGTGTATTTGCCATTTTCTTTTTGATTGTTTTCCATTTTTATGTTTTTCACTGAAAATACTTGTTTAGGAGTTTGAACCTAAACATTGCTTAGTGTTTTGAGCCTAAGCAACAATTGTGTAGTCATTTTGCTATTATCCTTTTTTAGGGTTTTGAGCTTCAAGAACGATTGCTAATCCTTGAGTAGAGTTTTGAGCCTTACACAAAATTTTGTGGTATTTCTACTATTTTCTGGTTTAGGATTTTCACTAAATTCCTTGTTATCTCTGGGCGGTTTTGTTAAGTATTGACCTATTTGTTCTTCATTTAACACCTTCTCCCTCATTTTATTTAATATGCTTTGATAGTTTTGCATTTTTATTGATCATCATGTTTCCAAGTCTTATGTTTTCCATGGAATCAGTTTTTTTTTTCTAATGGGAGTCCTACTGTTTTAGACTTTATAACATTTTTTAACTAAACTCTTTATATCCATTATCCTCATGTCTTCCTGCATTCTATTTCACAGGTTTTGGACTGTTTTGGCTTTTTGAATGATCTATATTTTTTGCCAATGTGGCACTTTGTTGTGTCCTTTCTTATGTTTTCAAGTGTTATTTTGGTGCTTGTGTTTATTTAGCGTTTTTGAGCATAATGCAAAGTTATGTTGTCATTCTATTGTTTATTTCTAGGAGTTTCACCTGATTTTTTTGTTGTCCTCTCCTAAATAGGATGTGCAATTTTGCTGACCATGTTTGTTATTAACTGTATTAGTCACTTTTCATTCCTCACTCCTCAACATTTTGGCAAAGATTATTTGGTTTCCTCAAGTTTTTTGTGACTGATTCCTTCATTTTATGTTCAGTGAGGCTATATCTTGCTTTCTTCTAAACATTGTGTTGTTTTATAATAAACTTGGTTGTTATTTGGTTTCCTCAAGCTTTTCAACGAGAGTGAGCCCAGACCTAGCTTTTCTTCTGAACGTTGTGTTGTGTTAGTATACACTTGGTTGGAGTATCATATGCCCTTTAAATACTGTTTACACCCCCCAATTTTTTATTTCATCATTTATTATTTTTGTTTGTTTAAAGTCAAAGTCAGTAAAGTATTACTAGTACAAAGGTTGCATGACCTAATGTTAAATGTGCTTAAGCGTTTTGATTGTCTAACCTTTATGTATCTTGGAGTTGAACATATGGATATGCCATGAAATTGAGAAACCTATTTAAAAACTGGGACTTATCTGGTATAGATTTTGTCATTTTCATTTGGGGAGTATTTTTGGGCTGCATAATTTTATTTAATATGTGTCATACAATAATGTAATTTCTATTTTTTTGTAAAGAACTTAAGTCTCTCATTTTTTATCCTTCAAACCTATCCACTTTTGAAATTTGTCCCTTGCAAGAATTTTTTCGTTGCTAGTGTAATTTATGTATCGTCTTTGATTTAATTGATGTTAATGTTAGTGTTACCATTGTTTGATTGTTTTCTGTCCCTTTCATCCTAGAGGTCCAATCAATTGTAAAAATAAACAAATTTGTCATTTTTCTTCTTCTTATGTACACTTTTCATTCGACTTTTCTATTTGCTAACAAAGCCTAATTTCATAATTATATGTTCCAAAACTTTTGGTAATTCTTTTAAAATAAGAGTGGCCTCATTAAATTTTTGTTTGTATTTTTTTGTTAAGTATGAATTTCTTTATAAGTAATTACATTTCTTGGAATACTTTTGGGTTGATAATAGGCTCATTATAAATGTTGTTCGTATTAGGCATTATATGAAATGTACATATATTAAGTTTTTTTAGTTGGAACAAAAGTGCTCATTAAGCTTGTATGCATCCTAGATGCATTATATGCAGAGTTGATGCGATTATTAAGGTTTGGATAACTATTCTTTGTATGTTTTTCTTCATTCTACTATCTAATATCCATTATTCTTTTCACCTAAAATTCGGAATTTAGGAGTAATCTTTTTAATGAAAATGAGCCTTTTTGTAACAAGTATGTGATTTTCTAGTTGTTCTTGTGCCTTTTTTATTTTGCTGTGAAAGGATTAGTACTAAAATTTTTATTCTTTATAGGAGGGTGACAATTTGGCCTTTATTGTGGTTCTTTAATTGTTGCTTAGGTCAATGTTTTTTAACATATTATTTGGTTTTTATATTTTTAAATGTAATTGTTAAATTTATACAACAACCACTTTCTTTAAAATATGTCTACTTATGTTTATTTTTGGTTTCTTGTCATTTCTTTTGGTCAATAGTCAATCAAAACTGTAGACAATGATGAAAATTGGTACACGCTTCTGATTTCTATCTCATCTTCTTTTTGCAGTGTAGTTCCCTTGACTTGCAATGATGATAGGTCAATGAAAATTAATAAAAGAGCACAAGGGCAAGTTAATCAGGGAAGTTACTTTCATTGATTTTTTTTGCTACAAAAAATTTGAATGGGCAAATCGTTTGAGCTTTATTTAAGAGTTGATTGAATTTTGGGTGGCTACCATTATGTGGACGGTATTTTCTTAAGCTTGAGGTGTTTTTTTATGCATTTTGTCTTGCATTCATTTTTAAGAGAGAATTAATTGAGTGCAAAAGTGTGCAATATGTGTGCTAATTTTGCAAAAGGGACCAAGAAGATTGGCATGACTAGAAGTAGGGGATAATTTGAAGGCTAATTTAGTTTTTTTTGGAGGGGATTGTACAACTTAAAATTACTAAGGGTGCTTATAAAACTAGTATGTGGATATATTTATAATTAAGAAAATGTTGGCTAAATGAAATCGGCTCTTCTTCCCTATGGAGTGGGCAATTTCCAATTGATTCTGTAGCTGCAGTCTAGATCAAACACAATTGTGTAGGAGCTTTATAATAATTCTTAGTGCTCTTCTCTTCCCTTATTAATAATATGATTAAATTTATTAGTCTCAAGATGTTACTTAGTGACATGACCTTGCATGTCCTAGATATTTGATTTGTGTTTATTTAGACTTAGTTTAGTGGCAAAACAAAAGGTATCATGGGGAAAGCCTATTAACATGGATAGTGACTACCAGTGATGGTTTTTTTCTTGCATGCTTCGTGGGTTTCACTTTGGGGTGTGGTATTGTCCGTATAGTAGATCATGTAGTTCACCATAAAATCTTAGATTGCAGGCACTTTCCAACTGTTTATTTAGATTTAATTCAGTGGGAAAAAAGTTTAGGTATTATGGGGAAGGCTTATTTGCATGGAGAACGATTACTAGCGATGCTTTTTTTCTTGCATGCTTTGTGGATTTCACTTTCAGATATGGTGTCCCTATAGTAGATCATGTAGTTCACCTTAAAATCATAGATTGTAGGAAGTTTTCAATTAATTCTATAACTTAAGCTTTGATCAAACACCATTTTGTAGAAGCTTTATAATGCTTAGTGCTCTCCTTTTCCCTTTATTTGTGTCTCAATACTTTATGTAGTGACATGACATAGCATGTCCTAAATATTTGACTTGTCATTATTGAGATTAAGTATAGTGCCAATAAAAAAAATTTAGGGATTAAGATGTAAGGTCCCTAATTTTTCTACGATTTTTTGGGATTTTCCTGCTATTTTTTTGATTATTTTCGGTGGGAAAATGTGATGCTACGGTGTATTTATATTTATATATTTTACCCCGTATTTATACCCATAGAGTTGGGTGTGGGGCTTAGTCATGGGCCGTGGGCCTCGCTGCGCGCTTACAACGCGAAATTTGGAGCTACAACGCGTAACCGGTAGGTGAACATGTGTTAGGGATATGGATGTAAAAATTAAAAAGATTAACTATATATATGAAATCCATTTCACGGATTTCAGAACTCGACTTCCAGTAACATTTTTGACGTCCAGTAGTTTTTAGAGAAACCCGAGCCCATTTTCAGTCGCTCCGTTCTCCCTCCTCCGTCGTCGGATTCTGTCGATTCTTATCAGGATCCGCTTTGCCTCACCGCCATGAGTTTGTAGGTACCGGCTATGACCGCCGCCACGACCTCTTCACTCCTCCACGAGGTACCAAACTTTTCTTTGGGTTTTTCTCACCTTCAATCCCATTTTTGAGCTATGGGTGTACGATTTTGATGTCTTTTGCGGCCGCCCTCAACTAGACTTATGTTTAGTTGGCCGCTAGGAACCCATAGGCGCTGGCTAGAGCTGCCGCCATGCCTTCTTCGCTCCGCTGTGAGCTACCGGCAGTTTGGTCGGGTTTTGGTCATATTTTCTATCTCAATGTCCGTGGGTTTTTTTGAGACACCGGTGTGTTTCTGGTCGTCATCTGGCCACCGGATGGACTCCATCCATCTTACCTCGACCCAGTGTCGATAGGGGGTTATTGTTTCCGACCCCGCTTAGCCCTATTGACTTGCTCCGCCCGTTTAGACGCTTCGGGTGCGTCTCGGGTTGTTGCCATGGGCAAGTCGTGGGCTCTGCCCCGGCTCGGCAACAGTGAGGGTCAGCCCCACTTGGCCCAATTATACCTCTGCTCTGAATGGGCCGCTTGCCGTTTACCCGATACTATGCGAGATGCACAGTCGCCTGCACCACGTGTATTAGTTGTGGGTGGCAATCGGCGATGTCGCTGCTTCGATTTTCCACCACTTTCTGGCCCTAGCTCTGTTGCCCCTTTGCAGGCCTTGGTCCGCCACTGTCCGACCCATCTCCCCTTAGAGTGGCCCTCTTTGGCCACGTGTGCAAGTAGCCGCGCGTGCGATTTAGGGCTTAGGCGCCGCTTTTGTGCCGCCCAATCATCGGATGGCTTTGCCACCGAGTGGAGTTGACCACTAGAGCCTCCACCACCTCTCCTCTATCCTCGAGCATTGCCCCACGCTCTCCGCCCATATGTGGGCCCTTGTTGACATAAAATCGTCGCTGTTGGGTGCTGTCCACGGCTGATTTCGACGTCTTGCGGCCGGCTGAGTACATCTTAGCCACCGGCCAATCTTCAGTGAGTACACCATCGACTTCTAGTCTCACCGCCAATTATGTTGGCATGATATTTCTCCCGGCCACCCTAGTGTGCCGCTGTGGATCGCGGATTTTGCCGCATTGACTTTTGACACCTTGGCCGTGATTGTTTTCGGCACTTCCTAAAATCCTTGGGACAACAGCTCTCTCCACTTGGCAAAGCTTTTGGCCGCCAACTCTGCCGCCGACGCCGCCACTGTCGTGTGCTCGCCATCAAACGTCATTATTATGAGGTAGGGGAGCTTTGAACTCGTAATTTCATGATATCATGCTTTGAATGAGTAGCAGCATGCTAGGATTGTATGATTCCATGCTTTGGATGTTAAGTAACGATACGATTGCATGATGTGCATGTAAGCATGATTATATGGTATGTTGAAATGCATATGACATGCATGTTGGATGTAAGTATGTGCTAGTGATGACTAGCGTGTTTGTTGGCAAGCTATGTGTATGGATGCATATGCATGTGCTAGTGATGGCTAGCGTGCATGTTTGAAGTATGTATGGATTATGCATGTGCTAGTGACGGCTAGCCTGTATGTTTGACGTATGTATGCATGTGCTAGTGATGGCTAGCGTGCATGTTTGAAGTATGTTTGAATTAAGCATGTGCTAGTGATGACTAGCGTGCATGTTTGGAGTATGTATGGATTATGCATGTGCTAGTGATGGCTAGCGTGCATGTTTGGAGTATGTATGCATGTGATAGTGATGGCTAGCGTGTATGTTTGACGTATGTATGCATGTGCTAGTGATGGCTAGCGTGCATGTTTGAAGTATGTATGGATTATGTGCTAGTGATGGCTAGCGTGTATGTTTGAAGTATGTATAAATGTGTATGTATGCGCTAGTGATGACTAGTGAGCATGTTTGTAAGCTACGTATGTATGATCGTATGTGTATGTTATACATATATGTGATATATGTGCTAGTGATGGCTAGCGTGTATGTTTGAAGTATGTATAAATGTGTATGTATGCGCTAGTGATGACTAGTGAGCATGCTTGTAAGCTACGTATGTATGATCGTATGTGTATGTTATACATATATGTGATAAACATACGTATGTATGATGGCTATTTGCCTATGCTATGGATATGCGTATGTGCATGTGGGCAGTATTAGTGTTTGGTATGGAGCATGTGGGCAATATCAGTGTTTGGTATGGATTTGGATATGGATGTGTAAGCGTATGACGGATGATAGAGGATATGGGTATGACAGGTGAGGTTTGTCAGACAATAAGAGTGTGCATAATTGTACAAGCATAACGTACAAATTATGAAGTGAAAAGTAAGCATAATAAGTGAGATATAAGTAAGAGGGCGACAACTGGGTTGGCTCTGAGGAGCTTCATTTGATGATGTCAGTGTAAGATTATTTGGCCATAAGATGGATGGCGAAATATGTAAGACTGTAAGGATTTTGATGTACGATGTGTTATGATCATGATGTGGACGGATTAAGTGAAGTTTGTTGCCCTGACGAACTTGGGTTTCGGATCGGGCTTAGCTTCGGTTTGATCAATGGAGCACGGTATGCTTGAGTTCTTGTGTGGCATAATTGTACTGCATAATGTACTTAATTCAAACTTAAATTATAAGCACAACTAATGATAGCGTTGTGAGTTTGAGACCTGAGGGTTCGATGGATTAAGTTCCGTGTTTGAGCTAGCCGATAATGTGTCGACCGAGCATTTCTCATGTCTTGCCATGGTGTTTATCCTGCGGGATATTTTCTGTGTGCTGTATAGAGCACTGGGCGTCTAATGCTCTGCTGAGAGCGACGTATGTTTCTATTTTGGTCTGCGTGCTGTATAAGCCTAGACGTTTGATGCTCTGTTGAGAGCGATGTACGTTTCCGACTTTGTCTGTGTGTTGTATGAAGCCTAGATGTCTGATGCTCTATTGAGAGCGACGTATATTTTCGATTTGGTCTGTGTGTTGTATTATGCCCAGACGTTTGATGCTCTGTTGAGAGCATTGTATGATTCCGCCCAAGTGTGTCACTGTATGTTTCTGCCCAAGTGGCACTATATGATTTCTGCCCAAGAGTGGCACTGGCACTATAAGACCCATTATGGTGGGCAATTCTATGGAACTATAAGAACCATTATGGTGGGCAACTGTATGACCCCTTGTGTGGGTGTTTATGTTTGCATGCTTAGGTAAGTAGTATCATGGATCTACTCTTACCTGTTTGATCCAGTGCCCCATGAGCATTGGTGTGCCTTACCTTCGAAAAAGTCCATGACGTCTAGTCACTCCCCGGAGGTTAAGGTGTTGGCCCAGTGGCATTCTTTTCCATTCGATGTTGGAGCTTATTAGTTGTAATGAGCTTCAGTGGTTGATAGTATGAGCACGACTATAAGTGTATGAGTATGTGTATAACTGTAAGAGTATGAGTATGAGCACGACTGTAAGAGTATGAGTACGATTGTAAGAGTATGTTTATGAGTAAGATAATAAGTGTGATTTTGTGTAAGCTGTACGAGTAAGGTTGTACGAGTAAGGTCGTACGAGTATGATTATATGAGTAAGGTCATACAAGTATGCATATGTTGTATGAGTATGCGTACGATGATACGAGTAAGTTTGTAAGACCCTGAATAAGAGCATTTGTGTAAGTTTAATTTGATGGTATGATTTTGGGCACGATGGTGCATTTGGTATGATTTTGGCACGATGATGCATTTAGTATGTTTTTGGCACGATGGTGCATTTAGTATTATTTTGGCACGATGGTGCATTTGGTATGATTTTGGCATGATGGTGCATTTGGTATGATTTTGGCACGACGGTGCATTTGGTATGATTTTGGCATGATGGTGCATTTGGTATGTCTGTATGCATATGTGCATGATTATGATTATATTATGTTGACTGCTTCATGTTTGAGTTGCATGAACGCATGTATTTATGAACTTAGTGAGTTCACTATTTTGGATTCCCCTACTGGGTATTTTCCTATTGAGTATGAAAATACTCATCACCCAACTTTTTAGCCCCGTTGTACGGGAGGTTTTGTAAGTTTGTGCGGAGAGCTCCTAGAGATGGATTCTCATTTCAGTGGTGGATTGATTCCCGTTGACTCAGGTATATGCTTCACTCACTGCGAGTTTATTTGTGCCATGATCCGATGTATTGGGTGAGACGAGACATTAAGATGTTTATATTCTGGACTTTCGGTTGGATTACACTGTGAATTGTTATGGGACTTGCACTCAGGGATGCCTGGGAGAGATTTGTATTTAAAGTCTATGATCATAGCAATTTAGACATACGTGTGTTTTCGAGTAGCGCCTGAGGATATTTGCTTTGGTTGTACGATGTTTGACCCTATGATGGAAATGTTTTGGTGGAAAATTGATGTTTAGTGTTTTAAATTATAAACTATTTTATCAGGTTTTGATTTCATCATTTTCCCTCCGATTTATAGATGTTATATTGCAAAAATTTTCCGTGAATTTTAAGGAAAATGTATGAAAAATCTTGGGTGTTACATAAGGGGACTGCATAAATTCACAATGCACGAGCCTACATGTGTGGATATCAATTTCCCACTGTGTGGTTTGGTGTTGTCCCTATATTAGGTTCATGTGGTTCACTTTAAAATCGTAGGGTGTGGGCAGTTTCGAATTGATTTTGTAAGTTTAGCCTAGATCAAACACAATCGTGTAGGGTGTGGGCAGTTTCTAATTGATTTTGTAACTTCAACCTTAGTACTCTACTTTTCCCTTTAGATTAAGTTCAATGCCAAAAAAAATTAGGAATTACGAGGATTGCCTAGATTCACGATGCATGAGCTTATATGCGTGGATAGCAACTACCCATTTTGTGGTGTGGTTTTGTCCCCATATTAGGTTCATGTGGTTTACCATAAAATCGTGGGGTGCGGGCAGTATCTAATTGATTTCGTAATTTCAGCCTAGATTAAGCACAAGTTTGTAGAAGCTTTATATAATACCCTTAGTGCTCTCCTTCTCCCATTTTGATAATATAGATAAAATTGGTTGTTGTCTCAAGAAGTTATTTAGTGACATGACCAAGCATGTCCCAAAAATTTTAGTTTTCACTTTATTTACATTGTGGGCATATTACAATTGATTCTATAGCATCAGCCTAGATTGAACACAATTTTGTAGAAGCTTTATAATACTGAGTGCTCTCCTTTTCCTTTTATTTTTCTCATGACGTTACGTAGTGACATGACATAGCATGACCTAAATATATGACTTGTCTTTATTTGGATTAAGTTCAGTGCCAAAAAAAATAAAAAGTTTAGAGATTACGGGGATTGCGTAGATTCATGATGCATGAGCCTATATGCGTGGATACTGCCCACTTTGCGGTGTGGTGTTGTCCCCATTTTAGGTTCATGTGGTTCGCCTTAAAGTCGTAGGGTGTGGGCAGTTTCTAATTGATTTCGTAACTTCAACCTAGATCAAAGACAATTGTGTAGAAGCTTTATAATACCTTAGTGCTCTACTTTCCCTTTAGATTAAGTTCAATGCCAAAAAAAAAATAGGAATTACGAGGATTGCCTAGATTCATGATGCATGAGCTTATATGTGTGGATAGCAACTGCCCATTTTGTGGTGTGGTGTTGTCCCCATATTAGGTTCATGTGGTTTGCCTTAAAATCGTAGAGTGTGGGCAGTATCTAATTGACTGTAACTTTAACCTAGATCAAAAACAATTTTGTAGAAGCTTTATAATAAATTTCCTTATCCTTTTTTGATAATATAGATAAAATTTGTTGGTGTCTCTAGAAGTTATTTAGTGACATGTGCTAACATGTCCTGAAAATTTGATTTGTCTCTTTATTTAGATTTATGATTTCAAAGGCTAAAAAAAAGTAATTAAAGATTTACTTATGACAACCTTGGTTGTTGCTTGCTTACTTGATTGGTTGTCTCAATTAGGAATCTAGTGGTTCATCTTGAATTTGTAGAGTATATGGAGTTTCCTAGGAGTTACTACTCAATTATCAATTATTTCTGTAAGTTCAACCTTGATGAACGTGTGCAGAAAAACCTAGACAAACTCAGATTATGTAAAAGTATGTAAGTCTTTAGGGTAGTCGTGTTTGATCCAATAATGATCATAGATGTTTTTTTTTTTAAGTTTAGTATATGGAGTTTCCTAGGAGTTACTACCCAATTAGCAATGGTGTCTATAAGTTCAACCTTGATGAACATGTGCAAAAAAACCTAGATGAACTCATTGTGTAAATGTATGTAAGTGTTTAGGGTATTCCTTTTCTTTGAGCTAATAATGATTGCAAATGTTGTTTTAAAATGTTTATATAAGTGACATGACCTAGCTCGTCCTGAATATTTAACTTCTGTTTATATAGATTTGGTTCTGTGCTATATAGAAAGGATTTAGTGATTAGGAGGATTGCAAGCACCAACAATGCATGGCCCGGCCCTATTTATTGGGAGATTACTACCTGTGAAGTTTTTATGTTTTGTTGAATTTTAGTTTCATTTTGCAAGTATTAATATTCTGTTGTCCCGAATAGGAAATTTGTGATTTACCTTAAAATTATAGAGTATGTACAGTTTACATTTTTTTCATATTGTGTTTTTTGGAACACATTTGCATTACAAAATTATCTTTTCATGAGTAAAAGAATTCAGAAATCTAGTTTGAATTTTGAAAGGATTCCAAAGGTTGACAAAGTTAAAATATTGTTCAACAAATACATTGCTCAATGATTGAACGAAAGGTATTTGTGAACGTGCATTTTGATTTTACAAAAGCCTTGAAAATATTTTAGGACCTTAAAACTTCATTTTCTAAAAGGTATCCAAAATCTGGCTTTTCACATTGATGTTGAAGAGATATTCAAGGTTTTAAAATCTGGCTTTTAGTGTGTTGCATTGCACATCTTTCAGATGTAGGCATATATACTTTCAAGGTTTGGAATCTAGATATTTGTTTGCTTCAAATTCATGTAATCAGTTCTAGTTTGAATTTTAAAAGGATCCCAAAGGTTTACGATGCTCAAATATTGTTTGAAAAATTCATTGCTCAACAACCAAACTAAAAGTACTCGTGAACCTGCATTTTGAGTTTACAAAATAATTTACAAAAGCCTCGAAAATATTTTATGAAAATCGATTTAGAACTTAAAATTTGTTTTCTAAAAGGTTTTCAAAATCTTGTTTTTCAAATTAATCTTTGCAATGTGGATCTTTAAGATTTTTTATCTGACTTTCAAGTTTTGGAATGCAGATGTTTGTTCAAGTTCAAGTAATTAAATCTAGTTTTTTTGTTACATTTCAATTTTGTGGAATCTAATCATGTTTACCTTTGGAAGTTATTGCAGCTAATATCTTTAGGAGTATATAACTCTAACAACTAATGCGGAAACGTTTATGATGCAAATGTTTTTGTTGTTCTTATGATCATTTTTTTTCGTCGTTTTAAAGATGCCTTTTCTCCAACTTATAGTTGCCTGATATTTTTTGACTAGTTCAGAACGGACCTGACATCCTAGTTTGTGATGAAGCCCATATGATAAAAAACACAAGGGTTGACATCACCCAAGCATTGAAGCAAGTAAGACGCCAATGACGAATTGCATTGACTGGATCACCTTTGCAGAACAACTTGATGGAATATTATTGTGTGAGTTTCAATTTTGTTTTGCAGTTTCCTTATTAATAATGTGATCGTTATTCGTATTGTTGTGACACATGGGATGTGGAGTCTATTGGATAATATGTATATCTGCATCTGTTTGTTTGGGCTGATCTGATTTTCATATACAATGTTGGGTCATTCATTAACAATTTGAGCTTTTAAGGCAACTTGCTTGCTCGTACCTCTGTACTTCTGTGCACATGCGAGCATCTGTCTGTTTGGGTCAATTTGAACTTCATATACATTATTATTCCTTAACAGTTTGAGGCCACTAATTATGTAAATGTAGGCCCAGTTTGCCAACTTGGATGCTTAGCCATGGTAATTTTTGGAGTGTATTCATGGCAATGCATATAAATCTTCTAGTATCCATGCATTTTGGGGAATGGGGAATGCATGCTAGTTCTGAGTTGGTAATGCATGTAAAATTAACTGCTCTCAAGTCTTGCTAAGTATGTTGGAGTTGTTTGATAACCACTAGTCTATGTAAAAGCTTAAGTTGATGGACAACTAAATAACAATATAGATCAACATTCCTTTGCTCTGTAAGGACCATTTGGTCGCTTGGTATTCTATAGGCTTGAAAAGAAGAGTCAGCTGCAGCATGCACATGATATCTTTGCTACAATGAAAAAGCAGTGAATTGAATGAGGCATTTGACTAGAACTTCTTTTCTGCCACTGGTGGCATGACCAAACCAACTAATGGAGCTAATGAAAAACCTACTGATAATAAATGCATGGTACTAGGATGACTTCAATTAAAATTATCAATGGAGCCATATGCTAGCGTCACTTATGAAAACTGTAAGTTAATGCTTCTTAAAATTTGTTGCATTTTTTGGTTGCTTTGTTTGTACTTGTCCATCTTTGTTTGTTAGGTGATTTATCATTTTTACATTGTTTTGTTTTTTTTTTATTTGTAAATATGAGTATCTATTATATTGTGTTAGAAACCAACAGTTCCAACTGGTAGGGCACTTGTCTTCTGAGGTGGTATTATAGCCCGGAGATCCCATGTCCTATTTCACAATCCCACATTTGCATGTTTCTCTGCTTGCATTTGTATATGTTTAATCAATCTTGTGCATTGTGGTGGCGGGGAAGGGGTTTAATTTGATTTGTTGAGAATGTTGCTTATAAAGAATAAGCATAGGAAATAATCTGGAGAGAGGAAATAGATTTGGAACTACCACAAACAATTTGTTAAATTATATTGTAATATGATAAGATACAAAATTATGTGAGGGTAAATGTGTAATGTAGGAAAACTTAAATGGAAAGAAGATTCTTCTGGGAGGCAAAAACAAAGACTAGAGAGGAAAGGAAATTTTAGTAGAAGAAAAGATTGAACGGACAATGATGCTAGTAAGACAAAGTAGAATCAGAAGAGAATGGCCATTTGAATTTTTTTATCACTCAAAAATCACTCACAATAAAACTTTCATTTCGCTTGATGATGAGCCTAATAAAGAAACCAAGGTTCTATGTGGGGCAAGAATCTATATCCATCAATCTTGTTTCACCGGGATTTCTGTTGAGGAGTGGTGTGCTATAGTTATTGGTTTGAGGCCCATATTAAAATGTTTCTATCAGGTATTAAAATAGACTCAAAATCGGTGGAACTCTATCCATCTTTTGAATCTCCTTGATTCCACTCATGTACAACATTAGTATGTCTCGCATCTTCAAATTAGACCCTAGGAAATTGAGTAGGTGATTTAGTGTAGGTAATGCTACCTACAAAACAATGTGGTGGTGGATTGACATCTTGTCTATTGGGGTTTAGACCAAGGAGAATTGGAAGAGGGCTATTGGAAATGGTGGGCGGCCCTTTGGGTTCGTTTTAATGTGTGGCCATCTAGTGATAAAAAAATGTGTGGCCTTCCTCTAGTGCAACATGTCAATCGCAATCCTTTGATCCATGGCTTTGATTGAAACATGCAATCTAAGCCCACAAAGCAGAAAAATAATAGTGGGACCTGTGCTGTGTGTGTTTCTTGATGTCATGAAATGCTCCCAATCTTCCCGACATCTCATTGAGATCTCTTTTTCTCATACATAGATGGTAATCCTTGATACTATTACAAACTTGCAATAGGCTCTTTTTTTAGATAAAACACCTAGGAAGGTTTTAACAAGGACATATAACCAGTATATTTACATTTTGATACGAGAATAGTTTAATAAAATTTTAGAGCAACAACTAGATCTTTTAGAATATGTTGAAAATATGTGGAACTAAGCTTTAAAACCCAATTATCTTCACAATGCATACTAATGAGGAGACACTAGTCAGACATTGTAGAAGATACATCTTATAGCCCCTCAATCTATTGATTGGTAAAGTTATGCTTCACTTAAGATGCTACTCAATCTACCTGAGTATGCTTATTGGAAAATTTCCCTTATAAATGCCTATACAATCCCAAACAAAGACAGGTGGCATACATCTCTATAGCCCGTCGATTATTCGGATGACATGTGTTATGTTTGTCATTGCTTCTAAAAGGAACTTATCCTGTGTTTCTAGCTGTATGTTTTTGGTTGCTTGAGCTTTTAATATTTTTACCTAGTACAATTTATAAGCCAACACTTTATCCTTATGATTCGTCTGACTTATTAAGAACATTTGTGGATTCTCCAACTATTTCTCAAACTTCAATTTAATCTTTAAATTTAGTCAATGTTTTAAAACCAGGACGGATTGACCGGGTTCAACTGGACCCAGTCTAAGAAATGGGCTGGTCCCGCCGGGTCATCTGGCCCAGCTGGTTGACCCGACTCAGACCAATCTGGATTGGCCATATGATTCAATCTTAGTTTTGCATTTGTCACGCCTTGAGCTTTCTTATAATCCTTTGAAATAGGGACGAGTTCTTATAAGTGGGTACTATATATTATTGATTCACGGGAATCATTGTATAATTGTTTCAATATTGCAATTGAATGACTTAATAAACTATGTATAAACTATCTCACAATGTCTTGGGCTCTTAGCTGCATGGTTTGCAACATCGGCGAGATTTCTCTTCTTGGTTAGGAAAAAGTCTTGTTTTTGTAAGTTTCCAAAACTCGAGATCTTGGTACAATGTTGTTTGCTAGTGTTAAATTTTCAATCCTCAGCGAGGTCTCTATAAATCTCGGCTAATCTTGGTTCTGTTTTAAAAAAAAAAAAGAATCTTTTGTTTTCACCATTTTTTTCACATTATTAGTAGACTCATAATAAGATTATTAGAATATATTGTGTGAGACTATTAGAATTCTGTGAGAATATATTCCTGTGATATTTAGTTTTGAACTCGGTGAATCTAGACCTCTTGATACCACTCAGCAAAGTGGAAGCTATAAAAAAACAATCTGTATTACATGATACAATATAGGAAAGGGCAGTTGTTTAGTAGCCACCATTAGAGAGAACACAATATAGCATAAAGAGAGAAACTGGAAAAATAAACTATTTTGTTTTTATTTAATTGTACTTTACTGCAATTGATTCTACAAAACTGTATGTAAATCCCTTATCCTAAACAAGTATTTATTTATTTATTTGTAAAATTTATTTTCTTTGTAAATTATTTATATGCATTTCTTTTATGCCTACATATACATATTGATATATTTGTTTATATTTCTATAGATATGACACCAATTTATTTATTTATCTTTTTATCTATCTCTCTCTATCTCCCTTACCCTCTCCCTTCTTTTCTCTCTCTCCATCTCCCTGTCCCTCCCTTTCCAGATTATCTTTTTTCCTTTTTTTCTCAAATACACAACTCCTTCAAAAACACTTAAATTATTGACTCCCAAGTTACACTACTTGTAATATTTGACATATTCCCCATTTGAAGAAACTTGACATATGTAGAATGGGTAAGTCCCGACAATAATTAAATATGGGAAATTGACTAATATACCCTCCTGGTATAAATACAGAAACCCATCGCCCAGGGAAACAAATCGATTAAAAAGCCCTAGCTCTATATGCAATCGAGTTGCTCCCCAATATCAGAGCAGGACAATCTTCCTCCAGTAACCAATGATTTCCTCGGCAACCGATGTTCTTCCTCCGACGACCAATGATCTTCCTCGGCGACCAATGAACTTCTTCGGCGACCTGGTTGATAGCTTCGTCTCTGCCATGGCATTTTCCATAGACTTCTCAACCCAAAGACAATTTCAATCCCAGACTTATCGCAATCGACCATATCAGCTCTTGGCTTTAATCGAAGCTTTTTGGAAGCTGCAACTCTTGAACTGAAAGAATTCTAAGGAGGAGCTGGGTTTTTCGGAGGCAAACTTTTGGAGGTACAGATTCAATACCAGGGTGGTTTTTAACTTTTTGGGTGTGGCACCTCGAGTTTGGTTTCCAGAGACGTTGTTTGTTATAGATTGAAAAAAGTTGAAGCCTTGGAGGTAATTTATTGGAGTAATAGTCTGAATAGATAGAGGTTTAATGAGCTCCGGGAAAGGCAAGCCCAATAGAACAGGGGTGACCTAATATTGGGTCTCGAGTTTTGGTTTTTGTTGGAATTATAAACTTTTCAACAATTTTTTGAAAATGGTACATATGTGGCTTAAATTTGTTGGGGCCTAGATTATAGATTTTTGTAAGATACTTTAGTAAAATTGTTCTATATTTGATTACTGAGGTCCTTTCATTGTTCTTTTTTAATGTAAATATTTTTTTGATTAAAACAACCTTCTGTTTTGGATTTAAAAGTTTTAACTTTAGGTTTTTTATTGATTAATTTTAAACTTTTAGTACGTCATGATTATACTTTAGTTTTTAATTGTAGAATATACTTTAGGTTTTTCTAGTATTAATTTTGTAGAGTATGATTTTATTTTAGGTTTATTATTGATTTTGTATTTTAGGTTTTGCTACAGTGTACTTTAGGTTTGTTATTGATTTTATTGAGTAAGATTTTACTATAATTTTTTAGTATAATAATATTGGAGGCTAGAATTTTTCCTATGGTAGATTTTTCACCCTTTTTGTTCCTGCTTGGATGAAAAAGGAAAAGAGTATAAGTTAGATGCAAAGGTGATTTTTGTAATTCGTGATGTTCTGCAACTCTTGGTTCATAAATGTACACGTTGCAAGTAGATTTATCTCACTTCTGCTACAAATTCATGGTTATCAAATTGAAAGGTGTACATTAGACTGCCATAGGAGCTGATGGGGAAAACAGTTTTTGTTTGTTTTCTTTTTCCTTTTTAAGTCATGGAAGTTCTTTCCTTAAACTTGCATAAAACTCTTTTCGAAGCTTTCTTTCTGACTTTTAGTATGGCCGTTTCCGGAATTTTGATTCAAAGCACATGCATATTTTAATTTTACATCTAAATTATAAACTATGACATATATGTATTGGGTTTATTTTCTAAAGATATTTTCTCAGTCAAGACTTTCAATCCAATGCCATATCCATTTTCAACTTTCAATGCAATAGTTGATGCTTACTTAATTATACTTTAGCTTTTAATTGTAGAATATATTTTAGGTTTTAATTGTAGAATATACTTTTGGTTTAATTTCGTAGAGTATGATTTTATTTTAGATTTGTTTTTCATCTTGTATTTTAAGATTTACTACAATATAATTTAGGCTTATTATTGGTTTTGTTGAGTATGATTTTACTATAATTTTTTAGAGTATAATAATATTATAGGCTAGAATTTCTCATATGACAGATTTTATAAGTTGAATATGACAAAGTGTTATTATACTTTTGATTATAATTTCATAGAGCTTAGTTCTTTAATTCTTAATATTTGATACGATTTGTCAATTAATGTTTATTTATTAATTAATGTATAATTTTCATAAGTGTATTATAATACTTCAAAATATCAAGCTTGCTTTGTTTTTAATGTAATTTAATATAAAGAGTATCATTATACTTTTGTTTTGACTGCCATGAAACTGATTTTTTTATTCTATACTAGCAGCGTATACTTGGACTTTGTGGCATGCACAATTTAGAAGGAAAACTAGTAATAACGTGTTCATGCATCGGCAATTCAGTCCATTATATACAGCTTGCCCACATACGTATCAAATTTAGCCTTTTTTTCCTTATTCATTTTTTGTGTAGAATTGACAAGTATAACTCTGTTCTCTAATACAATAGAAATCATAAACCATATTTGTTAATTATGTGTGGATTTTTTGAAAGGGGAAGAATATTTTCAAGGGAGGAGGTATGGCGTACGCAAAGAGGTCCTAGTATGGAAGAAAGGCCTGCCTGGAAGCCTTTTCTTCACTGGCAAAACAACCGGCGAGATTAAAGTGTGGAGGTGGCTCTCTAAGAAGGCAACAAACTGACTTGAACTGTATAATTGTGAAGACCATGAGGCGTTCCAACTTCATTATTTGTACATTGAACTTGAAATTTAGTAAGCATTGAGAAAGGCAGAAAAGAGGCATAAGCAAGATGATTATATACATATTAGTTTTTTTTAAATAATATTGTTTTCTTTTTCTGTCCATCAAATAAATAATATAACGTGCATCTACTAAATGGTTATATATCAAAATGCTGCCCTGTATTAGTGATATACTTTCTATTAAGAATTTCAAATAAATAGTTCTATTGAATCGTATGAAAGCCAAGAGTTACTTCAGTGTGCCAAATATTAAATAGTCTTTGATGATAGCTGAATAGCATATTTTGGGTGTAGAATTCTTATGCCAATGGATGAAGTTTACATGTTCTACTCCAACAGCAACATTTAGTCCATTGTGTGGAGATTTATGACAAAAGTGAAGCAATTGACTTAATTGATATGAATTGAGTTAGATTAGGCCCTTTAAATTGTGTGGTTGGCTAGACACTTTCTGTATTGATCATTATTGACTGATGTGAATGTACTTTTTTGAAAACTATCATAACCAAGAGATGAAGGATGAGCCCAAGCATCAATGATCATCTGTGCACTCCCTTATTAATCTCATTTGTCGTTATAGATGGCTGAGAGAGAACATAAACACGTGAACAACACATTGAATTGGCAGAGTACAAGAAACACTATAAATGCTGAAGCACATACTTAGCCAAAAAAACCCGTTTCATGAAAAATGATAAGGTCTTGATATGTGCTTTAAGTTTTTTATTTTCTATTATTACACTTCGATATTAAGAAAGAGTATTCTCACACTAACCAACATTTTTGCATAGTCCAATACACGAGCAGCAAGCTCACAAGCAGCTTTTATGCATGCTATACCCTCTGAATCATGTATTTGAAGAGAAGGGGAAAGCTAAGGCAATGACTCCAAACCCAAATAAGGAGGTCTAGGAATATGGTCTGGCACAGCAAGACCCCGAAAACCCTCCCACGCCTTAGAGGTTTCCGTTGTCTAGGTTTTTAGCTACCTTGAAACTCTTGTTCCCTTCAGATGTTACAATTGTGGCAAAAAATTATTTACCAATTAACAACAATTAAATCAAAAAAATATACAAGAAGCTGAGAGCATGAAGCCCTGTTTGCCGGGACACAAGGAGCTATTGCCAACCCGAGAAAAGAAAAGAAAAGAAAAGAAAAGAGTACATTTACATTACCTCTAAATACGCATGGCTTCCTCAAAACCTGAGGCTCTCTTTGCAATTATCTCAGGGGTTTGTGGTGCATGGAATGTATTCAAATAAATGCTTTACGACATAAGATGAACATACTGCAACTGACATAAGAGCAAACTTCCACTCTCATCCTAGTGAAGCGCTTCTTCCATTAGTTTGTTTCTCTGTGGTTAACTCCAAGGACAGGTCTAATGGCTCTTCCAATTTTCTCACTGGCTTTGGCCATGATGAGGAAGAGTGGAAGGCACCATTTTGGAAAAAAATTGGGAACTACAAGGGTAGGAGGTCTCGAAAATCCACGGTCCTCTTCCCAACTTTCGTCGCAAAAAACCTAAACCCTAAACACATCGGTAGCTTTTGCCACTGAATAGAATAATCCATCGGAAAATCACGCAAAACCAAAAGGCAAACATGGCCTTAAGCAAACCCAGACACAACCCAATAATCACAGTCAACACAAAATAGCTACCTAGTAAGACCATTCACAACCTCTAGACCAGCAGGAGTGGCTCAAGAGCGTGGACTACTTTTCGTCTATTTTTCAGGACCTAATGGTGCAAGGGTTCCTGTCCCTGCTGACCAAGAGGTATTTGCCCTTGGAGAGATCGGCGTCACAGAGCTACCAGCACCTCCAAGGAGCTGGTGATCTCCTCTGGCAAGCCCTCCCCCCACCCCTATGGTAATTTATCCGTGGTGGCAGCACACTGGTTCGGCTTTTGCATGCCGCGATCGACGATCTCTCCACAAAAGTTTGCCAGATGATGAAGCCCGAAGGGTTTTGCATTGTCCAGGCAGCCTCTGCTGAAGACATGTACGACCAGAATTCCCTTCTTAGCCTGTTTCATTTAGGGGTGTTCACGGACAAATACGTTATGTAGCATGTTAGAACTGTTATAACATGCTACATAAGGTCTGTATTTATATTTTTACCTTAAAAATACATATATAAAATGCTAAAATAAGTTAAAAATCACCCATAAGTAAACAATATTAAAATTTTAAAATTCTTATTATCAATTATAACAAAAACAAAGTCTTCTTTGTAATTAAGTCAACTATAACTATCAAGTACTTAATATAACCATAATCCAAATTTTCAATTAGGTGGCGGACGCGGACGTTCGCGGACACGGACAACAGTTTGTCCGCGTCCGCAGGCACCTACAAGGGTGGACAAATTTAACAGTCCATGTCCGTGTCCACGTCCGCCCCGGACCAAAAAATTTGTCTGCTCTATGTATTTATGGACGCGGACACGGACTGACAAACGGACATTGGATGTCCGTGAACACCCCTAGTTTCATTGTTGCCACCTCGTCCGGGTCAGCGAGCCCAAATAATCCTCCCCACCCCAAGATGTCGCTGGGAATTGCTCCAGCCGACAACAGAAACAAGAAGTAAGCGATGAAGAAGACCCAGGAGGAGTGGCTGCTAGGGAGACAACGAGAGGGAGGGGAAAGGGAGTGGAAGAAGGGGAAAATAAGGAAAGCAGGGAAGAGGCAGTGACGGAAGTGCGGAGCAAATGAAGAAGAAGAAAGGGATACGTATAGGCTAGGGTTAATTTTGGGTTTTTGAAAAAAATAATGGCATAACCATAAATAAAGAGGACTACAGATCAATTTCGGTCGAGATCCATTATTCATTACCCATAGCAATTAGGACTTACAGGTAATTTTCCTAAAAAAAAATTGAAAACCCCTCAATTGTACGAGGGCAAAGATGAGGCAAGAAGAATGGATATTGTTTCTATACCTTTTTATTGTTCATCAAATATTGGATGTTTTTCTTTTTTCTTTGAAAAAAAAGCTTTGTTGATTTCTATCCTTTACTGAAGTTATTAGTTAATGTCAATTTGTTGTGGCCAATTTGCATGACAATTGCTTACTGTTTATTTCAGAAAATGGTCGACTTGATGGGTGCATGGTTTTGAAAGCCTGTGATTGCCGCCAAAGTCTCTCATCTTGTTTATTACAAATTTGAGGGTTAGTTGTTTAGCTTTTAAAAAGATTTGTTTATGTTGTGGATGATTGAATTTTTCAGTGTGATTTTTTAACATGATTCTTTTTTTGTATTTTCTTTTGTTAATTGTATCTATCATCACAAATTTTTAGAGTAACTATTAGGGTTTGAAAGGCTGTCCTTATCCTGTTTTAGGAAAAGAACTTATGTTGCTCTAGTTTATTTTTCTTTATTACTAACACCTAATATTGAACCTTCAAAGCTAATTTTCTATAAAAGCCGTAAAATAGTCAGTTTAATCCTATTTAAAATTTTCTTTAGCCTTTTCCCATTTGGTTTAGTGAAAACTTGGTCCTATAGCTACTGCCATGACATATTAGTACACGCTAAAGCTACTTCATTATGGCATTCACTTTAATGGCTTGATTTTCATAGAAATTAGCTTCACTCAGTTTTATGAGAATTCATGTAGTGGGACCTGTCCTTAAACATATTTAAGTTTGAAATGTTAGTTATATTGTTTAGAGAAGTCCTGTTGGTAGATATATAGTTTTATTATTCTCTTTGACTGCATTAGACTGTCATGTATCTTGTACTTGCCCAAGTAGAAAGTATAGTGAAGTTCTTTCTTTGAATAGGTGAGAAGTATGAGCTAGCAAAAAGAACAAAGATGAAGCTTGTGAATCACAGATGGTTGGAAGATTGGTAAATCCAGATATCATTTCTGTCTTTTTTAACAGCGTTTATTTTTGTTTTGAAGCTTGTACTTATACTTTTTTTATGATACAACTTTTCGATATGCAATTGGTGTGTGCCAAATTTTTAATTGTGTATTTTGCGTGTATATGCTTTGTTGCAGTTTAAAATCATGGGATATCCTTCCAGTTGATGGCTACAACAAGAGGTTTTAATTTTATTCCATTAATAACAATAGTTTGTAACATGATATATTCTTTTGATATTTTACCATATCCATCATTTTTTTTATGTTACTAAACTTGATGTGCTTCATGCTTCAGTGGCCGGGAGATAGAACTTATGGAGGCTCAGGCAAGTAAGTGATTCTGAAAAGGAAACAGAGGAGGATATTACTGAACTCACCAAGTTGCAGAGTGGATTTGTTTGTGGAAGTTCTGTCCTTACATGCCACTGAGAGAACTTTTCAAGATTGACCAATATGTTATGGCAGCAGATGCCTGTTTATTTGATGCTGAAGAACCTCTCGTGAAGAAAAGTGTAATATACACAGTAAAAAAGGAGACTAATGGTCTGTTTGCTTAGCTTAATCAAGTCTTATCTAATTAAACCACTTAAAAGCCAGCCAAAAGCCGGCTTTTTATGTTGTTTGTTACAAGCTAAATTTTGGGTTAATTCTGCAGAGTAATCAGATTACGTGTAATTTCATGCGGATGAGATGCATTTGCCCCGATGATTCGAAGTTCGAAGCCCTGATCCCTCTTCTCCCCCTACCCTTGCTTTCCCTCCCTTGAATAGTGACCGGTTGGAGGTCTTTTGCCAATCCTTGCTGCTACCGGCTGAAGCGGTGGTCGTGCCATTGTTTGCTGGGGAAATCAGATGGTGGAGCTTCACCTTCATGGCCAGCCCAAGGTACAGTGGATGATGCCGAATCCAGGGAGGGTTCGAGACGCTGGATGTATAGTAGCCCCCTGAATTGGCCAAGGGCGGCTGGGATGCGGTTGCGGTGATGATATCGCACCCACCCTGCCAGGTCCACAAGGATAAATCGGCTCCCTCTTCAGCTAACATATGGCTGAGCAGTTGCCAACTCTGCTGTACAAGGAGGCGAATGGACTGGGTGATGCAAAGTTGACTTGGGATGTCACCAGGCAATGCGTGATGTGTGAGAAGGAAACTCACAGGGACCAGTCCCTCTGCTGCGGGAAGTGCAAGTCGGTGATTTAGTGCAGCCCCGTTTGCCAGAAGCAGCACTGGAAGGAGACCCACAAGGAAATGTACGGACTTTATAAGACCATGATTGACAGAGAGGAGGAATTGGCAATGGAAGTGTTTGTCTTCCCCTGTTTCTGTTTGGTCAAGCACCCTTGCAGGTGGCTCAAATTGGTGGGACTCCATCAGAAGGGTATGTGGAGCAGTTTATAATCTTTGATTCTAAACTACCGTCAATTTTTTTATTTGTGTACTTATTTTTTTTTTTATTTGTTAAATTTATATTGCTTTTGTTTTTTATTTGGACATGAAGAATTTGCTGGTTAGTACTTGTTTGAAGTAGAACTACTACTTTTTTTTTCCCAAAAAAATTGATACACATTTTGAGTTTTCAAGGTGGTAAGATTTGTTCAATATATGGTGCAGTAATCCTGGAACCTTTGTGTAAAAGTATATGAGTCATCAGCTATTCAAGCTAATGATGATTCCTACAGTGAAAGAGTTGATGTAGATGGTTCAGAACAGAGCCTTGAGGTGTACTAGAACTAGAAGTTTTTTTTATGTGAAGACTAACCAAAAGATCAAGTTAGATAACTACTTATTCTTTCTTGCAACAATGTGCAGTTATTTTAATTTCTCCTGATCATAGTGGGTCACTCCAAACTATTAGATGTAAGCCAACTTTATATATGTTGTTTCCTTCACTGGAAGTTGTGTTTGAGATCAATTTCTTATGGGGTTTTTATTGAATTTTTTTTTCAATCCGTTCTAAATCATTGGGAATTATGTCAAAGAGCTACTTTTATTATACTGTTGCTTACCTGCAGATGACAAAGGAACAGGTACTTTGAAGGAGTTCTTAATCCATCAGCTGCTATATATTCTTGAGATTTTTGAAACCTTTTTAGGTGTTTTTGTGTGTTCCACTATTTATGTTTATACTGATATTCACTTGTTGAATTTATGAACATTGCGATCTGCTCTATGTTACAGAACTATAGAATTGCCCTTGTTGGAATTTTCTTTTAACCTTTAATTGTCCCTCTTTCGCCCTTCAATGGAACCACCTCCCCACGAACTTCCTATTTCAGGTTATTTCTATGCTTTTTTTTTTCATTTTTTCTTTCTCAATGCTGAGACCTGGGATAAATTTCTGATAGTGGCTTGATTGAAATCCCTAGATGAAAAGGGTATTTGAGAATTATCATTGAGGCAGACATGCATGAAAATTTAATTTTTGGGAAGAGACCAGGACAAGAATCAATCTACAGAACAAGAACAAATTTTTATAGTGCTATTTGTTTCATGTGGTTAAAATTGTAATGTATGTGGAACAGATATAAGCAAGTACTAATACTTATGCAGTTGGGGAATTGAGGCAGACTTAATTTGGACCATAAAATATTTGATTTTTTCATAATTTATTAGCTTGATTTGCAGAAATATTGTTTAGAAAATTATTGATATGAAGCTCCTTATTTGCTCAACTGAACTTGTTTCTAAGGCTCTTTGAGGTTGTCATATTGTGTTTTCTTCGTGTTACTATAAACTATTTCATTTACTAAGCTTTCTAGCATTCTCATTGACATCACAATTTCATGCTGTAGTCAATGGGACAGAGGTTGGAGCTATACAAAGCAAACTCTTGGGTCGAGCGCTACTAGATCTCTATGTTGGTGATGGATCCATTTGAGAGACCTTGGCACAATTTCCTACAGAAAGAAAAGAGATAATCATTTGCTTCATGCATCAGATGGGGAACTTGACATGGATCAAAAAGTTAGAGCATGCAGCAAAGGCACGCACCAGAAATAGAAGGGGACAGAAGAGAGTTATTAATATCTACCCTTGTTTCTACCACTGGAGGATTATTATCCATTCGAATTAGCCAGGGTATATCCTCTCTTTACAGTGATCCTGTGGCCTAGTGCAGAAATTTGACAAAGCTATATTCAAAATCAACGAGTTCCTTCAGAAGCTATGCTGATTTGTTATGAAGGTGGATGTGGTAAATTTGTGTAAATTTTCATAAGGAGAAGCCAGACGAGAGGGAGCCAAATGATGTCACAGTTAAAATTATATTCAGATTCAGCTAATTTAGCTTCAGATTGAGCTAAATCAGATTAAAAACTTTTCACCTAATTAAGATAACTTTTTAGATTAAGATTCAGCTGAAACAAACGGACCCTAAATCAGACAAATCTGATGATGTGGCTGATATGGTTGGGAAATATAAGTTAGTGTCTATTCCAGTGATTGAAATCTGCAATTACTATGGGTACAGATGAAGCTAACAAGAGTAATGTTAAAGAGCTTGGCCGTCAAAGCTTCAATTCTCCTGGTGAAGATGAGAAATGTTGTCTAGTGAAAGAAGCCTGCATGAATTAATGAAGGCATGCTAGATGCAAGATCAGCTAATGTTGACAAAGAAACTGATAAATTGTCCCCTAGCTTGAGAAGGTACAGCATATCTAGTAATTGGAAAATGCCTGAAGCAAAAACACCTGCCTCTTAAAAAAAAGTGTCTGAAATCCTCTCTAGTGGACCCTTGGTAGATGATGACAAAAGCAACAACCGTGGAGAGGTTGAGTATTCAAATGTTAATTCCCACGCAGAAAAAAGAGAACAGACCAATTGAAAGTGAAATTGTGAGTTCGAAACCAGAGGAAGAAGGATTTCCGAAACTTGCTGTTAAATCAAGCAGAGTGTCAGCTAAAACTAAAGAGACTAGTTTAAAAGTTGCACATCAAGGAGCATATTTGATCTTGAGCGGGCATCATCTCCAAGGAAAGGACTTTTAGGAAATTTTGCAGAGATTCTCACCAGTGGTCCTATCAGGCTAAGCATTTCATTGTTCCTAATCCAGTGAGGAGGATAGAAAAGTTTTTTGCTGTCACTGCAGCTGGAAGGTAATGCAATTTTTAGAGATGGAAACTGAAATATTTTTTAGGGAAGAGTCCCAATTTCAGATAATTGCAAGGCGTAATTATCATTATAACTTAATTAGTTAGCATGAGTCAGGCCTTTTACATTGCCTCTATTTGTTTAACATCTACACTGTGGTTTCGACTTTGACTGCAGGTGGGTTCTGAAGACAGATTATCTGATTGCCAGTAATCAGGCTGGTAGATTCTTGGAGGAAGACACCTATGACTGGTACAAGAAGGGGCTGAATGAAGACGAAAGCGGGTCCTTCGGCTGTGGTGCAGGAATCCATATTGACTGCTGTGTGATCCTTCATTTGAGGCTATTCCTGAGGAAGATTGGTTCTATCCTCAGTGTGCTACTGATAATAGCAGCAGGTTTAGGAGCAGTGTTGTCTCGAGTAAAGGAAGTAGCTCACATTCATCATGGAAACATTGTGCATTCTGCCATTCTAATTATACCACTCAAAGTCATCTTGCCAATGCCGTGTAATTTCAGCCATTTAATGCCTCTTGGACATTGATTCCAACTGCTTCTTTTTACTGGATATTCTCATAAGTGTTTCTTTTGCAGTCACATGCCAAGTGTTGGAGACCACACCTAAGAATAGTTCTGCGTTGGCCTTGAGTTTCTCATTGGTATGTCATATGTTAGTTTACGCTACTTTTATTAATTTTGTGATGTTTGTTAGTTGGTGTTAATTTTTTTTTAGATAGCTGCACAGGTATGCTTGGACTATTGGAATGCATTAGTCCTTAGAGTCTCTCTCTCTCTCTCTCTCTCTCTCTCTCTCTCTCTCTCTCTCTCTCTCTCTCTCGCGTGCTCTCTCGCTCGAGTGCGCGAGCCCTCTACCTTGAGCGCGCATGCTCTCTCGAGCGTGCATGATCTCTCTCACGTGTGTGCTCTCTTGAGCGCGCATGATCTCTCTCGTGCGTGTACTCTCTCATGCACACACATGCTCTCTCACGTGCATGTGCATGCTATCTCTCTCTCTCGTGCACGGGCGCGCATACTCTATTTCTCTATCTCGCGTGCTCTCTTTCTCTATTGAGCGTGCGTGCGTGCTCTCTTGACTACTTATGCTCTCTCTCGAGCGCGCGTGTTATCTCGCTATCAAGCACACATGCTGTCTTAAGCGTGCGCGCTCTCTCTCTCGAGTGCACATGCTCTCTCTCTCTCTCAGGCGCGAGTGCTCTCTTTCGGCGCACATGCTCTCTCTTTCTCGAGCGTGCTTTCTCTCTCTCTCTCTCTCTCTTTCAAGTGTGTGTGCTCTCTCTCAAGTGCGCATGCTCTCTATCTCTCTTAAGTGTGCATGCTTTCTCTCTCGCGCACATGCTCTGTCTCTCTCGTGCACGTGCTCTCTTTCTCTATAAAGTGTGCGTTCTTTCTCTCTATCGAGCATGTGTGCTTTCTCTCTCGAGCATGCATGCTCGCTCTCAAGTGTGTGTTCTCTTTCTCGAGCATTTGTGCTCTCTTAAGCGCACATGCTCTCTCTCACGTGTGCTCTCTCTCGACGCACGTTCTCTCCCGATCTAGCGTGCTCTCTTGAGCACGCATGCTCTCTCGACTGCACGTACTCTCTCAAGCAAGCGTTCTCTCTCTTGTGCGCGCATGCTCTCTCGTGCACTTGTGCACGTGCTCTTTCTCTTGAGCATGCGTGCTCTCCTGATTGCTCGTGCTCTCTCTTGAGTGCTCGTGCTCTCTCTAGTCCGTACTCTTTCTCTCTCCCCCAACAATGCGTGTGCTCTCTCCCCCTACAACGTGCATGTTCTCACTCTTTTTCGCAAGTGAGCATGCTCTCTCTTAAGCGCGCGTGCTCACATATGTGCTCTCTCTCGAGAGCGCGTGTGCCTTTTCTCTTTCTCCCCCTACAGTGTGTGTGCTCTCACTCTAGCTCAAGTGCGCATTCTCTCTTTCTCGAGCGAGCGCTCGAGAGAGCCCACACATTCGATAGTGGGAACACACGCTCGAGAGCAAGAGCATGTGCTCAAGAGAGAGCAGGCACACTTAAGAGAGAGCACACACGCTCAATAGAGAGAGCATGCATGCTCGAGGGAGAGCACGCTCACTCACAAGAAAGAGAGCATGCACGCTGTAGAGGGAGAGAGAAAGAGCACGTGCGCTCGAGAAATAAAGAGCATGCTCACTTGAGCTACAAAGAGTGCACACGTTGTTGGGGGGAGAGCAAAAGAGCACATGTACTCGAGAGAGAACACGAGCGCTCGAGAAAAAGAGCATGGTCGTGCGTGCATGAGAGAGAGCACACGTGCGCACAAGAGAGCATGCGCGGTCGAGAGAGACTAGAGATAAATAGCACACATGCTCGAGATAGAGAGCACGCGCACTCGAGCGAGGGATAGGGAGAGTGAGCATGCACGCTGTAGCGGGGAGAGCACGTAAGCTCGGGAGAGAGCACACACATTCCGGAGAGACCATGTGCAATCAAGAGAAAACATGTGTGGTCAAAAAAGATAGCACACGTAATCGAGAAAAAGTACGCACACTTGAGCAGAGTGCACGCGTGCTTGATCGAGAGAGCACGTGAGCTCGAACGAGAGTGCGAGCACGCATTCTCGAGAGAGTGCACGTGCACTCTAGAGAGCATGCACACTTGAAGCAGAAAGTACATGCCCTTGAGAGAGCACGCACTTGAGAGAGAGCACACATTCTGGAGAGTGACCATGCATGATTGAGAGAGTGTGTGCTCTCAAGAAAGATAGCATGCACGCTTGAGAGAGAATACACGCATTCGAGAGAGGGATAGGGAGAGAGGGAGCATGCACACCCCGGAGAGAGGGAGCACGCGCATCCTAGAGAGAGACAATGCGAGATCAAGAGAGAACATGCGCGCTCGACAAAGATATCACTCATACTTGAGAGTACGTGCACTCGAGCAAGAGAGCATGCACACCCGAACAGGGATGGAGAGCATGCGCTCTATATAGATAACACGCGTGCTCAAGAGAGAGCATGCACGCTCGAGATAGAGAGCAAGCATGCACTCAAGAGAGACCAAGCATGAGCACTCGTGAGAAATAGCACGCGCACTCGAGAGAAATAGCATGCACACCCGAGAGAAATAGCATGCACGCCTGAGAGAGCATGTGCGCTCGAGATAGAGAGCAAGCATGCACTCAAGAGAGACCAAGCACGCACACTTGTGAGAAATAGCACGCGCACTTGAGAGAAATAGCACGCACACCCGAGAGAAATAGCACACATGCCTGAGAGAGCATGTGCGCTGTAGCGGGGAGAGAGAGAGCACACGTGGTCGAGAAGGATATCATGTGCAATTGCGAGAGAGCATACACACTTGAGCGAGAGTGCATGTGTGCTCGAAAGAGAGGTCATGCGCACTCGAATGAGAAAGCATGTGCGCTCGAACAAGAGTGAGTGATAGCATGGCTCTCGATAGAGCACACGTGTTCAAGAGTGAGAGTACGCGCTTCAACGAGAGCATGCGCTCGAGAGAGAAAGGGCAGGTGTGCTTGAGAGAGAGCATGCACACTCGAGATAGAGAGCACTCATGGTCAAGAGAGAGACCAAGCACACACACTTGAGAAATAGCACGCAAGCTCGAGAGAGAGAGAGAGCACGCGCACTTGAGCGAGGGATAGGGAGAGTGAGAGTATGTGTACTCGAGAGAGAGCACGCGCATTCTGGAGAGACCATGCACGATCAAGAGAGAACATGTGTAGTCGAGCAAGATAGCATGCACAATCGAGAGAGAGCACATGCACTTGAGAGAGTGCACGTGTGCTCGAAAGAGAGCACGTGCGCTTGAACAAGAGTGAGTGAGAGCACGCGGTCTTGAGATAGTGAACGTGCACTCTAGAGAGCATGCGCACTCGGAGAAAGCACATGCCCTCAAGAGTGAGCACATGCACTTGAGAGAGTGCACGCACATTCCGGAGAGACCATGCACAATCGAGAGAGAGCATGCGCGCTTGAGAAAGATAGCACACACGCTTGAGCGAGGTATATAGCAAGGAGAGAGTGGGAGCACACGCATTGTGGAGAGAGCACGTGCATTGTGGAGAGCACGCGTGCTTGAACGAGAGAGGGAGACAGTGAGAGAGAGAGAGCACACATGCTCTAGAGAGAAAGCATGCATGCTCGAGAGAGAATGCATGCGCACTCGAGAGAGATAACATGCGTGATCGAGAGAGAGAGCATGCGCATTACGGAGAGACCATGCATGATTGAGAGAGCATGCGTGCTCAAGAAAGATAGCACTCGGGCTTAAGAGAGAGAGCATGTATGCTCAAGAAAGATAGCACTCGGGCTTAAGAGAGAGAGCATGCACGCTCAAGAAAGATAGCACTCGGGCTTAAGAGAGAGAGAGAGCATGCGCACTTGAGCGAGGTATAGGGAGAGAGAGCACGTGCACTATAGCAAGGAGAGAGAGAGCACATGCACTTGAGTGAGGGATAGGGAGAAAGTGAGAGAACATGCACTTGAGCGAGGGATAGGGAGAAAGTGAGAGAACATGCACTATAGCGGGGAGGGAGAGCACGTGCCCTCGAGAGAGAGCACATGCATTTCGGAGAGAGAGAGAGAGCATGCAGGCTCAAATGAGAGGTAGAGTGAGAGTGCACGCATGCTCGAGAGAGAGAGAGAGTGACCAAGTGCCCTCGAGGGAGAGCAAGCACATTCCGGAGAGTGAGCATGCGTGCTTGAGAGAGAGAGAGACCACGTGCAATTGAGAGAGCATGAGTAATTTAGAGAGATAGTACGCACTCTCGAGAGAGAGCACGTGCACTTGAGCGAGGGATAGGGAGAGAGTGAGAGCACACGTGTTGTAGTGGGGAGAATGAGCACGCTGCTTGAGAGAGAGAGCATGCGCATTTCGGATAGAGACCATGTGCGATCGAGAGAGAACACACTTGCTCGAGAAAGATAGCACATGTGCTTGAGAGAGCACTTACGCTCAAATGAGGGAGTGCGAGCACGTGCATTGTAGGGGGAGAAAGAGAGAGGAAGCATGCGTGCATGAGAGAGAGTACATGTGCTCACAGGGAGAGCACGCACACTTAAGAGAGAGTGTACACATGCTCAAGAGAGAGCACACACTCAAGAGAGATAGCACACACTTTCGAGAGAGCACACACATTCCGGAGAGACAGAGCACTAGCACTCGAGATAGAGCACGCGTGCTCAAATGAGAGAGGGAGAGAGAGGAGCGAGATAGTGCACGGGCACTCCAAAAAGAGCATGTGCGCTAGAGAGAGCACTCCTGTTTAAGGGAGAAAGAGATATCACGCATGCTCAAGGGATCAAGAGAGAGCACACACGTTCAAGAAAGAGAGAGCATGGGCACTCAAGAGAGCACACACGCTCGAAAGAGAGAGAGCACGCGTGCTTGAGAGAGATCATGCGCGAACAGGAGAGCACGCACACTCTATAAAGATAGCACATGCACTCGAAAGAGAGAAAGCACACATATTCGAGCAAGGGATAGGGAGAGAGTGAGGGTATGCGAATTGTAGTGGGGAGAGAGCACGCCGCTCGAGAGAGATAGAGCACATGCATCCCGGAGAGAGACCATGCACGATTGATAGAGAACACACACACACTCGAAATAGATAGTACGTGCACTCGAGTGAGAGCACGTGCACTCATGCGAGAGAGCACAAGTGCTGAAACGAGATGGAGTGAGAGCACAGATGCTGTAGTGGGAGCGCGTGTGCTCGAGAGAGCAAGAGCATGCATGCTCGAGAGAGAATGCATGCTCGCTCGAGAGAGCATGTGCACTCGAGAGAGGTATCATCCGCGATCGAGAGAGAGCACACACATTACGGAGAGAGACCATGCACGATTGAGAGAGAGAACATGTGCTTGAAAAAGCACGCATGCTCGAGAAAGCATGCATGCTTGAGAGAGAGAGAGAGAGAGCATGCGCTCTCAAGCGAGGGATAGGGAGAGAGTGAGAGCACACATGCTATAGCGAGGAGAGAGAGCATGCGCGCTCGAGAGAAAGATAGCACGCTAGAGAGAGATAGCATGCTTGAGAGAGACCATGCACGATTGAGAGAGAGCGCGTGCACTCAAGAGAGAGAGCATGTGCAATTGATCGAGGGATAGGGAGAGAGTGGAAGAACGTGCACTAAAGCGAGGAGAGAGATAGCACGCACCCTTGAGAGAGAGCACACATGCTTGAGAGAGAGAAAGCATGCTCGATTTAGAGAGAGGGAGAAAGCGACTGTATGCACGTTTGAGAAAGAGAGCACACTTGTGGTCAAGATCGAGTGAGCATGCGCGTTGTAGGGGAGACACAAAGTGAGAGAGAGAGTAGGCACGCTCGAGAGAGAGAAAATGCATGCACACTCGAGAGGTTGAGAGAGAGCACTCGTGTTCAAGAGAGAGAGCACATACTTGAGAGAAAGCGAGCAAGTGCACTCGAGAGAGCACGTGCGCTCTAGAGAGATAGCACACATGCTCGAGAGAAAGAGACCACACACATTGTAGCGGGGAGAGACAGAGCATGCGCATTGCAGAGAGAGACCATGCGTGATTGAGAGAGAACACGTCCACTTGAGAAGGATAGCATGCATGCTCGAGAGAGAGAGAGAGCACATGTACTTGAGCGAGAGAGCACGTACACTCGAGTGAGAGAGCATGTGCTCACAAACGACATAGGGAGTGAGAGCACGCGCTCTCTCGAGAAAGAGCGCATGCATTCGAGAGGGAGAGTACATGCACTCGAGAGAGAGCACACACACTTGAAAGGGAGAGCACACATGCTTGGGAAATATCGCGTGAACTCGAGAGAGATTACATGCACACTTGAGAGAGAGAGCTCACGCACTCGAGCGAGGGAAGTGAGAGCATGCACACTGTATTAGGGAGAGTGAGCACGCGAGCTCGAGAGAGAGCATGCACACTCAAGCGAGGGATAGGGAGTGAGTGAGAGCATGTGCACTGTAGTTGGGAGACAGAGCGCGCGGCCTTGAGAGAGAGAGAGCACGCACATTAGAGAGAGCACACACGCTCGAGAGAGAGAGCATGCACACTCGAACGACAGAGAGGGAGAGTGAGAGTATGCGCGCTGTAGGGGGAGAGAGAGGGAGCATGCACTTTCGAGAGAGAGAGCACGAATGAGAGAGAAAGAGGGAGAGATTGGGAGCATGCACGCTGTAGGGGGAGAGAGGGTACATGTACGATTGAGAGAGAGAGAGAGCATGTGTGATTGAGAGAGAGAGCTTGCGCTCGAGATAGATAGCACACACACTTGAACAAGAGAGATGGAGAGAGCACATTCGCTCAAGAGAGAGAGGGCATGTAAGCTCGAAAGAGAGAGAGTACTCTCACTAGGGAGAGGGAACGTGCTCTTGAGGGATATAACATGCACGCTTGAGAACGAGAAAGAGAGTTCACACACTTGAGAGATAAAGTGAGCACACACTCTCTCAAGAGAGAGAGCACACACACTCAAGAGAGACCACACACGATCAATAGAGCATGTGCATTCTAGAGAGATAGCATGCACACTCGAAAGAGAGTGAATGCACACTTGAGCGAGGGATAGGGAGAGAGTGAAAGCATGCATGCTGTAGCCGGGAGAGAGAGCACACCGTTCGAGAGAGAGAGAGAGAGAGGGTACATGCATTCCAGAGAGAGACCATGCATGATCGAGAGAAAACACGCGCATTCGAGAAAGATAGCACACGCACTCGAGCGAGAGAGCACGTGTGCTCAAAGAGAGAGGTAGTGAGAGAATGCGTGATGTATGGGAGACAGATAGAAGGAGCATGTACGCTTGAGAGAGATAGCACACACAATCAAGAGAGAGCATGCCATTATGGAGAAATACCATGCATGATCAAGAGAGCATGCACGTTCGAGAAAGATAGCACACACATTTGAGAGAGAGAGAGCACGTGCACTCGAGTGAGGGATAGGGAGAGAGTGAGAGCATGTGCATTGTAGCAGCTCGAGAGAGAGAGCACGTGCATTTGAGCGAGGGATAGGGAGTGAGAGCCATGCAATGTACCTAGGGAGAGAGAGTACGTGCGCTCGAGAGAGAGAGTACGTGCTCTCGAGAAAGAGAGCACATGCGCTTGAAGGAGAGAGAGATGGAGAAATAGAGAGAGCACGTGCACGAGAGAGAGAGAGATAGCATGCACACTCGAGAGGTCGAGAGAGAGCACACCCGTTTGAGAGTGAGAGCACATGCTAGAGAGAGAGCATGCATGCTTGAGACCAAGCACGTGCACTCGAGAGTGATAGCATGCACAATTGAGAGAGAGAGCACGCGCACTCGAGCGAGGGATAGGGAGAGTGAGAGCATGCACGCTGTAGTGGTGAGAGAGAGCACGCTCGAGAGAGAACACTCATTCTAGAGAGACCATGCACGATCGAGAGAGAATATGCGCTCGAGAAAGATAGCACGTGCACTCGAGGGAGAGAGCATGCACACTCAAATGAGAGGGGGTGAGAGCACATACATTGTAGGGGGAGACAGACAGAGGAAGCACACACACTCTCTCTCTCTAGAGAGAGAGCTCACACACTCTAGATAGAAAGCACACATTGTAACATCCCTGATTTTTTTGTAATTTTTTTACATATTTTTTTCTATTTTCTGTAATTTTTTGTAGTTTTCTACTCGTATTTTCAATGAAGAAATTTGATGCTTTGGCGTATCCGTATTTGTAATATTCATGACCGTAACAGTCGGGAGTAGTGTTTAATCGCAGGTCATGGGCCTCGACGCATCCCAGAAATCTTTTAGTGCGAAAATCGGACGAGACGCGGGAGAACAAAAATGAGAAGAAAGGAAGAGATGGAAAAAAAAGAAAAAAAATTAATTTAAGATCGGATCAGGCGCACCTCAGCGCGCCCGACCTGTGAACAGTGAAGGGGATCCCCCTACACTCTATGTGGCCGGAGGCGGTGCCATCGCCAGCTGCTTGCTTCCGCCCGGCCATCCTTGGCCTGGCGATGCCACCGCCGCCACCCTAGTTGTGCCCGCCGGCAACCACCTCCTTTCTCTCTCCCTTTTTGTTTTAGCCCTACGGAACCACTTGTTTTGCCCCAATTCGCTGACTGCATGTCCTCTAGTTCACCACCATAGTTCCGCCCCGACCAGAGTGACCTCTAGCCACCATAGTCCTAGCCTCCCCGTCCTTGCTTCGCCGGCATGAGGTAAAACTCCCAATTGCACTATTTTTTTGTATTTATGAGCGTTGCTACAGTCAGCAGCGCCGTTGGTCGCCGACCACTACTGGCTGGCCTTTGGAGCTCCCCTTCCCAGCGACGACCAGGCTACCACCCCAACTGTCGCCTCCCTCAGCCTCACCACCCCTCCTTCGCCGCCATTTGGTAAAAACTCCGTCGCCTCATTATTTTTTGTCTGTGTTTCGGCTGGCAGCTATGCTGCCATTGGCTGTCCACTGCGACCGGCTTTTGGCCCTCCCCTAGCCGGCGACAGCAAGGCCATTGTCCCGGCCCAAATCGTCGCTTCTCCGCAGACTCCTTTGCCCCATTTCAATCTGGGTGAAATTTCCCCCATTTCGTTGATTGTTGTCATTTGTTTTCACTACTAGTCGCCACCCACGGTTTGGCCTCTGGTTTGCTGCCTCGAACTGACGACGGCAAGGTGCTGAGGTTCGGCCTCCCAATCGGTCCCGATTAGTTCAATTGGCTGACCCCATTAGAGCAAAGTTGCACTTTTTCGCAAGCTGCATCCATCCTCCGCAGTCGGACGTCAGACGATATTGGGATGACGTCCACTTGACTTACCGTTATCCAGCGATTGTCGTGTCCCAGTGTCTTCCAAGTTCGTCCCTCAACTCCTGTTCGACCCCTTGACCCAACACTCCGTTGCCTTTGGCTTGATCGAATCCCTTTGTTCCTTTTGACTAGCAGTTTTATCGTCATCTACGCCAGCTAATGGATAGCTGCGAACACCCGATTGACCCAAGGACATGAGGCTAGCGTTCATGGCCTCCTATGCTCCTCTGCCCTGCACGTTTGCTGCCCAAACCATGCCCCAAACTTTGGGCTACATTTCTTAGTGCCACTGTGAGACCCACCCTAGCCTAGGGCTAACTATTCAACTTGACACCGCGCATACTTGGGCTGCCTGTCTGATGTCGTGGGCTCTACCCTGGCCTATTGATGGCAAGGGCCAACACTTTTGGCCCAATTCTACCTTTGCACCTCCACTTTTGTTAAGCAAGGCCCAGAACTTGCAGGGAAAGAGTTCCCGAATCCTGATCCTTCCAAGGGGAAGTTAAAGTGTCGGCCATTAGCCTTGGACCATCGAAGGATCAACGTTTGTTGGGCCCTTATCCTCCACCGTAAGTTGTGCTTGATGCATGACTGTCCGTACATTGATTTGGTTGTGTGGGTAACGTTTAGAAATGACGCCACCTTTCTCAGCCACCTACGCCAGGCCTTACTGCCTCAAAGTGTGTGTATGGAATGACTCCGCCACTAGGCAATATGGTTGTTAAAGCTCCTCTATCTCCCTTATGTTCGTAAGTACACAACGAAGTCCTCTCCCATGTTGTGAGGCTTCGATAATGTGAAATTGTTACCGCTGGATGTAGTCGGTGGTCTACTTTAACATTTTGTGGCCAACAAGTGTTTTAAACCGTTGGCTGACCTCCAATAAGTCACTTCCCATTCTATGGTCGCTTTTGCCATTTCTAGTGGCACGACCTTATGTCTGGCCACCTTAGTGCACCCAATCTTTGCTTTAAGTAAAATTAATCTAACTTATCAAGATTAATTCTAGCAATTCTGAAAATCCTCAAGACAACAACGACTCTCTCAGTGCGATGTTTTTGGCCGCCTATTCCGCTATCGACGTTGCCACTGTCGTTTACTCACCATCAAACTCACATAGATTACGAGGTAGGGGACCGTGAACTTGTAATTTTATTATAGCATGCTTTGATTGTGTAGGAGCATGCTAGGAGTTTATAATTTAATGTTCTGCATGATTATGCTGATTATATAAGCGTGATGTATGTATGTGAATTGTGCGTATGTTAGTGAAGACTAAAAGTAAGCAGTAAGTTGCTATGAATTGTATGTATGTGACCAGAGCGTGTGATCTTTGTTGTGGGCTGGTAGTATGTGATCGATGGGCACAAGTGGGAGTGTTTGATTGTAAGTTTGGCAAGGGATACTTCATAGTCTATGACGTGGAAATTGTGATAGTATGTCGGGCGAGGAAAGACGAAAAATGGACAGGCGAAAGTTGGACTTGATGAGATTAGGGGATTGGTTTGGATTGAGTCTAATAGTATATTGGAGCAATGAGCTGAAGGCTTCGGGGATGCAGGAATTTTGAAGGCTTGAGATTGAGAGCGCTTTTGGGGGGCTTGTGAGTTAATAAGAGATAACAACATAATTGTACCGCATAATGTATGTAATGTGAATTGTAACAGAAAATAATGAGTAATGAATTAGTAAGGGTTTTATGACGAGACTTAGGTCTAAAGGGTGTCATTTGAGGAGTTCGAGTAAGATAATTAAGTTTTAAGGCGGATGGTGTAAGATGTAAGGCCGTAAGTGTATTATGGTAATAATATCAGTATGGAATTCAAGTTTAAGTAAGGCCGTGCAGAGATTCGTAAAACTAAAAGTGTCAAGGTGGGAGGTGAGCTAAATAAAGGATGCCACCTTTGTGGACCAGAGCTTTAGAACGGGTGCAGTTGTAGCTTGTTTGGCTAAAGAATGTAAGACGGAAGTTATTCTGAACATAATTGTACATGCATAAGTTACTTAATATGAACTTGAATGGTAAGTAACCCTAATTTGATAACGTTATGAGTTTGAGATTGAGTGTTTCGATGGATTAATTCCATTTTTGTGCCAGTCGATAAGTAATCAACTGAGCGTCCTTCTTGGTCTAGCCATGGGGTTATCCTGCAGGATTTGGTCTTGGTGCTATATTTCAGCCTAGATGTTTGATGCTTTGTTGAGAGCACTGTAAGTTTCCGCCCTTCGTTGGCACTGTATATATTTCGGCCTACTGATGGCATTGTATGTTCCGCCCAAGAGTGGCAATGTAAGATTCCTGCCCAAGAGTGACACCATATATTTTTCGCCCTTGGCACTGTATGGCCCCAGAGAGTGGGCATTTACGTGCTCAAGTAAGTAGTATCATAGATATGTTCTTACCTATTTGATCTTGTGCCCCATGATCATAGGTGTGTCTTGCATTCGGAAAAGTCCATGGTGTCTAGTTGCTCCCCAAAGATTAAGGTGGTGCCCCAATGACATTCCCTTCCTTTCCGACGCTGGAGCTTATTAATTGTAATGAGCTTCAGTTGATAATAAGAGTAAGTTGTATGTTTTAGATTCTGAGTAATTTGTACTTGTAAGATCCAAAGTAAGTGTGAGCTTCTATGGAAGACGATAAGAGTAAGTTTATGAGTAAGATTATACGACTATAGTCGTATGAGTAAGTTCATATGAATAAGGTCGTACAAGTATGTGTGTTGTAAGTGTAAGCGTACGATTGTATGAGTAAGTTGGTGAGACGTTGATTCAGACTATAAATGTAAGTGTAAGCATAAGCGTAAGTATAAGTTCAGCTAGTACGACTGTATGTGTGTGAGATACTTTTTTTATGCAGCATGTATTTCTTGCTTCATGTGTGATTGCATGAAAGCATCTATGTTACTTTCGTCGTATAATAAATTAATTTACGAAAATTATTTTCATAAAATTTTAAATTTTGTTGGTTTTTCTGTTTTATGTTTGTATTACGAAATAAAATATTAACAAAGTTTTCAATTAAATGTAAGGAAAAATCTTAGGCGTGACACACACATTCGAGAGAGAGCACATGCACTTGAGAGAGATAACATGTACAATCAAGATAGAGAGAGGATGCACATTATGGAGAGAGACCATGCATGATCTAGAGAGAGCATGCGCGCTTGAGAGAGAGAGCATGCACACTCGAGCAAGGGATAGGGAGAGAGTTAGAGCACATGCACTATAACAGGGAGAGAGAGAGCATGAGCCCTTGAGAGAGAGAGAGAGAGAGAGAGAGAGTGCACACATTCCAGAGAGAGTATGCGCTCTCGAGAGAGAGCTTGCACGATTGAGAGAGAGCACGCGTGCTTGAATGAGCGAGAGGGGGAGAAAGGAAGTGAGAGTCTAATGTGAGTTCAAGAAAGAGACTACACGCACCTGAGAGAGAGCATACACGCTTGAGAGAGAAAATGAGCATGTGCACTCAAGTGATATAGAGAAAGAGAGAGAGCATGGGTGATGTAGTGGAAGATAGAGAGAGAGCACGCGCATTGTAGCATGGAGATAGCATGCCACTCGAGAGAGAGCATGCACATTCAGGAGAGAGACCATGCGCGATCGAGAGAGAACACACACGTCAAGAAAGATAGCAATTGAACTAATTTTAGTTCATCTTCAAAAGGCAAATGAAGCTATTAATTTGGAACTGAAGGAGTATATTAATGTTTGTCTCCAATATTTTTATTTTTATAAAATATATATCATATATAAAAATTATATATCTATTACAATTTATTGAGGATATATATTAAGCAAAAATGTTATATAAGTTTGGGCTCATGTATGTCAGTGTGAGCCAAGGTATCATGGGCCATTAGATTGAGATCAGAGGGTGCAAGAAGACAAACTAATCTGCCTCTTAAGTTATGTGTGTTGTTAGATCGTAATCTGAGGATGCACGACATCGAGGCTCACGCAATCGCTACTGAGCCTTGGATCATAAAAACGATTCTCATTTATCATATATGATACATAATAGTACATATATATGATTATATGTTGTTTTATATATTCTATCCATCCTAGATTAATAGGTCCATTTGATTTTTCAAAATGAACTAATCAAATGGAGCTATTAATCTATAATGGAGAGAGTATGTCATGAATATATATATATTTAAATTAATAATTATGTTTATATAAAATATGCATGTATATATTATTTATTTTATACATATTATTTATATATAATTTTAAAATTATATTTGTTACGCCTCGGCGTTCTCCCAACCCGAGTTGAACCTGGAGTCACGCACCTTTAGTCATTCAAGTAAGAGAAATAAGGTAAGATAAAAGAGGATAATATCTCTAAAATAAATCCTCACTCTCAACCTACAAACATTTCATCCTGAGCCAACACGGCTTGAAATCAGAAAATCTAAGACAAGTCTAAAAGTGTAAGATACACACAAATTTGAAACATAAACCACCACACAATATGTTCTATAAACATCCTAAGCTGACACATATCATCCTGAGCTGACACATGGCTTGAATTTTGTTTATGAATGATTTCTCCGATTAATAATCAGATTCTGTTTTTGAATGATTTATCCAATCTTATAAGTATTGGATTTTGAGTATGCATGATTTCTTCAATGATGTAATTTTCAAAGATTTATGGATTGAACTGTTGGCTTTGATTTGCTATGATCTGCTTTGATTCATAAAATTGAATTATCCAATTTTAAATTAAAACCGGATTCTCTTTAAATGATTTATCCGATTTTAAATAAATACTTGGTTTATGGTTAAAGTGTTTTATCCGATAATAAATAATTGGATTCTATTTTTTAATATTTTATCCGATTAACTATCGGATTTTTATCTAATTCTATTTTATTTTGAAGAGTGTTTTGGGTGAATTGCGAGGACGTAATTTGTTTAAGGGGGGAAGAATGTAACAACCCGTTTTTCGATTATGTCTAACCCAAGGGGTTATGGGTAATTATAAAATTTTGGATAGAATTTAGGGTGGTTTTATGGGATGAAATCCCGATATATGGGTAAAGCTCGTAGTAATAAGAATAAAAATTTAAAGAACGCGCGAAACGGAGGTCGGGAGTGAAAGTTACAACATAAGAAAGTATGTCATATGGGTGGGACCTACTTGAAAAGTGCGGGATAACCTACCCATCTGTGGTCTAGTTTCGAAGGCTTATTGATATGAGTCCATTGGTACCAAAAACGCACGATTTTGTTGTCGAGAAAGAGAGATATTATATTTTGAAGTTTAAAAATAAAAAACTAAAAAGGATGACATGCCAGATAGGATTGATGATGCGTTAGATAGGACTAATATGTGTCAGTCCTATATGCTACATGTGAGCATAATGTTTATCTATTTTCCCTATAAATAGCATCTACTTTCCGATTTTGGGGGAGACAAGTTCAGAAACTTCTTTTCCACATTTTAAGTCTAGTTTGAGTCGTTCAAGAAGCGATCTTAGTTAAATCAAATGTGTCGAACATCACGGCAAAGTTCTTTTTGGATTTGAGTGTTCTTGAGTCGTCTTAAGTTCGATTAAATTTGTTCAATAGGTGTTCTTACCTAAATCGACGTATCGGAGGCCGTAGCGATGCTGATTTGAGAGCTCTAATGTGAAGAAAGCCAATGTATGGAGGTTTTCTCTTATTTTTGAGTTATTTTAAATTCAATTTAGTCTGTTTAGAGGGAAAGAAATGCTCCCAGGTTAAGGGGAGGTTTTGTCCATTGCCTACGGGTACTTTGAGAGAAAAATGCCTCCAGGTAAGGAGAGGTTTTGTCCAGCGCCTATGGGCGTGGAAAGTGAGAAGTGTCTCCAAGTAAAGGGGAGGTTCTATCTGTTACCTACAGGTGTAGAAAGTAAGAAGTGTCTCCAAGTAAAGGGGAGGTTCTGTCCATTGCCCTCAGGTATAAAAAGTGAGAAGTGTTTCTGGGTAAAGTGCAAGTTCAGTTTGCCGCCTTTGACCATGTAAAGAGTGATGTATCTCTAGGTAAAGGGAGTGTCTATCTATTGCCTTAAAGCACAATGAGAGAAATGTTTTAAAGCAAGAAGTGGCCCTGCCCTCCATCTCCGGACCCAAAAGGGAGGACTCTATAAAGGAAGGAGTAACTCCGAACGTTGCTACTTCTAGAATTAAAGGGGAGTATCTGATTTTCTAATTTTATATATAATTATATGAATATATGTTCTACTTAAGATATATACTATAATCTGATCTTATGTGTTTTGATATACTTTGATCTAATATGATATGATAAGCACTGAAATGCTCTATTTTTATCTAATATGCTTCGATATGATATGATCTGATTTAATATGGTCGAATGTAATATGATATATGATGTGATCCAATCTTCTTTGTTGTGTCTTGCTCTGCTCTGTGATAGAACCAGATATGTGATTTTGCTGATTTGTTAGCTTCCATTTAACTCCAATGATTTATAAGATTTTCATCTAACTCTGAACGATTCTCATTTGGATAAAAGGATATACGTATTTTAACGTATATAATTTGGTGATGCTTAATGCATGTATTAGCTGTTAGGCAGAACTACATATTAATCTGATCATATGTTTTATTTTTATTTTAAGTTCTTCATCTAAAATTGAAGTATTTTCAATGGAATGTATTGTTTTTTGATTGTTTTGAAAACAAAAAATTTGATTGCTCAAAGTTTTCAAAGTACATTTGTGAAAAGGAATATTTTAAAGTGAAGCAATAGTTAACTAGATTTTTAGACATAGTCTTGATGGCCTATATCTTTTATGTCTGAAAGTCAAATTGACATGATTCTTCTTAATCTTAAATTTTGATATGGTTACTTGAATAATTGAACATTTGAATTCAGTATCTATTTATTTCTTTGAATAATATTATATTATACCACATTAGATATTAGTGACATAAATTAAGGGGGAGAGTCAGTGACAAAGTTGATGGACATGTGATATATTATGATTATTTCAATTTCATGTCTTAATGATTGTGTACTTGAATAATATACTGAATTGACATTTTTATTACTTGTTAATTTCATTTTTTGTCTATTTTTGTAAAAAAGGAGGGGGAAATATTTAATGAAAATCAAAGTTCTTGTTTTTATACTTATTTGGATAGTACTATGCAAATTATTTTGCTTATGAGTGTGATGGATAAGTACAAATTCATACAAGGTTTTTCAAGATCAATTTCAAATTGTTTGTGTTAAGTCTTAATGTTGTCAAATCATAATACAAATTGAAAGTCAGCATTCTATGTAGTGTTTTATTCTGAATCTTGTAGGATTTTGTCACAAAATAGCTGAAAGCAGGAGATTGCAATAACATATATGGTATATGTAATGTAATTGACTAATTTCATTGATAAGAATTATGTCTAATTTCATTGATAAGAATTATGTTAAAACTTCGAGTATGTAATTAGTCTTAAGAATTTAACTAAATGTGGTCGAGTGAAGTTTGGAAGTGATGGACTTGAAAAATATGAGGAGGCGTGCTCTTATAGATCGAGACTAAAGACTAAAGAGTATTCACTGGAAAAGAGGTTTATTAAACATACTCTCATACAAAAGTCACTTGGAAGAGTTTCAAAAGTGATTTTAGAAGTTTTAGGCTGATTTAGGATAAAAAAGGTAAACCTATAAATAAACAGTGTCTTCGATCGATCGCAAAAATAAGACATTGGACAAAATGATCGATCATTTATCAACTATAATGTGATAGAGATGAATTGAACAATTGCATCAGCAAGAGATCGATCGGGACTTGAATTAGCCCTTTGTTAAATGAAGCCAAGAGATTATTGATTGATCACTTGGTTGATAGATCTATTACTCAAAATACTATTCCCTAATGAAATAGTAAACAATCTATCACTGTTTGGAATGATCGATCACTAGCAGTTTTAGTTGCCTAGGAAAAGCCTTTTGAAAAGAGATTTTATCACTAGCAGTTAATGACTGAAACTGAATTGGACCTGTGTAAAGGCTAAAGTATGACAAAATTTCAAGAGAAGAAAACCTAAAAAAATATTAGAGAAAAAAGGAGGGGTCCTTCATCATTATTTTCCTAGAGAGTCTACAAAAAGCTTCAAGCATATGTTAATGGTGGATTGATGAAGTTGCACAATTGATAGAGAAGATACTCACAGAACAAACAAAAGAGTAGATACTTCAAATTCTTCAAAGGAGTTGAAGAATATGATTAGAAGATCAATAATCATGTTGAGGCTTGTAATTCCAATGACAAATAAAAAAAATAAAAGAAAAAGGAAAAAACAGCGAGCAGTGCGCACCCACGTTACCGCGGGTGCCGCATTTCTGCGACGCGGTGCGACCTGCATAATGTGTGGACATGAGCCGCACGTTGCCGCGGGTGCCGCGCGCAGATTCGGTGGGCGCCGCCACGAAAATCGAGGCACAGCCAGAAATGGTGCCGCAGTGTCGGTGCGCCAGGGGTCTATAAATACCCCATTTGTGTAGTTTTTTAGTTAGAACTTCATTTCCCTCATTTCTAAGAGTTCTGAGCCGTTCAAGAGGTGTTCTTAAGTAAATGGAGCATGCTCTATGCAATGGAGCAACCATTTCTCTAAGTTGGCTACCGTATAAGGAGGAAACGCCCCAAGAGAATGAGAGAGGTTATGCCGTTGCCCTCGAGCACCAACAAACTTATTTTTCTCTATTTCTGAACATCCTAGCTTTGATTTAGTCCATCCAAGAGGCGTTCTTGACTAAATCGAGCGTGCTCTTCTCAATGGAGGGGTCTATTTTATGAGTTGGCGATCATATGAGGAGGAAATACCCCGAGACAAGGAGAAGCTCTGCCTGTCATCCTCGAGCACTAGAGAAAGAAAAAGGAGTCAGAAGTAAGATGGGGTTTTGTCTGAAGTTACCATGCCATGATGAGGGAAGCAATCCAGAGTAGGGGAGGCTCTATCTCTGACTGAAGAGCCACCCAATAAGAAAAGTATTTCCAAGCTAAGGGGAGGCTCCACCCTTAGTTCACAAGCGTGGAAGGAGAAAAACGTCTCTGAAAAGAGGATGTTCTATATGACACCCCGAGTACGAAAAGTAAGGAGCGTCTCAAGGAGAAGAGATGTTACATCTTCCTACTTCAAAGGAGATTCTACCCGCCATATCCTGATCTAAAAGGAGGACACTCCGAAGAAACAAACAGCTCTAACGTTGCCGCTTCTGATGTCTTGTATAGGTAAGTATACTTGATCTCCTGTATGAAAATATGTATACATCCTAAGTAGTTAACTTAGGGTGTTAAATTAATTGTACGCTTACACATCTTAATTAGTGATAATAATGTACTAATTAAGATGTATGAATCGTTATGATGTTCTAATTTGAATTACTTTGTTATTCTTTATCTGATATGTTCTGAAGTGTCATGCCATGCTTTGATGTGACTTTTTATGTTTTGTCTCACTCTAGGGTAGAGCGAGACATGTGGTGTATGTTGTTCGGTCTTGGCTCAGTGATAGAGCGAGACATGTGTATGTGCTTGATCCCGCTCTGTGGTAGAGTGAGATGTACGATTTTGTTAATTTATTAAGTTCCGCTTAACTCCGATAGATTACAAATTTTAGTATGATTTTGATTGGATATCAGTATATACGTATTTTAATATATATGATTTTGTAATGCCTGATGTATGTAGTAGCTGTTAGGCAGAACTATGTTCGGATCCGATCGTATTGAAATAATATCTAGTATGTACGTAGGCAACTAACGGCAAGGCAACATTGGCCCGATCCAAATTAATTATAATAATAAGTTCTATTTTGGTTTAAGCACGATGAACTATGAAGCTTCTTGTGTGTATGTGGTCGTTACAACCTAAGTCTACGTACGGGGAAGCTTTGAAGCTCCATAGTGCGTAGACGAATGTTGTATCTCTTGCACACAAACAATGATTCCTAGCTTAAGGAAAGATAAAATTTTCTATTAATGATTTTGTGGGCCCGACTTGGGTCGGGTCGTTACATGAATAGGCCCGACCCATCATCCTCCACTCCTCTAAACTCTATGGCCACCAATACCGAATAGATGTTATAGGATACTGGTCCATTTCTTCCACTAGATCAGAATCACCATCAGCCATTGTTGCATGTCAAAAAAGATTCAAGAGGAACTTCTCAACTTTGAAAGCTTGTATTTTGGATTCAATATATCACCATAGTTCCAATGATGTGCAACCCAACACTGAAATTTATGGACAATCATTCACAATCTATCAATGTAAATTTAGGGTAACATGATCCAAGGAAGATTTCCAAGGGAATTAGTATCTCATTTAGAGGTTGCACTCTTGCTTTCACCCCATGTTGTCAGAAGGCAGTAGAGCATATTATCTACGACATATGTAGGGCACACATGTGTGTGGGTGTTGTATATTAAGTGTAGATGCGTTACATGGACTACCCGCAACATTGCACACTCTGTATGCATGCGTTACGGGCAATCCTTGCAACGCATGTACATAGTATACAACACATCAAAGTGTGTGCAACCCAACACATGTCACAGATAGTACATTATGCTTACACACTCGTGGCTAATTGTTAATCTCAAGGCTTCCCAACGACTCCTCAGTTTCAGGAAGTTTTTTCCCTTTCGATGGGCAATTTTAGGAAATTGAATACTAATAAACTAATAGATACCAGTTATCAACATAATACTCCCTCTTCTTGTGTTAATAATTCTATGTGACTAAATTTAAGTGGTTGCCTTTAAAAAGGTGTCTCAAAAGCTACTTTGTGGGTCAAACTATTTCGTTAAAAATGAAAAATATTTTCTTAACCACTTACTATGACCAAATTGCATGATCAATAGACATGCAAAGGGGGGAACATGAGACTGTTGGATCTAGTTTTTAAGTTTCTTTCTCACCACTTGATGATGTGACAATATCTCATTGTTGGTCACCAAGTCTTAGTCATAAAAATTAATCAAGCTAGATAAAAATTACCATTTTTCTAAGTGGAACCACTAATACGAGACAAAAGGAGTATTTAAAGTTGTATTATTTGACATTAAAGAAAAAATATTTTGAAGTTGTACTTGACAACCTACAATGTTATTTTTGTATGATTCAAGTAGAGCTTAAATATGAATACTCAAGCCGAGCCTCGAATCAATCAAGCTGATTCAAGCCAAACCTCAAGTTCATTCAAGATGGCTTTGCTCGCTTAGCACCCTCCTCAAGAGTTTCTCTTTCCTATACCAAAGCCAGAACTTTGCATGGTGCAGCTGAAAGAGTTTTATGAGAATCAATTTCACCATGTCACATATTGCAGTCCATCAGTCACTATTTTGCAGTCCAGTTCTAATAGGATTTTCTTCACGAAGACTTTCTTCAGGTCATTAGAATTATACTTAATTGGCTCATAAATTGAAACACCATAAAAATTAGAGATTATCAGCTGCATTGCAACTTGCCTTTTTCAATTAATGGCACCAAAAGAGTTTTGCGTACTCCTTTTGACAATGAGCCCACTATAAAGAATGCATAGGAGCCTTAATATTTAAGATGAGCATGCTAGCGTATGTTAGTGCCAGTGCATTCCTTATGAGCTCATTGTTAGAATAGAGCATTAAAAATGCTTCCCATAACCGAGAAGACTAAAATTCATACCAAGAACAAATTGGGGCACTATTTGTGTATATAGTAAATAAGATTTTTCTAAAAGCTGCATAAAGACCTGTTTGAGTTGACAAGTTTGCATTCAAGCTTAGAGGAAATCACATTTAAGTTGAGCTTTGCTTGATTGTTCTCAATATCTATTGCAAATTGGAGTTATCCTCGTATCCCAAGCCGAGCCCGGTGAAGCTGGATTCCGATGCGGGTTAAACAAAGAGCAAAACAAAGAGCTCAACACAGCTCTCTTTGGCTTCAATTGGTATAAAAATGATCTTTTAAAGAGATGAAACATCTTTTCTTCATAAGGGATTTCATCATACTACTCTACTAAAGATATACAAAGAGCAACACTCATGCCAAGAATAAGTGCTGTTATCTGAGCTACAGTAGTTTTAACAGTAGTACTATCCTTATTTATTTCTGGGAGAACTCCAGCCACTGCAATGTAGATGAAACCACCTGCAGTAAATCCCTGAACACGTTTTTGAATCAGCGTTGTGAGGAAGTGCCAAAATCAAAATAATATGTAATTAGCAACAAATATCCACCTCGATAAGAGAAGACTGTCCTGGATCTTTACCTAAAAGCAAGGCCTACAAGCAAAATTAAAAAAACCAACAAAAAGTGTCATGCTTCTTTACTAAACCACATAGGAAGGTATAAAGATCAGGAGGGAGTTGTACACTGACCAGTGCTGTCCCGCCTAGCGCTACAAGTGCTGATAAAAAATTGAAGAACAAGGCCTTTGGAACACTAAATCCTGACCTTATCAAAATTCCAAAATCACCCACCTGCACGGATGAAACATTTATTAATTCATGCTCTTATGATTTCTATAAACATCTATGGTTTCTTTCTACTTCATTGCTCCCAGGGGTACAGAAGAAAAAAAGAAATCTCCTATTATATCAACATTATACTGAATTGTGGATATGAAATGTATAAGACAGGTGAACCTCTTGCGGGAGCTCATGTGCAAGTAAAAATAAAGTCCGAGACCATCCCCCCACAGAACCATAAACTAAGAAGGCACTCCCAAGAGCCATCCCATCCGTGAAATTGTGCTGCAATAATAACAATATTTGTTACTTCGAAAGACATTCTAATAAAGCAAAGTAGGGTCCACTCGGTTCACTTACGACACCATCCGAAAAGAGATTTAGATAGCCCAAAACCAAGTTTGATCTTGATGGAGCAGAAGCATCTTCAGCAACGGGCACCCCATCTGTAGTTGAACTCTTAATGGCCTTTGACTCAATTTTTTTGTCACTGGCGGTTCCAGTAGAGATGCTTCTCTGCATGCACTTCCCACAAATATTAGAAAATACAAAATTATTTGAGTACGGAAATGCCAACCACTACTCTTTCATCTTTTAGTATTAACAGGTTCCACAACATTAACATATTTGTAGGCACTTTAGGTAGCAATCCTACATCTAAGCCATATTTGAAAAATCCCACCAAAAATCTGCCATTAGCAAAAAGTTATACAAGTTGAACAGAATGGCAGATGGTTGGTGCTCTCCAGGTTAGATGACATGATTGGGCGGGGAAAAATTATTATGTTCTACACTCATTAATTAAATATGGTTAAAAGTAGACTGGTAAGACAGCCTTAGGGAAACAAAAGATAACGACTAAATTGAAAGTTCAAATAATCATTTTATATATTATCTTCTATCCTGGAAATACACAAGCTATAGATCATAATATCAACAACTACCAAGTCCACGCCATTCTGACTTGAACCACAACTACAAGTAACATTACATGAGGGAAAAGTACTCAACACTCCAAAGTAAACAACTTCAGAATTTGTAACAGCAGCTGTATATCGGAGTTCTAGAATAATGGAAAAACCAATAAAAAGCACTCATGATCTCTTTAAAGGCTGTTCTATGTAATTCTAGGTACGAGCTAGTTGATAGATCCGATGATCTACAAAGCTTCAATGTACAGTGAAAGGAAAGAAAAGTACAGAATAGGGATGTAAAAAGACTAAACTAAATAACTCTAATTTCTCATTGATCAAAGTTTATGAATTAGGGCATAATCCCTAGATATTTATAGAGAGGTTAATGCCCCTCCAACAATTAACCTAAAGCCCAATTGCATTAAATAGAAATGACTTACAATAATTAAATGACTAAATAACCTTAATGACTTGGGTAATTAGTCCTAATACAAGTAAACTTCAAAGGCGGACCTGACCCTTAGGGTGGGTCATAACGCTGGTCTGGGGATCACCTGCCCCAGTGAGTTGAACCATTCAACCTGCATTAAACATGAGCAAGCTATGTCGCCCATCCTGTGTGTGTCCTATCTGTTTTACAGAACAATCAGCATATACCTGGAAATGTTTGAGTCAAATTGGTGGGATTGACTGATCATTTGAGATCATTCTACCCATCCCAGACATGTACTAAATGTTTCACATAACTTAAACCCAGATCCCCAAACCCCAGTACCCTTGATACTTAATCTTCCCTTTGGAAGCAAATAATAATTTAGCTACTGCTATAATTGTGGCCCATCAGAGAAGAGCTTTCACTGGAGGATCCAAATTCAATGTATACCATGGATATCACAAATTTCCACGAAACAAAGTGCTTACTCCAAGAAGATAAGTAATTCATAATCTCTCCTCACTTTACCTTATGGATAGCATTGTCACTGGCATCACATTTTGTATCAGTTGTTGGAACTCCATCCAACTGCAAATTGGCTCTCTCTTTTTCGTACTCATCTTTTTTGGACTTGCTGCTGCTTTGATGGTGATGGTGGTAATGACCATGGCCCCATGATCCGCTCTCAGAATGGTCTTCAGCATACCTTACAAACTTCTCAACAAGAAGAAAAAGCACAATTCCAGCTACGAGAAAAAAATAAAAAAAGTATAATAAAGAAAACCAGCCATAAATAAGTCAAATACACGGTAAACAATAAAATATAAACTATGAGAACATAAATGTGGAACAAGCAGTGAGTGACATCCCAGTAGACTTTTCCATCAGAAGAAAAACGATTTGCAGTGTTTCTTTGATAAAATTCCAAACGGAAAACATGATTTTGTTAAGATGATCTAGGAGGTAGAAAATGGTTTGTGGAGAGCGATTTTCTTGCAATTCAAAGGTCTCTCTTCTGACAGTCCTAGGCATCTGCAATATTTTTATAATTGTATAAAGTACTGTCTTGCTTTCAGAAGTAGGCAAGAATCTCATACAATTTTATCGGTAAATATTTGGATACAAACCAAATCCACGTCATATCCAGCAAATAATTTATCAAATAAATCTCAAACGTCTACTGAACATACAAAATAAGGAAACAACATCTACAATTACAAACATTAGAACCACCCGTTATATATCCAGTGTTAAGCTCCCTCTGAGGTTTTCCTCTTTCATGATATTCTTTAGTCACATGCTTGATCTACAAAACCACTGTTTTGCAGGGAAACTATAAAATTACATCTCTCAAATCTCCTAGTCTGCACCCCTTGTTTTAGCCAGCCCACCCCACTTGTACACATATGGTAGATATCCACCGACTCTGTAAATGGGGGTGGGTTGGCTGAAAGAGGGGGTGGGGGACTTCTCATCCTTTTATAATTATTACATAGAATCACCTGTTTTCAATTCAAAATATTTTTTCACACAACTAGAGAATGAAAGCTGTGACAAAATAAATGAACGAAATTGCCAAAACATTTTTTAGACAAGTAGCTAATGTTTTTAGATGAAACCACTCAACATAGAAGCACAAAACTGAACACAAACAGGTAAAGAAGAACAACACATGCAAGTCAAACGTTTGTGACTCACCTAGAACAGACAATCCAACAGATAGATCATTGAGAGAATGAGAATGTGAGTCCTCAAGTCCATGAGAATGAAAGAGATCAAGATTGTGATCATCATGATTAGCATTTGAATGAGAATGTCCACCACCTGTAGAAAACAGAAGAAAAAAAAATTAAACTAAAAATTCTCAAAGCTTGCAAATGACCGCATGTGATGCACTAATCTGAGTGATGACCATAATCTACTCAGAGCCATGTGGAGAACTGGAGATTACTCTCCAGAAGCACACAACACAATTCATGACTATTTTTCAAGTACATTGTGTGTTGAAAATTTTTTGTCTTATTTTCAACAAATCTATATAAAAAAATAAAAAAAAATTTACTATAAAAGAAGCTATCAGTTTCTGCAAATTACCTAGCAAGGGTCATGCCATGTTATAATTTACACATCAGCAAGTCAGTCATCAATGCACGTCTTGCCAGGAGTTCTATTAAGGTCATGCAAATGTCTTTGCCTAAAGTCCTCAAATAGGGAAAAAATTGACAGACCATTTTTGTTAATTTACAAATATCAACATCAAGCCTAGAGAATGAAATTACAATCCATTTGTTTTCTGATCCAGCCTTCTCCACTTTCCTGACTGCAAATGCAGTTAGACAAAGGACCTATATTTTAAATTAGTCTAGTACACTGGAGGCCTGTTACTGAATTGAGGAGTTTCTGTATACTAATTCTTTATGGATCGGAGGCATTCCAATGATAAAGATGGCAGAAACCAAAAATCTGAAGTACTAGATATAATGTAGTAGCAAAATTTTTCTATCCTCTCAAAAGCAAATCCACATAGCTGGATTGAGAAACATAATAGGACTTATGGCAGCTAGAAGCAGATAACAAGATCAAGTTCAATATTTGACAAAAAGATTTTCAAAGCATGACCACTTAACCTGCCATAATGGTAATTATTAGTGTGACTTCTTTCTTCTTCTAATTGCATAGGTTAGTAGTAATTGTTAAGTGGACACCTAACCTCCTCGAACACCTTTAGAATGCTCTTGGGTAACCAATAGGGTAAAGACTGCTGGATGGGCATGAAAATTCTTGGCCTATCTTTCAGTACTCACAGGCATAATGAAAACATGCAACCAAATATGGAGTAGCTGCAGTTTCTGTAAGCCTACAACAGTAATATCTGATAAAAAAGACAGAGCAGCTGTCAAATATTCAGAGAACTAGTGCAAGAGCCCTTCAGCAAAAACTATACACTCAACTAGAAAGAATGCACCATGTCCATCAACATAAGGTAGTTAAATATCCCACTTAATGCCATACCTAGGGCATGTGGCAACTGGTGAAGAAAAGCATCTCCTAACATGGCTCCAGCCTGTGAAAAAAAGCATTTAATGACAAAAGAAGCATATAAGCCAAGGAAATCATTAATAAGCATTTCATTGAGAATGCACAAAAAATGCACCATCCCAAATTTTCAGTAAACAACCAAACAGGTCCCATGCTATAGAATTATATACTTGTTAATAGGGCCAGAGCCACATAGCGTAGAGGATGGCCAGTTGCCCCCCTGAACATTTGCACAATCTAGTATTATGTACAGAATCAAGAGTATTCCTTTCAACTTCAGCTTTCTATGCAAATTGGTCCCTTTCCCAAATCTAATAGTTACCATCCGCATACCCACCCACCCACTCGCAAATAACAAAAACCGCCACATCCCAAGTTTTTAAACTGACGTTTAACATGCAGTGGAAAAAAAATCTTTAAATCATTTCCAAGCAACTTCAAACTCCCCATGATGTAATCATTTTCCACAACACATTCAACTGATAAAATTTTCAGAAACATACAGCCAAACATGCCATGTGCAAGTACAATAACAATATAAAATAACATTACTTCTACATAACTTGGCACTATATGTGCTCAAAAACAAATCTCCTTCACCTACACCTCCCTGCTACAATTACATTACATCCATTTCATAACCAATGGTCAAAGCTACAAGAATTGCTATCCCACTACCTGTAGCTATTCTGTGGACTCCGGCTGGACTACAAATCTTCTAACACAAGAGAACCCCCAACTCTATGGTTACCAAAACATGCGCTAAACACTTTGCACCACCCCTTTTTCCTACCTATTGAACTCCTTCTCAAGACCCTCTCCACCCTTTAAAGCTACTGGCTGGTGGCGAAAGTGAAATCCGGCAACGGAGGAAAAGGGAAAGGGTGACTGGAAGCAGAGAAGGTGGCCGTTGTGAGGAGAAGAACAGCTGGCAACAGAGTGGGAGGCCGCAGTAAGGAGAGTAGCCGGTGGTTGAGGGAGGCTTAAGTTAGGAGATCAGAATCGTGGCCAATAGCAAAGAGGTAGGCCATGGTGAGGAGTGTGCTAGTAACAAGGTGAATAAGAACTGGCCAGTGCAGAGGGAAGAGACTGTTGGCAGAGGAGGAGAGGTCGGCCAACAGGAGATGGCTGGCGGTGGGGGACGGCCAGGGGCTGGGTTTTTAGCTGATCGGAGGAGGAAGAAAGATTAAGGCGACAAGGTTTCTCTTTGTAAAAAGAAGCTTTGTAGTCACTTGTACTATTTAAGAGTACTGATCTTGGCTCCCAAATTCATTGCACTCTTAGAGTATGCTTGAATCATCATTTCAAGTACTACAATGTGTCAATGTTACTGAGGTTTTAGCATCAATTTCATTGTGTAGGGAATGATAAGTAATACCATCAATAAAGTTATAACGGCAGTTATCATTACAGTGGCAGTTGTCTTTGGGATAACTCGAGCTATAGAGCTTGGATCCCTGTAAAATACTCCTTCTGTCCCATGATAAGTGTCCTATTTGGTTTTTAAAACTAAATTAAAATTAGTTCATTTTGAAATACCAAATAGGGCAATTAATATGGGACAGAGGGAGTATATCCAATTGTTTTCCTATTTTGTAGCTCCATGAAATATAACGATTTCAAAAATAAATTCAGTCATTATACCCCTCTAATGCACTAGGTCCCAAAACAGTGTCTTTACTTGTTTGGCAAGTCAGAGAGCAATGCTGTGGGGTTTGGCCCGGAGCTTCACACTGACTCCCATGGCCTCACAGCCCCTCCCAGTCACCCCATCCTTGTCCATGTGGACATCTCATTGGGCAGAGCACCATCTAGGTGTCAGTTCCACTGGGTCCCAAATGCAAGCACAAGTAGGCTAAGGCAATAATCTGAGCAAACTAACTATTGAACTTGATTTTCCACATCAAAAATAAAGGAATATTCTTGGGTGTTATACACCCCCAAACAATTCTTAACTCTGCCCCTACTTGTTACCGACAACCAGAAATAAGCTTTTCATAGAAGGGAGAAAAATTTAAAGGTACGCTATTCCTGGACATATATCTAAATGTTTCACATAAATATTGATGCTTTTATGTACAATTTCATGAACAAATATATAATTGCATATTATAATCTGTTCAACGTTTTTAATCAAAATGTGGGTTTGAACCGGGATAGATTGGCTGGCTGAAGTGAATTCAGACTGATTTCTTATTGCAAAAATTGTTGGAAGCAACCAACATCACACTCAACCAGCTGACCAACCAGTTTAACCCAATTTGAAGAACAATGGCAAGAGCACTATCTGTAAATTGGATTTTATGTTTCAGCACGCTTCTTAGTTTAATAAACTATGTAGAAAAGGAAAAGCTGCTATATTAGCTGAGAAAAAGAATCGAACCCCAAATAGAGCCAAAAATTCAACCACCAACTTGGAGGGTTTTCCATGCACTGAAACCATGACAAAGAAAGACCGGTCAGGTAAGCAAATTAATGCACGATCTTTAACTTTTTAAAGTCACTAACATGTGTTAGTAAGTTTTAAAATGAAGTGCAATGACTTACAAAATATCAATGGCAAAGTAATTAGGCAAATAAGGGAAGCCATGCTCACCAAAAGGGAGCACCCCATTGCACTGACCCAGAGGCCTACAAATTCAGAACAAAAAAAGGAAGGTGATAATGACAACAAGTCACAAGTTATACAGAGCAACATTAAGGAGCAGATTAAATTTTCATTATTACATTTTTTCAAGATTTTGACATTTTTTTTTTCTTTTACGTTCACTTAGGGGTGTTAACAAGGATAGTATCGACTAGCTTTATATTGTTTTTGCTTGAGTTTGAAACTTCAATTTCAAGTTCGAGTTAAGTTGAGTTTCTTTAACTTTGTGGTCATTGCTTGGTTTTGTAATTGGTGGCCCAAAGGTATTTAGAGAAAAAACTACTAATACGAACATGGTCAGAAAGACGTCCAATATGTTATGATTAGAAAACGAAATGAACTAGTTTTAGATGATTTTGATTCCCTAATCTAGACTACTAATACACGACTGAGGGAGTAAAGTTCTATAAAAAATGGTTCTAGTTCTCATAAGATATATTATCTATTTCCTCTAACAAAAAGCTTGAGGTAGTTGCACCTGAAAAAAGTGAAAATGATATATTTGATGGTACGGAGTTAAAACCTAGGAGACATGAAATCTGTATATAACGTAATATTCGAAAAAATAATATACATAATGTGAGTTCAAGATTTTGTCAAGATTTGATCCAAGACAAACACATATATGTATGAGCTTGGCTCGACCAACTTCGAGTTCGAGCTCAAACACGAGTCGAGCCGAGTCTAACGTGAGCCATGAGCCGAGTAGAACTTGCTTTAACACCCCTAGTTCTACTCATCATTTTCTTGTTTATAAAGTAAAATTCAACTAGATTATACAAAAGTACCCATTCCAGAGAGCTTCTGCACATCTCCCTCTGATCGACGGGAAGTGAACGGGTCAACTGCCAGATCTTCCTCCTCCGCCAGTTCCTCCGGGAGCTTCGCCCTTGCCGATCTCTCCACACGCCCATGAACATGATGCCCGTGGTGGCCATGGTCATGTTGATGATGATGATGATGATGGTGAGGGTCATGATCATGCGACGATCCGTGACCGTCGAATAGACAAGATCCAGGGTGGTCCGCCTCATGCGCAGAGCAAACGCCCAAGAAAACGACGGCCAATGCCACAACCGGAAAAACCCATTCACATCTCGCAGACATTTCACCTCCGTCCTCCCCACTAAGCTTGAATTGAATGCAGGAGTTTATCTAAGATAAATGGGAAATAGCTGGATGAGCGTGTAACGGAAGAGGGAAGGGAAGATGGAAACTTACGAAGATCAAGTTCAATTTGATGAGCCGCCGGACCGGCGGCGAGTGCCTTCCACGGTGATGACACAGACTATGACGAAGAAGATGACGATAATGGTAACTATGATACCGAAGGTGAGAGCATCCATTTCTGCTTTATATCTCCCTCATTTCTTTCCTCGGCAAATGCGAAATCTGTTTTGGTTCGATCATCGACATGTTCTGAGTGTGAAGCGGAAGTGGGGGACCCCCAATGAGTGGTATGTAGGCTCGCAGCTGTAGGCGGGCCCAATTTATAGGGAGCATAAGTTTAATTAATTTATAGTGTGAAGCGGAAGTGTGAATCTATGTTCAAATCTTATTTTTTATATTTAAAAATATATATAAATTAATTAAACTTAGTATTTATTAAAAATAGCATATCTACCACATGGCCCATAGAACGGTTCTATTAAATATTTTTTTCAACTTATGGGGCCGAAGAGGTTCTCTCGGTTGGACTATAATTTAGAATTTAAATTGGCTTAAAGGGAGTTAGACTTGATAGACTCGAGTTTGGTTTAAATTCGAAAATAAATAAGCCAATCTTGAATGGGACCAATTCAAATTGATTCAACACGGAACCTGATTGGTTCGACTCGAAATTAACTCGAAGCTCTGCTCAAACTCGACTCGATTTATTTTATATCACTTTTTACATATTATATACATATAATATAAATTTCTTAACTTTCACCACTCATGTACCCATAATATTCTAAATTATTTTATATATATATATATATATATATATATATATATATATATATATATATATATATATATATATATATATATATATATATTAGTACATGGTATATAATATATTATATAATATGGTATATAATACCTATATTAGGTTATTATATTTCAAGCAAATATAAATCCTACAAATAATAAAATTGATAATGTAGGTATAATAAATTATTTTATTTCTATTCTAGCCTTATTTATCTATATAATATTATTTAATTTTTAAATACTACCTTTAATCATTCTATTCCTAACAAATATATATATGTAATTCTACTTGCATAATAAATATTCTTAATTCAATCAATCATTTTGGTTTAGAATTAGAGATCTAGTAAACTATAACTAGAATTTGCCTATAAATATGTTCAGTGAACAAAGTCAAAATTTTATTCTTGAGGTTCAATTATATTAATTTTTATTTTGCAGGCAATACACACACCCTAAAATATGTTTCTACTAAGGTCTAGATAGGGCTCTCATCATGAATTTTTTTGTGGTTGCTAGAGTAATCATATCTGAATTTATAAATAAGAGTTGTCATAGTCATGGCTTTGGTGACTAGTTCAATTTTTGGTGGCTTATTATATTAGAGAGTTGAGTAGCATTAATTAAATTTTTGGCGATGAGTGAAAGTTTTTTGTAGGGTAAATTATTGATACTTAATTTAACCATAGATTTTGAAGTGATATTTACAACTTTAAAAAAATAGAACTGTGGTTTGTTATAATCATTTTATTTTTGTAATGTTGATGTGATTTTTTAAATTAATATAGTTTTTTATGGGTAAAAATAGTTTTGGTTGTAAATGGTATTCGAGTTCAATTTGAACATAGATTCGAACTGCTATAATATATTTTTGAGCTCGAGTTCAAGTCTAGTTTCGAGTTCCTTCGCCGAACCAAGCTCGAACTATGCATTTAGATGTTCGATCGAGCTCGAGCTAAGTTCGAGCCAAGTTTTCAGAAATCGAGCCTGAGTAAAAAAAACTTCAAAACTTAGTTTGACTCAGCTCGTAGCACCCTTACTATAAATCATGGTTGGTGTTCTTTTGAAAAGTTGATGTTGAAATTAATATTTAATTAGGGCTAAAACTGGGCAAGGTAGGGTGGGGCCTGAAGGCCCTTACTCCCAACCTATTCTTAGGCCATGTCTCGGCCTTATTAATAGGCAGGCTTCTAAATGGTTGGTTTTGGCCCCAACTAAGTTGGCTGGCACTAGGCTCCATACTTTTTGGGTTTTTATTATTTTTAATATTTTTATTTTTAATAAAACTTTTTTTTTTATTAAAGTTTAGAAGTTGTGTGGGGTATCCCATACCCACCAATAGGTTTTTAGCCTTTGGGTAGGGTCCCTTATAACAAGTCAACTTAAGCTTTACATTTCTCAATCTTCCTTAAAATACACAAGTTTCTCATCCCTCTTTTATTTTCTAGCATATGTAGGACTATCTTTTCCTATATTCAAAGAAATATATTGCACTTAGGCCCAGGGGCGGAGCCACATGGAAGGTTAGGGGGGCAATTGCCCCCGCTAACTTTTTAATTTTTTTTAATTACCTATATAGTATAATAGTTATGCCCCCCTTAAAAAAAAATTTTGCCCCTCCCCATTCAGCTAGTATGCTATATGCCCTCTATGTTCAAGCTTGCCCTCCTCACCCGAAGTCCTAGCTCCGCCCCTGCTTAGGCCATGCCAAACGGGCCGACGACTTTTCAGCTTGTTAATATTAGTGTTAGCTTTGACGAAATATAGGCTAAATTAAGGAAATTAATATTTTTACATAAAAATGTATAAAACTTACATGTAAATTTTGATTGGCCTAGATAAATAAGCCTATGTGAACTTGTATAGGGCTCACTTGTTAAGTCCCATCAAAACTCTTGTTTGCCTGAATTTTTTAAGCGTTTTTGTTGTGAGAATACCACTACCCCTAAATTAATCATGATAGTTGTTATTTGTGTGACATATTCCATTATTATCAATGGCAACCCATAATAAAAATGTTACTCCATCTAGGGGTGTGAGCCAAGAGGACCCCCTTTTCTCCATACATGTTCCTATTATGGGTAGAGACACTTTTTATCAAAAGTGTGGAAGATAGAGCAATGACTAAGGTTCTAGTGCCTCAAGAGGGGTCCTCGAGTGCCACACCTATTCTTTGCATACGGCCATCTCCCTTTTTTCGGAGCTAGCTTGGAATAGTGTTGCATAATTTATGAGATTCTTGACCTCTACCTAAAAGCTTTGGGGCAGAAGTTAAACAAAATGAAAACAACACTATTTTTTAGCAGCTGCATAAAAAAGGAAGTCAAAGAAGGCATCAAAGACAGTTTGGGTGTTCATAAGATTAAATATTATGATAAATATTTGTGGTTGCCTTCATTATAAGATCCAAAAAAATATATTTCGGGGATTGTAACACCTCAGTAATCAATCTTGAGAAAATAATTGTAGTTGTTCAGTTAAATCGGACCACAAAGAGAGTTTAAAATTGACCCCTTTACCATTAGGGCAGGGGGCGGAAACATGTCTTGATTTAAGTCAAGAGTGCATGGCTACACGGTCGACCTAGTCAACTATTCAAAACCCTTTAACCTTAACAAGAGGTTTAGGAAGGGGAAAATACATTGCTTTGACCAAATGTGCTAATTTTTGGTAAGTTAGTGGACCTGCCTACAAGGCTTGAACCAAGTGACCTTATACGAAAGTGTACCCATGGGTGGATGAGATTTGCTAAAACTTGTCAACAAGCCATAAAACAAAGGGTAGGGGCTATAGATGACCTATTTAAGAAAACTAGAAAGGAGAAAAAAGTTCTTAATTGAAGCAAAATGGGTTGAATGGTTAAGTGGGTAAATGGGCCTTACATGGGGCTAGGGCATGCGCCATGTTGGTTGGCAAGCCTGCCCAAGCAATGGTAGTATAGGATTTTGTATTTTTAAATTGGGAAGAGATATACTAAAATTAGGAGGATCTTTTGCTGATTAAATTGGGAAATGACCATAGGAAAATCCTAGCCAAACTAGGAGACTCCTCTATAAGGAGGCCTCCCCTCTCCTCTCTTCCCAGCCACCCCATTCTCTCTATCTCTCTCTCTCTCCCTCCCTCCCTCTTGGTACTTGGCTTGACCCCTTCCTCTTCCTTCTCTCTTTTGCTTTTGGTTGCTCCTCTCCTCTCTTCCACCTTAATTGGTGTTGGAGATTGAATATCAAAGAAAGTCATTTGAAGGAGGATGAAAGTTGTAACAACATATGTGGTCAAATGTAATATATTGCCTTATTTTGGTGATCAAAACAATGTCAAATACTGTGTAATTTAAGTCATAATATTGTTGAAGATTACATGATGAAGATGAAGTAGAGCAATAAACTCAAGATGTGTTTTGATAGGTAAAAACATGTACAACATCACACTCACACACTTGAGGGTTATAGGGACTTTATTTTATAGTATTGGAGACAATTGAATGATAATTGTGTTTTTGTTCATCAACGATCGATATGATCCATCGATCAATCAACCTTGAATAATGTTCACAAGGTTTTAGTAAGTTGAAAGATTGATTGCCATGTGGTAAGATAGATCAAATGTTTATTATACGGAGCACAGTAACTTGAACGATCAATTGCAATATGAAAAGATCGATCACACATAGATCAAATAGCCTCCAATAACCCAATCTGTTGATCATTTGCACAAAGCATTGATCGATTGCACATCTATGTTCAAACATAACAGGGAATGATTGATCACCTAGTGGAACGATCGATAGCTTGAAAATATGTTATTCCAAGAGGAATTAAATATCTATTCAAGGTAAAATATGGGAAAGTGAAAGAGTTTGCTTAGAAAACCTAGAGAAAAAGAGTGAAACTTGTCTAATAAATTCATGAGTAAAATAACCCCCTTGATCATGTACCTTGGCAACAAAAATCAAGTTTGTGTTGAGTAAGAGCACAAAACACTTGTAGGGACTTAGTGTAACGCTCGGGATTTTTCCTCATATTTTCTTTAAAATTCACGAAAATTTTTTGCCATATAACAGCTATAAATCGAGGAAAAATGATGAAATACAAAATATGTGAAAATCGTTTATAATTTAAAACACTAAACATCAATTTTCCCATCCAAATTTGTCCTCATTCGATCAAACATTGTACAACCAAACCAAACATCTTCAGGCGTTACTCGAAATCAAACATACGAATAAATTACCATGATCATGGATATTAAATATAAATCTATCCCATGCATCCCTGAGTACAAGTCCTATAAACAGTCCACTATCTAATCCAAATTACAAGTCCAGAAATATTAACACTTTTAATCTCATCTCACCCAATACATTAGATGTGGCAAAAAAATATACTCGCATTGAGTCGAGGATATACCTGAGTCAAAGGGGAAATAATCCATCGCAGAATGAGCATCCCTCCAAGAGCTCTCCAATACAACCTGCACAAGCCTCCAGCACCACGGGGCTAAAAAATAAGGTAATGAGTATTTTTATACTCAGTAGGAAAATACTCAATAGGAGAAATAAATCAATGAACTTTGTAAGTTCATACATAGATGCATTCATACAACCACACATGAAGTAAACAAAATATAAAACATAAATATGTTCTCATACACAAATCATCGTACTAGCTAAACTTATACTTACTCTTATGTCATACTCTTACATTTACACTCTTAATCAGAGTCTTACCAACTTACTCGTATAATTGTACACTTACACTTACAACATATGCATACTATACGACCTTATTCGTACGAACTTACTTGTATGACCTTACTCGTATAATCTTACTCTTACGCATAAACGTACTTTTACGTCTTCCTTAGAAGCTCACATTTACACTTACTCTGAATCTTACACATACTGCTTACTCGAAATTTGATGCACATAACTTACTCTTATTGTTGTACACATACTACCAACAACTGAAGCTCATTACCATTACTAAGCTCCAACATTAGAAAGGAAGGGAATGCCTCTGGGGTGTCACCTTAACTTTTAGAGAGCAATTAGACGCCATGGACTTTTTCGAAGGCAAAGCACACCTATGCTCATGGGGCATAGGATCAAACAGGTAAGAGTATATCTATGATACTACTTACCTGAGCACACAAATGCCCACTATTTGGGGCCATACAATGCCAACAAGGGAGGAAAACATACGGTGCAACTATTGGGCATGAATCTTACAATGCCACTCTTGGACAGAACATATAGTGCCATCTGTAGGCAGAAATACATACAGTGCCCATAAGGGCAAAAACTTACAACACTCTCAATAGAGCATCAAACGTCTGGGCTGAAATACAACACCAAGACCAAATCAAAAATATACATCGCTCTCAATAGAGCATCAGATGTCTGGTGCTCTATATAGCACACTGGCAACATCCCGTAGGATAAACTTCATGGCAAGACACAAGAAATGCTCAGCCGATTCATTATCAGCTAGCTCAAATATGAAACTTAATCCGTCGAACCCTCAAGTCTCAAACTCATAAAGCTATCATTAGCTTTTCTTATAATTTAAGTTTGAATTAAGTTATGTGGTATAATTATGCCATAAAAACTCACAGTGCTTGACTGATCAAACTAAAGTTGAGCCTGATTGAAACCCTAGTTCGTTAGGGCAGCAGACTTCACTTAACCCGTCCAAGTCACAACATACCTCACCGTACACAAATCCTCATTTATTCATACAATCTCTATCATCCACCTTACGACCAAAACATCTTACTCGACATCATCAAACTGAGTTCCTCATAGCAGATCCCCATTATCACCCTTTTACTTAATACCTCATTTATTATGCTTACTTTTTATTTCATAATTTGTATGTTATGCTTTGTATAATTATGCACACTCTTACTATCTAATAAACCCCCATAAGGCTCCAAGCCTAAGTCCTCTTACTTATAGAACCCCTGACGTATGCTCCAAACCAAACGAAACCAATCTGCTCCACTCCTCACCTGTCAAACTTATGTCTTCCATCTTTTATCATACACTTACACATCCATATCCACAACTAACTCTATACCAAACCCTCTGTCACCTCTTACCGTTCATTGCCCATACTTCTGCCCATATGCATAGTCCACATACATAACTTACTAATGGACTCGCTAGTCATAACGAGCACATACATATTCCATATACATCAACCAACTTAGCACACGTATTCCACATACATCAACCATACTTACAACTCATATGCATGCCATATGTATCTAAACATACCATATTATCATGCTCACATGCACATCATGCAATCCTAGCATGCTACTACTCATTCAAAGCATGTTATCATGAAATTACTAGTTCAAAGTTCCCCTACCTTGTAATCATGACGTTTGATGGCTAGCACATGAAGGTGGCAACGTTGGTGGCCAAACGGGGTGTTAGAAGTCAATGCGGAAAATTCTGTGATCCACGGTGGCACACTATGGGTAGCCGGGAGAAAGGTCATGCCAACGAGTGGTAGGTACGATTTCAAGAGTGTACTAACTTAAGGTCGACCGGTAGCTGAGAAATACTCGGTCGGCCGCAAGACATTGAAATCGGTTGTGGATATTGATTTCACATTTTCAAGGGCCCACATAAGGGCGGAGGGCATGGGGCAACGCTCAAGGATAGAGGAGAGGTGGTGATGGCTCAGGTGTCAACTCTATTCGGTGGCAAAGCCATCCAATGTCAAGCGGCGCAAATGCGGTGCCTAAACCTTAAACCGCACACGCGGCTATATACATAAGTGGCCCAAAGGGGCGGGGAGAGGGCTGAATGGAGATAGCCCAAGGTTCGGAAGGGGCAGTAGGGCCATGTCCATGGGTAGTGACTAACAAGACGGTCTTTACCGTTATTGTGCCTAGGTAGGCCAACTAGAGGCCAATCGACATCCGTTGGGGGTAGGACAGTAAAAGGGCAATACATGGCGCTCTCTATAGTGCGGCTAGACACATAAATGGGTAGAGGGGGAGCTTGGCTCATGCCAAAGGAATAGGGGAGGTATCGCTCTATGGGTGGACAACCATCTCCAGGCTAAGACCCACCAAAGTACAGTGGTCCAGAGGGTGTTTGGCATCCAATGACGCAAAGTGGCCCAAGACATAAAACGACTAGAAAACATAGAGGGCTAGGGAACATAGGGAGGAGCAAGGGAACCAACGGCTCTAGCTGGCTCCATCGTGGCCCTAATGGCCAGGAGGAGCTATCTCTGTCAAGAGGTGACGGATGTGGCCACACACTGGACACACAACACAGTGAGGAGCTAAGACCCTAATTTTTGGACCAAACATAGCACTCAAGCGAGAGATGCAGATTTGGTTCCAACGAAGCAGAGGGGATGGAGGCTGAACAAGGCCCAGAGGGGTGACCCACTGGCGTCACTTGGGCCGGAGGCTGAGCCAGATAAAGGTCCACTTGGCCAGGTCTGGCATCTAGCTGGTGACAGTACTCACAACGTCCAAAACGGACATAGACCATAAACAAGGGCTGACCAGAGGGAACAATAGGGCCACTAGGGTTGGTGAAGCTAGCCAAGGCGGAGACCTTGTTGTTGCTAGCCTATGGCTGGTCAGACAAAGGTCGGTCGGGCCTGGCTCGCTGGCGGCAGCTATTGTGGGGTCAAAACACTTAGGAAGAAAAATAGGCAAGTAGATGGGAGGAGAGGAATGGGGCGACTGTAGGCCGAGTGAGGCTGGAAGGGGTGGCCTATCATCGTCGCCGGCCCAGGGTGAAACTGTAGTCAGTCGGCTAGTCCTTGCCGGCCAACAGCGGCCGTGGAATAAAATGAAATAGAGGGGGCGGAAAAAATGATAGATGGGGAGAAAAGAGGACAGGGCAGAATAGGGGTGGCCACTGGGGTTGGGAGGGACGGCCTCTTGCCGTCGCTGGCCCAAGGCGGAGTCATGGCCTGCCGGCCGGCCCTTGCTGGCCTATGGCGGCAATGAACAATCAAAATAGAGAGAGGGGGAAGAAAGGTAACCGGGCATGAAGCTTGCTTGCGGGAGGCAGAGTTGGCTGGCAGTTGGCATTGCCGTCGTCGGCCCGTGGCTGGCCGGATGGAGGCCGGGCAGAGCTCACTGGCCACCGTCGGAGCTGCCACAACACTCAACTGAGTGACAGAGAAGAAACCACCGGGGGGGTCTAAATGTTCTAGAACGGGCTCGAACGAGCCCGATCCATGTTTGTATTTATTTATTTTATTATTTTTTCTTTTCTCTCCCTTATCTTCTACACTCTCATTCTCTTTCAATTTTTCGTGTTGTAATTGCGCGTTGAGGCCCGCGGCCTAAGACTAACCCTATAGCCGACTCTATGGGTATGAATACCAAAAATGATCAAAATAGCACAAACTACACAAAAAATCATAGAAAAATCTGGGACATTATACTCAGTGTGTCGCTTGGAAATTTGTTGAGAAGATTAAAGAGAAAAGGATCGTTCATGCTAAAGAGACTTGAAGTGAGGAGTTGGAATTGTTGAAAGCAAAACAAGTTGTTGAAGACCAAGTTGACGCAAGTAAACAACCAATGGTCGTGATGCAAGAGTTTAGAGTGGTGTTGGAGCCAGCCAAGTAAAGAAAATAAGGGTCTTTGTCTTTGCAAACCAGTAACTATATTTGTATTTACATAGTGCGTATTTGGTCTAAACAGAGGGTCCCCTAGTTTTTCTCAATGAGGGTTTCCAAATTCTCTTGTATCGATTGTTGCTTTGATTTGTATGTTTTTGCTAGACACATGAATTTGACAAATAGGATGAAAATTTATTTTTCATTTTTATTTTGAAGAGTATATAAGTTGTGGTTTAACTGAAAATTAAAGACACTTTATTTTCTCAGTTTGTTCACACTTCAAAATGACGAGCGGTAGCTGAGGAGTAAGATTTGAATTCTTGTGTGGTTTGGGCTTATCTTAGCTTGATATGGATTTCAAAAAGATGTTGAGTTTGTGTTTTTTTGTTTTAAAATTTATAATTAATAGAAACAATCATACTTTTGATGAATTGCAAGCTCATAGATCTAAATTTTGTGCTATTGATTATGTAATATGAATTTTTGTGTGCCAAAAAAATATGTGATGTTAAAAATAAAGAATTAATCTTAAAAGTTGAAAAAATAGAGAATGCGTTGAAAATCACATTAGTTACCAATTTGGATTTGAAAATAAAATTCCTAAATTTTAAAATAGAGCGTTAGTTGTTTTGAATTTTTTATATAATATTTATAATTAAAATTTAATATTTTGAGGCCCGCGGCCTAAGACTAACCCTATACCCGACTCTATGGGTATGAATACCAAAAATGATCAAAATAGCACAAACTACACAAAAAATCATAGAAAAATCTGGGACATTATACTCAGTGTGTCGCTTGGAAATTTGTTGAGAAGATTAAAGAGAAAAGGATCGTTCATGCTAAAGAGACTTGAAGTGAGGAGTTGGAATTGTTGAAAGCAAAACAAGTTGTTGAAGACCAAGTTGATGCAAGTAAACAACCAATGGTCGTGATGCAAGAGTTTAGAGTGGTGTTGGAGCCAGCCAAGTAAAGAAAATAAGGGTCTTTGTCTTTGCAAACCAGTAACTATATTTGTATTTACATAGTGCGTATTTGGTCTAAACAGAGGGTCCCCTAGTTTTTCTTAATGCGGGTTTCCAAATTCTCTTGTATCGATTGTTGCTTTGATTTGTATGTTTTTGCTAGACACATGAATTTGACAAACAGGATGAAAATTTATTTTTTATTTTTATTTTGAAGAGTATATAAGTTGTAGTTTAACTGAAAATTAAAGACATTTTATTTTCTCAGTTTGTTCACACTTCAAACCGACAAGCGGTAGCTGAGGAGTAAGATTTGAATTCTTGTGTGGTTTGGGCTTATATTAGCTTGATATGGATTTCAAAAAGATGTTGAGTTTGTATTTTTTTGTTTTAAAATTTATAATTAATAGAAACAATCATACTTTTGATGAATTGCAAGCTCATAGATCTAAATTTTGTGCTATTGATTATGTAATATGAATTTTCGTGTGCCAAAAAAATGTGTGATGTTAAAAATAAAGAATTAATCTTAAAAGTTGAAAAAGTAGAGAATGCGTTGAAAATCACATTAGTGTCCAATTTGGATTTGAAAATAAAATTCCTAAATTTTAAAATAGAGCGTTAGTTATTTTGAATTATCTATGTAATATTTACAATTAAGAGTTAATAAATTAAAATTTAATATTATAAATATAGAGTTAGCGGATAAAAAGTAATTTATATATTTTAAATATTGAGGTAAATTTAAAGAGCCATATTTCGGGGCATCACTTATAACACAAATCAAGCATTTCACAAGACCACCGTGTTGTGAAATATCTTGTTGTCTGCGAAACTGAAGCTTTTGTCTTCGCAGTTCGGGCAACTGGACCTTGAAGGAGGAAGCCTCCATCTCTCTGGGAGAAGCAAGCTTGGGACATCCCGTCTTCTAGGTAACTTCTCCCTCCTCTCTTCTCTCAACCTCGGGCCCCCTCTTTTCCGCCCTCTCTTCCTCTTAATGCCGTCTTAGCTGGCCTCTTCCCGCTCCATCATCTCTCCCTCTTTCTTCTCTCCAATTTTTTCCTTTGTTTTTCTGGTCTTCTCACTACTGTGTAGATGGGAGGCAGATGGGTTGCCGTCCTCGGCAAGTGCCTCCTTCTCTGTCCAAGCCTCGCCCTCTTGCTCAGCCCTCCCCGCCTCGCGTCGGCCTTGCGCTCCGCCCCAGCCTTGGCCTCACTTCTCCACTTGCACCCAGCCTAATGACCCCTCCCTCAAAAAATCCCCAACCTTGGCTCGCAGAGTCGCTCATGCTGCCATTGAAAAAGATGAGAGAGAGAGAAATCGAGAGATCACTTGACGAAGTGGTGGTCTGAATTTCTACAAACTTTGTTCTTCTAGGGTTTGATTATGGTTGGCTAGGAGTTTCTTGTGAGTTCTTTCGAATCCTGAATGACGACGCCATTAACAGGCTTCGGCACAGGGATGGAGTCCTCCCGATAATGGCCTCCGTGGCGAGTTCTCCAATCATGATTTTCCTCTTTTGCCGCAAAGCAATTAGGTCTGAGCTCGATTGGCTTCACTACGCCATCACTACCTTCCTCACAGACAGCCACAGAGACATCAATCCGTTGTTTGAGTGGTACTGCTTCTAGCAGACAATCTACCAGCACCACTGCAATGCTGAGGACAACGCCCAGAATTCAGAACAAAATTGCTTCCAGCATTTGGTGTCAGAATTGGGAGTTTATTGAGTTTTTATTACTTATGTTTCCGGTAGATTTCTTTTTTTTTTTGGAAATGGGGTTTATGATTCTTGTTTTGATAAAAACTAGCGAGTCTGCCAAAAGTAGTGACCACTGGCTGCATCATATTAGGTGAAAAGTTGAAACTTCCTAATCCCTCTCGCTGTTTTGATTTCATTTTGCGTTGTGGGCGGGAGAGATTCGAACTTCCTAATCCCTCCTGCCGGAAATTTTTGTGCCTTTCACTGGTCACAGTGGATCAGATCACTGAGGGCAGGAGATCAACAACCTCTAGAGAGCAGGGATCAAACCCATAGAGAGCAGTGATCAACCTTTGGATTGAGCAGTCTTTTAGGCAGAACCGAAGATTGGGTCCTCTGTTTGATCAAAAAGATTGGGTCCCCTATGCGTAAGGGTAAGAATTTTGGTAGTGTCTTTGATTAATGTGTTTGTTTGATTTATCTTTTTGTTTTTACTTTTTTTTTTTACCAATTCCGGTTCTATTGGAATTGTGATTTTCTACCTTGGGAGTTGACTTACACACGTCTTTGATTAATGTGTTTGTTTGATTTATCTTTTTGTTTTTACTTTTTTTTTTTACCAATTCCGGTTCTATTGGAATTGTGATTTTCTACCTTGGGAGTTCACTTACACACGTCTTTGATTAATGTGTTTGTTTGATTTATCTTTTTATTTTTACGTTTTTTTACCAATTCCGGTTCTATTGGAATTGTCATTTTCGGCCTTGTAAGTTCAAGTACAGTGTCTTTGATTAATAAGTTTGTTTGATTCATCCTTTTGTTTTTACTTTTTTTACCAATTCAGTTTCCATTAGAATTGTGATTTTCTGCCTTGGGCATTAATAGGCCTCAAGTCAGAGGTCTCTTGTGGACTTGTAGTTTAATTTAGAATTTGGGTAAGTGCCTATTTCATTGGTTGTGGCTTGAATTGGGGCAGGTGGTGGTGAATAATTTGGATGATGCACTCTCTTTTAAGAGTCTTAGATTTGATTTCCATATTGATGGTGCAATGGGCTTTAATCTCTGTTTTCTTTGATAATTTAACTCATCATGTGGTCGTGGTTGATATCTTATCTCTGTTTTATACATGATCATATGATGTTTTCTTATTATCTGCTGCCTCTAATGGCTTGTGCTTCCATCAAGTTGATGTCTTTTTCAGTAAACATGAAACATGTATCTGATCACTCATTTGGCATGCCTAACCTGATTTGTGCTGTAATAAATCTATTTAAAAGTTCTGTTTTATAATTGCCTAATTTTCCCCAGACAATGAATATGTGTTGTCTGGTAATCTGATTTTCTTATCTGCAGAGATGGAATCTGATGTATAGAAAGGCTTAATAAGCTTTATTTAAAATATAATTTCTAATCATCATCTTTTTCCTCTTCTTGCTTTTATATGTTATAGTACGGGCTAAAGAAGCAGAAGGATTCACTAACCCCTGAGAAACAAGAATATGGTGAAAAGTTTATCTGGACTTCAGGGCTTAATTTTGGAAAAGGAGAGGTATTGGGTATTTCTCTTTAGGTATTGACTTCATGGCTTATCTCGGTTAAGGTATTGAGTATCTCATTTGGGCAGACATTGCCTTAATAATAGTGTTAAGTTTGCTTTAAAAGTTACCTGTATAGGATTGTGTTTTTGGATTTTGTTACAGAGGACTTTCAGAAAAGACTTCGTCTACAAGAAGAAAAGTTGAACTATTAATTATAAATAGTTGTTTTGGCTTTCTTGAGTTAGTTTAATAGCCTTCTTGCTTGCCATGCATCTTTAAGATTGTGATGATAATGAGCCGCTCTTGCACTAGCTATCAGCAGCTTGCTCTTGCACTAGCTGTTAGCAGCTTGCCCAACTAAGCGCACATTCCGTGTGGAAGAGATTCTGCACAAGGGAATGACTGAACAGAGTAACTTTTAATTGATTTAATCATCCTTTTGCAGAGGGAACAGAGTAACTTTCAGAATTTAAGTGGTGTCTATGTATTTAGTGTGTCTGATCGTGAAAATTTGGATTGGCCAACTGCCAAGATGGTAAACGAGTTTAACCATATAGAAGGTAAGCTTCCAGCTCAAATTCCCTTCAATGTCTCTAAAGCTTCTTGAAGGTAAACTTTTGCTTTTCTTTTCCAAATGGTAATTACTGCATCTGTGGGTTGTGTCATATGAGAATAAGGAATTATAATAGTTTCTGTCCATTGGTAATGGGAAAAACTTTTCTGTGTTGACTAGCGATATAAAATGTATATACTTCGCGTAAAAAACAAGAGATGTTTCATGATCTTGTGAACATAGATAATGTGGATATTAGTGTTTGGCTAATTAACACTTTACTTAGTCAATTGTGTTATGCATTGTATTATTTATCTTCCTTCAATCTATTGCTTTAGTGTTTGCTTACTGATTAAAGCTGCCATTACTTGCAGAAAGAAGAACTGGAAATCAATCTACATATCCTTCATCTTAGATTGATAGGAAAGAAGGTTATTGTACGGGTAACTGAGGCTAAGTGTGAGCTTTCCCTTTGAACCTATTTATGTATGAAGGGCAGGTATGAGCTGAATGGAAATAAGTTTGTTGTTTGTAATTGTAAAGTGTAAATCATGTAGCTTGAAGATAAATTACTAAATTTGGTAGAGGCTGGAGGTTCTGATGGTGGATGCTTTACGTAATGATCCCATGTGGAAGAGATAAAAAGACTCTAGTTCTGAGTTTTGGTTTCATAAAAGTATATGCATTAACAACTCCTGCTGCAAAATAGTGCTACTGAATTACTTTTCTTTTCCAAATGGTAATTACTGCTTATGTGGGCTGTGTTTCCTTACATATGAGAATAATAAATCATAATAGTTTCTGCCCATTGGAAATATTTCTTTAATTAAATAGTTATTTTCATGTCCATTAGAAATATTTTTTTAATTAACTAATTATTTTCATGTGTTGCTGCCAGCGAAATGCTAACCTTCCCTTCCCCTCTATCCTACCACACTTGCAAGACCACGACAACTTATCTCATATATGTTGTTTATCAGTTCATCCAGTCTTTCCTGTAGAATTAATTGTGATGATTGTTTGACTATTTGCCCTTCTTGATTCATTTTATTGTTTTATCTAATCTAACTATTGTAAGCATGCCCATTATTGACTAAAATAAATTAAGATTTATATATTCTAAATACAATGTTCCATCTAGCTTGGGCATCATTGCATACAATTTTTTTATTAAAAAAGTTAATTTTGTAATATAAGTTTTATTTTATGTGTTAATAAAATATTTAATGAATTCATGACTAGTAAATTATGGATTAGTCACATTTAAAAATTATAGATGATTTTTTTTAGAGTTAATTATTTTGAAATCCTATTGCTCAAATCAAAGGATTCTAGTAATATAGGATTTGGGCATTCAAATATTTTAAAATTTGACAGTTGAAAAACAATAATTTGGATTATATTTTAAATTTTCATATTTTGAATCAAGTATTTTAGAATCTTGATTGACTAACCCCATGGGAAAAGAAAAAAGTTGATATGATTATCTGCGTTAGTTAATATGGAAAAATTAGAAGAATTTGTTAAGGGAAAAGAAAAAGTTAATGTGATTCTCCATGTTCGTCAAATATGGGAATGAAAAGATTGAGTTAGGTTATGCCAATCATAAGAACTTTGCTTCCCAAGGAATCATTAAATCTGTCCAAGTTAGTAAACTAAATAATAATGTTGCTAGTTCTTCAACTTATAAACCATCAGTTAGATTTTACATTTCTAAGAAAGAACTAGTATCCAAAATTGAACCTAGCAAAGAACAAGTTTATGAAGAAGATACTACATGTGAAAAATAATGTTCAAAGAGTTATGCTAAGATATATTACTTGGATGAGAAAAAACCTTACAGAACTTAGTAATAATGTTCTAAACCTACGATAAAAATCTCTAAAATCTCCGCATAGTTTGAATGTTCATAATGCACATCACAAGAAAGATCACAATATGAGTGTGACAACCCAACTTTTTACTCGGTTAAAAGTCAAAAATTTTAGCCAATGCTTAGGGCTATATTACTTGGAAGTGCACAAGTGGATGTAGTCTTGCAAGGTTGAACCGACAAAGATTGCCATTGTGTGATTATCACAATGATTACAAAATAAGAGAAGTAAAGAAAGATTAAGATAAGAAGAGTATTAAGACAATAAAGAGTTAATAAATCAATAAGATAAAATACTAAGGCATTGAGGGTCATTGTAACATCTAGTGATGTTATTCACGTGTTATGTTATCTTAATTAAAATTGAATGAAGATTCTATTTAACATGAAGATATTAACATTACAATCAAAAATAAAGATAGGAAATACTTTGAAAAGATGAAGGGTAAAATAAATGTTTCTTTAAGAGTTTTATGTATCAAACCACAAAAGATCAAGAAGAGCCTTCAAACATCTTTTGTATTAAGATCACAAAGAAATATGAAGAAGAATAATATTGAATAAACATTACTTTAAATAACTAATACATATTTGAAACCATTGATGAAACATGAATAGAACTCTATTAAAATGTTACAAATCACCTCTAGCCTTAGTTAGAGTGCTTAGAAAGCCATTACAATAGAACTAAAAATCAAAACTATAAAAAAAGAGAAAAATAGGATAAGAGAGCTCTAAAGAGGAGGAGATGGTATCTCTCCCACATCCACCTCTTTATTTATAGGAGTAGAAGAGGTTGCTTCAATGGGGAAGGTCTAGTTATATCCCTTGATTGCTTCCTGATTAATTAATTTATTAGTTATTTTTTTGGTAATAATTAGATTCTAAATTAATTGAATAAATTAATAATTTATTTTGCGAATAAGTATCCTTTAGTTATCCAATTAGCCTTATTATCTTTCTTTATGTGTTCAATCATAACCAATAAAAAATTTTGTATGTGTTGGCCTCGGGTTAATTGACTAGCTGTTCTTATGCATGCCAGATTTGACCCATTTATCTTCGAAATTATGAATTTTGTCCAAAAATAGTTATTGTTGCCATGGAAGTTTCTTTCTAATTCGACCAAAATAATATCAATTCAAATTTTACATAGAAAGATATGATTGAAATACTAAGGACGTGTCAATTTGTCTAAATTAGTTTATTCCTGAATTTGGTTTCCTTGATGCCAATCTATAATCTAATGAGTCTATAAAGGTTATGTTCGACCATTTCATGTATATTTAGACCATTAAAATCTCATTCTTGATCCTTGAATAGATTTTGGTAGTTATGTTTTACTTTATCTTTAACTTAGATCCTATTAAAGCTCATTTAGATATGTAAACACAATGGGGGCCAACTCACCTGTTTAAGTTATAAATAGTCTAAATAAATAATAAATTAACATAAAATAAGATTGTAATTTAAAATTTAAAAATATTTAATTAAGTATTATTTCAATGCATCAATATCACCCAAATTCTGTTCCCATCTTACTCTCACCCCCAAATTACCACTACTCACAGTCACCATATTTTATGTATGAGCACTAGTGACACATGGTCTATCCTCAGGGACCAAGTATAAATTTGTGAATATTACTAATTTTATTATATGTTATGCTTTTTCATACTATATTAATAGTTTTATTTTTTTTAAATAAATTAAAATTAATTTATTTTAAAAAACTAAATAGGGCTATTAATGTGGGATATAGAAAGTAATTAGTAATATTAAAAAAATGTGTTTTAAGTTTTGATCCATCAGCTTCAAGCATGTACATGGAGAAGTTAGCAGGGTTACATGTTGTTGACTATTTGGCTAATTAATTTTATCTTTGGGGACCTTTGTGGTGGGATAAGTTACCCTCCTTTTTTGTCTAACATAATGAAGAATTAATTAATTTTTTTTTAGCAAAAATATTGGTGCAAATCACCTGTCATTGCATGACATATACAATAACTTGTGGCCCCATGTAAAAAATGTCAATCATACTTATGCAACATAATGATTAGTATTTTGCAACCACCAAATAAAATTCTCTATCAATTTATATTCATATAATTGTTAGATGCGATTCAATATGGAATTTGATCACAGGAAGCCTCACTGGACCTGATTGAATTTGAATAGATTAATACCTAGATTCTCAAAACAAATCAAATATATTGAACGCAAAATTATTAAATAATATTCACCCTATTAATTACCTACCATGATTATATTTCAATTTTACCATATAATTTTTTTGTTCTAAATTAATAGTTCAATTTACCCAAATAAATTGATAGTAAAATATGATACCCTAAGAGGTGGGTTGACGAGCCCTTCTTAGGACCTAAAGAGCCATTCCATTTGGGTCTTTAGGAATTAACCCTAAGAGGATGGTTAACAAGCCCTTCTAAGCATAGAAAGAGCCCATTCCAGTTGGGTCCTTGGGAAGATGTAGGATGTGGTTTACTAAGATACTGTATCACTTCATACTCAGGTGCTTATCAATATGGAATTTTATTAATGGTGAGACGAGCTATTTTGAAAATGGAATGACACCTAAATGAAAGAGTTTTTTATGCTCTTCTATCACAATGAGGTCAGCATAATCTATGCATCATAACGGTTTATATTTGAGATCGATTTGACACAAACTAGTGTGTGCTAGTGTAATTAATATTGATGCTAATGTGTAGCTGCGAGTGCTCCATCAATCCCTTATTAGCACTAGTCTCATTGTCAGTATAGAGCACAAAAAACTCTTCCCACCTGAGTTCAAGTTCGCCACATAAATTAAAATAAAATAATATAACTAATATTAATTAGGTTGACGAGTCATATCAAAAGGTTAAGAGCACCAAAACGGATGCAGAAGCACCTCTACAAATATGACTGTTGATGGCACAATTTTAGAGTCTCAAACAAAATTCAAGTTGATAATTGGACCAAGCGCTTGCCGCACTGGCACTCGCAGCACACTCGCCTTTTCGTTTAGGGGCTCATATACTAAACGAGAAAGTATCCAGTGGAACTACTCTACCATGTGGCCATGCATATGTCCATTTATGTTTAAACACGTAAACATAAAATCATGCCTCATTTTACTTAGTTTTTAACATGTATAAATTGACTAAACATGTCACCTATTAAAAGGAATATATCTACAACATGTCCCATAGAAAGGTTTAACTGAATAACTGATCGTTTATAATTAAACTCTTTGTAAGTGTACAAGGTAATTGTACTAGGATAAGTATTTAAGGGTTGTCAAACCTCAGGGATGGATGAATTATTACTAAATCTAAGAGAGGAATTTGTTAATTAAAAACTAAAAAGAACTTAAAATTAAAATTAAGCAAAAGAAATAATCACTAAATTAAAAGCAAGAGATTAATATGATAAAATTTACTTAAGAAATTGAACCCAATATAGAATAATAACAATTTCTTAACTTTTAATTTAAATCTAGTGTGAATATGAACAAGTATTCTCATCTACAAGCTAGAATTACTTCAGGAATAATCATTAATTAAATTCATAACATAAACTATATTCAATAATAGCACGAATCATCTACACTAAACTAGCTATAGGCATGACTCGTCTAATCTTAGTATAACTCATCCAATTCATTAATTATCTAAACATTAAAACTATTGTATGACCATCTCATCTAAATCACCTAAATTAGAACCGATAAAAATATCAAAACCACGTCAATCTATCATCTACAAGATAATAAATCAACATAGATTTGAATAAACATTAAAATCTCTTCTATTAAAAAAGAAATCTTTATCATATAATTGTCATCATTCACAACTGAGATCTAAATTAAAAAGAAAAGAAACTAAAACTTATCTATAGCTTCATGAACTCCTAAGTAAAAGAATATTCTATCCTTCCATTGTAGAAGGAAGCTCTTGATTTCCATTAAAAGCTTTGTGTTCTTTTTCATTTTCTTATTCCTTTTTTTCTTTAGAAAATATACTGGAATCCTTTAATTTTGAGCCAAATATGTCTTTATATAGGCATAAGAGCCGTAGGAAGAAGTTTAATACAAAAAGGATTAAAAATTGGCTTAAACTAGGAAACTGTGCGTTATCCCGATTGATTGCCCTGCATGCCCGTTCGATCGCCTGTACTGAATTTGTCTTCAAAATCACATTTAGCCGTTTGATACTTAAAACGCCCTGTTCGATCGGCTACATTGTTTCTACAATCTGGACAGTCCAATTTCTATTCATTAATCTTTTTCTTTCATGTCCATGTTAATTTTTAGCTTGTTTATAACTCTGAAAAGCTGTCCAAATCATTTTAAAGCATAACAAGACTATTTTGAATTATTCCAAACATTGTCCAAGTACCTTGATAAGTGCACTTTGCATACAAAATATAAAATATTATATTTTAGACATGTAAAATGTAATTAAAATCCTAACTTAATTTAAATACATGCCTAAACTACTAATTTCTAAATTTAATTATTAATCAAACTAAAATATTAACAACTATCTTAATCTAAATAAACCATAACTAACACTAAATTAACCTAATCTATACTAGCAAATAAGGTAAAAAGACATATAAAATAGATATATATTTCATACTGATCAAACTATATTTTGTTAGTTCTCGAGCAAAACAAAAATAAAACAAAACAGCTAATCTAGAAAAATAAATAAATGTCACTTTCGTAGGGAATCACGATTGTATTTAGCGTATGCAACAAGCATTTAAACCCCTAGGTGTCCCTAGTTGGACGAGTTGTATCTTATGAAGGTTTGCAGTAATGGTACCTACAAACATCTAAACTTAAAAATAAAATAAGAAAACAAAAATTCTAAAAATAATATTCTCTTAAAAACGCATAACTATTTTTAAAAAGAACCAACCACAAATACTTGAAACAAGTAAACAATATCGATTTGATCACTTTCAAGTAAGGAATAATATATTCTATAACCCCATCTTAGAAATAATTGTGCAACTACATATATACATTTCAAAAACATGAAGTGTAGAAACTTTGTAGTCATATAATTTCATTCTTTATTAACAAACATATCTTATGTGACCCATTAACCAAGTTCATTAAAGTTTACTAACTCAAAAATATAACAATGACAATCTTTCATCCTTAATATCTCATAATAAACCTTCATGTAATAGCCTTCAAATTTTAATTAAATTCAGGGAATAAGAACATAATATACCTCAAAAAATGACTTGTGCAATACTTAGTTCTATTAAGCTTTCTAAATAGTTCATGTAACAAGCGTTAGGCGAGTGTCCCTAATCCAGTTGGCTCAAGGCACTAGGTATTGAAACACCCCTCAGGCTTAATAACTCGAACTATAAAGGCTATAGAACAAAGCAGGTCATAAAAGAATTTATCTCAACTTTTCACCTTTTGACACAATCCCTTATACTTGCCCGGGCACAAGGTCCGGTTACTCAGTAAAAAGAGAAATAAACCCTTACTTTTTTTCATCAATTTTTTTTCCATTCAATCTATTTTTTTTCTTCAACTTTTTTTCATTCTTTTTTTTCATTCTTTTTATTTCATTATACACTTATCCCAAAAAAATTTCAAATAAAAGCTAAACATAAAGATTTATCATAAAATATTAAAAAATGCTCAATTGTCACGTTTTTAAAAAATATGCTCAGTTAAAGATATCCTACTAAGATTATAAGTAATAAATCATAAAATTATATTCCCACAAGCTTCAAGTGTGTGAAATGTGATTTAAAAATATAAGCACAATTATCCAAGATAAAGAAAATAAAATAGAAATTACTTACTTAATCATTTTCATCACTTAATTAATTACTTAAACTTTCTTCATGAAATTGATCTATTTAAAAATAGACATATGCTTTTAAAATAAAATAAGCGATAAAACCCACTTAAAAGAAAAGAAAACAAAAGAAATAATGAAAAATAGTCTAAAACATCCTAAAAGAAAAATGACTTTCTACACCCCCAAACCTAAACTGAACATTGTCCTCAATGTTAAAGAAAATATTTACTACAATGACATCAATAAGTAAGAGAGGGAAATAAAGATATCACCTGAAAGCATAACTAATCTACTAATATAAAAGTGAAGTACATAGGATTAGAGAAAAGAAATAAATATAAGTAATGTGCATTTCCCCAAACCTAAAATATTATATCTCATAAAAGAAGAAAAACTATAATGAGAAAAAAAATAAAAGTTGAGAAAAATAAGTAAATAAAACCTAAATAAAGCAAAGAAACTAAACAAAAGGAAGGAAAAATAAATAAAAAACATGGGTTGCCTCCCAAGAAGCGTTAAGTTTATTGTCTTTAGCCAAACATTGCTAACATTCTCAAATATATCAGGGTGACGCGTAGATATTAGAATTATCTCTTCTCTTAAATCTCCAAAAAGATGATGTAGAAAAATTAGAAGGAATGACTTGATTATGGGCTGATGTTACAAAAGATGGACCTCTATCATAAGCATCAAACCTAAAATTGTCTACCATAAAACACTCAACATTAGAAGTTGCAGGCAAATAGTTTGACACATCAAAAACATTCAGTTGCACTTTCATGTTCCCAAAAGTCATCTCCATTACCCCCGTCCTACAATTTTTGCATGCATTAGCTGTGGCAAGGAAAGGGCGACCTAGAATGATAAGAATCTGATGTGTGGGGTTGGCAAAGGTCTCCATATCTAAGACAATAAAATCAACAGGGAAAATGAACAACTGGTCAACCTTCACTAAAACATCCTCAATGACCCCTTGAGGTTTATGCACAGAATAGTTGGCTAACTACAAGGTAATTGATGTAGGCTGCAATTCACCTAACCCTAGTTTCTCATACACCGAGTAAGGGAGTAGATTGACACTCGCACCAAGGTCAAGGAGGGCTCTATGAAAGGAGTGATCGCCTATAACACAAGAAATAGTAGGCACTCCAGGGTCCTTATACTTAGGTGGGGTGTCAAAATTCAAAAAAGAGCTAACTTGCTCGGTGAGAAATACCTTCTTAGACACATGGGTCTTAGATTTACGCTTTTGAGTGCATAGGTCCTTGAGGAACTTATCATAAGCAGAGACTTGTTTAATGACATCTAAGAAGGAGAGATTAATTTTGACTTGTTAAAAAGTCTCAAGAATATCATCCATCTTAGCCGTACTCTTTCTAAATGGTGGGGATATGTCAAGACACTGAGGAAAAGGTGCCCTAGGGATATAAGATATATCGGAAGTGGTTTTAGACTGTGGCTCTGAGGAAGGAGAAGGAGATATAAACTCCTTATGTGGTGCACTCACTTCTACTTGAGGCTCATTAGGGGTTGCCCTCTCTAACTCCTCACTCCTACATCTGTCATTGGTGTCCCCCCAACATTCTTGTTAACAATCCTCTCACTCCTAAGGGTCATTATTGAATTAACTTGTTCATTAGAGGGAGGAACGCCCTCTACCCGAAATTGATCTTTAGGGTTTTGTAGAGGTTAACTTGGCAATGTCCGCATCTCTCGCTTATTGATAGCATTGGCTAGTTGTCCAATTTGGGCTTCGAACTTTGTTATAGATTGTGTGCGAGAGTGGAGGAGTTCGGATTGAGATTGAAGGCCTTGCAGGGCACTCGATACATTTTCTTCAAAACTCGGACTCTTATTAGGTTGGACATATGAAGGTTGCACTTAAGGTTGGTGGATAGGGGCTAGTAATACTTAAGAAAAACCATTGAAAGACTAGTTCAAGGGGCAAAAGGTATCCAAAAAACTTAAGAAAATAACAAGATGGACTTGGAGAGAGTTATAAGTGTTTGGACTAAGTTTCATCCTCGGGAAATATCCTAGAGGCTATAAAATGATTACTTTACTCTTATAATTGAACTATAGTTAAATATTCAAAGAGGGCTCCAATTTAGAGTACTACAAGTAGAGTTAAAGATTGGGAAAAATCCTAATGAGAGGTGAGGTACCCTAACTATGGACCAAGCCACATGATGAGTGAAAATGCCAGTAATTGGTTAAATCGGTATGAACCAATGAGTTAACCAAGGTTGGTTTAAGGGGTTGATGGCCCCATAAAATATCACAAATATTACCTAATATCTAGGAGTGCCCTTTAGCTTAGTCATGACCCATTAGAGTTCAGGAAGACCCTATACAAAATAACAAAAATACCCATATAACTAGATTGGACAGCATTAGTGTGAATACACAAACCAATTTTAGAGTGGAACCTCTTGACGGGGCAATGACTTGAAACGTAAGAAAGTAGAAGATCGTATCATATGTAGGAGAATTATCACAATGCCCTTAGGGTTAGCCTAACCCGTTTTTGTAAAGACATACCATGTAGGAGAGTTAGCACACAACTTTAATGATAGTAAATATTCTCAAATAAAAAAGGACTAGGAGGTGACACAAGACCTCTAGAAGTCACTACATCACAAGAAATAATTTGAAACAGAGGGGAGAACCCTAATTTCCATGGTTTTAGGCAGCTTAGCACATGTGTTTGCAACACAGTACATGTGACTTCTAGGGTTGTACATGTGTACCTAATATGACACATATGAATTGTTTACCATTGTGGGCTTGCAATTCTTCCTTTTCCTAGTCCTAGCCCTTCCCATGAGTGCAATGAGCTCCCTAATACCACAATTGGGTTTGAGTCTTGATAGCACTATCAATTGGGACACATGTGGGCAAATATTAATTATGATTTCATTTGCTTTAATGCTTTCAATGGTTTTTGTGATCATAATTTATCAATAGCTTAATCTTAAGAGCAACCTATCCACCAAGGGGCATGATATATCTTATCCCACTTCCTTATGACTTCAACCCATCAACCCACTCCCTTCACTCAAGACACATGCATGATATATCTTATCCCAGCCCATACTATCATAGAGTGCCCCTCTGCCTCTCAATTCTCTGAGCTTAATCAAGATCATGTGAACGCCACCCAATCCTTCCCTAGGGTTGAGAATAATCCATTCTCACACACATACAACCATGGGTGGAGGAATCACCCTAACTTCTCTTAACGGAACCCTAATCAAGGGTCAAGTGGTATCCAACCCCTTCTGCCACCCTTTCAAGTGCCACCAGCCCCGTACCAACAATCCTAAGTGCAACCACTGTATGTCCAAACTAGTAGGAGTCCAAGTTTCGAAGAAAAGGTTTTGAGTGCCCTGCAAGTTCTTTAATATTAATCCCAACTCCTATACTCTCACACACAATCTATTGTGAAGCTAGAAGCCTAAATTTGACAACTAACTAATGCTATCAATAAGTGAGAGATGGCTACATTGCCAAGTTAGCCCCTACAAACCCTAAACATCAGTTTGGAGTAGAGGGAGTTCTTTTAATAAATAAGTTCAGTTCATAACTACCCTTTCAGCATATTGACAATTAGGTTAGGGGTGATTCCTTACGTACTTTGAATGAAGAGTTAGAGAAGTCTGTCCCAAATGAACCTCAAAAGTTAGAGAGTGAGCCAAAAATAAAGGAGTCTATCTCTCCTTCCCCTTCATCAAAGCCACAGTCGAAGACCACTTCTGAGGGATCTTATATCTCTAAAGCACATTTTCCTCAATATCTTGACATGGCCCCACCATTTAGAACATGACTAGGATGGATAAAATTCTTGAAACTTTTAAATAAGTCAAAATTAATCTCCCCCTCATAGATTTCATTAAGCAAGTCCTTGCTTATGTTAAGTTTCTTAATGACTTATGCACTTAAAAGCGTAAATCCAAGATCCATGTGTCTAAGAAAGTCTTCCTCACTGAGCAAGTTAGATCTCTTTTGAAGTTTGACACCCCACATAAATATAAGGACCTTGGAGTGCTCACTATTTCTTGTATCATAGGCGATCACTCAATCCATAAAGCCCTCCTTGACTTTAGTGTGAGCGTCAATCTGCTCCCTTACTCGGTGTATGAGCAATTAGATTTAGGAGACATGCAACCCATGTTAGTTACTCTTCAATTTGCTAACCATTCTGTGCGTAAACCCCAGAGAATCATTGAAGATGTCTTAGTTGGTGTTGACCAGTTCTTTCCCCATTGACTTTCTTGTCTTAGATATGGACCCTATCTTCAATTCCACACACCAAAGCCTTGTACTTCTAGGTCACCCCTTCCTTGCCACCACTAATGTTTGTATCAGTTGTCGAATGGGGGTGATAGAGATGCCCTTTGGGAACATGATGGTGAGGCTCAATGTGTTTCATGCATCTAACCAACCTTCTGTTGAGTATGACTTTGAATGTTGTATGGTTTGCCATGTAGATGACTTAGTCAATGAAGCCCTCCCCCTTACCCTCATGAGAGATGCGCTTGAAACAATTTTACTATACCTTGGGTTAGAGAAGTCCACTAATGACCCATCTTTAGAGGAGGCCTATAGCCAACTAACAGTTGCCAGTGTTCTGGAGTCATCTTCTTGGAGGCTCTAGGCAGAGCCCATGCCTAACTTAGCTGCACCCACCCCTTAAGCCCTTCAGAGAGTCACTACCTACGCTTGAGCTGAAGAACTTACCCAGCTTTCTTAAATATGCCTTCTTGGAACCCAAGGATACTCTCCTAGTAATTATTTCCTCTCACTTTACTAGAGACCAATAGAGTAAATTGCTTACTGTCCTTGTCACACATAGGAGAACCATAGGATGGACAGTAGCTGACCTTAGGGGGATTGACCCGTCCATTTGCATGCATAAAATGTACCTAACGGATAAGGCTAAACCCTTAAGAGAAGGATAACAGAGGTTGAACCCTAACAAGTGGTAGGTAGTCATGAAGGAGGTGGTCAAAGTTTTAGATGAGGGTACCATATACCCTATCTCTAATAATGAGTAGGTGAGTCCACTGAGGTTGTTCCCAAGAAGTCTAGATTCACTGTCAAGCCAAATTCTTTAGGAGAGTTAGTCCCTACTCGGGTAACCACATGGTGGAGAGTGTATAAACTATCGGAAGTTGAATTCTATGACCCGAAAGGACAATTTTTGCTTGTCATTCATTGACCAAATCTTAGAGAAACTAACAAGTCAGGACTTCTATTTTTTTCTAGATGAATACTAAGGTTATAATCAAGTACATGTGTTTACAGGGGATCAAGAGAAGACCATCTTCAGTTGTCCATTTTGTACATTTGCTCATAGATGTATGCCATTTGGTTTGTGTAATGCTCAGCTATGTTTCAAAGTTGCATGATGTCTATATTTTCCGATATGATCAATAAGATTTTGGAAATTTTTATTGACATTTTTTATGTTTTTGGTGTTTCGTTTGATGTGCGTCTACTTAATTTATCTTTTGTTCTTAAACGATGTGAGGAGACTAATTTGGTTTTGAGTTGGGAGATGAGTCATTTTATGGTTCAAGAGGGCATTGTTTTAGGTCATTTTTTTTTCAAACATGGTATTGAAGTGGACGGCCAAAGTTGACCTTATAGCTAACCTGCCTACCCCCACTATGGTAAGATAGGTTTGTTCTATTTTAGGGCATGCCAGTTTCTATTGGTGATTTATTAAGGACTTTAAAAATATTTCTCGACCATTGTGTCATTTGTTGGCTCAGGACGTACCTTTTGATTTTGATGATGCTTGTATGAAAGCTTTCACCAAACTTTGTACACTCCTCTTTACCACCTCTATCATTCAGCTCTCAGACCATTCCTACCCTTTGAGATTATGTGCGATGCCTCTGACTATATTGTGGGTGTAGTCCTTGGCCAAAGAGTGAACAAAGTACCCCATGTCATTTATTACGCTAGCAAGACCCTTTCTGATGCCCAATTAAACTATACCACCACGGAAAATGAACTTCTAGCTATTGTCTATGCCCTTGATAAATTTTGATCATACCTTTTAGGGTAAAAAATTATTATCTTTTTTCATCATGCAGCCTTAAGCTACCTTCTTTCTAAGAAGGATACCAAGCCTAGGCTTATCCGCTAGATTTTTCTCTTCCAAGAGTTTGATTGTGAAATTAAGGATAAAAAAGGTGTTGAGAATGTCGTGGTTGATCATTTGTCTAGGATCTTACTCGAGGAACCTTCACACCTTAAACCACTTCATGATTCTTTCCCCGATGAGTAGCTCTTTGTTGTCTCTACCACCTCACCCCCTAGTTTGCCTACATTGTTAACTATTTTGTCATGGCTCGCATTCCCTCTAATTGGACTAAACAAGACAAAGATTTATTCTTTTCTCTTGTTAAGCACTACTATTAGGATGACTCCGATCTTTTTAAGTTTTGTTTTGACCTGATTATCCAACGATGTGTGCCCAAGAGTGAATCCCATATTATTCTCACATTTTGTCACTCTCACGCTTGTGGTAGTCATTTTGGCGGAAAGAAAACAACTGCTAAGGTTCTTCAAAGTGGATTTTACTAGCCCACCTCGTTTAGGGATGCTCATATTTTTGTAAGTCTTGCGATAGATGTCAGCATCTAAAGGCTCTTTCTTGCAACCCATCCTCATTGTCAAGATTTTTTATGTTTGGGGAACAGATTTCATGGGTCCATTTCCACCCTCCTTTGGTTACACTTACATCTTCATTGCTGTCGATTATGTTTCCAAATGGATTGAAGCCATAGCGACAAAAACCAATGACCATAAGGTTGTAGTGACATTTCTAAAAGTATGCTAAGGAGAGAGAGTCCTAGAGGGGGGGTGAATAGGACAAACATTTAAAAGTTACTTGTAAATTTAATTCCACAGAACATGACAATGATGATCAAAACAAATAAATCATGTGTACATTCAATAAAGACAGATATTCATATTTAGAATGCGCAAAGGTGAGAGAGGGACACAAGCGATGTGAAGTTAGATATGTAAAGTCAACTTCAAACAAATAAAGGTATCATGCACAAAGAGATTTATAGGGGTTCGCCATCAAGCACATGCTTAGACGGGTACATCCACTCTCAGAGCACCTAATCCAAGGCACCTTTGACATCCACTAAGTAAGGGGTTCGGCTATCCCACAACCATTTACACACCCCGATTTTCCTTGGTTCACTAGTGACCGAACATACATTTAATTGAATCCACACTCTGTGGGCTATGCACAACTTATTCCTCTCACCAAGGTGTGTCAACCAGTAGGTTTACTCTACCAACTAGAAATTTAGGAAGAGGAGATCTTAAGAACACTTACAATAGCTTGCCCTTGCAAGTAGTATGTGTGAACTTGAAGAGTGTTCAATCTTTCACCATCCCACATCTAACCTTGGATCTAATTTAATGCTCTAAAATTGTTGAGGATTATTAGATGGTTTTTAGGTGGTTTTTTATAAAATGAAGGAAACCTTAGCCAAATAGTTATAAGCACATTCTCATTTCCTCATTGAGAATCTTCTATGGCCATTGCCTATGGGAGGATGGGTACTTATGACAAATTTAAGGCTTTGGAAGGAAATATTTCAAAAGCCAAGGGAATCGGGTAGAGGAGAATGGTTTCTAATGATTCAACTCTATAGGAACAAGAAACCAAAGTCTATCAAGCTTGAATTTCTTCCATGGCTCTCAAGAGAGATTCCATTGATATTCCTTTAAATGAGAGAGGAAATTCAAGACAAGTGGCCCAAGACATTCCAAAAATATGGCAAGGAAGCTACAAGAATGCCTAGGGGACTTGAGAGGGTTTAGCTCTATTTGATGATCACCTCTTCCAATGACATGGGTATTTATAGAGGTCAAGAGATGATATTTCTTACTCATTGGTGGGTGAGTGTACTCATGTGTGGGTAAGCCTACCCAAGAGTGGGTAAGACTACCTATGTGTGGGTAAGACTACCCATCTGTGGGCGAGTTTACCCATGTGTGGGTAAGTCTGCCCATGAGTGTGGTTACCCATTAGTGGGTAAGTATACTCATTGGTGGGTAAGTCTACCCATGGGTGGGTGAGCCTACCCAAGAGTGGGTAAGACTACCCATGTGTGGGTAAGTTTACCCATGAGTGGGTAGGTCTACCCATGTGTGAGTTAGACAAAGCTTTATGAGTGACCTTAGAGAATTAGTTATTTACTATAAGGACCTAGGGGGAGAAAGAAATGTCTGTAAGAACCATGGTGAGAGTGCCAGTTGTAATTGATCTAAATATTGAGCTTAATGGAATTTGTAGATGATTTGGAGCTTTAGTTTGCTGCCTTGTGATCTTCTCTTCAAATCAACTTCACCTTAATAACTCATGGGCTCACTCACAAATATGTCATAAAAATTGACAATCGTCTAGGTGGGAGAATACACTATTTTTCTGACACGACATTAACAATCTTCCCCTTTGTCATTTTTGTGACAAAATACCCTATAGAACAACCTTTCACTTGAAGCACTCATTTTTGCATAGAAAAAGATATACAAGTATAAGAATGTTTTACAAAACACTATAAATGCTCCCCCTAACTATATGAACGTAAGCTCCCCCTTTGCAGATGCTTGGATCAGAAGATTTTTTTCCTATAAAAGCTTACTGCAAGAACATAAATTATGGTGGGATATTATTCTCCCTCTTTTTGTTAGTGAAAAAAGACAAAGACAACACATGGAATGTTGAGAAAGTAGCACATAGCAAGCAAGGCTCATGTATGACATTTACAACATTGAAAGCAATAAATTAATGTGACTTCTTGAGTTTTATTGAATCTACATACATGAGAATACTCTGATTGTCAATAATTACATGAATGCAAAATTGGAGTAAATTCCATGGTTCATGAAACATTAGGCGCAAGGCAGTGGCCAAAATGATATGCTCAAGTAGAAGCAGTAGGCGCGCATCCAAAATGTGGGCCACCCATGGTGAGGGCACTCAAGGTAGTGGGTGAGGGACAAGGTGGAGGTAATCCTCCATAGTGTGTTGCAGATGGAGCAACCACTTTGCCACCGGAGTGGTGACACAGCCAAGGCTTAAAATAAGTTCTCATAGATCGGTGGTTATCCCTTTAAGCACACCTTGCTGAGTGCAAATCTCAGCTACAACATCACTGCCAAGGATAGCAAAATCCAACCCAAGTTCACTATGCAGGTCACGAGAGAGAAGTAGAATAGAGGGAGTAAGCCTCAAGCATAGTACAAAGCACATCACCCAATTGTGCATGGGCAACAACGAGCGCCTCAAGATGAGAGGGAAGAGAGGAGGCTAATGGAGAAAGGGCAGAAAGAGCCTCGGACAGCGGCAAAAGTTTTGGGAGATGTGCACAGAGTTGAGAGTGGAGGGCTTCTTGGGCAGAGGATAAGGAGTCAAGGCGGGAGAGAATGGTAGCCTGACCCGTAGTGAGAGACTCAAGGTGAGAGAGGACTAGCTCGAGGGAGCCATTGGAGGTGCTCCAACTTGAGGGAGACTCGGGACTTTGGAGAAGAAAATCAAAGAGGTTGAAGTTAGCAACAAAAGGGGCATCCTTTGAGAGTAGTGGAGGGGTAGTTAGTTGAGGTGGATTATGTGGAGGTGAAGTTATTGGTATGGGTTCCGGTGGTGGGAGCTCAAGCGGAATGCCAATAGGCTCAGGAGAGGCTGCAAGGTGGAGAAAACAAAGAGTCATCCCCAATGTATGGAATTGTTGGATGGTGAAAGATTTAGGAGGGAGTTTTGTGCCTAAAGGAAGAGGCAACCCCAAACATGCAGAAGCCAAGTGCGTGATCAAATGCCCAAAGAGGAATGCACTGTGGCCGGGCTTACGATCAAACTTGACAATGTGGGCCATTATGAGGGAGGAAAGACACACCCAACGGCCAGAGCCAATGAGATAGAGAAGTGTGGCTATGAAGCCAGTGAGTTCCGAGGAGTTACCAAAGAGTGGATAAACATTTCGGAGAAATACGGTGTGCATAAGTCAATATAACGGCTGGAGGTGACGGAGGGGCAGCGGAGTTTCAAATGACCATGATTGTGGAGTGGTGCAAATGTGGCGGGCAGCAGCTTCATGAATAGCCGGGCTGGAGGCGATGTCGATGATCACATCGGGGCCAACATGAAAAGGTATATCAAGGAGGGCAGCAAGGTCTTCAACATGAAAGGTCGTAGGGCAACCATTCAAGAAGACAGTGAAGGAGAATGGGGAACCAGTTGGAAGGATCATGGCGTGCACAAGTGGGGGAGAGATTGCACCATTCCAGCGAAGAAGCGGATGAAGTTGAAGCGGATGGAGCAGCTGGAGAAAGAGGCCGATCTCAGCAAACTCAGCATCAAGGGCCAGCGGAATGCCATGTTCAGCAACAATGGGACGAGGATGGCCAGATGGAAGGCAGAGCTGAACACTGGTATTGCGAGCAGGGGTCAATCTTAGTTGAAGCTGAGCAGCTCCGAGTGGAGAAGGAGGTTGAGCATGCTGCGAATCAGAACCAATAGTAGGATGGTGTGAGTGGGAGGAGGAAATGGTAGCCCTTGGGCATTTGAGGGTTGGGGCCATGGCCAAGGGAGACTTAGTCTAGGAGGTGGATGTGAGTGAAGTTGGGAAGTGGGAGAGGAACATGGGAAAGGCAGGAGAAGAAGTTTAAATGGAAAAGAAAGAAGGGAAAGAAGTCAAAGAGCAGCATGGGAGGAGACGTCCAGCGGGGAAAAGAGATGGAGTAAGGTGAGACGTGTAGGACAAGAGAAAAGAGGCGGATAAGAAGTGGCAGATTTGTGTTCAAGAAGAAAAGACATAAAAAATAAGAATTTGAAAAGCCCATAGAAAGAGAGAGAGAAACAAAAGAAAATCAAAGTTGAAAAGAGTGTTACGTGATGGTGCCCAGCATGGTGAAGTTTCAGCATGGTGACATATCAAGTCAGCAAGGTGAGGAAGCATGGCATGTCAGCATATATCATTACATTGTTGACTTTCAAAGGAATGGTATATTTGAGTAATTAGAGGTGGTGGAGCTGTAAGGGCGAGTTTGGAATTGAGAAGAGGAGTAAAGAGAAAAATGACATTGTGTTGGAAGTGCAAAAGAAAAAAAAAATTGTTCAAGACCAGGTTGAGTTGGAATTAGATGTAAGAGGCATGAGAAACAATAAATATATTTTCTCATCAACTTGAAATTGTCCAAACAACAATAAGGGTATTAGGAGGACCTAGGAAATCTTGAAAAAGATTGGGGAAGAAAATGACACCCTCATTTGTTGGAGAAAAAAAAACTAATGAAATGAAGCGAAAGAAGAAGCTAAGAAGAAATTTAAGAGAAAGAAAGAGGAAAGAGAGAGTGTGTTATTAGACCAAGAAGAAGGATTTTGCTATGGAGCACAGAGTCCGATGGACATCTGCAGACTAGTGAATGTAAGAGAGTCTAGCAGCTTGGTCATAATATCAGCGAGCTGATTATCAGTAGAGACATAGTCTAGTGTGAATGCTGAACAAGATTTTTTGAAATATTTATAGCACTTGTGTTGTCGCAGTAGACACTCATCATTTCTTGTTGAATTCCATAGTCCATGAGCATTTGTTTCATCCATAAAAGTTGAGTGCAACAACTTCCTGCTACAATGTACTCATCTTAAGCAGTGGAGAGAGAAATAGAGTTCTGCATTTTGCTATGCTATGCTACCAGACAATTTCCGACATAAAAACAACCACCACTCGTGGACTTTTGATCATCAATGTTGCCAGCTCAATTGGCATCTGAATATCTAGCAAGTAATGTAGATGTGTCATATGGGTACTAGAGGCCAAGGTTAGACGCTTTTGCAACATACCTGATAATTCTTTTTACTGCAGTCAAGTGGGATTCTTTTGGATTTGCTTGATAACGAGCACAAACTCCCACACTGAAGGATATATCAGGTCTACTGGCAGTTAAATAAAGTAAGTTGGCAATCATACTCCTAAAAAGATGAGGATCTACACATTCTTCTTTTGTATCTTTGCTCAACTTGAGTGCAGTGCTCATTGGAGTAGTGACTCGTCTTCCGGAGTCAAGGCCAAATCGGGTTACCAATTCCTTAGCATATTTGGTTTGTGAGACAAAAATTCCTTCTTCTAATTGTTTGACTTGAAATCCAAAAAAGAAAGAGAGTTCTCCTACCATACTCATCTCAAATTCTGATTTCATTAGAGTAGCAAATTCAGTGGCATTTCGTTCTTTGGTAGAGCCAAATACAATGTCATCCACATAAATTTGAGCGATCAAGATTGAGACTTTGGTATTTTGAACAAATAATGTTTTATCAGTACTACCTCTTGTGAACTTGTTATTTACCAAAAATGATGTCAATCACTCATACCAAGCACGAGGTGCTTGTTTAGGACCATATAATGCCTTCTTTAATTTGTAAACGTGATGGGGATACTTTGGATCAATAAAACCCTTTGGTTGTTCAATGTATACATCTTCATTAAGAATTCCATTTAGAAAAGCACTCTTGACATCCATTTGATATAGTTTAAATTTCAAATGACTAGCCATGGCCATCAAGATTTGAATGGACTCAAGCCTAGCCACAGGGGTGAAGGTCTCATCAAAATCAATACTTTCAATTTGAGTGTATCCTTATGCAACTAATATGGCCTTGTTTCTAACAACAACTCCATTCTCATCAGTCTTATTCTTGAAGATCCATTTGGTTCCTATAACATTTTTATTAGCAGTTCGTGGTACAAGGTACCAAACCTCATTTCTGACAAATTGATTAAGTTCATCTTGCATGGCATTTATCCAATGCTCATCAGTGAAGGCTTCTTCAACATTCATGGGCTCTAATTTAGAGGTAAAGCATAAATGAGTAATTTTGGCTTGTCTTCTAGTCAGTAGTGGTGCATGAGGATCTCCAATAATTTGAGCAAGAGGATGATCTTTGATCGGTTTCAAGTCATTATCATATTGAGGTTGAGGAGTTGTATTGTTGGAGTCAACTTCATGAGTATGATTATCATCGTCCTCGCTAGCTTGTGGACCAGAGTCCACTTCCTCATCATGGATAACCACATTTATGGATTCTTGAATAGTGTTTGTTCTAAAGTTCAAGACTTGATAGGCTCGACTATTTATAGAATATCTGAGAAAAATGCCTTCATCACTTTTTGAGTCGAGTTTGCCTATATTTTCTCTATCTTTGAAAATATAACATTTGCTACCAAACACTTTAAAATATTTAACACTAGGCCTTTTACCATGCCATAGCTCATAAGTTGTTTGATACTTACCTACATGAAGATAAACTCGATTGATAATGTAGCAGGTGGTGTTGATTGTTTCAGCCCATAGATTCTTTTGAAGATTTTTACTGGTTAAGAATATAGTGGCCATATCTTGTAGAACACAGTTCTTCTTTTTTGCAACACCATTTTGTTGAGGAGTTTTTTGGTGCAGAGAATTCCATATTTATCACAAAATTTATCAAAAGAAGCATTATCGAATTCCCCACCATGATCACTCCTAATTTTGACAATGGATGTATCTTTCTCATTTTGAATTAGTTTTGTTTTTACCTTAAATCCAAGAAAAGTATCTGATTTTTCTCTCAAGAAGGCTACCCAAGTAAATCTAGAAAAATCATCCACTATTATAAGAAAATACTTCTTTCCTCCAATGCTCTCAGTTCTCATTGGTCCAACTAGATGCATATGGAGCAATTCAAGAGGTCTAGAGGTATTGATAGAGTGTACTTTTTTTGTGAGTAGCTCTGATTTGTTTTCCCATTTGACAATCACCACAAGAAACTTTTGTTTTTCAACTAATAACTGGTAAACCTCTCAGATGTCCTCTTTTGCTTAGGTGAGATAAGTCTATAATTTACATGACCCAACCGTTGATGCCACAATACTGCTTCATTCACTTGAGCTATGTAACATGATGAATAATCTAATTGAGATGTTCCTTCAACCACATAATAGTTGTTTGTAGTTCGAAGACCTTTCATAATAATTTTACCTTTCTTGTTGATGATCTCGCAACTGTGACTCCAGAAGTTTACAAAGTGGTCTTGATCACATATTTGAGAGATACTATGAAGGTTATGTTTTAATCCTTCAACTCACAATACATCCTTGAGATGAGGAAGATTTGGAACTTTCAGAGTTCCTTTGTCAACAATCTTAGCAGTGTTTCCATCTCCAAAACTAACAGATCCACCATCAAACTCTTTCAAGTCAGAGAAGAAATTTTTTTCTCCGGTCATATGTTTGGAACAACCACTATCTAAATACCATTTAGAAAGATTTCTAGCTAAAAGGGTTATATGAACAATTAAACCATTTTCTCTATTTCTCAGTCTCCACATGCTAATATTGGATGACTTTATGCTGCTTTTTTTAGGTATGTTTACATCATGCCTAGATGAAGGAGAGGAAGTGATTTTTCCCATGCTTTTCTTTGCTTAGTTTGCCTATTGGAGGATTACATACAAAGAATTTATTCTTTTGTTGGGTTAGCCTATCTCTGTGTTTTAAATTTAGTCATGAGATTTTCTCAAAAAGTCTAGAAGGTACATTGTCTAAAGTAGAATTGATATACTAAAAAAGGTCACTTTTTGTGTAATCATTCTTCTTTGAGGATCTTACCTTGTTCTCCATTTTGGCAATTGAAGAAAATATTTTATCCTGAGAGTATTCACCTAAAATGGATTTTCCTTTTTCGGTTCTGATAAATCTTGCCTTGTTGCAAGATATCTTGCACTCAAAACTCAAATGTCGAGCTTGCCTACAGGCATAACACATTATTGGTTTTTTTTAGACAACAAACATTTTTGGACAGGGATTCTCTTTAACAACACTTGTTGAGGAAATCATTTTGGTACTTCTTTGACAATCATAGCCAAGGCTAGACTTATCTAAAAAACTTTTACCCAAACCTAATAGCTTTTCCAATTTATCTCTGCTTTGGGTGAATTTCATGATCAATATATCTTTGGATTTCTTAAGTTCTTCTTTTAGGACACAATTTTCAGAGGTGACAAGTTTTAAGTTCTCATCCTTTTTTAGGGAGTTGTCTTCACTAAATTTTAACTCAGTTTTTACTTTGATAATTTCTTTGGTTGATCTATCATTATTGGCCAAAGCCACTTCAATTTCTCCCTTAAGGTTTAGATTTTCTTTCTTTAGCATAGTCACAATCCTAGCAAGTTTAGTACTTTCCTTAAATATAGAATTAAAGGCATCTTGAATATCTTCATTACTACTTTTAGAGGTGCAAGATTCCAAATCACTCTCAAATGATTTGTCTTTAAGTACATTTATATTACTTGGGTCATTTTGAAAAAGGATAGGGGTAGAAATCATGAATACATATTCAGCCTCCTCATGATTAGATGATTTATTTGAATCATCTTCAAACTCTAAGGAGTCATCCCATGATGCTTTGGTGGTAATTTCTTTTTTCCTAAATTTTTGTTTCAATGGGCAGCCTGAAGCCATGTGGCCATAGCCACGACAATTATAGCTCTCTATGTCTTTTGATTTCAATCTACTTTTTCCCTTTGATTTGTCCATATTTTTGTTCTTGATAAATCCATTTCCTCTATTTCTTCCCCCGAAGTGTTTAGCGAACCTTTTTGCTAGGAAAGCAAGTTCTTGATCATCCTCTATTTCACTTTCCGAGTCATAGACACTGTGTTTATTTGAGCTTGAAGTTTTAAGAGCTATAGACTTTTTCATACTTGTTGGAAGGTGTAATTCATAAGTTTGTAAAGAACCAACTAGTTCTTCCACTTTCATTAGGTTAGTGTTCCTACAGTCTTCAATAGATGTTACTTTAGCAGTGAATCTTTCTAGGAGAGACCTAAGGACTTTACACATAATTTCTGATTTTGGTATCTTCTTTCCCAAACCCCACATAGAGTTTACAATGTCGTTGAGTTTTGAGTAAACTCCATGAAGGTCTCATTCTCCTCCATCTTGATATTTCAAATTTTGTTACGAGGAGTTGAAGCTTAGATTTCTTCACTAACGAAGTCCCTTCATGAGACACTTCTAAAATGTCCCATGCCTCCTTGGCACTCTCACACATACATATCCATTTGTATTCATCGGGAAAGATGACACAAGTAATGGCACTAAGGGCCTTGTTGTTTCCCATATTTAACTTCTTGTCTACTTCAGACCATGTTAAAATATCTATTGGAACTTTAACTTTATCGCCATCTACCTCTATCATTTCAATGAGAGGAGTCCATCCATGTTCTACACAGTACCATGTCAATTCATCATGAGCCTTCAAGAAGGTTCTCATTCTATTTTTCCAGTAGGCATAGTTATTCCCATCAAATGGAGGTGGCTTGGTGGTGGATGAGCTCTCAAACTTAGCCATAAAGGACCAACCAAGATAACACTCTAGGTGATTTCACCTTGAAGAGAGTGTCCTAGCTCAGATACCACTTGAAAGTATGCTAAGGAGAGAGAGTCCTTGAGGAAGGGGGGTGAATAGGACAACCACTTAAAAGTTACTTGTAAATTTAACTCCACACAACATGACAATGACGATCAAAAACAAGTATAAAAAGAAATCAATCGTGTGTACATTCAGTAAAGACATATATTCATATTTAAAATGCACAGAGGTGAGAGAGGGACACAAGCGATGTGAAGTTAGATATGTAAAGTCAACATCAAACAAATAAAGGTATCATGAACAAAGAGATTTATAGTGGTTCGCCATCAAGCACTTGCTTATATGGGTACATCCATTCTCAGAGCACCTAATCTAAGGCACCTCTGACATCCACTAAGTGAGGGTTTCAGCTATCCCACAACCATTTACACACCCCAGTTTTCCTTAGTTCACCGATAACCATACATACATTTAATTGAATCCACACTCTGCGGGCTATGCACAACCCATCCCTCTTACCAAAGTGTTTAACCACTAGGTTTACTCCACCAACTAGAAATTTAGGAAGAAGAGATTTTAAGAACACTTACTATAGCTTGCCCTTGCAAGTAGTATGTGTGTACTTGAAGAGTGTTCAATCTTTCGTCATCCCACATCTAACCTTAGATCTAATTTGATGCTCTGAAATTGTTGAGGCTTATTAGATGTGGGTTTTGGGTTTCTAGGTGGTTTTTCATAAAATGAAGGAAACCTTGGCCAAATAGTCATAAGCACCTTCCCATTTCCTCATTGAGAATCTTCTATGGCCATTGCCAAGAGGAGGATGGGTACTTATGGCAAATTCAAGGCTTTGGAAGGAAATATTTTAAAAGCCAAGGGAGACGGGTAGAAGAGAATGATTTCTAAAGATTCAACTTTATAGGAACAAGAAACCAAAGACCATCAAGCTTGAATTTCTTCCATGACTCTCAAGAGAGACTCCATTGATATTCCTTTGAATGAGAGAGAAAATTTAAGACAAGTGGCCCAAGGCCTTCCAAAAATATGGCAAGGAAGTGACAAGAATGCCTAGGGGACTTGAGAGGGTTTAGCTCTACTTGATGATCACCTCTTCCTATGACATGGGTATATATAGAGGTCAAGAGATGATATTTCATACCCACTGGTGGGTGAGTCTACCTATGTGTGGGTAAGACTACCCATTACTAGGTAAGCCTACCCAAGAGTGGGTAAGACTACCCATCTGTGGGTGAGTCTACCCATGTGTGGGCAAGTCTACCCATGAGTGTGGTTACCCATTAGTGGGTAAGTATACCCATTGGTGGGTAAGTTTACCCCTGGGTGGGTGAGCCTACCCAAGAGTGGGTAAGACTACCCATGTGTGGGTAAGTCTACCCATGAGTGGGTAGGTCTACCCATGTATGAGTTAGACAAAGGTTTATGAGTGACCCTAGAGAATTAGTTATTTACTATAAGGACCTAGGGGCAGAAAGAAGTGTATGAAAGAGCCATGGTGAGAGTGCCAGTTGTAGTTGATCCAAATCTTGAGCTTGATGGAATTTGTAGATGATTTGGAGCTTCAGTTTGCTGTCTTATGGTCTTCTCTTCAAATCAACTACACCTAAATAACTCACGGGCTCACTCACAAATTTGTCACAAAAATTGACAATCGTTTAGGTGGGAGAATACACTATTTTTCTAACACAACATTAACAATTTCTCTAGGAACATATTTTTTGACAATTTGGTACACACAGGGCAATCATTAGTTATGGGGGTAGCCACTTTTGTAACCATTCTTTTGAAGCTCTTCTTCAAAAATATTCAGTCACACATAAAGTTGCCACCCCCTACCATCCTTAGACTAGTGGTTAAGTAGAGGTGTCCAATCGTGAGATTAAGAAAATCCTTGAGAAAAAGGTGCACCCTAATTGGAAAGATTAGTCCATGCGTCTTAATGATGCCTTATGGGCATATCAGATTGCTTATAAAGCCCCCATTGGCATGTCCCCTTTTTGTCTTGTTTACGTGCTTTTTGGACCACTAAATCATTTAATTTGGACATGGACAAAGCCAGTTCCCATTGCAAACTCCAACTTAATGAATTGGAAGAGTGTGTCATGAAGCTGACAAGAGTGCCAAATTATATAAACAAAGCACTAAGGCTTTACATGACTACTTTATCCATCGAAAGTCCTTTGAACCTGGCCAGAAAGTTTGGCTATTTAATTATAAATTACGCCTCTTACCAGGTGTTACACTAGGTAAGTTTAGATCTCGCTGGGATGACCACTACATAATTACCCAAGTTTTTCCTCATGGAATGGTTGAAATATCTAACCCACGTGATAATCAGATTTTCAAAGTTAATGGTCAGAAACTTAAGCTTGTCATCGAGAGAGATGTGGAGAGGCGTGACATTGACTCCATTGATTTGATTGATCCACTATTACTTTGAGGGAGTGCATACCATCTTGCTAAAGACGTTAAACTAAAATTTTTTAGAGAGGCAACCCTTATTTTTTCTTCTGGTTTATTTTTATTTCTTTTTGTTCATCTCATTTTATTTGAGACTATTAGGATCCATGCAGTTGATTTATTAGATTTGGTTAATGTAGTTGACTAATTGAAAATTTATTAAAAAAAACTAGTTCAATCATTTGATTGGGTGATACCTAATCAAACGGACCCATCGGCTGTTCAAATGGTTGGGTCATCTATTAAAATGCGTGCACACCGCCAGGTTTGGCCCACCGCTGCAATGTCTTCTTTTTCGCTGTGTTGCCATTCACTGTCCAGCAATAGTTTTTGTCCAAAATCATCCCTCCCCCTCCAATTTTTCGTGTAGAATCCACTTTTGCGGTCTATTTGAGCCGAATGGGTCTCCATTTCACGCTATCCCACCATTTACCCAAAAATCCCCAAATTCATTTTTTGAATTTCTCTTTCATTTTTGGCCAAATTAGATGCAATATTTTGTGGAAATTTGTTAGAATCAAATTGTAAACTCTATATTTATGATTTGGTCCAGTTTTGTTGAATAATGATGTGTTGTGCATGGTTAATTTTGAATTTTTTATCACACATTGCTTTTTGTAAAAAATTCAAAATTTGAGCTTTAATGGATCAATTTATATGTACTTGCTTTATTAAATATACATATTATTTAATTGTACATATTATATTCTAATTTGAGACCTTTTTCGTTAATTGTTTTGTTAGGAGTATTTTCATAAATTTATATTATTGGGTGTGTAAAAAACTTTTTATGCTTTTCATTCACTTCCATAATACTTTTATCACTTCTTTCTGAGCTTTTTGCAGATCTATGGTGCGCGGTTCTAGTTCTAAAACCCTCAAGAAGAGGAAGGGCGCCCCTTCTACTTCACGCACTTCATCTTCTATTACCACTGTTGCTAATCTGCCTCTTCTTGCTATTGTTTACGAGCGACAAGTTGAGTTCCTCCCCACCATTACTGCCACCCATACATTGCTTATGGAGTGAGAGGATTGGCACTCATTTTCCTCACATATCACAGCCCTTGATGCTCGCATGCATCGTAAGATCTGTGATCTTTTTATGCGTCCACCTTTTTTGATGAGCAAGGATATATTGTGAGCACCATTGGATATGTTACAATTATAGTTACCCCAGATCTTATAGCTACAGTGATGGGTCTCATGCACTCCACCTTCATCCTATCCCTCCTTTGCTAATTTTGAGTTCCCCAATGATTTTAGTATAATGGGGACTCTTATGGGGTAGGAACGAGGCATATCCCTCACATATGGATTGTTGGCTTCTCTCATGATGCGGGACTATCATTTTACGCATCTGATATTGAAGTATGACATATGGTTCCACCATCATGAGAAAGTAGATAACACCTTAGCCCGCCTTTTGTATGTTTTGGGATGCGCAAAGCGTATTCTTCTAGACTTCTCCTCATATGTCTTCGCATAGATGGCATATATTGTATCTAGACTAGCGGATGCACGATTAGCTTATCCTTTAATCTTTGAGTGGATTTTTTTATCACTTTCAGTTGGATTTTCCTTTATATGAACCCATGAGCCACGATTTAGGTGTAATTTCCCACGCAACCCTAAGTTGGTGGTCACGCATTGCCCATCTCAACAAACATTAGAAAAGGAAGATGAGGTGGAGCTAGCCATGGAGGGCGTGCCAGAGGTCACATGTAAGCAATGCGTTCCACTACATTCTTTTGTAGACAACTATTTCCTTTATATGGAACATCACCTTTGAGCACATACCTATTATTCTCAGGCACAACTTCAAACGTGGCTGACCGCACATGTGGACACTCAGATGGCTAAGATGAGGGGACTTGTAGAGGGACTGGCTGATTTGATTTGTGGCAAGTCAACTGCGGCCAATGCGGATGATGGTGATGGGAGTTCTACTGATGTGGATGATTCTAATGATGCTAATGCTTAGCTATGCAGGGGCTGTTTTCTTCTTTTCTTTTGTTTATAGTTGTTGTCTCTTCTATGGGAGTTTGGTACTTTAGGTTTGGGGAAATGCTCCTTACATGTATGTTTCTCATGTTTTCTCAAATCCTATGTACTTCACTTTTAGCTTAGTGGATTAGTTCTACTTTCGTGATATCTTTCTTTCCCTCCTACTTATTCTTGTCATTGTAGTATATATTTTCTTTTACATTGTGGACAATATTCAATTTCGGTTTAGGGGTGTAGAATAATATTTTCTTTCTTATTTTCTTCTAGGATGTTTTAGAGTATTTTTTTGTTATTTCAATCAATTTTTTATGTTTTTTTACCACCTATTTTCTTTTAAAAGCATATGTCTATTTTTAAAGAAATCAATTTCACATAGAAAGTTCAAGTAATTGATTATGTGATGAATGCAATTGAGTGGCTAATTTACTATTTTATTTTATTTATCTTGGAAAGTTATGCTTATATTTTTAAATTACATTTCACACACTTGAAACTTGTTGGAATATAATTTAATAATTTATTACTTGTAATCTTAGTGGGATATTTTTAGCTAAGCATATTTTTTAAAACATGACAATTGAGTAATTTTTAATGTTTAATTTATGATAGATCTTTATTATTGGCTATTATTTGAAAAAAAAAGGATAAGTGTATAATGAAAAAAGACGATAAAAAAATGAATGAAAAAAAGTTGAAAAAAATAAAAAAAATAGATTGATTATGAAAAAGTGATGATGAAACAAATGAGAAAATAATATAGATTTATTTATCTTTTTACTGAGCAACAAGGCCTCGTGCATGGGCAAGCATAGGGTTTGCGTCAAAAGGTCAAAAGTTAAGATAAATTCTTTTATGACTTGCATAGTTCTATAGCCTTTATAGTTTGAGTTATTAAGCCTATGAGGTATTTCAATACCTAGTGCCTTGAGCCAATTGGATTAGGGATACTGGCCTAATGCTTGTTAGATAGCTTATTTAGAAAGCTTAATATAACTAAGTATTGCGCGAGTCATATTTTTAGGTATAGTATGTTCTTATTCGTTGAATCTAATCAAAATTTTAAGGCCATTACTTGTGGTTTTATTATAAGATGTTAAGGATGAAAGATTGTTATTGTTATATTTTTTAGTTAGTGAACTTTAATGAGCCTGGTTAATGGGTTACTTAAGATATGCTTGTTAATAAAGAATGAAATTGTATGACTACAGGTTTCTACACTTTATGTTTTCAAAATGTATATAGGTAGTTGTACAATTATTTCCAAGATGATGCTATAGAATGGATGATTCCTTACTTGAAAGTGACCAGATCGAAATTATTTACTCATGTCAAGTATTCGTGGTTGTTTCTTTTTAAAAATAGTTATGTGTTTTTAAGTGAAGATTGCTTTTATAATTTTTGTTTTCATATTTATTTTATTTTAGGTTAGATGTTTGTGGATATCATTGTTGCAAACCCTCATGAGACACAACTCGTCTAACAAGGGATACCTAGGAGTTTAAAGGCATGTTGCATGCACTAAATGCAGTCCTACTTGCCTACGAAAGTGGCATTTATTTATTTATCTAGAATAGTTTATTTTATTTTCTTTTGTTTTGCTCGAGAACTAGCAAAATATAGGTTTGGGGGTATTTGATAAGTATAACTTGTATGCTATTTTACCCTTAATTATTCTATTTTCTAGTCTTATTAAGAGTTAATATAGTTGAAATAATTAGTAATATAGGTTAGGAAAAACTTGTATAATGTTTTGAAGAAAATTGGTTAATGTGTTATTTTATATAGTTTCTTCATTGCTGTTCAAATGGGGTATAGGGCCTTTTGAACGGCTATACGTGATTTTGAAAGAAAAATAGAAACAATTATAGTGGTTGAGAGAGCATGCAAGGTGTTCAAACGGCACAACATACAGTTTCCTTTTTTAAGCCGGTTTTAAACTATTTTCATATTAGAACTTCTTCTTATGCCTTTGTAAAACCATATGGGGCTGGAAGTTGATGAATTCTAGAAGATTTTCTAAAGAAGAAATACGGATAAGAAGATAGAGGAGTATGTAAAGCTTTCAATGGAGCTTCAAGAGCCTTCTTCTACCATGCAAGGCTAAATTTTTTATACTTAGGAGTTGATGAAGTTATAGATAAGTTTCAGTTTCTTTTTAATTTAGATCTCAATTGTAATTAATGACTATTGTATAACAAGGATTTCCAATTTAATGGAAGAGCTTTTAATGTCTATTCAATTTTATGTTGATTTATTGTCATGTAGATGATAGATTGATGTGGTTTTGTGATTTACTTTGATTCTAATTTCTTTGATTTAGATGAGATGGTCATGCAATAATTTTAATGTTCATATGATTAATGAATTGGATGAGTTATACTAAGATTAGATGAGTCATGCCTATATTTTAGTTTAGCTGAGATGATTCGTGTTATTATCGAAGATAGTCATATCATGGATTTAATTAATGATTCTTTCTAAAGTAATTCTAGTTTATAACTAAGAATACTTATTCGTAGTTACACTAGATTTAGATTAATGGTTAAGAAATTGTTTTGGTTCTGTAGTTGATTTGATTTCCTAAGTAATTTTCATTATATTGATCTCTTCTTTTTAGTCTAATTGCTGATTTTTGTTGTTTAATTTAAGTTTAAGCACTTTTAACTTTTAATCAATGAATTCTTCCCTTATATTTAGTAATTAATTCATCTATTCCTTCCTTAAATACTTATCCTAGCACAGCTACCTTGTACACTTGCAAAGGGTTTAATTATAAACAATCAGTCAGCCGGTGATTGGCCCAGATCTTTTGTAGAAAAAAGAAATACCTTGTGCTTTTTTCTTCTCGTGGTGCAAGCACACCGTTGGCAAGGCTACGACCGAACAAAAATGTCTAGATCCGAACATTGGCTTGTCTTCCCTCACATAGATGCTTCCCTATTTCTAATGTTAGCATCTATCATAGCCTCTAGAATCATCTTGAACTTGGTCAACCAGTGAGCATCAGTAGATGCAAGCTCCAATGCAGCAAGCTGTGGTCTGGTAGATCTACATGGACCGAAAAAAATCCTTTTTTATATTCAAAATAAGATTTTTCATGCAAAAATGCATATCAAGCATATAGTTAGCATCTTAACATGCAATTCAATAAGCAACTAGGCATCATACCCCACCAAAAGCCAGTTTTCGACCTCATTCTTCACTGACTTCGTTGTTGACTACTCGCTCTAAAATTGTTCAGCGGCTCCTCTCTCAAGCCAAAAGCTCCTTTCCAAGGATACCAATATGACTTTTTATAATCAATGGGATAATACTTTGCTAGAACACGAAGAGGGTAAGCTTCAAGGATTCGAACGAAGGAGAAACTTGAAGGCCAATAACAAAGAGGACTAAACAAAGAAAAATGTCTTTTTATTTTTTTCGAGTCAAAAGAGGTTGGTTGGTTATTCTTTAGGTCTTGTAAGTTCTTGCTTATTAGTACATTAATTTCGCCTTGGGAGGTTATCGTGGTTTTTTACCCAAGTTTGGGTTTTTCAAGTTAAATCCTTGTGTATTCATATGTGTTTTTCATGCATGGGTTGATTGAATGCTTGATATAATGATAGTGAATGCATATAGACATTAGGTTTTAAATGCTTTTGCTATATAAGAAAATTTTGTGCAATGAGGTTATATCTCGTAGTCTTTATCTTTCTAAGATAATTGGACTAGGGGCAATGTGTTGATCCACTAGGTTGTTTAGATAAATATTATATTCTCAAATTCATCTAGGTCCCCACCCATTAAATCATACAGTGTTTTACCTACATGACAAGAATTATTGTAGTCAATAGTGACACCCTCAAACAACAGAATAAATGTGGCCCTATTGTATTCCTTATAACACGACAAATGAATAAGTTTCTCATAAACATGACTTTCTAAAAATCATTTAACCATATATACGATAAGGTAAATTTCGTGTAAGAATAATTTAAGTCAAAAGTGTATACAACATGTTCCTTACCTATTGTAACACCCCGACCCAAAAACCAACCCGAGCCGGGGGTTCACAGGGGATAACCCGCACTCTAGGTTATCTCGAAAATGATTAAAAATAAAACCAAAAAACCAGACCAGGAGTGGTAGACTCTGAATGCAAGAGTCTTCACGTTCCTCTACGTTCTTTGGAACTTTAGCACTCCATTACACGTAGGCCAGAACAAACCTATTTTTATATCTAATTTGGATCGGGCCAATGTTGCCTTGCCGTTGGTTGCCTATGTACGTATCAGATAACATCCACGATGTTACTCTGATACAATCGGATCCGTACGTAGTTTTGCCTAGCGGCTACTACACACATCAGATCGTACGAAAACACATACGTATACCTGAATATTTCATCAGGGTTATGCAAAAACCCATAAAACACCGGCAACACACATCTCGCTCTATCATAGAGACGAGCACCACATGGCCACCATAACATGCCTTGCTCTACCCAAGAGCAAATCCATCACATTCACACGTCTCGCTCTATCATTGAGCCGAGACTGCACGCATCACACGTTATGCTTTATCATTGAGCCCAGGCCGAACATAACATATGTCTCGCTCTATCATTGAGCCGAGACCGGGCACACACCACACGTCTCGCTCTACCCCAGAGCGAGACAAAACATAAACAAGTCACATCAAAGCATAGCAGATCAGAACACAAAGGATCATAGCATGGCACACATCCTAATTTAGCACATGCATCCTATAATTTAAATGGGAAGTTAGAAATGCTTACTCCCCTAATGTCCCGTGAGGTAGCTGCATTTGGGGTTGCTTGTTCCTTCTGGGCATCCTCCTCCTTCGGATCTAGCGGTAGCGGACAGAGCCTCATCTAGCCTCCATACGTTCCTCGCCATGCACCGAAAGACGACGGACAAATGCTCCCTTTCCTGGAGACAAAACCTCCCCTACTCGGAGATGTTCCTCACACATCATGGCCCTTCAGTGGAGGACGAAGCCTCCCCTACTTCGGGCCACTCCTCTTGATTCGGCCCAGTAATGGAGGTGGTGGACAGAGCCTCCTCTTGCCTTGAGTTGTTCCTTATCTCTAGGAGCCAACTCAAAGAATGAACAATGTTATTGCGTAGATCACCCTCGATTTAGCTAGGAATGCCTTAAGAATGGAAGAAAACGAACTCAGAACGAGTCGAAAAACTCCTCCACAAGTTTGAAACAGAAATCAATTTATAGAGGAGAAGATCGTGAGCGTATAACACGCCCCAAATCCGCATAGCACGGGAATCAGCCCGCATCCACATGGGACGATGGGCCCCTGGCCCCACAAACCCCAGCTCCTCTATTTTGTCCTCACATGATTAAAATAATATTTTTCTAATATTATTTTAATAAAAAAATACCCAAACTTCAACATGCAAAAATTTCCTGCCCTGAAGTCGGAATCCTACATTATTGGTACTGATGGACTTGTATAAAAAAAGACCACATATGGGTAGGTAATCCAGCTCTTTTTGAGTGGGTCTCGCCCATGTGGCATGCTTCCCGAGGCCGTATCTTTCACTACCGACCTCCGTTTCACGTGATCTTCAATTTGTTACGCTCATTACTCTAAGCTCTACCCGGCTATGTAGATTTTATCCCTTGAAATCCCCTAGCAATGATCTCAAATTACACTTAACCCACCCCAAGTTAGGCATAATCGAAAAATAGGTTGTTACACCTGCACACTAGCATTTCTTGTAGTTCACAGTGCAACCCTGTGCTTAGAAATATGTGTCTATGTTTCGAGGTGTAATGCCCATAGAATTATTAAGAGGCTACAACATTTTCTCGCAATCCAAAGGTGAGATGCTAAAGGGTATTCAGTTGATATGCTTTAAGTATCACACACATGATTGGGCACTGACCTTATCCCCATCACATTATCTCTTATTTGATGCCTTTATGTACCACTTGCAAAAATGGTTGGAGGACTTAGTTGCATATGTATTTTTGTTCTCATCTACAACCTAATATGTAGAATTTGTCTTTATTGGATGGTCTATCAACATGCTCTTAAAATGTGGCTTTGGAGTTGTGCACCCAAGTGGAGTATATTCTGATAGTCATTTTCTTGCAAACTACTGATCATTATCTCACCCTCACCAATATTTAGTTTTAACACATTGAGATCATTGACTATGGCACATTGCCTCAGTCTCAAAGTCAATATTTGTGGGTACCTTAATGTATTTGAATTTTGTCAATATTTGTGGGTACCTTAATGTGTTTGAATTTTTCATGGTCAGACATACTTTAAATCTCAATATTATTGCTCCCATTCCATTTTTCCGCACCTCACAGTTCTTCAAATTCATGTTTGTCAGCATTTCCATAACTTTATGGGGATCATAACTATTAGTCTAGCATGAAGCGCTTAACTCACTCATTGTTACATACATTTCTTGAAATCTAGTGTGCATGCCTATGTATCAGGTTGTGTCGACATTGGAATATTAAAAGATGTTTGATGTGGATTTGTTGAATTGAACTTGCCGGACAATAGATATTAATGTGTTAACAAATATGCGATTTAACTCAACATCTTCTATTAGGTTGCATGCCTGCAAATTACATTATGGCATCGATGGGACAATATTCTAATAAGTCATGTTATCGTATGTATGCTAATATGTGTATGAGAGATATCACATTCATATATCGCATCAATAGCTATGTGACAATATATATATATATATATATATATATATATATATATATATATATATATATATATATATATATATATATATATATATATATATATATATATATATATATATATATATTGTGTTTCCCTCAACATGATTATTGAAATTATCGTGTTATTGGGAACAATAGAGTGTAATATCGTTTAATCTTAAATTAAATATTTTTGGCATTTACTTGATTGTTTCACATGCGAATGATGTGTCATTGGCTCTTGTCTAAAATCTAATATTCGTGTTGGGCTAAGTTGATACAACCTTCTCCAACCTGAGTGATTTATCTCTATTGGTTCTTTTCCATGATAGTGATTCGTCTCTATTTGCAACTTTGTTCATCTCTGCATACAAGGATAACACTTCTTTATTTGTGTTCTTATAAATGACAAACACTAATCGTAGGTCTTCATTATTGTCTAATTCATATAATATGTATGATTTTAAAGACATCATCAAATATTTTAAAATTGCATTAGCACTAGGGACGACAAGCCTTTCTTTTCTTGGATCACCAGCTCACCGTACTGGCTAAGGATCAATATTCATCAGTTGCACCTTCTCATTAACATACTCACCATCATTTCTTATCTCTCCATTACAACATATGCAAATATAAATTTTATCCATTATGAAGGTGAATAGGTTGCCGGCGCCGGTGAAATGAAAATTTTTTTAATTAAAAAAGCTTCTGTAGAAGAAAAAAATAAAGAAAGATATGCCCACTGGTGGGTCGCGCTAGCATGCCATCAACCATTAGTTCCCCACGATACATTAAGGGGATTTGGTTCATTTATGACCTAAAGACAATTATATTCTAAAGTAGGTCATATGAAATTTGTTATAAAAAACTAGGGACTCTGAAATATTAAAATATTAAGCCAAGTAATATGGAAAAATCTGTCTTGTTAGTAGAGTAATGATATGTATGACGCATCCCCAACTACTCAGTCGCGTGCTGCCCATGATGAGTTGTTTCATGCGTAGGACCCATGCATATATGCTTGCACTATGCCTTTAATGATCATGATAGCAACCCCAAGAAGGACTTTGTTACATCACTCTATCTTAATCGTACAGATGTGGTCCATTGACCAATTAATGTGCTCAAGAAAGACTAGCTTCCAGCAACCCCATTGAAATTTCTTAAAAAAGACCGACCCTATTGCCACCAGAATAAAGTCTCAGGGGGATTACAAAATTTTTTGTACCCACTCTACTTCTTCAAAATTAAAAATATATCTCATATATCCATCCTACTTCTTTCCCATAGCCAATGGTGAAGTCATCATCGAATTAACGTGGCATCAGCTTCCTCCCTTCCTAAAGAGAAAGAAAAGAAAAATAATAGAGAGGCACGAAGGTAATATGGGGTTAAGTGGAAAAGAATAAGAGAGAAAACATAGAAAATAAAGTAAAAAATAAAAAATAAAAATAATTATATAGTAGGGGATGTGAGACATTCTGGGTCCGCTCAATATATTTGGAGGCATATGGTAATATGGTTGGTGCCAAAAATATAGTATTAACATGATTAGTAAATGGAAAATAGTGGTTGTTCAATTACTAACCTAGACTTAAACTTCTCATGTATTTTGTTTATTACTTGCAATGAAATTATCGGGAGCTTTCTTTTTGATTGATCTATTATTTTTTGTGTATTTAATATTCTGATTCAAAATTTCAAGTAATCATGTTTATTATTATTAAAATGTATTCAAAGAAAACAAAGACCCCGACAATGAAAGTGTATACTTAGAAATCAAAATAATATAAATTTAAAGAAAAAATAATATGTGAATATGCATAGTAGTGCATCGCTACAACGACAACTAGGCAGATTATTTAAAACATGCTTAAATTCCTCGCTCCTGTTTTACATGGGTTGTCCTATCCAAACAACACAGACAAAGTGTGTGGGCATGTGTCAAATACATAGAAAAAAATACAAATTAAATTATAAAGATTAGATAATTATATAGATCAACACTTTATCTTTGATAATCAAGATAAATGATAGAAGCATGATTGAGTAATACCTATAAAGATGAAAGGTGCACTAGAGTTAGGGCTTGGGTGTAGTTCATAATAAGGGTCCATTTGTTTGGTCTAATTCAGACCTAAATCTAAATAAGTTACTCATAAGTCGGCTTTTAGTGGCTTTTTAGTGTGTTTGTTTAGGACTGAATTCAGTTACTGAATCTATCATTAAATCAAATGTACATTATAAAATTTGAATGGATGGTTCGATGTATTTCATTCACTTACTACCTCTGAAAACCTAAAACGTGACCCTATCATCATCTCCTCTCTTGAATCCCAATCAGCCAGTTTCACTCCTCACCTGGGCCTCTACTTTCCGTCGGCCTCTTCCCGTTGGCCTCCACTCCTTCCAACTTTCCCTCTCTTCATCTCTCTCATCCCTCTCCTGTCATTGTCATCTTTGCTCTTCCTGTTGTTCCTCCCCCTTTGCGTGCGCGCTCCTACATGCCCCTTCGAGCATCGTCCTCGATAATCTTCTACACCCAAACAGTTCTACTGCATTAGAGTTGGGTGTGTGAAGATTTTGGGTGGTGATTCACGAGGTTTGGGACATTGAAGAGCCTCTATTTTTTTTCTTGGATGACTTGTATGTAATACTGACTTTTGTTTTTTTTAATTTGTGTGCAAATTGATAGAGTTTGGGCTGTGTTCTGGGTTGTTTGTTGTTGGTCATCTAGCTTGGTCATGCCCATATTGGATACGAAGAGGTCGTTCTCGTCTCCCAAATCTCACCTATCGCGCACATATTCTTCGATTTCCCCAAGGTGAGCAGATCTAATTTTTGGTCCCGATTTTATTTTGTTTGTGTCTTTTGATAGATGATGATGACAGCAATTTGTTAGTAGAGATCTTGATCTGATTGAAGATGCATTTTTTTGGTTACTTGTTTTTGTTATTTGATGGTGAAGCTAGATGTTTGTTTTTATATCTTTGGCTTTTGGATTTGTGGATTTTTGGTCTATGAGGTGGAAAAGTCGGATTTTTTTTGTTTGGTTAGATAATTATTGGGCTAATTTGTTTTTTTGTTGAAAGATATGATGTTTAGCTCTGGCTTGATGAGTTTTTCTTTTCTTCTCGTTTTAATAGCTCTTCAGTGAGTGTTGAATATATTTGAGGTAAAAACAACTGTGTTCCAAGTAATGTGAAGCTTAAAAAAAAACAAACTAAATGCCTAACAAATATTTTCCTTTCTCTCAGCATGTGAGATGAACTAATGATATAATAGCAGCTTTCCTTCATATAGAAGAAGGATGGATTTTAGTAATCGGTGTCAATAGTTGTCGTTGCCATCTGCTGAAGAAGTAACTTCTTCTGCTCTGCAGTGATCAGACCCTTGCTCTGTGCATTTACCAAAACCTTCACCATAATAGCAGCTACATGCCCTATGGCCTCCTCAGATGCCCTCTGCAGCATAAATATCTGGAATCGTAAGAATCACAATATCATCCCTCTCACCTTTATTATGGCTCTAAAGAACGTCCATAATTTTATATGAGTTCACAATTTTTTTATCTTTTTTTATTGTTGTTTTTGTAAGGTCCCTGATTTTTCTACGGTTTTCTATGATTTTTCTGCTATTTTTCTGGTCATTTTCGGTGGGGAAATGTGATGCTACGGCGCATTCATATTTATATATACATACCCCATATTTATACCTGTAGAGTCGGGTGTGGGGCTTAGTCGCAGGCCACGGGCCTCGCTGCGCGCTTATGGCACAAATTTTGGAGCTACAATGTGTAACCGATGGGTGAATGCGTGTTAGGGACGTAGATGTAAAAATTAAAAAAAATAAATAGTAAAATCACGGCTTTTTAAGCCGAGTCTAGTAAGTTTTCCAGAAACTTACAGAAGGAAAAAAGGCGTTCTGAGAGGAGAAGAGAAAACCCGAGCCCATTTCCGGTTGCTCCGTTTTCCCTCCTCCGTCGTCGGATTCCACCGGTTCTTGTCAGGATCCGCTTTGCCTCACCACCATGAGTCAGTAGGTACCGGCTATGACCGCTGCCACGGCCTCTTCGCTCCTCCACGAGGTACCGAACTTTTCTTCGGGTTTTTCTCTCATTCAATCCCATTTTTGAGTTGTGGGTGTACGATTTTGATACCATTTGCGGCCGCCCTCAACTAGACTTATGTTTAGTTGGCCGCTAGGAACCCATAGGCACTAGCTAGAGCTGCCGCTATGCTTTCTTTGCTCCGTGGTGAGCTACCGGCACTTTGGTCGGGTTTTGTTTCTCCATCTCACTGTCCGTGAGATTTTTTGGACACCGGTGTGTTTTCGGTCATCATCCGGCCACCGGTAGGACTCCGTCCAGCCTACCTCGACCTGGTGTCGGTAGGGGTTTGCCATTTCCGACCCTGCCTCGCCCCTATTGCCTTGCTCCGCCCAATTAGACGCTTTGGGTGCATCTCGGGTCGTTGCCATCAGCTAGTTATGGGCCATTTGGCATTATGGGCTCTACCTCGGCTCGGCGACAGTGAGGGTCAGCCCCACTTGGCCCGATTATTCTTCCGCTCGGAATGGGCCGCTTGCCATTTCCCTATACCGTGTGAGATGCACAACCGCCCGCACCATGGGCTTTGGTTGTGAGTGGCTATCGGCGATGTCGTCGCTTTGATTGGCCACAGCTAGGGCCTTGGCCCTGTTGGCCTTTTGTGGGCCTTGGGTCGCCTCCTTTCAGCCCTCTCCCCCTCCCCTTTGGGTCGCGTGTGCATGTGACCACGCGTGTGCTTTTGGGTTTAGGCGCCACATTCGCGCCACCTGACCATCGGTTGGCTTTGCCACCAAGTGGAGTTGACACATAGCCCTCCTCTACCTCTCCTCTATCCTCGAGTGTTGCCCCACGCTCTCCGCCCTTATGTGGGCCTTTGTTGACACGAAATCGTCGCCGTTGGGTGTTGTCCATGGCCGATTTCGACGTCTTGTGGCCGGCCGAGTACGTCTTAGCCACCGGCCGATCTTCAGTGAGTGCACCCTCGACATCTGGTCGCACTGCCACTTATGTTGGCACGACATTTCTCCCGGCCGCCCTAGTGTGCCGCTGTGGATCGCGGGTTTTTTCACATTGACTTTTGACACCCTGTTTGGTCGTGATTGTTTTTGGTACTTCCTAAAATCCTCGGGACCACAGCTCTCTCCACTTGGCAAAGCTTTTGGCCGCCAACTCCGCCGCCGACGCCGCCACCATCATATGCTCGCCATCAAACGTCATGATTACAAGGCAGGGGAGCTTTGAACTCGTAATTTCATGATAGCATACTTTGAATGAGTAGCAGCATGCTAGGATTGCATGATTCCATGCTTTGGATGTTAAGTAACGATCCGATTGCATGATGTGCATGTAAGCATGATTATATGGTATGTTGAAATGCATATGTCATGCATGTTGGCTGTAAGTGCGTTGGATGTATGTATGTGCTAGTGATTGTTAGTGTATTTGTTGGTAAGTTTTGTATGTTGATTGAATATGTGCTAGTGATTGCTAGTGTATTTGTTGGTAAGTTTTGTATGTTGATTGAATATGTGCTAGTGATGGCTAGCGTGTATGTTTGACGTATGTATGCATGTGCTAGTGATGGCTAGTGTGCATGTTTGAAGTATGTTTGGATTATGTATGTGCTAGTGATGGCTAGCGTGCACGTTTGAAGTATGTTTGGATTATGCATGTGCTAGTGATGGCTAGCGTGCATGCTTGGAGTATGTATGGATTATGCATGTGCTAGTGATGGCTAGCATGTATGTTTGACGTATGTATGCATGTGCTAGTGATGGCTAGCGTGTATGTTTGAAGTATGTATAAATATGTATGTATGCACTAGTGATGACTAGTGAGCATGTTTGTAAGCTATATATGTATGATTGTATGTGTATGTTATACATATGTGTGATAGACATACGTATGTATGATGGCTAATTGCCTGTGCTATGGATATGTGTATGTATGGTTGGTAAGAAGTGCCAGTGTTTGGTATGGAAATGAAATATGGATGTGTAAGCGTATGACGGATGACAGAGGATATGGGTATGACGGGTGAGGTTTGTCAGACAGTAAGAGTGTGCATAATTGTACAAACATAACGTATAGATTATGAAATGAAAAGTAAGCATAATAAGTGAGATATAAGTAAGGGGGCGACAACTGGGTTGGCTCTGAGGAGCTTCATTTGATGATGTCAGTGTAAGATGATTTGGCCATAAGATGGATGGCGAAGTATGTAAGACTGTAAGGGTTTGATGTACGATGTGTTATGACCATGATGTGGACGGATTAAGTGAAGTCTGTTGCCCTGACGAACTTGGGTTTCGGTCGGGCTCAGCTTTGGTTTGATCAGTGGAGCCGGTATGCTTGAGTGCTTGTGTGACATAATTGTACCGCATAATTTACTTAATTCAAACTTGAATTATGAGAAAGCTAATGATAGCGTTGTGAGTTTGAGACCTGAGCGTTTTACGGATTAAGTTCCGTGTTTGAGCTAGCCGATAATGAGTCGGCTAAGCATTTCTCATGTCTTGCCATGGTGTTTATCCTACGGGATGTTGTCTGTGTGCTGTATAGAGCACCGGACTTCTGATGCTCTGCTAAGAGCGACGTATATTTCTAATTTGGTCTGCGTGCTGTATAAGCCCAGACGTTTGATGCTATATTGAGAGCGATGTATGTTTCTGACTTTGTCTATGTTCTGTATGAAGCCCAGATGTCTGATGCTCTGTTAAGAGCGATGTATGTTTTTGATTTGGTCTGTGTGTTGTATAAGCCCAGACGTTGATGCTCTGTTGAGAGCATTGTATGATTCCGCCCAAGAGTGGCACTGCATGTTTCTGCCCGTGGCACTGTATGATTTCTTCCCAAGAGTGGCACTGACACTATAAGACCCATTATGGTGGGCAATTCTCTGGCACTATAAGACCCATTATGGTGGGCGATTCTATGGCACTATAAGACCCATTATGGTGGGCAACTGTATGACCCCTTATGTGTGGGTGTTTATGTTTGCGCGGTCAAGTAAGTAGTATCATGGATCTACTCTTACCTGTTTGATCCAGTGCCCTATGAGCATTAGTGTGCCTTACCTTCAGAAAAGTCCATGACGTCTAGTCACTCCCCGGAGGTTAAGGTGTTGCCCCAGTGGCATTCTTTTCCATTCGACATTGGAGCTTATTAGTTGTAATGAGCTTCAGTGGTCGATAGTATGTGTATGATTATGTGTATAAGCACGACTGTAAGAGTATGTGTATGAGCACGACTGTAAGAGTATGAGTATGAGCACGACTGTAAGAATATGAGTACAATTGTAAGAGTATGTTTCTGAGTAAGACAGTAAGTGTGATTTTGTGTAAGTTGTACGAGTAAGGTCGTACGAATATGATTGTACGAGTAAGGTCGTACGAGTATGATTGTACGAGTAAGGTCATACAAGTATGCGTATGTCATATGAGTAAGCGTACAGTGGTACGAGTAAGTTGTAAGACCATGAATAAGGGTGTTTGTGTAAGTTTAATTTGATGTTATGATTTTGGCACGATGGTGCATTTGGTATGATTTTGGCACGATGGTGCATTTGGTATGATTTTGGCACGATGGTGTATTTGGTATGACTTTGGCATGATGGTGCATTCAGTATGATTGTATGCGTATGAGCATGATATTGATATGCCTATCTGCTTCATGTTTGAGTTGCATGAATGCATGTATTTATGAACTTTGTGAGTTCACTGTTTTGGATTCCCCTACTGGGTATTTTCCTACTGAGTATGAAAATACTCATTACCCTACTTTTTAGCCCCCGTTGTACTGGAGGTTTTGCAGGTTGTGACGGAGAGCTCCTGGAGATGGATGCTCATTTCAGCGGTAGATTGATTCTTGTTGACTCAGGTATATGCTTCACTCATTGCGAGTTTATTAGTGCCACGATCCGATGTATTGGGTGAGACGAGACATTAAGATGTTTATATATTCTGGGCTTTCATTTGGATTAGTTTGTGGATTGTTATGGGACTTGCACTCAGGGATGCCTGGGAGGGATTTGTATTTAAAATCTATGATCATAGCAATTTATCCGTATGGTTGTTTTCGAGTAGCGCATGAGGTTATTTGCTTTGGCCGTATGATGTTTGACCATATGATGATAATATTTAGATGAAAAATTGATGTTTAGTGTTTTAAATTATAAATTGTTTTATCAGGTTTTGATTTCGTCATTTTTCCTCCGATTTACAGACGTTATATTGCAAAAATTTTCTGTGAATTTTAAGGAAAATGTATGAAAAATCTCGAGCGTTACAGTTTCTTTATTGTGTGCGATGTACAATATATTTTATATAAAAGGATGAAGTTTATGATTGCATGTCTTATTTATGAAACTTCTATGTGTATTTATCTCAAAACTTTTAATTTGATGTCACTCAACTTTACAGGGCAGAAGCAAGTGAAATTGATAATGCTATTAAAAAATTTTGTTCACTGATGGTACTGTGTAAGTCTCTTTCATATAAAAAATATACTCATAAAAGTCTCTTTCATTATGCACAAAACAGGTTGCATGTATGGTTTTTATTTAGTGGAACATGATCAGAGGTTGGGTGTTAATGAATTGAGGTTCTATGTGGTTAGATTTGTTCCCTTCTCTTTGAACACAAGCGTGCTAATGCTCTAATAATTTCTGTGTTGGTTTAACATTGTTGGTCAGGTATTACCAAAGCCTCTTATTTGATTCTTCAAGTTAGGTACCTGATAAATTTAATTATACTTTGTATCTATTACACGATTACAATGGGTTGTCACAACAAGTGTAGATTTTTCTCTCGCCCAATTACTTCAAGTGTAGTTTACTTTTGACTTTTTGTTCTGATTTTTGGAGAATTGTGTATAATATTTTTTTTCTCTATCTCTATCTATTCTTTTTACAGTGAAAATTGTCTTATTGATGGAGTTTAGCGTTTTTGGATTAAATTCTATTTTGGTGGATTTTACTACCTATTTCTTGTTGCTTTTGCTTTTGTTTCTGTTTCATCATGGTAATATATGTCTAGTTTTTACTCCATTCTAGAGCATTATTGTACTATTCGTATGAAAAGTTATAAATATAATGGTTTTTATAGTCCTTAGTATTCTAGAGCAATTACATATGTATTTTTTTCTCTCGGCAGTTGACCTGGGGTTTGTTGGTGCCTCTTTGCATTTTGGGGATGGTCGGAATACTTCTAGCAAAAAATGGTAAAAGGGTACTGGATTTAAATCTATTGTTGTACTATTCGCATGAAAATTGTTGTCGTGGCTAGGTCCTAAATTGTCCATGATTTCAAACTGCTTTTGACAAGGTTTTGATTTTTGAACTGTATGTTGCTCTAAATTGTATGTATTGCATGCTTCTATTTCCCTTTTTCTATTTACTGAATTTGTTAGTACATTTGTATTTGCTAGTGATATTGGTTTTGTGATGTTGTGCGTAAAGCTTTTGCATGCTGAATTATAATAAGTATGATCTTTTGTATGCTGAATTATATGACTTTATTTTTTTGGTACAGAATTGGGAAAATCGACTGCATCATTCATTTTTCTGTGTATGTGTTAGGATTAAAAAACTATGAATATATTTCTCTTTTTTTATAAATAGGTTATGGATGCAAACTATGGAACACGGAATATATTTTTCCTTTTTTGCTCATAGTAAAGGTTTATAATGTATGAGCTTTTGTGTGTTGAATTATGATAAATATGAGCTTTTGCATGCCGAATTATATGATTTTATGTTGTGGCTTAACTATAATGATTGAATTTCTAAAAAGTCAACTCATAAAATCTCCTTGTGAATATGTAGGCATGTCTCTAAAAAATCTAGAAGCTTTTAAGGTATTTTTGGAGGCTTGTGTAGAGGAAATTAATCTATGGGGTAGATGTGGTAGTAATTTGAGGTCCGATTCATGGAATAGGGTGATACAAAAGCTGAAAGAAAGTGAGTTTAAAATAGAAACACAGCAAAAAAATTGGAAGAATGTATGGGACTATATAAGAAGAAGTGATATGGAGTGACATGGTTAATAAATCTGGTCATGGATATAATCATGAGACCAACACATTTGACTGTCTGGAAAGCATATGAGAAGACTACATTAAGGTATGATAGAGTAGTTTATTTGGTCTTTAGAGTTAGGTTAATTTTATTTATTTATATATTTATATACTTTATGTTGAATGAAAACAGAAAGTTCCCGAGGCAAGTAAATTAAAAAAAAGTGGACTCCAGTACCCAAAATTAATGAGGGATCTATTTGACAACACATTTTCCATCGGGGAGGCTGCATGGTCCCCTATGTCAGACCACCCAAGGCCAGTAGATTGTGTTGGCGAGCCTTCTAATATAGAAGTTACAAATTCAGCTAATCCAGAATCTAGAGATACAGGAACTTCTAACTCTAGTAGAAAGAGGGTAAGAGACTCTTCGGGAAGTCTTGAAGATTGCATCAAAGATTTAGTTTTGAAGATGGATGGTAGTTATTCTTGTCCATCTCCTAAAACGTGCAATGAAACATTGATGGAGATGGGACTTTTAAAGAATGATCCCTACGCCATGGCAGTAATGTGCCTTTTTATTGAGATGAAAATGGTAAGAGAGCAATGGATATCCATTCAAGGCATGGACATGGAGGTGAAGTTAGAGTAGATCAAGAAAATGGCCATTAAATATGGCTATTGGAGCAAGTGATAAGCATTGACTAGATGTGTTTGTTATGGGAAGATTTGACTTGTTAGAACATTTTGCATGTACTTTTCTCTTTTGAACACTTCTAGTGTATTTTTCTCTTTACAACTTGTGTTTGTTGAGAGTGCTTGTTATGGTTTGTGGATTTGAGAAACAATGATTAATCTTAGTTTATATTGTTGTTTCATTGTTGATGTACTTACTAGTTGAATGGTTAGTAGCCTACTATTGTGGTTTAATCCATACATGAGGGTGCTGACATTCTATATGACCATTTTGATTATGAGAGGTCTAAAGGTCATATAGAATGTGGCTAAACCCAGATGCTCGACATAAGGCATAAATCGTAATGGTGATTTGCATTTTTTTCAATTAATTATGTAATAATTTGCATTATTAAGGAAAGTTTTAAACTTTTAATGTGTTAGTGGAAAGCTGTAATTGTAGTGATGAATGATGAATACACATATACGCATGTGCCTTTATTATTGATTTTTTTCTCTATTGGCCTTCATTATATTTTTATTGAAATTATTTTGTTTATATGATTTTTGTTATTCTTTTTATAGGACATGGGAAAAGATAGGAAGATAATGGAGATTGCATTTATTGGCCTTGTTTGGAAATGGCTTCAATTACGTAAAAAAAAACCCGTATACAAGACAATATTTCATTACTCACTGGTGGAATGTATACGCATGAGTTATTGAATGGCAGCTCAGGGCAATGTTTTGATTTGATGTGGATACCTGAGAAGGGTTTCAAGTTTCTTTGTTCTTATTTCAAAGAGAAGGGATGACTTGTTGATAGTAAATATGTATCATTAGAAGAGAAGATGGTTATGTTCTGTGTCATCATAGCTCACAATGAGCGATTTATAGTGGTCAAAAGCCGATTTCAACACTCTACTCAGACGGTTCATAAATACTTCCATGAGGTGTTGACAACAATGATGGAATTCACAGAGAGATGATTGTACCAACCACATGGAATGAACCCCTTAAGCAAATAAAGCACCACAAACGATTACGTGAGATTTTTAAGGTAACTAACTTATTAAATTATGATTGTAAATTTCATTGTATTGTAGTTGTATTTTATTGTTTGTTGACATGGATTTTGTAACTCTATATAGGGGGCAGTTGGGGCAATTGATGGTATACTTATCCATGTAGTTGTACCGGTGGAAAAACAAATTTCTTATAGGGGTAGAGGTCATGGAGATTGCTATCAAAATGTTTTACCAATATGTGATTTCAACATATATTTTCTTATATTTGGCCTGGATGGGAGGGAACAGTACATGATTATCGGGTTCTGCATGCAGTTATTTCTGACCTAAGTAGTAACTTTCCATTTCTTCCCCCAGGTAAGAAACCCTTTTTAAATTCTATATTACGTGTAAGTATTATATGCTTCTTACTAAAAGGTTTTTATATATTTTCATAATTTAGATAAATATTATTTAGGTGATGCTGCATATACAAACAAAAGATACTTCTTGACACCATATCGGAATGTACGTTACTGGTTACCCGAATTTAGGCAACATGCTCCAACTAGGATGATACATGAAGTGTTTAACCATTCCCTTGCAAAGTTGAGAAATGTGATTGAGCGGTCTTTTGTAGTGTTGAAGAGATGATATCCCATCTTGTGTATGATGGCACATTTCTCTTTTAATATCTAGAGAGACATTGTCATTTCATGTGTAGCCATCCACAATTATCTTAGAAGGTTTACTATTTAAGGTGTTGTGAGTGATAATCTATTTGACACATATGAGAACAACAATATGGATCTTGATGCATCTCTTGAGAAGATATTGATGAGCCACCACATGAGATAGGAGATGTGGAACATGAGAACTTTATGAATCAATTACGTGAGGAGTTGGTTGATGTTCTTATGGTAAGAAGTAGATATTTTAAATTTTATGTAGTAGTACTCTTTGTTCATATATATATATATATTAATATATATATATATATTAATATATATATATATATATATATATATATATATATATATATATATATTAATAATATTTTACAATTTCAGGGGCACAAATAGTGAGCAGAGACATGGAGTCTAGACAACTAGAGTAATTGTAGGTTATTTGCATGTGTTTTTAATATATCAAAATTGTATGAGACTTATTGTGGTCAGTAATTTTGTAATAAAACATAATTTTGTATTTATGTTCTTTTTTAATAGAATTTGGTAACTTTCCTTTTGGACCTTTTGTCATATAGTCCCCTAGCAAAGTTTGAGTTTGATAGTGTAGATTATTTAAATAGTAACTAATTATTTAATAAAATAAAAAATAAAAATAATTTTTTTATTTGGTTTGATTGTCAACTATGAACACTCTATACATATGATCTTTGCTACAATAAAAAAAAATAGTACAAATTAAAAAATTATTTATTTAATTTTTTTAAAAATTGAACATATTTAGATTTAGATTCAAATTTAGATTCAAATCCAGATCTAATTTAGATTCAAATTCAGTATGAAATTCAGATTGTGGGCTTTTTAGAATTTTTAATTAGCTTTTCAAATTAAGATTGAAACCAAACAAATGAACCCTAAGTGTAAAATGATAACTATTATGTAATACGTATAAAGATGAAAGGTGCACTAGAGTTGGGGCTTGGGTGTAGTTCATACTAAGTGTAAAATGATAACTATTATGTTAAGCATAGTAATCATGATTTTAATAAAAGTTATAAAAAAATTAATATAAATAAAGCCATATGTGGTAAATTGGTATAATTTAGAAGTCTATAAGTCTTTCTTATTCTCTCAAAAATAGATATTAGGGGCTTTGTATCTTGTATATTTTATTCTATCCTTCTCATAAGGCACCATAATACAGGGTTCTCTCTTTTTATGGGGCCTTATGCACGTAACCTAAGCCTTAGCCGGCCGGCCTTGAAGATATTATTGGTAAAATAAAAGCCTCGAGAAAAGGTATGTGTATAAGAGTCCAGGCTCACGCACTCTCTCGTAAACGAGCCTCTTCAAAAAATAACTGGCTTCAATATATCCAGAGTCACGTGAACCACGTGGATTCTTGGATTGCACAGTAGATTGCATATCACACAGAGGTGATTTTCAATTTGTCCCTCAGCTGAAATGTCGTCGAGTTTTCATGCTCATTTATGATCTAATCCAACTGTAGTAAGTTATTTTAGTTGCACTTATCCCTCGTGTCAGTGGGGTAACATATGGCATCACTTTTTATTTTATTTGCCCAGTGATGTACCACACACAAAAGCATGATGTCCTGGACATCCACGCACCTTTCTCTCTCTCTCTCTTTGTGAAACTTTTGTGTTCCCATGTCAAATAATTGGTTTACTCATCACTATATATAGTGGCCACGACAAGCCCCGACTCCTCACACATCTCCACTAGACTATGGCTTCCCAAAGGCTCACTACTCGCCCACATCTTCTAGTCTTCTCCCTCCTCTTCCTCACTGCAATTGTTTCGGCCGGACAACCACGTCCGGGTGTTCGTTTCCGCCGGCAGAAGCTCAGCCACCTTCACTTCTACTTCCATGATGTGCTCAGTGGCCGCCACCCCACGGCGATGCCCGTGGCTCAGGCCCCCACCACCAATTCCTCAGCCACAAGGTTTGGCGAGGTGATCGTCATCGACGACCCGCTGACTACAGGCCCGGCTCCGACGTCGAAGCTTGTCGGAAGAGCTCAAGGGATGTATTCTTCTGTCTCACAGCAGAATGTGGGGTATCTGATGACGATGACCTTTGCATTCACCACAGGCAAATACAATGGGAGCAGTCTCGTTGTGATGGGCAGGAATGCAATTTTCTCTGGAGTCCGGGAGATGCCAGTCATCGGTGGGAGTGGGTTGTTCCGTTGGGCGCGTGGGTACGCACAGGCCAAGTCCTACTTTGAAGATCTAAAGACCGGAGATGCCATTGTTTAGTACAACGTCTACGTCATGCATTACTAATTATGGCATGCAGTGCTTAAAAAATGTAAGAGAGAACAGCATGTAACTACCTCTTTTTTAGTCTCGACCAACTTTATTTACACCTGCGTATCCTATATTTTACTTTTTGTTTACTGATAAATTTTTTGTTTTTACTTCAATGCCATTATATTTTAAAGAAAACCGAAAATACCCCTTCGTAATGTCTTCCCTTTTCTGACTTTATCATATCCATCTCGTTTTGTAGCATAGGTTTTCATTATTGTTTCTGGCCAGGGATTTCTATCACTGTCATCTTATATTGCTGCTGGATTCTTTTGTCTCCTGGTTTCCCAACCGATTATACTACAATCTGCTCCATCATTCCTATCTCATTCGGCTTTTTAGGGATTTATTTTATTGAGTTGATTTTTCTCTTCTAGCGAAAGCAAGTGCCCTTTCATCTTATGAAAATGGGCGATGATGCGTTGTTGAACGCGGAACACACAATATATTCGTCGTCCTTGAAGAGCATTCATACTACATCCTGTCAATTTCCTGGACAATGCTTATAGGTCTCTCATATTCTACATCAACAATTTTTTCGATTATTTTGGTATAAGGTATTATCTATGATTCACGATTGTTGGTTAGGACCTGCGGCGAATTTTCCCTTATTTTAATGTAGTATGAATTTTAAGGAAATTTGAGATTCTTTTTTGTTTCAGTGACAGGGGAATGTTAGATTATGAAAATTGTCTGTTTACTTGGGAGTTGTTGAGTTTTTTTTAACAACAAATTGTGGTTTGTGATTAGCAGGAGGAGCAGGTATGTACTCATTACTTGTTTTTCTCTTAAAGGATATTAATTTGTGTAACGTTGTTTTTATATCAATTTTTAAGAGTATTATTATATTTTACTATATTATAATTTTTCTCATGTCAGTTATTTTATAATAAGTATATTTTAATTTTTGGATATGTAAAATATATTATGTTCTTCGTTTCATAATTAATTGTTTTTATTTTTTTATTTGCAGGAGAATGGACTCTTTTATACTGTTATTGTGCAAACATGGTGTTAATACTAATGTTTTTCGGGTTAATAGAAGTATTTCTTATGATACATTGATTTCTATGATTTGCCAAACATGGAGTGATCTAAATTCTGAGTCTATTATATTGAAATATTCTTTGGCTGGTCATTCAAAATGCAATCTTCTTCATAATGATGGCTTACAGAATTTATTCTTTCTTGCTTATGAGCTGCATGTGAAGATTGTTGATGTTCTTGTCATTAATTCATCAAGGGGCAATGATTTTTTTGTTGATCAAGGAACTAGTAGTGGTACTAGTAATCAAGTGATAAGTAGTAGCATTGAAGTTAATCATGATGTTGGTTTTGATGAAGAAGTTGATTCATCTTTGGATAAAAGTAATATTTTTTTGACAAAAAATTAGTCTACTACAATTGATTTTATTGGGCAGAAGTTTGATGATGTAGAAGACTTTAGGCAAAAGTTGTGTCATTATGCGATTGAGATTGGTTTTGAATTTAAGTATATTAAGAATGATTTTTCAAGGGTAACTGCGGAATGCAAACACAAAGAATCAACAGGATGTCAATGGCGTGTTCATGCAAGAAAGGATGGTTGGAGTAATATTTTTTATATTCGTAAACTTCATAATCAACATACATGTGGAAGTATTGTGCGAAGAAAGAAAAATCCAAGGATAACAACTGTCATTGTTTCGAAGGAGTTGTTGAGTCAAGTTAGCAACAATCCACGTACTCGTCCAATTGATGTTGTTCGTCAATTTAATACAAGTTATGGTCTTGATATTACCAATCGAGTTGCATGTAAGAGTGTTCAAAATGCTCAAAAGAAAATTTTTGGCGACCATTCATTGTCTTTTGATGATTTGCGTTGGTACATTGGTATTGCTATGAGTATTAATCCTGGTAGCCATTTGACTTTGGAGATTGATGATGAAGTTGGGCGATTTAAGAGAGTGTTTGTTTCATTTTATGCATGCATCCATGGATTTAACTTTTGTCGTCCCGTGTTATTTTTGGATGGAACCCATTTGCATGGGCATTATAAAGGTCATTTGTTGGCTGCCATAGGAAAAAATGCCAACCAAGGTAATTATTTTATTTTTATTTCTTGCTGTAATTTATCATTTTATTTAATTTTTGATGGTAAAATTATAGTATGTGATGAGTATAGTAATTTTTTACTTTTGATTAAAAGTATTCATTTTGTCAATTATTTTGATGTAATTTTCTTTATTCTTTTTCAGGTATTTTCCCTCTTGCATATGACGTTGTCAATTCTGAGGATGAAGATAATTGGGTATGGTTTATTATTCAATTGAAGGTGATATTTAATCCTTTACGTGAGTTGACTATTATCTCAGATCGTAATAAGGGGTTGCTTCAAGTTGTTTCACAAATATTCTCATCTTTTCCACATGCTTATTGTTTACACCATTTGAGAATGAATTTGAGAGACAAGTTGAGAGGCAGGACTAACGATTTTCGTGACAGTATGGATTTCAAGTTTATACAATGTGCTTATGTTGCAAGACCTTCAAAATTTGACAAGATGTTTGAAGAACTGAAAAAAGATGGTGGACAACAAGTTGTTACTTTTTTTAAAAATCTTCCAAAAGAAAATTGGGCGAATGCATATTTCATGGGCAAGCGTTATGGTGATATGTGTTCTAATGTTGCAGAATCGTTTAACTCATGGATACGAAATGAAAGACATTTACCTATTATGAAGATGATTGATAGGATACGAATTAAGATTATGGAGATGATGAATGAGCGTAGGAATGAAGCAAGGAGTTGGAGTGGTGTTCTTTGCCCAGTTATAGAACAAAAGTTGGATGAGAATATTAAGGATGGTAGTGTATGGGTAGTGGCTGCTTCTCATGATAATCTATATGAAGTTATGTCAAATCCATCAACATATGTGAATATTGATTCTCATAGTTGTTCTTGTTACAAATGGCAGGTGACTGGATATATTTGTAAACATGTTGCAGCAGCATTGCTTAGAAATGGGAAAGACCCTCGTATTTTTTGTGATTCTTGTCTTACAAAAGTTGCATTTGAAAATTCTTATTCTCAGCCTATATTGCCTATTCCTTCTTATGAAAAGCCTGAAGTTTCTTCAAAAGAAGTTATAGTCTTGCCTCTATTGCTAAGAAGGCCTCCTGGTCTACCAAAGTCTACTAGAATTCCATCTTGTTGTGAAAAGTTAACAAGATCAATTAAATGTGGTAGATGTGGCAAACTTGGACATCACAACAAGAAGACTTGTAAAGATGCATTACAAGATTTGAATGTCTAGATTTTAATTCTTATTTTTAGTTTAGTAGTATTTTTATTTTGTTTGTTATTGTTTGAAAACTTATAATTTACATTCTATATTCAATGATTATGAAAAACGTAGTATTATTCTACGTTTTTTGAAATTAATGATTGAAATGATATTATTAGTGGTTATAGTTTTTTCTTTTTCTGCCTTTTATAGTAACTTATTATCTAGTTTTTTAAATCCAGTGTATCAAATGTTGAACTGCTTGAGTTTTTTACACTTCAAGAGAGAAGAAATAAAGATCAGTGAAAGAGGAGAGAAGCAATAATAAGTTTCTGGGATTGGCCGTGTAAATTTGTTAGTATTTAACTGGTGTGTGTTACCGCTAGTTTTCACATAGTTATTAATTCCTGTGCAATTTTTTTGTTTATGAGATTTTGATACTTTATTTGGAAGGCTTTGTTAAATATAGTATTGCACTAGTTTTTCTCTTCCCAATAAGTAGTCCTTTCCAGAGGTTATGTTGCTCAAAGAAGTTTTTTATATATTTTACTTGAGTTTAATTATTGATGGGGTACGCAAATATCTTTTTGTGCTTGTAACTTGTAGGAGGTCCATTTTCATTATTTAACGAAATGCTTGTGACTCTGGATGATAAGCATTATCTGAAGTTAATAGAGAAGTTACACTATGCCTCCATTGCTTAAGATGTTAACACAGAAGTGCTCATTATCAAGAATTGAAATTGAAAAAGGATAGAGTTTACAAATGTGTTATAGTGTTTTGAGGTTGGAAGATGAGTTCTAGTGTTATTTGGAAATAATAAAGCTTTAGCTTTATCCTTCTTTTTGCTTTGAGCCTAAAACTATGGATCTGTACTTATAGATTTATAGCTTGAGATTGAACATATTTCATGAAGTTCAGAAGTAATAACAGATTTCAGTTGTTCACTATATTTTTCTTATGCTATTTTTAATTTGTCAACATTTGATCAGCAATGCAGATTACATTTGTTATACATTTATTAATGTATCATTATTAAGAAAAGTGTTATTATACTTTTTTCAAATTTTAGTAATATTATTTACGTATTATGATTATAGTTTATGTTAATTTCTTTATAAGTACAAGCACAGTATAAAGTATAACTATTCATAGAAAATAACTATAAAACTTAATTATTACTCACATTTCTTGGCTTTGTTTGTTATGATGTCTTGTGTCGTCTATGCAGATCTCTGATGCACTGAAATAATGTTCAATAAAATGTTTTAAAATTTCAAATTGTAATCCTATTTTGTGTTAAGTCATTGCTGATTTAGGCTATTTATGTTTTAAATAAGTTAATTGGACTTTAATTGAGTTTACATGTCTAAACAAGCTTCAACAACATCTAACTGGAAGAGGAAGTGAAGCCCAACTACCCAAAGCTATTTAAAAGTAAAAAATGGGCTCTTAATGGTTTAAACATATATGGAATAGTCGAACGCAACCTTGTGGACCCGTTGGATTTGAGATTTGCATCAAGAGAACTAAATTAGGAAAGAAGCTAATTCGGACAGATTGACACAGCCATAGTATTTAGACCATATCTTTCTTTATATAATTCTGATTGATACTATGCTAGTGGCATTGGAAAGAAGACTTCTGTAGCTACATTTGTTATTTCAGGAAGAAATTCCAAATTCTGAAGATATATGGGTCGAATCGGGCATGCAATCAGACAGCTAGTAAACTAACCCGAGGCCAGCACATGGAGAATATTTTCATTGATTATGACTGATACACATAGGGGAAAACAATGAGGCTGATTGGATATCTAAAGAAAGATTCAAAGATACTTATTTGCTAAATAAATTATTAATTTATGTGATTTATTTAGTATCTAAACATTGCCAAAGAAGCAACCAATCAGGTAATCAATCAGGATGCAATTTAGAGATATGATTTCACTTTCCTCTTTGAAGCAACCACTTTTATTCCTATAAATAGAGGGGTAGACGTGATAGATGAGGAATCCCCTCCTCTTTGGAGCTTTCTTCTCCTATTTTTCTTTTCTTCTTTTGTATTTTTGTTTTTAGTTTTATTGTAATGGCTTTCTAAGCTCTCAAGCTAAGGCTAGCAGTGATTTGTAACAATCTAATGGAGTTCTATTCATGTTTCATCAATTGTTTCAAGTAAGTATGGTTTATTTGAAGTGATGTTTATTTAATATTGTTCTTTTTCTTATTTCTTTGTGATTTGGATACATAAGATGCTTGAAGGCTCTCCTTTTTTATCTTTTGTGATTTGGATACATAGAAATCTTTAAGAGACAATTATTTTTATCCTTCATCTATCCAAAATATTTTTTATCTTTCATTTCAATTTTAATGTTCATATATTCTACTTAGATAGAATCTTCATTCGATTCTAACTGAGATAACATGATACATGAAGAACATCATTAGATGTTACAATGATCCTTAATGCCTTAGTGTTTTCTCATCTTGATTTCTCAACTCTTTATTGTCTGAATACTTCTCAACTCTTTCTCTCTTAGTTTTTCTTTCTTCTATTTTTTTCGTAATAGTTTTCTTTGTTGCACAAGGCTTTCCCAGTGGATCGACCTTGTCTACTACAATTGGCAAGTAAAAAAATCTGAATATGACTTCTTCATAGTCTTGGTTCAGACGTAACAACAATCTCAGTAAATTTTTTTACCTAATTCTCTTAAGTAGGTACAAAATATACTTAAGGGCATTCTAAAAACCAATCTAGTTGCGCTGGTTCCACCTCTTTCTAAGAGCTTAATACTGCCCATAGTTCCTGCAATATAAGGTACTAGGACTCAGAATATCATTATTCATTACTGGAGATAAGTCATCGTTTGTGAAGAGTTCATCTTGATTATTAAAGAATGAAACTTTTTCTAAAGTTTTATACAAGACCCAGGATTGATGGCTCCCAAAAGCCTTCCCAATGAATTCCACGCGGTTCATCTTTCAAAATCAGGCTAAGCTCAAGATGTGACAAATAATTTTCAAACAAAAGGACCCATCCAAATGAGCTTCCTTTCTTGTTTTGATGTGTAATCAAGCATTCATTTCCTAACCTCCATTTTTGGCTCTAGAAAATCATCGTTTTCAAACATTTATCTGTGTTGGACTCTTTCAGAATGGATGATCAACACAATAACGCAATAGTTAATTGTTTTTCATAATGAAGGAAACATTTATCTTAGCAGGATCCCCAAGGAAACTAGTTAGTAGGCCAGTACTCCATGTTGCTAACTGGTTTACATGAAGTTGACACCCAAGTTGTTAGAATACATCAGAGACCAAACCAAAATGGCCCACACATAGATGCTAGCTTAATTACAGTAGGTTAGCCTAGTTACAGTGGGTTATTATAAATTTACATTTAAAAAGCTTCCACACAAATCCATGCACCAGCTAAACAACATTCACTTAACAAATGTACTTTTGTTCTCTTAATCTTTGAAAAATAAGGTTAAAATCATAATGCATGGTAGTTAACAAAATACTGTAGAAATGATATTCATGATTTTTATATATTTTATATGCCTATTTACCTTATTTTATAGTGTATGATTAGGTTAATTAAGAGTTAATTAGGGTTTATTTATGTTAAGATAGATATTAGTAGTATGATTTAATTATTAGTTAATTTAGGTAATGTTAATTGTTTAAGATTGGATTTGAATAAAATCAGTGTTCTTCAAATGTCTTATACGTTTGAATTATGACTGTTTATGTGATTTAGGTAATGCATGTTTCCTAAGGTATGTGGACGATGTTTAGAAAAATTTACAATACTCTATACATGCTTAAAAGTGATTTGGACAATTTTCTGGAATTGTGGACAGGTTGGAAATATATATGGACATGAACAGAAGTACTTAATGAGCAGAGAAGAAATCTGGACGAGTTCTTGGACAGAAATTGAACAAAAACGTCTAGATTGTAGTTACTTGATTTTGAGTGAAATTGAATACGAATTTGAACAAATAAATTGGGCATTTCAATACCCATTTTAACTTAGTTAATGAATAACGTGTTCAAAGTGTAGAATTGAAGAATGAAAGCTGATTTTCGTAGTTGCCATTGTTAAACACGAACAAGAGAGAATAAAGAAAGGAAACCGGAAATAAGGTGGGAAAGAATTGAGCAACAAGAAAGCTTATTACATGAATGTTTAAACATAGCAAGGAGCTCTTATTTTGGGGCGGAATTGAGACTTAAACAAGGAATATAGTTGTTGTCCAGAAAGTTATTTAAAGGCAGAGAATTGCAGAAAAGGGGAGAGGAGAATAGAACGAACTAGAGCCAAATTCCTTTATCCCATCCTCCGAAATTGATGAGAGAACACTTTGAAAGTAATAGAGTTAAAGTCCCAAGCCAGAGGAACGAGGAAGAAGCAGAAACAAAATTTTCAGTTCGCGTATTACTGTAGCAGATAATGTTTACAGTCTAAGGTTGTAGCCGATGAGCAGTAACCCCTGGTTACTGTTCACCGGTACTGTAGCAGTTCTCAATTTTTGATTTTTTTCAATTTTCTTCTAAATTGTAAGTTTCTTTTTATTTGTTCTAATGAATATTTTATTTTTTAGATTAATGAGTAGCTAAATTCCATTGCTAAGGCTTGGATGAAACTTCATTAAGTTATAGAATTTCATGATTATGAGACTTGATTAATTTTTCTTAATGGTGGATTTAATGTTATTTGCTTCTACCTCTTTAATTAATGAGATTGATTTGGATATGAGTTTAGTCATGCTTCTCTCATGATTTAAATTAGTTTTCATTAGTTTTTTTTACTTGGTTTTGTCTTGTTTAATATTGAAATTGGGTATTAGTTGTGATTTACAAATTGTGGATATAATTAATGACTTGATTTTAATCCATTGAAGTGAGGAGAAATAAAATATTTATTTATTATAGATGAGAGCTTAATGATGATATTTTCCATAATAACGAAGATTAAATTTTAGATTATTATGAGATGATGTGGAAATATGATCAATGATTATGCTTATGAATTTCTATGATTTAATGAATGTGGATTCCTATGCCTTAGTATTTTGTTTGATTCTTAACGTTTACCTTATTTAAATAGTATTTTGTTTATTTTGCTTCGCTTTCTTATTCTTAGATTAAAGTTTTAGAATTTTGATTTAGATAGTTTAATTGCCTTGAACTCTTATTTGCTTTTGTCAGTTACTTTAGTACAATTATTATTTTTATATTTATTAACTAGATTAGAGTTTACTTGAGTTAGATTAAATTTAGTTTTCCAATTTCAAGTCTCTGTGGGATCGACACTCGATTTAGCCGTTTAACTACTATAGATTCGTGCACTTGCGAGTAAATAATTAAAATTTAACAACAAGAAACATTCACTTAAATAGAAAGAAGAATTATATCCTCCAGAAAAAATAAAATCTCCATCACTCATAATCATTTAGCATGTCGAGCTTTAAAAAAATAAAGATAGAACAGAAGTAATAAAATTTCAAAACCAAATTTCAGAATTCTATTTGATCAAATGAAAAATCTGTATGCCAGAAACTCAGATTTTCAAAAGCAAAAAAACTTGTCCACCAATCATTAGTATCTCAAGCACCACATTCAAGAAAGTTAGTACATATCTAATTTATCCAATATAATTGTAAGTTTTAAACTTTGATTAGTATTACAGACATAAAAAAATATATCCCCTTTGAATTGAAGACATTCGATATTGAACGAAGGCAAAAAAATTTCCAGCATCTATGACATCTTCCTCTAATTCTCCTTGTCCTTCTTCAAACTGAAACAAACAAAAAAACCATATTCAATAAATAGCTTAATTAATATCCTTAGATTTTTATGACAAATCAAAGATATGATGTCACACTTTCATACATAAGCTATAATGTTATTGTCCAAATACATATATTGACACACTAAATAAAAAATGAAACACAATCCAAGCAAAAAAAAAGTATATTCTTCAAGTAAAAGAAAAAGGATAATCATATTATACTTAACATAACAGATTAATCTTTACAAAGTATAAATTAAAAACTTTGAAATTAATAACTAAAGGTATAATTTTACATTAAGATATTATAATAAACTTTTAAACTTTACTTTTCATTTTATAATAAATCTTTATAGAAAAAAAATCTACAAGTGATGTTGTACTATACAATTTATAAAATCTATTATCTTTAATATTTAGAAAATTTTCACTATTGCAAATTCTTTCCTGCAATTAAAATCATAATCTGCAAAATCAATAAAAAGATGAAGTATAGTGAATTCTAAATTATAAAATTAATAGCAAACCTAATGTATTTTCTGTAATTAAAACTTGAAGTATATTTTTTAATAAATATACAAAGTATGACCATATTGTAGTAAATATAACAAGTTAATTAGTACAAAACCTAAATAAAAAACTTTAAAATAACTAATAGAAAAATCAATTAAACAAACTCACATGATGTTTTAATTTGTACTTTTTTTATCAGTCGGCAACATAGATATCATTGAAGTTAAAAAGAGTTGCATGCTCTTCTTATCAACTTTTTTGGACATTTGTATTTTTCTTGTTACGTGATGCATGTAGTAACAAAGAAATATTCCAGATTTATCCCTGCAAAGAAAGAAAATTTATAAATACACAATAAATTTTTTTATTTTTTAAATAATATTTATATATAATAAATTTACAAAATTGTTGTCTGTCTTGGAATATTTTCAATTGTAAAAAATGGTCCTTCAAATTCTTGAGTAGATAGGCCAAGGTTCTCTTTCATTGCAATAACATCTTTTCCATAATTTGATAAGATAAATTTCTGTTCAAAGGGAGAGTCAGACAAAAAAATCAATATTTATAAATTTTATAGTAACTTATAAATTTATAATTTTTATTAAAAGAATTACTAATTTCTTTGCATCTTGTTCATATTTGTCCACAAAATCAGACTTTGACAGTAGTGAATTATAATGACTCCATCCTTCCTCATCATCATACACTAGCAAATGCCATTGATAATTTCCTTCCTGGTTGTCATCTAATTTTGATGCAATTGGAAATATTTGATACCTTGATTTGCCCTTTCTCTTTATGAATTCTTTGCAAAGTTCTTCTCTTTCAATTGGATCATTGAGTTTGTGTTGTATTAATAAAACATTAATTTTGTCAATATGAAAATATATAATATATAAATAATATAGAACATTATAATTTTAAGAAGCAAACTTACAAAGGATAAGGCATGATGGAAGTAATATGTTGCATTTTGTGATACAATTCTCCCCTCTTCAACATCAATTTTTAATTGTTCATGCAACACAATACCATATGCATTTATGATTTGTGCATTTCCTAGACAGTAGATTTAGAAACTAAATTTATATACCAAAAATTGAAAACTAAAATTAAACATTGAATATAAATACTCACGTTAAAAGATACTTCCATATCATTAATCAAAGTACATATCTCTGAAATATGTACTTTTTCGTTCACATCTTCTACATTTGAAAAAAAGAAGCTGAAAGTAAAAAAATTTATAAACAGAATGAGTAGAATTGTACAGTTAAAGCTAATTTCACATTAAAGAGTAAATTTATACATTTGAAATACACAATTGAAGATAAAGTAAATTTATACAGTTAAAGCTAGCACAAATTTACAATAAAAATTATAATAACAATTTATTTTTGAATACTTACTACTCTTGATTTCTCTCTACTTCAGAAAATATCTTTTGATTGTCTTTAGACAAGGTTGACCACACTTTTCCTTTTTTTATTTTTATTTTCTTGGATGTCTCTTGTTCCGATAGATCCATATCTTTTCTTTTTCTCTGGATCCTTTCTCCTTTCACTAGTTTATCATATTTATAAATAGAGTTATCCTTTTCAGTTTTTGCTGGTCCTCTAGTCCTTGTCTTCACACCTTTCACCAAAGAACTTTCCATTTCATTTTTCTTCTCTATCTTTCTTTTTCCTTCCCTTGTTAATATGCCTTCCCCTCTTGATGAAGATGACCTTAACATAGGTTTTTCTGAAAGAGGATATTCTTTCAATCCAACATTTTCTTCTAAATGTTCAGCTGCCAAAGAAAGTAAATTGTCATCCAAATCCAACTTTTCTTTCTCCAAGATATCTATTTTTTTTCTTAAACAGTCTACTTCTTATTTCAATCTCATTTCAGAGATGCGATTCAAATCCATATCCTTCTTTTCTTGCTCTTCTTTGAGAAGTTGTTCTTCAAGAACATTCTTTTGTCTTTTTTCTTCTTCCATTTCTTCTCGAAGTAAATCAACTTCCACATTCAATGAAATTGTTACTTTTTTTGTTGCAGCTATTTCTTCAACTAGAAAATCAAAAATGATTTTTATCAATATACAAAAACAAGAAATATAAAATATGATATCATAATAAATAAAATAGATAAAAATTATATTATAGAAATGCAATTACTCAACTTTATTAAAATAAAATTGTATAAAATAATATCATGCAAAATTCAAGATTGAAAATTGTACATTACATTGTTTTTTTATCTTCATTTCAAGCTCCAATTTTTCTTCCATTTCTTTAGACAATATTTCTTCAAGCAACTTTTTCGCCTTCTTCTCAACATCTAGTTCAGTTTTGAGTGTCTCAATTTCAATTTTTAAACTTGTCATAGGAGAGTCCTATGCAAAATAGTAATAAAGTATTTTAATATAAATATGCTATTGCAATACTAATGAAATTAACATATTATCGATTAACTTACCAAAACTATCTGGAACATAATCCCTTTTATCATTCTGATTTTTTGACCCTGGAGAATCTATAATTTATGTCAATGAGGAGAACAAATAAAGCTAGAGAATATAGTTTAAAATAAAAACATTGTTAAATATAAATCACATTCTCTACAAAAGTATATTAATATATTTAAACGAAATAAAGAAAGAAGTACAACCTTCTTTATCTTCATTTACCATCTTCATCTTGTTTTTAAAACATTTATTCTTTATTCTTGTTTTTCAAGGGGTGACCTGAAATTAAATTTTAAAATGTATAAAACTTGATAAATTACAAAATTAACAATCATATTTTGAAAAATATTAACAATTACAAAATTACCACTTCTTGTTTGACCTCTGCATGTCTTATTTTATTCAAAAACAACCTCTCCTCAATAGTCAATTCTACTCTACTTTCCATAACCTGTATTTATATGTTAATAAGAAAAAAATAAAATTTTACTTATAAAAAAAACTATTACCATTTCATCTTTAATATCTTGAAATTTTCCACTTGAGAATGCTTTGTTAACTTCTCTCATGCTCCACTTGACAAATCTTGGAAATGAGTATGTTGTTGCTTTTCTTTCAACAACATTAGTATGTTCACAGAAAAAATATTGAAAAAAATATATATGTTAAAATTTGCATATAATTTATTTTAAAAAGTAAAATAAAATAGAAAGTTTTCTTACCAATAAAACTGCTACACAACCTGTAACATCTTTAGGATTAGGTTGTCTCTCAATTGATGACATCAAGTTCAGCCTAATATGCTGAGGCCAAGCATATGTTGACATCTTGTCTATATCCTCCACAAATTCTATATAAGAACAAGGAATTGAAAAAACCTTTGTGGGGCATAAAAAAGTGACAACTGTATAAAGGGTTAGTAGTCTAGCTACATCCTTATTTGCAAGTTTACTTTTAGATTTGATTGCCTCTTCAAGTGACTCTTGTATGGAATTTTTTTCCAAATGTTTCATCTTTAATCTCCTTTGTACAAAACTTGAACTAGGCTTCATTTTACTAGATTTCAATACTATTGTAACATCTCCCATTGGTATTCCAAAAATAACTAAAATGTCCATGTCTGTCACTTCAATATACTTTGATGCTATCTTAAATTTATGGACATTCTTGTCATATAGTTTGATCAATTCTAAGCAATTTTCATCTACCTTTTTGCAATCGACAAAGCTAATTTCATTATCTAAAAAGACCTTAAAAATACACCAAAAAGGTGTTCTCTCCAATATATCAATCTTTTTTCGATTAAAATATTTTCTGTTCTTTTCGAAAAATTTGGAGAGTGCACATAAGGTAGATCTATAATGAAGTCTTTCCTGCAATCATTAAAGCATAATAAGAAACCTAATTATTTTAAAACAATATCAAACAACACGAAGTATAATTATATTTTAAAATAATATCAAACAGCGCGAAGTATAATTATATTTTCAAACAACACGAAGTATAATTATATTTTCAAACAACATGAAACAACAAGAAGTATAAGTATATTTTAAAACAATCTCAAACAACATGAATCAACAAGAAGTATAATTATATTTTAAAAGAATCTCAAACATCATGAAGTATAATAATATTTTTAAACAATCTCAAACAACATGAAGTACAATAATATTTTAAAACAATCTCAAACTACATGAAGTATAATTATATTTTATTAATCAATTAAAAGTAAAACTATATTCTTCAAAATAATAAAAATACAATCTAACAGAGAATATCTCCACTATTACAATGGTTCAATGCACTGTTACCAACTCACATAGACATTTCAAATACATGCATACATAATTGAATAAATTTAATAGAACCCAAAAGATTCAGAGTAGATAAAAGACAACAACACCAAACAAATCACTTGATGGCGGTCTTGCATCATCTTTTCAGAAGGCAACCATAAAATATAAACATGCAAATATAAACAGATTAAAAATAAAACTATATTCTTCAAAATAATAAAAAGTATAGAGACATACTGAAAATGAGATATATTTTCATTATACTTGCAAAATAAAATTATACTTTTCAAATCATTTTAAAATTATACTTTGAAAGTTTTTATATGATACAAAAACGTAAGAAAAAAAGTTAAGAGAAGAAGGATTAAAAGAAAAACCGCCATCAAGAGCAATGTCAGTTAGATTTTTTGAAGAAACTCGATCAGTTGATGAAATGTTTTTTTCTTCTTCATGAATCCCTTTTTCTTTACTGTTGATGATAACCTAACTCGGCCGGGAAGAAAGGAAATGGTAGTGCGATGGAGAAAGTTGTGAAATGAGAATCGATCGACAGAGAAAGTTGTGAAATGAGAATCGATCAATGGAGATAGTTGTGAAATGAGAATCGATCGACACAGAAAGTTGTCAAATTAAAATCGATCGATGGAGAAAGGTGTGAAATGAGAATCGATCGACAAAGAAGGTTTTGAAATGAGAATCGATCAACGGAGAAAGGTTTCAAATGAGAATCGATCGATGGAGAAGGGTGTTAAATGAGAATCGAGCAACGTAGAAAGGTCATAAATGAGAATCGAGCAACGGAGAAAAGTGATAAATGAGAATCGAGCGACCGATCGGATATTAAATGACAAGGGTAATATTGTACATTAGCTATATTTGATTAGTGTCGGGATTATTTGGTTTAATAAAGTTTTGTCGGGACTAATCAGATATTTGAAGTTAATTTTGTCCTTATCGGTCACTCTCCCTATTTTAAATTAATAGCTCTATTAATTTTTTAAAATAAATTATTTTTAGTTTATTATGAAAAAATATGATATATGCAATAGATGTTAAAACTTAAATGCATCGTAGTGAGATGTATTACCTATGTTTCTTATTAGGCTTGATTTTGATTGATTTGAATGATTCCGAGGGCATATTTCTTATTGCATAGGGAATATTTGTAGAATGGGTCTATATGCACCCCAATAATCTCCTCAGTAGCCTAATTTACTTATAAATTCATGAGAGGGTTTATGGAGTTATTGGGGTATTGAGAGGATTATTGGGGTCCATATAGACTCATTTATATTTATATTACTACTCTTCTCTTTGTCCTAAACTAATAGTTCTATTTGGCAAAAAAAAGTTATTTTAGCATAATTTTATTAAATTTAAATAGTTGACTATATAAAAAAGAGTATCATAAGTTTATTTTTCTTTTTTTCTAATATGAATTTCGTTGAGACGTATTAACAAGCCGAGTATTGTCGAGTTTTAGACTATTCATGTTTGAGTTGGAAACTTCAATTTCGAGCTTGAGTCTCGTTCAAGCTAATATTTCCATAACAAAAACTCCAAAGTGAGTTTTGATTATACTAGATTAGTGAACCTATTTGAACTTTGTGTGGGGCCCTTTTGTACATAAATTTTTGTTGGTGTTTTTATTGTTGGAATATAACTACAGGTTGTAAAAGCTATGAGCCAAAAGTTAATCGGTATGTCATATCATTTCTTGAAGGATAATGATTTTTACACACCACTTTATATCCATAAAAGGATAATGGTATTACCGCAACGAATCTTCACATCTATTCCTCCCATCGCCAGCATGTACCAATCATACATTTCCATATGGATCCATCCAGCAAAAGCCACAGTGTAGTACAAAGCAAATTTTGATTTTTTAATTTAAATGATCACCAATAATTAATCAGCTCCCCCTAGGGCAGTAGGGCTGCAAGTGGGTCAGCCCTAATGGGCTAGGGATAGGCCCGGGCTCAGCTAAAAAAAAAAATTCCAAAGCCCAGCCTGGGCCCAGAGCTAAGGCAAATAAATTTGACCTAACCTAAAATTTAAATGGGCTTATGTCCAGCTACGGGCTTTGGGGCCTAAAGAGATGTGATATATATATATATATATATATATATATAACATTTTACTCATACTTCCCTTTTAATGATAAGTCCAAAGGGTAGGAAGCATAGACTCTAGGGGTACTTGTCCACTAACTTCAAAACAAAACATATTATCTAATCATGAAAGATCTAAGTTTTTATGGACATGAAAAGTTAGTTAAAAGGGACGTCTTGCAAAGAGATTTATAGGTTTAGAATGTTAGTAGACTTAGTAATGCACAAGAAATTCACATAAAAAGATTTAGGGTATGTTTGGATTTGTTAAAACTGAGAAAAAGGGAAAAAAAAGAAAAAGAAAAAGTAAATCCAGGTGAAAGAGGAACTAGGAGATTCCTAAAAAATATCCATTGTTTGGTTATACAAATGATGTTAGAGAAAATTGATGGTGATGGTGGTGGTAGTGGCGTTGGTGGTTGTGGTGACGGTGGCAGTGGTGGTAGTGGCTGTGGCAGTGGTGTCGGTGGCAGTGGTAGTGGTGGCAGCTGTGGTGGTGATGTGATGGTGAAGGAGGCAATGGTGGCGGGGGTGGTGATAACAGCGGTAACTGTGGTGAGGGTGGTAATGACAGTGGTGACGGTGACAGCAATGGTGGTGGTGACAATAACGATGTCACGACCTGGATTTTTAAAAGTATTTTTAAATAGCACGAATGGTAAGTAGTGCAAATTTTTTTTCTTAAATACAAAACAAACCATTTGATTAAATATCCAGGTCATGATAACTGGGGTACAAAAATACGAATATCAAATCATATGATATTATTACACATCTCAAAATTCAATAAGAACAACTCATCAATCTAAGTACAAATTTATCAACCGTCTGAAAATAAATAACTAAGTTAACTCTCACGCTAATGAAACACTTACGTACCAGAGTTACAGAAACACAGAAACTTTTTGTGCTTGCCTGTTTTGTCATGTCATCGCCTAGTGAATCTACAACTAATCAAACCAAACAACCACATCAACAACAATGGAATATCATCGCCTTCAAGAGAAGAGTTTCCATAAGGACAAAAGATTTTATTAATGTTTTTTGGATCGGGCCAACATCACCCGATGTTAGTTGCCTATGTACTCATCAGACAACATCTCTAATGTTTCCAACAAGAACGGATCCAGACATAGTTCTGCCTAAAACTACATTATACTAAGAAGCATAGCATCACACATGCAATGCTTAAGTATTTTTAAACCAACCTACATTTTACCCAAGTCCTTTAATCGTTCTACTTGTCTAATTAACAAACAATAACAATGTAATTAATTATCTTACACCCTTGTTCGATAATTAATACTAACAAATCTGTATTCACTCAGAGACAACTCGCCCCTCGAGAAATCTCCAAATATAGGACTATAACATGCAGAACATCAATATATAGTGACACTTGTAAAGTAATATACAGAGCACTGAATATAACATAGCTCAAAAACATGGGCGGATCTTTAACCAATAAAGATTAACACAAATCACAAAACAATAGACACCGTTCAAGAAACAATGCACTAATTGTTACCTGAAAACTACTGACTCCCGCTCGAAGGAGTAATTGTATGCTAACAGAAATCCTAGCATCTCTAGAGATCCACTTGGATCAGCCATGGGCCTAGAGATGTAGGTACCAGCTCTACTCATGGACGCACTGGTCAGAGGTAGATGAGCCTTCCATGATGCTCAAAAACCTGGTTTGTGCATTTTTAGGGATCCATCGTCCTGAAGAAACAGAGACCACGAAGGTCTGAAAGATTACCGGCATGGCTATTATCAGAAATCCTAGCATTTCTAGAGATCCACTTGGATCAGCCATGGGCCTAGAGATGTAGGTACCAGCTCTGCTGATGGACACATTCGCAGGAGGTAGATAAGCCTTCCATAATGCTCAAAAACCTAGTTTGCGCATTTGTAGGGATCCATTGTCCCAAAAGAGCGGAGACCACGAAGGTCTGAAAGATTATCGTTATGGCTATTACCGTGAGCTTAAACTTTAACTCCGAGAACATCCCATAACCACCCTTGGTTCATTAACCAAGGTAAAATTCTATGCAGGACCTCATTCACTCCATGAACTGGTCCCAACCCTAAAGAGGGTATTTTAGTCATTATCTTGATTAGGTGTTCTTCCCCCAATCCAATGACAACCAAAATCTCTTGATTAGTCTTTATTAATCTTAATTTATTGATATAAGTTAACACAACAATAATAAATGTAAGCATCAAAATAATCAACATGACAAGGACTCAGACTCATGCTGAGATGAACTGACCAATTTAACATTATAATGAAAAGGATTTGAGGTTGACATGCATAACTCAAGTTAGCCACCTAACATGACAAGGTCAGACTAAAACAACCATCAACATTCACCCTAATGTATATCACAATCAAGGCTAAAATTCAGGGACAAATTATGCTAAATTTCAAAGGCATCTTAGGCTGAAATTCAGAGACTCAATAAACATGAATATATCATGAACTAAGGCCCAAAAGTCAAGGATTCAATCAGCAAGATTATAACCTAACTCAAAGCTAAGAGACAAGCATTAGGTAGGCAATAATGCAACCTAAACTAGGGCTGAATGTAATATCCTCAATTTTTCTATAATTTTTTTGTATTTTTCTGCTCTTTTCTGCAATGTTCTGCAATTTTTGGTCGTATTTTTGATAAATAAATTTTACGCTATGGTGTATTTGTATTTGTATTATTTGTGACCGTAAGAGTCGGTAGTGGTGTTTAGTCACAGGTCATGGGCCTCGACGCATCACAGAAATTTTTAGCACGAAAAATGGATAGGACGTGTGAGAGAAGATGCAGTTGGAAAAAAGAAAAAAGAAAAAAAAACATATATGGCGGATCGGGCGTGCTTGGCACGCCCGACCCGCAGTGTAAACAGTGAACACCCCCTCACTGTGTGAGACCGGAGGCGCCGCCACCGGTGGCCGCCGGCTTCCGCCCGGCCAGCCTTGGCCTGGCGACGCCGCCGCCGCCTCCCTGACCTGGCTCCGCCGCCCTGACCACCACTCTCCCTCTCTTTCCCATTTCGGCCAGTGACCCCCTTTTCGGATTTTTGTTGAATCGCCACCATCGTCGGCTACATGGACGCCAGGTCGCCGCCAGGTTTTTGTCCCGGCCAAAGCAACCTTCGACCACTGTCGTCCCAGCCTCCCCGCCACCCACCGCCACTCTTTTCCTCCCTTCTCATTTTGGACAGTGAACTGCCATTTTTGCCAATTCACCACAGCCGTCAACTGCATGGCCGCCAGGCCGCCGCCAAGGTTCCGCCCCAGCGAGGATGACCTCCGGCCGCCATCATCCCGGCCTCCCCGCCCTCGATTCACCGCCGTGAGGTAAAAACCACCCCACCTCTGTTTCTTTTTTGATTTTCTGTTCACTACGACCTGCGGCTGTGCCGCTGGTCGCCGGCTGCCGCCTCTGGCTCTCTTCCGGCCCGGCAATGACAAGACCACCCCCCCAAACTGGACCGCCGTTTCCCTGGTCAGCCACCTCTTCTTCCGCCGTTTTTAGATCTAGACGGGCAGTGTTCCATTCTGTTGCCAGGTATTGCGGCTGCCGGCTGTGCCGCCGGTGCCAGGCCACAGCAACCAGCCTTTGCCCTCCCCCCAGCCCGACAACGGCAAGGTCGTCACATTGGCCACCGCCTTGGCCGCCGTTTCCCTCAGCCCCCTCCGCTCTATTTCGAACGGGATCAAAAATCCCTCTTTTTGTTTTTCCCGTTTCTCTATGTTGTGAACCACGGCTATGCCGTTGATCTCCGGCCATTAGCCTCCTCCCAGACCGACGACGGCAAGGCCACCGCCTTGGATTGAACGGCTGCCTTCCCGACCTTTTACCCATTCTTTCGCCCTTTTCTGGGATGGACATAACATTTATTTATTTTTGGTTCTTCTGTGCTGAGCAATTTGAGGAGCTCGGCTCACTTCGCCGGCTCCGTCTTGAGTCGACGACGGCAAGGTGTCGAGGTCTGGCCCCCCCTTGCCTCGATCGGTTTCGATTCGTTTGTTTGGCTGACCTACATCATAGTGTAATTGTAACGACTCTAAATTCTCGGTAAAATTTTATGTCTTCAGTAAAAATGATTTTGGAGTTTTTAATATTTTAGAGATTTTTACGAGTTAATATTTTAGAAGAGTATGGTAGAGCTTGTGGAGACGAGCGTAACGAGTCGTAAAATGCGTAAATCGGAGGTCGGGAACAAAAGTTATGACCTCGGGAAACGTGTTCAACCGGCAGGACCCACTTTTGAAATTTAGGTAAAATGGTTCTTAAGTGGTCTTGAATCGTAGGGCTCGTGAATACGAACTCAACGGTACCAAGAACGCGCAAATCGGAGTTCGAGATAGGAAGTTACGATTTTTGGAATTTTTAGAAATTAAAATAAATAATAAAAAATATATATATATATATATTCGGCGGCGCGGCTCGGCGCGGCGCGGCGCAGCGCAGCGCGCGGCGCGCGCGACGAACGCGCGACGGGCGCGCGTTCGCGGTGAGGAACGCGCGTTCGTCACCGCGCGCGGGACGGACGCGCGTTCGTCACGCGCGCCCACCACGCGCGCGGCGGCGCCAGTGGGCGCCGCCCGTTTTTGTGGCGGCGCCGGGGGGCGCCCACCGGTTCCGGCGGCGGCGCCCGCCGGAAAACTCCTCCTCCTCCCCTATTTAAACCCATTCCGGCCATTATTTTCTACAGATTTCCCCTCTCACCGTTTTCTTCATTTCGACCCATTTTAAGTCCGATTTTCACGTTCCAAGACCCGTTTCCTACTAATTCAAGGGTGCTCTACGCACCGGAAGTGTTATTTTCTCAAGGCGACGCCTCTAAGACCTCGAAAAACGTGCCTCTTCCTTAATCTTCCCCTTTTCTTCTTTTTGCTGTTTCTTAGTCATTTCAAGCCCTATTCTACCCGTTCAAAAGGCATTCTCTGCTAAAGCGAACGTGCTGAACACTGTGGTGGGGTTATTTTCACCTTCTGGAGTCTTTATATTGACGAATTTTATATTCAAGGCTAAGGTAGGGTGTTTTAAACTCTAAATAACTGCTTTGCTGATTTGAGTCCATCTTTCTTGAAGTATTTGATTTAAGTATAAGTATGATACTTGTTTTAACCGATGAATGGATTTTCTCTTGAATTATGTGACAATTTTGCTACGTATATTGATTGATTTTGTACGTACTACATAGTGTTGTGGTTTCGTACACTGTTTTGATGCCCGCCGAGAAAAATGATCGGCTAGTGGCGCGCACCGGGTGGAGCATCATGGGAAAACTCCTTCCCTTAGTGGCCTCCGTTGTCCCATGAGCGCGGAGGTAGGCCGTTGGGTATCGCGGCTTGTGGATTTGATTGATTTTGTGAATTTGTTTGATTTGATTTTAAAAGATGTTTTTGCTTAGCATTTCTTTTAGATTTTTAAACAAACCTACTGAGTATAAATATACTCATGCACCCCCAGCCCTTGCAGATGTTGCGACGTTGGAGGAAGGGAAAGAAGAAAAGTTTTTCAAGTAGTTGTGTGTTTTCTTCATAATGTAATTATATATGTGACCAACGTGTAAAGACATGATGTGTCAGGATAATCATGTTTTTATAACTACTGGCTCCATGTACAAGAATTTTGATATGTATATTAAACTTATGTTATAAACTTTTTGTCAATATGTTTTTATTTTCTTGGCTGTGCAATTACTCCGACGTATTCTACATTGAGCATACGATCGTTTCACGATTAACGCCCGTCAGTCCGGTTCGTGTGTACTAATTTCGCACGTCGGACAGGATCATTAATATTATATTATCCTAAAATGGGCGGGCGTTACATTTGGTATCGGAGCTCAAAGTTTTACTGTCTAGGAGCAGTAGCTTTAAATCGGTCACATAAATAATTAATATTTTAATGCTATATTTAGTCAAAAATATGTGTTTTTGTATTCAAAAGGTCGTTTTAAGTTGGTTTTGTTCTTACTTTAAATTATGATTATGAAGTTAGGTGTTTTTATTATATATGTATACACATGTTAATACGTATATAGGCTTTAAAATGATGATCTTCGTTTGTTTAAACCAATTTCTTGTGGAACCAAGGTTATTATAGTCTACTAGCAATCGGAAATGACTTCCGAGGTCCATTTATCTGATGATTCCCCCCAAGCTGAAACAGCGACTCATGGTGCAGCAACATCAGATAATCATATGGAAAATTTCTTCGATGTATTGATACAAAGGATGACCCAGCATATGCAAACTCAAGGAGTTCAGCCCAGTCCTAACCATGGGAGAAACACTATGGAATCAGTTGAAAATGGTCGGAATGAGAAGGATAATTTACTAGAACGGTTCAAGAAAATTGCTCCAACTCTCACTGGAGAGGATGGTCCGGAGGCAGCCGAAAAATGGATATTTGAGGTCGAAAGAATATTTAAGGCTATGAAAGTTCCAGAGGATAGAAAAGTAGATGTGGCCACTTTCTCTTTATCGGGTGAAGCAGCTTTCTGGTGGCCTACGGCAGAAAGGAACTTCTTTCCTGACAAAGAAAATATTAGGTGGGAAGAGTTTAAAGGAATACTATATGATAAGTATTTCCCCCCTCATATTCAGGATAAGAAAGAAAAAGAATTCTTGGACCTTCAGCAAGGGAATATGACAGTCACTCAGTATGAGAATAAGTTTGTACAGTTAGAGCGTTTTGCCCCTGACTTCTGTCTTACGGAGTTAAAGAAAGCTCGAAAGTTTGTTAGGGGATTAAATAGCGGTCTCCGTGGCAGAATAGTAGGTTTTCAACCTACTACGTTTGCAAAGGCAGTAGAATTGGCTTCCTTACTGGAACAAGAGTATCAAGAGTTTCTGGTAGAACGTAAAGATCGTGGGCAAAATAGCAACTTCAAGACTGATGAAAGAAAAAGGAAATTCATGTCTCCTACCCAGAATAGTAATGCTAAATTTCAAAAACCCTTTGGAACTCAAACTCAATTTCAGAAGGAGAAGAAATTGGAAAAGTGTTCTAAATGCTACCGGATCCACCCACCTGGAGTTTGCTTCTATAATGAGGGACGTTGCTTTGCTTGTGGCGAACTGGGGCATCGGATAAATAGTTGCCCAAAAATGAAGAGTCATGAAACTGAAGGACGATGCTTCTCTTGTGGCGAATTGGGACATAAGATTAAAGACTGCCCGAAGAAGAAGAGCCAAGAAGAGATCAAGACAAAGCAGAAGCCTAAGGCTCAAGGGCGAGTTTATGCCATCACAACAGAAGAAGCCCAGACATCAAATGGAGTTATACAAGGTACACTTTTGATCTTGGACAAGATTGCTAAAGTTTTGATAGATCCAGGATCAACGCATTCTTTTATATCCTATGATTTTGCTTTAAGTACTAGTTGTCAAATTATGGAACTAGGATATACATTAGAAGTATCAACTCCTATGGGAAAAACTCTTCTAGCACAAGAGTTTTTGCAGAATGTGTCTGTGTCCTTGGAAAACAAAAAATGGGGAGTCAATCTTATACTTTTAAGTATGACAGATTTTGATGTCATATTGGGAATGGATTGGCTAGCTGAAAATGAGGCCTTAGTAGACTGTAAGAGAAAAAGAGTTTTGTTTCATAAGCAAGGAGAGAGAAGCATTACCTTCTATGGAAAGCAAGAACATATTGGGGTATCTGTTATCTCTGCTATTAAGGCTCAACGATTATTATATAAGGGATGTCAGGTGTATCTGGCCACTGTGATATCTGAAGAGCCCTTAGTCTCTAAGTTGGAAGATATTGATGTGATAAGAGATTTTCCTAACGTATTCCCTGATGATCTCCCTGGGGTACCACCAAAAAGAGAGATAGACTTTGGCATCGACTTATTACCTGGCGCTGGCCCTATCTCTAAGGCACCTTATCGTATGGCCCCTGCGGAATTAAGGGAATTAAAAAGTCAACTACAGGAGTTACTAAATAAGGGATTTATTCGACCTAGTGTTTCACCTTGGGGAGCTCCAGTTCTGTTTGTGCGAAAGAAGGATGGATCTTTGAGATTATGTATAGACTACAGGATGCTTAACGCTGTAACCATAAAGAATAAATATCCGTTACCCAGGATTGATGATCTTTTTGATCAGCTTCAAGAAGCTAAAGTATTCTCAAAGATAGATTTGAGATCGGGGTATCATCAGTTGAGAATTCGGGTTGAGGATATTTCAAAAACAGCTTTCCGTACTCGTTATGGCCACTATGAATTCCTAGTAATGCCATTTGGATTAACGAATGCTCCTGCAGCTTTCATGGACCTGATGAATCGAGTTTTTCGAACATATTTGGATAAATTTGTAATAGTCTTTGTTGATGACATTTTAGTCTATTCTTCTAGTCCAGAAGAGCACCGAGAGCACTTACGGATCGTTCTACAAACATTAAGAGATCATCAACTTTATGCTAAGTTGAGTAAGTGCGAATTCTGGCTAGAACAAATTGCTTTTCTGGGTCACATTATTTCAAGGGATGGAGTGTCAGTAGACCCAACCAAGATTGAAGCAATAATGAAGTGGGAAAGACCTAAGACAGTCACAGAAATTAGAAGTTTTTTAGGTCTTGCTGGCTACTACCGAAGGTTTATCGAAGGATTTTCAAGTATAGCTTTGCCCTTAACAAAGTTAACCAGAAAAGGGGTAAAGTTTATATGGAATGAAGAATGTGAGATTGGATTTGAAGAATTAAAAAGAAAACTCACTACTGCTCCAGTTTTAGCTTTACCGTCTGGTAACGGAGGACTTGTCATTTATAGCGATGCTTCTAGAATTGGTCTTGGATGTGTGCTAATGCAAAATGGAAGGGTAATAGCGTACGCTTCAAGACAACTAAAGAAGCACGAAGAGAATTACCCCACTCATGATTTGGAAATGGCAGCAGTAGTGTTTGCACTAAAAATCTGGAGACACTATTTGTATGGAGAAAAGTTCGAAGTTTTTACAGACCATCAAAGCCTAAAGTACATATTCTCTCAAAGCGAGCTTAACATGAGACAAAGACGATGGATTGAATATATAAAGGACTATGATTTTTCTATTCAGTACCACCCGGGAAAAGCAAATGTGGTGGCTGATGCTCTAAGTCGCAAGGCCGAAGGAAAAATCGCTCAAATAATAGCACGAAAATGGAAGTTGTTGGAAGAGGTGATAGAATGTCAACCTAGGTTGCGACCGGGAAACAAGAGTTCTTTTATGGCCAACCTAGAGGTAAAATCAAATTTAGTTGAACGTATTTTGGAAGCTCAAAAAGAGGATGAAGAAGTACAAGCTTCACTGGGACGGCCTGACTTCAATCAAGGTTCTGATGGAGGAATAAGATTTCGAGAAAGGTTGGTGGTCCCAGCGGTGTTGGAATTGAGAAAAGATCTATTAAATGGAGCACATAGATCTCAGTACACCATTCACCCAGGAGGAACAAAAATGTATCAAGATCTAAAAAAGAACTTTTGGTGGAATGGGATGAAAAAGACATAGGAGAATATGTCTCCAAGTGTTTAACGTGTCAGCAAATCAAAGCTGAACATCAAAAGCCCTCGTGTACATTACAGCCAATTGAAATTCCTGAGTGGAAATGGGAGCACATTTCGATGGACTTTGTTTCAGGCTTGCCCGTAACATCGCAAGGTCATGAAACCATATGGGTTGTAGTAGATCGACTCACTAAAAGTGCACATTTCCTACCTATAAAGAAGACCCAAACCTTAAATGCTTTGGCAAGGATGTATGTAAAGGAAATCGTAAGCCAACATGGAGTGCCGTTGTCAATAATCTCCGATCGGGATAGTCGATTTACTTCTCGATTTTGGAAAGGACTTCAGGAAGAGTTAGGTACTAATCTAAGATTTAGTACAGCCTTCCACCCACAAACAGATGGTCAGTCTGAAAGGACCATTCAAACTCTGGAAGATATGTTACGAGCTTGTGCTTTGGATTGGAAGGGTAACTGGGATGAATATACGCCATCGATTGAGTTCGCATATAATAATAGTTATCATTCCAGCATAGGTATGGCACCCTATGAAGCTCTCTATGGCCGACCTTGTAGATCTCCTACTAACTGGAGTGAAGTAGGAGAAAGAAAGTTGGTGAAGTCAGAATTCGTACAGCAATGTGCCGATAAAGTAAAACTCATCAGAAATCGGTTATTGACAGCCCAAAGTCGTCAGAAGAACTATTCCGATCAAAGAAGGAAGGATCTTGACTTTTGTGTGGGCGATCAAGTACTTTTAAAAGTATCACCAACTCGAGGAGTGATGAGGTTTGGAGTCAAAGGCAAATTAAGTCCTCGCTTCATAGGACCATTTGAGATCTTGGACAAAGTAGGGCCGGTGGCTTATAGACTGGCCTTACCCCCTCACCTTGACAACGTTCATAATGTATTTCATATATCCATGCTCCGGAAATATGTTCAAGACCCTTCTCATATCCTCGACCAATCAGTTGTCACCTTGGAACCCGATCTATCTTTTGAAGAGAAGCCAATCAAAATTTTGGATCGTAAGGAACAAATTCTTCGAACAAAAAGGATCCCATTGGTTAAGGTATTGTGGCAACATCACTCATCTGAAGAAGCGACCTGGGAGCTAGAAAGTGAAATTCTGAATAACTACCCAGAACTTTTCAAGGATTAAAAGGTTCAATTTCGAGGACGAAATTTTCCTAAGGGGGGTAGATTGTAACGACTCTAAATTCTCGGTAAAATTTTATGTCTTCAGTAAAAATGATTTTGGAGTTTTTAATATTTTAGAGATTTTTACGAGTTAATATTTTAGAAGAGTATGGTAGAGCTTGTGGAGACGAGCGTAACGAGTCGTAAAATGCGTAAATCGGAGGTCGGGAACAAAAGTTATGACCTCGGGAAACGTGTTCAACCGGCAGGACCCACTTTTGAAATTTAGGTAAAATGGTTCTTAAGTGGTCTTGAATCGTAGGGCTCGTGAATACGAACTCAACGGTACCAAGAACGCGCAAATCGGAGTTCGAGATAGGAAGTTACGATTTTTGGAATTTTTAGAAATTAAAATAAATAATAAAAAATATATATATATATATTCGGCGGCGCGGCTCGGCGCGGCGCGGCGCAGCGCAGCGCGCGGTGTATGCCGCGCGGCGCGCGCCGAACGCGCGCGGCGCGCGACGAACGCGCGACGGGCGCGCGTTCGCGGTGACGAACGCGCGTTCGTCACCGCGCGCGTGACGAACGCGCGTTCGTCACGCGCGCGCCCACAACGCGCGGCGGCGCCGGTGGGCGCCGCCCGTTTTGTGGCGGCGCCGGCGGCGCCCACCGGTTCCGGCGGCGGCGCCCGCCGGAAAACTCCTCCTCCTCCCTATTTAAACCCATTCCGGCCATTATTTTCTGCAGATTTCCCCTCTCACTGTTTTCTTCATTTCTGACCCATTTTAAGTCCGATTTTCACGTTCCAAGACCCGTTTCCTACTAATTCAAGGGTGCTCTACGCACCGGAAGTGTTATTTTCTCAAGGCGACGCCTCTAAGACCTCGAAAAACGTGCCTCTTCCTTAATCTTCCCCTTTTCTTCTTTTTGCTGTTTCTTAGTCATTTCAAGCCCTATTCTACCCGTTCAAAAGGCATTCTCTGCTAAAGCGAACGTGCTGAACACTGTGGTGGGGTTATTTTCACCTTCTGGAGTCTTTATATTGACGAATTTTATATTCAAGGCTAAGGTAGGGTGTTTTAAACTCTAAATAACTGCTTTGCTGATTTGAGTCCATCTTTCTTGAAGTATTTGATTTAAGTATAAGTATGATACTTGTTTTAACCGATGAATGGATTTTCTCTTGAATTATGTGACAATTTTGCTACGTATATTGATTGATTTTGTATGTACTACATAGTGTTGTGGTTTCGTACACTGTTTTGATGCCCGCCGAGAAAAATGATCGGCTAGTGGCGCGCATGTGGTGGAGCATCATGGGAAAACTCCTTCCCTTAGTGGCCTCCGTTGTCCCATGAGCGCGGAGGTAGGCCGTTGGGTATCGCGGCTTGTGGATTTGATTGATTTTGTGAATTTGTTTGATTTGATTTTAAAAGATGTTTTTGCTTAGCATTTCTTTTAGATTTTTAAACAAACCTACTGAGTATAAATATACTCATGCACCCCCAGCCCTTGCAGATGTTGCGACGTTGGAGGAAGGGAAAGAAGAAAAGTTTTTCAAGTAGTTGTGTGTTTTCTTCATAATGTAATTATATATGTGACCAACGTGTAAAGACATGATGTGTCAGGATAATCATGTTTTTATAACTACTGGCTCCATGTACAGTAAATTTTGATATGTATATTAAACTTATGTTATAAACTTTTTGTCAATATGTTTTTATTTTCTTGGCTGTGCAATTACTCCGACGTATTCTACATTGAGCATACGATCGTTTCACGATTAACGCCCGTCAGTCCGGTTCGTGTGTACTAATTTCGCACGTCGGACAGGATCATTAATATTATATTATCCTAAAATGGGCGGGCGTTACAGTAATTTTTTATCGTGACACTCATTTTCTGCTATCGGATGTCGGGCAACATTGAGTCGATGTCCATTTGACTTGCCACAATCCGACGACTACCAGGTCCCGTCTTCTCCCAGGTCTAGCCCCCGGTCATGTCCGGCCGTTTGTAGCTTGGCAAGGCATGTTCGCCGCCCCAATTTAGCGCCCTATCACCCTACCTAAATCAGGTCTTGGGTCTCTTAAATTTTCTGTTTGGTTGTTTTGCTACAGTGTTGTTCTGCTGCAGATGTCGGCTTTACCCAATGTCGGAAAGGGGTCGCCGCTCCCGACCTCCTCTACACGTCTTCTGCACGCACCAGACTTCCCTAAACTTTGGGATACATCTCTAATTGCTGCTAATGGGCCCCGCTCCAACCCAAACCAACGTGTTTAGCTTGGGATTTTGTGAACTTAGGCTGCAGATCCAATCAACATGGGCTCTACCCCAGCCCAGTGACGGCTAGGGCCAGCACTTCAGGCCCGAATTTACCTTTGCACCCCCACTTTCTATTACACACGACCCGGAACATACGAGGAAAGAGTCCTTGAATTCAGATCCTTCCAAGCGGAAGTAACACAGTTAGCCATTAAACTCGACCCATCGAAGGCTTGACCGATGTTGTGTCATATCCTCCATTGTAAGTTGTGCTTAATGCACGATTATCCGTATGATGAGTTGGTTGTGGGTAGCGTTTAGAAATGGTGCCACCTTTGTCGGCTTCTTACGCCAGGCCTTAGTGCCTCAACGTATGTTTAGGAAACATCTTTACCACTAGGCAATATGGTCATTAAAGCCCTCCACCACCTTGTGAGGTTTCGACAATGCGGAATTGTTACCGCTGGTTGTAGTCTACCATCCATTTTCATGTTTTGTCACCAACAAAGTGTTTTAAACCTTTGGCAGACCTCCAATCAGTCAGCCCCTATTATGTGGTCGTTCTTGCCATCTCTAGTGGCACGACCTTGTGTCTGCCGCCCTAGTGCGCGCAGTCTTATGCTTTGAGTGTAATTAATCTAACCTTATTGAGATTAATTCCAGCATCTTTGAAAATCCTCGGGACACAACTCTCTCAGTGCGATGCTTTTGGCCGCCTATTCCGTTATTGATGCCGCCACCGTCGTTTGTTCGCCATCAACGTCTTATGGATTACGAGGTAGGGGACCTTGAACTCGTAATTTCATTATAGCATGCTTTGATTGTGTAGTAGCATGCTAGAAGTTTATAATTTAATATTTTGCATGTTTATGCTGATTAGAAAAGCATGTTGTATGTGTGTGAATTGTATGCGTACACTAGTAAAGACTAAGGGCACGTAGTAAGTTGCTATGAATCGTTTGCATGTGACCAGAGTATGTGATCTTTGTTGTGGAATGGTGGTAAGTGATTGATGGTACGAGAAAAAGTGTTCGATTGTATGTTTGGTGAAGGAGTACTTCGTGGACTATGATGTGGAAACTATGATTGTATGTCAGGCGAGGATTAGTTTGGATTGAGTCAGGTGGTACATCGGAGCATTGAGCAGAAGACGTAAGCAATGTATGGATTTAGAAGACTTAAGGTTTGATCATCTTGGGGGATTGTGAGTTAGTAAGAGAGAACGACATAATTGTACAGACATAATATACGTAATATGAATTGTAATGAAAGGGTAATGAGTAAGGAATTAGTAAGGGTTTGATGACAGGACTTAGGTCAAAAAGGGTCTCATTTGAGGAGTTGAATAAGAATATCCAGTTTTAAGGCGGATGCTGTAAGTTGTAAGGTAGTAAGTGTATGATGGTAAGATTATCAGTATGGATCACGAGTTAAAGTAAGACTGCAGAGATTTGTAAGATGGAAGTCATTCTGATCATAATTGTACGTGCATAAGTTACCTAATATAAACTTGAATGTAAGTAACCCTAATTTTATAACGTTGTGAGGTTGAGACTGAGGGTTTCGATGGATTAAGTTCCGTTTTGTGCCAGTCGATAAGTAATCGACTGAGCATCCTTTCTGGTCTAGCCATGGTGTTTTCTTGCGGGATTTAGTCTTGGTGTTGTATTCAGCCCAGATGTTTGATGCTCTATTGAGGGTGCTATAAGTTTCTGCCCTTCGTGGGCTTTGTATGTTTTCTGCATACCGATGGCATTGTATGTTCTGCCTAAAAGTGGCACTGTAAGATTCCTACCCAAGGTGGCACTATATGTTTTCCGCCCTTAGTTGGCACTGTATGGCCCCAGAGAATGGCCGTTTGCGCGCTCAGGTAAGTAGTATCATGGATCTGCTCTTACCTGTTTGATCTTATGCCCCATGAGCATAGGTGTGCCTTGCCTTCGGAAAAGTCCATGGTGTTTAGTTGCTCCCCGAAGGTTAAGGTGACGCCCTAGTGGCATTCCATTCATTTCCGACGTTGGAGCTTATTAATTGTAATGAGCTTTAGTTGTCGGTAGTATGTGTACGATCGTAAGAGTAAGTGTATGTTTCAGATTCTGAGTAAGTTGTACGTGTAAGATTTAGAGTAAGTGTGAGCTTCTTTGGAAGATAGTAAGAGTAAGTTTATGAGTATGAGTATGTTGTACGAGTAAGTTGGTGAGACTTTGATTCAGACGGTAAGCGTAAGTGTAAGTGTAAGATTCTAAGGAAGATGTAAGAGTACATTTATGTGTAAGTGTATAATTGTACGAGTAAGGTTGTACAAGTAAGTTCGTACGAATAAGGTCGTACAAGTAGGCATGTGTTGTAAGTGTAAGCATACGTTTGTACAAGTAAGACTGATTCAGAATGTAAGTGTAAGAGCTTGATATATGAATAAATGTAAGTTCGGTTTGCACGATGATTTGTATGTGTGACAATATTTATACTTCTTATTCTTTTTGCTTCGTGTGTGATTGCATGGAAGCAGCTATATTTGAACTTGCGGAGTTCATTGATTCATTTTTCCCCTACCGGGTATTTTCCTACTGAGTATGAAAATACTCACCCCATCTTTTTAGCCCCTTCGACTGGAGGCTTTTGCAGGTCGATCGATAGCTGTTTGAGACTGGACTTTTCCCCGTGTGGATAATTCTTCCTCGACTTTTGAACGCAGTGAAGCTATGTGGAATTTGGTGCTGTGATCTCATGTTTTGTTTAAGGAGAAAGAAATGTATTGTATACTAGACTTGTGTATGTATGTACAATTTATTTTTAGACTGTGAAAGAACTTGTACTCAGAGATGCCTGGGAGGTTTTGTTTTTAAAACCCATGGCCATGGTAGGATTTAATCGTACGCTTTTGTTTTAGGTCACGCCTGAGAATGTTTGTTTGTTTTAAGATATTTAATTTATAAAAGTTGTTTTCACATATTTTGAATTTTATTAATTTAGTCAATTTACATCATTGTTTGAAAAATAAAATAAAATTTTAGTAAAATTTTAAAGTAAATGTGTGGAAAAACCTCGGGCGTGACACTGAAACTTAGATATTCTCTCAGCATGATTATAACATAAATCAAGGCTGAGAATTTGGCATTACTTTGGCCAAAATAGAGCCTAAAACAAGGCTGCAAAATAAGGATCTAAGTAAGCAAAAGCAGAGCCTAAACCAATGCTTCAAATCCGGGATTTGATTAGCCAAAGTATGGCCTAAAGAATGGCCACCAATCAAGGATTAAATTAGCCAAAATAAGGTCTAAAATAAGGCCACGAATCTATGATTAAATTGGCCAAATTATGGCCTAAGTAAGGCCATGAATCAAGAAATAAATTCGCCAAAGTAAGGCCACTAATTAGGTATTAAATTAGCCAAAGTATGGCCTAAAGTAAGGGCACAAAGCAGGGATTAAATTGGCCAAAGTATGGCCTAAAGTAAGGCCACGAATCAGAATTAAATTGGCCAAAGTACAACCTAAAGTAAGGGCATGAATCAGGGATTAAATTGGCCAAAGTATGGCTTATAGTAAGGGCACGAATTAGGGATTAAATTGGCTAAAGTATGGCCTAAAGTAAGGACACAGATTAAATAATAAATTTGCCAAAGTATGGCCTAAAGTAAGAGCATGAATCAGGGATTAAATTAGCCAAAGTATGGACTAAAGTAAGGGTACGAATTAGGGATTAAATTGGCTAAAGTATGGCCTAAAGTAAGGCCATGAATCAGGGATTAAATTGGCCAAAGTATGGCCTAAAGTAAGGCCACGAATCAGGGATTAAATTGGCAAAAGTATGGACTAAAGTAAGGGCACGAATCAGGGATTAAATTAGCCAAAGTATAACCTAAAGTAAGCGCACGAATTAGGGATTAAATTGGTCAAAGTGTGGCCTAAAGTAAGGCCACGAATTAGGGATTAAATTGGCAAAAGTATGATGACCTAAAGTAAGGGCACGAATAAGGAATTAAATTGGCCAAAATATGGCCTAAAGTAAGGGCACGAATCAGGGATTAAATTGGCCAAAGTATGGCCTAAAGTAAGGCCACGAATTAGGGATTAAATTGGCCAAAGTATGGCCTAAAATAAGGCTACGAATTAGGGATTAAATTGGCCAGAGTATGGCCTAAAGTAAGCTAATGAATCAGGGATTAAATTGGCAAGAGTATGGCCTAAAGTAAGGGCACAAATCAGGGATGAAATTGGCCAAAGTATGGCCTAAAGTAGGGGCACGAATCAGGGATTAAATTGACCAAAGTATGGCCTAAATTCAGGCTACGAATCAGGGATTAAATTGGCCAAAGTATGGCCTAAAGTAAGGCCACAAATCAGGGATTAAATTAGCCAAGGTATGGCCCAAAGTAAGGCCACAAATTAGGGATTAAATTCGCCAAAGTATGGCCCAAAGTAAGGCCACGAATTAGGGATTAAATTGGCCAAAGTATGGCCTAAAGTAAGAGAACGAATCAGAGATTAAATTGGCCAAAGTGTGGCCTAAAGTAAGGGCACGAATCAGGGATTAAATTGGTCAAAGTATGGCCTAAACCAAGGGCACGAATTAGGGATTAAAATGGCCAAAGTATGGCCTAAAGTAAGGGCATGAATTAGGGATTAAATTGGCGAAAGTATGGCCTAAAGTAAGGCCACAAATCAGGGATTAAATTGGCCAAAGTATGGCCTAATGTAAGGCCACAAATAAGGGATTAAATTGGCCAAAGTATGGCCCAAAGTAAAGCCATGAATTAGGGATTAAATCGGCCAAAGTATGACCTAAAGTAAGGACACAAATTAGGGATGAAATTTTCTAATGTATGGCCTAAAGTAAGGGAACGAATTAGGGATTAAATTGGCCAAAGTATGGCCTAAAGTAAGGCCACAAATTAGGGATTAAATTGGCCAAAGTGTGGCCTAAAATAAGGCCATGAATAAGGGATTAAATTGGCCAAAGTATGGCCCAAAGTAAAGCCACGAATTAGGGATTAAGTTGGCCAAAGTATGACCTAAAGTAAGGCCACAAATTAGGGATGAAATTGGCCAAAGTATGGCCTAAAGTAAGGGAACGAATGAGGGATTAAATTGGCCAAAGTATGGCCTAAAGTAAGGCTACAAATTAGTGATTAAATTGGCCAAAGTATGACCTAAAGTAAGGCCACGAATCAGAGATTAATTTGGCCAATGTATGGCCTAAAGTAAGGCCACGAATTAAGGATTAAATTGGCCAAAGTATGGCCTAAAGTTAGGCCACTAATCAGGGATTAAATATAGCAAAGTTTATGCCCAAATTATGGATAATGAACATGGCTAGAAACAGAATCATTCATGCCTAACATAAGGCTAAGATAGATCAAAAAAATTAATAACATGCTTGCTTGAATTAAGGATAAACTACTTGACAAAAATCAGAATCATGCATGCACCATTCAGCCATATAAACATAAGATAAAATCACAATCATTCAAAACAAGTAAAGGCTAATTCATGACATCAAAAAGCCCCTTTGAACGAGGCTAAACTATGGCTGAATTGCATCTATCAAAACCTCATGCTTAAGGGTGTAAAGAGAAGCACCTACTTGTACTAACTTGTCCCGAAAGCTCCTAGCCCTTACTCCTACGCTTCTAAGCCTTGAATTCAATCCAAAGATGGCTGCTTTGTACCTTCTAAAGCTGCTAGCTATAGAGGTTCTTGTTGAGAAAAGGAAGAGGAGTGAAGAGATGGAGGAGAGGGAGGCTAAACCAAAATCAATCCCCCTCTTTTTTTCTTATATAAGGCTTCCTCTCTTCAAACTCTTGGGTGCCCTCCCCCTCTAGGACTCTCCCATAATTACAATCCTGGAATCACAATCCCTGCCCCATTACAAATAGGAAACCAACCCACATACATGCTCAAAATAGTCCCAAAAGAGTTCTAACCCAACTAGATGTACAGCTGATCCCTCCAACTTTTTCCACCACTCCTAACACTCCTCGGACTCCTACTTGGGCTAGAAGTCTTAGGCTCGCATGCTATCTCGTCTCAACAAAGTTCTAGTTGTGTCCTCTTCTTGATTGGAGTCCTTGTCCTGCTAAGACTCTCTCCCTCTTTCAATTCTTAGTTCTTTTAGGACTTCTAATTCCTAGTACGTTTAGGGCTCCTAACTCCTAGTACGTTTAGGACACCTGACACGTAGCACAATTAGGACAATCCAACTCCAAACATGAGTAGGATATCTAACTCCAAGCACAAGTAGGACATCCAACTCCAAGCACAAGTAGGACATCCAACTCCAGGCACGAGTAGGACATCCAATTCCAAAAACAAGTAGGACATCCAACTCCAAGCACGAGTAGGACATTTAATTCGGGTAAACGGGCCCTGTGCGATAAGCTCAACTTCAAACGGTTGTATCTCGCTCATCTGAACTCCGATTCGCACGTTCTTGGTGGCGTTTCGAAGCTCTTTCAGTCTACTTTACAAATATATAGGTTTCAGCTATCGTTACTAACTTATGATCAATTTATTATCATAAAAAAGTCAGGAGTCCAACACCTTAATCTCCACACGGTCGACTTTGGGAATTTAGAAAAATCCCAGACGTTACAAACAATGGTAGTGGTGGTGACGGTAGCAATGTCAGTGTCAGCAGCAGGGGCAGCAGTGAAGGCAGTGACAGTGATGGTTGTGGTAGTAGTAGTAAGACATAAGTATTTAGTATGCTGATTTTCTCCCAAAATCTATGGGTTGATAGGTGAAAAGATTTTAGGCTAATTTTCATCAATTTTTTTAAAATTTTCACTCTAGTTTCTCTTTCTCCGTTGCACCAAACAGTAAAAACTCAGAGATTTTAAGAAGATTCATTTATTTCTCCCACTTTTCACCAATCCAAATAGACCTTGAACATTTGTCCATACACTCATCAACATAAAGTATTTTTACCCTTGAAACATATCTATGTCAAAATTATTAGCAGTAGCATCAGAGGTAGTCAACAATATGTCTTCCAAAAAAACCTCTAAGAAAGGTAACAAATATTGGGTACCAAAATCAAAAGTCACCATAAGTATAAACAAGGAATATTCTCCTCTTTATTGATCTTATTATGTCCAGTAGCACTTTTATTGATCTTATTATGTTCAGCAGCACTTAGCCAAGTGTGCATGAATAATGAAAAAGATGATGGCTCTTTTCAGATTCTTAACACAACAAATATGTACCTAAAACACTGCATGAAATCATTAACTTGAACAGAGGGAGATTTGATTCAAAGACTAGATATTGCAATGAGCAACAACCAAAATATAGTTACTAGCTCAATAAACATAATAAATAAATAGCTATCTAATGATTTAAGAAGGGGATCAGAGCAATGGTTAGTGTCAATTTGGGGAAAATGGGGTAAAGTAGTGATAGGAGTAGTGGCCAGTGTCAATTTGAGGGAGCAGAGCAGTGGCCTGTGGCAATTTGGGTAAAATAGAGAGTGATAGAAGTTCTAGGGTTTCTAAGTGTGAGACTTCTAACGGGAGTTAGCCTGTGAAGTAAATGTAGTTTGCCAAAAATAAACCCACCTAGGCTAGTGTCACAGGCACAGAGCTTTGCCTAGCGTCGACACCCGTGATGGCCTGACTGCAGTGTGCAACCAGCAGCCTACTCTCACGACCTTCCCTCTCGTATGTGCAAGGGGAACAAGTAATCACCCAACATAGCCGTCTTTGGTGCAAAGGGCTCCGCCCAATGCTATGTAAACGCAGTTCGTCAGTTATAATGACAGGGAGAGGGCAGGGGTTGATCGACCAAGTTGCTACTCAATCTCTTAGAGCTCTCACTGGTTCGTCCTCACCAAAAATCTATCAGTCATGGCCGCCCCATCCTCTCCCTTATATAGACTCAGCCTTGGCTGGTCCGTATCGCGCTAGGAATACAATAGCCCAGCCCAAGTATACAAGAGTCCCTCCCTGTGCCAACTCTCCCAGCCCAATAAAAGCGTCCCAACACAAATCAGGAAACTAAGTAAGAGTCTATCTTCGGCTAGGAGTCCAGCACCCAGTTGCCTTCTAGAGTCCATCTGTCAAGGGAAACTTGTGTATCTCCTCCTACTCGCACTAGGAGACTGGCTGCGCTGCAAGAATGTCTCCTAGAGGCCTTAGGAATCCATCCCAAAGGGGTATGGCACCTAGCACGCCACCTAGAGTCCTACCCACGTAGGGTCTCTGCCTCAACCTTCTCCGCAAGGTGAGTGCATATCCGGAACTGCTCTCATGCTGCTCCAAGCATCCATCAGTGCCCAAGGGGCTGCCTAGGCTATTCGTCGCCTAGGCTAACTTGGTTGTCCGCTGCCAAGTATAGGGGGTAGCCGCCCCCTTCTCTATGCAAAAAGTAGAGGGGCTAACAGTCCTCCCCCAACCAATCAGCTTGGCACCCTCATCGAGGCTAAGTAATCCCAAACCTTGTCTTCATACTGCCATAACGGGACGTCTCACTCCCAGTTGTTCTCTGACTCTGGAAGACCCTTCCACTTAACCAAGTAGAAGATCCTCCTCTTCTTCTTGCTCATCCCTTCGACCCTTCTGTCAAGGATAGCATCAACCTCCTTTTCGAAAGAGGTTCTTATCGTAGGCGGGGCTCTCTTCAAAGTACCTCTACTAGAATCTTCTAAAGTCTGAATGAAACGGCTTAAGGAAACTAACATGGAAAACGGGGTGAAGCTTGAAGCATTCAGGCAACTCGACTTGGTATGCTAGCTGACCAACTCGCTACTTCACCTCAAAGGGACCATCATACCGCTGTATCTGCCCTTTGTGCACATCTTTCCTTCGCAGTTTCTTCCAAAGTTGGGGAGTAAGTTTCATCATAATCCCAACCTGAAACTCAAGAGGTCTCCGATCTCTATCCGCATACTTCTTCATCCGCTTGACTGCCTTGGCCAAGCAATCACGCGCCTCCTCCATTCTCTCAGTCCTCCCTCTTGCCAAGTGATAGGCAACGGGACACCTACCTCCTATCCACTGCAAAGCCACATCCGTTGGCATAAGAAGTTGCTGGCCTGTGGCCAACTCAAAGGGACTGCTACCTATGGATGAACTCGTGTGTAGGTTATAGTAAAATTGGGCAACTTCCAGCAAGTCAACCCAATTTTTCTGGTTTGCTATGACAAAGTGGCGTAGATACTCCTCCAAGATACCATTCACCCGCTCCGTCTGCCGATCCGTCTGAGGGTGGTTGATGGTAGAAAAGTTAAGCTGAGTGCCTAACATCTCAAATAGCTAAGTCCAAAATCTTCCTATGAAACGAGTGTCTCTGTCACTTACGATGTCCACTAGCAGTCCCCAATACTTGACAACATTCCAGAAGAAAAGGTCCACGGCCATCTCAGCGCTGCAAGTTTTTAGGGCTGCTATGAAGGTCTCATACTTGGAGAAGCGGTCTACTACCACCATAATCAATCCAAATCCCTGCACAATCGGCAAACTAGTTATGAAATCCATGAACAAGCTAACCCATGGTCGGTCTGGAATGGGAAGGGGCTGCAACATGCTTGCTTCCTTCTACCTCTCTGTCTTGTCCTGCTGGCAAACCATACACGTTCTCACATAGTGCTCAACATCTTCCAGCATCCGTGGCCAAAAGTAGTTCCGGGACAAGAGTGCATGAGTCCTCTCTTGCCCGGGGTGACCTGCCCAAGTAGAGTCATGGGTCTCTCACAGCAACCGGCACCTCAAACCACCAGCCAAGGGGATGTAAGGTCGTCCTCCTTTAGCATGCAGCACCCCCTCCTCCAACCAGAATCTCCATGTAGACCCATCCTTCACGGATTCGATCAACCTTAGGTAGACTTGATCTTTCTTTGAGGCCTCCCGTATCTGCTCCAACATATCCCCTGCAATCTACACCAATGCTGCCATCATTGCCTCCAGGTCTATTCGTCGGCTGAGGGCATCAACCACAACGTTAGCCTTGCTCGGCTTATACTCCAACACGAAATCGAACTCAGACAAGAATTCCTGACAACGTGTCTGCTTGGGAGAAAGTTTCTTCTGCATAGTAAAGTAGCTCATGATTACATTGTCTGTTCAGACAAAGAACTTCACTCCCAGCAAGTAATGCCTCCAAGTTCTAAGGCAGTGGACGACCGCAGTCATCTCCTTCTCGTGGACTGAATACCTATATTCAGTCTCGTTGAGCTTGCAGCTCTCATATGCAATAGGGTGATTGGATTGGATTAGCACACCTTCAATCGCTTGATTAGAAGCGTCAGTTTGCACCTCAAAGGGCACATCAAACTCGGGAAGTTTGATCATAGGCTTGGAGGATATCGCCTCCATCGGCCGCTCAAATGCTGCTTGGCAAGCCTCAACCCAGCACCAAGGCCTATCTTTCTTCAGAAGGTCGGTCAATGCTGCTACCTTCTTTGGGTAATTCCTGATGAATCTCCGGTAGTAGTTCGCAAGTCCTAAGAATGATCTCAGCTCTGTCACATTAGTTGGGACTGGCCACTCTATGATGGCCCTAACCTTCCGCCCATCCATCTTTACTCTTCCCTCCGCTATGCAATGCCCAAGGAACTTGATCTCTGTCCAGGAACTTGATCTCTGTCTGTGCAAAGCGGCACTTCTCAAGCTTCAGAAATAGCTTGTGCTCCCTTAGCCTTTCAAGAACAATCCTGAGATGACCAATGTGTTCATCCAAGGAAGTGTTGTATATGACAATGTCGTCAATGTAGACAACTACAAACCGGTCCAAGTAGGGCCTGAAAGCATCATTCATCAGTGTACAAAAGGTGGCTGGTGCATTTGTCAAGCTGAAGGGCATGACCAGAAACTCAAATAGCCCATAGCTTGTCACCATCGCTGTCTTCGCCCATCGCCCACAGCAATGCGCACCTGCCAATAACCCAACCTAAGATCCAGCTTAGTGAAATAGGAAGCCTTCACCAAGCGGTCGAACAAGTCAGCCACTAGAGGGACTAGATACTTGTTCTTCACGGTGATCTGATTCAGCCCCCTATAATCCACACATAAACATAAGGAACCGTCCTACTTCCCCTGAAAAAGGACTGGGGCTCCAAAGGGAGCCTTAGATGGTCTGATAAAGCCCGCCTTCAATAGCTCGTCAAGCTGCTTCCTGAGTTCTACGAACTCTGGTGGAGCCATGCGATAGGGGGCTCAGGTTGGAGGACAAGCCCCTAGCATCAACTCAATAGCCTGATCCACAACACGTTGTGGTGGGAGGGTTTGCGGCAACTCGGGTGGCATCACGTCCTCAAACTCACTCAGCAACTTCTCCACCTTCTCTGGAACCTCCATGGCTGTGTACTCAACTTCTACCATCGTGACCAAGTAGGTATTATGGCCCCGTTCAAGGCCTTTCTTCAATTGAAGTGCAGACACAACCTGCACCTCTGTCTCACCTTTGTTCTCAACAACAAAGCAAGGGATCCTTTCATCGCTAATGAGAATGCCCCTGAGGTGTGGCATCACAGACACCCTAGCCACCCTCATAAAATCCAGCCCAAGGATCAACTCGAAGCCATCCAAGGGAATAATGGTGAAGTTAACTCTGCCCATCCAATCACCAATCCACACTGGCAGGTCATGGACAACTCCTAGGACAGGGGCTGCCTCTGAGTTCACTGCCTTGATCCAGGCTTGAGCCTTCTCCATCTTCAGACCCCAAGCCTTCACCACTTCTCTGCTAGGAAATTGTGGGAAGCACCTGTTTCAACCAGCACTCGCACTGGCTGTTTGTCCAAAACTGCCTCAACATATATCAGCCCACCATGATCTGACTTCTCCTTTCTGATAGTACTCACAATCTGCATGGGGTTCATACGGGCAGTGACCTCCTCTTTCGAAGAAGAGTCGTTCTCAACAACAATGGTGTTCAGCTTCTCCCTCTTCAGGCACTCCTTGGCGTGGTGAGGGCCTTGGCAAATGAAACAAGCTATCCCCTTAGATTTGTTGGGTTCAGCATGCTCACTGCGCTTACCCTTAAACTCATTCCTGTGTGTCTCACCATTCTGCCTGCGACCGCCCCTAGAGGAAGAAGGCCCTTTATCACATTTTTGCGTGGTTGGTTCTGACTTGTAGTCAACCAACCTTTCAGCTGTTGTGATGGCTAAGGAGAGGTCCCATACGTTTTGCCTTCTCAACTCGTTCTTCTCCCAATTCTGGAGACCGGTCAAGAAGTTGAATAACTTGTCTATCTCTGTCATGTGCTTGATGTCCAAGAGGAGGGACTAGAATTATTTCACATATTCCTTGACCATCCCTATCTGCCTCAATTTCCTGAGAGAGTCTCGTGCAACCCACGCCGTGTTCATGGGGAGGAAATGCTCCCTAAGTTCCTTCTTCATCATCACCCAAGTCTAGATAGGGGGATGCCCAGCATCAGCATCGTCTTCCAGCCTGGTTCGCCACCAAAGCTTGGCATCTCCTGAGAGATACAAGCTCGTCACCATGACCTTCTCTTTGTCTGAGGTATGGGTGATCGCGAAGAACTGCTCCATATCCCAAACAAAGTTTTTGATATCCTTAGCACTCCGTGAGGCAAAGTAGGATTTCGGTTCAGGCACCTTCACTTTCTTCATGGACTACCCCGTCTTGAATCTAGGTTCCACCTTCATCACTAAAGGGGTCAAGTTCAAAACAGCCTGCTCAAGCAACGCTATTTTTTCTGTCAGTTCTGGAACCTTCCCTTCAGTTTCGGCCCTCAAATCTTGCAACTTATCCTTCAAGTAATCCGTAGTGTCTGCTATGTCCACGGCCAGCAAACTGAATTGGGCAGCACCTCCTACGAAAGTGCCTCCTCCCGACTTGTCTGCATAGGCATTGATCTCTACCAAGGAGAGACGTTGGTCGAAAGCACCAATGATATCCTGGATAGATCGCAGAGAAGTCTGGACTTCGGCTAGCATCCCATTGGCCATCTTCAAAGCTTCGTACTTCGCCTCAACATCCGTAAGGCACTACAACATGGAGCCTGACATGGTGGTACCTCGTCTGTCTGCAATCAGCAAGGAATACCTAGGTCCTTGCTCGCCAAATCCCCTTCAAGCGTACCTAGTTACAATGGTAGGGAGAGGGCAGGGGCTAATCCACCAAGTTGCTGCTCAATCTCTCAGAGCTCTCTCTGGTTTGTCCTCACCAAAAATCTATCAGCCATGGCCGCCCCATCCTCTCCCTTATATAGACTCAGCCTTGGCTAGTCCGTATCGTGCTATAATACAATAGCCCAGCCCAAGTATACAAGAGTCCCTCCCTATCCCAACTCTCCCAGCCCAATAGGGGCGTCCCAACACAAATTAGGAAACTAAGTAAGAGTCTGTCTTCGGATAGGAGTCCAGCTCCCAGCTGCCTTCTAGAGTCCATCCGTCCAGGGAAACTTGTGTATCTCCTCCAACCCGCACTAGGAGTCTGGCTGCACTGCAAGACTGTCTCCTAGTGGCCTTAGGAATCCGTCCCAAAGGGGTATGGCGCCTAGCATGCCACCTAGAGTCCTGCCCACGCAGTGACTCTGCCTCATCTTACTCTGCAAGGCAAGTACGCAACCGGAACTGCTCCCATGCTGCTTCAAGAATCCATCTGTGCCCAAAGGGTTGCCTAGGCTATTCGTCGCCTAGGCTAACTTGGCTGTCCGCTGCCAAGTATAGGGGGTAGCCGCCCCCTTCTCTATGCAAAATGTGGAGGGGCTAACAGCTAGGCTAGTGTCATTTAAGAGCTCTGTTCAATAATAATGGGAGTATCTAACAGTAACAATAATATTCCTTAATATTTATGGGCTAGGCCCAGCTTTTAAAGCTTTTTTACCCAAACCTAGCCTCTTCCGAAAGTTTAAAGGGATTTGGAATTTAAGGCCGGGCTTACGTGCCAGCTCGTATAACTTGCAGCCCTACCCCTGACCAACACACCGAGAGGCGATATCTACGGGTGCTAACAAGCCAAGCCAGCTCATTGAGCAAGGATTCTTCTACTCGACTCGGCTTGAATATGAGTCGACTTAAAGTGGTTTAGATTGAACTCGACTTGAATTCGAATATATTCGAGTCAAGCTTGATCATACTTTGGCTCGACTCAACTCGTTCTTGACTTGAACTCAAACTCAAATGATGATATAAAGATATTTTATATTATATATAAAAACATATTAACCTATTTATAAATATGCACAATTATCAACCCCAAAATACATATACAACAAATTTATATTTTATGCATTATAATATATATAATGTCTATGTATTATGTATGTATACATGTATAGAGAGAGAGATTGATAAGTTAGATTTTTAGAGGCACATAGTACATGTGTCCACATGTGATATATGTTGAAATTTAAATGTATCATAGAAATTTGATTTAAGAAAGTATAATCATATATAATATAATTAGTAAAAAAATAAGATATATTATAGACTATACTAGATATCAAACTATATGTAAGTCATTAGACAAAAATATATTGGTAATATTTTCTACCATCTCTACATGTCAAATAAATTATGATATATTTTTTAAAAGTTTATATAGAGACTAATATTGGAATCCTTTGAAATTAAAATTTAAAAAAAAATTCCTAAAAATTATTTAGCATTGACTCTCTTTTTATTTTATAAGATGAAGACAAGTTACATTTATTTAGGATGGGTCAAAGACGACAAAACTCTAAGTTTCTTATTGACAATATAATATGATTTGCTTGATAATCAATTATTCGTAGGATGAGATGTAAACATATCCAAGACGTCTTACCACATACTAAGACCAAAATTGAAGATAGTCATAACCTGAAAATAAAATTTTAAAGAATAGACAACATTGATTATATAATTAGCTATTGTATTTTCATATATACTCAATCAATAATAACATTTTGATATAATATAAACTGGAAAAACTAAGACTCAAGTGTAGCCTAGTTTGAGGCTTTGAGCAAGTTTACTCTGAATATATATTAACTATTATTTATAACTTTTTATATAATTTTAAAGTAATCAATTTATTCTATATGATTATTTATTTATTAAATATTAATTTACAAATTACAATTTAAAATTAAATTTATCTTTATATGGAGATGGTTCACAATTTAACTTGAGGTTGTCATTGTAATAAAATAAATTTGAGCTCGAGTTCAAGTTCAAATTTGAGCTCAAGCTTATATTTTTGGTATAAAATTGAGTTGAAGGTAGTAAGCTCAAGCTCGTTCGAGCCTCTGAGTCTAGTTCGAACTACGTATTCCAACTTCCCTAACAAGGGGTTAGTCAATCAAGATTCTAAAATACTGGATTCAAAATATGAGATTTTAAAATATACTCCAAATTCTTGGATTTTAACTGCCAAATTTCAAAATATTTGAATGCCCAAATCCTGTATTACTTGAATCCTTTGATTTGAGCAATCGGATTTCAAAATAATTAACTCCAAAAAAAATTTATCTATAATTTTTAAATGTGACTAATCCATAATTTACTTGATTTATTAAGTCTTTAAATATTTTATTAACACAAAATAAAAACACTTATATTACAAAATTAACTTTTTTAATATAAAAATTGCATGCAATAATGCCCAAGGTAGATGGAATATTGTATTTAGAATATATAAATCTTAATTTATTTCAGTCAATAATTGACATGCCTACAATAGTTAAATTAGATGAAACAAAAATAGAATGAATCAAGATGGGCAAATAGTCAAACAATCATCACAATCAATTCTGAAGGAAAGACTGGATGAACTGATGAACAACATATATGAGATAAGTTGTCGTGGTCTTGCAAGTGTGGTAGGACAGAGGGGAAGGGAAAGTTAGCATTTAGCTGGCAGCAACACATGAAAATAACCAGTTAATTAAAGAAATATTTCCAATGGACAGAAACTATTATGATTCATTATTCCCATATGCAAGGAAACACAACCCACATAAGCTGTAATTACCATTTGGAAAAGAAAAGTAATTCAGTAACACTATTTTGCAGCAGGTGTTATTTTATGAAACCAATTCTCAGAATTACAGTCCTTTTATCTCTTTCGCATGGGGTCATTATGGAAAGCATCCACCATCAGAACCTCCAGCCTCTACCAAATTTAGTAATTTATCTTCAAGCTACACGATTTACACTTTACAAGTACAAGCAACAAACTTATTTCCATTCAGCTCGTACCTACCCTTTATAGATAAATAGGTTCAAAGAGAAAGCTCACGCTTAGCCTCAGTTACATGTACAATAACCTTCTTTCCTATCAATCTAAGACGAAGGATATGTGGATTGATTTCCAGTTCTTCTTTCTGCAAGTAATGGCAGCTTTAATCATTAACCCAAACATTAAAGCAATAGAATGAAGATAAATAATACAATGCATAACACAATTGACGAAGTAAAGTGATAACGATGCTTAGCCAAACACTAATATCCACACTATCTATGTTCACAAGATCATGAAACATCTCTTGTTTTACACTCGAAGTATATTCATTTTATATCGCTAGTCAACAATCAAAAGTTTATCCCATTACCAATGGACAGAAACTATTATAATTCCTTATTCTCATATGCAAGGAAACACAACCCACAGAAGCAGTAATTACCATTTGGGAAAGAAAAGCAAAAGTTTACCTTAAAGAAGCTTTAGAGACATTGAAGGGAATTTGAGCTGGAAGCTTACCTTCTATATGGTTAAACTCTTTATTAAGCCTGACAGTTGGCCAATCCAGGTTTTCACGATCAGACACACTAAATACATAGACACCACTTAAATTCTGAAAGTTACTCTGTTCCCTATGCAAAAAGATGATTAAATCAATTAAAAGTTACTCTATTCCAATCTTGTGCAGAATCTATTCCACACAAAATGTGAGCTTAGTTGGGCAAGCTGCTGATAGCTAGTGCAAGAGCAAGCTACAGATAGCTAGTGCAAGAGCTGTTCATCAATATCACAATCTTAAAGATGCATGGCAAGCAAGAAGGCTATTAAACTAGCTCAAGAAAGCCAAAAGAACTATTTATAATTAATATTTCAACTTTTCTTCTTGTAATCGAAGTCTTTTCTGAAAGTTATCTGCTGTAACAAAGATCCAAAAACACAATACTATACAGGTGACTTTTAAAGCAAACTTAGTACTACTATTAAGGCAATGTCTGCCCAAATGAGATACTCAATACCTAAACCGAGATAAGCCATGAAGTCAATACCTAAACAGAGATACCCAATACCTCTCCTTTTCCAAAAATAAGCCCTGAAGTCCAGATAAACTTTTCACCATATTCTTGTTTCTCAGGGGTTAGTGAATCCTTCTACTTCTTTAACCCGCACTATAACATATAAAAGCAAGAAAAGAAAAAAGATGATGATTAGAAATTCTATTTTAAATAAAGCTTATTAAGCATTTCTATACATCAGATTCCACCTCTGCAGAGTAATCAGATTACCAGAAACACATATTCATTGTCTGGGGGAAAATTAGGCAATTATAAAACAGAACTTTTAAATAGATTTATTATAGCACAAATCAGGTTAGTCATGCTAAATGAGTGATCAGTATACCAATACATGTTTCATGTTTACTGAAAAAGACATCAACTTGATGGAAGCACAAGCCATTAGAGGCAGCAGCAAATAAGAAAACATCATATGATCATGTATAAAATAGAGATAAGATATCAACCACGCCCACATGATGAGTTAAATATACATTTATTCACCAACTCCCCATTCCCCACCCCCCAACACATACACACAGAGAAAAACAATCATGCAGACTTGGAAAGTGTTGGAATCCGGAATTTTGTTACTACATGGAGACGAAAATTTGTTAACTATGAGACTAGTATGAATAAAAAAGGCAAACGCAACTAAGATGAGAAGCTTTCCCCCATGTTCCAACTTTTCACTTAATATGACACAACCATCTGGTCACTACTTTTGGCAGACTCGCCAGTTTTTATCAAAACAAGAATCATAAACCTCATTTCCAAAAAAAAGAAATCTACTAGAAACATGAGTAATAAAAACTCAATAATCTCCCAATGTAACACCTTATTTTCCGATTACGTCTAACCAAGGGGTTAAAGGTAATTAGTAATTTTTGTAATAAATTATAGATACTTTTAACCATTGAAACCTCTGTATTTAAGAAGAGCTCGAAGAAACGAGCTTAACGAATCAAAGAACGGGTGAAACAGAGGTCGGGACCGAAAGTTACGACATTTGAGAAACGTGTAATATAGGTGGGATCCACTTGGAAAGAGCATGATGTATTACTTTAAGTGGGTTAGTATCGAAGGGCTCGTCAATACGAGTCCAACGGTACTAAGAACGCGCGAATCCGAATCCGGGGTAGGGAGTTACGCGCGTTTGAAGATTTGGATTTATTAAAAGAAAAAAGAAAAAAGTTGGCAGCACGCGGCTGGCGCGCCGCAGCATGGGCCAGGGTGCGACGGGCGCGCTGCAGCGCGGGCGGATGCGGGACGCACGCGCCGCGGAACCGCGGGCGCCGCGGTTCGTGTCTGCGGGCGCCTTAGTTACGCGGGCGCGACCTGGGCCACGCGCGGTTTCGGCGGACGCCGCCGCCGAAACTGCGGCACCACCAGAAATGGCGGCGCCGTGCCGCCGTTTCGCCGCGCCGGGGGTCTATAAAACCCCTTCAATTCAGTTTTTCAAGGGAGAACTTCTCCTCCCCCGTTTCTAACCGTTCTGAGGCCGATTAAGGCCACTCAAGACCCATTTCCTACTAAATCGAGCGTGCTCTACGCAATGGAGCGGTCCTTTCTTCGAGTTGGAGTCCGTATAAGAAGGAAAATGCTCCAAGACAAGGAGAGGTTCTGCCCGCTACCTTCGAGTATCAACCAACTTCGTTTTCTCTATTTCTGGCCATCCTAACTCCGATTTAGTCGATTCAAGAGGCGTTCTCGACTAAATCGAGTATGTTCTACGTGATGGAGGGTTCCATTTTCTAAGTTGGTGATCGCATGAATAGGAAACACCCCAACACAAGGTGAGGTTCTACCCGTACCAACCAACTTCATTTTCTCTGTTTCTGGCCATCCTAACTCCGATTTAGTCAATTGAAGAGGCATTCTTGACTAAATCGAGTATGTTCTACGCAATGGAGGGTTCCATTTTCTGAGTTGACGATCTTATAAGGAGGAAATACCCCAAGATTAAAAGAGGCCCTGCCCGAACATCGAAACAAGAAAAAGAGACCCGGAGCAAAGACAGGGTTCTTCCGTAAATATCGATACCTTACAAGACATGATGGGTGTAAGCATTCCTGATCTCCCGTTTTAATTATAGAACGGCATGTGCTATGTTCTTATATGCCATGTTGTGTGCCTATATGCCATGTTGTGAGCCTATATGCTATGACGTGTGTGGTCTCGCTCTAGGGTAGAGAGACGTCTAATATGTGTTTTCGGTCTCGGCTTAGTGATAGAGTAAGACGTGTATGTGTGGTTATGATCCTGCTCAGTGCTAGAGTGAGATGTACGTTTTTGGTTTATTAACTTCTGCTTAACTCTGATATATGATGAATCTTTGTAAATATCAGTATATACGTATTTTAACATATATGATTTTGTGACGATTGTTGTATGTAGTAGCCGTTAGGCAGAACTATGTTCGGATCCGATCGTGTTGGAATAATATCCAATACGTACGTAGGCAATCAATGGTAAGGCAACGTTGGCCCGATCCAAATTAATTATAAATATATGTTTTATTATGTTTTACACACGACGAACTATGAAGCTTCGTTGTGTGTTGCATTCGTTACAACCTAAGTCTACGTATGAGGAATCTTTGAAGCTCCGTAGTGCGTAGATGAGCGTTGTACCTCTCGCACACAGACGATGATTCCTAGCTCAAGGAAAAGAAAATTTTTCTATTAGTGATTTTGTGGGCCCAGCTGGGGTCGGGTCTTTATAAATGGTATGGGAGCATTGATCTGTCTGCGAGAGTATGATAAGAATTTTGATTTTTAAAATTTTATTTTGAATGCATTGTGATTATCTTGAAATAAATTTGAAGTAAATTTCTCTTGTAAGATATGTTGTTGTTAATTTGAATTAAATTCTGATTTTCAACTTTCAGTTATGAATGTACGATCTTATATTTTAATTTAATTTTGAACTTCTGTTCTACACATGTAAGATTGGATTTAATACAAGCTTCTATTTTCAATGCTCTATTTGACATGTGCAACTTTAGATTAATATGGGCTCTAATTTTAAGAACTTGATTTTTTTAAGGAAGATTTTGAATAGAAATTTCTATTTGCATACCTTGCAATGAATTTGCTATGAATGTAAATCTTATAAATTTTAATCTAAAACGAAAATGATTTAAAAATGTTGTTATAAATAAATCGTGCCTGAATGTGACATGTATTTTTGTTATGCTTATGTAATGTTAAAATTACATTGAGCTCTAATTTGGATAAATTCTAATTTTATAATTAGAAGTAATTTTTATCTTATCCTACGTATGTGTATCTGACTGATGGCATGCTTAGACTTTATGTATGTCGATTTTAAATTAGAATTGATTTAAAATTTTTGCTTTGAATATGTTACATCTGATTTAGTATGAAATTTAATCGAACAATTATTTGAGATTTTTATCACCATGTGTTGCATGAAGTTTGATGTAAACATTAATTTAATAATTTTTATTTTTCAACTGAAAATTATTTATAGTTTAAGTCTGAATGTGTTGCATCATTTATTAATATCAAAAATAAGATTTTATATGAATTTTTCTTTTGAACTTTTCATTTCGTATATGTGACATTGAATTTTTTATGAATTATAATTTTTACGAATTATAAATTTTAATCGTAAATTATATGAAAATTCTTTCTGAATAATTTGATTTAGAATTAATTTAGAATTCATTTAGAATTCCATTTTGATCTTTCCAAATTTCAAATTTTCAATCGACAATAAATTGAAATCTTGTTTTCTCGTATGGTTTTGGATTTAATCGGAAACCTTTATTTTTATGAATTGTGATTTTGAATTTGACTCAATCAAAAAATTTGTTTTGAATTCGTTACATGATTCTTTTTAAATATTTTCAACGACTTCGATTTTAAATGTATTTTAAACCGTGGTAGAATTACCATGGCGTAACCACCAACTGCTCATGATATGGGATATGGAGCACTAGTGGAAACTCTACGGTTAATTTTGCTCGGGTATTAAAATAAGATTTGATTTCAAATTTGTTTTCAAAGACGGTAGAATTACCACGAGGTAACCGCTAACCGCTCATGATATGGGACATGAAGCGCTAGTGGAAATCCTACGGTTAATTCTACTTGAATATTTAAATGAAATTTGATTTTGACTGATTTAAAAATTAAATTATTTTCAAAGACGGTAGAGTTACTAAAGGGTATCTACCGACCACTCATGCTATGTGACATGAGACGTTAGTGGAAAACTCTACTATTAATTCTACCAAGGTGTTGAAATGGAATTTTGATTTTAAATTGTCTATTTTAGAAAATATTTTTGATTATTTTCAAAGGCGGTAGAACCATCTCAGAGTAACCAGCAAACACCCACGGTATAGAAGGTGGGGTGTTAGTGCAGTAAATTCTACCGAAGTATTTATACGAACCTCATTTCTGAAATATGAGTATTTTGAAAGTTTGTTTAAAATCTGTTTTGAAAAAAAAAAGGTGGAAATCCCAAAGAGAAATCACTAAACACCTGTGATATGAAATATCAGGAGTTAGTGGACTGCTCTAAGGTTGAACTACTGATGGATTTGATATAAAATTTAATTTCAAATTTCATGTTATTTGAAAATGGATTTGAAATTTAGTAAATTTATCTCAATTACCTGCAGAATTGCTAAGAAGAAACCATCAAACACCTGTGGTATAGGACATGAGGTGTTAGTGGACAGCTTCAAGGTTGATTCCGCTAGTATATTGAAATGAATTCCGATTACAAATCTGATTTAATCAGAAATTTTTTTTCAGGATTTGATTTGACAATGAAGATTTCGATGATTTGGGTCTTCGGACTGTCAGATAGTTATTTGGTATAAAGCCCAAAAGCTATCAATTCTGGATACCGCCAAATTTGGCTCTAGCGTGCACAGGTGTGGAGCATCATGGGAAAGTTCCTATCCTTCTGTCTTCCGTGTCCCCATGAGTGCGAATGAAGCTGTTCGGTATCACGGATTTAAATAAAGATACCCCGAATATTGATTCAGTTCTGGCGTGCACAGATGTGGAGCATCATGGGAAAGCTCCTATCCTTCTGTCTTCCGTGTCCCCATGAGTGCGGATGAAGCAATTTGGTATCGCAGATTTAAATAAAGATACCTACTGAAATATTTGTTCGGTTCTGGCACGCACAGGTGTGGAGCATCATGGGAAAGCTCCTACCTTTCGTCTTCCGTGTCCCCATGAGTGCTGAAGTAAGCCGTTAGGTATCACGACACTCTAATTTAAGATTTTAAAATAAATGATATGTCTAATTTTAATGACATAACAGATTTCTGAACAATGATTTATCCGATTTTGAATTTACTATCGGATTTCGTTATGAACAATTTATCAAATTTTGTTGAACGATCAAATTATTGAACTTTGAAGGAATGATATGTCTGATTTTGACTGACATATTAGATTTCTGAACGATGATTTACTTGACTCTTAATTAAATATCGAATTTTGTATGATATTATTTATCCGATTTTGAATTATAATCGGATTTTGTTTTAAAAATTTCATGTGATTATGAATTATCAGATATTATTTGTGAATATTTCATCAAATTTTAAAGATTCGGTTCTATTTGTATACGACTTATTTGATTATCATCTATTAAAGTCTCTTAAATGATTACTTATCCGATTAAATATTGGAGTTTGTTAGATATTTATATAAGTTTTGTCGAGTATTTTTGGGCGAATTGCGAGGACGCAATTCGTTTAAGGGGGGAAGAATGTAACACCCCACTTTTCGATTACGTCTAACCAAGGGGGTTAGAGGTAATTAGTAATTTTTGTAATAAATTATAGATAGTTTTAACTATTGAAACCTCTGTATTTAAGTAGAGCTCGAAGAAACGGGCGTAAATAATCAAAGAACGGGCGAAACGGAGATCGGGACCGAAAGTTATGACATTTGAGAAACGTACAATATAGGTAGGACCTACTTAGAAAGAGCACGATTTATTTCTTTAAGTGGGTTAGTATTGAAGGGCTCGTTGGTACGAGTAAAATGGTACCAAGAACGCACGAATCCGAATCCGGGGTAGGGAGATACGCTCGTTTGAAGATTTGGATTTATTAAAAAAAAAGTTGGCGGTGCGTGGCTGGCGCACCGTAGTACGGGCCGGCACATGACTGGCTCGCTGCAGCGCTGGCGGACATAGGACACATGTGGTTTCGGCGGGCGCCGCCAAAAATGGCAGCGCAGCGCCGCAGTTTCGGCGCACCGGGGGTCTATAAAACCCCTTCGATTCGGTTTTTCGAGGGAGAACTTCTCCTCCCCAGTTTCTGACCGTTCTGAGGCCGATTAAGGCCGTTCAAGACCCGTTTCCTACTAAATTGAGCGTGCTCTACGCAATGGAGTGGTCCTTTCTTTGAGTTGGAGTCTGTATAAGGAGGAAAATGCTCCAAGACAAGGAGAGGTTCTGCTCGCTACCTTCGAGTATCAACCAACTTCGTTTTCTCTGTTTCTGGCCATCCTAACTCCGATTTAGTCGATTCAAGAGGCGTTCTTGACTAAATCGAGTATGTACTATGCGATGGAGGGTTTCGTTTTTTAATTTGGTGATCGTATGAAGAGGAAACACCCCAACACAAGGAGAGGTTCTACCCGTACCAACCAACTTCGTTTTCTCTGTTTCTGGCCATCCTAACTCTGATTTAGTCAATTGAAGAGGCGTTCTTGACTAAATCGAGTATGTTCTACGCAATGGAGGGTTCCATTTTCTGAGTTGACGATCTTATAAGGAGGAAGTACCCCGAGATTAAGAGAGGCCCTGCCCGAACACCGGAACAAGAAAAAGAGACCCGGAGCAAAGACGGGGTTCTGTCCGTAGATATCGATACCTTACAAGACATGATGGGTGTAAGCATTCCTGATCTCCCGTTTTAATTATAGAATGGCATGTGCTACGTTCCTATATGTCATGTTGTGTGCCTATATGCTATGATGTGTGTGGTCTCGCTCTAGGGTAGAGAGAGACATCTAATATGTGTTTTCGGTCTCGGCTCAGTGATAGAGTGAGACGTGTATGTGTAGTTATGATCCTGCTCGGTGGTAGAGCGAGATGTACGTTTTTGGTTTATTAACTTCTGCTTGACTCTGATATATGACGAATTTTTGTAAATATCAGTATATATGTATTTTAACGTATATGATTTTGTGACGATTGTTGTATGTAGTAGCCGTTAGGCAGAACTACGTTCGGATCCGATCGTGTTGGAATAATATCCAATACGTACGTAGGCAACCAACTGCAAGGCAACGTTGGCCCGATCCAAATTAATTATAAATATATGTTTTATTATGTTTTACACACGACGAACTATGAAGCTTCGTTGTGTGTATGCATTCGTTACAACCTAAGTCTACGTATGAGGAATCTTTGAAGCTCCATAGTGCGTAGATGAACATTGTACCTCTCGCACACAGACGATGATTCCTGGCTCAAGGAAAAGAAAAATTTTCTATTAGTGATTTTGTGGGCCCGGCATGGGTCGGGTCGTTACACCCAATTCCGACACCAAATGCTGGAAGGTTCAGAATTTTGGGCAAGGAAGTATCCAATACCTTGTCCTCAGCGTTGCAGTAGTGCTAGTAGATTGTTTGCAAGAAGCAATACCTCTCAAACAACGGATTGATATCTCTGTGGCTATCTGTGAGGAAGGTAGTGATGGCGTTGTGAAGCCAGTCGAGCTTAGACCTGATTGCTTTGGGGCAAAAGAGGAAAATCATGATTGGAGAATTCGGCAAGGAGGCCATTATCGGGAGGACTCTGTTCTGAAGCCCGTTAATGGCGTCGCCATTCAGCATTCGAAAGAACTCACAAGAAACTCCTAGCCAACCATAATCAAACCCTAGAAGAACAAAGTTTGCAGAAATTCAAACCACCACTTCGTCAATTGATCTCTCGATTTCTCTCTCTCATATTTTTCAATGGCAGTAGGAGAGACTGTGCGAACCAAGGTTGGGGATTTTTTGGAGGAGGGGTCATTAGGTTGGGCGCAAGGGGAGAAGTGAGGCCAAGTTTGGGGCGGAGCACGAGGCCGAGGTGGGGCTGAGCAAGATGGAGAGGCTTGGACAGAGAAGGAGGCGCTTGCCGAGGACGGCAACCCATCTGCCATCCCATTCACATAGCAGTGAGGAGACCAGAAAAACAAAGAAAATTTTGGAGAGAAGAGAGAGGGAGAGATGATGGAAGGCCATGCCAGAGCGGGAGGAGGCCATTAGCGGAGCAGCTAAAAGGCATCAGGAGGAAAAGAGGGCAGAAGAAAGGGAGCTCAAGGTTGAGAGAAGATAGGAGGGAGAGGTTACCTAGAAGACGGGATGACCCAAGCTCCCTTCTCCCAGAGAAATGGCGGCCTCCTCCTATGGCCGCTTCCTCCTTCAAGCTCCAGTTGCCCAAGCCCAAACTGCGATGCCATAAACTTCAGTTGCCTAGACAATAAGATATTTCACAACACCACCTCCAAACATGGATGTGTGAAATGCTTGATTTGTATTATAAGTGATGCCCCAAAATATATGACTCTTAGAATTTATTAATTTTTGACTATCTCTATATTTAGAATACATGAATCTATTTCTTATCCACTAACTATGTATTTGAAATATCAAATTTTAAATTTTAATTTACTAACTCTGAATTGTAAATATAGCATGGAGAATCCAAAACAACTAACGCTCTATTTTAAAATTTAAGGATTTTACTTTCAAATTTAAATTAACTAACCCCCTCTAAGTGATATTTCCTCTCCCTCTCCGTCGTTGTACCTGCGCACTTTCTCCTAGAAAACCTCTTCCTCCTCACAGTGGCTCCCCTCCTTCCTCTCCATTCCACAGTTGATCCTCTTCCTCCTTGCGTCGGCCCCCAACCCTCTACAACCACCTTAGCCGACACAAAGTCATCATATGGCCGGTACATTAAAACTGAAGATGAGGGATGCACGCAACATGGTGGGCAGATTCCAGAATCATGTGTCAAACTCAGACTCACATCTCCAAGTGTTCATGTGTCGAACTCAGACTCACATCTCCAAGTGCTCAGACTGAAAACCCTGACGGTTCTGCCACCTCACTGCTGTAAACTGCCACGACACTCATCGGCAGACCAACAAGCCCGCCATCTACCGACCGATTTGAGAAAAGCCCCTCCTTTTGATGAATTGGATGATCTGAGGGTGTGAATGGTTCATTCCTTTCTCTTTCACTTGATTTCGTCAAAATTGCTTTATTTGGGAACTTAGGTTTACTCTGCCTTTGTAAAGCCCTAACTCAAGCTATGGTGTAGATATCTCGAATAAGTATATCATCTTTGTGCGAGAAGTATAATATTCATGTATATATTATAGAACTTTAAAATTTTACTGTATGTAGGCCAAAATAAAATATATAATTATAATTAAATTTAGATCAGGCTAACGTTATTGTACCATCGGTTGTCTATAGACTAAATTAGACTTTAAATAACAAGAAACAAAGAAAATGAAATTTGATCTCAAGAAAACCCTCGAAAGGCCTTAAATAGGCTTTGGCGCACCAAAAACCATGGTGTCATGTTGCCGTTTTCGGCGGCGCCAACCGAATCCGCATTGCATGCACACCACGATGCTGGCACCCGTGTGGTGCCCACACGTCGAGTTCACGCATTACACGAATCAAGTTAATGCATAGTGCATGTGCATTCCTCACGATTTTCCTTTTATTTTCCTTTTTAAAAAAACTTTTATTTTAAACGTCCACATCTTTCTACCCCAAACTCGGATTCGCGTGTTCTTAGTACTACTGAGCTCGTATCTATGAGTCCTTCAATACAAAACCACTTAAAGTAATTTATCCTACTTTTTTCAAAAGGGTTTCACGTATAAGACATGTTTCCTGATATCATAATTTTCAATCCCGACCTCTGTTTCATGCTTTTTTCGATGTTTTATGCTCATTTCTTTGAGCTCTACCAATATATAGAGATTTCATATCTTAAAACCCCCTTAAAAATTATCCAAATTTTCTTAATTATCTTTAAACTCTTAGATTAGATATAATAAAAAAATAGGGTGTTACATTCTTCTCCCCTTAAATGAATTGCATCCTTGTAATTCGCCCAAACATACTATTCAAAATACAACAAAATCAAAACAAATATCTAACAAAATCCGATACTTAATGGGATAAGTAATCGTAAATAGAATTTGATAGATTAAAACCAAGTAAATCATACATAAACATAATCCAATACTTAAAATTGGATAAAATATTTACAAACAGAATTTGATAATTTATGATCGAATAAAATATTTTTTAAAAAATCAATTATTAATTTAAAATCAAATTAATCATATTATAATGAATCTAATATTTAATTCAGAGTTGAATAAATCATCATTCAAAAATTTGATATGTCATTCAAAATTAGACATATCGTTATTTCAAAATTCGATAAATTAATAATTCATCAAAATCTGATAAATCATTCGTAAACGAAATCCAATACTTAATTCAAAGTCGGATAAATCAATATTCTAAAATTTTGATGTCATTAAAAATCAGACATATTGTTCTTTCAAAATTCAATGAACAAATCATTTATTCATTGAGTCATGATACCTAACGGCTTCCTCACGTACTCATGGGGCCACGAAAGCCAGAAGGATAGGAGCTTTCCTATGATTCTCCACACTTGTGCATGCTAGAACCAATTATTTCTCTCGGTGTGTATCCTTATTTAAATTAGTAATAGCAAACGGCTTACCCTGCACTCATGGGGCCACGAAGGCCAGAAGGATATGAGCTTTCCCATGATGCTACACACCTGTGCACACCAGAACTAATTATTTCTCTCTGTAGATATCCACAATCGATAGCATTTGGTCTCTATACCAAATAACTATCCAGAAAGTCCAAAGACCCAAATCATAAAAAAACTTCATCTTCAAATCAAATTCAAAACAAATATTTCCGATTTAACTAGACTTGAAATTGAAATTCATTTCAATACACTAATGGAATCAACCTTGAAGCTATCCACTAATACCTCATGTCCCATACCATAGGTGTTTGATGGTTTCTTCTTAGCAATTCCATAGGCGATTGAGACCAATTTACTAAATTTCAAATCTATTTTCAAATTACAAAGGATTTGAAATTAGATTTCATATCAAATCGACCAGCAATTTTAACCTTAGAGCAATCCACTAATGCCTAGTATCTTATACCACTGATGTTTAGTGATTTCTCTTTGGGAGTTCCACTATTTTTTTCAAAACAGATTTGCTTTAATTTAAGAGAGCTTCCAAAATACTGTTATTTCAAAATTGAATTTTGTATCAACATATCAATTGAATTTACTATAGAGCTACCCACGAACACCTCACTTCTTACACCATGGGTGTTTGGTAGTTAGTCTTAGGTAGTTCCACTACCTTTTACAAAAAAATCATTTCTTAATCAAATATATTTTTTGAAATGAATGATTTGAAATCGAATTTTATTTCAATACCCTAGTAGAATTAACCGTAGAGTTTTCCACTATCACCTCATGTCCCATACCATAAGCACTTCGTAGTTACTCCTTGGTAATTCTACTGTCATTTAAAACATATTTGAAATTGAAGTCGCTGAAAACATTTTTTAAAAATCATGTAATGAATCCTAAACAGAATTTTCGATAAAGTCAAATTCAAAATCCAAATTTGTAAAATTAGAGTTCAGATCAAATCCAATGCCACATGTGCAAAACAAAATTTTCAATTCATTCCCAATTTAAAATTAAAATTCACAAAATTGGGATATGCCTTAAATTCAATGTAACTTATTCAAAATCCAGAACAAAATTTTAAATCAAACCTTATTTAACTTATTCAAAATAGAATTTTAAATCACTTTAAATTAAAATTTTGAATTTGTGAAATTAGAGTTTGTATCAAATCCAATGTCACGTATACAGAATGAAAAGTTCAAAATCAAAGTTTGTATTAAATTTGTTTTTTTAGTTAAAACAAAATTTAAAAAAATAGTAAACCTGATGCAACATATTTTGACAACAATTATAAATATTTTTCGATTCAAAAATCAAAATCATCATATCGATGTTCACATCAAATCCCCTGCAATAAATGGTGAACAAAAATCTCAAATAGTTTTTCTTAATAAAATTCATATTAAAGTAGTTGCGACATATTCCGAGCAAAAGTTTCAGATCAATTCTAATTTAAAATTGGCATTCACAGAATCGGAGTTTGTGTTCAAACTTATACAACACATGGAGGACAAAAATCTCAAATCACTAATAGTTAAACAAATCAAAATTCATAAAAATCAAAGTTCGGAGCAATTTCAATGCCACATCAGCAAAACTAAATTACAAATCACAATCCCATACAACTTATTCACAACAGAATCTTCAAATCATTTTCGATTGAAGATCAAAATTCATAAAATTGACATTTGTATCAAATCCATTGCAACGCACGCAAACAAAAATTTCAAACTAAAATCCGCTTGAGAATTAGAGTTCATAAACTTGGAATCCATATAAAATCAATATTACAATTGCAGAACAAAAGTTCAAAATCAGAGTTTGGATTAAATCTGGCATCACACATTCATAACCCAAAGTTAAAAATTGGAATTCATTTCAAATGAATGACAACACATTCAAAACATAAATTTCAAATTATTTTAAATTTAAAATCAGAATTCATTTCAAATTAATGACAACACATTCTGAACAGAAATTTCAAATGATTTCAAATTTAAAACCAGAATTCATTTCAAATGAATGAAAACATATTAAGAACATAAATTTCATATTATTTCAAATTTAAATTCAGAGTTTTTATTAATCAAAATCTTTAATAAGCATTATACTTTCGCAGACAGATAAAGCTCTGATAACATTGTAATGCCCCGAACTGAGTCGGGGTCTAGATATCTCAAATAATTTTTTTTCTTTCTTAAGGAAACATCATTTGTGTGCAAGAGGTATAACATTCATCTACATACTACAAAGATTCAAAGCTTTGCCGCATGTAGGCCAGAATAAAGCATATACTTATAATTAATTTGGATTGGGTCAATGTTGTTGTACCATTGGTTGCCTATATACGTATTGGATAGCAGCTATGAAGTTATTCCAATATGATCGGATCCGAACATAGTTATGCCTAACGGCTATTATATACATAAGGCATCACAAAAATCATATATGTTAAAATATAAATAGCACTATGTCGAAATATATCATTCCGTGTTAAATTGAAATAAATCATTGGAGTCAGACAAAAATCTCATAAATCATCAGAGTCAGATAGAAATCTCATAAATCATTGGAGCCAGATAGAAATCTCATAAATCAATTAAGTTATATTGAAATCTCATAAATCATTGAAGACAGATAGAAATCTCATAAATCATCAGAGTTAGATAGAAATCTCATAAGACACTGGAGTTAAACGGAAGCTAACAAATCAACGGAATTACACATCTCACTCTACTACAGAGCAGAGTATGTCATGACCCGGATTTTTAAAAGTTTTTTTAAAATAACATGAATGGAATTCACAAGAATTTTTTCCCTTAAATATAAAACAAAACTTTTAATTAAATATCTAGGTCATGATAACTGGGGTTCACAAATACAAATATCAAATCATATGATATTATTACACGACTCAAAATTCAATAAGAATAGCTCTTCCATCTAAGTACAAGTTTGTCATCCATCTGAAAATAAATAACAAGTTGACTCTCACGTTAAAGATACATTACGTACCATAATTGCATAAATGAGGAACTTCATCTTGTCCTCGCCTCCTGGTCTTACTTGTCGTTGCCTGAAAAATCTGCAACCAACCAAACCAAACAACAACAACAACAATGGAATCTCTCCACCTTCAGGAGAAGAGCTTCCAAAGGGACAAAAGGTTTTATTAATATTTTTCAGAACGGGCCAACATCACCCAATGTTAGTTACCTACGTACTCATCAAAAAACATTTCCAATGTTTCCAACAAGATCGGATCCAGACGTAGTTCTGCCTAAAACTACCCCATCCTAACAAGCATAACATCACAATGCAATGCTTAAGTATTTTCAATCAACCTACATTTTAGGCAACTCCTTTAATCGCTCAACTTGTCTAATTAACAACCAATATCAAACAATGTTATTAAATATCTCAAACCCTTATTCAATAATTAGTACTAACAAATCTATATTCACTCAGAGATAACTCGCCCCTCGAGAAATCTCGAGACATAGGACTCCAACATGCAGAACATCAATATACAGTGATACATGTAAAGTAATATATAGAGCATTGAATATAACATAACTCATAAACATGGGTTGACCTTTAACCAATAAAGACCAACTCAATGCACAAAACAATGGACACCATTCAGGAAACAATGCACTAATTGTTACTAAAAATACTGACTCCTGGTCAAAGGAGTAACTATATGCTAATAGAAATCCTAGCATCCCTAAAGATCCACTTGGATTAGCCATGAGCCTAGAAACGTAGGTACCAGCTGTGCTCATAGACACACTGGCCAGAGGTAGAAGAGCCTTCCATGATGCTCAAAAACCTGGGTGCGCACTAATGCTCAAAGAGCTAGGAGCCAAAGTCGCAAAGGTGTCGAGGCCACACGGGCCTAAATTTCCGCCATGGCTATTTCGGTGAGCATACTTAACTCTGACTCAGCATATGATACAATGCCTCCACATAAGGCAAAAGGATTAAAGACTATTCACAGCATATCATGTATGCAACAAACTTACACAATCAGTAAGTTAACATGTTAATTTTAGACTGAGACATGTAAGCCTATCAACAAGACTACGAATCAGAATTGATGTTGATGTAAAATGATCAAATCCACATAAGTATGAATTTAATTGGGGCTGAAATGAACTAATCAAATAAGCAAACTAACATGACTAGGCTGAAGTAACTAGCAACAGTCAGCATGAGAACAAATCCAATTTAGGCTGAAAAGACTAAGAATATTCAGCAAGGTAACAAATCAAATCAAGGCTGAAATAACTAACAAAAATCAGCATGATATTAACTCAAAGTGAGGCTGACACAACCAACAATATACTGCAATACATAAATCAAAATAAGGCTGAGATAGCATGATTAAAATCAGCAAGGCTTGAATCAGGTTGATGGCTGATATAAAATGATTTAATTCAACAAGACATGAATCAGATTGAAGGCTGAAATAAGATGTTCTAATTTAGCAAAGTAATGACACTAATTAAAGCTAAAACCTAAAATCAAATTTAAGCAAAGAGAGGCACTAATTAGAGCTAAATTATGTGATGAAATCAATAATATAATCATACAAACTAGGGCTAAAAATTATGGATTCAAATCTGACTTAGAAGATGTCAAATTAGGCTAACATGTGTAATCAAAATTAGCAAGGCGTGAGCATGAATTAGAGCTAATACTTGTGATCAAAATCAGCAAGGTATGGGCATTAATTTGGCCTAACAACCTGATATCAAACTCAGAAAAATAGGGCACTAATTAGACCTAATAACCATGATTAAAGTCAGCAAGGTTCATGCAAAACTCAAGGCTAAACCCTATGTTTATACTCAGCAAGATTCATGCACAACTCAGGCCCAAAACTTGCGATTACACTCATAAAAGTTCAAGCATGAATCAGGGCTGAAGTACAACATCAAAATCAGAAATGTATGAGCACAAATCAGGGCACAAACCTATAATTTAAATGTAGCAAAGTTCATATATGAATTAGGGCTAAAACCCACGATTAAACTCAACAAAGTTCATGCATGAATTAAGGCTAAAACCCATGATTAAACTCAGCAAAGTTCATGCATGAATTAGGGCTAAAACTAACAATTAAACTCAGTAAAGTTCATGCATGAATCAGGGCTAAAACTAACTATTGAACTCAGCAAAGTTCATGCATGAATCAGGGCTAAAACTAATGATTAGACTCAGTAAAGTTCATGTATGAGTCAAGGAAAATAGATGCATTCAAAACAGTTCCATTAAGGTCGACCTAGGGCTGAAACACAACATCTAAATTAGCATGATTATGGGTGTAAAAACTGCACCTCCCTTAATCAGCCCACCTCCAAAACTTCAAGCCCTTGTTCCTATACCTTTTGCCCTTCAATTTACCCCAAAATGGTTGTAGCTTTCCCATTTAATGGCTGCTGGTTGTGGAAGACCTTGATGGGAGAAGGAAGAGAAGGGAAAAGTGGGGAGAGAGAGAGAGACGAGGTCGAACTAGCAAAAAAAATCCCCTCTTTCCCTTTTATAAGAACCATCTCCTAATTTCTAGTTCTTTTAGGACATCCAATTCCTAGTTCTTTTAAGACTTTTAATTCCAAGTTCTTTTAGGACTTCCAATTCATAGTTTTTTAGGACTTCTAATTCAGGTAAACGGGCCCTATGTGATATGTTCAATTTCGAACGGTCGTATCAACCTCATCCGAACTTCGATTCGCATGTTCTTGGTGGCGTTTCAAAGCTCTTTCTGTCTACTTTCCATCCATATAGTCTAGCTACCAATACATCTGATGATCAAGTTATTATCATGAGAAGTTCATGCGGTCTAATATCCTAATTTCCACAGGGTTGACATCGGGAATTTAGAAAAATCCCAGATGTTATAGAGTAAAACACAACAAAGCAGATTGGATCACATTAAATCCCATCAGATTATATCAGATTTTATCCAACCATATTAAATCATATTAGATCAAAGCATATGAGAATACATCGGATCATATTGGATCAAACAGGGTATTTCAAAGTAGATAAAACCAAAGTAGAATAGATCATAACACATGAGATTTGAACATAACATATATATTATTTAACATCTTAAGCTAACAACTTAAGATGCACACGTGCTCATATAATTATATATATTAAATCTGAAGGTAAGAAATGTTTACTCTTTTGAAATATCGGAAGTGGCGGTGTTCAGAGTTGTTCGTTCCATCCGAGCGTACTCTCCTTCAGGTTCGGAGACGATAAACAAAGCCCCCCTCTTGCTCTAGAATGTTTCTTTCATTGCGCCCAAAGGCACTTCTCACTTTCCGTACCCATAGGCAATAGACAGAACATCCCCTTACCCAGAGACGCTTTCCTCTTTCTGTGCTTGTAAGTTGTGGACAGAACTTCCCCTTAACTTGGGATGCTTCTCTCACTGTGTGGCCCTTTGATGGAAGGCAAAGCCTCCCCAACTCTAGGTCACTTCTCTTGCTGTGGCCCGACAATGGAGGACAAAACCCCCTCTTTTTATTTTTCTTTTTTAAAAAAACCTTTATCTTTAAACGTCCATATCTTTCTACCTCAGACTCGAATTTATGTGTTCTTAGTATCGTTGGGCTCATATTGATGAGCTCTTCAATACAAGACCACTTAAAGTAGTTTATCTCGCTCTTTTTAAGTGGGTTTCACACATAAGACACATTTTTCGTGATCATAATTTTCAATCCCGACCTTCATTTCGTGTGTTCTTTGAATTGTTATGCTCATTTCTTCGAGCTCTACCCATATACGGAGATTTCATCTCTTAAAATCCCCTTAAAAATTATCCAAATTTTGATAATTATCTCCAACCCCTTAGATTAGACATGACCAAAAAATGGGGTGTTACAACTTTTGCTTGTTTCTTGGTGCTTTTATTGGTGTAGAAGCCAGAAGGGGGATTTCTAGTTGATCCATGAAAAATTATGCATGGGTAAGGCTGCGATTAGGAGTTGAAGGAAAATGGTGAGAACTTGTTATGGTAGGGGAGGAGGAAAATAAGGCTTTTGTGGGGCTTTGTATTGAGATGGTGGGCTGGTTGGGAAACAATAGCAATTTGTCGCTCAAGCTTGGGCATGCCTTCTTCTCCTCAGCTTCTTTCCTATTCATGCTTGGCGTGTCAAGTTCTACAACTATACCTCTTTCTGGTAATCTCCTTGGTTACTTTGTTTTTACTAACTTTTGTGGTTTTCATTATTCTTGCATCTAAACCTGTAGTAGTTGTTTTTTGTAATTTTTGTTGAGATATATTGATTATTACTTATAGTGTAATTAGTTTCATTGCATATGGAGTGATAGCTGTTTTCAATTGTCATTATAGTCTTGTATAAATAGATTGCATTCTCAATTTAGGATAATGAAAAATATCTTCAAATTTTCTTCAAATTCTCCTTGATTTGGTAGTCAAACGGACACCTTATGAGCAATGTACAGGTCGACGCCCAAGCTTTGGACATATTAGAGTGTGGGGGTCCAGGGCACACATAAAGGTGTCTGACTAGCAAAGGTCTAAATTGGACCATAAGGCCATAAAGTACAAATTTATTGGTTACTTTGATCATTCTAAGGGGTATAGATTTGTAGTTCACCACACAGATAGGACAGTCGGGGTTATAGAGTGTAGAGACGCTTATTTCTTTGAAGAAAAATTAAATCCCAAAATACCTAATAAAAAAGTAGATTTATTCGAAATAGTAAAATAGACTGGTCCTAGTACTACCCCTGAGGAAGTAATTAGATTAAGTCAAAATCAAACCAACCAAGAACCAAGGGCATTTAGGGAAAGAAGATCTTCAACACAGTTGAGGGACTTCTATACAATGCTAGGAGAAGACAATGTCACATTAGATAAACCTATTCTAGATGACCAAATTACCCTTGAGCAAACTTTGAGTCTTCTAGATGCCCAAGAATGACAGAATATTATTCAAGAGGAAATGAATTAAATCCTAAAGAATAAGGTTTGGGAGACAATGGATCCACCAGAAGGGCAGAAGCCCATACAGTGTAAATGGATCTTTAAAAAGAAGCTTAAGGCAAATGGGTCAATCGACAAGTACAAAGTGAGATTAGTGGCCAAAGGGTTCACCCAAGTGTATAGGATGGACTTTAAGGAGATATACTCGTCTATGTCAAGATTTGGCTCAATCAGATGTCTCTTAGTAAGTGTTGCTTACTTTTATTTAGTATTGCACCATATGTATATAAAGATTGTCTTCCTAAATGGAGATTTAGAGGATAATATTTACATAGAATAACCTAAGGGTTTTATAATTCCTAGAAAAGAACATAAGCTGTGCAAGCTAATAAAATTATTGTATGGCTTCAAACAATCTCTAAGGCAATAGTACTTCACTTTTCACAAAGTGATTAGTGAATATGGATTTGTGGTGAATGAACATGATCATTATGTTTATACCTTTCAAGATGGGACTAGGTATACGATGTTGACACTTTATGTATATGACATAATCTTGATGGGGAATGACTTAAATATGATTGTCAGTTTAAAGAAATGACTTAAAACCTAGTTTGAGATGAAAGACATAGGTGAGCCATCCTACATCCTTGGGATGAAATTGACAAGGATAGAAAGGCTAGGAAGCTAAGTATATCTCAAGAGATATAAATAGAGTGTTATCAAACGCTTCAATGTCATTAGTTGGAAAACTATTGAATCCCCAATATACAAAGGTACTGTGTTATCTAAGAGTATGACTCATCGGATAGAGGAAGACAAACTCCGGATAGAGTCAGTGCTATATGCATAAGCTATTGGTAGCTTTATGTATGCCATGACTTGTACTAGACCTAATTTGAGTTCTGTGGTAGGCTTGTTAAGCCGCTACCAAGTAGAACCTAGACTTCAACACTGACAAGCAGTGAAAAGTGCATGTAGTATAATAGATTCTCATGCAATACATATACAAGACTTTTTAGCTAGATTGGGGTTAGAAAACTAGACTGATGTTCCTATCCATATTTATTGCGATAATTTGGTGACTGTGTTGATACTCAAAATCGGGGAGATCAGTGCTAGAGGTAAGCACATTGAAGTGCATTACTACTATATATTTGACATGCTATAGAGAGAAAAATTGATTGTGAGTCATATTCCTATTACTAAGACGTTGGCAGATCCGTTCACTAAGGCCTTAATGACATATCTATTTTCTCAACATGCTCATAGCATTGGTCTTCGATAGGACTAACGCAGTCACTACTATTGGACCATATGAACCCTACACCCATAGTGGGGGATATTGGATCATGGTATGGGCTGAGGCCCATATGGTCCACCATTTTGTTCGCGATTCGGGTGAGCCGGTATGGGCCATGGGATCCATGGTTAGTGGGGGTGATCGCGTCGACTCCACATGAACCATCATGACACAAACTCAATTGGGACCCACATCCATCACACACACACACACAAGCATGTGGCTAGGGTGCACATATTCACTTTGTGGGGCAAAACTCTTAAATTAGTATTGTTGGTCGGATGCGTGGTTAGCGAGGGGTCAACCTTATCACGGGCTTAGCCATGCGGAGGGCATCCAAGCCTCTGAGAAACAGAGGCCACTTCTATTGTGTCAAATCCTCTAGGTTAATCCAGTGGAATTTAGATTGGAGGCCCATTTAGAAAGCCCATGTAGAGTAAGACTTACGAGGGAATATATATAGTGATTAAGAGAGGAGAGAAGCCCTAACCACCAAGGCAGCCCCCTCTCCTCTCCTCTTTCTCCCCATCATGTCCCTCTCCCTCTCTCCCTCTTGGAATGTTGCTCAAAAGACAAGGGAAAAGGGGGCTGGCCACCCCTCTCTCCCTCCATTCTTCCTCTTGCGTGGTGCACAAAGAAGGAAACCTCTTCTTAAAGTTGTGTGGCTTTAAGACAAGGGCTAGGGCACTCCATTAAGTGGATTCTACAATCCCTTGATTCATTCTAATTGTTTAATAGCCTCTTAAATGTGTTTATTGCTTATGAATATCATTGTTCATCTAATTGTGTAGAAAAATTGGTATAAAGTTGCAATTTTTATGAAAGGCGCCACCCCTAGTGTTCTTCCCACCACGCGCTTTCACTTTGACGCTACTCTTCACTAGTTTTGGTTTAACATGCCACAGGTGATGGGCCCCCAATATTATGCTCTATACTTTGACATTACCAAGGCCCATCCAACAACTTTGAAGGAATGAACTAAAATGCCTTGGAATTTGGGCCACCATACTTGCAAGTAGCACTCATGACAATGAGTTGGAAGCAAAGTAGAAAGGAGGACTAGAAATGGTACGACCCAAACAAATAAATTCAAATAACCCTTCCCATATCCATATAAGGTGAGAAGAATCCCTTCTATGCACTTTTGTCATATAATATATCTGCAACTATTATTAGGTTAATATGTGGTAGACATCAAAGTATTTAAATAAATAATTTTATTAAAATATTCAAAAATTGCACCAAAGTGAAACTTGTATAGTAGCTTCATTTGAAAAAAAAATATTTTATCAATTTTGTTCAATTTAAGTAGTTAGATAAAAAAGAGTATAAGCTTAATTTCTCTTCTTTTATATATAAATTTTATCTTTCAATAAAAATTAATATTTTTTCAAATATAACTATTAATATAGGATAAAAATATTATAAAAATATAAATAAAATTAGAATTAATAATAAAAATATGAGTAAAATAGTCTCAAAACAAAAGATTTATATTTACTCAATTTAATTTATATAGTGATATAATAGTATAATATATAGCATTGCTTAATGATTCATGGTGTGCACAACCTTAATGCGAGAGCCTCCCTTCTCTCTTCACGGAGGGTCGCAAAATTATCCAGTGGATAGGAATCATTCCATTCAAATATATTGGATTGTAAATTGGCAGCCTGAATGTTGGTCCTCGTCGATCGGTTTCACCGTGTGCTTGTAAATATGTCTATTTATTATTTGACAGAAAATGATATTTTTACAATAAATCCCACAACCTCTCCTCCAAATGCTTACGTGGTACTAACTTCTCTCCATTTTGCTATATCTCACGTGGTACAACACCATTTACCCTCGCTCTCAATTTTTTTGACTTTTAGGCAGGCTTACAAAATTTTGCTCATTTGCCTGCCTTTTTCCTTTTCCCTTTCTCACCTTTGCCAGTTGAACGCTACCCACCCACTTACCCCTTTCTCTATTTAAAAATTATTAAGTGGAACTATTCTATAAGTCACGTAGTAGATATGTCTATTTAATATTCGACACATTTAAATAAATTTTACGAGTTTAAAAATAAATAAATTGAAATATAAATATGAGTTTACATCTTAAAATATTAATAGATAAATATATGCATGGCCACATTGCAGATAAAATAGTTCCACTGGATACCTTTTCCTTTCCCCTTGGATTTAAGCCACTAGGCAAGAAGGGAGTGGCCGCTCCGTGAAGCCACACCACCACAAGGGATCAGGCTTCCACCGGGTGATCCCGAGATTCATGTGTTTTGGCAATTTCAGGGTCAGGGTGTTGTCCATGTCCAATGCCAGGCGAGGAACCAATGACTTCCAACTCTTCATCTACATGCCAAGACCAAGTGGCTGAACTGTAGAGTGGCTGGCCGGCGGAAGCTTGGCAGTCCCAAGGCCTTGGGGATGTCACAAAAATTAAAAATCAAAATTTTATACGATTATCTACACAAAACAACACGCAATCTTTTACAAATCAATAAGCAATTACCTATCTAAATCAAAACATGCATAAGTCAAAATGAAATTAAGGAACTAATACACACTGACCTTGTGCTAATCAGCCCCTAGCATGCCATACTCTTCACGCCATCATCCGGTTGCATTGGATTACAATATAATCAAGAAGAGAATGAGATTTTTCCTTGTATATGTTGATCCCTCTACCACCTTGATCTTTGATGAAAATCACAACAAAGGAACACCCCAAACCATGTCTTTAAGGCCATAAATCAATGAGCAAAAAGTCCTCCATTCTTGCACCACGCACCCAAGGGGCAAATAGGAGGAAAGGGGAAGGGGCAGCCAGCCCTAGTTCTCTCAAGAACAAGAGGGGGCCGCACAAAGCTTTGGGAGAGAGGGGACAGATTGGGGAGAGAGGAGAATAGAAGGGGGCGGCCAGCACTTGCTAGGGTGTCTCCTCTCCCTCTTCTCTCTTTTATACCCTTTCTTAATCACTCCTAATTGGGTCACTAATTGGGCTTTACTTAATAGACTTTTACTGAATTTTTCAGGTTATTATTAAAGGGTACAACAGGAGCGAGCTTTGAGAGACAAAGCCCGCGGGGGCCTGAACTTCTTACACACGGCTAAGTCCGTGATAGATTTGACCCCTCGACTAAACCACGATAGATTTGACCCCTCGCTAACCACAAATTCAACTATTAACACATAATTTATAAATTAAGCCCCACATATGTTAATATATATTCTAATTACATATCTAATATATGTGTGACAAATATAAGTCCCACTCAAATTAGTACGACGATGACTCATTATGGGGTCGCGCACAAACGCCCCACCAATACCGGCTCACCCGGACTAAATCGAGCCTATACCCTAACAGGCATGTCATCATGCTTGGCCAGGTTGTGGAGGGCATGGACATCTTCAAGGCCATCGAGCGCGTCTTGTCGTCTTCGCCGACTGCGGTCAGCCCTGAACGAAACCGATCCAGATCCTCTAGAATCTTCTGGATCCCTATCTAATGGGTTAGGTCTTCTTTCTCCATTTTTCCCGATTTTCTCTACATCGTATCATGTATCGTCGTAATCATTCCATTATCCATGATTAATGATGGACTATAATGGTTTGGATTAATAAAGTTTAGGTTTTATATGAGTGTGCATTCTTTATATTAGGATTTCGGAGGGTATAAAGTAAAAATAGCTGTTAGTTTTGTGGACAGGAGATGACTAATTTGGAAAAAAATTATTTATCTAATTTGGCAAGTGTTCATACATCTGGAGTCACCGACGGGGCTGCCATGAGCAACAGAAAAGTTGTAAGTCAATAAAATTCTTACTCCTAAGTAAAACCCATATGGTGTGAGTACGAGGGATTGAACTATTTTTCATTACTTCGCTGTCAATTCACACTTTTTTGGCAGCCGAGCAGGAACTTCCCATAAAAACTGGGGGAGGTAATTAGGTAAACCTTATGAATGAAGGATAATACTTCTGTCATAATTATAGCCAATAACATATGATATGCATGTATTAATTGTCATGGCAACGTCAACTATTATATTTGAATAACTGGTTCTATGTATTTCTCATTTTGATAAGGTTTGCTCCTAAAAGGAAGAGAATTGGAATTCAATAGATAGAAAGGGAATGTGCTGGAATTTTTTAAAAGAGTTAGACAGAATTTGGATGAAGTTGGAGAGGTAAGATTTTTTTATATGTGACAAGAGTGCATTATCTCTATAAAGGAACTCGTCTAATATACCTTTCTTTGAATTCTGAATTTTTTTTAATGCAACACTTGCCTCATGATAAAAAAATAGGTGTTTAAGGGAAGGTGCAAAATTGTTCTGAATGTCTGGACAGATAATTCACTTGATCATTTTGTAAGCCAATGTTGTATTATTATTATTGCTGTTGTTGTATTATTATTATAATAACAATAATAATAATTATTATTGGGATGACAATGTGTGGGACACATAAATGAGTTCTACTCGAATAAGCCCTGAGACACAAAAATGCTCTTAGTTGTATCTAGAAAAGTGTCTTCTGCATGAGTTTCTTGTCAATTCCTGAGCAGCTAGGTAAATTAGATTTCTACCCAACCTATGGCATTGACCTTATCTAAATGAGTGCAAGCAATTTGATCAATATAACATTTAAAGAAGGAAAAAGGGCGGAAGGAAAGAGCATTAAAACAAGGCAGGCATGGGGGCTTTCTTTTCTGTCTCTCCTCCCCTCTGAATAGGTGTACTTCTTTCTACATGTTCTATAGATGTTGTATTTGATGATTTTTAGCAATACAAGTTTGGCCTCAATTCTTGGTCATTGTTTTTGCTTTTCTGCTTGTTTGTTTTACTGTTTCATTTGGAAGGGTTGGTGGTGGATGGTTGATATTGGTTATCAACATATATTTTGTATGAAATATGAAATGATTAACATATGAACAGAAACCATTTATGATTATGATGGCCATCAAATTCTGTTCTTATATGAAAAAAATGGTGTGCATGTTCCTTTGCCTTTTTCAAGTGGCACAAAATTGATCTAGACCCAGTCTTGAAAAATAAACATTTAATACTTGAAACCGTGAAATCTTTGTTTTATTGATACATACATACACAAATGTAATACAAAATACCAATGGAATATGAATATCTCAATTACATGGTATACATGTCTACAAAACTTAACTTATATAATCATATTGTCATTTGCATCAAGCTTTTATCAGGATAATAAAATGCAAGTGTATACATTTTAAGAGACTGCATTATCATCAACTTGCTTTGGATCAAACTTGCCCAAGTCCCCAATTTAAATAGTGCTTTGATTTTTGTCTGATTTCTTATTGAGCATGACAATGAAGTTCTCATGTTCTTGTGCTGACATAATAACATGCCATCAGTTAAAGAGTCACCAACACACCATTATGCCCCTCAGATGATCTCTTGCTAGTTCTTTAAAGTGCCACACCAATTGTATTATTGTCTCTTTCAATATTTGCAAAATTCAAAGAGAAGTGAAAAATCATCCATACAATTACAACAACTAAATTTATCAAAAGTTCTTCAGAGAAGTTTGTCTTCCCAAAAGGTAGATGGATGATTCTAGTCTTGTCCACTAAGTATTCAAACATTTCCCTTTTGAAATTCTACAATAGCCTGAGAGGTAAAGAAAAATCAAATTTGCAATTTCCTATCCTTATAATATTTGGAATGGATTTCTCATGTTTATAAAGCCAGTGCTAAACTCTCTACTAGTAGAATTGTTAATAATTTGCATCACTAGATTGTGTACATAACCTCAAATTCTAGTCAACCTCCGTACAAAAGACAATGACCACAACTGGGCAACAATCATTCTGAACAGAGGCTAATAATTTCATAAAAACAACACTTTTTCATAATTATATAACCAAAGACAAAAATTATTTTGAATAATTCACATTATGTATGTCTATACATAGTATAATTTACTCAGATTATGATTATTTAATCTATTATAAGATTATGAATATAATAGAGTATAATCCACAAAGATTTATAATCAGAATCTTGATCAATTAAACAAGAATAAGATATGGAAAAAGTTTATATGAGCCCGGGCTCATATAAACCTAAGTGAGCCCGGGCTCTATGGGCCATCGGATTTACATCCGGCGGCCCATAATATTCATGGGTTTAATCAATGAGTTTAACCCATGAGTATTATGAGCCGCCGGATGTAAATCCGACGGCCCATAGAGCCCGGGCTCACGTAAATTTATATGAGCCCGGGCTCATATAAACGGGTCTCATAAGATATATGTAAGCAACTTAACTTTCAAGCAATTGTACTAGAAAACAGTGCAAAGTGATATGACCAGAATGTATGAATTTCCATGTTTCCCGTAATGTTCCCTAAACATGCAGCAGTAAGCTGAAGTAACAAAAGCTTCAAAGTCAAAGATAATTTACTAAGTCACGCAATAATTGGGCAACAAGCTGAAGCAACAGAGTACAATCATACAAATATACTCTGCAATAGAGGCAATAAGAATTGCCTCAAACAATAGTTAGTTAAATGCTCCCTCTGTCCCACATTAATAGTCCCATGTGAAAAATCAAATGGTACTATTAGGGTGGGATGGAGAAAGTACACGATAAGGGGAAACATACCTAGTTTTGTAAACTACGTTTTATAAGAGAATACATTTATTACATAGATTGACCCAATCTCAACATAAAATAGCAAGATCCTCAGTGCTTCAAGCTTCACCTAAATGGCAGCTTCAAAATAGAATGACAATCCAATCTGGTCACTCAATGCTGCTGATTTTCGTGAATTGAAGAGTGGCATATTTTTCATAGCTCTACATAAGTCTATGTAAACAAATGAAGTGAAACTCTAAAATGTGAGAGAGTATTAGCACACAAGTTTTCTCTAAGAAAGCATTTCATAAGTTAAAGGGCCTTAGTTATCAGAGTATTAAACCTCATGTACCTTGGAGGATCCGCAAGGGAGATAGCCTGCTCCCAAAACCATGCACAGATCGATGGATCTATCCACATGACCAGCACTTAGCTGCCTTTTCAATATCACTTCCCTGCCACATTGCAGGCAGACACCGCTTGTCAGTTAGTGCCAGAGCAAATAGAGCTGTCATGTCGTATGTCGCAAATTTAAAAAACCTACCTGCTGAATACTCAAATTCTGAAATTGGACTTAATTAATAAACCGCAAAGAGCTATGGTGCCAAATTTGAATGATAATTTCAGGAACATAGAACTCTGAATCGGATTTAGGACAAGAGGGTCATTATCCAATTGTGTTGAATTATGAGAAACACCCTGAATTGTAAAGATGAAGAAAAATGTCCTTCACCATTCACCATAAGAAGAGAGGGGGGCCCGCAAACAAATCCTCAGAACTATTTTTAGATCTGGAGATGAAGGAAGCCTTGGCAGTAAAGATTGTTGTAACACAATTAAGATGTTTTAATTATGTGAGATATAAAGATGGTGCATTTTTAGGATGGAGGGAGTATTATTTATGTTAATGAGCCAAACAAAACAAAAACAAAAAGAGGATGATGTGTTGTGGAGGGAATAGATATGAAAGCAATTCTGAGCAAGAGGAAGAAGAAAGTTGTGTTGGGTGGTAGTAGCGGAAGCTTGGTGGTGAGCCCAGCATGTAGAAATGCAAAATTAAACCTTTATATCCCTCACAATTAATTTACATGCATTCAAAATATGAACATGTATATAGGCAGTCGATCAATTCAAAATATTCAAGATTAACAATAATTAAATCATGAATTAAGTACTACTAATCTCTAGGAGCAGAACCCCAAGGATGTGGCCAATCACCCAATATCAAGCCCGACTTTTTCTTTATTTAATTATAAACAAGGAGAATCAAAATACCTCTTTGATGCATCCCTTCTTTTGAAACCAAGAGAAACCCTTTGTTCCTTAGCCGAATCGCTGGAATAATTTGGCTTAGATAGACACTGTAACAAAAAGTACTATTAGTGATGCTTTTGTTAACGATGCAATGAAAAGTGTCGCTAAAAATTATTATTTCCAACACATATAAAAGCGGTCGTAAAAAAATTATCTATTAATTATGCTTTTTATAAAAAGTGTCATGAATAGTAGTACTATTTGTGACACTTTTTATAAATCTTCTCAAATACTAGTACTATTAACAACGCTTTCTAAAAAGCATTGCTAATAGTTGTAATATTAGCGATGCTTTCTAATAAGCGTTACTAATAGTTATAAGTTTTAAATAAAAAACAAAAAATTTAGAACTATTTGTATGCTTTTATAAAATCATCACAAATAGTATTAATAATAGCGACACTTTTATAATAGTGCTATTAACGACACTTTTTAAAAGGAGTCATAAATTAAAATTTTATTTTTTTAAAAAGTAAGTTTATTAGTGATGCTTTGTTAAAAGTGGCACCTAATAATACCACTAGTAGCGACGTTTTTAGAAAAGCGTCGCTAAATGGTTTATTATTTTATTTTATTTAATATTTATTATTAAAATATATAATGTATAATAAATAATATTAAAAAATTAAAAATAAACTTCTCAAATATAATATATTTTATTTAATATTTATTATTTTTATATATAATAAATAAATAATAAAATAAATAAAGAAAATTTTCCTACTTTCTCCTTACTCCTCATAGTTGGGATTCACGTTTACGCGCGTAAGTATGTGAGAGAGAGATATAGGAGTGAAGAGAGAAGAGACAGAGACGGGAGGGGAGAGAGAGAGTAATGACAAGAAAGGGATGAGAAAGAGAGAGATCTAGAAAAAAGTGGATAAAGAAGACAGTGAGAGTCATAGATTGAGAGAGTGAGATGGGTGAGAGAGAAAAGAGGGTAGAGAGAGGGGAGAGGGAGAGAAAGAAGAGAGAGGAAGAGAAAGGAGAAAGAGAGTGAAGAGGGAGGGGAGAGAAAAAGGAGAGAGGAAGAGAGAGGAGAAAGAGAGTGAAGAGAGAGGGGAGAGAAAGAGGAGAGAGGAAGAGAGAGGAGAAAGAGAGTGAAGAGAGGAGAGAGAGAAAGAAGAGAGAAAGAGGGGAGGGAGAGAGAAGAGAGAGAGAGAAAGAAGAGAGAGAGGAGGGAAGGGGAAGAAATTAATTTATATTTTTTTGGTTTTTTATTATATTAGTATATTTTTAAAATTATAAAAAAAATAAAAAATAAAAATATATTAACAACGCTTATGAAATTGCATGTGACTACCTATGGTAGTAGCAATGCAATTTCATAAGCGTCGTTAATAGATTTTATTTAAAATTTATTATTAATTTTCAAATATAATTTATAAAAAAGAGAGGGTATAGAGAGTGAAGAGAGAGAGGGTAGAGAGAGAAGAGAGGAAGCGAGAGGAGTGAGGGGGAGAGAGAGAAGAAGAGAGGAGGAGAGAGAGAGTGAAGAGAGAGAGAGAAGAGAAAGGGTAGAGAGAGAAGGGAGGGAAAAAAATTAAGCCTATTTGCGACGTCACTAATGAGTGTTGCAAATTGTTATAATATTTGTGACACTTATCAGTAAGCGTCGCAAATGGTTTGCTATTTGTGACGCTTCATAGTGAGTGTTGCAAATACTACAATATTTTAAAAAACTATTTTATGATATTTGTGGTGCTTACAAGAAGCGTTGCAGATAGCTAAAATAGTAGTGACACTAAATCAAAAGTGTCACTACTGTTTATGCTATTTGCAACTCTCAGAGCATCACAAATAGTATAAAATTGTTCCTTTAATAAACATTACTATTTGCAATACTCACTAAGGAGTGTCACAATAGTTATAATATTTGTAATGCTTCATTATACGCGTTGCAAATATTATAACTATTTGTGATGCTCTTCTGTGAGCATTGCGAAAAGGCTTAATTTTTTTAAATCTCTCTTTTTCTTCCTTCTCTCTCCTTTCTTTCTTCATAACTATTTGTGATGCTCTCCTATGAGCATTGTAAATAGGCTTAATTTTATTTAAATATCTCTCTCCTCTCTCTCTCTCCCCTCCCCCTTTGTCTCTCTTCTCTCTCTCTCTCTTTTGTAACACCCCGACCCAGAAAACCCGACCCGGACCGGGAGTTTAGTAAATTTAACAAAAAAAATAAAATCAAACTAACCAGAAGAGGCAGACTCTGAGTGCGAGAGTCATAACATTCTTCCACACATTACGGAGCTTTAATGTTTTGTTGCGCATAAATTAGAACTAACCTAATTTTATAACTAATTTTGATCAGGCCAACATTTTGTATCGTTGGTTGCCTATGTACATATTGAATATCATCTCTGGCATTATTCCAATATGATTAGATCCGAACGTAGTTCTGCCTAAAGGCTAATACACACATTAGACATCACAAAATCATATACAATAAAATACATATATTTTTTATCTGAATAATTCATTCAAAGTTGGAAGAAAATTTCATAAATCTTAAGAGTCAACGGAAGCAAATAAATCAATAGAGTCACACATCCCACTCTCACAGAATGGATCCAAACAAAACACCTTTACACGTCTCACTCAATCACTGAGCCGAGACAAAACACACACCACACGTCTCGCTCTGTCCGAGAGCGAGACTGAACACAAACAGGTCATATAAACACATTATCACTACGCATATTAAAACACACGGACCATAGTATAACATACATCCTAATTAGCATATGTAGTTCTATAATTAAAAAGGGAGGCAATTAAGAAACGCTTACTCCCCTGATGTCCCGTGAGGTAGAGGCAATCTGGGTTGCTTGCTCCTTCTGGGTGTCATCTCCTTCAGATCGGGAGATAGTAGACGGAGCATTCTCTAGCTTTAGCACATTTCTCGCCTTGCGCCGGAATAGGATTGGCAAAATATTTTCATAACTCAGGACTCTTTACACTTTTCATGCCCATAGGCTACTGACATAACCTCCCCTTGACCAGGGACACTTTTATCTTTCCGTGCCTATAGGCTACGGACAATACCTACCCTTGACTCGAGACACTTTTCTCTTTCCATACCCGTAGGCTGCGGACAGAACCTCCCCTACCTAAAGACACTTTTTCCCTTACGCGTCTGTGGACATTGGATAGAACTTCCCCTTACACGGGGCACTTTTTCCCCTGCTTGTCCATGGATGACAGACATAACTTCCCCCTACCCGGAGACACTTTTTCCTCTACATGTCCATGGATGACGGACATAATGTCCCCTTACTCGGAGACATTTTTTCCTCTACACTCCCGAGGATGATTGACAAAGTCTCCTCTTATCTTGGGGCGTTTCTCCCTTATATAGTCACTAACTCAATGAATTGACTCTTCCATTGCATAGAACACCCTCGATTAGCTAAAATGCCTTATGAACAAAAAAAAATGGACTTAGAACGACTCTAGAAACTCCCCTAGAAGTTTGAACAGAACTGAGTATTTATAAGAGAATTCATGTGAGAGTACGAAGGAAAAAGAAAGATGGTTACAGATGCATGCGCCATCTGGCGCATTCCGATTGGACTGTGTAGTTTGGCGGTTCGTGCTGATGCATGCATCCATGGCGTGGCTAGCACGTTGGCGGCTCCAGCTTGGTTCTGGCTTGACTGACGTCATCGATTCCTTATTTTATATTTTTTTAATCCAAATACAATCTCAACTTTAAAATGCGATAACTTCCTATCTTGAAGTTGGAATCGCGCGTTCTTAGTATCGAGTGACTCATATTGACGAGCCATTTGAAACTAGACCTTACGTGGGTAGGTTACCTCTCCTTTTTAAAGTGAGTTTTGCCCATGTAGCACATTTCCCGAGGTCATACTTTCATTCGCGACCTCCATTTCGCTTGTTCTTAGGTTCGTTACTTTGAGCTCTAACGAAATATGGGAATTCTATCCTTTGAAACCACCTAAAACCTAATTAAAAATTATACAATTACCCCTAACCTATCGGTCTAGGTATAATCGGAACACAGTTGTCACATTCTCCCCCCCTTAAATGAATTGTGTCCTCGCAATTCACCTAAAAATACTTTTCAAAGCACAACAAAATGAGATGTAAATCCGACCGTTGGTTGGAAGCATGGATTTTATTATCATGAAGTTTAGGGATAAAATTTGATGTTTTATGAAGTGTATGTGAAGTTACGGTTTTGAATTCAAAGTGGGGAAGTCAAACTAGGAATTGCTATTGTGCCAATTGAACGACCCTGCAGGCCAATCGAATGGTTGTATTGCAGTTTTGGCCTTTTGTTTTTTTTGCCGATTCTTATGTTTTTACTCTAAAATATCATTTCTCTTGTTAATATTGAGTAATTTAAGCTAGAATGAGCCATTAGAAGGGTATGTTATTGATGTTTGAAAATTATGAAGAGTATTTTAGTAATAGGTAAAATTGCATGTTATTCATTACACATCTTAGGATTGCTTATCTTGAATCTATGATTGAATGATTCCTTGTGTTTTAAATACGATTTCAGCAAGATATAGCATGAAAATGAACTGATATGTCTTCATATAATGTAATTAGACTATGGGTGAAAGATGGTGCCATGTCTAGATTCAAGTATGTGTGTATATACTTATATGGGTTTAGCATGATGTGACACTTGACTTGATTGATGATTTTCAATGATTTTCACCCATGATTTCAATTGGAACCATGATTAGATGTTAATGTGCATGGGTATGGTATAATGATGAGCTAATTACAAGGCATGTTCATATGCTTAGAGTAAAGTGTTTCTACTATATACACATACATGCGGGGGAATGATTATGATGATGCTTGGAACTATGATTATAAATGATGCATGAGGGGCTGATGGGAGCACATGTCATGAATTGGGTTTTATGTATGTTTTGCCCACGTATGTACTATATTGCATGCATCATAAAACGGATTTATGAATAAGACTTTCTTGATGATTAGCCATGGTTGGTCGACTGGATGTAATTATATGAGATTGTGTGCCATATTAATTGATCATCGGCGGATATTGTTTGGTCCGAAAGGACATGATTTAGATTTGAGTTCCTGATTGGAACATGGATCCTTCCCAGGTTAAGAAGAACGACAATGCTATAAGGAGATTAAACTTTTGAGATTATCTAGACCGTGATAATCTAGCGGTACGTCTGAGTGCACCGGCTTACCATATGTGTTGCTTGGGATTTCGGTCCTGACAAGCAAGGCTAGTCGAGGGCTCCAGCCTTGATGAGCAGGTATTGCTTGAGTGCTTCGGCCTTGAAGATCAGGTCTATTTGATATTGGATTGCTCGAGGGCCTCGGCCTTGAGGAGCAGGTTTATTCTCTTTGTTATGGATTTGCATGATGGATTAGTGTGTTTGACATACTTATACATGTAAGATGAATGAAAGTGAATATGCATGATTTGAACCGTGTGTTAAAGACACTTCTCATGTAGGTTTATGTGATGTTGAAGCATGATCTGAATGTGTTAAAGAAACTTCTCATGCAGGTTTATGTGATGTTGATGCATAATTTGAATGTGTTAGAGACACTATTCGTATAGGTTATATATGATATTTATGCATGATGTGATTGAGTAACACCCATTATGCAGGATAAATTTTATGTCATATTGTGATTATTCATGTCATAATTAGTATGTATGAGATAATTGTAGGTAGGATGATTACTTATGGGTAAATAGGGGTATGGTAAGGGAATTAATAAAAAACGGGGATATTATGTGAAATATGGATCTAAATTACCATGTTGATGTGTCGTGACTGTTTTGTGATTAATGTTACCATATTTCAAACCTTACTGAGTTTTACTCACCCATCTTTCTGTGTTTTGTTTGGGGGCTGCATGGTACAACTTGCAGTTAATCAGGATTTCCTGTATGAGGGTCGATTGGGATATGTGTGGGATTAGGCATGGATGCCTCAGGATGTTATTTTGTCTTCTGATTTATGCTATCATGATCATATAACACCTTTGTATGGATGTTTATGTTTCAAACTCGTGTATATCTAATGCTTTTAGACTTGTCTAAGATTCTCTAAATTCGAGCCATGTGTCGGCTTAGGATGTTATGTATGTGGGTTGAGAGTAAGGATTTATTTCAGAATTATTATTCTCTTTTATTTTACCTTATTTCTCTTGCTTATAGGACTAAAGGTGCACGACTCCATGTATGTGCTAAATACCCGATTAAGGGGTTAAAGTCTTATGCGATGCAGTTTAGTCGCCCTCGTGTGCTTTGACCGACCCTTGGACCGGGTTCGGCTTGGGTCAAGCCGGCTCGGGGTGTGACAAACAATGATTGCAGAAATCACTGTTCATGTAAATTACATTTAGATTTAATCAACAGAAACCCCCACTAAGCTTGACTTGAAGTCTAAGATAAGGATCCTACCTCAATTGCCAATTTTTCATCGATCCACAGCCATCGGAGCTTCACCATCCACCACCTTCTCCCCCCCTTTTTTGGCCAAAAAGCTCCCCTAATTATGCCCTAAGCATCCCTTTTATAAACATAGAGATTAGGGTTCCTAATCCCTTTAGAAATTGGGCTAACCCTCCTCACTTAGGCAACCTAATTAGGCCTCTAAAATTTAATTTTATCACATTAATTAAATGATTTAAATAGACAATTCGCGTATCCAATTCGGGTAAACGGGCCCTACACAATATATTTAACTTTGAACAGTCGTATCTCCCTCATTCGAACTTCAATTTGTGCGTTCTTAGTGGCATTTCGAAGCTCCTTCTGTATACTTTCTAACCACATTATTCTTAGCCATAAATTCTATCTATTGAGGAAGTTATTCTACAAAAAACTCAAAGGGTCAAACACCCTATTTTCTACGTGTTTAATTTTAAAAATCTAGGAAAATATGAGATTTTACATTATTTTTCACTTACGTCTCTTTCCTTTCTTCCAGTTTATGTGGGTACGAGATCCACTAACCCAACATCCCCCCATTTTGGTGAAGTGCCCACGACCAAACAACAACTTTTGTAACTAGTTCTGTCTTAGTCCAACATGTAGGCAAAATGTTCATATTTTACTCAACAAAAGCTAGTGGCCTAGCCTCGTCGAAGTCTTATACTATAAATAAGGTGTACAAACTGATTCATCATTAAGGCCTTAGTTAACGGATCTACCAACATCTCAGAAATAGGAAGATCATTTACCACCAACTTTCCTTTTTGTAGCATGTCAAACACAAAGTAGTAATGTACTTTGATATGTTTACCTTTGACGCAGATTTCTCCATTTTAAGTGTCAACACAGTTGTTATATTATTACAAAATATCTAGATAGGAGAATCAGCCCTACTCTCTAGCTTAAGCTTGGCTAGAAAATCTTTAATCCACACTACTTTTGAAGTTGCTAAACCACATGCATAAAATTCAGCTTCCATGGTTGACTTTGCTATACTCTTTTGCTTCTTACTAGCCAAAGCTATAACACCACCTTCAAATTTGAAGAAAACCTGAAGTGGATTTCATGTCATCTGGGTCCCCAGTATAGTCCAAATCACTATACCTAGCCAATGATAGTTCCTTAGTCAGATATGTGATTTTCATACTCTTGGTTCCTATGAGGTAACTAAAAACTTTCTTCGTTGCTTGCCAGTGAGGCATACCTGGGTTTGCTTGGTATCTACTCAATAGCCTTACAACATAGTGTAAATTAGGTTGAGTACAGGCAATGACATACATTAAGTTGCCAATAACATGTGCAAAAGGCACTGACTCCATTTTGAGTCTATCCTCGTTAGAGCATGACGGTTGACTTTTAGATAAAATTGTACCTTTATAGTAAGAGACTATATTGCTTTCCAACCAATCACACCGAAGTGATTTAAGATGTTTTCTATGTACAATTCTTGAGATATACTAAGCAACCTTACTTTTCTATTTCTGTCAACCTTCATACTAAGTATGTAGGAGGCCTCACCCATGTTCTTCATTTGAAACTGGGTCTTGAGATACTCCTTTAAATTTACTATTAAACTCAAGTCATTTCCCATCAAAAGGATATCATCTACATAGAGAGAAAGTCACATAAATATACTTTCATCCTTAAAGGAGTAGACACAATGATCATATTCATTTGCTATGAACCCATGCTCACTAATCACCTTGTGAAAAGTGAAGTACTATTGCCTTGGAGACCGTTTAAGCCCATATGAAGACTTTATGAGTTTACACACCTTGTGTTCCTCTCTAGGAATAATAAAGCCCTCAGACTGTTCCATGTAAATCTCCTCCTCTAAATCACCTTTTAGGAAGGTAATCTTTTGTAACGCCCAAGATTTTTCATACATTTTTCTCAAACTTCATGAAAATTTTTTGCAATATAACTGCTATAAGTCGGGAAAAAATAACAAATACGAAATCTGTGAAAACAGTTTTATAATTTAAAACATAACACGTTAGTTTTTCCCATCCAAATTGTTACTCATTCGATCAAACATCGTATGGCCAAACCAAACATCCACAGGCGCTACTTGAAAATAAATGTACGAATAAATTGCTATGATCATAGACTTTAAATACAAATCTCTCCCTGACATCCCTGATTGCAAGTCCCATAACAGTCTACAGTCTAATCCAAACGAAAGTCCAAAATATATTAACATTTTAATTCAAGTCTCACTCAATACATCAGATCGTGGCACAAAGAAAACTCGCAATGAGTCAAGTATTTACCTGAGTCTAAGGGAATCAATCTACCGCATAAATGAGTGTCTATCTCTAGGAGCTCTCCATCACAAACTTGCAGAAGCCTCCTGAACAACGGGGCTAAAAAGTAGGGTAATGAGTATTTTTATACTCAGTAGAAAAATACCTAGTAGAGGAGTTCTAAATAGTGAACTAAGCAAATCCATACATAGATACGTTCATGCAACTCAAACATGAAGCAAACATGCATATCATAATCTGTTAATGACATGTTAGAAAAATAGTATATTCTCCCACCTAGACGATTGTCAATTTTTGTGACAAATTTGTGAGTGAGCCCGTGAGTTATTTAGGTAAAGTCGATTTGAAAAGAAGACCACGAGATAACAAATTGAAGCTCCAATTCATCTACAAATTCCATCAAGCTCAAGATTTGGATCAATTACAACTAGCACTCTCATCGTGGCTCTTACATACACTTCTTTCTGCCCCAAGGACCTTATAGTAAATAATTAATTCTCTAGGGTCACTTATAAACCTTTGTCTTATCCACACATGGGTAGTCTTACCTACTCTTGGGAAAGCTCACCCACACATGGGTAGGCTCACCCACACATGGGTAGGCTCACCCACTCTTAGGTAGACTCACCCACACATGGGTAGTCTTACCCACTTATGGGTAGACTTACCCACACATGGGTAGTCTTACCTAATCTTGGGAAAGCTCACCCACACATGGGTAGACTTACCCACACATAGGTAGGCTCACCCACACATGGGTAGGCTCACCCACACATGGGTAGTCTTACCCACTCTTGGGTAGACTCACCCACCAATGGGTAAGAAGTATCATCTCTTGACCTCTATAAATACCCATGTCATAGGAAGAGGTGATCACCAAGTAGAGCTAAACCCTCTCAAGTCCCTTAGGCATTCTTGTAGCTTCCTTGCCTTATTTTTGGAAAGCCTTGGGCCACTTGTCTTGAATTTCTTCTCTCATTCAAAGGAATATCAGTGGAGTCTCTTTTGAGAGCCATGGAAGAAATTCAAGCTTGATGGTCTTTGGTTTCTTGTTCTTATAGTGTTGAATCTTTAGAAACCATTCCCTTCTAGCCGACTCCCTTGGCTTTTGAAATATTTTCTTCCAAAGCCTTGAATTTGTCATAAGTAACCATCCTCCCTTTGGCAATGGCCATAGAAGATTCTCAATGAGGAAATGAGAAGGTGCTTATGACTATTTTGCTAAGGTTTCCTTCATTTTATGAAAAACCACCTAGAAACCCAAAACCCCCATCTAATAAGCCTCAGCAATTTCAGAGCATCGAATTAGATCCAAGGTTAGATGTGGGATGGCCAAAGATTGAACACTCTTCAAGTGCGCACACGTACTACTTGCAAGTGCAAGCTATTGTAAGTGTTCTGAAGATCTCTTCTTCCTAAATTTCTGGTTGGTGGAGTAAACCTAGTGGTTGAAACACCTTGGTGAGAGGGATGGGTTGTGCATAACCCACAGAGTGTGGATTTACTTAAATGTATGTACGGTTACTGGTGAACCAAGGAAAATTGGGGTTTGTAAATGGTTGTGGGATAGCTGAAACTTTCACTTAGTGGATGTCAGAGGTGCCTTGGATTAGGTGCTCTGAGAGTGGATGTACCCGTCTATGCAAGTGCTTGACGGCGAACCACTATAAATCTATTTGTGCATAATATCTTTATTTGTTTGATGTTGTGATGACTTTACATATCTAACTTCATATCGCTTGAGTCCCTCTCTCTCACCTTTGCGCATTCTAAATATGAATATTTATCTTCACTAAATGTAAACACGATTGATTTCTTTTGTCTTTGATCATCATTGTCATGTTGCGTGGAATTAAATTTATAAGTAACTTTAAAGTGGTTGTCCTATTCACCCCCCCCCCCTTCTAGGACTCTCTCTCCTTAGCGTACTTTCAAGTGGTATCAGAGCAAGGACACTCTCTTCAAGGTGAAATCACCTAGAGTGTTATCCTGGTTGCTCCTATATGGCTAAGTTTGAGAGCTCATCCACCACCAAGCCACCTCCATTTGATGGGAATAACTATGCCTACTGGAAAAATAGAATGAGAACCTTCTTGAAGGCTCATGATGAATTGCCATGGTATTGTGTAGAACATGGAGGGACTCCTCCCACTGAAATGATAGAAGTAGATGGTGATAAAGTTAATGTTCCATTAGATATCTTAACATGGTCTGAAGTAGATAAGAAGTTAAGTATGAGAAACAACAAGGCCCTTAGTGCCATTACTTATGCCGTCTCTCCTGATGAATACAAACGGATATGTATGTGTGAGAGTGCCAAGGAGGCATGGGACATTTTAGAAGTGTCTCATGAAGGGACTTCGTTAGTGAAGAAATATAAGCTTCAACTCCTCGTAACAAAATTTGAAAATATCAAGATGGAGGAGAATGAGACCTTCATGGAGTTTTACTCAAAACTCAACGACATTGTAAACTCTATGTGGGGTCTCGAAAAGAAGATACCAGAATCAAAAATTGTGTGTAAAGTCCTTAGGTCTCTCCCTGAAAGATTCACTGCTAAAGTAACATCTATTATTGAATGTAGGAACACTAACCTAATTAAAGTGGAAGAACTAGTTGGTTCTTTACAAACTTATGAATTACACCTTCCAACAAGCATGAAAAAGCCCATAGCTCTTAAAACCTCAAGCTCAAATAAACACAACGTCAATGAGTCAGAAAATGAATTAGAGGATGATGAAGAACTTGCTTTCCTAGCAAAAAGGTTTGCTAAACACTTCAGGGGAAGAAATAGAGGAAATCGATTTATCAAGAACAAAAATATGGACAAATCAAAAGGAAATAGTAGATTCAAACCAAAAGACATAGAGTGCTATAATTGTCATGGCTATGGCCACATGGCTTCAGGCTGCCCATCAAAACAAAAATTTAGGAAAAAGGAAATTGCCGCCAAAGCATCATGGGATGACTCCTTAGAGTCTGAAGATGATTCAAATAAGTCATCTAATCACGAGGAGGCTGAATATGCATTCATGATTTCCACCCCTATTATTTTTCAAAATGACCAAAGTAATAAAAATGTACTTAAAAATAAATCATTTGAGAGTGATTTGGAATCTTGCACATCTAAGAGTAGTAATGAAGATATTCAAGATGCCTTTAATTCTCTATTTAAGGAAAGCACTAAACTTGCTAGGGTTGTGACTGTGCTAAAGAAAGAAAATCTAAACCTTAAGGGAGAAATTGAAGTGGCTTTGGCCAATAATGATAGATTAACCAAAGAAATTATCGAAATAAAAACTGAGATAAAATTTAGTGAAGACAACTCCCTAAAGAAAGATAAGAACTTAAAACTTGTCACCTCTGAAAATTGTGTCCTAAAAGAAGAACTTAAGAAATCTAAAGATATATTGATCATGAAATTCACCCAAAGCAGAGATAAATTAGAAAAGCTATTAGGTTTGGGTAAATGTTTTTCAGATAAGTCTGGCTTTGGCTATGATTGTCAAACAAGTACCAAAATGATTTCCTCAACAAGTTTTGTTAAAGAGAATCCCTGTCCAAAAATGTCTGTTGTTTCAAAAAAACCAGTCATGTGTTATGCATGTGGACAAGTTGGACATCTGAGTTTTGAGTGCAAGATATCTTGCAACAAGGCAAGATTTACCAAAGCCGAAAAAGAAAAATCCATTTTAGGTGAATATTCTCAAGATAAAATATTTTCTTCAATTGCTAAAATGAAGAACAAGGTAAGATCTTCAAATAAGAATGATTACACAAAAAGTGACCTTCTTGAGTATATCAATTCTACTTCAGATAATGTATCATCTAGACTTTTTAAGAAAATCTCAAGACTAAATTTAAAACACAGAGATAGGCTAACCCAACAAAAGAATGAATTCTTTGTGTGTAATTGATCGTTTATAATTAAACCCTTTGCAAGTGTACAAGGTAATTGTACTAGGATAAGTATTTAAGGGTTGTCGAACCTCAGGGACGGATGGATTATCACTAAATCTAAAGAGGAATTTGCTGATTACAAACTAAAAACAACTTAAACTTAAATTAAGCAAAAGAAATGAATCAACTAATTTAAAAATAAGATATTAATATGATGGAATTTACTTAGGAAATTGAATCCACTATAGAACCATAACAATTCCTTAACTTTTAATCTAAATCTAGTGTGAATATGAACAAGTATTCTCAGCTACAAGCTAGAATTACTTCAAAAAGAATCATTAATTAACTTCCATGGCATGAACTATCTTCGACAATAGCACGGATCATCTACACTAAACTAGCTATAGGCATGACCCGTCTAATCTTAGTATAACTCATCCAAGTCATTAATTATCTGAACATTAAAACTATTGTATGACCATCTCATCTAAATCACAGAAATTAGAATCGATGCAAATATCAAAACCATATCAATCTATCATCTACAAGACAATAAATCAACATAGACTTGAATAAACATTAAAAAGCTCTTCCATTAAAAAGGAAATCCATATCATACAATTGTCATCATTCACAACTGAGATCTAAATTAAAAAGAAAAGAAACTGAAACTTATCTATAGCTTTATCAACTCCTAAGTAAAAGAAAAGTTTAGCCTTCCATGGTAGAAGAAAGCACTTGAATCTCCATTGAAAGCTTTGAGTTCTCTTCCATCTTCTTCTTCCTTTTTCTCCTCTTAAAATCTACTGGAATCCCCCAATTTTAAGCCAAATATGTCTTTTTATAGGCATAAGTTCCGTAGGAAGAAGTCCAATATGAAAAGGATTGGAATTTGGGTCAAACAAGGAAACTGCACGTTATGCCGATCGATCGCCCTGCATGCCCGATCGATCGGCTACACTGTATTTTCATCTAAATTCACGTTATCCCGATCGATCGTTCTGCATGCCCGATCGATAGGCTACAGTGTTTCTGTTTTCCTGGACTCTGTTCATTAAGCTTTCCTTCGTGTCCATATTAATTTCTAACTTGTTTATAACTCCGAAAAGTTGTCCAAATCACTTTAAAGCATGTGAAGACTATTTTTAATCATTTCAAACATCGTCCAAGTACTTCGATAAGTGCACTTTACCTACAAAACATAAAATACCATATTTTAGACATGTAAAATATAATTAAAATTCCATCTTGATTTAAATACATGTCTAAACAACTAATAACTACAAAATCATTAATAATTAAACTAAAATACTAATATCTATCTTAATCTAAATAAACTATAATTAACTCTAAGTTAACCTAATCTATACTAGCAAATAAGGTAAAAAGGCATATAAAATAGATATAGATTTCATACTTATCAAATACCCCCAAACCTATATTTTGCTAGTCCTCGAGCAAAACAAAAACAAAATAAAATAACTAATAAAAAAATAAATAAATAAAAGCCACTTTTGTAGGGAATCACGATTGCATTTAGCATATGCAACAAGCCTTTAAACCCCTAGGTGTCCCTAGTTGGACGAGTTGTGTCTCGTGAGGGTTTGCAGTAATGATACCCACAAACATCTAAACCTAAGAAAAATAAAACAAACAAACAAGAAAACAAAAATTTGAAAAACAATCTTCTCTTAAAAACACATAACTATTTTTAAAAAGAACCAACCACAAATACTTGAAACAAGTAAACAATTAAGATCTGATCACTTTCAAGTAAGGAATAATTCATTCTATAACCCCATCTTAGAAATAATTGTGCAACTACATATATACATTTTAAAAACATAAAGTGTAGAAACTTTGTAGTCATGCAATTTCATTCTTTATTAACAAGCCTATCTTATGTGACCCATTAACCAAGCTCATTAAAGTTCACTAACTAAAAAAATATAACAATGACAATCTTTCATCCTTAACATCTCATAATAAATCCTCATGATAGCCTTCAAATTTCAATTAAATTTAGGGAATAAGAGTATAATATACTTCAAAATATGACTTGTGCAATACTTAGTTCTATTAAGCTTTCTAAATAGTCCATATAACAAGCGTTAGGCCAGTGTCCCTGGCTCAAGGCACTAGGTGTTGAAACACCCCTTAGGCTTAATAACTCGAACTATAAAGGCTACAGAACCAAGCAAGTCATAAAAGAATTTATCTCAACTTTTTACCTTTTGACGCGATCCCTTATACTTGCCTAGGCACAAGGTCCGGTTACTCAGTAAAAAGAGAAACAAACCTTTTTTTTTTCTTTTTCATCATCAATTTTTTTTTCATTCAATCTATTTTTTTTCCAACTTTTTTTTTTCACTTTTTTTTTATTTTTTTTTTCATTCTTTTTTTTATACACACTTATCCCATTTTTTTTTCAAATAAAAGCTAAGCATAAAAATCTATCATAAAATATTAAAAATTACTCAATTGCCAAGTTTTCAAAAATATATGCTTAGTTAAAGATATCCCACTAAGATTACAAGTAATAAATCATAAAATTATATTCCTACAAGTTTCAAGTGTGTGAAATGTGATTTAAAAATATAAGCACAATTATCCAAGATAATGAAAATAAAATAGAAATTACTCACTTAATCATTCTCATCACTTAATTAATTACTTGAACTGTCTTCGTGAAATTGATCTCTTTAAAAATAGACATATACTTTTAAAAGAAAATAAGCGATAAAACCCACTTAAAAGAAAAGAAAACAAAAGAAAATAAATACTCTAAAACATCCTAAAAAAAAATAAAGAAAAATATCTTTCTACACCCCCAAACCTAAACTGAACATTGTCCTCAATGTTAATATATATATATATATATACTACAATGACAAGAATAAGTGAGAGAGGGAAAGAAAGATATCACCTGAAAGTATAACTAATCCACTAATCTAAAAATGAAGTACATAGGATTGGAGAAAAGAAATAAATATAAGTGATGAGCATTTCCCCAAACCTAAAGTATTATATCCCATAAAAAAAAAACTATAATGTGAAAAAAAAATTGAGAAAATAAGTAAATAAAGCCTAAATGAAGCAAAGAAAATAAACAAAAGGAAAAGAAATATATCAAAAACATGGGTTGCCTCCCAAGAAGCGCTAAGTTTAATGTCTTCAGCCAGACATTGCTAACATTCTCAAATATATCAGGGCGGCTGGTAGATATTAGCATTGGCTCTTCTCTTAAGTCTCCAAAAAGATGATGTAGAAAAATTAGAAGGCACGACTTGATTATGGGCTGATGCTACAAAAGATGGACCTCTATCATAAGCATCAAATCTAAAATTGTCTACCATAAAACATTCAACATTAGAAGTTGCAGGCAAATGGTTAGACACATCAAAAATATTTAGGTGCACTTTCATGTTCCCAAAAGTCATCTCCATTACCCCCGTCCTACAATTTATGCATGCATTAGCTGTGGCTAGAAAAGGACGACCTAGAATGATAGGAATTTGATATGTGGGGTTGGCACCGATTTCCATATCTAAGACAATAAAATCAACAGGGAAAAAGAACCGGTCAACCTTCACTAAGACATCCTCAATGACTCCTCGAGGCTTACGCACAGAATGGTCAGCTAGCTGCAAGGTAACTGATGTAGGCTGCAATTCTCCTAACCCTAGTTTCTCATACACCGAGTAAGGGAGTAGATTGACACTCGCACCAAGGTCAAGGAGGGCTCTATGGATGGAGTAATCACCTATGACACAAGAAATAGTGGGTACTCCAGGGTCCTTATACTTAGGTGGGGTGTCAAACTTCAAAAGAGAGCTAACTTGCTCAGTGAGAAAGACCTTCTTAGACACATGGGTCTTAGATTTACGCTTATGAGTGCATAGGTCTTTAAGGAACTTAGCATAAGCAGGGACTTGCTTAATGGCTTCTAAGAGGGGGAGATTAATTTTGACTTGTTTGAAAGTCTCAAGAATCTCATCAGTCCTAGCTGTGCTCTTTCTAAATGGTGGGGCCATGTCAAGACACTGAGGAAAAGGTGCCCTAGGGATATAAGATCCATCGGAAGTGGTCTTAGACTGTGGCTCTGAGGAAGGGGAAGGAGATACAAACTCCTTCTCATGTGGTACACTAACTTCTACTTGAGGTTCATTGGGGGCTGCCCTTTCTAACTCCTCACTCCTATCATCTGTCACTGGTGTCCCCCCAACACTCTTGTCAACAATCCTCCCACTCCTAAGGGTCATTATGGAATTAACTTGTTCATTAGAGGGAGGAGCCCCCTCTACCTGAAATTGACCTTTAGAGTTTGGTAGGGGTTGACTTGGCAACACCCCTATATCTCTCTTGTTAATAACATTAGCTAGTTGTCCAATTTGGGCTTCTAACTTTGCTATAGATTGTGTGTGAGAGTGGAGGAGTTGGGATTGAGATTGAAGGCCTTGTAAGGCACTCAAGACCTTTTCTTCAAAACTTGGACTCCTATTGGGTTGGACATACGGAGGTTGGTGGATATGGGCTGGTAGGACTTGGAATGGGGGCCTAGGGGGTTGATTACCCATAACCCCTTGGTTTTGTGTCTGCCAAGAAAAGTTAGGATGATTCCTCCACCCAGGGTTATATGTGTTTGAAAATGGATTGTTCTCAGCCCTAGGGAAGGATTGGGTAGCATTCACATGGTCTTGGACAAGCTCAGGAAATTGAGAGGCAGAGGGGCACTCAATGATGGTATGGGCTGGGCTAAGGCATATTGTGCATGCATCTTGAGTGAAGGGAGTGGGCTGATGTGTTGAAGTCATAAGAAGGTCCAGCTTCCTACTCAAAATATCAACTTTGGAGGAGAGGTCTAATGGGTTTTTGACTTCATACAAGCCACCCCTAGAGGGGGCATTGTTCAAGGTAGATAATCCACTCTCATTTCTATTCAATGCAGCATGTTGAAGAGAATTTTCACTCAAGTCCTCAAAAAGTTTCCATGCCTCATTTTCATTTTTTAGCAAAAAGGTACCCCCGCAACTTGCATCAACAAGATGACGGTTTTGTTCAGTAAGACCCTCATAAAAACGTTGCACTAATTGCCACTTAGGGACAGCATGATGAGGACACCTCCTAAGAAGGTCCTTAGGTCTATCCCAACTCTCATGGAACTGTTCAGTGGGAAGTTGGGCAAAAGTGGTTATGGCCTTTCTCATTTGGTTGGTCTTACCTATGGGGAAGTACTTTTTAAGGAACTCTTGTTGCATTTGGGCCCATGTTGTGATAGTGTTTGGCTCTAATGAGTGAAGTCATTCCTTAGCCTTATCTTTCAATGTGAAAGGGAAAAGGCGAAGTTTAACAGCCTCATCGGTTAAATTTGAGAGCTAAAAAGTTGTGCATAGTTCTAAGAAGTCATCTAGGTGCCTATACGGGTTTTCATTACTAAGCCCATAAAAGGATGGAAGTATTTGAATGACATTGGGCTTAATCTCATAATTTTGGGCAGCAACCACTGGCAACCTAATGCATGAAGGAGAGGTGTACTCATTGGGAGTGTAATACTCCCTTAGAGCTTTAAGTGGTGCATCTACTAACTGATGTTCAGCCATTATGGGGCTATAAGTAGTGTGGGTGGAGGAATTGGTGGTAGAGTTTGGGGGTGTAGGGATGTAGGTCGAGGGCAACTCAGCTCTCCTAGATGTCCGCTCAGGCTCAGGGTCAAATGGTACTAATCGGGGGAGTAAGGAGCGACGACCACGCATACACCACAAACACACCACACAATTTTAAGTGTAAAAAGGAGAAGAATAAGTAAAAACTAATTAAGAAAAGAACTAAAAATTAAGAGAGAAAAAGAGCTTGCAAACCGAAGAGAAGCACTATGCTTGTCAATGTCCACTTGTGGCCACAAGTGTAGAGAGCACGATCTTCAACTCAGCCTACAAAATCAAATTAACAAAAGGTAAGAAACTAAAAATTAACCTAAAAACTAAAGCAAACTGAATCTAAAATAGCTAGAATTATCCTAATTCTAATTTAGTAACAAGTCAACGCCATCCCCGGCAACGGCGCCAAAAACTTGATCGTTTATAATTAAACCCTTTGCAAGTGTACAAGGTAATTGTACTAGGATAAGTATTTAAGGGTTGTCGAACCTCAGGGATGGATGGATTATCACTAAATCTAAAGAGGAATTTGCTGATTACAAACTAAAAACAACTTAAACTTAAATTAAGCAAAAGAAAGGAATTAACTAATTTAAAAATAAGATATTAATATGATGGAATTTACTTAGGAAATTGAATCCACTATAGAACCATAGCAATTCCTTAACTTTTAATCTAAATCTAGTGTGAATATGAACAAGTATTCTCAGCTACAAGCTAGAATTACTTCAAAAAGAATCATTAATTAACTTCCATGGCATGAACTATCTTCGACAATAGCACGGATCATCTACACTAAACTAGCTATAGGCATGACCCGTCTAATCTTAGTATAACTCATCCAAGTCATTAATTATCTGAATATTAAAACTATTGTATGACCATCTCATCTAAATCACAGATATTAGAATCGATGCAAATATCAAAACCATATCAATCTATCATCTACAAGACAATAAATCAACATAGACTTGAATAAACATTAAAAGCTCTTCCATTAAAAAGGAAATCCATATCATACAATTGTCATCATTCACAACTGAGATCTAAATTAAAAAGAAAAGAAACTGAAACTTATCTATAGCTTTATCAACTCCTAAGTAAAAGAAAAGTCTAGCCTTCTATGGTAGAAGAAAGCACTTGAATCTCCATTGAAAGCTTTGAGTTCTCTTCCATCTTCTTCTTCCTTTTTCTCCTCTTAAAATCTACTGGAATCCCCCAATTTTAAGCCAAATATGTCTTTTTATAGGCATAAGTTCCGTAGGAAGAAGTCCAATATGAAAAGGATTGGAATTTGGGTCAAACAAGGAAACTGCACGTTATGCCGATCGATAGCCCTGCATGCTCGATCGATCGGCTACACTGTATTTTCATCTGAATTCACGTTATCCCGATCGATCGCCCTGCATGCCCGATCGGTCTGCTACAGTGTTTCTGTTTTCCTGGACTCTGTTCATTAAGCTTTCTTTCGTGTCCATATTAATTTCTAACTTGTTTATAACTCCGAAAAGTTGTCCAAATCACTTTAAAGCATGTGAAGACTATTTTTAATCATTTCAAACATCGTCCAAGTACTTCGATAAGCGCACTTTACCTACAAAACATAAAATACCATATTTTAGACATGTAGAATATAATTAAAATTCCATCTTGATTTAAATACATGTCTAAACAACTAATAACTACAAAATCATTAATAATTAAACTAAAATATTAATATCTATCTTAATCTAAATAAACCATAATTAACTCTAAGTTAACCTAATCTATACTAGCAAATAAGGTAAAAAGGCATATAAAATAGATATAGATTTCATACTTATCAGTAATCCTCCACTAGGCGAACTAAGCAAAGAAAGTATGGGAAAAATCACCTCCTCTCCTTCATCTAGGCATGATGTAAAAATACCTAAAAAGGGTAGCACAAAGTCATCCAATATCAGCATGTGGAGACCGAGAAATAGAGAAAAGGGTTTAGTTGTTCATACAACCCTATTAGCTGGAAATCTTTCTAAATGGTATTTGGATAGTGGTTGTTCTAAACATATGACAGGAGAAAAATCTTTCTTCTCTGACTTGAAAGAGTTTGATGGTGGATCTGTTACTTTGGGAGATGGAAACACTGCTAAGATTGTTGGCAAAGGAACTTTGGAAGTTCCAAATCTTCCTCATCTCAAGGATGTATTGCGTGTTGAAGGATTAAAACATAACCTTCTTAGTATCTCTCAAATATGTGATCAAGACCACTTTGTAAACTTTTGCAGTCGCAATTGTGAGATCATCAACAAGAAAGGTAAAATTATTATGAAAGGTCTTCAGACTACTAACAACTGTTATGTGGTTGAAGGAACATCTCAATTAGATTATTCATCATGTTACATAGCTCAAGTAAATGAAGCAATATTGTGGCATCAACGGTTGGGTCATGTAAATTATAGAGACTTATTATCACACCTAAACAAAAGAGGACATCTAAGAGGTTTACCAGTTATTAGTCGAAAAGCAAAAGTTGCTTGTGGTGATTGTCAAATGGGAAAACAAATTAGAGCTACTCACAAAAAGGTAAACTCTATCAATACCTCTAGACCTCTTGAATTGCTTCATATGGATCTAGTTGGACCAATGAGAACTGAGAGCATTGGAGGAAAGAAGTATTTTCTTGTAATAGTGGATGATTTTTCTAGATTTACTTGGGAAGCCTTCTTGAGAGAAAAATCAAATACTTTTCTTGAATTTAAGGTAATAGCAAAACAAATTCAAAATGAGAAAGATACATCCATTGTCAAAATTAGGAGTGATCATGGTGGGGAATTCGAAAATGCTTCTTTTGATAAATTTTGTGATAAATATGGAATTCATCATGAATTCTCTGCACCAAAAACTCCTCAGCAAAGTGGTGTTGCTGAAAGAAAGAACCGCGCCCTACAAGATATGGCCATAGTATTCTTAACCAGTAAAAGCCTTCAAAAGAATTTATGGGCTGAAGCAATCAACATTGCTTGCTACATTATCAATCGAGTTTATCTTCATGCAGGTAAGGATCAAACAACTTATGAGCTGTGGCATGGTAAAAAGCCTAGTGTTAAATATTTTAAAGTGTTTGGTAGCAAATGTTATATTTTAAAAGACAGAGAAAATGTAGGCAAACTTGACTCAAAAAGTGATGAAGGCATTTTTCTTGGATATTCTGCAAATAGTTGAGCCTATCGAGTCTTGAACTTGAGAACAAACACTATTCAAGAATTCATAAATGTGGTTATCCATGATGAGGAAGTGGACTCCGGTCCACAAGCTAGCGAGGACAATGATACTAATACTCATGAAGTTAACTCCAACAATACAATTCCTCCACCTCAATATGATAATGACCTGAAACCGATCAAAGATCATCCTCTTGCTCAAATTATTGGAGATCCTCATGCACCAGTACTGACTAGACGACAAGCCGAAATTACTCATTTATGTTTTACCTCTAAATTAGAGCTCATGAATGTTGAAGAAGCCTTCACTGATGAGCATTGGATAAATGCCATGCAAGATGAACTTAATCAATTTGTCAGAAATGAGGTTTGGTACCTTGTACCACGAATTGTTGACAAAAATGTTATAGGAACCAAATGGATCTTCAAGAATAAGACTGATGAGAATGGAGTTGTTGTCAGAAACAAGGCCAGATTAGTTGCACAAGGATATACTCAAATTGAAGGTATTGATTTTGATGAGACCTTCGCCTCTGTGGCTAGACTTGAGTCCATTCGAATCTTGATGGCCATGGCTAGTCATTTGAAATTTAAACTATATCAAATGGATGTCAAGAGTGCTTTTCTAAATGGAATTCTTAATGAAGAAGTATACATTGAACAACCAAAGGGTTTTATTGATCCAAAGTATCCCCATCATGTATACAAATTAAAGAAAGCATTATATGGTCTTAAACAAGCACCTCGTGCTTGGTATGAGAGATTGACATCATTTTTGGTAAATAACAAGTTCACAAGAGGTAGTGCTGATAAAACATTGTTTGTTCAAAAAACCAAAGACTCAATCTTGATCACTCAGATTTATGTGGATGACATTGTATTTGGCTCTACCAAAGAACGTAATGCCACTGAATTCGCTACTCTAATGAAATCAGAATTTGAGATGAGCATGGTAGGAGAACTCTCTTTCTTTTTGGGATTTCAAGTCAAACAATTAGAAGAAGGAATTTTTGTCTCACAAACCAAATATGCTAAGGAATTGGTAACCCGTTTTGGCCTTGACTCCGGAAGACGAGTCACTACTCCAATGAGCACTACACTCAAGTTAAGCAAAGATACAAAAGAAGAATGTGTAGATACTCATCTTTTTAGGAGTATGATTGGCATCTTACTTTATTTAACTGCCAGTAGACCTGATATATCCTTCAGTGTGGGAGTTTGTGCTCGTTATCAAGCAAATCCAAAAGAATCCCACTTGACTGCAGTAAAAAGAATGATCAGGTATGTTGCAGACACATCTAACCTTGGCCTCTAGTACCCATATGACACATCTACATTACTTGCTCGATATTCAGATGCCGATTGGGCTGGCAATATTGATGATAGAAAGTCCACTAGTGGTGGTTGTTTTTATGTCGGAAATTGTCTGGTAGCATGGCATAGCAAAAGGCAGAACTCTATTTCTCTCTCCACTGCTGAAGCTGAGTACATTGCAGCAGGAAGTTGTTGCGCTCAACTTTTATGGATGAAGCAAATACTCATGGACTATGGAATTCAACAAGAAACAATGAGTGTCTACTGCGACAACACAAGTGCTATAAATATTTCAAAAAATCCTGTCCAACATTCACGAACCAAGCACATAGATATTAGACACCACTTTATTCGTGAATTAGATGAAGATCACATAATCACACTAGACTATGTCTCTACTGATAATCAGCTTGCTGATATTATGACCAAGCCGCTAGACTCTCTTAGATTCACTAGTCTGCGGATGTCCATCGGACTCTGTGCTCCATAGCAAAATCCTTCTTCTTGGTCTAATAACACACTCCTCTCTCTTTCCTCTTTCTTTCTCTTAAATTTCTTCTTAGCTTCATCTTTCGCTTCGTTTCATTATTTTATTCTTCATCAAATGAGGATGTCTTTTTCTTCCCCAATCTTTTTTCAAGATTTCTGTAACGTCCCTTGTATTTTCGAATAAAAGAAAACAATTTTTTTGAAAACATAACAAAATTTAATTACAATTGCCAAGGATCACCGTGTACTAAAACAGTAATTACAACACACTTTGTATTATACAAAGATTTCCAAAATTGGGCATCACATGCCCTTATACATCAGTCATTACAATAATTTACATAAAGTACAAAAACAATAGTACAAGACTGTAAATTAAGGAAACCCTTCGTCGACTCCGTTAGATTCGAGTGATATACCTGCAGAATTTGGGGGTGGGTGAGTAAATTCATACTCAGTAGGTCGAATTAAGTTCTAAGAATATGCTTCATGCACGTAAGAAAATATCGTGTCCTCTTTCTTTTGAAATCATTCAGAAATCTAAAAAACACAATCATAGAATGTCGCGATACTAGACGACTTACCCCCGCGCTCATGGGGCAACGGGAGACAGAAAGGAAAGGAATTTACCCATGATATCCCAGTCCTGTGCGCGCTAGATGCCAAATTTGGCGGTATCCAAAATCATAATAATTCTTAGTTCCGAGGAACCGAGAACTATCCAGATGGTACGATTACCCAAAACTCGGAGAAATTTTCAAAAAGATGAGATGATTTTAAAGAAAGAGCTTTGTTTTCATAAAAGTAGCAGAAAACTCTTAGCAAAGCTTCGACGAGTCAAAATCTCGGCATACGATTAGAATTTAAAGCTACCTACCTATAACACGCGCGAAGTATAAGAGAACTCCCTTGTAGAAGATCCTTCCTTCGAGCAGAAAATTTGGCAGAATGACGGTACCAACGCGTAGAGCACCCTCGCTTTAGTGGGGTACAGCTTTTGAACGGGCTGAAACAGGTGTAAAATGGTCCAGAAACAGTAAAAGAAGTAAAGGGAGAGTTTAGAGAAGGGGCACATTTTTTGAGGTCTTAGAGAGGTCACCTTGGGAAAATAACCTTTCTGGTGTGTAGAGCACCCTCAACTTAGTTGGAAACGGGTCTTGGATCACGTAATTCGGGCTTAAAATGGGTCAGAAATGAAGAAAATAGTGAGAGGGGAAGTCTGCAGAAGAACTGGCCGGAATGGCCTTAAATAGAGGCGGAGGGAGTGTTTTCCGGTCGGCGCCGCCACCGGAACCGGTGGGCACCTGCTAGCGCCGCCACAGAAACCGGCTGGCGCACACTGGCGCCTCCAGAACCGGTGGGCGTGCGTGACAAACGCGCGTTCGTCACGCGCGCGCTGACAAACGCTCATTCATCATGTCGAACGCGCGCCCGTCGTGCGTTCGTCGCTCGCGACGGGCACGTTTGGTGCACACCGCATGGCATACACTGTGCACTGCACTGCGCTGCGCCGCGCCGAGCAACCGAGATTATTTTATATGTTTTTTTTCAGAAAATTGTAACTTTTTACCTCGAACTCTGATTTGTGTGTTCTTGGTACCGTTTGGCTCGTATTCACGAGCCCTACAAAAATAGGCCATTTATGGACTAGTTTTCCACTATTTATGAAGTGGGCCCCGCTGGTCTAGGGCACGCTTCCCGAGGCCATATCTTGTGTTCCCGGTCTCAAATTTCTGTATTTTTGACTAATTAAGCTTGTCTTAACAGGTTATAATCAGACTTAGAAAAAATAATAAAATTTATAAAATATCAAAAAATAGGGTTATTACAATCTACCCCCCTTAGAGAAATTTCGTCCTCGAAATTTGAGTCATTCACTCACTGAATAACTAAGGATACTTCTTTATTTCGCTCTCCAGCTCCCAAGTGGCTTCTTGAGAAGAGTGATACTGCCATAGCACTTTGACTAAGGGGATCCTTTTTGTCCTCAAGATCTGTTCCTTGTGATCTAAAATTTGAATTGGTTTTTCTTCGAATGATAAGTCTGGCTTGAGAGTTATTAAACTCTGATCAAGAACATGAGAGGAGTCTTGGACATATTTCCTAAGCATGGATACGTGAAATACATCGTGGACATTGTCGAGTTGTGGAGGCAATGCTAATCTATAGGACACTGCTCCTATTTTATCCAAAATTTCAAATGGTCCTACGAAACGAGGACTTAGTTTGCCTTTAATTCCAAATCTCATGACTCCTCGGGTTGGCGAAACTTTTAGTAACACTTGATCTCCCACGTTAAAGTCGATATCTTTCCGTCTTTGGTCAGCATAACTCTTTTGACGACTCTGGGATGCCATTAGATGATGCTTGACAAGTTTCACCTTATCTGCACACTGTTGCAGAAGTTCAGACTTAATCAATCTTCGTTCTCCTACTTTATTCCAACACGTCGATGATCGGCAAGGTCATCCGTACAATGCCTCATAAGGTGCCTTACCTATACTGCTATGATAGCTGTTGTTGTAGGCGAACTCGACCGGCAGTAAATGTTCATCCCAGTTACCCTTCCAATCCACCGTGCAAGCTCGTCACATATTTTCCAAAGTTTGAATAGTTCTTTTTGATTGTCCATCTATTTGTGGGTGGAAAGCAGTGCTGAACTTAAGATTTGTGCCTAACTCTTCTTGAAGTCCTTGCCAGAACTTGGAGGTAAAACAACTGTCTTGATCTGAGATGATCGATAGTGGTATTCCGTGTCGACTTACAATTTCCTTCACGTATAAAATTGCCAAAGAGCTTAAGGATTGCTTCTTTCTTAACGGAAGAAAATGTGCACTCTTTGTGAGTCAATCCATGATTACTCAAATGGATTCATGGCCTTGTGAAGTTCTGGGTAGCGCCGAAACGAAATCCATAGTAATGTGTTCCCACTTCCACTCGGGGATTTCGATCGTTTGAAGGTACCCTGAAGGTTTTTGGTGTTCAGCTTTAACTTTCTGACAAGTTAAACATCTTGAAATATACTCTCCTATATCCTTCTTCATTCCATTCCACCGAAAACTCCTTTTTAAATCTTGATACATCTTCGTTCCTCCTGGGTGGATGGTATATCGAGAACAATGAGCTTCATGTAATAGGTCTTTCCTTAGCTCAGGAATCTTGGGTATTACCAACCATCCTTGAAATCGAATACCTCCATCAGAGCCTTGGGTAAAGTCAGATCTTTCGAGCAAAGTTTGCATTAGTTCGTCACTTTTCTGACCTTCAAGAATATGCTCAACTAGCACTGATTTTACTTTTAGGTTGGCAATGAAAGATTTCTTGTTTCCAGATTGTAGCTCGGGTTGTAAACTTATTGTTTCTTCCAATAATTTCCATTCCTTAACAAGCATGGAAGTTAATCCTCTGGATTTATGACTTAAAGCATCAGCTACCACGTTGGCTTTTCTAGGATGATACTTGATAGAAAAGTCATAATCTTTAAGATATTCGATCCACCATCTTTGTCTCATATTAAGATCACTTTGGGAAAATATATACTTTAAACTTTGGTGATCGGTGAAAACTTCAAACATTTCCCCATATAGATAGTGCCTCCAAAATTTTAAAGCAAAAACTACTGCTGCTAACTCTAAATCGTGAGCAGGGTAGTTACCTTCATGTTTCTTTAATTGTCGTGAAGTGTATGCTATCACTTTTCCATCTTGCATTAATACACATCCTAAGCCTCTTCTAGAAGCATCACTGTACACGACAAAACCTCCACTGCCAGTCGGCAATGCCAAGACAAGTGCAGTTGTCAATTTTTCCTCCAGTTCTTGAAAACTCTGTTCACAAGTTTCATCCCAAACAAATTTAAAACCTTTCCTTGTCAATTTTGTCAGGGGCAGGGCAATGCTTGAAAATCCATGGATGAATCTTCGGTAATAACCCGCAAGGCCTAAGAAGCTCCGAATTTCTGATACTGTTTTTGGCCTTTCCCATTTTGTGACAGCTTTAATCTTGGTTGGGTCCACCGATACTCCATTCTTTGAAACAACGTGTCCTAAGAACACCACTTGTTCCATCCAAAATTCGCATTTGCCAAACTTGACATATAGCTTATGATCCCTTAATGTTTGCAGAACTACTTGTAAATGCACTCGGTGATCTTCTAAGCTACTAGAGTAGATGAGGATGTCATCGACAAACACGATTACAAACTTGTCTAAAAAGGGCTGAAAAACTTTATTCATGAGACCCATGAAGGCAGCCGGGGCATTTGTTAAACCAAATGGCATTACTAAAAACTCATAGTGACCATACCAAGTACAGAAAGCTGTCTTAGAGATATCCCTATCTCGTATCCTCAACTGATGATAACCTGACCGCAAATCTATTTTGGAGAAAACTTTGGCCATCTGCAATTGATCGAATAAGTCATCTATACGAGGCAAGGGATACTTGTTCTTTACAGTGATGGCATTGAGAAGTCGGTAGTCAATGCATAACCTCAACGACCCGTCTTTCTTTCTCACAAATAAGACCAGTGCTCCCCAAGGAGAGACACTGGGTCATATGAATCCTTTCTCAAGTAATTCCTGCAATTGACTTTTTAACTCTTTTAACTCTGCAGGAGCCATGCGGTAAGGTGCTTTAGAGATAGGGCTTGTTCCTAGCATCAACTCGATAGAAAAATCTATCTCTCTTTTTGGTGGTAGACCAGAGAGATCCTCAGGAAAAACGTCAGAGAAGTCTTGTACTACTTCAATATCTTCCAACTTAATCGTTGAAGTCTCTCTGGTTTCCATACTAGCAAGATAAGCCTGACATCCTTTAGTTAAAAGCCGACGAGCTTTGACTGCCGAGATGATACATGGCTTGGAATGATCCTTAAGCCCATAAAAAGTAAAACTCCTACCTCCTTGTTCAAAGATCACCTTCTTCTGTTTACAGTCTACTAACGCCCCGTTGTCGGCTAACCAATCCATACCTAATATGACATCGAAGTCGGTCATATTTAGGAGAATAAGGTTAGCCTCCCACTGGCGTTCCTCTAAGGATATAGGTACCCCTTGAAGAAATTTACGAGCTAGAAATGTTTTTCCCATCGGGGTGGACACTTCTAAGACATATCTTAAATTTAAAATAGGATAGCCAAGACTCGAAGAAAAATCAAAAGATATGAAAGAATGTGTCGAGCCTGGATCTATCAAAATTTTTGCTAATTTATCCAAGACCAGAAGTGTACCTTGGATGACTGCGGTCGACGCTTGAGCTTCCTCAGCAGTAATTGCGAAGACCCGCCTTTGAGCTTTTGGTTTCTGTTCAGGTTTTGATTCTTCTTGTATTTTCCTCTTTGGGCAGTCTCTAACCTATGGCAACGTTCACCACAGGAAAAGCACTTTCCTTCGGCATGATAACACGATCCAGATGGATGGATTTTACTGCATTGAGGACATTTTTCTAGCTTCCTTTCTCCCCTTGGCTGTGAAGGTAGTTCTGAGGGCTTTTGAAACTTATGATTATTCTGATTGTTAAACGTAAGTTTCCTTTTCTTTTCATCGGGTCAGAAACTATTATTTTGTCCTCGGTCTTTACGTCCAACCACAAATTCCATGTAGTCTTGCTCTAGGATAGAGGCTAGTTCTTCTGCTTTGGCAAAAGTCGTGGGTTGATGGCCAATAACTCTTCCTCGTAGTCCTTATTTAGGCCCCTCACAAACTTCCGTGCCTTCTTTAATTCCGTCGTGCAAAAGTCTAGGGCAAAACGTTGTAACTGTACAAACTTGTTCTCATACTGGGTTACTGTTAAAGTTCCTTGTTGTAGATCTAGAAATTCTTTTTCCTTTCTTTCTTGGACGTGAGGAGGAAAATATTTGTCATATAATACTTCTTTAAATTCCTCCCACTTAATATGATCACCATTTGGAAAGAAATTTCTTTCTGTTGTAGGCCACCAGAAAGCAGCTTCGCCAATCATAGAGAAAGTTGCTAGTGATACCTTATGATCATCGGGGATCTTCATTGCTTTAAAAATCCGTTCGACCTCAAAGGTCCATCTTTCAGCGGCCTCAGGGTTGTCTTCCCCTATGAATGCTGGTGCAAGCTTCTTAAAACGTTCCAACAAATTATCCTTTTCACCATGGATATTATCTCCCGAACTAGTCGAATGATTGGAATGATTCGATTGGAATCCTTGAGTCATTCTTTGCATTAATAAGTCCAAGAAGTGCGTCATAGGATCTCCCGTTGTCAAAGTGACCGGTGTAGTAACATCCGGTGGAGTTGAGCTACTTGCCAGTTGAGCATCGCTACCACTAACGTGTGTCATCTAGACATGGATTAATAACATCAAGATCTTTAAGTAAAACAAGCCTACTTCACAGCAACCTTGTAGTGTAATTACATCACTCAAAAACTACGTTAGCTATTTATATAATAAAACCACTCTTAGTGCACATCAAAATTGTTCCTACAAAACTATTTACTCGAGATATTTACAAATTTTCTTCTCTAAGTAGTTAAGACTTTAGAGAGGAAAGGTCTTTGCTTTAGGGCACTCAAAGAAAAAGTGGGTCATACGCCCACAAAAAGTGCACCGATCGGGCATTCCATGCCTTCCGGTTTCCTCCCCTATGAGGAGACGTTGGATGCTTGGTTCTTCCACCCATTCAACTTCAGGTGGGGGCAGTTCATTCAGGTCAAAGTCCCTTATATTTTCAAGGTCATCCTCGTCAAAATTTTTACCTTCTTCCTCTTCCAAGGAGGGGTCTTCTTCAGACTCTTCTCCTGGACCAGGGACGTAAAAGACTTCAGAATCTTCTGAGTCCAAAATTTCAATGGGTGTTTCATCCTCATGGTACATACTCTTGCTACAACTTCCTTCCATTGGAAGTGGCAATTTACGAGCAGTAGAATGATAAAGATTGCTTGACAAATATGTCTTATGCCAGGGCATCAACATCTGTTTAGCTTCACATAGAAATTTATTAAGTAATTTCAAATAGGAAAACATACGATAAAATATTAATAATTGTATTGACTGATTTAATTACTTTTTAGTAGATAGTAGAACCTTGGCTCTGATACCAACTGTAACGTCCCTCGTATTTTCATATAAAAGAAAACAATTTTTTTGAAAATGTAACAAAATTTAATTACAATTGCCAAGGATCACCGTACAACACACTTTGTATTAAACAAAGATTTTCAAAATTGGGCACCACATGCCCTTATACATCAGTCATTACAATAATTTACATAAAGTACAAAAACAATAGTACAAGACTGTAAATTAAGGAAACCCTTCGTTGACTCCGTCAGATTCGAGTGATATACCTGCAGAATCTGGGGGTGGGTGGGTAAATTCATACTCAGTAGGTCGAATTAAGTTCTAAGAATATGCTTCGTGCACGTAAGAAAATATTGTGTCCTCTTTCTTTTGAAATCATTCAGAAATATGAAAACACAATCACAGAATGTCGCGATACCAGATGACTTACCTCCGCACTCATGGGGCAACGGGAGACAGAAAGGAAATGAATTTACCCATGATATCCCAGTCTTGTACGCGCCAGATGCCAAATTTGGCGGTATCCAAAATCATAATAATTCTTAGTTCTGAGGAACCGAGAACTATCCAGACGGTACGATTACCCAAAACTTGGAGAAATTTTCGAAAAGATGAGATGATTTTAAAGACAGAGCTTTGTTTTCATAAAAGCAGCAGAAAACTCTTAGCAAAACTTCGGCGAGTCAAAATCTTGGCATACAATTAGAATTTAAAGCTACCTACTTATAACGCGCGTGAAGTATAAGAGAACTCCCTCATAAAAGATCCTTCCTTCGAGCAGAAAATTTGGCAGAATGACGGTAGCAACACGTAGAGCACCCTCGCTTTAATGGGGTACGACTTTTGAACGGGTGTAAAATGGTCCAGAAACAGTAAAAGAAATGAAAGGGAGAGTTTAGAGAAGGGGCATGTTTTTCGAGGTCTTAGAGGGGTCACCTTGGGAAAATAACCTTTCCGGTGTGTAGAGCACCCTCGACTTAGTTGGAAACGGGTCTTGGATCACGTAATTCGGGATTAAAATGGGTCGAAAATGAAGAAAACAGTGAGAGGGGAAGTCTGCAGAAGAACTGGCCGGAATGGCCTTAAATAGAGGCGGAGGGAATGTTTTCCGGCGGGCGCCGCCGCAGAAACCGGCTGGCGCACACTGGCACCGCAAGAACCGGTGGGCGCGCGTGACGAATGCGCGTTTGTCACGTTGAACGCGCGTTTGTCAAATTGAATGCGTGCCCATTGTGCGCAATGCACGTGTTCATTGCACGCCACATGGCAAACACCGCGCGCTGCGCTGCGCCGCACCGAGCTGAGCCGCCAAGATTATTTTATATATTTTTTTCTTCAGAAAATCGTAACTTCTTACCTCGAACTCTGATTTGCGCATTCTTGGTACCGTTGGGCTCGTATTCATGAGCCCTACAAAAATAGGCCATTTATGGACTAGTTTTCCACTATTTATGAAGTGGGCCCTGCTGGTCTAAGGCACACTTCCCGAGGCCGTAACTTGTGTTCCCGGTCTCAAATTTCTATATTTTTGACTAATTAAGCTTGTCTTAACAGGTTATAATTAGACTTAGGAAAAATAATAAAATTTATATAATATCAGAAAATAGGGTTATTATAATTTCCTAGGTCCTAATACCCTTATGGCTATTTGGACAAATTCAAGTGGATGAAAAAATATATCTATCGTTTCTTATGCCTCTTACATCTAATTCCAACTCAGCCTAGTCTTGAACAACTCAGCCTACTAAAAAAAAAAAATTTGCACTTCCAACACGCTGGCATTTATCTCATCCCTCCTCTCCTCAATTCCAAACTTGCCCTTATAGCTCCACCACCTCTAATTGCTCAAATATACCATTCCTTTGAAAGTCAACAATGTAATGATATATGTTGATATGCCATGCTTCCTCACCTTGCTGACTTGATTTGTCACCGTGCTTGGCACCATCACGTATCACTCTTTTCAACTTTGATTTTCTTTTGTTTCTTTCTCTCTCTATGGGCTTTTCCAATCCTTATTTTGTCTTTTCTTCTTAAACTCAAATCTGCCACTTTTGATCCTCCTCTTTTCTCTTGTCCTACACGTCTCACCTTACTCCATACCTTTTTCCCTGCTGGATGTCTTCTCCCATGCTGCTCTTTGACTTCTTTCCCTTCTTTCTTTTCCATTTAAACTTCTTCTCCAGTGTTTCCCACGTCCCTCTCCCACTTCCCAGCTTCACTCACGTCCAACTCCTAGACTAAGTCTCCCTTGGCCATGGCCCCAACCCTCAAACGCCCAAGGGCTGCCATTTCCTCCTCTCACTCACACTCTCCTTCTACTATTGGTCCTGATTCGTTGCCTGCTCAACCTCCTTCTCCACTTGGAGCTGCTCAGCGTCAACTAAGATTGACCCCTGCTCGCCATACCCGTGTTCAGCTCCACCTTCCATCTGGCCATCCTCGTCCCATTGTTGCTGAACATGCCATTCCACTAGCCCTTGATGCTGAGTTTGCTGAGATCGGCCTCCTTCTCTAGCTGCTCCGTCCGCTTCAACTTCATCCGCTTCTTCGCTAGAATGGTGCAATCTCTCCCCCCCTTGTGCATGCCATGTACCGAGCCATGATCCTTCCAGCTGGTTCCCCATTCTCCTTCACTGTGTTCTTGAATGGTTGCCCAACGACCTTTCATGTTGAAGACCTTGCTTCCCTCCTTGATATACCTACTCATGTTGGCCCCGATGTGATCATCGATGTCCCCTCCAGCCCGGCCATTCGTGAAGCTGCTGCCCGCCACATTTGCACCACTCCACAATCATGGTCATTTGAAACTCCACTGCCCCTCCATCACCTCCGTCTGTTATATCGACTTATGCACACAGTATTTCTCCGAAACGTTTATCCACGCTTTGGTAACCCCTCGGAACCCACCGGCTTCATGGCCACACTTCTCTATCTCATTGGCTCTGGCCATCGGGTGTGTCTTGCCTCCCTCATAATGGCCCACATTGTCAAGTTTGTTCGTAAGCCCGGCCATAGTGCATTTCCCTTTGGGCATTTGATCATGCACTTGGCTTCTACACGTTTGGGGCTGCCTCTTCCTTTGGGCATGGAACTCCTTCCTCCTAAATCTTTCACTATCCAACAATTCCGGACATTGGGGATGACTCATTTTTTTCTCCACCTTGCAGCCACTCCCGAGCCTATTGACGTTCCGCTTGAGCTCCCACCACCGGAACCCTTACCAATAACTTCACCTCCACATAATCCACCTCAACAAGCTGCCCCTCCACTACTCTCCGAGGATGTCCCTTTTGTTGCTGACTTGAACCTCTTTGATTTTCTTCTCCAAAGTCCCTAGCCTCCCTCAAATTTGAGCACCTCCAATGGCTCCCTTGAGCTGGTCCTCTCTCACCTTGAGTCTCTCACTACGGGTTAGGCTACCATTCTCTCCCGCCTTGACTCCTTGTCCTCTGCCCAAGAAGACTCCACTCTCAACTCTCTGCACATCTCCCAACACTTGTGCTGCTGTCCGAGGCTCTTTCTGCCCTTTCTCCTTTAGCCTCCTCTCTTCCCTCTTGTCTTGAGGCGCTCTTTGTTGCCCATGCACAGTTGGGTGATGTGCTTCGTACTATGCTTGAGTCTCACTCCCTTCATTCTACTTCTCTCTCTCGTGACCTGCGTAGTGACCTTGCGTTGGATTTTGTTGTCCTTCGCAGTGATGTTGTAGCTGAGATTTGCACTCAGCGAGGTGTGCTTAAGGGGATAACCACTGATCTACGAGAACTTATTCTCAGCCTTGGCTGTGTCACCACTTCGCTGGCTGAGTGGTTGCTCCATCTGCAACACACTATGGAGGATTGCCTCCACCATGTCCCTCGCCCGCTGCCTTGAGTGGGCTTAACATGGGTGGCCCACATTTTGGATGCGCGCCTACTGCTTCTTCTTGAACATGTCATTTTGGCCGCTTATGTGCCTCTACTTATTACATGCCTACGCTACCTTGTGCCTCCTGTTTCATGAACCATGGAGTTTACTCCAATTTTGCATTCATGTAATTATTGACAATCAGTGTATTCTCATGTATGTAAATTCAATAAAACTCAAGAAGTCACATTAATTCATTGTTTTTCATGTTGAAAATGTCATACATGAGCTTTGCTTGCTATGTGCTACTTTCTCAACTCTCCATGTGTTGTCTTTGTCATTTTTCACTGACAAAAAGGGGGAGAACAATATCCCACCAAAATCTTTGATCTTGCAGTAAGCTTTTATTGGAAAAACTCTTCTGATCCAAGCATGAACAAAGGGGGAGCTTACATCCATACAGTTAGGGGGAGCATTTATAGTGTTTTGTAAAACATTCTTATACTTGTATATCTTTTTCTATGCAAAACGAGTGCTTCAAATGAAAGGTTGTTCTATAGGGTATTTTGTCACAAAAATGACAAAGGGGGAGATTGTTAATGACATGTCAGAAAAATAGTATATTCTCCCACCTAGACTATTGTCAATTTTTGTGACAAATTTGTGAGTGAGCCCGTGAGTTATTTAGGTGAAGTCGATTTGAAGAGAAGACCACGAGACAGCAAACTAAAGCTCCAATTCATCTACAAATTCCATCAAGCTCAAGATTTGGATTAATTACAACTGGCACTTTCATCGTGGCTCTTACATACACTTCTTTCTGCCCCAAGGACCTTATAGTAAATAATTAATTCTCTAGGGTCACTTATAAACCTTTGTCTTACCCACACATGGGTAGTCTTACCTACTCTTGGGAAAGCTCACCCACACATGGGTAGGCTCACCCACACATGGGTAGGTTTACCCACACATGGGTAGGCTCACCCACTCTTGGGTAGGCTCACCCACACATGGGTAGTCTTACCCACTCTTGGGTAGACTCACCCACCAATGGGTAAGAAGTATCATCTCTTGACCTCTATAAATGCCCATGTCATAGGAAGAGGTGATCACCAAGTAGAGCTAAACCCTCTCAAGTCCCTTAGGCATTCTTGTAGCTTCCTTGCCTTATTTTTGGAAAGCCTTGGGCCACTTGTCTTGAATTTCTTCTCTCATTCAAAGGAATATCAGTGGAGTCTCTTTTGAGAGCCATGGAAGAAATTCAAGCTTGATGGTCTTTGGTTTCTTGTTCTTATAGTGTTGAATCTTTAGAAACTATTCCCTTCTACCTGACTCCCTTGGCTTTTGAAATATTTCCTTCCAAAGCCTTGAATTTGTCATAAGTAACCATCCTCCCTTTGGCAATGACCATAGAAGATTCTCAATGAGGAAATGGGAAGGTGCTTATGACTATTTCGCCAAGGTTTCCTTCATTTTATGAAAAACTACCTAGAAACCCAAAACCCTCATCTAATAAGCCTCAGCAATTTCAGAGCATCGAATTAGATCCAAGGTTAGATGTGGGATGGCCAAAGATTGAACACTCTTCAATTGCACACGTACTACTTGCAAGTGCAAGCTATTGTAAGTGTTCTTAAGATCTCTTCTTCCTAAATTTCTGGTTGGTGGAGTAAACCTAGTGGTTGAAACACCTTGGTGAGAGGGACAGGTTGTGCATAACCCACAGAGTGTGGATTCACTTAAATGTATGTACGGTTACCGGTGAACCAAGGAAAACCGGGGTTTGTAAATGGTTGTGGGATAGCTGAAACCCTCACTTAGTGGATGTCAGAGGTGCCTTGGATTAGGTGCTCTGAGAGTGGATGTACCCGTCTATGCAAGTGCTTGACGGCGAACCACTATAAATCTCTTTGTGCATGATATCTTTATTTGTTTGATGTTGTGATGACTTTACATATCTAACTTCACATTGCTTGAGTCCCTCTCTCTCACCTTTGCGCATTCTAAATATGAATATTTGTCTTCACTGAATGTAAACATGATTGATTTCTTTTGCCTTTGATCATCATTGTCATGTTGCGTAGAATTAAATTTACAAGTAACTTTTAAGTGGTTGTCCTATTCACCCCCCCTCTAGGACTCTCTCTCCTTAGCGTACTTTCATAATCATGCTCATGCTCATACACATACAAACATGCCAAACAAGCCATCGAATCAAACTTACACAAACACCCTTATTCAGGGTCTTACAAACTTACTTGTACTATCGTACGCTTACTCATACAACATACACATACCTGTACGACCTTACTTGTACAATCATACTTGTACGACCTTACTCGTACAAACTTACTCATAATCATACTCTTACAGCAGTGCTCATACTCATATGCTTACTCAGAAACACACATACTCATACAGTCGTACTCATACTCATACTCTTACGTACACATACTATCGACCACTTAAGCTTATTACAACTAATAAGCTCCAACGTCGAAATGGAAAAGAATGTCAATGGAGCATCACCTTAACCTTCGGGGAGTGACTAGACACCATGGACTTTTCCGAAGGTAAGGTACACCAATGCTCATGGGGCACTGGATCAAACAAGTAAAAGCAGGTCCATGATACTACTTACCTGAGCGCGCAAAAATAAACAGCCACACATAAGGGGTCATACAGTTGCCCACCATAATGGCTCTTATAGTGCCATAGAATTGCTCATCATTATGGGTCTTATAGTGCTAGTGCCACTCTTGGGCAGAAATCATACAATATCACTCTTGGGCATAATCATAAAGTGCCACTCTTGGGTAGAATCATACAACTCTCTCCACATAGCATCAAACGTCTAGGCTTATACAGCACACAGACAAAATTGAAAACATACATCACTCTCAACAAAGCATCAAACGTCTAGGCTTCATATAACACAAGACTAAATCGGAAACATACTTCTCTCTCAACAGAGCATCAGATGTTCGGTGCTCTTTACAGCACACAAACAACATCCCGTAGGATAAACACCATGGCAAGACATGAGAAATGCTTAGCCAACTCATTATTGGCTAGCTTAAACACGTAACTTCATTAGTCGAACCCTTAGGTCTCTAACTCACAACACTATCATTAGCTTTCTTATAATTCAAGTTTGAATTAAGTACATTATGCAGTATAATTATGCCAAACAAACTCACAGTTCTCTACTGATCAAACCGAAGCTAAGGCCGATCGAAACCCTAGTTCGTCAGGGCAACAAACTTTACTGAACCCGTCCATATCATAATCAAATCATCATACATCAAATCCTTATAGTTTTGCATACTCCACCATCCACCTTATGGCCAAAACATCTTACACAAACGTCATCAAACTAAGCTCCTCAGAGCCAAACCCAATTATCACCCTCTTACTTGTACCTCACTTATTATGCTTACTTTTCACTTCATAATCTGTACGTTATGCTTGTACAATTATGCACACTCTTACTGTTTGACAATCCCCCAACATGCACTCTGATCCAAAATAATCCACTCCAATCCTCGCCCGTCATACTCATATCCTCTGTCATCCGTCATACGCTTACACATCCATATCCATATCAAACACTGTCACTTCTTACCATTTGTAGCCCATACCTCTACCCACATGCACATACACATATCCATAGCATAGGCAAATAGCCATCATACATACGTATGTCTATCACACATATGTATAACATACACATACTTTCATACATATGTAGCTTACAAACATGCTCCCTAGCCATCACTAGCGCATACATACACATATGAAGCTTACTAACTAACATGCTAGCCATCACAAGCACATACTCAATTCACATACGAAGCTTACCAACAAATACGCTAGCCATCACTAGAACATACATAAACATACGAAGCTTACCAACAAATACGCTAATCATCTCTAGCATATACTCAATCCACATATGTACTTCAAACATACTTACAACCAACATGCATGTCATATGCATTTTAACATGGCATAATCCATCCTCTTACATCATGCAAACGGATCATAATCTAACATCTATAGCATTTAATCATATAGTCATAGCATGCTATCATGAAATTTTGAGTTCAAAGCTCCCCTACCTCATAATCATGATGTTTGATGGCGAGCACACAACGGTGGCGGTGTTGGCGGCAGAATTGGTGGCCAAAAGCATTTCCAAGTTGAGAAAACTGTTGTCCCGAGGATTTTAGGAAGTGTCGAAAATAATCACAGCCAAACGGGGTGTTAGAAGACAATGCAGAAATATCCTCGACCAACGGCGGCACACTAGGGCAGACGGGAGAAATGTCATTCCAGCATAAGTGGCAGTGTGACCATAAGTCGAGGGTGTACTCACTGAAGGTTGGCCAATGGCTAAGATGTACTCGGCCAGCCACAAGATGTCAAAATCGGCCGTGGACGGCATCCAATGGCAACGATTTTGCGTCAACAAGGGCCCACATAAGGGTGGAGAGCGTGGGGCAACTCTCGAGGACATAGGAGAGGTGGAGGCTCTAGTGATCAACTCAAATGGTGACAGAGCCATCCAATGATCAAGCGGTACAAATATGGCACCTAAACCCAAAAATGCATGCGTGGCCACATGCACACGTGGCCAGAAAGTGCCACTCTAAGGGGAGATGGGTCGGACAGTGGCGGCGAAGGCCCACGAAGGGCAATAGGGCTAAGGCTAGTGGTGGCCAGTAGAGATGACAACACTACCGATCACCACCCACAACCAAAACTAATGGTACAAGTGGTTATGCATCTCACACGGCAGAGGGTAAGGGGAAAGTTCAGGGTCAAGCAAAGGCCACAAGGCCATCACTGGCCAAGGCTTGTGCAAGTGAACTCATCCACCTTTGGTCAAGGTAGGTCATACAGAATCTTGTCAAAGGCCATCCAATACTGACGATGTAAAATGGACAAGAGGGGTCAACGGGCAAACATGTCAGTGAGTAGGAGCTAGTTGCGGCTACGGGCCACAAGGAAGAGCATGGGTCAGAGGCGATCACACTGTGTTAGGTGGGGCCAGGCTAGGGTGGCCCTTGCCATCATCACCAAGCCGGGGCAGAGCTGAACAAAGTCTGACCAGCACCAGCCAACCACCAACGACATGATGGTAGCCAAAAATTGAGCCTCTCGCTCGAATCGACCAAAAAATGCATTGTGTTCCAGACATGGTTCTAAAGCAGAGGTTGAACAAGGCCCTGGGGGTCCCACTGACATCACTAGGCTAGGGTGGAGCTGGATGAAGGTCTGCTAGTTCAAGTCCAGCATTTGAATGGCAGCAACAGTCACAACGTCCAAAACAAATGTAGACAGAAAATAGGGGACGTCTGGACTGAGCAGAAAGATGGAGGGGGAAGGAGAAGGAACCAGGTTAGGTAGGGTGTCCCCCTGACTTTGATGGACCAAGGAGAAGTCGAAGGGAGGTCCGGACGGCCCTGTCTCGCTAGGCCAGCCACTGTTTGATCAAAATAGTGAATTGGCGGCAAACAGTGGAGGAGATGGGGGGAAAAGATGGAGCCACAGGGAGGCCAACCGGGGCTGGGAAAGGTGGCCCATCGCTGTCGCCGAGCCAAGGTGGAGTTGTGGGCGCTCAGCCGGTCCTCACCGGCGAATGGTGGTTGTAGAAAAACTAAAACAGAGAGAGTGAGGCGGAGCCGGGGTGAGCTAGGGAAGCTAGCAGGGCCCATTGAGCCGGGCTGAGGAGGCGGTCTCGCCATCACTAGGTTGTCGCCAGGCCAAGGCGGAGCCCACGGTGGCCGTCCGACAATTTCTGGTGAGTGGTGGCAAATCTAAATCAAAACACAGAGAGGGGAAGGCTAATCGGGGAGGAGGGCGGCGCGGCCGTCGGGGCAGGGGTAGTGGCCCCTTGCCACCGCACGACCGAGGCAGAGCCGACGGCGGTGGTTTGGCACCCAACTGGCACCCAACAGTAGCCGGAAGAGAGATCAAAGCTGGGGGGCGAAAAAGCTCTTTGTTCTGGTTTCTTCTGGATCGGGCTCGACTAAGCCCAATCTATTTTTCTTTTTTGGGAAAATTCGCTGCAGGTCCTAACTACCTCTTCTAATAATCGATTAGTCTCGACCCACTTTATTTACACCTGTGTATCCTATATTTTACTTTTTGTTTACTGATAAGTCCTTTGTTTTTACTTCAATGCCATTATAGTTTAAAGAAAACCAAAAATACCCCTTTGTAATGTCTTCCCTTCTCCGACTTCCTTCGTAATGTCTTCCCTTCTCCGACTCTATCATATCCATCTCGTTCTGTAGCATAGGTTTTCACTATTGTTTCTGGCCAGGGATTTCTATCACCGTCATCTTATATTGCTGCCGGATTCTATTGTCTCCTGGTTTCCCAACCGATTATACTACAATATGCTCCATCATTCCTATCTCATTCGGCTTTTTAGGGATTTATTTTGTTGAGTTGATTTTTCTCTTCCGGCGAAAGCAAGTGCTCTTCCATCTTATGAAAATGGGCGACGATGAGTTGTTGAACGCGGAACACACAATATATTCGTCGTCCTTGAAGAGCATTGATACTACATCCTGTCAATTTCCTGGACGATGCTTATAGGTCTCTCATATTCTACATCAACAATTTTTTCGATTATTTTGGTATAAGGTATTATCTATGATTCACGATTGTTGGTTAGGACTTGCGGCGAATTTTCCTTTATTTTAATGTAGTATGAATTTTATAAATTTTAAGGAAATTTGAGATTCTTTTTTGTTTCAATGACAGGGGAATGTTAGATTATGAAAATTTTTTGTTTACTTGGGAGTTGTTGAGTTTTTTTGAGCAACAAATTGTGGTTTGTGCTTAGCAGGAGGAGTAGGTATGAACTCATTGCTTGTTTTTTTCTTAAAGGATATTAATTTGTGTAACGTTGTTTTTATATCAATTTTTAAGAGTATTATTATATTTTACTATATTATAATTTTTCTCATGTCAGTTATTTTATAATAAGTATATTTTAATTTTTGGATATGTAAAATATATTATGTTCTTCGTTTCATAATTAATTGTTTTTTATTATTTTATTTGCAGGAGAATGGACTCTTTTATACTATTATTGTGCAAACATGGTGTTAATACTAATGTTTTTCGGGTTAATAGAAGCATTTCTTATGATACATTGATTTCTATGATTTGCCAAACATGGAGTGATCTAAATTCTGAGTCTATTATATTGAAATATTCTTTGGCTGGTTATTCAGAATGCAATCTTCTTCATAATGATGACTTACAGAATTTATTCTTTCTTGCTTATGAGCTGCATGTGAAGATTGTTGATGTTCTTGTCATTAATTCATCAAGGGGCAATGATTTTTTTGTTGATCAAGGAACTAGTAGTGGTACTAGTAATCAAGTGATAAGTAGTAGCATTGAAGTTAATCATGATGTTGATTTTGATGAAGAAGTTGATTCATCTTTGGATAAAAGTAATATTCTTTAGACAAAAAATTGGTCTACTGCAATTGATTCTATTGGGCAGAAGTTTGATGATGTAGAAGACTTTAGGCAAAAGTTGTGTCATTATGCGATTGAGATTGGTTTTGAATTTAAGTATATTAAGAATGATTTTTCAAGGGTAACTGCAGAATGCAAACACAAAGAATCAACAGGATGTCAATGGTGTGTTCATGCAAGAAAGGATGGTTGGAGTAATATTTTTTATATTCGTAAACTTCATAATTAGCATACATGTGGATGTATTGTGCGAAGAAAGAAAAATCCAAGGACAACAACTGCCATTGTTTCGAAGGAGTTGTTGAGTCAAGTTAGCAACAATCCACATACTCGTCCAATTGATGTTGTTCGTCAATTTAATACAAGTTATGGTCTTGATATTACCTATCGAGTTGCATGTAAGAGTGTTCAAAATGCTCAAAAGAAAATTTTTGGTGACCATTCATTGTCTTTTGATGATTTGTGTTGGTACATTGGTATTGCTATGAGTACTAATCCTGGTAGCCATTTGACTTTGGAGATTGATGATGAAGTTGGGCAATTTAAGAGAGTGTTTGTTTTATTTTATGCATACATCCATGGATTCAACTTTTGTCATCCCGTGTTATTTTTGGATGGAACCAATTTGCATGGGCATTATAAAGGTCATTTGTTGGCTGCCACAGGAAAAATGTCAACCAAGGTAATTATTTTATTTTTATTTCTTGCTGTAATTTATCATTTTATTTAATTTTTGAAGGTAAAATTATAGTATGTGATGAGTATAGTAATTTTTTACTTTTGATTAAAAGTATTCATTTTGTTAATTATTTTGATGTCATTTTCTTTATTCTTTTTCAGGTATTTTCCCTCTTGCATATGCTGTTGTCAATTCTGAGGATGAAGATAATTGGGTATGGTTTCTTATTCAATTGAAGGTGATACTTAATCTTTTACGTGAGTTGACTATTATCTTAGATCGTAATAAGGGGTTGCTTCAAGCTGTTTCACAAATATTCCCATCTTTTTCACATGCTTATTGTTTACACCATTTGAGAATGAATTTGAGAGACAAGTTGAGAGGCAGGTCTAATGATTTTCGTGACAGTATGGATTTCAAGTTTATACAATGTGCTTATGTTGCAAGACCTTCAAAATTTGACAAGATGTTTGAACAACTGAAAAAAGATGGTGGACAACAAGTTGTTAATTTTTTTTAAAATCTTCCAAAAGAAAATTGGGCAAATGCATATTTCATGGGCAAGCGTTATGGTGATATGTGTTCTAATGTTGCAGAATCTTTTAACTCATGGATACGCAATGAAAGACATTTACCTATTATGAAGATGATTGATAGGATACGAATTAAGATTATGGAGATGATGAATGATCGTAGGAATGAAGCAAGGAGTTGGAGTGGTGTTCTTTGCCCAGTTATAGAACAAAAGTTGGATGAGAATATTAAGGATGGTAGTGTATGGGTAGTGGTTGCTTCTCATGATAATTTATATAAAGTTATGTCAAATCCATCAACATATGTGAATATTGATTCTCATAATTGTTCTTGTTACAAATGGCAACTGACTGGATATCCTTGTAAACATGCTACAGTAGCATTGCTTAGAAATGGGAAAGACCCTCGTATTTTTTGTGATCCTTGTCTTACAAAAGTTGCATTTGAAAATTCTTATTCTCAGCCTATATTGCCTATTCCTTCTTATGAAAAGCCTGAAGTTTCTTCAAAAGAAGTTGTAGTCTTGCCTCCATTGTCAAGAAGGATTCCTGGTCGACCAAAGTCTACTAGAATTCCATCTCGTGGTGAAAAGTTAACAAGAACAATTAAATGTGGTCGATGTGGCAAACTTGGACATCACAACAAGAAGACTTGCAAAGATGCATTACAAGATTTTAATTCTTATTTTTAGTTTAGTAGTATTTTTATTTTGTTTGTTATTGTTTGAAAACTTATCATTTACATTCTATATTCAATGATTATGAAAAACATAGTATTATTCTATGTTTTTTGAAATTACTGATTGGAATGATATTATTTGTGGTTATAGTTTTTTCTTTTTCTACCTTTTATAGTAACTTATTATCTAGTTTTTTAAATCCAGTGTATCAAATGTTGAACTGCTTGAGTTTTTTACACTTCAAGAGAGAAGAAATAAAGATCATTGAAAGAGGAGAGAAGCAATAATAAGTTTTTGGGATTGGCCGTGTAAATTTGTTAGTATTTAACTGGTGTGTGTTACCGCTAGTTTTCACATAGTTATTAATTCCTGTGCAATTTTTTTGTTTATGAGATTTTGATACTTTATTTAGAAGGCTTTGTTAAATATGATACTGCATTGGTTCTTCTCTTCCCAATAAGTAGTCCTTTCCAGAGGTTATGTTGCTCAAAGAAGTTTTTTATATATTTTACTTGAGTTTAATTATTGATGGGGTATGCAAATATCTTTTTGTGCTTGTAACTTGTAGGAGGTCCATTTTCATTATTTAACGAAATGCTTGTGACTCTGGACGATAAGTATTATCTGAAGTTAATAGAGAAGTTACAGTATGCCTTCACTGCTTAAGATGTTAACACAGAAGTGCTCATTATCAAGAATTGAAATTGGAAAAGGATAGAGTCTACAAATGTGTTATAGTGTTTTGAGGTTGGAAGATGAGTTCTAGTGTTATTTGGAAATAATAAAGCTTTAGCTTTATCCTTCTTTTTGCTTTGAGCCTAAAACTATGGATTTGTACTTATAGATTTATAGCTTAAGATTGAACATATTTCATGAAGTTCAGAAGTAATAACAGATTTCAGTTGTTCACTATATTTTTCTTATACTATTTTTAATTTGTCAACATTTGATGAGCAATGCAGATTACATTTGTTATACATTTATTAATGTATCATTATTGAGAAAAGTGTTATTATACTTTTTTCAAATTTTAGTAATATTATTTACGTATTATAATTATAGTTTATGTTAATTTCTTTAAAAGTATAAGCACAGTATAAAGTATAACTATTCATAGAAAATAACTATAAAACTTAATTATTACTCACAGTTCTTGGCTTTGTTTTTTATGATGTCTTGTGTCGTCTATGCAGATCTCAATAAATTTTTTTTACCTAATTCTCTTAAGTAGGTACAAAATATACTTAAGGGCATTCTAAAAACAAATCTAGTTGCGCTGGTTGAACCTCTTTTTGAGAGCTTAATACTGCCCACAGTTTCTGCAATATAAGGTACTAGGACTCAGAATATCATTATTCATTACTGGAGATAAGTCATCGTTTGTGAAGAGTTCATCTTGATTATTAAAGAATGAAACATTTTCTAAAGTTTTATACAAGACCCGGGATTGATGGCTCCCAAAAGCCTTCCCAATGAATTCCACGCGGTTCATCTTTCAAAATCAGGCTAAGCTCAAGATGTGACAAACAATTTTCAAACAAAAGAACCCCCGTCCAAATGAGCTTCTTTTCTTGTTTTGATGTGTAGTTAAGCATTCATTTCCTAACCTCCATTTTTGGCTCTAGAAAATCATCGTTTTCAAACATTTATCTGTGTTGGACTCTTTCAGAATGGATGTTCAACACAATAACGCAACAGTTAATTGTTTTTCATAATGAAGGAAACATTTATCTTAGCAGGATCCCCAAGGAAACTAGTTAGCAGGCCAGTACTCCATGTTGCTAACTGGTTTACATGAAGTGGCCACCCAATTTGTTAGAATAGATCAGAGACCAAACCAAAATGGCCCACACATAGATGCTAGCCTAATTACAGTGGGTTAGCCTACTTACAGTGGGTTATTATAAATTTACATTTAAAAATCTTCCACATAAATCCATGCACCAGCTAAACAGCATTCACTTAACAAATGTACTTTTGTTCTCTTAATCTTTGAAAAATAAGGTTAAAATCATAATGCATGGTAGTTAACAAAATACTGTAGAAACATTCACTTAAATAGAAAGAAGAATTATATCCTCCAGAATAATTAAAATCTCCATCACTCATAATCATTTAGCATGTCCAGCTTTAAAAAAATAAAGATAGAACATAAGTAATAAAATTTCAAAACCAAATTTCAGAATTCTATTTGATCAAATGAAAAATCTGTATGCTAGAAACTCAGATTTTCATAAGCAAATAAAACTTGTCCACCAATCATTAGTATCTCAAGCACCACATTCAGGAAAGTTAGTACATATCTAATTTATCCAAAGTAATTGTAAGTTTCAAACTTTGATTAGTATTACAGACATAAAAAAATATATCCCCTTTGAATTTAAGACATTCTATATTGAACGAAGGCAAAAAAATTTCCAGCATCTATGACATCTTCCTCTAATTCTCCTTATCCTTCTTCCAATTGAAACAAACAAAAAAACCATATTCAACAAATAGCTTAATTAATTTCCTTAGATTTTTATGACAAATCAAAGATATGATGTCCCACTTTCATACATAAGCTATAATGTTATTGTCCAAATACATATATTGACACACTAAATAAAAAATGAAACACAATCCAAGCAAAAAAAAAGTATATTCTTCAATTAAAAGAAAAAGGATAATCATATTATACTTAACATAACAGATTAATCTTTACAAAGTATAAATTAAAAACTTTGAAATTAATAACTAAAGGTATAATTTTACATTAAGATATTATAATAAACTTTTAAACTTTACTTTACATTTTATAATAAATCTTTATAGAAAAAAAATCTACAAGTCATGTTGTACTATACAATTTATAAAATCCATTATCTTTAATATTTAGAAGATTTTCACTATTGCAAATTATTTCCTGCAATTAAAATCATAATCTACAAAATCAATAAAAAGATGAAGTATAGTGAATTCTAAATTATAAAATTAATAACAAACCTAATGTATTTTATGTACTTAAAACTTGAAGTATATTTTAATAAATATACAAAGTATGACCATATTGTAGTAAATATAACAAGTTAATTAGTACAAAACCTAAATAAAAAACTTTAAAATAACTAATGGTATAATCAATTAAACAAAATTACATGATGTTTTAATCTGTACTTTTTTTACCAGTCAGTAACATAGATATCATTGAAGCTAAAAAGAGTTGCATGCTCTTCTTATCAACTTTTTTGGACATTTGTATTTTTCTTGTTACGTGATGCATGTAGTAACAAAGAAATATTCTAGATTTATCCTTGCAAAGAAAGAAAATTTATAAATACACAATAAATTTTTTTATTTTTTTAAATAATATTTAGATATGATAAACTTACAAAATTGTTGTCTGTCTTGGAATATTTTCAATTCTAAAAAATGGTCCTTCAAATTCTTGAGTAGATAGGCCAAGGTTCTCTTTCATCGCAATAACATCTTTTCCATAATTTGATAAGATAAATTTCTGTTAAAAGGGAAAGTCAGACAAAAAAATTAATATTTATAAATTTTATAGTAAATTATAAATATATAATTTGCATTAAAAGAATTACCAATTTCTTTGCATCTTGTTCATATTTGTCCACAAAATCAGACTTTGACAGTAGTGAATTATAATGACTCCATCCTTCCTCATCGTCATATACTAGCAAATGCCATTGATAATTTCCTTCCTGGTTGTCATCTGATTTTGATGCAATTGAAAATATTTGATACCTTGATTTGCCCTTTCTCTTTATGAATTCTTTGCAGAGTTCTTCTCTTTCAATTGGATCATTGAGTTTGTGTTGTATTAATAAAACATTAATTTTGTCAGTATGAAAATATATAATATATAAATAATATAGAACATTGTAATTTTAAGAAGCAAACTTACAAAGGATAAGGCATGATGGAAGTAATATGTTGCATTTTGTGATACAATTCTCCTCTCTTCAACATCAATTTTTAATTGTTCATGCAACACAATACCATATGCATTTATGATCTGTGCATTTCCCAGACAGTAGATTTAGAAACTAAATTTATATACCAAAAATTGAAAACTAAAATTAAACATTGAATATAAATACTCACGTTAAAAGATACTTCCATATCATTAATCAAAGTACATATCTTTGAAATATGTACTTTTTCGTTCACATCTTCTACATTTGAAAAAAAGAAGCTGAAAGTAAAAAAATTTATAAAAAAAATAAATAGAATTGTATAGTTAAAGCTAATTTCACATTAAAGAGTAAATTTATACATTTGAAATACACAATTGAAGATAAAGTAAATTTATACAGTTAAAGCTAGCACAAATTTACAATAAAAATTATAATAACAATTTATTTTGGAATACTTACTACTCTTGATTTCTCTGTGCTTCAGAAAATATCTTTTGATTGTCTTTAGACAAGGTTGACCACACTTTTCCTTCTTTTTTTTTTTTTCTTGGATGTCTCTTGTTCCGATAGATCCATATCTTTTCTGTTTCTCTGGATCCTTTCTCCTTTCACTAGTTTATCATATTTATAAACAGAGTTATCCTTTTCAGTTTTTGCTGGTCCTCTAGTCCTTGTCTTCACACCTTTCACCAAAGAACTTTCCATTTCATTTTTCTTCTCCATCTTTCTTTTTTCTTCCCTTGTTAATATGCCTTCCCCTCTTGATGAAGATAGCCTTAACATAGGTTTTTCTGAAAGAGGACATTCTTTCAATCCAACATTTTCTTCTAAATGTTCAGCTGCCAAAGAAAGTAAATTGTCATCCAAATCCAACTTTTCTTTCTCCAAGATATCTATTTTTTTTCTTAAACAGTCTACTTCTTGTTTCAATCTCATTTCAGAGATGTGATTCAAATCCATCTCCTTCTTTTCTTGCTCTTCTTTGATAAGTTGTTCTTCAAGAACATTCCTTTGTCTTTTTTCTTCTTCTATTTCTTGTCGAAGTAAATCAACTTCCACATTCAATGAAATTGTTCCTTTTTTTGTTGCAGCTATTTCTTCAGTTAGAAAATCAAAAATGATTTTTTATCAATATACAAAATCAAGAAATATAAAATATGATATCATAATAAAATATAGATAAAAATTATATTATAGAAATGCAATTACTCAACTTTATTAAAATAAAATTGTATAAAATAATATCATGCAAAATTCAAGATTGAAAATTGTACATTACATTGTTTTTTTATCTTCATTTCAAGCTCCAATTTTTCTTCCATTTCTTTAGAAAATATTTCTTCAAGCAACTTTTTCGCCTTCTTCTCAACATCTAGTTCAGTTTTGAGTGTCTCAATTTTAATTTTTAAACTTGTCATAGGAGAGTCCTCTGCAAAATAGTAATAAAGTATTTTAATATAAATATACTATTGCAATACTAATGAAATTAACATATTATGGATTAACTTACCAAAACTATCTAGAACATAATCCCTTTTATCATTCTGATTTTTTAACCCTGGAGAATCTATAATTTATGTCAATGAGGAGAACAAATAAAGCTAGAAAATATATTTTAAAATAAAAACATTGTTAAATATAAATCACATTCTCTACAAAAGTATATTAATATATTTAAAAGAAATAAAGAAAGAGAATACAACCTTCTTTATCTTCATTTACCATCTTCATCTTGTTTTTAAAACATTTATTCTTTATTCTTGTTTTTCGAGGGGTGACTTGAAATTAAATTTTAAAATGTATAAAACTTTATAAATTACAAAATTAACAATCATATTCTGAAAAATATTAACAATTACAAAATTACCACTTCTTGTTTGACCTCTGCATGTCTTATCTTATTTAAAAACAACCTCTCCTCAGTAGTCAATTCTACTATGCTTTCCATAACCTGTATTTATATGTTAATAAGAAAAAAATAAAATTTTACTTATAAAAAAAACTATTACCATTTCATCTTTAATATCTTGAAATTTTCCACTTGAGAATGCTTTGTTAACTTCTCTCATGCTCCACTTGACAAATCTTGGAAATGAGTATGTTGTTGCTTTTCTTTCAACGACATTAGTATGTTCATAGAAAAAATACTGAAAAAAAATATATATGTTAAAATTTGCATATAATTTATTCTAAAAAGTAAAATAAAATAGAAAGTTTTCTTACCAATAAAACTGCTACACAACCTGTAACATCTTTAGGATTAGGTTGTCTCTCAATTGATGACATCAAGTTCAGCCTAATATGCTGAGGCCAAGCATATGTAGACATCTTGTTTATATCCTCCACAAATTCTATATAAGACCAAGGAATTGAAAAAGCCTTTTCGGGGCATAAAAGAGTGACAACTGTATAAAGGGTTAGTAGTCTAGCTACATCCTCATTTGCAAGTTTACTTTTAGATTTGACTGCGTCTTCAAGTGACTCTTGTACGGAATTTTTTTCCAAATGTTTCATCTTTAATCTCCTTTGTACAAAACTTGAACCAGGCTTCATTTTACTAGGTTTCAATACTATTGTAACATCTCCCATTGGTATTCCAAAAATAACTAAAATGTCCATGTCTGTCACTTCAATATACGTTGATGCTATCTTAAATTTATGGACATTCTTGTCATATAGTTTGATCAATTGTAAGCAATTTTCATCTACCCTTTTGCAATCAACAAAGCTAATTTCATTATCTAAAAAGACCTTAAAATACACCGAAAAGGTGTTCTCTCCAATATATCAATCTTTTCTTGATTAAAATATTTTCTGTTCTTTTCAAAAAATTTGGAGAGTGCACATAAGGTAGATCTGTATTGAAGTCTTTCCTGCAATCATTAAAACATAATAAGAAACCTAATTATTTAAAACAATCTCAAACAACGCGAAGTATAATTATATTTTCAAACAATCTCAAACAACACGAAGTATAATTATATTTTCAAACAATGCGAAATATAATTATATTTTAAAACAATCTCAAACTACATGAAGTATAATAATATTTTAAAACAATCTCAAACAACATGAAACAACAAGAAGTATAATAATATTTTAAAACAATCTCAAACTACATGAAGTATAATTATATTTTATTAATCGATTAAAAGTAAAACTATATTCTTCAAAATAATAAAAATACAATCTAACAGAGAATATCTCCACTATTACAATGGTTCAATGCACTGTTACCAACTCACATAAACATTTCAAATACATGCATACATAATTGAATAAATTTAATAGAACCCAAAAGATTCAGAGTAGAAAAAAGACAACAACACCAAACAAATCACTTGATGGTGGTCTTGCATCATGTTTTCAGAAGGCAACCATAAAATATAAACATGCAAATACAAACAGATTAAAAATAAAACTATATTCTTCAAAATAATAAAAAGTATAGAGACATACTGAAAATGAGATATATTTTGATTATACATGCAAAATAAAATTATACTTTTCAAATCATTTTAAAATTATACTTTTAAAGTTTTTATATGATACAAAAACATAAGAAAAAGAGTTAAGAGAAGAAGGATTAAAAGAAAAACCGCCATCAGGAGCAATGTCAGTTAGATTTTTTGAAGAAACTCGATCAGTTGATGAAATGTCTTTTTCTTTCTTCAGGAATCCCTTTTTCTTTACTATTGATGATAACCTAACTCGTCCGGGAAGAAAGGAAATGGTAGCGCGACGGATAAAGTTGTGAAATGAGAATCGATCAACGGAGAAAGTTGTGAAATGAGAATCGATAGACGCAGAAAGTTGTCAAATTAAAATCGATTGATGGAGAAAAGTGTGAAATGAGAATCGATCGACGGAGAAAGGTTTCAAATGAGAATCGATCGATGGAGAAGGGTGTTAAATGAGAATCGAGCGACGTAGAAAGGTCATAAATGAGAATCGAGCGACGGAGAAAAGTGATAAATGAGAATGGAGCGACCGATCGGATATTAAATGATAGGGGTAATATTGTACATTAGCTATCTTTGATTAGTGTCAGGATTATTTGGTTTAATAAAGTTTTATCGGGACTAATCAGATATTAGAAGTTAATTTTGTCCTTATCGGTCGCTCTCCCTTCTTTTTTTCCCTCTCTATGCTCTTATCCTTTTCTCTTTTATTTTCTCTTTTTTTCACGCCGAAAAGTGCATCGAGGCCCGTGGCCTACGACTGAACCCCACACCCAACTCTACGGGTATGCATATTGTGACCAAATACGTCAAAGCGTCATATTTTTTTGACAAAAATTACCAAAAAAATAGTAGGATAATCATAGAAAATCGTAGAATAATCCGGGACATTACATATTTACATCTATTTAGTACAACTCTAAGTCTAATTATGCCACTATAGCTAACAAACACTTGATAGATGTGGATCTAGTTATAGGTGACTAGGTTTCCTTGAAGTCAATGCCCCTGACTTGGGTGAAACATTTAGCTACTAGTCTTGCCTTATATTTATCTATAGACCAAACTATCTTGAGCTTTTTCTTAAAGATCCACTTACAACCAATAAGCTTTTTTTCACTGGGAAGTCAACAACTTCCTAGACCTAGTTCTTCATAATGGAATCCATTTCCTCTTGAATAGTTGATTGTCATTCTTTGTAATATGGACTATGTATTGCTTGGTCATAGGTCAAAGAATCATCAGATAAAGGTGTATCTATTATTACTTCATCCTCTCCTAACATGGCATAGAAGTCCAGCAACAAGGTTGCAGGTCTTCTATCTCTCATGTCCCTTACTTCATACACTCCCCTAGGTTCAGATCCTATAACCACCAGTATAGAAGTAGTAGAGTCTTACTCTTTCTCTACCTCAAATAGTTCTACACTTTTATTAGGAATTTTAGGGTTTAAGTCTTCTTCTAGGAAATAAGCATCCTTAGATTCAATAACCCTTATTGTCTTATCAGTATAGTGCACTACAAACATGCACCCCTTAGAGTGTTCACTATACCCTATGAAGTTATACTTTATTGTTTTAGGGTTCAACTTACTTCTATGTTAGTCAAACACTTTTACATGTGCCTTAGACCCCCACACTTCTAGACAATTACCTATCCATAACTCATAATGTGTCCTATTGACAGCCTTAGAGGGTACGGTTAAGTACATACACAATGATGTCTAATGCCTTACCCCAAAAATTTTTTCATAGTTCTAAGTGGTTTAACATGGATCTAACCAAGTCTAGGAGGGTTCTATTTCTCCTTTTAGTAGCTCCATTTTGCTGAGGAGTATAAGGCAGGGTGCATTGGTGTACTATTCCTAGGTTTGTTAAATAGTCATTAAACTCATTAGAGGTATATTCTCCACCTTTGTCTGTTCTTAGGACTTTATTTAACCGACCTAATTGAGTTTCTACTTTAGCCTTGAATTTTTTAAAATTCTCAAAGGCTTTAGACTTCCACTTTATGAGGTATATATAACCAAAGATAGAGTAGTCATCTATAAATGTAATAAAGTACACCATCCCTCTATGGATTTGTACATTCATTGGCCCACCTATGTTTGAGTGAATGACCTCTAAAAGGTTTGTGGCATGATTACCCTTTGGGAAGGGATGCCTACTCATTTTACCTGCCACGCAGTCTTCACACGCATGCATATCCCTAGACAAGTTAGGAAGGAGTCCATTGTTAGACATTCTATATAATTTGTTAATATGCACATGACAAAGCCTTAAGTGCCACATCAAAGAATCAACATCAGACAAATACACCACATAATCAAACTTAGCTATTGCATTAATAGAAGAGTCATCCGCTACATCCAACTCAAACAAATCATCACAAAAAGTAGTACATAAATTCTTATTATTCTTCCCAATAGTTGCCTTTGACCCATTGAACCTAGTATCAAACCCCTCGCTAGTGAGGAGGGGAATTGAGATAAGATTCCTCCTAGTGGTAGGGGAAAGAGGACATCTATTAACACCAAGTTCATCCCCTAAGGAAGAGGGATCGTACAGGTGCATGTCGTAGTCACATCACAAAAAATGTTGTTCCCCATGTAAATCTTGTGCTGGCCTCGTAACAGGTCATCCTGTCACCCGTAGTCATAGCCACATACTTAGTGGCTGCAAAATTTAGCCACCAGATCTTCTCATTGGAGTTAGCAATCATAACCTCTAAGATCATACAAATTATATATTTCCCTTTTTAATTTGCCTTGCTTCAATCTCCCTGATCACCATCAAGGTAGTTGATCTTAAAGTGATCCATCTCGCCACATTTAAAATAAGCCCCTTTGGGTTTGTTGCCCTTTCTCTTGAAGTTTTTCTTCTTTTGACCTTAACCACCTCCTCCTCTCCCCCTCTTAGAGCCACTATGCTGGGCAAGGTTAATAGATGCACTCAGAGCACTCACATGGTTCCTCATCTCCTACTTCAAGCCAAGCTAGGTAGCGAGGTCATCCAATGTGAATTTCTTATCGAAGATGTTCAATGTAACAACCAAACTCTCCCAAGATTGAGAAGCTTTTAAGAATAGTAGAAAATGTGGATCTCCTCATTTATGGGGTTCCCAAGAATCTCCAAATCACTAGTAATGATGGACATAGAATTAATGTGCTCAAACACATTATCTCCTTCCTCCATGCGATTGTTCTATTAACGGGTTTGCAACATCTTGATGTGAGCCTCTGTGTGTTCTCCATACTGCCGGGCTACTGACTCGATCATTTCCTTGGCAGCCTTATGCTTTTCAAACAACATTTAAATGTTAGGTCAATGAATATAAGGATGGTAGTCCTTGCCTTGGCATTCTCCTCCTTCAACTTTTCATAAGCCCTTTTTCTGAGCCTAAGTGGAGGAGTCAGTAAGCGGGTCCACACACTGGTCCAAGACATGGGCCAGGTTATCTAGGAAAAGGATATGTCTGATCTTCGTTTTCCAAATAAGATAGTTGGTGGAGTTGAGCTTTTTAGTTTTGCTAAACTCACTAGCAATCATACGGGATGCAATGGCACAATAAGAAAATATGTCTATATTACAAAGTTAAACAAGGCACTAAGTACGCAAATAAACAATACTCAGATGGATATAAAGGAGTAGGACTCTAATTTATCTTAGCAACAAGCAAGTTCACTCTCAACAATAATCTTGGCGTATATGGGTGCAAATAGAGTGAATTTATTATTTTACCCTTTATGTAGGGTAATCTGTAGCAACAATTCACTCAATTAATCAAGTAACCAATATATATATATATATATACTTAATATGCTAAACAAGCAATAAACAAGGGGTGAACTTTACAAATAATGATAATGTATACTTATGTCTAGAAATAAAAAAAGTGAAGCCCTTAGGTTAGATAAGCACAAAAATTATATACAACAATTGAGCAATTTATATCATGCAACAATCACTTCCCAAACATGAGAGTAGACATGCAAACACTTTTGAATAATAAATCAGTAAGACATCGAAGATTAATTCTTGAAAAGACCTTGGCTGATTGCAACTGATCGAAAAGGTTATCGATCCGAGGCAATGAATACTAATTCTTAATGGTTACTTGATTCAACATTCGGCAATCAATGCATAGCCTGAGCGAGCCGTCCTTCTTGACGAATAACACAGGTGCGCCCCAGGGTGAAACACTCGGGAGGATGAAACCTTTGTCCAAATGTTCCTTGAGTTGCTCATTCAATTCCTTTAATTTTGCGGGCACCATTATGTAAGGTGTCAAAAATTGATTCCAGTAGGGTAAATTTACTATAATGCCCTTAAAATCAAGTTTTTACAAAACGAGTCCCTTTTAGGGCAAAATCTAATTATAGAATGATTCCACAATCTCAAATCACCCAATCAAAGTTAATTCCAGCCAAGTAGGGTCCTAAAGAACCCAGGATAACGCTGAAAAAATTCAATTCTGATTTGGGCCAATTTGGTCCAAATTGATCTAAATACCTCTAGTCTTTGGGATTGCGTTTGGCACACTTCCCGAGATTCAAAACATTCAAGATTAACAATAATCAAAGTATGAATTAAGAACTACTGACCTTAGGGGCTGAGCCCCAAGGACGTAGTCAAACACAACCTTTTCTTTATTTAAATTATAAACAAGGGGAATAAAAATTACCTCTTTGAGGTATCCCTTCTCTTAAAACCAAGAGAAGCCCTTTGTTTCTTAGCCAAATCATTGTGATAATTTGGCTTAGATAGAGGTTGATCACCACATACCAAAGAGAAGATGAGAGCAATAATTCTCTGGTTTTGCCTCTTTCAAATGAGAACCCACGAGAGAGAAGAGATGAGAGTGTCCATCTATTCTCTAGTTCATGTGAGAAAAAGAGAGATAATATCCGGTGGTTACGAGAGTCAGTATCTCTCTCATATTTATAAATGCCTACGATATTTTTATTGAGGATAAGACGAACCAAGTCCTATCCCCACTTGAATTAGAACATGGGGCCCACTTTATTTCTCTCTTATATCTCTTTCCTTTCTCCTAGTTTACGTGGGTAGGAGACCCACTAACCAAACAAGCTGAAATTTTTGACATGAGCATATCGAAAAGCAATCCATGAACCCGCCGACAGACTTGGATGGCAGCGAAGGTGGGGAGACCCAGCTTCCTGAGGGCAGCAAGGAAGACCTCAAATTTGCATTGGACAAGGGCAAGGATGGCTTGGGAGAGGGGTGACTAGTCCAACAGAGGTTGTGGCCGTTGGAGAAGTAGTGGCCTTGATTCGAGGTGACGAGGGTGACAACATTAGGGAATCTATCCACAGTGCGGAGGGTAGTGGCGATGTCGTGGATGGAGGAGGAAGCAAAGGTCTTGGCTGTCGAAGTTGACGGTGAAGGTGGGAATGTAGACACGGCCATAGCACTCCAGGTGGCAAGAGGGCCACACCCTTAACAGGATCCTCCTCCTCTATCACTTCTTCTCCGCACGCGGAAGGAGAAGTTATGTATTTGAGGGAGAGGAAAGGGAAGCGTGGCTTTTATTTGGTTTTCAAAATTTAAATTTGGCTTTAATTATGACATATTATACAAGTTGGAGGGCAGGCTAGACATGGAAAGCCCAGATTGGTACAAGTTGGCGATGGGAACAATCGTTGTAAAGATCAGTTGTGGGAATATCACTCGATTATTCTTGTCTAAAGGACGAATGCATGGGCTAGTAAAACCGACAGACTGGATAATATCTCCTGTTTCAATGCGACAAGATGCGCCAGCCTCGTGGTGCATCTTATCTACCGGATAACTCTTTGGCCTCGCACGCTCGTTCGCCCCTCCTCCGTCGAATATGTCACCTTCATAGGCGCCGCCCCTTCTCCGGAGAGTAGCAACTCCTCATCAACTCCAACCGGCGAGGTAATGCTCTTTCTTATTCTCCTCTAAATTCAACTTAAATCACTCTCTTTCCACGATTTTTTTTCATCGGATATCTGAATGAGACGTTGAGAGAAGATTGTTGTGTTACTGGGTATTGGATATATACTTTAATTGTGGGTAGCATTTCACTTCGTTGTTCAAGTTTTCATCTTTGAGCCTCGAGCTATAAGTGGGTGCTGATTTTGGTTAATTGACTATGAAAGCGCCAATATTTTTTATCTCCTTCTGTTTTTCACTTTATGAGCTTTTTACTTATCTTGGCATATTCTTCCCAAACTGGGTCCATTCTCAAGATATTGTGTATCTGATAGATAACTGTTTCACGAGAATAAGGAATGCGTTTTGTCTTCCTTGTTCCTTGTAGTGTGGTTGATTTGCTCATTTTTTTTTAAGAAAAAAGGAAAAACTGTAGAGGCAAAAATCCCACTTTACTAGGTTAAATTTCTGAGGATGGTGTTCTAATTGAGCTGCTTTATATAAATTCTGAATGTTTTTTACATTTCTGCTAGAAAATAATTTTACTCATTTTAAATTTGTTTGGAGGAAAAAAATGACAGTAGAGACAAAAATTCCACTTTACTTTGATCTGTTTTATGCCATATAAATTCTTGATGGTTTTTTTCCAGGTCTTCCAGAAGACAACTTTACTAATTGTATTTACTCACCTGTAAAAGGCATGTGCAATATGAATACTGTAGCTGCTCTGAATCTATTGATCGACTTCATGTAATTCATTACAAATAGACATCCTTATTCTTGGTTTTAGTTGTAGTTAATGTGAAGATGGCAAGTTCATTGGTTGGCTATCAGTTGCCCGTCTTGCCTAGGTGTGGCAATCTTTGAAGATGAGGCAAAAATCCCACAAAAAAGGCAAGCCCATTACATCCCAAAGTCATGGGTAGCATAAGAAATTTGAATCCTACAAACCCTTGCAACCCTACTATGCATTTCAAAACTCAGGTAGAATTGGCAGAACACTTGAAATCCTGAAAATTGCAGCACATCACTTTCAAAAAGCCAATAAAAATGGGTTTCAATGACCAAGCACAAAGAACTGTGATACTATTCTAGAAGAGAAAATAAAGCGGTGAAAAAGAGATATGTATCACCATTCGCTGGGCTGTTGGTGAAAGAGTCCAAAGCATTCTCACTATTGGCCTTGTGCTACTGTAGAAGATGTTTTGAACGGGGGTCAGAGAAACTTCAAGTTCTGTCCAAGCCAAGAGCTTTCTTGGAAATACCATTTCTGCCAGATTTGTTGTGAGGAAGGGAAAGAGTGCTGGAGGGAGACAGCAATCTAGGGAGGAAATCAACCAGCCGATGAAGGTGAAGAATGAAGCCACAGCCATTGCTGGAAGTGGAGATGATGATGCCAGAGAATGGAATGGCAGAGGGGAGGGTGTTGGAGGGAATGGGTGATAAAGTGTGTCGGGGGGAAGGTGGCGAAGGAATTACCGTTTATACCAGAGTTAAGGATGTAAACATTGCAGGGTGTCAGTTCATGGTTTAACAGCTGATTTAGAACTCCTTTGCAAAACATGATGTGTGCTGTGTTGAATGCCAGGCGAACTCTATTTGAATTTTGGTGTTCCCTTTTTCAGGTAATTCAATTTCTGTTCCTCATCTTATCTCCCGGGGAAGTAAATGGCTGCGATTCAGCAGCCAGCCTCCACCTTCAGGCTGGCCCCCCACACAGTAGTGGTGCCTCATCTTGTTCGCGCCAAAAGCCATCTAGGTCCCACGTCTATTGCAGCAACAGCAGCTCCCGCCACCATTCAGGTGCGTAGAACAGTCCCCTGTCCTGAATGAATGGATTGAATGATTTCTCTCTTTGATACTATTTCGATGCAATTTCTTTTTTTTTGTTTGAATGTGGGCATACATTCACATCTTAAATTTTGTTAATTAGATATTGACAAAGGTGTGGAATAATTAGGAAAGGATTAGAAATGAGTGTATATGTTAGAACTTAGGGGTAACGCCTTTAGGGGAGAAGCTCAGAGAGTGTGGGTTGCGTTGGTAAGGGTATATACAAACAATACCAATAGATGCCCCGGTAAGAAGGTAGGAAGAGTTTTACGTAAATAATATCAAAAGAGGGAGAGGGAGGCCTAAGAAAATTTGGATGGAATTAATAAAGAAGGATATGACTATGCTATTTCTTACAAAAGAGTTGACACAAAATAGGCTTGAATGGAGGCTTAAGATCTATATTGCCAATCCTCAATTATTGGGAAAAGGTGCTACTTGATTATGATTATGGTTATGAGATATTGGCAAAAGTGTAAATAGAATGTGGGCATGCATTCAAATCTTAAATTTTGTTCATTAGTAGTTGGAAATGGTGTAAATAGAAGAGATTTTGTAATTCTTTTTGGGAGTAAAGAGAAATATATATACCTTTGGTGTATGTTAACTGACATTTATAATATAATGTTAGTTTAATGGTAATTTGCATCTGGGTTAGGAGGTGTAGTATCTTATATGAGAATGCAAATTTTCTCATAGATGTTCTTTAACAAGTATGAAGAACAGGCAGATCTCCTGATTCCTTCAAACTGAGCAGCCTCATTTCTGGATAAGGTTTAGGTTGGGGTGTTCGTGAGTTGATGTTTGATTCCTGGGTTTAGTAAGACTTGTATTTGTGTTCACTCTTATGATAGGATAGTGCAACTTCAAATTACAACGTTTATGTGGGTTAGGGGAATATGGGTGGTGTTGTTACAGAGTATTGGTTCTTATTGGTGCCATTTTCTAAGAATTTTTAAGCAATTCAACTTATTATATGCTTCACCTCTTAACATGGCTCAGAATACGATTTTTTTCAGGTGCTTCAATGCATGTGTTTTTTGTCAGTATTAAGGAGTGATAGATTATGATATTTATCTCTGGATTCAATGATTGCATTTTTTATTGGCGGTTTACTATTTTCTGGTGAATCTTCATTCTCGTCTCAGGGCTCTTTATTCTCCATGTCAATAGTTTCATAATGTGAAATTCTAGCCACGCAATAAGCAAGAGAAAATGGGATCATTTTGAATAGGCAAAAGCACATGGTTTGAATTTCAATTAGGAATAAAGCCTTGTAGTGGCACATGGTTTAAGCGTGAGTTCCTTCTCACCCCACAAATGGCTTAATTTGACAGATCCTTCACCTTTTTGTTGGCTTGAATGGTGGGCATATTATGTGATAACTAAAGCAACTATTGTCTGTGTCAGTGTTTACCTTCTGAGGCATGCTTTCTTTTCATGAACAATGACTATTCATACATCACTGTTCAGTAAGTGTACTATAAATATGCTGCATTTTTCTGTTGAAGCAAAAGCATGATAGATCAAGGGACCTTATTGCAGATTGTCGGAAAGGCCCCAAGTTTGTTGCGTCCTAATAGATATGGAAATGGTGAAGGAGAATTTGATTGGCTGGAATTAGAAACTGATCTTTACCATTGGACAAAGGCACTCCGTCCAGTGCAGGTAGAATAAAGGTCTGACAACACCAACTGCTCTTTTGAACTTTGAAACTTGGAGAGTAGGTGGCGGGTGAAAATGTCATGGAAGATCATTCATGTTATTTTTTTATTTGATCACAAATTTTTACTCAGATGTTTTGCTTCATCTGTTGCAGTGGTATCCTGGTCACATTGCAAAGACAGAGAAAGAACTTAAGAATCAGCTGAAGTTAATGGATGTTGTTATTGAGGTTCGAGATGCAAGAATTCCCATGGCAACAAGTCACCCTCAGGTGGTTGTCCACGTTCATACAACTCCTAAATTATTTCATTTTGAAAAACCAAATAGGACACTTTATATGGGATGGAGGGTGTATATAAGAGTGTAGGATTTTCTATTGATTTTAAAGCATTTCGGCTCACATGGTTTCTTTATTTAATAGATGGATTCCTGGCTTGGCAACCGGAGAAAGATTTTAGTTCTTAATAGAGAAGATATGATATCAACAGAAGATAGAGATGCTTGGGCTACTTACTTCTCGAGACAAGGGATAAAGGTTGTATTTGCTAATGGTCAACTTGGGATGGTATGTGGATTTTATTCTTGAATTGACTTTAATAACTTGCATTTGTTTACTTAAGACATATGTTAATCAATTGATGAATGACAGGGCACCATGAAGCTAGGAAGGCTAGCAAGGTCATTAGTTGTAGGGGTGAATGCTAAGCGCAAAGATAAAGGACTCCTTCCTCGTCCAGTGAGTTTTATTTTTGATCTGTGATTCCTTTGTGTAGTTTTTCCTGTAATTCTTTTATGACACTGACCTGAGGGTTAAGCGCACTGTTTGCTGCTTCCAGTTGCACGGTTCTGCAAGTTTTTTACTTCTTTTAAAGATGGGTCCAAATAATTTCTAAAGTGGATATTTTTGAAATTCAATTTCATAAATTGTATTTTTGTCAGTGTTTATCAGACAAAAGTATGTTGAATATTGCTTTTGCTCTTTAATGACATCTAAGCACTGAGAATAAATTTAAAAAATTTGCTATTGATTTTTTAATGAAGTAAGTGCCAACAGTTGTAACACCCAAAAGTGCGTCTAAGTAAGGATAAAAGCAATCAATCATGCCCCTGTACAATGAATGGCTTGTGAAAGTATCTTGCATTTAATTTGTATCCTGGATTCTGTCAAATTACATATATAAGTTTTAAGTGAATCCAAGAGCAATACCAGCTAGTGTTTGTCTGTCCATTCATAAAATGAAAGTAGGTGAGTAAATTCTCTCATTTTTTGCACCAATGATTAAAATGAAGGTTCAGTAAACATTTGGCTCTATTGAGTGATAGTGTTTTATGATGGGAGAAGGGAATTTGTCTTCTTTTTTTTCACATGTTCATATTCAAATTCTTGCTGTCTTTAAGTACAGATATTAGGATGCCAGTTGTTCGTGCTTGGTTGTTCCCTTTGGTTTCTAGTAGAACATTAAGCGGGGTTGATTTTGGGTATTTGTTGATTGCTTTGGTGTCTTGCTTGATGCAGTCAATCAGGAAACCAAATCTGAGTTGACGTGTATTTTTTTTATAGCTATGCAGTCAATCAGGAAACTTTGACGTGTATTTTTTTTTATAGCTATGCAGTCAATCAGGAAACCAAATCTGAGTTGCTTAAAACTCTTTTTTAGTTGGCTCATTAAGTTGAACTAAAAGTGCAATAATGTCATATAAAAAGATAATATAATATACCCACAATTAATGTACTATGTGTCTATTACTTGCCCTTGCCATCCAGGTAACTTGCTGGTTGACCCGGCCTAGTGAGTGGCTCAGTCTCCTCGATTAGACAAGTTGGCTTACTATGCTTAAGCTGATTATGATCTTTATGGTGCTGAACATATCAAGTACGGGAAACTTAGGGTTTGCAGTGGAAATCAAGTAAAAATTAAACACCTTTAATTAGAAAAATTACAAATGATGAATAATTTGGTTGTATAGAGAACAGAAATACTTAACTAAACAAATATGGTTGAAGACACTTTTTGTATATACATTTGGAAGAAACATTAATCCAGTGCAATAGATAGCTATTGCTGGCTGTAGAAGGGAAGAAGGATAATTTATTAACTGGTGGATGGTTTAAAAGTTTTTCCATCGATATGGAAACATGTACATGTCAATAATTCTAATCAGACTTGCGTGCAGTTGACCAAATGATAATTAGGCTCTTATTGGAGGACTAAATGAGAAGGAAAGTAACTCCTATGAACTATCGGATAATATGTGGTTGTAATTGCCTAATTGACATTGTAAGTTGAAGATATCTATTGTACATAATGAATTACATGATGAATTTGATGCGTATGGATTTACACAGCAGGCAAAACATTATACTCCCTAATCTCTATAGCTGATATGTTTTTTGCCTCATGTAGATGTGGGCTAAAAGTTTAAAAATAGACTAATGAGTAATGTTCAACTGTGACAATTTGATTTTCCAGGGAATTTTTTTTTCATAAATAAAATATCTTACCATATTAAAATAAAATGCCACTCATGCTAATATATTCTCAATACACAAAGTTCCTCAAGAGAATCTAGCTGTTTATGTTCCTTGGTCTTTGGTTAGGATGATTACCATGTTGACAAACTAAATAATGAAGATGACTAAAGACCTGCATCTTGCAAGAAAAGATTAGCAACCAGTGATTTGGATTGAATCAACATCGTTTGACATACCACTTCAAGGTAGAAGGGGATTAGGTCCACACAGTTTTGCCTGTCTTATCATGATACAACGTGAAGTGCATCATTTAACATATTCAATTAATCTAGCATGCACACACTATGCAAAAGACTTATCATGCTAAACTGAGTAACAATCACACCAAGTAATTATTCTATATTATCTCATAGCTTTCTCAAATAATAACTCAAGGAAAACCTGCACTGATGAAATCATAAAATTTACACGGTAGAAACAAATCGTATGTCAATCCAATGCACAATTAATTGATGTACACCAGAAAACACATAAATGCCATAGTACATAATAGTTTCTAATTAAATAAGCATAGGATCACAATATTTATTAATTGTCCATCACTGTGACTCACTCATAGATAGATAGCTAATGTTTGATGTGGAAAGAATGTCCTTAGTTGGTCAACCACGTGCACTTGGTGTGACCATGACGTAAACATTCGGGAGGGAATTGGGACAGTGCTTGGGTTCCATCATCATCCCTATAGAGGTAGCATGAGGTATTTTCATCTTAACCTTGTGTTGGAAATACTCATCACAACCCTTTCCTTAGTTAACCTTAGTCCTTAGTTAATGATGTGCACTCGGTGTGACCATGTTGTAGAAATCTGGGAGGGGATTGGGACAATGCTTGGGTTCCACCCTCATTCCAATGGGCGTAGTATTCGAGGTATCTTCATCTTAAACCAGGTGTTGGAAATAGTCATCACAACCGTTTCCTTGGTTAACCTTAGTCCTTACTTAACCATGTGCATTTGGTATGACCTCTAGGTTTCATCCTCATCCCAATGGGCGTGGAATTTGAGGTATCTTCATTTTCAACCTGGTTGTGGAAACAACCATTAGTTAACCTTAGTCTTTACCTCCCCAGAATTAGGTTACGACTTATTACCTGATCTGCCCTTTATGCAAAGGCACCACTCTCACCTCCCCACAAGATAGATCAAAGAAAATAACTCACTAACCCCAAATTCAAGAGGTTGAGTTATTCCTGCACTTGTTGATCAAATAAATAGATGACATGAAGTTCCATGACCCCAAGCAATGATCAATAATGTCTATAAATTATAACTTGATGAACCTAATTACCCTCACATAAACCTCTAACTTATTACTTAGTACCCTTTACTATTCATGGTACATATGCAACACATGCCCAAATCATCATCAAATACATGCACTCATCACAAGAGACATGTATAGTATAAATCATATAATCCTAAGCATGCATTTTACATAACATGAAACATCCTCGATGCAATATCTATCAAGCATATTCCCATGCATGCAACATATAAAATCATTATCAACTATAAAACTTTAGCATGATATATGAACTTATATTCATGAAGATCTAATACTAAACATCTCAATTCCACATGTTTACAGAGCCAATCATAAACATAACTTATCATAATAATTAGCAAAGATTGACATTAGTTCCCAAAGATCATGTGCACTCGAGCCGGAACCCCATGTTTATGAAATCTTGGAATCATCTTGGTTGGCCTAGGTTTCTTTCTATGCCCATTATAAAGTTCAGACTTTAGTTGAAATCATTAGATTCTAAGACTTTATCACGCCAATTGATATTCTTGGAGCTTCTTAGTGATCACTAAGGGTTCATATTATAGAGTCTAGGATTTCTAAGTATGTTCATAGTTAGCAAATAATCCTAGTTTATCATTTAAGCATTGAAAGATATAACTAGATTGGTCCAAATCCAAGGGTACTCTGAACTTTTTGTAATTTATTGACAACTTCATTAGGTCTGAAATATTAACTATAACTGCTTCAAATAGTCCTAAAACTACAGTAAAATTGATACATTTTTATTCTCATGATTCTTGAGCCATGACCAGTTCAGTAGCCATGTTGCGGTTAACTTCTAAGGGTAAAACCATAGTTTTATATTCTTGTAGTTTTTTTATTCGATTTGAATCTTAGTAGGGATATTTATTAGGCTTCTAGAGACCTATCATAATTTTCTAGAATTTTTTTGAAATTTTGAAGTGGGCGAACTGTGTCTAGTTTAGTGGCTTACTTTTAATTTCTTAATGGGACTGGGTTCAGGAACTAATTCCTGAATCAGTCATCTTCCTCCTCTCATAGCCAAAACCAAGAAAGGGCGCTCTGTTCTTGGCCACAAGAGATAGGGGCGGCTAGCTCAAAATCTTAAGTTAATCACACGCTCTTGTAACTCTTGACTATGGTTAAATATACTCCATGAAATCACGATCTAAGGCATAGTTCTATAAAGTGCTTCTCTGCAATCAATAAGACCAGAAAGTGACAACTAACACACATTTAAGGACATTAGCATAATCAAAATAACTGATATTGAAGTCAACTAAAGTAAAGATTCAATGTTCTTGACTTAGAAACCAGAGCATACAAATAAGAGAGGAAACAGTAGGTTGGAAATATAACACAAGCAAGGAAAGACCTGTGTTATAAGACACTTAACATCACAATTAACAACTGTAAAAAGGAAGTAAAAACAACCTACTTGTTGAAGCTAAATCCACCCTATTCTTGATGTTCCAGAATGGCTTGCAGTCAACCCAACCGAGAACTTCGTGCTTTGCCCTCATCTTCTTCTCTTCTCCTCTAGCCTCTCTCCTTTTACTCTTTTCTCTCTACCCCTCTCAGTGTGTTTCTCTTTGATCCACCCCCTTCAGCTGGTTCTCTCCCTCTTCGTTACTCTCTTCCAGTTGCCTCCTCCTTTCCTTCTATCATCGGTTATCTTATAATGGGTATATTCTTCCCAAGTTATGACTTAGGATTTCTAACCTAATGAAACCCTTTTTCCCCCTTAAACTTCCCAACTAAGCTCACTTCCTATTTTAAATAAAAATCCCAAATTAAAGCCTAAACAACCCAATAAATGAACTTACGTAATTAATAATTAAACCAGATTTACAGGTGGGTCCCACATGTATATGTGGGCCCTCAATTTAAAATTCAGAATAAAATTGAGCTAAAATTTTTAAAAATTCATATTTCCCTTGGCTGCCTCCATTTTTTGAGTTATTAGTGCCGTTATGATGGGCTGGGAGGAATTAAATAATTTTTCTCAAAACATATTTTTTTATCAATTAAATACTTAGCCTTTAAAGAGACTTACGGAGCTCTCTAATGGGAAAGAAAGTACCGGACAAGACTCTTCCAAACTTTGGTAAAAAATCAAAAGTCCTAAATTAAATAAAACCTAACATAAAACTTTTACTTGAAATAGAACTCTTAAATAAGATTACTTCCTAAATAAGGTTAGCAAAATTATATTCGGTGAGGCTTATTGTTTCTCCGTATCACTTTGTAGGCCTTGGTAAGGAAGCAAAGTAGCTAGAATTTTATTAATAATAAAATAGAAGGTACATGGAATTAAAAGTATAAAATAAATACATGAGTAATGTTTGAACTTCTCATGGGTTGATGTATCTTCGTTTGCTCTTTTGTCATAATAAATTAAGTTATTTTTATATTGTTTACGAAAACTTTACAACATTAGAGGGATTCTCTCTAGTGGATATCCTAAAAGCTGCAAAGAAAAATCTGCTTTGCAGAAATGTAGGAAATTATGATGGGTAGCCTGCGCTCAAGCTCTACGCTACCCAACATCAAAGAAGCAGTGTGGGATTATGGGTGAAGATTAGCAAATCGTAGGCATGGAGCCGATGTGAAATTTGAGCTCATTCTGCTGTGTGGTCCACTAATCAAGGCTGGTAATTTTTTTTACCTCAAATCAATGACTGAAAATGATGGGTCCTACACTACTACCAATTGCAAGTTTCATGTTGGCCGCAGTACTGATACTGGAAATTGTGATCAGGCTTACTTTCTTAATCCCCTTCAAAAATTGCTACTACTTCAATATTTCTGAAAATTTGTTTCATTGGAATTGCCCCGAATTTGGGAGACCTCATCATCGAATTGGATCTTCATGTCCCAATCTGTCACACACCCATATGTGGGCTCAATTTTTAAAATGTAATCTCAATAATTGATTTAAAAGTGAGATAAAATGATGGGAAGGAGCCCACATGTCCAAATGAGCTCAAGATTTCCTTATTTTAGATGGTCCTTTTTTGATATTCCTGTTCGGCCCGCATCTACACACATGCTTGGGAAGGGTAGTGTGAGCTTCAGCTCATGCAACTTTTTTCCTTTAGAAATGGTTTACTGTGAAATGCAGAAAGTTACAGAAAAGTATGACATTTCTTTGTAATTAAAATTTTTCAGGGTTTGTGTCTTATGCCTTGGCCTTCTAAAGTTACAGGAAAGTCTTGTTTCATTTCTTAAAATTGTCACCATCTGATTGATTTATTTTGTTTTGAACCCAATGTTTTTTTCGTTTTTTGTGTTTCAAAGTACCCTCTTCATTGTTCCTGGTGCAATATTCTTCAGTTCATGGTACAAATTGGAAAATTTGAAAAGTTCACTACATCACTAGATTCATTGTTGTTATGGGGCAGGTTCGAGCTGGCATTGTTGGTTATCCGAATGTAGGAAAATCATCTCTGATCAACCGTTTGTTGAAGCGTAGAATGTGTCCAGCAGCTCCGCGACCTGGTGTTACCAGACAGTTGAAGTAAGTTTCTTTTGTGGGGTTGGTACCAAAGATTGATTTCTTAATTATTTAATCCAACAAGTATTGTACATAATATATTCTAAGGTCTTACAACTAGCATAATTTTCCTTAGAACGACTTAGGGTCCATTTGATGCACCTGAGGGCTGATCCAAAAAGCTTCTGTTTAATCTGAATGCATCAGGCAAAATTTTCTGCCTGATGCACTCGGACGTCTTTACATTATGTAGTCTGATGCAGTGAGTCGTGTCAGACCATATCCAATGGTTGAATTCAATTTTCAAAAGGTGCTTTTGTTTTCAGCCATAGGGTCCGATTAAGCCAATCAAACGTGCCTAGTCTTTCACAAGTTTGTTGTCTTATAATGGTTCCGCTGGTCAACTAGGAGTGTCACATAAGATATGGTTGAAGTCTGCCGATGATACCTTGTTTCCCAATCTATCTTGTACTAAGTTCAAGTTGTTCAACTCAGTCTCCAATTCCTGATTTACTGGATATGAACTTTTTTCTGTCTCTTTTGAAATGATTGAGCTGTTCCTTTTGAAATTTTCGTTTGGTAATTCATATTTCTTTAGTATGCTTCAAAAACTTAAATAATTCTTTACTAATTTTAAGGATAGTTTGATTTGGGCTCATTATGCTTTGTTTTTCACAAAAAGATGGGTTCATTTTGGGAAAGATTTGGAATTGTTGGACTCTCCTGGTATATTGCCCATGCGAATTAGTGACCAGGTATCTGCTATAAAGCTTGCAATATGTGATGACATTGGGGAGAGGTCATATGATGCAGCTGATGTGGCTGCAGTTCTTGTGCAATTGCTGGCCAAACTTCCATCTGTAGGTACGTACCTACATTTTTTATAATCAGTGTTTTTTTAGTTAAGTGTTGATGCTATCTTCTCTACTTTTGACTGTATTATCTATGTCACCATAGTTATTATTATGAATCTTTACTGGCTGTCTTTACTCTTGACAGGTTCAAATGCTCTTTACAATCGGTATAAAATCGACCCATATGATTATTGTGGTAAAACGTATGCTACCATAGTCCATGCTAGAATTTTGTTTTGCTCAACAAATTTGTCGATAGTAGTTTGACTCTTCAATAAAACATCGTTTCAGATATATTGAGAAGATTTCGTTACAACTGTTCAATGGAGATGTTAACCAGGCAGCATTTAGAGTGTTGATGGATTTTCGGAAAGGCAAGTTTGGTTGGGTGTCACTTGAGAGGCCTCCCGGGTAAATTGGTGAAGTGCACTATTCAGTTCGAATATCAGGTATATTATATTTTGGTAGCTAACGTATGATGACAAAAACAACATAAGCCCACCTTTCAGTCCGCAGATGTATTTTGTGTGTATGTGTAATTTTGTTCCAGATAAATTATAGATTACAAATATTGGTGAAAATTCCCTCCATTTCTGGGTATTTGCATCCTACCTTCTTTGATGTATCACTACATATCTTTAACCGTAAGTTTCTCTTTGCTTTGGAGTTTTGCAATTTTTGAAGTATCCTCGTTAATTGGTTATAAAGACGCACAAAGCCATTTGGAGTTACATCCATTCATCAAATCCTGTGGAGCAACGACAGGGTATTTCTATCAAATAACTGGTTAGTTTTATAACCTGTTAAATTTTTCAGTGGACGACCAAAGTAAGCTGTTTATAACCGAAGTTTGATCAAAATTGTCCCCTTTTTTTAAAGTATGATTTACAAATGCAGCAAATATGACACTATTTTGCATACTCTTGTGTTGATGCTAGGATCTCTACTTTATTCCAAGGAAACGAGAACTCTTAAGGCTCACTGTAAACCAAGATTCAAGGGACTCTTTAACACGAAAAATTAAACGTTATTTTGCTGAAGGAAAGATTGGATTATGTAGTATATTGTGGTCTTTATTATAATTTTCATTCAATGACGAGGGAAAATTCATTTAGTTTTAACGTTTATTCAACTTTCTATGGTTGCGCTTCGCCTTGGCCTTGCTTCCAGCAGCTTAAATTCCAAGTAACTCAAAGAGGTGAGTTCAGCAAAATAGTGACTTGTTTTTTTTTAACTCTTATGTAGTGGTGGCACGCACAGAAAGATGACGAATGAACCAATTGAACCTTTTCTGCAAATATATTTGTTTCATTTCTGCAAATATATTTGTTTCTTTTCTGCAAAATCTACAAATATTTCCCCTTTCTTGAAGCGGAATCTACAAATATGTTCACATTCTTGAAATCAATATCTTACACGAGTACTTAACATATCCCACTTTTAGCCAGCCCAACCCTTCAACACTATTTTAGCCAGCCCAACCCCTTAAGATAGTGGGTGGATATCTAGACATCTATGTAAAGGGGCTGGGCAAGAGGGTGGTGAACTACTCATCCCCTTACACAAAATATTTGGAACTTGGTAGGACCCAAAGTAGGGTTCTCGCTAAGTCACACCATCTCAATCACAAGGATCCTGCTGCAAAAAATAAGTCACAAAAACCGGGTTCAGTTAGAACTCTGCTGCTCATGAACACTTTTGTTGCATTTAGAGGGCAAAGTCCCCACTTACCATGAGCCTAGCATAAGGATCACTTAGGATTTGTTAATATTTAAGATCGATGGCGCATATGCTAGCACATGCTAGTATCGGAATGACTCTTATACTTTCCTTATGTAGAGCTGATTGCAAGTGGAGAGTATAAAAAATGCTTCCCTTGTTCATATAGGTCTCTGTTTCTTGTTTAAAGCTCTATTACAACTGTGCTAAGCTATATCTGTTGCCCGTAGCCCTTATGTCACATGGGCCAAATATAATTTTGTTTGTTCACTACAACATTACCCTTTGCATTTGGAGGGATCGGTGATGTATCAGACAAACAAAAGCAAGTTCCGATCTATTTGACATCTACTCACTTTTCTTTCAAATGTTTATCGAACTTTTGCGATATCTAGGCCACACTTTTCTTTCAAATGTTATTCATCACTTCATATTACACACCAAGCCCTGACTCCTCACACATCTTCACTAGGCCATGGCTTTCCAAAGGTCTATTCTCCCCACATCTCCTATTGTTCTCCCTCTTCCTCACTGTAGCCAGACAACCATGTCCGACTCTCAGTTTCTGCTAGTAGAAGTGCACAGCCACCCCACAGCAATGCCAATGGCTCGGGCCCCCACCACCAATTACCTTTTGCATTTGGAGGGATCGGTGATGTATCAGACAAACAAAAGCAAGTTCCGATCTATTTGACATCTACTCACTTTCCTTTCAAATGTTTATGGAACTTTTATGATATCTATGTACCATAATTGAGTTATTCATCACTTCATATTGACACACCAAGCCCCGACTCCTCACACATCTCCACTAGGCCATGGCTTCCCAAAGGTCCATTCTCCCCACATCTCCTATTGTTCTCCCTCTTCCTCATTGTAGTCAGACAACCATGCCTTACTCTCAGTTTCTGCCAGTAGAAGTGCGCAACCACCCCACCGCAATGCCAATGGCTCAGGCCCCCGCCACCAATTCTTGGGCCACAAGATTTGGTAAGGTGATTGTGATCGATGACCTGTTGACAAAAGGAGCACCCAAGAGATGCCGGTGTGTTATGTCTAATGTTAAGGACCCACCCATTGCTTTTGGTCCCATTAATTAGGAATTATTTAGTGTAAATATGAGTTGTTTGACTCTATACATTAACATTTAATGAGCTTAAGTTCTTATTAGGCCTATTAATAGTGTTTATATAATATAAGGGCTTAACCTTAGTTATGATTATGAATGAAGTATTATCACCTATTTATCCTCTTTCTCCCTCCATCTCCCCTTATAAGGGCTTAACCATGTTAAGATGACGATGTTGCAGGTATGGGAGCTAGCTGTTACACATAAACTATTGATTCATTAAATTAAACTAAAGCTTGGGGTTATATTATTTGTAAGTGCACAAGTGGATGTAGTCTTACAAGGTTGAATATATAAGAATAGTCTTTGTGTGACTATGACAATGGTTACAAAATAGAAGAATAAAGAAAGTGCAGGAATAAGGGTAACAATATAATTAAATTAAAGAAAATATGATGAGAATTAATGGGAGAAAATGCTAAGGCATTGAGGTTATTTGTAATATCTTTAAGGTTCTCTTTATATATCAACTTATCTCAATTACAATTGAATAAAGATTCTCCCTAATTGGATAATTTAAACGTTATAAAGACAAAATTAAACTAGGGATGAATTGAATAGTTAAAGGATTAAAAACACATACCTCTTTACATTCAAGAATTCTATGCATTAAAACCATAAATAATCAAGAAAAGTCTCCAAGCATTCTATGTATTAAAATAGCAAAGTGTAAAGAAAAAAAGCATGTAAATATATTCATATCACTTACTATCCAATATTTGAATTAAAAACTACTACATGAAATGAAAGAAACACCGTTAAAAATATTACAAACTTCCCTTTAGCCTTAGCCAAAAGCTTAACAAGCTACCTTGATTGTTTCTTAATTGGCTACTTAATTAGTTGTTTATTTGATAATAATTAGATTATAGATTAATTAAATAAATCAAAGATTTCTTTATCAAATAAGTATCTTTTACTCTTATTTTAATCATCCAATCAGCTTTATCATATTTCTTTATGTGTAGCAATCACTACTATAAAAAAATTCCTCCATGTGTTGGACTTGGGTTGATTGATTAGTTATCCCTTTGCATATCTGATTTGACCTATAAATCTTTGAAAATATGAATTTTTTCCTTAAATAGTGATTGTAGCAACATACATCTTTTTTCCAATGTTAGAATCATGTCAATCAGAATTTACTACAAAAATATATAACTGAAATACTAAGGTTGTACTAATTTGTCCAAATCAGCTCCTTCCCTAATTTTGTCTTTTTGATATAAATCTGAAATCCAATGGGTCCACATGGTTGTATTTGACATTCCATGTATATCTAGACCATTAAGAACTCATTATTGACCCTTAAATAACTTTAAGTAGTTGGGCTTCACTTCCTCTCCCTCTTCCACTTGGATCTTATCAAAGTCCGTCATACATGTGAATATAGTAAAGGCCAAATTCACCTATTCAAAATATAAGCATCCCAAATAAGTAATAAATTAACACAGATTAGGATTGAAATTCAAGTCTTGAAGACATTTAATTCAACATTATTTGAGTGCATCAAAAACCCCTCAACCAACATATTGTTGGTCTCTAGCAATCTATACATTAAAAAAAAGAAAAACGAAACAAGATAACATGTCACTTTTATAGGCAATCAAGATTACATTTAGTATATGTAGCAAGTCGTTAAACCCCTAACTTGTGCTAGTGGATGAGTTGTGTCGCGTGAGGGTTTACAGTGAAGATAACTACAAAATTAAAAAACTCATGGGTTGCCTCCCAAGTAGCGCTAAGTTTTACATCACAAGAAGAGAAACAACTATGAGTGATAATGCTATTAACTTACGTTGAGGAGGTAAATAATAAGATAATAATTGTAAAGCAAAAGCAAAAAAACCCATGCATCCCCACTTAGCAAACATCAAACTTTACAAGTAACTCTAAAATACTTAAAGGATTTGTTTTCATATATTAGGTTAAAAACATATTCATGAGAGTCCAAGCCATTAAATTTCTATGTAGAGGAACTTTTGAAACAATGTGTTAGTGAATCCATGTAAAATTTTGACGAGATAATTAGAGGATAAGTCTCCTATAGTAGTGTGCTCTTCTACTCACTCAAAGATGTTTAGATAGCCAAAACAACTAATTCAAAACTTAGCAACCTCTCTGAGATAACGAGCGGCATGGATGTACACTTCAATACCTCGTGGGATTTATATGTGATATTCCAACATGCTCACATTGTTACAATGATGGCTTCACCCCATCTTACAAAATGAAACATTATGTAGAAACTTTATTTTCTTTTTCATATGATCTTCATCACACATTTTTTTGACTCCCTTTCTTTTATTTTTTCTTTTTGTAATAGGCAACCCTTTTTGAAGTACCTAGTCAAATTCACTTGTTTCTTTCCAGAATGAAAATTGTCCACTTATTTTTACTTCTTTCTCAGCCAACTAAGTGAAAAAGGAGGCCAAAGTTCATTGGTCTTTGTGTCTCTTAATATTCAAGGTGAGTACTAGAGCAACAACCTCATAATTCAACATCAACTCTAAAAATTAGTTGTGTGAGTGAAATTTTGAAAACCAACATCAATTTCTAAGATCCTATTTATAAAAGTTAATAGAAATGACTCATCATAAAATTCAAGTTTATTAAAAATAACCAAGTGTCATAATTATTGAGAGATTAAAGTGAAGAACAAGAATACTAAAAAAGGATGAAGTTTATCACATTCAATACTATTAATAGAAATTATCAAAACTCACCCCCCCCCCCCAACCCAAATGAATCATTGTCCTCAATGTTTGAAAAGTATTAATTGGGTTTTTTTAAATTTTTTCTTTTTTTAGAAAGAAAAGAAAAAAAAAATGAAAAGATCAACCCTCATAAATAGGATTTTTCAGAGTTGTGGACTCAACTTTTGGGAAAAATGTTCCAAGAATGGTTTTAAACATTGTCTATTGACCTTATAAACATTACTAATGTTTGGGTTTTTAATTTCAATAGTCCCATAAGGATAAACGATTTTGACAATGAAAGGACTTGTCCAACGAGATCTCAATTTTCCTGAAAAAAGATGGAGCCTAGAACCATAAAAAAGAACTTTTTGTGATGGTTCAAAAGTCTTACGATGTATGTTCTTACCATGAAATGCCTTTATTCTTTCCTTGTACATTTGAGTACTCTCATAAACATCTTGTTGGATCTCATCTAATTCACTAAGTTGTAGTTTTCTATGCAAACCAGCTTTGTCAAGATTGAAATTGACAATCTTAATTGCCTAATAGGCCCTATGTTATAGCTCTGTAGGCAAGTGACATGCTTTTATAAAAATTAATCGATAAGAAGACATTCCAATTGGGTTTTCAAAGCAGTATAATAAGCCCAAAGAGCATCAATTAGTCTTAATGATCAATCCTTCTAATTTGGATTCATTGTCTTTTGCAAAATAATTTTAATTTTTTGACTTGAAATTTCTACTTGACCACTTGTTTGTGTGATAGGGTGTAGCAATTTTATGTGTGATTCCACATTTTTTCATCAAGGCCTTAAAAGGACCTATTGCAAAAGTGTGTACCATGATCACTTATAATGGCTCAAGGTGTTCCAAATCTTGACAAAATATTTTCTTTCAAAATTTTCACCACTTTGTGTTCATTGGTTTTTCATGGAATAACCTCAATCCATTTAGACACATAATCAACAACTACTAAGATATAAAGATAGCCAAAATATGGAGGAAAGGGTCTCATGAAATCAATGTCCCAATAAAAAATCTCAACAACAAAAATTGGGCTGAGAGGCATCAAATTCCACCGCGATATGGGTCTAAATGTTCACATGCTTTGAAAAATTCATGAGTATCTTTGAAGAGAGTTGACCAATAAAAACCATATTGCAAAATCTTGACAATAGTCTTTTAGCAGAAAAATGGCCACCACATGTTTCAAAATGGCAAAAGGAGATAACATTCAGATGCTTTGAATTAGGCACAAATCTCCTTAAAGAAGTGTTTTACCTCTGTGAAAAAATTATTTATATCCTGTTGAGTCCAATGATTGGCATTTTACTTGTCACCAGATAGTTGGTAGTGTCAGCATACCATGAAATATGAGATGTGCAGAACAACTGTTTATAAGGAAATTGGTCCTTGATTGGTAGCGGCTCCAGGGAATAAGAAAAGTTTAATATGGACAAGTGATCAACAACCACATTCTCTACTTCTTTCTTGTATTTGATAGTAAGACCAAATTTGTCACGCCCCGGTGATGCTCGACCCGAGCCGAACCCGGTCCAAGGGCCGGTCAAGCGCGCGGGGGCGACGAAGTGAAGATTGAGAAAATGATCTAGCGGAAGACTTAACCCTAACCACGGGCGATTAACGGAAACACGGAGAGCGCACAATCCTTTGAGCAAGAGTAAATAAAAAGGGAAGAAAAGGTGTTGCTTATCACAAAGTAAACAATAATCTCAAACCCACAAGCTTAGTTAAGTAAAGCCCACACCGGCTCAAAATAAGTCATAAACATCACAACTGTAAAATATGACATAAATCCAAAATAAGGACCCTACACAAAGGTCCTGAACAACAGCATAACTAAGGAAAATAAACCACACAAAGAAACTCCACGATCACATCCAAGCCATCTCTGACCTTTCCTCGAAGAGGCGATCCTGTCCGTCTGCGTGTCGCACCACGCAGCCCCGAATCAAAACACCAAAGAGGGGTGAGTTTTAACAACTCAGCAATGGTTTTAATATCACTAACAACATCGAAAATACGAAAGCATGGCGATATAATCTTTCAAATCAACGATGTACAAGGTGTATCATTTTCTGATCACGTATTCACATCACTTATAAACTGCATCATAATGCATAACTCAAACTGCATGGATGTATCTCAAACATACATATTCCCACATGCATTATTTCACAATTCAATCTGCATGGATGTATCTCAAACATACATATTCCCACATGCATTATTTCACAATTCAATCTGCATGGATGTATCTCTAACATACATATTCCACATGCATAACATCAAAATCAACATGCATGGATGTATCTCTAACATACATATTCCCACATGCATTATATCAACATCAACCTGCATGGATGTATCTCTAACATACATACTTCCACATGCATAACATCAACATCAACATGCATGGATGTATCTCTAACATACATATTCCCACATGCATTATATCAACATCAACCTGCATGGATGTATCTCTAACATACATACTCCCACATGCATAACATCAACATCAACATGCATGGATGTATCTCTAACATACATATTCCCACATGCATTATATCAACATCAACCTGCATCAAGGAGTAATCACACATTAATGTCACACAGACGGGAGCATAGACAAGGCCACGAAGGTGTGTCATGATCCAAAATTCTACACAAGAATTAAAGAAAAATTGGGGTTGTCAATCCCTAATGCTGCTCGCCCTGGACGATCCTGGCCAAGGATGTCCCATTCTCACATAGAGAATCTAGAGCAGGGGTGTTCGCCTAGGGACATCTCCTGCGGAGGGAAGAGCCCGAGTTCTCACACAGAGAACCCTAGAACACGTGGTAGCGGGGTGCACACGGCATACCACACTGGATTCTCAGGGTCCAGATGACACACATAATAATATTCTCACAATCCGCAAGATAAGTACACAACTCGTCCCCACATCATTCTATTTAACAAGACTCAACCCGGGGAGTGCACTCGTTCCACACAGGAACTTCAAATCGTTCCACACAGGAACTCCAAATCAAAATATGTCCTTTCGGACCAATCAACTTGCGATTAATCCACGACCGATCAACCCGGCACACAATTTCATCACATTGCATCCAATCGGTCAAATTAGATTAATCACGATGAAGCCTCAATTGGAAATCCATTTTCATGATGCATGCAGCATGGTACATACGTGGGCAAAGCATACATGAATCCTAATCTATGATAAGTGCTCTCATCAGTCCCTAATGCATCATTCATAATCACAATATCAAGCTTCAACATCATCATTTAACCCAACATGTGTGTGTGTATCTAGTAGAAGCATTTCACATAATGCATGCCAACATGCTTGAAATTAAACTCACTACCACACTACACATGTGAATTTCCATCTAAACATGAATTCCAGCGGAAATCATAGAAGAAGAATCGTTGAAATCATAGCTAGATTCAAAACTCAACCACAAAGGCTAAACGCATATAACATCACTCATTTCATCATTTAGTCATGGCATTCACCAACATTCACACACCATTAACCACAATCTATCATGACAAATCAGTCCGACAATGATTGTAGTCCTACTGAAAATATGCTTAACAAAAGGGAAACAACCATTCATAATTTCAAGATAACGATTCCAACATCATGCCACAAAACATAAGTCATTCCACCATCTCTAAGCATATATCTCAACTCCATAAACTCAATAGCATGCATTTCCAGTAGCCTAACATAGCTTAAAACACTCCACATCCATATAAAATTGGCAAGCTAAAGTGGAATCATTAAAATAGACATCATATACACAACATACAATTTCCTGTGTAGTCGATCGATTGCCCTTCAGGCCGTTCGATCGGTTACACGCAAAAATTTGAAATTTACAGTTCAGCCGATCGATCGCCCTGCAGGGCCGATCGATCGCCAACATGGCAGAATAGTCATCTTCTTCCTTTCGCAAATCCAAACCGAAACACCATAGATAACACTTCAAATCCACATCTAACACCCTAATCATCATCAAAAAGTCCTCCTTGACTTCCAGAACATCAAACCAAACCATAATAATGCAAAACCCTAAGAAATTGGGATTAAATAATTCTATTTTTTAATCTTACCATTAACACACTAAATCAAGCAAACCATTTCGAAATAAGCCAAAAATGGAGAGTTTTACCATGGATAAACAGAGATTTTGAAGACCCATTACCTCAGCACTTGATTAAGCTCGGATTGAAGAGTCACCCTTCTTGAAATCCTTGAAAACACAATGAGTTTGAATTAAAGTCTAATAAAAATCGATTTACCCAAGAAATCCCTAATTAAATCTTAGATCTAGGGTTTGTTGGTAGTAAAAATCGAATTTTGAATGTTAGGGTTTATAGTAAAACACAAATCAGTAGCTTTTGATGGTCAAAAACGAATTGAATCAAGGGGAAAATGGTAGATTTGGAAGAAATTAAGAAGAAAGTCATGGATTAGTGTTTAATTAGAGTAAGCTTACCTTAATCGGCTTCTAATTCGGGCCTAAGTGGGGATTAGGCCAGCCCTCCTTCCTTAGCCTATTCCCAAAAATGGAAATGACTCTGGTTTGCCCTTTTATAGTAAGGGGTGGGGTATGCATAGGTAAGTTTTGGGGTGAAAATATGAAAAGTAGGCTAAAAGTGGGTATTTTGCAAATTTAAGCACAAATTAAGCCTAATAAAATTCTAAAAATTTTTGTGTGACCTTAAGTATATGTCTAGGTTCATTTAACCCAAAAATAAAATTTTCGACGTGGGGTCCACAGGGATCCCGCCAAAACCCTAATTTTTGGGAAAAATAGTAAAAATTCCAAAAAATTCCAAAAATTCACATTTGGTCTAAAATCACTTAAAACCACTAATATTGAAGTTAATTTTGGTTAAAACTATCACAAACACTATTTATTTAGGAAATCACCGAAGAAGATCAGAAAACACGTAAATCTCACGATAACCAATAATTAAAGAAAACCAAAACCGGTTTAAAGATGAGGGTCCTTACAAAATTCTTGGAGTAGGAGGATCCACCTGAATAATCTGGGCTTTGCGTCCTTCTAGCTTAGAAGGTATTTGAGAGCTACATGGTCAGTAAAAGTAATAATTTGAAAACTAATCAAATATGACCTAAATTTGTTAAGTGCAAATACTATAGCAAGAAGTTCCTTTTTAGTAGTTGAATAGTTCATTAGAGCACTATTTAAAGTCCTACATGCATAATGAATGACACAAAAATTTTTATCTTTCCATTGCCCAAGAACAACCCCAACAAAATAATCACTAGCATCACATATGATTTCAAAGGGCAAACTCCAATTAGGTGGTTGCATAATAGGAGTAGAAATAAGCATGTTCTTTAGCTTTATGAAGGCCTGTTCACATGCTTCACTCTAGCCAAAGGAGTTATCCTTTGATAGAAAGTTACACAATGGTCTATATATAGCACTAAATTTTTTAATGAACTTTTTAACAAATCCTGCATGCCCCAAAAAAGATTTATCTTTAATCATTTTTGGACTAGGCAAATTGGCAATCAATTCAATTTTTGCTTTATCAACTTGGATGCCCTGAATAGAAACAATAGGTAGAATTCCCTTAGTGACCATAAAATAACATTTTCCCAAATTTAAAATGAGTTTTTTCTCTTCACATCTAAGGAAAACATTTTCCAAATTATTAAGATAATCATCAAAAGAATCTCCAAAGACAGAAAAATTATGTCACTAAATATACTCATCATGCATCTTTGAAATATAGCAGGAGCATTATACAATCCAAATGGCATCCTTCGATAAGCAAAAGTACCAAATAGACATCTAAAAGTTATTTTTTCTTAATCCTCAAGTGCAGTATCAATTTGGTTATACCAAGAATAACCATTAATGAAACAATAAAATTAATGACCAACCACCCTTTTAAGATTTAGTCTGTGAATGATAATGGGAATTGGTCTTTCCTAGTGATAAAATTTAGTTTCCTCTATTCGATGCACATGTGCCAACTAGTGGTGACTCTAGTTGGGATCAACTCATCTTTTTTATTTTTTACTACAGTCACACCAGATTTCTTAGGCACCACTCGGGTAGGACTTTGTAACACCCTAGCTCGAGATCCAACATGAGCCGAGTGTTCTGGGAACCATACTTTGGGTTACATTTTTAAACTCCAACTAGGAGCGGCAGAGTCTAAGTGCGAGAGCCATAACACTCCTCTACTCGCTAAGGAATTTTAGCGCTCCGTAGGCTAGAACAAACCTATTTTTATATCTAATTTGGATTGGGCCAATGTTGCCTTCCCATTAGTTGCCTATGTATGTATTGGATACCATCTACAATGTTACTCCAATACGTTTAAATCTGAACATAGTTCTACCTAATGGCTACTACACGTATTAGGCATCACAAAATCATATACATTAAAATATTTATATCCTTATATCCGAATACAAATAATTGGGAGTCAAACAAAAATCTCATAAATCATTGGAGTTAAACAGAAGCTAACAAATCAATAGAATCACACATCTCGCTCTATCACAGAGTAGAGCACAACACAACTGAGCAAATTAGGTCACATCAGATCCCATGAGATCATATAAGATTTCATTTGACCATATCAGATTAGATTGGAGCATATTAGATGAAAACAAAGCTTATCAGATCATATTAGATCAAAGCATATCAAAACACATCAAATCAGAGCATAACATATATCTTAAGTAGCATATGCATTCATATAATCATATATTAAATCAAAAGATAAGATACTCCCCTATAATTCAAGAAGTAGCAGGATTTAGAGTTACTCCTTCCTTCGGGGCATCCTCCCCTTTAGGTTCAGACACGGAGGGTAGAGCCACTTCTTGCTTTAGAACGTGTCTCTCATTGTGCCCGAAGGTTATAGATAGACACTCCCTTTTCCCAAAGACGCATCACTCTTTGCACGCTGGAAGGCGGTGGATAGAACTTCCCCTTTACCTTGAAGCGCTTTTAACTTTTTATGCCCCAGGGCGATGAACATAACCTCCCCTTTACCTGGAGACACTTCTTACTTTCCGTGCATGTAGGCAGTAGACATAACCTCCCCTTACTCGGAGACATTTTTCTCACTAAGTGCCTGTAGGTGACGGACATAACTTCCCCTTAACCTTGAGATATTTCTCTCCCTCTAAATGGGCAAAATTAAATTTAAAATAACTCAAAAAATAGGAGAAAACCTCCATACCTTAGTTTTCTTCACATTATAGCTCTCAAATCATGAAACTTGCGTTGCCATGGCCTCTGACATGTTCGATTTAGGTAACAACGCCTCTTGAACGACTTGAATCAGACTTAAGATGACTCAAGAACTCTTAAATAAAAAAAATCAACCTTGCCATGATGTTTCGCACGTTTGATTTAGCTAAGAACACTTCTTGAATAACTCGAATCGGACTTAAAACAAGTAAGAAACGAGGAAAAGAAGTTTCTAAATGTGTCTCCCCCCAGAACCAGAAAACTTGATGCTATTTATAGGGAAAATGGATAGACATGAGGTTGACACATGGCAGATAAGACTGACACACGCTAATCCTATCTAACACGTCACTAGTCCTATTTAACACTTCACTAGTCCTATTTGACACAATATCTTTTTATTTTTTTTCTCATTTTTAAACTTCAAAATGCAATTTCTCTTTATCTAGGCATTGGTATTGCGCGTTCTTGGTGAGAGGGACTCGTATCCATGAGCCCCTTGAAACTAGACCACACATGGGTAGGTTATCCCACACTTTTCAAATGGGTCCCACCCATATGACACACTTTTTTAGGTTGTAACTTTTGCTCCAGACCTCTGTTTTGTGCATTCTTTGAATAGTTATGCTCGTTACTTTGAGCTCCACCCATATACAGAGATTACATCCAATAAAACCCCCTAAATCCTATCCAAAATTCTATAATTACCCCTAACCCCTTGGGTTAGACATAATTAGAAAACGAGTTGTTTACATTCTTGTCCTCTTAAATGAATTGCGTCATCGCAATTCACCCAAAAAACTCTTCAAAATAAAACAAAATTAGATCAAAATCTGATAGTTAATCGAATAAAATATTCAAAAATAGAATCTGATTATTTATTATCGAATAAAACACTTTAACCAGAATTTGATTATTTATTTAAAATTGGATAAATCATTTTAAACAAAATCTTATTATTACTTTAAAATTGGATAACTCAATTTTCTGAATCAAAGCATAGCAAAGCAAATCAGAGTCAACTGATCAATCCTAAAATATTCAAAAATTACATCATCCGAGAAATCATACGTACTCAAAATTCAATACTTATAAGATTTGATAAATCATTCAGAAATAGAACCTGATCATTAATTAGAGAAATAATTCATAAACAAAATTGTATGATTAATTTAAAATCAAATAAACTTTCGTAAATAAAATCCGATCATTAAGTTTAAAATCAGATAAATCATTTGTAAACAAATCAATCTTTCATAGAGTAGAGCCATGATACCTAACGACTTACTCTTGCATTTATGGGGCCATGGACGCCAGAAGAATAGAAGTTTTCTCTTGATACTCCACTCGTATGCACACCTTAGCCAATTATTTTGGCAGGTATATCTATTTGAAGCCTTGATGTCTAATGGCTTACTTTTGCGCACATGGGGCCACAAAAGCCAGAAGGATATGAAATGCCCATAATATTACACATCTTGTAAATGGCAGAGCTATTTTTTATTTTGGCAGGTATATAGAATATCACTTTATGTGATATATAATAATTCCTAGTTTATTTAGCAAGGAATCATCTAGAGAGTGCAAGCACCCAAAACATCAAAATTTGATAAATCATTCGGAATATCATCAAATAAGTTATTTTCACAGTCTTTGATAGAAATAGATGTTGATTACAATCTTTTCACAAAGTCATTCAAAAATTAAAGCATTAGACAAAAAATAGACTTTCACATAGTCTGTTGGAATTTAAATCATTTAACAGAAAACAGATCAAAAATCAATCATACTCTTTTCATAGAGATTCAAAAATTAAAGCATCTGACAGAAAATGGACTTTCACATAGTCTATTGGAAATTAAATCAATCGACCCGAAACATATTTTTTACGTCTAAGTCAGGACGTACAATCTATATTTGAATCATATTGAAAACAAACATTTCAAACTAAACCAGACTTGAAATTGAAAATTTGTCTTGATATACAAGTGGTTAACTTATGAGATACCCACCTATGCCGCATATCCCATAACATGGGCCTTTGATCGTTTCTTTGTAGTAAGTCCACTATCCATTGAGACAACTTTACCAATTCAAATCACTTTTCAAAATAGAAAGGATTTGAACGTAATTTTCATATCAAATCCACTAGTAGACTCAACCTTAGAGTGGTCCATAAATACTGCGTGTTCCATACCACATGCATTTGGCAGTTTCTCTTCGGGAATGCCACTACCTTTAAAAATGGATTCGCTCTAAGTTAAAGCAAACTTTCAAAATGCCTAAAATCTGATATTAAATTTAATTTCAACAAATAGAACTAACCCTAGATTTATCCACTAACACCACATGTCCCATACCATGGGCGTTTAGTGGTTTTTTTTAGGTAGTTCGATTGTTTTATTTTCCAAAATAGATCTACTGAACTTTCAAAATGTAGATATTTAGAAATTGATTTTTTTGGTATTCAATATATTGGCAGAACTAACTCCAGAGCTTTCCACGAACCACTCATGTCTCATACCACAATTATTTGGTGGTCACTCTTAGGTAGTTCTACCATCTTTCAAAACATATTCATTTCTTAATCAAATGCATCTTTCGGAAATAGACAATTCTCGATTGAAGTTTATTTCAATACTTCAGTAGAATTAACCATATAGTCATAACACTTGATGTCCCATACCATGGGTGTTTGGTGGTTTATTTTTGTAAATTCCACCATATTACAAAATAGTTTCACTCACAGATTTTTCAAGCCCTTCAAAATCAAATATTGATATATGACCAATTCAAAATCGAAGTCACTCAAAACACTTTCAAAACTCATGTGACAAATACAAAACATATATTTTGGATTGATTTATATTCAAAATCGGAATTCGAATAAAAACCTGATGTAGTGGATTTAGACAAAAATTTTAAATAATTTCTGATTTGGAATCAAAATTCATAAAATCGACTTTCGAATAAAATCCCTTAACACACATAGAGGATGGAAATTTATACTCATTTTTTATTAAAAATTGGAAGCCATAAATTGGCGTTCGAATTAAATTCAACGTCACACATGTAAAACATAATGTTCACAATTAGAGTTCATATTAAATCCAATGTCACACATGCAAAAGGGAATGTTCACAATCAGAGAACATATTAAATATGATATCACACACGTATAACAAAAAATTCAAAATCAGAGTTCATATTAATTCCAATACAACACTCGCAAAATGGAAATTTCAGATCAAATCGGAATTCGAATCAAATCAATTGCAGCACATGCAAAATAGACATTTCTAGATTAATTCCAATTTAAACAAAGCGGAATTTGAATCGAAGCAATATGTGTATTGCAAAACATTTTACTTTCATTGACAGAGCAAAGATCCGATACCATTTGTAAACACCCTGGCCTGAGATCTGACCTGAGCGAGGGGTTTCAGGAACCCATACTCTAGGTTACATTTTTAAACTCCAACCAGGAGTGGCAGAGTCTGAGTACGAGAGCTATAATATTCCTCTATGCGCTACAGAGCTTTAGCACTTTGTAGGCTAGAACAAATTTATTTTTATATCGAATTTGGATCGGGCCAACATTGACTTGTCATTAGTTGCCTACATGTGTATTAGATAACATCTATGATGCTAATTAAATACAATCGGATCCGAATGTAGTTCTGGCTAACGGCTAATACATGCATCAAGCATCACAAAATCATGTACGTTAAAATATGTATATCCTTATATCCAAATAAAAATCATTCAAAGTCACACAAAAATCTCATAAAACATTAGAGTTAAATGGTAGTTAACTAATCAATGGAATCACACAGCTTGCTCCATCACAGAGAAGAGTAGAACACAACAAAGCATATTAGATCACATCAGATCCCATCAGATCATATAAGATTTCATGCGACCATATCAGATCGGAGCATATCAGATAAAAGCATAGCATTTCAGAGCTTATCAGATCATATTAGATCAAAGCATATCAAAACACATTTGGTCAGAGCATAGCATATAACTTAAATAACATATGCATTCATATAATTATATATTAAATTAGAAGATTAGATTCTCCCCTGTAATTCTAGAAGTAGCAGTGTTCGGAGTACTCCTTCCTTTAGGGTGTCCTCCCCTTAGGGTTTACAGATGGAGGGCAGATCCACTTCTTACTTTAGAACATTTCTCTCACTGTGCCTGAAGGTGACAGACACACACTCCCTTTTCATGAGACGCATCACTCTTTGAATGCTCGAAGGTGGCAAACAGTACTCCCCCTTTACCCAGAGACACTTCTCACTTTTTATGCCCGAGGGCAATGGACAAAACCTCCCCTTTACCTATAGATGCTTCTTACTTTCATGCCTGTAGGCGGTGGATAGAACCTCCCCTTTACCTGGAGATGCTTCTCACTTCCGTGCCCGTAGGTGGTGGACATAACCTCCCCTTATCTGGAGGCACTTTTCTCTCTAAGCGCTTGTAGGCAACAGATAGAACCTCCCCTTAACCCGGGGACATTTTTCTTCCTCTAAATGGATGAAATTAAATTTTAAAATAACTCAAAAAATGGAGAAAACCTCCATGCCTTGGCTTTCTTCACATTAGAGCTCTCAAATCACTAAACTAGCATCGCCACGGCCTCTGACATGATTGATTCAAGTAAGAACGCCTCTTGAAAGACTTGAATTGGCATGTTTGATTTAGCTAAGAACGCTTCTTGAACAACTTGAATCGGACTTAAAACAAGTAAAAAACGAGGAAAAGAAGTTTTTGAATGTGTCCCCCCTCCCCCCCCCCCCCCAACTGGAAAATTGGATGCTATTTGTAGGGAAAATGGATAGACATTAGGCTGATCGACGGTAGATAGGACTGACACACATCAGTCCTATTTGATACGCCACCAATCCTATATAACAGATCATCTTTTTATTATTTTTTTAATTTTTAAATTTCAAAATACGATATCTCTCTATCCTGACATCAGAAACGCACGTTGTTAGTAAATATGGACTCGTATCAACAAGCCCTTTGGAACTAAACCACATAAGGGTTGGTTATCTTGCACTTTTTAGTGGATTTGAGCCATATGACACACTTTTTAAGGTCGTAGCTTTTGCTCCTAACCTCTATTTTTCACGTTCTTCAAATAGTTATGCTCGTTATTTTGAGCTCTACCCATATGCAAGGATTTCATCCCATAAAACTCCCAAAATCTAACCCAAAATTCTATAATTATCCCTTACCCCTTAGGTTAGATGTAATCGGAAAACGGGTTTTTAGAGACTTACCCACTGATTATAAGAAGTGGGGTGCATAATCCCTACATCTAACAATTTTGGGACCTCTTCTCCCACAACCTCTTTCATGTTAGCATGCAATCTACATTGCATTTCTCTACAGGGTTTTCCATTATCTTCTAAGAGGATGCTATGAGTGCAAACTAAGCTATTAATTCCCTTAATATCATCCATGGTCTAACTAATTGCACTTTTATGCTCTCTAAGGACATGAAGTAGCTTTTGCTCTTGTGTGTCATCCAATTGTGAGGTAACAATCACATGATATGTCTCTCCTTCAACTAAAAATGCATATTTAAGCTCATTAGGAAGTAGTTTTAACTCAAGTTTTGGTATTTGGACACATGAAGGGAGGGAAGCATGATTGGGAGGAGGTAATTCCTCAAAGCATGCTTTCCTCTTGTCGGTGTTTAAAATTGGGGTAGGCTCTAATAAAGAATTTACATCATTAATGACATATTCATTGTCAAAATGAAATGAGCAAGATAAGCCTCAGGAGGGTTAGAGAATGAAGAAATAAGAGACTTGTCATGCACAATACTTTTAATTATGTTCACTTCATAGACACCATCATCATCTCCTGGTTGCGTGCAAATATTAAAATTGTTAAGTGTAAGAACATATGAGTCATATGTTAATTTTATTGGCCGATTTATTTCTCAAAATTATGTCTAGAATCCTTGTGTATGTATTAATTCTTAGAAACTAATTTGAGGTTGTGTGCTTGAGTCGGATTTGTAAGTAACAAACTTAAAAATAAGAGTTGACATGTTCTTATTATTCAAGATAGAAGACTGAAGAATGTTGAAGGTGTTTGAAGCTTATTTTGATCACATTCGCATACAAAAATCACTTGGAGAAGTTTAAGAGGTGATCTAGGAGATTTCATATGGTTTTAGAGTAAAAAGGGCAAAATAGTAAAATTACATGTAGAGCAATCAATCACTGCACAAATAGAAAAACTAAATGATCAATTGGGAGCTTGATTTATCCCTGTGTAAAACAAAGCTGAGAGTTATCGATCGATCACTCTCATTAATCTATTGATCGCTTAAAGTCTTGTGCACAAAATAAACAGTGAACAATTGATCGCTATTTGGAATAATTGATCGCTTCAAAGATTAGTTACCCTAGTTAAGTCATTCTAATTTCAAATTTTTTCCTTATTCAAGTCCAAGACCTAAACTGACTTAAAGAGCTATATAAGGGTTATGAAATCACAAAATTTGAGAAAGGAAAACCTAGAAGAGATTAGAGAAAAAAGGTTTTATACCTTTACACATTATTTTCCAAAGAAGAACCACATGAAGCTTTGAGTTGAAGATGCATGGTGAATTGAAGAGGCTAATCCGCTACTAAAGGAGTTTATACATAGAGAATTTAAAGGAGTTGTAGTATATCTTTAATGGGAGATTGAAGATTCTATAAGGCCAAAGTCAATACAACAAGAGGTGCTTGTTGAAGGCTAGAAGAAGACAGAGACAAGGCAAGGAGGAAGAAGAAATTTTAAGTGCTTGAGAGAGAAGACTTGAAGGTTAGCAACAACGATCTAAACAAGAGGAGATTATTTTAGAATATGAACAAGGTTGGTGGTTTGTTTGTGTCAATGTAGTGTCTTGGTTTCTAATGCATTGATTTGGTTCCTTTGGAATTGCTATGGTTATTTACCTGTGGTAGGGTTTTCCACGTTAAATTATTGTGTTTATTTGTGGAATAAATAATTTTGGTTGATTGATTGATACATTATGAGTTAGATTTCAGAGAATATTTGTTTGATTCTGCTATGTATAAAAATTTTGCGCAAAAAGGCTAGAACTCGTCGTCTTTATCCTTGTTGATAATCGGACTAAGGGCAATCTAGTAATTCGCTATGCTTTTCTAGATGAATATTAAACTCACAAGTGATAGCTGAGGTTTAATTATTTAAAATTTTATTTTGCTATATGATATCAATTAGATTTTCCATGTTAGTGGTTCATAGCATTGCTTAATTTCTCATAGTGTAATTTCTTGTGCTAGGGTTTGAATTCTGAATTTTTCTTAAGTTTACTTGTTTTCTTTTAAAAATACTTGATTAGGCTTGTTGATTTGGGTACCTAGATTGCTAGTTGTTTCCCTTATTTTTTTCCTTGATTTAAGTGCTTAATTTTTGGTGCTTGGGTTGTTTTTGTTGGATTTAGATCAATGGTTGGTTTGAATAACTCAATAAATGAACATGGAGGACTTGGGAAATCCAATATATATATCTCCTTTGTTTAATAAAAATAATTTCTCATATTGGAAAATTAGGATGAGAGCATTTATACAAGCGCTTGACGGGAATGCCTAGAAAGCGGTTGTTAAAAGGCTAGAGTCCTCTAATGACCAAAGATAAGGAAGAGAACTCAATTCTAAAAGATGAAACTGAATGGGATGAGATGTGACTGTCTTGCGAATCAATGATGTAAGAAAATCACAATATGAGTTAATCTCTAAATATGTGTCTTGGGAAAAATTGGTAAAACATAATGAGGGATCTGAGGCTATGATGGTGTCTAGGCTGCAGATGTTGACTCTAGAGTTTGAGAACATTATAATTAGTGAAGAAGAGACAATTTTTGAATATTATGCAAAACTTTCAGACATAATCAACACGTGATCAACTAGGAGAGCCTATACTTAAATACCTTTTGCTGAGAAAGCTATTAAGGTCATTGGCCTTCAAATTTAAAATTAAGGTGGTTGCCATTAATGAATATAAGAAAATTGACACCTTAGACATAGAGGACTTAGTTGGAAACCTAAAAACCTTTGAGATTCAAGAAGAGTCGTATGATAACAAAAAGGAGTTGATTGAAAGTATAAGGGAAAACAGAATTCCCTAAAAGCATCTAGAAAAAATTTAAGGAAAAACAAAGTATTAAACACCTTAGATATTTGAAAAGTTTAAAAATGATGAAGAACTAATGCTTCTATTAGCTAAGGACTTCAAGAAATTCATGAAAACTCAGAACTTTAGATTTGTCAATAAAGGACAAAATTCTAGGAAGAAACAAGGAGGGGAGAGAGATGAGAGGCAAACTAAACAAGACAAGATGAATTTGAAATGTTTTGAATGTAGTAAATTAGGCTGCTTTGCTGCTGAATGTCTTAACATAAATTTTGACAATTCTTTTGATAATAAGGCCAAAAAGCCAAAGTGGTTTTATTATAAGAAATATAGAAAGGTACTTCATGAAACTTACTCTGATGAGAGCTCTTTTGAAGAAGAAGAATTGTGCAACTATACTACCTTCCATGCAAGTGTAAAGGATGATACTCTTGAAGAAGATTCTCATGAGAACTTATCTTGAAGATAACTCAGAGTCTAAAATTGATTATGAAGAATTTGAGGGCTTCCACCAAAACTTCTTAGTCTTGACTAAGAAAATAAAAAACCTTGAGAGAGAGTTGAATAAGAAAAAGGAAGAACTAGTTTTGTCTTCTCAAGAGGCAAATAGGTTAGTGGAGTTGAATCAAACTTAAAAGAGAGGTGAATGACCTCAAGAAAGACCTATAGAGTGAAAGATCAGTAGTAATTCATGTCCTCTAAAGAGAAATTAGATGGTTAGAAATTGCTTGTCTACCTATTTAGCAAAACTTATTATCTTTGTGAAGGTAAAAGAGAGTGATAAAGACCCTAAAATAGTGCCCAACCCACCTAGGTCAAGAGTGAAAGGTGGAAGGATAAAATCTAATATTGTGGGTGTGTGTGATATTTGTCATAGTGATACCCATACTAGAAGTAATACCCATACTAGAAGAGAATGTCTGAAGAATTATCCTTTCAAACTTAGGTTAAAGAAGAATGAGGAGAAACACACTACCTCTAAGTTTCCCCACTAAGTGTATGAAATGAAGATGAAGACAGAGTGAGTGGAAAAGGTTGCTCTTTAAGTTTGAATGATCAATTAGGAGAAAAAAGGAAGTCTACCTTAAGTTGCCTTAGGATTGAATGACTAAGCAAGGTTAAGGAGTCTTACATCTCTAAGTAAGAGATTTTGGTTGTATCCATAGTTTAATTCTTTCTATCGTTTGGACATTCATATTTTTTGTGTATCGCATTTTACTTCGTTTTTATATGGTTTTAGTTCATAGGTTTTGAATTGAAAAGAAACAAAAAACATGGAAAATGAATAAAAACACAAAAAAAAATTAGTATAGCTTTTGTTTTGTTTTGCAATTCCCTTTGTTTTTATTTTTGATATGTTCAACGCTTGAGATATGTTGAGATTAATTTTCTTTTAAGTTGAAAAATAACATGATTAGTAGCCAAACATACTTTAACTAAAAGAAGGATACACCAAGGAGAGTGAGGATCAATTTGATTTTTTTACTTGATGTTACAATTATCAAATTTTAAAAATTTACATATATCATGTTGGGACTCAAAACACATTTATATATGAACATCAAGAGAGAATTCTTAAACACAAGTTGACTCAGGTGTTAGAATTTTAGTAGAGTCTAGGTGATTAAATTAGAGGATCTTTGGTTAGATTTTTATTTAGAATTTATGTAATGTACTTCAATGTTTATGAGTCTTATGTACTTTAAAATCTCTTTAGATAATGAAATTGTTCTTGTAAAGATGATGGGGAAGGGTTTCCTACTTAGGTCAGACTAAGCTAGTCTGTAGCTCCCATCTACTTGATATCAAGAAAAAATGAACCAAAAAGAAGGACAAGAATGAAAAATATTATGATGCAAGTAGAGAGGATTCAAAAAAATCTAAAACCTAGGAAAATGAATTAAGGAAAAATATCATAACTGAGAAAAAGCCATGAGCATGTTGATTATGAGCGTTACGATTGTCTTTATCTTTTCAGTAAAATCATGTACATAGATTCTAGCTAAAGAGAGTTAAAAAATGTGAACTTAGTCTTTATTAGGGTCTAAAGAAATTTGTCTCAAATTGGTTGAGGGTGATCTTGCGAGATTCAAGATTAAAGGAGACAAGAGTTCACTACATTGTTTTTCTTCAAAATTACTAAAAGAAGATTAATGTGTCAAAAAGAAGAATATAAAATTGGCAATCACATACCAATGAGGTTAACTGATCCAAGGGAAGGTATTAATGAACGTAATTTGTGGATCTAATTAGATTAAAAGAGAATTGATTAAAAAATCATAAAAAAGCTCAACTTTGTTGATTTTAAGCATTTGATTTTTAATTTGAGTTTCGAGTGTAAGAAAATTTTTATATTAACGGGAAATAACTTGAAATATTTTTAGGACTTTATTGGAAAATTTCTATATTTTTTGAATTTTTGTAAGTTTTATTATTTTAGCAGAATAAAAAATCAAATTTAATTTAAGAACGATCTATCGATCAACCCTAGCAATCTATCGCAGGCCAGGTTTTTCCCACCTAATCATGGTTTTAAATTTGTTTGATTTCATTTCTAGTATATTCTACTCCAAACTCTTCTAAAGATTGCTTAAGGGCAAATAGAGGCAAATTAAAATGTTTTTGCAATATCAAACACAAGTTTTTTGCATAAGAATAAAAAATTTCTCCTAGGTAAAGGTGAAATCTAAATCTAAAATTTTGATTGTTAGTTAGTTTTGAAGGATTTTCATGGGATTTGTAGCGATAGGAATGTTAGAAATGAGTTGATCTAGATTTGGTTAAATTTTCATGCAATTTGATTTGTTAAAAGTTGAGATTCACGAAAAACCAATACAAATTCATGTTTTTGAAGAAATTTTGATCTTTTTCAAAATCAAGTGTTTCTAATTAAAATGGACAATTAGTCCACTTGAAAAGTTTGATCCACTCATTGAGATCTACCTTAGGTTCAAATTTGGGGTCATTCTGACACAAAATGTTTTTAAGTTTATTTAAAACTCAAAATTTTAAATTTTGGTGCACATTTCAATGTTTTTTGAAATTCTAGGATGTTTATTATTGTTATTTCTTTATTCCTAGTTTAGTGCTTAGCCCTATGTTGCTTTATTGTCATTTAATCTGGATGGGGTGATCTAAGAAGCGAAAGATTGTCGAGTCAGGCTCAGAGGACCCAAGGGCATTGAGTAGTGGGTCAGACAGGGTGAGGCCTATTAGATGTGAGCGGAGCTTAGTACATATACCCCTAGAGATAACTATAGGGTGGATTGAGGTTAGACTATATCAGATGAACTATTTTTCCACTATTTCTACCTCAGGTCAACAAGTATACCCTAGGTTAGTTAGGTAGTGGTGTGCATCACTCCGTTTGGATGATGATGGTGCACTTGTTGGAGTTCCTAGAGAAGTTCAGGTGAGAGTGACACCTAACATCATTGTTGATGCTATTGGTTGTGAGAGGAGAGAGCTCACATTCCCACAGTTTGTTGGATATGACTTTTCACCAGATAGTGAATTGATTGCTAGTTTGCTTGCATTGCAGAGAGGACTGGAGCTTGATGTGTCATTGTTAACACATTCTATGACATGAGACTTTAGGCTTCTTCAAGTCATTGTTCAGTATGACATATGGAGTGCTAGGAAGGAGGGAGTAGGTAGAACGATGGCACAACTACTACACCTCCTAACACAACTATATGTGGAGTTGGATTTGCCCTCTATCATTTTTGGGAGGATAATTACTTTTCTGCATGGACACACACATGAGATGTTTCCTTATCTATGCATCTTTTGCCGGATTTTCACTATGGTTCATATGCGGATACCTAGAGCAGAGCCTATTTTGACTAGGGTGAGACCGATTGACCTTGGAGTGATTTGCTAGATCTTATCTCACCATCAAGGTGAAGATCATGAGCCACAAGGAGCACTAGATGCAAGAAAAGTGATATGCAAGTAATATAACCATTTATATACCCTAATTTTATGCATTTTAGGGTTGATTTTATATTAATATTGGCTTATTAGAGTTTAATTCTATTTTATAGGGTTTGATGAGTTTAATCGATGAGATTGCCATTTTGGAGCATTCATGATTTATTTTTGTTCAAGAATTGGTTCATGCTGGAAAAATCCTTTGCTGAAACTAAGTGGATGGTCAAGTGCTTAGAAATAAAAAGTACAAAGAACGAAAAGTCTTAAATTAGGAAAGAACCAAAAAGAGGAATAAAGGAGTTGGTTAGAATTAAATCAGGGAAGAGCTTATAAAAAGAAAGAAGACTTAAACAAGGAAAAAAATAGGCAGCAAGGAAAAGGAAGGATCAAAGAATGAAAATAAACTATATTGGGTCAAAATTGAGGCTTAAAGATGGAAGGAACAGTTCTACCCATCAAGTTTATAAAGAGAGAAGAGAATTGAAGAAGATAAGGAAGCAAAGCAAAGAACCAGAGAAGAAAAATTTGTTGAAGTGAGCAGGAACAAGGTTTTTTTTTATTATACATGAGAGCTTAATGATGATATTTTTCATAATAATGAAAATTGAATTCTAGATTATTATGAGATGAATGTGAAAAAATGATTAATGATCATACTTATGAGTTTCTATGATTTAATGAATGTGGATTCCTATGTCCTAGTGTTTTGTTTATTTAATAGTATTTTAATTATTTTGCATTGCTTTCTTATTCTTAGATTAAAGCTTTAGAATTTTGATTTGGATAGTTTAATCGCCATTAAATTCTTATTTGCTTTTGTTAGTTACTTTAGTCAAGTTATTATCTTTATATTTGTTAACTAGATTAGGGTGTACTTAAGTTAGATCAAGTTTGGTTTTCTGATTTCAAATATCTATGAAATCGACACTCGATTTAGCTGCTTAACTACTATAGATTTGTGGGCTTGCAAGTATATAATTAAAATTTAACAACAAGTTTTTAGCGTCTTTGTCGGGGATTTGTAAATGAAAACAAATTAAATCTGAACTAAATTTACCCTTCTAGTTTTAGTGTAGTGTGTAAAAAAAAAAGAGAGAAAAAGGTGTGAAAACAAAGGGCAGTAAAGAGGGGATTAGTCATGTCTGACCACTTGGCTACGTGATCAAATACTCTAGTTAGAGTAGATTCAAACCCCTTAGACAATAGTAAAATTGAAACTGATCTTCCATTTGCAATGGGAGATAACAATGTAAAAGCCAAACCCCTTAAGGAGTTATTTTCACCAATCTCTATCAATCCTCCCTCATGCATAGTGTTGCCCGGTACTACTGCCACACACTCTGAGTTGAAAGCTCAAGTCATTCAACTTCTCCCCACCTTCCATGGTCTTGACAGAGAGGATCCTTACACGCATGTAAAGGATTTTTTAGAAATCTGTGCTACATTTAAATTTCAAATTTTTTTTAATGAGTCAGCCCGTCTATGCTTGTTTCCGTTCTCATTAAAGGATAAAGCTAAGGCATGGTTAAATTTTCTTCCAGCAGGGTCTGTTAATTTATGGGAGTGACTTGTTAATTTTGTGTGCAAGTCCAATGCATACTGCTCAAACGTGTATTTCCATGTTAGGTTATTCTGAGTGCTTTGCTAAGCAAGCAAATGCACTAAACAATTATGGGAAACCATTTGGCAGTCCCTTCTTTGAGACATAGAATCCAAATTGGTGAAATCATCTAAATTTTTCTTGGAGATAAAACTAGCCTCCCATGAATTGAGAAGGGCCACCAATGCAACAGATGTCCACTCAATTTAGATAGCCCAATCCCTCCTATACCTCTATTGCCCAATTAGCTCCTCAAATTGTTGCACCACCATGTCAACAATCATTACTTAAAGAGTCTCTTAAAACATTCATATAGTCTACTAACTAGGCCATATTAGAACTTAAAAATTCTAGTCAAATGAATGCTCAAGCCATAACTAAACTAGAAACTTAAATTGTCCAGTTAGCAACTCATGCAGGGGAGAGAGAGAAAGGAAAGTTTCTCAGTCAACCTATACACCCTAAAGGTCAATATGTTGTTAGTAATGCTTCAAGTTCATTACATGACCAGGGGCATGTCCAGTCAATCACCACTCTTAGATCTGGGTGACAAGTTGATAATCATGAAAAAAAGCCCAAAGAAGAGAGAACTGAGAATACTAAGTCAAAAAGTGAAAAACAAGAACCCAATGACTCCCCACATATTTTAGTTGACCCCCCAGTTAAGAGTTTTGTGCCTAAAGCCCCATTTCCTTAAAGACTAGTCAATCCTAAGAAAAATGCATAATTTAGAGATATTTTAGAGCTGTTTAAGCAAGCGCAGATAAACATCCCATTCCTTATGCTATCCAACAAGTGCCCTCTTAAGCTAAATTTTTAAAAGACTAAGTTATAGTCAAGAGGAAAAGAAATGTTCCTAAAAAGGCATTCCTGATAGAGCAAGTCAGCTCTATCATTCAATGCAAATTCCCTATTAAATATAAGGACCCTGGTTGTCCCACAATTTCATGCAAGATAGGAGATCATCACATTGAGCACACTTTATTATATTTAGGGGCTAGTATGAATTTATTGCCATATTTTGTGTATGTGCAATTGGGAGAGTTGAAACCCACATCTACGACACTTCAATTAGTTGATAGATTTGTGAAAAATTGCTCGAGATGTTGTTGAAGATGTTCTGATTAAGGTTGACACATTTTACTTTCTAGTGGAATTGTAGTCCTTGATACTATGCCTGTTCAGAATATCCATGGGCACATTCTTGTCATTTTGGGTCGTCCTTTCCTCGCTATATCCAATGCTTTAATAAATTGTCGAAATGGAGTGAATAAGCTTTCTTTTTGGAACTTGACATGTGAGTTAAATGTATTTGACATAAGTAGACAACCATCAGACTTCGATGATACTTTTGAAGTTGACATGATTGAGAGTTTGGTGGAGGATGCTTTTCCTTTTATTTATTCTGATGATCCACTAAATATTTGTTTAGCTCACTCTAATTTGATAAGTAGAATTGAGAAAGAGATGATAATTTCTATAAAGGACACTGGATGAGTTTAGATGGATGTGTGTCTGGCTGAAGATAGTAAACTTAGCTCTCTTGGGAGGCAACCCAATTTTAGGTTTTGATAGTTATTTTGTATAATTTAGTAGCTAGTGTTTTTATTTTCTTTAGTTAGTTTCAGTTCATTATCTTTGTAGATTTCTCTAATCATTATTAGGGTGTGCTTATATGATTCATTTTTTATTAACCTTTATGTGATTATGCTTGTGCTTTATTGACCATCTTTCTTTTGATAGCTATATATATGAGCATGTCAACAGAGGTATTATCTCTTATTTATCCTTTTTTCTTATCTTAAGCATTATATTTATTTTCTTTTATACATTGAGGAAATGTTTAGTTCAAGTTTGGGGTTGTAGAAAGAGATTTTTTTTTATATAGAGTATGTGTTTTGGTTTCAGTAAAAAAATGAAAAAAAAATCATATTTTATTTTTTATTTTAGGTTTTTGCTTATTTACGTTGAGGCTTCTTTTAGACATGTGACTATATTTAATGTTATTAGACTATTTAGAACATGTTTATATGACTTGATGGATTTAATGATTTTGAGTTTTGATTACATCATATTGGTTTATTGTGCCTCTATTTTGAAAAATTAGAAAGGCATTTGTCTAAGTGAGAATTCAAGCCCTTTATTCATCTTGGTGGATATAATTGAATCTAAGTAATTGTTTTCTTATGAGTAAAACTTTGGCATGATCTAGTAGTATTCAAGATTATCATAATAAACTTTTAGGCTTGACTATTCTTGGTTTGTAGAATAGTTTAGGACTTTTTGTCATCACAATTAAGATTGATTGTATAATGTGCTCAAGGAAAAAAAGGGAGAAAGAAAATTGAGTAAAAAATGAATGAATAAAGAAAATTATATAGATCTAAAAAAAATTATAGTCTTTCTATTGAGTAGACCAAGACTCGGCGGGTGTTTGAGTCAAAAGGTAGAGTTGACTAATTTATGACATGTGCAACCTTGTAGCCTATTTGGTTCAAGTTATTAAACCTAAGGGGTGCTTTACCTAGTGCCATGAGCCAACTAGATTGGAGGTCACTAGCCTAACGCTTGTTACATTGATCTTATAGAAAGCTTAAAAAGGCTAAGCCTTACACATGTCATGTGAGTTGAGCATAAAATTCTAGCAGGACATTATGCAATTATATCCTGAATGGGTTGTCAGGTGATCTAGGTTGTATTACTTTTTAAGGAAAGTTTTGCATGATTCTCTATTATGATCTCTTGAAGATAAATGGAAGCAATTCTCATATTTTTTTAGTGTTAAATTGAAATTGCTTAGTGGACATGAAACACATTGAGTTGTTCAATTCATGAAATTAGGATTATATAATTACTTGGCAATGTGTGTTTTTAAAAATTATTATGTATGTATGACTACTTGCCACCAATATGAAGTTGTGAGAATTAATTATTGTTTTAGAAGATAAGTTGTATTATGCATTACACTTATTTATAATTGATTTTCTTAAATGAAGTCACATATTTAGGAGGAGTTGATTTATAAGTTTTTTGTGGTTTCAATTTTAATTTAATTTAATTTTTTTATTTTTGACTTTTGTGGGTAGATTCACTGGAAACCCTCACAAGACTATAATTCATGCACTAGTGTAAGCTAGGGATTTAAAGGCTTGTTGCATATGCTAAATGCAATTGAGATTTCCTGTGGACTCGAGTAGTTATTTTTGTTTTCTGTTGTTTTTATTTTAGTTTTGCTCGAGGACTTGCAAAAAAGTAGGTTTGGGGGAATTTAATATGCATGTAATATAACCATTTATATACCCTAGTTTTATGCATTTTAGGGTTGATTTTACATGAATATTGGCTTATTAGAGTTTAATTATATTTTATAAGGTATGAGCTTAATCGAGGAAATTGCCATTTTGGAGCATTCATGATGAATTTTTGTGCAAGAACTAGTTTGAGTTGAAAAATTCCTTTGTTAAAACCAAGTGGATGGTCAAGTGCTTAGGGGCTATTTGGATGCAGATTAATAGGAAAGATTCATGAAGGATTAAGCGAAAATCCTCTTAATCGTGTTTGGATGCACAAATTAATTAAAGAATCAAATTATCCACTAATCAATGATTTAAAGTTGATTAGTGCTTAATTTAAGATTACCCCTAATCTCCTCCTAAGGAGATTACCCCAATAATCAAAGGCGGTAATTAGTAATTCTTTTTGTGACAAGTTTGCCCTTAATGGGACGGACTACTCATCTTCATTATGTCTGGCCATCTCCCAAAACCCCAGCCTCCATCGTTTTTGGAGCTTCCCATCCCATTATGTTACGTTAGCTCTTTCAAGCAAAAATATTTTTTATTTCTCTAGTGCATGCCTATCTCATCTCTTCCACTATCATCTATCTCAGACTCTCACCAACTAGTATCTTTTTTACGTGAGGGAGTGCCTCAATGGCTAGTGGTAGCATTGCCAGTGTCCATGGAAGCACTGCTAGTGGCCGTAGCATCTATGGTGGTGTCTATGGTAGTGCTACTGGAATCGTGGAAGTACTATTAGAGCAATGATAGCATTGCCAGAGCAATGGCAGCACTGCCGGGCAACTCTTGTGGCCATGGCAGTGCTGCAGGGCAATGCTTCTGGGGATGTGGCAGCTCTCGCGACCATGGCAAGGCCATGCAAGTGGAGCTTTCCCCGTGAGTCTACCAAACATGATTCATATATAAATCTCTTATAAATCAAATTCTTGAAATATTCATTACCAAACAAACAAATGATTTATCAATGAATTTAACTAATTAGATTAAGGTGAATCACGATTTACTACACCCAATAATCTGTATCCAAACAGCCCAATAAAAAGTACAAAGAATGAAAAGTCTTAAATTAGGAAAGAACCAAAAAGAGGAATATAGAAGTTGGTTAGAGTTCAATAACGGAAGAACTTATAAATAGAAAGAAGGCTTAAACGACATAGGCAGCAAGGTAAAGGAAGGATAAAAGAATTAAACTCAACTATATTGGGTTGAAATTGAGGCTTAAAGATGGAAGGAAAAGTTCTACCCAGTAAGTTTATAAATAGAGAAGAGAATTGCAGAAGACAAGGGAGCAAAGTAGAGAACAAGAGAAGAAAAATCTCAGCCATGGTTATTGTAGCACATGAGGAGGAAGACCATGAACAATAACACGGGGTTACTATTCATAAGCATTATTCACAGACTGTTCATGGTTACTGTAGCAGTCTGAAATTTTTATATCTTGCTAAATTTTCTTCTAGATTTGTAAGTTTCTTTTCTACTTTATTCAATGGAAATTTTATTTCTTAGGTCAATGACTAGCTGAAACTCTTTGCTAGGGCTTGGATGAAACATTATTAAATTGTAGAATTTCATGATTATGAGACTTGATTAATTTATCTTAATGGTAGATTTACTGTTAATTGTTTATACCTCTTTAATTGATGAGATTGATTTGGATATGAGTTTAGTCATGCTTCTTTCATGATTTAAATTGGTTCTCGTTTGTTTCATACTTGGTTTTGTATTATTTAATATCGAAATTGGGTATTAGTTGTGATTTGTAGATTGTAGTTATAATTAATGACTTGATTTCAATTCGTTGCAGTGAGGAGGAACAAGGTATTTTTTATCATACATGAGAGCTTAATGATAATATTTTCATAATAACGAAGATTGAATCCTAGATTATTATGAGATGAATGTGAAAAAATGATTAATGATCATACTTATGATTTTCTATGATTTAATGAATGTGGATTCCCATGTCCTAGTGTTTTTTTATTTGATAGTGTTAGTTTTATTTGATAGTATTTTAATTATTTTGCATTGCTTTCTTATTCTTAGATTAAAGCTTTAAAATTTTGATTTGGATAGTTTAATTGCCATTAAATTCTTATTTGATTTTGTTAGTTACTTTAGTCAGGTTATTATCTTTATATTTGTTAACTAGATTAGGTTGTACTTGAGTTAGATTAAGTTTGGCTTTCTAATTTCAAGTCTTTATGGAATTGACACTCGATTTAGTTGCTTAACTACTATAGATTCATGAGCTTGCGAGTATATAATTAAAATTTAACAACAAAAAGAGCCACCAAACCTATGGATGATTTAGATTGACCGGTGACTATGGTTGAGTTTAGATCATTACTGGATGTTGTGTTTTAAAGGCTTACAAACTTTGATCGCTTGCTCAGATCTTGACTTCCACGAGAATATAGTGAGGAGGAGTAGAGTGATGACGATGATGTAATTGTTGACCGATGTTTTATTATCTTGGTATCACTTTTCATGTATTCCTTTGGTTAAGCACTTGTTAGTTCATTTATGTTTCATTGTGATAATGAGATGTACCTTGAAATTGATTTTATGTTAGGATATGTGATGGTTTGATAGTTTACATATTTTCATGTCATTACGTGATGGTTTTAACTTGATTTGTCTTAAATGAGTATTTTTTTTATTATTTCTTTAACTTTTTGTCTGTTTATTTCAAAAAAGGGGAGCAATTAATGAAATTCAAAGTGTTTATCTTTATAATTGATTGAACAGTACTATGCAAATAAATTTGATTTTAAGTGTGTAGGATAAGTACAGAGTTATAGAAGGCTTTTCAAGCTCAACTCCAAATAAATGAGTTTTAGTTAATTGAGTCTATGTTTAGTCTTTATAGTGTCAACTTATATTTTGTACAATTTGAATGTCAATGTACTATGCTAAGAGTTGTAATTTCAATTTAATTTTCAAATATGTAGTGTTTTGACAAGAAATAGCCAAAGGAGGAGATTGTAAGAACATATGAGTCATACATCAAGTTTATTAGCTGATTATTTTGTCAAAATTATATCTAGAAACCTTGTGAATGTATTAATTTATAAAATCTGATTTGAGGTTGTTGCGGTCGAGTTAGATTTGGAATTGATAAACTTGAAAAATAAGATCAGACATGTTCATATTGATCAAAACAAAAGATTGAAGAATGTGAAGGGTTCTAAAGCTTATTCAAATCACTTCGATATACAAAAATCACTTGGAAAGGTTTCAGAAGTGATTTCGGTGGTTTCAAAATGTTTTGGGTTAAAAAGGGTAAAATAGTAAAATTACAAGTAAAACGAATGATCACTACACATATAGAAAAAACAAATGATTGATCAAGTACTTGATTCAGCCCTATGCAAAATGAAGCCAAGAGTTATCGATCAATTGCTCTCGTGAATCATTTGATCGATTGCTCTCATGAATTGAGTCATCGACTGAAGTATTGTGTACAAAACAAATAGTGAATGATCGACCACTGTTTGGAATGATCTAACTCTTCAAGGACTAGTTACCCTAATTTAGCCATTCTAATTTTCATCTGTTTCCTTATTCAAGTCTAAGATCTAAACTGACTTAAATAACTATATAATGGTTTAGAAATCATGAAATTTGAGAGAAGAAAGCCTAGATCAATTGCACATGAAATATATCTATTGGCTCTGAATCAACCCTTTGTTAAATGAGCCAAGAGTTTATCGATTAATCGATCAAGGAATCATGCCCCAATGAAACAGTGAATGATCGATCGCTAGCAGTTTTTGTTGCCTTAGATAAGCCTTTTTGAAAAAGTTTTTCTTCCTAGTTGAAGTCGATGACAAACTGTCTTAGAGACCTATATAAAGGCTAAGTTATGATAAATTTGAAGAGAGAAAAAACTAGAAGATATTAGAAAAGAAAGGAGAGTCCTTTCCTCATTGTTTTCCTAGAAAATCCATAGAAAGCTTGAAGAGATTATTTATAAAGGATTCTTGGTGATGCACAATTGAAGTGAGAATATTTTCACGTAGCAAATGTAAAAAGAGAGTCAACAAATTCTTGTGAATAACCAAACAAGGAAGGTGTAGGAATTGTAAAGTTTAATGTTTTTTGTTTACTGTTTTATGTTTATGTTTACTGTAAAGTTTTACTATTTTCTGTGTGTTTTTATTTTGTGTGATGGTTTGGTTTAATTATGAATTTTCTTGAGTTTATTTTGAGTTCTAGTTGGAAAACATTACTTCCTAGCTTAATCCACTCAATTAAGAATTTTCTTGGGTTTATTTTGATATTTAGTTGGAAAACATTAGTACCTAGCTTAATTCACAAAGTGCCACACTTATTGTTATCATTTGCTGTGAAATTCCCTTTATTAAGGAAGTGGGCCCCACCCAAGGACCCACGTCCATCTTAGGTGATGTGCCAACTTCTTGGGCCACCAACTGTCACTTAACAGTTTAAATGGGCTTGGGCTTTGTCAACTTTGTTTTGGGACCATTTCATTAAGTGGGCTCACTTGTTCCCTTTTTGGGCTCATTTTAAGCCCACTTACTCTCCCTAGGTATAAATAAAAACATTGGTCATTTTTCTATTTGGGGTGGGCTGAGATTTAGGAGGCTTTGAGAAAGCTCTACCCCCTTTTAAGAAGGAAAAACTTAATCTAATGTAAATCCCTCTAATCTCTTCCGTGTTTTCCTTTAATTTAAGCTAAATGACATGTTCTTCTCCCTTTGAAGAGATTCTAGGTTTTCTTCTTCTCAAGTTCATTTTTTTACCCATGTTTTGAAACCCTAGATTTGTGTTCTTGCTACTATTCTTGTGATTTTTTCTTTAGGCACAAGAGGATGCTAGATCTATCATCTATTAGTAGTTTTGAGTCTCTATTTAATGGAAAGGTTAGATTTTTGCTTAGGGCTAATATGACCAAATTTGTTAGGTAGGGATTCCTTGAGCTTGGGAGGAGATCCAAGGGTCTACAATTTGATTTGAGGTAAGGGTTTTTGTTTGATAAGGTTTTACTTGCATTAACACCATGCTTGTAGGTGGATTCATGTTCTTGAAGTTTATGGATGCGTGAATTTAAATTTTCTTGAATAGATAATTTAATAGTGTTTTTACATGAATATACATGAGAAATGTTTGATCTATCATGTCTTAGGCATAAATAATGATTACTAGATGTTTCATGAAGTTTATGAATTTATATGGAATGAGAATGATTTTTAATTGGTTTTGTGACAGAAAAAAGGACTATTTTCATGTTTCTAGGCATGACCGATTGATCGGCCAGCTGATTGATCACCTAGGAAGGTTGATTGATTGGCAACACATGATTGTCAAAACATAGCATAACTGATTGATCACCATTGAGGCCGATTGACCAGCATCACATGAAACAAATATGTGCTTATTTTTAAGCTAGATTTTGATAGGTTCTTCATGCCTATTTCATGTCACTAGTAGAGTATGAATGCACATGTATGAACCATATTCTATGTGTTTTAGCATTTTTGTGAACATGAACATGACAATGTATGTTTATGTTTACTTATACTTAGATGACCTCATCAACCACATATGAATCATGTCTCTTGCATAATAGGTCTAATTAGTGTATGACTACTTATGCTTGCATGTGCCTAACATTATTCATGTATATATTGTGTTGTATTCATCATGTAAAAGGGTTTCTAAACCATGATTAACAATGATTAACCATTATGTGTTATAGTTTTTCTGATTAGTCGTATCAGGGATTTGAATGAATCAGTTTTACGTTCGAAAGGACTGGGCTTTTTGTCCAATGAGAAGGGTTTTACATTTGAACAGGTAGGTTTCCTCCTCGAGTAAGAAGAGCAGAATGCTATAATGAGAAAACTATTGGAACTTCTAGAGCGAGCTCTAGGCTAGTTGTCCATGTGCACCAGCTAACCAGTGTCATTTCTAGTTTATAGGATTCGCCAACTGCTTAGGCCTTCCTTCTTAGGATTGCCAGGGTGAGTAGGATGTTTAGGTGTTTCTTCTTAAGATTGTCAGGGTGAGAATGATTGTATATTTGGGTATCGAGATTTCTCTATCGTGCGACATTCATTGTGCTTATTAACACATGGTTTGTGTATGATTTATAATGCTTATGTCTGCACAAGTTGTGTATGGATTATGACACTTGATCACTTAGGATGTGTATGGATTGTGATACTTGATCATGCCATATGTGTATAGATTGTGGTATTTGATTATGTAGGATGTGTATGGATTGTGGTATTTGATCACGTAGGATGTGTATGAATATGTCACGTGCATATACAGGTTGTGTGTGTGGATTATGATATATTGAGACATGATGCACAAGTTGCTGCTTATAGATATGTGATGTATGAATGAGATATTTCCACAGGTTGTATGTGTGAGGGATTGATGTGCTTTTGTGTTATTAACACTAGTTTTGCCTAATAGAGTGGGGATAACTCATATATGTGATGGGATAGACTTATGTTTGATTTGATGTAACAATATAATATAACTTTGACACTTTATATGTTGTGGGAGAGCCTTGTTTGATTGCTTAGACATGTTTGCTGCCTTTTTAGGCTTGAGACTTATTATGTTATTTTGAGACTTATGTAGGTATGAGATTGACCAAGAGATTTTAATTAATTTCTTTATCTTCTACTAATTTATTTTATATAATGTGGGGTGTTGTATACTTTGATCTAGCCCAGTTTTGGGTTAGTGCTCCAACTCGTTGTGCCCTCATCATCTCTCTTTGGCCAAGTTCAGGTCAATGGGGTATGGCAGGGTGTGATAGAAAAAGAATTTTTTTGAGTTGCTAGAAGAAGTTGAAGAATAAAATATGAAGAGAGAAAGCTCCAAGTATTCAAAGAGGAATAATTGAAAGCCAACATTAACAACAAAGAAAATTGAACAAAGGAGTTTGTGTCAAATCTAGAAGTTGGTTCGCTATTTTGTGTATTGTAAGTTCTATATCTTACTAGTGTATTGATTTAGCCTTAGTAGAGATTGTCATGGCTTTTTACCCTATTTTGGCTTTTCTACGTAAAAATTCATGTGTAATTATGGTGTGTGCATGCCTGATTTGATGGTTAGATTGATCATGAATGATGCATAATAATTAGGTTTGTTTATTCCACTTCAAAACAAATTACCACACATTGTAGCTAGGACTTGTAATCTTTAATTTTGTTAGATAATCGAACTAGGGGTAATCTAGTGATCCGATACCCTTAGTTATACATATATTAAATTCTCAATGCCATTACAAAAGAAACAAACTATACATCGTGTTTTATATCTATGATTTGGACACAACAACAAAAGTTCTTTAAATCATTCTCATAAATATTAAGAGCAATATCAACACTTTTTAAGATATGACTATGGTTATGTTGCTAATATGTGCATAAAAAAATGAAAATGTTTTTTGTTCCTTTTGAAAAGATACTAAAATAAATAATCAACAAATTAACAAATTGCATACTTTTCTTTTGATCTTCTTTAAGAGAACATAAAACATAACTATAAGAACTAAAAGAAATGAAGTAAAGAAAGTAGAATAAAACTACCCAGAATGCTTCAAGTGGTCTTCTTTAATTCTTTAAGTGATAATAGTCTAAGAGATCTTTCTAGTTGAGTTCCTTCAATGATTCTTCGTCTCACTACTGTCATGCCCCAATACACGTCACTCCTAAACCGAACCTGGTCCAAGGAGTATGAGGCCCGTAGTGCGACTAAGTGGAGTTGAAATATGGAAGGATTAACCCATCATTGGGTGAACACATAATAGAATAGTGCACAAACACTTTATACAAAAGCAAATAGAGCAAATAAAGGACTACCGATTAAAGTATTAGTCCACTCATACCCATATCTAGTCATAAGATAAAAGAAGCCCAAATATGACTAAATAAGTCTAAGTCATCCATGACTAACAAGTGTAAAGTAGAGTCAAAAGTATATATCTCAACAACAACATTTCATAAACAAAACTAACATAACCCGATGCAACCAGAGCCCCTCTCAAAGTACGTGGTCGTCTGCATGTTCAACATAGAGCCCATTCGAAGAACCTGCACAGCACGACATGCAGCCCCAAAACAAAATCACAACATAACATTTAGGTTGTTAATGAGCCCCATTCAAAGAACCCTTAATGATTATGTACCATGTTGATAATGCTTATCATGTCATAATTTACATTCTATAAACATATACTCATGGCACCTGTGCATCAAGTAAAATATTTCCATATACACATAATCATGATACCTGCATATCATGATGTATAACATATTCCATAAACACATAGTCATGCCACTTGCATATCATGTTATAATCCACATTCCATAAGCACATATCATGCCACCTGTGCATCATGGGTTCATCCATAGCTCATAAAACACATAGACATAATGTGTAAACATATGAATTTTATTATAACAATCACATCTTAAAGGAATCAATTATCAACATTCATATCATGCATAATCATTTCTCAATATAAATATTCACCTTGCAAAATCAAGTATATCAACCACACACAATCCTGCATATCCATGCAAATCCATAATAAAATTACATGTGTAACATAAGCGTGATAGTTCCTACACAACTTGTATTAGTGAGCATTCTCTTCCATACACATGCAACAATCCATGGTGAATGTCTCACAATTGAGAAAAACAATCCTGCTCACCCTGGCCGAAGCCTAAGCAGACGTATTACTCACCATGGCTGTAGACTTAGCAGACTTGCTCACCCTGGACAATCCTACGGATATCCTAAGCAGTTTGGGTAAATCCCTAACTAGGAAAATACCCCCTAGTAGGCTGGTGCACATGGACAAACCATCTGGATTCACAGGATCCAGATAACTTATCAAATAACTCATATAGTAATAAGCTCATCTCAACCCGAGGAGGCACCACGTTCTCGAAGGAATGCAAAACAAAAAACATGTCCAGACCCAAAACCTATTCGATAACCCTCTAAATGATTACTTCGACATCCAATGGCATCTAATTACATCTAATCGATCAACCATAGCTAATCATGATTAATCTCATTTATAAATTATTTTAATGATGCATGCAACATGATACATACATGAGCAAAGGATAAATGAGTCCAAGTATAAGTAAACATGCTCAAATTAGTCCATATGTGCATGAAACATGATCCATTTGTGTCAAACAAAATCATATGTCTATGTTAGAGTGTACATAAGTGATATTGTTCAAACCTAAGCTAGAACATGTGATATATGAACAAACTATAATCAATGTTATATATATAAACATCAATATTTTATCACAATCCTAACCAACTGAAATCATGGAATAAATGTGTATAAAATGTCGAAATACAAATTCAAGGCAAGTGTGACATCATGCTAAACCTAGACAAGTGTAACATCATGCTAGACCTAGACAAGTATAAACATAACCATACTTAAGCTAAAACATGTGAAACATAATTCATCTAAAGTTAATATAACATGTTCAAGGATACATAAATTATCATGGTTAAAACCTACTAGAAGTATCAAGCAATTATGATGAAGTCATCGAACATGGATTTTAAAACAAGTATAATATCATACAAAAATTAAACAAATATAGTTCTAATGATGTTTGACCTAAATCATAATTTAAGGATGGTTCTCATGCAATCACAGTAGCATCTATAGGTAATAATAACTCAATTTAGTCATAATATTATGCTTTGTTGGGCCATTCGAACGCTTGGCCGTTCGATCTGCTAGACATGCCATTCGAATGTCTAGCCATTTGACTGCTCTTCTGGTCCATTCGAACACCCTTCATAGTTCACATTTTATACACATTTCTTGGTTCGTCTTCAATCTTTTGAAATTTTAACTGAAAATATTTCAAAATTCAAGATAAATTCTAAAATCACCATAAAACTTCATAATATCAAATCTAACCCTAGAACATGATAGATCTAATCATTTTCATGCTTAATCACAAGAAAATAGTCATAAATAATCTATTTTTAATAAATCACCATTAAAGTTCAAAATGAAGCAAGAACCCACATACATCCATAATCATGCTTTCCAATGGATAAAACCACACAAGATAAAATTCCCTTATCTCTATGAAGCCTTTGGATCTATGAAGAAGCTTCAATTCTCAAGAAATCTGACCCAAAAATTAAGATTTTTGTTAAAACTTCATTAAAATAAACAAAAAGGCTCAAATCAACTTGAAAATAGGTAGATATAGAATAACCTTTGGTAAGAAACAAAAATTACTTAATTAGGATTTTAAATCAAAATTAAAAATAAGATCTTTAATGGAAGAAATTAAGAATCAAATTGGGAAAAAAAAGATAAGGAGGATTAAGACAAAAATTGAAAGATTAGGGCAAAAAAACACACCTTAATCCGTTTTTCTTCTTTTGGAAATGGGGGTAGACCAACTCCTTCATCTTTGCACAGCCCTTCCCCAAATAGGCAATTGGCTAGGGTTTATCCTTAAATAGTAAGGTTTTGGGTTGGGTTTATAAACTATTGGGCTATAAAATAGGTTAAAAATGCCCTAAGTGGCTAATGAGGGTAATTTTTGGGCCAAAAATAAGTTTAATCACACCAAAACTCACAAAAATAAAATAATAGACATTTACGGGTCTAGTGGGTCATACACCGTCCAACGTGGACGTGGGGAAAAGAATTGAAAGCTAACATTAACAACAAAGAAGATTGAACAAAGGGTTTGTGCCATGTATAGAGGTTGGTTGGCTGTTTTAGGGTTAAGAATTGAAAGCCAACATTAACAACAAAGAATATTGAACAAAGGAGTTTGAGTCATAATTACTAACCCTTAACCCCAAAATCAAATCAAACCGACAATTAAGCAAAACCACACAAAATCATGTGATAAAAATAGAAATTAAACTAGGTTAAAGTTAGTGATCTTACAACTACTCTTAATTTCTGCAAAAGAAAAAGAAAAGAAAAAATGAATAAGGAAAATATTTTTAAATTGACATTCTCGTCACATATTGCAATACTTAGTAACAATGCAAAAAAATTGTTACACCTAAACTATTAATTTATTCAATTGAATTAAAAGCCTAGGGTTATATTACTTGCAAGTGCACAAGTGGACGTAGTCTTGCAAGGTTTATGTGACTATGCCAATGGTTACAAAATAGAAGAATTAAGAATGTGAGGGAATGAGGGTGATAATATAGTTAAAGTAAAGAAAGTATGATGAGAATCAATGGGAGAAAATGTTAAGGCATCATGGTTATTTGTAATTTCTTTAAGGTTCTCTTCATGTATCAACTTCTCTCAATTAGAGTCAAATAAAGATTCTCTAGAATCGGATGAACTGAACATTATAAAAACAAAACCAAACTAGGGATGAATTGAATAGTTAAAAGGATTAAAAACACATACCTCTTCACAATCAAGAACTCTATGTATTAAAACCACAAATAATCAAGGATAGCCTCCAACCATTCTAGGTATTAAAATAACAAAGAGTAAAGAAAAAACGTGTGGAAATATAATCATATCATGTACTATCCAATATTGGAATTAAAAATCACTACATGAAATGAAAGTTACACCATTAAAAATATTTCAAACTTCCCTTTAGCCTTACCTAGAAGCTTAACTAGCCATTACAATAAATAAAACAAAGAAAAATATACTATAAGAAGGAAGAGATGAAAGAGAGGAGAAGTGAACTCCAAAGAGGAGGGGATGAAGCTTCTGCCACGTTTTTCCTCTTTTTATATGAGTAGAGGAAGTGGCTTCAAAAGGGAAGGTCTAATCTCATCCATTGATTGCTTCTTGATTGGCTACTTAATTGGTTGTTTATTTTACAATGATTTCTAATATTTTTTTAACAAATAATTATCTTTTACATTTTTTCTAATCAACCTCATCATCTTTCCTTATGGGTAGTAATCGCAATCATTAAAAAAACATTCTCCATGTGCTAGCCTCAGGTTGATTAACTAGTTCTCTCTTTGCACGTCTGCTTTGACACATAAATATTTAAAAATATGAATTTATTTATTATATAGTAATTGTAGCCACAATCATCTTCTTTTCAATGCCACTAGAATCATGCCAATCAGAATTTTCTATAGAAAGATTTGACCAAAATACTAAGGTTCTACTTATTTGTCCAAATTAGTTTCTTCCCAAATTTTGCCTTTTTTATGTAAATCTGAAATCCAATGGGTCCACATGGTTGTGTTCAATAATTTCATGCATGTCTAGACCATTAAGAACTCACTCTTGACCCTTGAATATCTTTAAGTAGTTGGGCTTCACTTCCTCTTTCACTTATATCCTGTCAAAGCCCGTTGGACATGTGAACACAATAAAAGTCCAACTCACCTATTCAAAATATAAGGAGCCCAAATAAGTAATGAACTAACAAAAAATAAGATTAATATTCATGATTTAAATATATTTAATTCAACATTATTTTAGTGCATCACTAGCACACCAACTACACAACATGGTGATATGTGGGAGTTCCTTTGGGCATGTGGATATGCACATGCTAAACACTACTTTGAAGATCTAAAGACTAGGGATGCCATTGTTGAACATTTATGTCATGCATTAATGAATACTATGCAGTGCCAAACATAATGACATGTTATGATTGTTAAACTTAAACAAAAGTGATTAGATTCTTTACCTATAGCCATAAGAGAAAAACACAGTATTCTTTGCAAATCCTTTGCTTAGTCTCCCAATGTGTTTCTGGCTTAAACTTTGTTTGAGATTAATTCTCATGTAATCATTGGATTAGGATGACTAATGGTGTATATAACTAAACTAGAATTCCATTGCTATGAACCTTAGACTCTTGGCCCTTCATCCAAAGGTCGAGCCAATGGTTATGATTTGCCACTAAAACCAAAACCTAATAAGTATTTAGAATTGAAGCCAATTACCAAAAAATTTTGAAGGCCCAACAACATGCAAATTGAGAGTTGGATTACTTAATATTTTCCAATGAAAACAAGCCCAATGATATGTGTAAAATCTATTTATTTTATATGCATTTCTACCTTATTTGCTAGTGTAGGGTTAGGATGATTTAGGGATAATTAGGGTTTATTTATTTTAAGATAGATATTTATAGTTTTATTTAATTATTAGTTAATTCATGTGATATTAGTAGTTTTGGAGTGTATTCAAATCAATTTATTTATATATTACACATCTAAATTGTAATTTTTTAGGTATGATACACATCTCAAAGCACATGGATGACGTGTGTGATAATCACAAGACTCTCACCAGACTTACAAATGATTTGGGATAGTTTTTATATTCATAGATGCATTAGAATGACTAGGACAGGGGAGGCCCAAGTATCGGCGTAATTTAGTTGCTAGTCACCATCTATATGTCAAGTTTTGTTCCTTGATGAAGCCTAATGGGAGAATTGATGGGAGTTGCTCAGTGTAATAAGAAAAAAGAATATAAGCAGCAGTTCATGTGAAGCCAAAGCAAAGAAGAGGAATTAAAGGCTAGTGGAGAAGTCAATAGCTTATATAAGGAAAGGAGCTCATCCTATTCAATTCCAAACCAAACAAGGCCAGCACCTAAATATAGAAATTTAGCAAGCGTCATGAGAATAGCAAATTTAGAGTCAATGTCCAAATAACAGCATTGTTCAAAGAATAAATTGAAGCTTAAAAAAGGAAAGAACAGTCATTGAAGGAGCTAAATAGAGATATAAAAGGAAATAAAGAGACACAAAATAGAAGAAATAGAACAAGCCACGTCTAGAACCAGCAGAGAACAAACATAAGTTAGTTGGTAACATTTTTTTAGTAGGAAAACAGAGCATGAAACAAGAAATTCAAGAACATGAATGATTATTATAGCGAGAAAGAATTGAGAAGCAAGCAATAAAAAAGAAGGGATGATGTGCAGAAAGTAGCTCCATTATGGGCTGGAATTGAGAGTTTAAACAAGGAAAGAGGTTCTGCCCAGAATTTATAAATTCATAGGAACAGAAATTTCAGAGCTGAGCTGAGGAAAAGAGGATGAACTAGTAGAAATCAATTGATCCCAGCCTCCAAAAGCATTTATAAAATAGTTTGAGAGCCATAGAATTCAATTTCAAGTCAGAAGGAATGAGGAAGAAGCAAGAAATTGTTTTTCTATTCGTGGGTTACTACAGTAAGCATTGTAGCATCCGGAGGTTGAAGACGATGAACAACAACCCTACTATTCACTGGTACTATAGCAACAATGAATTTTGATTTTTTTCCTCCTCTTTTACCTCTTGTAAGTCTCTTTAAAATTCATCCAATGAAAATTTTGTTTCCTAGATTAATGAGTGGTTAAAACTCTTTGCTAGGGCTTGGATGAAGTTTTATTAAATTGTAGAACTTCATGATTATGTCACTTCAATAATTTTTCTTAAAAGTGTATTTAATGTTAATTATTTCTACCTATTTAATTGATGAGATTAATTTAGATAAGGGTTTAGTCATGTTTCTCTCATGATTTAAGTTGGTTCTCATTAATTCATTATTTGGTTGTCTTGTTTAATATTGAAACTGGGTATTAGTTTTGATTTGCACATATGAATACAATTAATGACTTAGATTTTAACCCATTAAAGTGAGGAGAAATTATTTATTTTTAGTTTGTGCATAAGAGCTTAATGATGATATTTTTCATAGTAACAAAGATTGAATTTTATATTATTATGAGTAATTGAGAAGTTAATCATTGATTATCATTATTGGTTTCTTTGATTTAATGGATGAGGATTCCAAAGCCTTAGTATCTTGATTATTTATTGTTTAGTTATGTCTTATAACTTTCATAGGTTTTACTTTATGTTTCATTACTCGTTTTAATATAGCTTTGAGAAGTTTATGTTCGCAGTTTAATTGCTTTCTTAAGTTCATTAAAGCTTTAGATTTTGCTGTTTTGATAGTTTAATTTTCTCTTTTCTTATCAATTACCTCGGTTTGATAATAAGTTGTTAACTAGGTTAGGGTTAAACTCAATTAGGGTTAAACCTTGGTTTTGATAGCTTTAGATTTTGCTATCTCTGTGGGATCGACACTCGATTTAGCCACTTGTCTACTATAGATTCATGTGCTTGCGAGTAAATAATTAAAATTCAACAACACCCAACATTCTCCCACTTGGCTAGCTTCTTAATTGAGCCATATAAACAATATCTCCCACTTGGCTCAATTACACCAAATTTGAGAACACATTTTATTTGAAAAATGACCAAGTGGGTTATAGGTAAATTTGAAATGACAACCTTCACGTGTATACTATTTTGAAAAAAAATACTTGTCTAACTATATGTGGTAAATTTATACTCAAATAATGTTTTATAATTGCAAGAAGCAAGGTAGGTATGTCCTCATATGCCAACATGCTCTTCCAAGTATTACAATGCAACTAATCTACTTTACAGAGTACATATGTGGCAAATAACATATATATGAGTGAATGCATGCTCCCACTCATTGACCAAACATTGTCTCATACTTAAGTTTACATAAAAATTAAATGAGACAACATGAGAAAAAATAGAACTTAACTACTATATAAAAGAAAATATTCAGATGTATATAAGATGTACAAAATCTACGATGACCTAATGAGACCCATATGATCCACAAGATTTTTGTACAAAGAATGTAATAAGCCCCTAGCCATTGGACCAATAATCATCAAGTCAATATCTATATGGTTAATAACAACTTCCTTTTCTTTAACACCATCTGAAAAAACAAGATACTTCATGTCAATGTTCTTACTATGACTTTCAGTCTTGTTGTTCTTCATGAAGAACATATCAACATTGTTACTACAAAGCATCTATAATAGTCTAGAAATGGATTCCATAATAGTAAGACCTGTGATGTGGTCTCATAACATGGAACAAACTTTGTGTCCATAGTCGGTAAAGTTGTAAGGATTTGCTTTATACTTTTCCATGAGACAACATGTAATGCCTCATTTTTTGATTAAGTCTAACCCTAGGAGTTAGGGGGGATTATAAAAATTTGGATAAGTTTTTTGGGGTTTAAGGGATGAAATCCCCGTATATGGGTAGAGCTTGAAGTAACGAATATAATGAATCAAAGTACACACAAAACAAAGGTTGGGAGCAAAAGTTATGACCTTGAGAAGCATGCCACATGGGCAGGACCTACTTAAAAAGTACAGGAAAACCTATCTTTGTGCAGTCTAGTTTCAAAGGGCTCATTGATACAAGACCATCGGTACTAAGAATGTATAATTTCGACTTCGGGGTAAGAAGATATAGCATTTTGAACTTCGGATAATATTTGAATAAAATAATAATTAAGACTGGAGAAAATGATGAATTTGCTGGCATCATCACCAATGGCGGCGCACAAGCCACATCGTGGAAGCCACGTCATGTGAATTGGCACTTGAGCTGCACTGCGCGTTGTAGGGCCTGTGCGAATGCGGGCCATATGTGCGACACATGGCAGCGCTAGGTGCTCTGCATGCAGTGTGCAGACGCCACCTCATGAGTGCATGACACATGTCTCGTGCGTATCTCTTTGTCCGCTAGTGGGTTTTTCTCTTTAAATGGGAAACTCGTGTGACTTTCTAGAGGACTGGAGGAGTATTCTACCCTTTCTGAGTCCGGTTTTGATAGTTCAAGAGACATTCTTAGTTAATTTGAAGGTGTTTTTACGCAATAGAAGCATCCACTCCTCGAGTTGACAACTCTGGAGAGGGGAAATGACCTGGGGTATGAGGAGGCTTTGTCCGATGCCTTCGGGCCGAAAGAGAATTAAAAGTGTCTTGGAGTAAGGGAAGACTTTGTCCTTTACTAATGGGCCACACATTGAGAGAAGCATCCTCGAGATGAGGTTCTATCCGACACCTTTGGGAGTAGAAAGTGAGAAGTGTCCCCAGGTAAAGGGAGGTTCTAATTGCCACCTACAAGCTTGTAAAGAGTAATGCATCTCTGGGAAAAAGGAGGTTCTATCCATCGCCTTCAAGCATAAAGCAAGAGAAAAGCCCTAGGAAATAGGGGTGTTTGTTTGTCACCTTCGGGCATAATGAGAGAAATATTCTGAAGCAAGAGGAGGCTCTGCCCGCAGTCTCCAAACATGAAGGGGAAAACACCCTGAGGAAGGAGAAACTCTGAATACCGATACTTTCAAAATTATAGGAGAGTATTTGATATTCTGGTTTAATATATGAATGCATGTGCTAATGAAGATATATGCTATGCTATGATCCGATATGTTCTGATTTGCTTTGAAATATCATTTGTTAAGCTCTGATATTCTCTCTTTTGATTTGATATGCTCCGATTTGATCTGATATGCTCTAATATGGTTAGACGAGATCTGATCTGGTCTTATGTGATTTGCTATGATTCAATTTGCTCTTATGTGTTTTCCTCCGCTATGTGATAAAGCAAGATGTCTATTTCAAATATATGTATCTTCAAGTTAGCAGATCACTAGATTGTAGTTTGATTATCTAATAAAGATAAAGACTACAAATTCTAGCCTCTTTGCGTAGAATTTTTACAAAGAAATGAGCCAATAACCTTGACATATGACTCATATGTTCTTACAGGTAGAACCCAATCTCCTCCATGATTTTCTTGTATTTTGGCATCAATTCAACAAGGTCCTGGGATAGTCTCAATCCACTAGGGAAGTTGTTGGTTCCTAGCCCTTGTTTCCTCCCTTAAATTTTCTTCTTGTTGATATTATATATATATATATACAATGGCCAAATACACGCTCTGTTCATACGTAATGTTATCATTAACATGATAGGTATGTCTTCCCATACACGATAACACGACTTTTCAATGTTGTATATCCTATATAGTATTATTGATAACATGACAGATATACCTTCCCATACACCATAACATGACTTATCATTGTTGTATGTCATATATTGTATTATTGATAACACAATATTATTTGTATCACATTATTGATAATACGATCTGTGTACTATGCGTGTATATGCAAGTATTGACTATTGTATTCTCACTAACACGATACACGAAGACTCATATATTCGAGCATACAAAAATAAAACTAGAGTTTGAAGTTGTCTTTGCCACGGAAGTCATGGACTGTTTGTCACCGCTCGCCTTTGCCGGATTAATCCCTCAATGGGCTGTTGACCTTTGCCAAAAAATAACTTCTTCAATGGGAGCACGCGAGTAGAACCTCAGGCCAAATCCCACATCATGGCCAGAACTCGCTTTCAACGGGTCGGATTTTGGAAATGTGAGGTTAAAAATCAAACATCCCACTACATATTTGCTTTTCACAAGTTAGACTTTGGAAATTGCTAGTCAGAGATTGGAACTCGTGCTCCACGGTTGGTTATTTCTGGATATTTGTGGCATGTTGACCGGATAACACGACATAAAATTATAAACCCTCTCTCAGGCATTTTTCAGTCCAATTTTCCTTGAATATCTTGTATGTTCGGGTTTTATGGCATTTAATATTCAAAGTCAGGTAATATTGAATGTTTTGTTCTTTGGCTAGGTACTATGGGAAAAATTACATTAAAAAACATTGCTTGAAGTCATGATCGAATACTAATGCATGAGGAATTCCTAAGGGAATGGGCTGGAACAATTTAGATTATACTTGTTGAAACTCTAGGTAATCAATGAGAAATGACTTAAATATTACTTAAAGATTAAGGGGAATAATGGCGTCCTAAATATGGAGACGGAGGTAATGACTATATTACCTTGAGGCCATTTTGAGACCTGCATTTTCGCTATACAAGTGACCATGATCATGATAGTCATTTCCTTTATTGTGGCATAAAGGAGTGGTATTCTGTCAAGGTGGATTGTGGGTCCCTTGAAGAAGAAGTTTATTTTTAGCTATGATGGGTTGTGGGATTCTCGAGAAGGTTGTATGAGTGGTTATGATTGCTTTTTAGGTGGGTATCTTTTACGGATGGACGGTCGAAGGATACAAATGAGAAATGACACAAATATCTGTAGGTGGCATGTCAAGGCATGTTATGGAACTACCAAGCAAAACTCGTTAGATGTTCATAATATAGGACGTGGTGTATTAGCAGAGAGCTCTGAAGCTTCTTGCATGACTGTGGTAGTGTTGTTTAAGCGGCTTCGTGAAATACAAGTATGTGACATAGGGTCATCATTTACCAGTACACCTTGAGATATGTTGTTTAGTGGTAATATAATACTTGGTTTATAATAATGTCCTAAAGTATCTTTCGCAGGAGATTTTCCACTAAGAATGGAGGGCAAAATTAATGTAGGATCAAAGAGACGGCTAGTTTAATGAATAAAGACAAGTTCAGAATGAAGACTACATATATTAAACAATAAATAATACCTATTAAAAAGGTGTAATGGGAGCATGTACCGAATTATTCTACATATCTTTTTTTTAGTTAGAGATTCTGCATACAAATACAAGTGATTCCGACTGATGTTTTATTTATAATATTTATTTCTATTGGGTATATTTAGATATACGCAAGTATCTTAGTAGTATAGATTTCATGATAGAAAGGCAATGACAAACCAACAGCAATTCCTAATCCATGCAGAGTGAGGGTAGCACAACATTGTATGTTTTTACTTGTGTTGATTAGAAATTATCAAAAGGCACATGTGATATCAATTTGTACTATATTTTGTGGTTCTATTTGGCCATGTGGCTTGCACTTGAGGATCATTTGAACTATTTATGTTGTTTTTGCTGAAAAACAATGATCAAGGACTAGGATGTATTTTTATAAAAGATATTTAAAAAGAATATACGTTGTGGCTATTGGACCATGGTATGGGTTTGGGCCCAGTATGGTCCAACGATGTAGTGGTCCGGGTGAACCGGTGCGGGCTATGGGGTCCATGGGTAGTAAGGGCGGTTGTGCCAACCCCACATGTGCCCTTGTTAGACTAATTCGGTTGGGACCCATATACATCACACACGTACACTAGACATCCACCTAGGTTATGCATTAACACATTGTGGGGCTCAGACATACGAATTAGGTATCAAGGGTGGGACCTGTGGTTAGCGACGGGTCGACCCTGTTGCGGGCTTGGCCATATGTAGGGGCTCCAGGCCTCCGCAGGCTCTGAGAAACAAAGCTCGCTCTCGTTGTGTTTGAACCTCAAGAGAAACTGGACGGAATTAAGCAATTAAACCTTATTAAGAATAGCCCATATTAAGACCAGCCCAAATAAAGAAAGAAGAGGTTATATAAAGAGAGAAGGAGAGGAGGAGAGAACCCTAATGGGGCAAGGGTCACCCCACTCCTCTCTTCATCTCTCCCAATTTGGGCCGCCCCTCCCTCTTCTCTTTGGTGCGGCTTGCACAAGCACGGGGAAGCATTGCTGCTGGCCGCCCCTTTGCTCCCCTCTCCTTAGTCTCTGTTGCGGGCTGAATGAGGGAGAAGACTCTCCTCCTTGGTTAGATCTCATTGGCTGATTCAAGGGCTGGTTCTTGTTGTGATTTTCTTTCATCCAAGTGGTGGTTTGTGAGGGATCAACACATAAGTAATCTCCTTTCTCTATTGCTTAATTAGATCTTATGTTTAGCATGAAAGGATTGCATCTTGGAGAGTGTGCAAGGGCCGGAACGCCTAGGTCAGTTCGTTTTTCTTCCATATTGAATTCCTATTTGCTTGATTTATAATTAGGAATATGTTTATTGCTTATTGATGGTAAATTAATTAAAGTATTAATTTTTTATTGGTAAGCCAATCCCCACTTACTGCACTTCCACTAGTCCGGCCACTCTACAGTGGCCACTTGGATGTTTTTTACTAGGTATCTAAATATCACGGTTCATGACACTTGATATTTTATTTTTAATGGTTGAGAAGCCACATGACCTTTTCCATATCTGCTTATCCGTTGCAAATATTCTTGAGCACTTGGAGCATCTTCAGCAAGTTACTTCAAATTTTACACAATAGGCAAGACCAACGGTTATATTTAATAGAGTAATGTTAACCGAGATGCAAAATTCAAATAGGAAATTTATGATGTAAAATCGATGTGGCATTTGACAAATCAATTGGAGCTCTTCAATCACACTTGAGATGTTATTTTTTTACCCTTGAGAAGCCACATCACCCATGCCATATCAGCCTATCAGTTGCATATACTCTTATAAGATCATCTTGAATCACATACTTCAATTTTTGCACAATATGTATCTACAATGATTATATTTAGGTCACGTTTGGATGGAAAAGGAAAGTGTCTTAAAAGCCTTTCCTTTCCGACCTTCCTTAGGATGAGAGTTATTTTTTAAAAGTAATTTTTTTAATTTGATATTTTATAAAATGATGTAACTCATAAAGATGCCTTTTAAAACTAAATGGGTGGCCAAATGTGACCAATAATATTAATCTTATGCCCCAAATCCTGAGGTCATTTTCATGCTCGTGGAAGCCATCATATCTCACGACTTCCACCCTACATAAATATGGGTACGCGTTTTAAGGACGTACACTTTTCTTATTTTTTATTTGATATATGCTTATGCCATATATCAAATACAAAAGCCTTTCCTTGGTAACTTTCCTCAGAATGAGGGTTGTTTGTTAAAGGTATTTTTCTTGTGATTTGATATTATATAAAATGATGTAAGTCAGAAAAAGGCCTTTGAAAACTAAATGGGTTGCCAAAAGTAACCTTAATACAATAATGTTAATCTTGTGCCCCAAATCCTAGGCCATTTCATGTTTGTGGAAGCCATCGTATTTCATGACTTTCACCCTAAATATAAATATGGGTACGCATTTTAAGGACTTACACTTTTCTTATTTTTATTTAATATACGCTCATGTCATGTGGTAGTTTGAATATAGGAAAAATTATTTAAATAATAATTAAAAAAATATATTTACCAATTCGGATCATGTGGAAAATATTGCCAAAATGGTGTTGTTTTTTGCCATGCAGGCACTAGTATGTAGCTTGTACCTTTTTTAAAAAAATTTATATGATTTCGTCATTTAGGTTTAAATTAATTTTGTCCTTCTAAAGGACAAAATCGGTTTAACGGTTTATAAGACTTATCTCGATTTCGTCATTTAGAATGATGAAATAAATGATGAAATCACCGCACTTGGGCAATTCGTCCATTAGATTCTAAGAGCCAAAGACGATTTCGTCCTTTTCAAAAAAGTTATTATACCTCTTTTTTCCAAATAGAAGCCGACCTATGTGACTCCTGCTATACGAGTACACTGTCATCAATCGGGCCTGACCCGTCAGAAGGCTCTACATGATCCATATGAACTGCAGAGAATTAAGAGCATTTCATCAATCGTTAGGAACATATAATCATACCTTAAATAGAGAATAAATAAAAAGATTAATTATATGTTTACCAATCAAGAGGAGGGTTTCTACATGATTTAATATTGTGCCCACTTTGTTTACACCTCCCGCATTTATATCCTCCTCTACCATCTCTCTCCATAGTTCTACGGTCTATTGTATTCCTAATGCGAATAGATTGTGGGCGACCAGGTTGCCTTTTTTCTCTCAGAGGGTATAATACAAAAGGTATATCCCTCTCCCAATAATCCTGACCACGAGGAGAATAAAATTCTGCCGAGTACACATTTTCATAAGTGGAAGATGTATAAAACAGCGATGCCTCTATCGGCTCCCGCTGCTTTACCCACATGGCTATAAAATGCGAGTAAAGATAAAAATAAACCTAAGGGATGTTGCATGTACAAGTATGCATCGCCGCATTTACCACAACCTTCCGACCACGAATTGATATCACTTCGTACTGACCGCTGTTCATCTTATTAACTATATACTCCCCAATTTTTCTAGTTTGTTCTCTAATTATCGCTTCCACTCTAAGAGTATATGGGGTGGCCATGACAGATGCGACAGAAGATTGTTTAACAAAAAATTTTATAACCTAATAAAAAATAGCTGACACTAAAGCTTACATGGGTAATCCTCATGCCCCCTTCAAGATGCTATTTAAATTTTCAACCATATTTGTAGTCGTCATGCCAAATCTCCTAAAACCATTGTGAGCAAGAGACCACTGTGCAGGATGAAATTCTCCTCCTAAGAGGAGATGTTTTTCCCTAGGACTCTCCTAACCAATCAAGTCCATTTTAGCATCAAACTTTTCTACTATGAGTGCACAAGTTGCTACCCCAATCAAGTCCGTAAGTATATCATTTTTAAACTCCTTAAAATTTGCTTTTATATGATGGATGCAATAACGATGGTGGTACATAGGCTCGGGAAGAACCTCAGGCACGGGCTTTTGAAGCCCCTTATGTCGATCTGAATTGACAACGATGTTCGTCATGCCCATCAATATATGATCCCTCAGTTCTATTAAGCACCACTTCCAATTGTCTCCATCTTCTTTTCCGACAAGCCCGAATGCTAGAGGAAATAACCCATTATTTCCATCTATAGCCGTTGTAGCCACAAGAGCACCAGGATACCTACCATACAAGTTAGTGGCATCAACACCAATCATAGGGATACAATATCAAAACCCCGTTATAGACGACCCAAATGCCCAAAACAACCGCTTAAATCTCCTACACATGCCATCATTAGGATGAGGTACTTCATCATCCTCTAAGCGGTAGTAGGTGCATTGGCAACAATTTATATGATTCCACCCAATCCCCATAAATAGCCCTAATCGCCATATTCCTTGTTGCCCATACTTTCTTATAAGATACGTCAACATGAAACTTCTCGTTCATTCTTTGAATAATATCCCCTGGTTTGAGAGTTAATTTGGCTAGGATAGCGGCCATTATAACCTTCAAAATAAAAGAGGCACTGCACACTGCCTATGATCTGTGCTAAGCTAGGCATTCCGACATGTGTGGTCACCTCTGCATGTCTTCAATTTAAAATACCCTCCACCCCTTTATTGAGCTGTGAACACTCCAAGGGCAAGTACTATCAATGCACTTCACTGTATACGCTGATAAATTTGTTCGCACAACCTTGTATTCGACATGATAAAACTCCTACAAGGTTGTAACAAATGTTTCTTTATTCTCAAAGATGCGCCCAACATATAACTCATCTTCATTTTGTTGGTCCATATCCATGGCACAATTAACTGCCACATCTATCTCCTACTCTGTGATGTGTGCATAGAGTGGTCCCACTTCATAGCATGGTGGCTATTCATCATCTACATTCATATCATTTGTGGCAATTGCATTGTCTACTACATCATCATCCTCGTTGTCAACCATCTGTTGAACGCTTTCTTCACTTGCGACCCCTTCTTCGCTCATGTTAGAATCTTCTCCACTTGCTTTGCCAATATTATCTTCACCTTCATTAGCCTCACTTCTATCAATATCTTCATCGTAGACATAAGTGCCCCTAAATATGAACATCGCATATGTATTAAATTTCATATGTCTAAAAATGTTATATTCGTTTATGAATATATATTTCACCTTTGATTAGATGGTTCAACATCGGTATAACCAACACCTGTATAGGGGTAATAAATGCCCATCGAACTTTGAGTTTCATACCATGCACCGCCTTGAGACATTTGAAAGCTAAATGTCTCATGTGCATTTGACATGTGCCTTCCATATTACATAAAAAATTTAAAATTTGACATCCAAATTTTCATTGATAATTATAAGATTAAAAAAGGATTCACAACTTAATAAGCCTTACCTCCAATTGGGTCCACTTCATTCGTAAATAGGGACAAACGGCCTATGACGTTCATTTGAAGCTACTGCCATATATAAATTTCCTCATTTTTCATCGTCCACCGGCATTTACATATGTCTTTCATTGTTCACATTTCTTTCAGACCTCCTATGTGAGCTCTTCTGAGAGCTCCTACGTGAGGTCAAACATAAAACTCATTAATGCATTATCATTTATACATATTTGTCTCGAATTTGATCCATATGTTGGAATAGCACATTTTATAGTGTTTTTTCATCTTCGTCAATCCCACCCAGCCTTGCTAGCTACTTGCATCTCAAATTCATCATATGTAGACAGTTTCTTAATCAATAATCATTCTGTGCGTCCGTCATAGTTAAGTAAAAATCTAACAATTTCTTCTGCCATATCTATGCACTTAATTTATAAACAATAGATTAAATTAATATTCGATTAAGCAATTATCTCAAAACTAAGAGGCTAAAATTAGATGAAGCAATTAATATTAGATTAAGCAATTGTCTCAAAACTAAGAAGCTAAAATTAGATTAAGCAATTAATATTAGATTGAGCAATTGCCTCATATATCAACGAGCAATAATCATACACTTCTTCACATATTTCTTCTCTTATCCAAAGAAGACAACAAATATTCTCATGCACTTCTTCAAATATTACATCTACCCTATTGATAAAAATATTAAACTATTACTAACAATATCTCTATATAATATCAAAAATAAATTTGAGCTAACTAAATTTTTTTTCTCCCAATACAATGTTGAATGTAGCTTGTACCCACTAGTAAAGAAATCTAGAGAGTCAAAATACGCAAACGATTATAGATAAACAGTTGTATAAATGTAAATACCACTTAGCCCAATAGTTAAAAAAAATTCACAAAAAACAAGTTGTGGAGGGAACTAACAATTTGACAAGAAAAAATTTCCACGCATAGTAAAAATAGCAATTGTGAATATAGGGGGGCCGGAAATTAAATGTATAACAATAAATTCCCTATCTATTAAATTGAGATTTTCGCAATTTACAACATAAACTAGAAAGATGAAGAAGCCATTTCCTGAAATCAATCAACGACCAAAATTGAAATTAGGGCAAGGACACTAACATATTTAGGGGAATCGAACCTGAAACACAATGGATGATGGGATTTGGGAAGGCAAATGACACCGGAGGATGGGATCTGGGTGGTGGTGCTCAAACACAAAGCACGACAGCGGGGCAGATCGAGCACAGTGCAATCTAGAGCGGAGAAGCGGAAGCAGGTTAAGATTATGACAATTTTGTCCTTTAAAAGGAAGAAATAGTCTTTTATTCTCAAAATCTAACAGCCAAATTGACCAAGCATGGGGATTTCGTCATTTAGAATGACAAAATCTCACCTTAAGGTGATTTCATCCTTCTAGAAGGATGAAATCAAGACTAAATCATATAATTTTTTTTTAAAAAGCTATGTAGGCGCCAACTGCTTGTCTAGCGCCTGTGAGGCAAAAAAGAACACCACTTTGAGAAAAATGGTCCAAATTACTAAATATTTTTTTAATTATTATTTAAATAATTTTCCCCTTAATATATATTATCAAACGGACCCCGTTTATATGAGATCAGGCTCATATAGGGATACATGAGCCAACTTTGTTCTTGTCATTGGATGTTGATTCAACAACTTATTCTTATTTTGGGATGAGTAAACCCCTTTAACCGTGGTTACCTGGACATGTTTATGTTCCTCTCAGTCTCCCCCACCTCCCTCCCATTGCTACCGTCTTGGTGTAGTGGGTTGTCCCCCTCATTGGTGTGCCTCGCTGTCACAGCCCCTCATCCCCACCTCATAGGTGGCTTCGCCTTCGCAGACCTTCGTCCCCCCTTAGGGGGCCGCCTCGCCATCACAGCCCCTCATCTCCCCCCACGGAGCGGCCCCGCTGTTGCAGTCCCTCGTCCCCCCTTACAAGACTGCCTCGCCATCACAGCCCCTCCTCCCCGTCATTGTGTTGTTTAGCCGGAGTATGAAAGACTGCACCCAATCCCTCCCATCTCAGTCAAGTACATTCCCTCTCTCTCATATCTTCTCTTCTTCCTCCCCTCCGGCGCAACCATCTTCTTCCTCCCCTTCAATGCAACCATCTCCTTCCTTCCTTTTACTGTCAAGTGGTCGGACCAGCGGAAGCACAGTGGTATGGAGATGGCGCACCAATAAAAAATCAGTCTTTCATTTAATCTACAAGGAATCATGCACAATACACAATCAATTAGCAATAAACCATATCCAATCAAAGAATCATGCAACCATAAGATGCAAATTGGATCAAATACAAACTGACTTGGGAGTTCCAGCCCTTGCATGCCCTCCAATAGATCAGCCCTTGCAAGCCAATCACAAGAACAAACACGTAGAGGAAGAGGACCTTATGTGTTAAACCCTCACAAACCAGCGCTTGGAATGAAGGAAATCTTAGCAAAGAACCAACCAACACAATCCAACCAAGGAGGGGAGACTTCTCCTTTCAGCCCGCCAAAGAGACTAAGGAGAGGGGAGAATTGGGGCGGCCAACAGCAAGGATTCTCCCTTCTATGTGCAGGCCGAACCAAGTGAAAGAGAGAGAGGGGCGACAATTGGGGGAGAGGAGGAAGAGAGTGGGGAGGCCCTTGGCTAGGGCTTCCTCCTCTCTTTCTCTCTCTTAAATACCCTCTTGTTTTGTCTTTTAGGCGGGCCTAATTGTGGGCTTTTCTATATGGGCTAACTTGCTTAATTCCTTCTGGTTTCTCTTATAGGTTCAAACACAATGGAAGTGGGCTCTGTCTCTCAAACCTTGTGGAGGCCTGTACCCCCTGCACGCGGCCAAGCCTGCAACAGGTCGACCCCTCGCAAACCACAGGTCCTACCCTCAATACATAATTTGTGTAACTGGGCCCCACAACGTGTTAATGGACAACCTAGACGTATGCCTAGTGTACGTGTGTGATGTATGTGGGTCCCACTCTAATTAGTGTAATGATGGCATATGTGGGGTCGGCGCGACCGCCCCCACCACCCTTAAACCTTGTGGCCCGTACCGGCTCACCTGGACTGAGACAATGTTGGACCAAACCGGGCCCGAGCCCATACCATGGTCCAACATCACCAAGTACTAAGGTTCCTACCGGGAGGAGCCTATGCAGCCACTGTCACTTTTGACTTGCTCATCTCATCCCAAAAGCTGTGCACAAAATCCTCTGTTTCTATGTCATGTTGGGTATCCCGGCTGCTAGAGGTCTGAAGGTAGGTGGCATGATGGGTGGGGGTGAGGAAGGGGTGGAGGAGGGGTGAGAAAGGCTCTTGGGTGGGGTGAATGGGACGGCCATGTTGAGAAACAAAGTGGCTGGCCTGCTGCTGGTTGAATAAACTGGTTGCCTGCAACTGGCTCAAGGGCTGAGGACCACATGGACTAGCCAAGGCAGTAACGTTGTATGGGGAGCCGACTAACTAATATGAATTGGAGGTGGCAATGATAGGGGCACTAAAAGGCCACCCCTGCAGCCAAGCTGGGTATGATGCTTAGATTGCTGCTATAGGCACAGTTTGGGAAGCAGAGGAGGGAGAGAGTTTTGGGCAGGGTGAAGTAGACGGCCATGTTGAGACTGTCTCAGCCTTTGTGGAGCTAGAAAGGACTTGTTTCTCATCTTCATTGGCAAAGTGGTACACAAATCTGTAGCTCCTTGCCTCCTTCAGTTTTGTTCTCTTCTTAATATGGTAATGCTGATTATGCAGTCGGAGGATCCTGGTGGCACTTATTGGGGACTGAGGGAGATATGGCATTTCTTGGCTTTGCTTTTTTATCCTAGTGGCATTTTTTGGGAGTTAATTCGGCTTGGATAGCGGGCATTATGACCTTCGAAATAAAGGAGGTACTGCACTGCCTATGATCTGTGCTAAGCTGAGCATTCCAACATGTGTGGTCACCTTTGTATGTCTTCAATTTAATGTACCCTCCACCCCTTTTTATTTAACCGTGAACTCTCCGAGGGCAAGTACTATCAACGCACTTCACTATATACTCTGAGAAATTTGTTCGTACAACCTTGTATTCAACATGATTTTGAATGGAAAACTCCTGCAAGGCTATACCAAATGGTTCTTTATTCTCAAAGATGCGGCCAACATATAACTCATCTTCGTTTTGTTGATCCATATTCATGGCAGAATTAACTGCTGTGTCTATCTCCTCATCTGTGATGTGTGCACAGAGTGGCTCCACTTCATAGTATGGCGCCTCTTCATCATCCACATTCATATAATTTGTGGCATTTGCATTGTCTACCGCATCATCCCCCTCGCCGTCAACCATCTGTTGAACGCTTTCTTCACCTTTGACCCCTTCTTCGTTCATGTCAGAATCTTCTCCAATTGCTTCATCAATATTATATTCATCTTCATTAGCCTCATTTCTATCAATATCTTCATCGTGGACATAAGTGCCCATGAATATTGCATTTATATTAAATTTTATATGACTAAAAATGTTATATTCATTTATAAATATATATTTCACCTTTGATTAGATGGTCCAACATCGGTATGACCAATGCCTGTGTAGGGGTAATTAATACCCATCGAACTTTGAGTTCCATACCATGCACTGGTTGGAGACATTTGAAAGCTAAATGGCTTATGTGCATGCTATGTGTGCCTTCCATATTACACAAAAAATTTAAAATTTAACATCCTAATTTTTATTTATAATTATAAGATTCAAAAAGGATTCACAACTTAATAAACATTACCTTCAATTAGGTCCACTTCCTTTGCAAATAAGGGCAGATGACTTATGACGTTCATTTGAAGCTACTGTCATAGATAAATTTCCTCATTCTTCATCGTCCATCGGTATTTTCATATGCCTTTCATTGTTCACATTTCTTTGAGAGCTCCTACGTGAGCTTCTATGTGAACTACTTCGCCTTTCACTAGGCACTTGGGCCTCTTTTTTAAGAAATAAGTCAAAACAAATTACATGAGGTTAGAGGTCAAAAATAAAACTCATTGATGCATCATCATTTATACATATTTGTCTTGAATTCGATCCATATGTTGGAATACCATATTTTTAGTGATTATCCATCTTCTTCGATCCCACCCAACCTTGCTAGCTACTTGCATATCAAATTCATCATGTTCAGACGGTTTCTTAATTAATAATCATTATGTGCATCCGTCATAGTTAAGTAAAAATCTAACCATTTCTTTTGCCATATCTATTCACTTAATTCATAAACAATAGATTAAATTAATATTGGATTAAGCAATTATCTCAAAACTAAGTGGCTAAAATTAGATGAACCAATTAATATTTGATTAAGCAATTATCTCAAAACTCAGTGGCCAAAATTAGATGAACCAATTAATATTAGATTAAGCAATTATCTCAAAACTAAGAGGCTAAAATTAGATTAAGCAAATAATATTAGAATAAGCAATTGCCTCATATATAAATGAGCAATAATCATACACTTCTTCACATATTTCTTCTCTAATCCAAAGAAGACAACAAATATTCTCATACACTTCTTCAAATATTACATCTACCCTATTGATAAAAAAATTAAACTATTACTAACAATATCTCTATATAATATCAAAACTACATTTGAGTTAAATAAAAAAATTTTCTCGCAATACAATGTTAAAAGTAGCTTATACCTACTAGCAAAGAAATCCAGAGAGTCAAAATAGGCAAAAGATTATAGAGAAATAGTTGTATAAATGTAAATACCACTTAGCCCAATAGTTAAAAAAAATTCAAACAAAAAACAAGCCGTGCAAGGAACTAACAAATTTACATGAAAAAATTTCCACGCATAGTAAAAACAGCAACTATGAATATAGGGGGCCCAGAGATTAGATGTATAACAACCTAAAGTCCTAAAGTCGCCGTCCAAAATTAGATGTATAACAATAAATTCCCAAAATCAATCAACGGCCGAAATTAAAATTTGGGCAAGGACACCGGCTAATTTAGGGGAATTGAACTTGAAACACAACGGAGGACGGGATCTGGGAAGGCAAATGACACCGGAGGACAGGATCTGGGTAGTGTTGCTCAAACATGAAGCACAGCGGCGGGGCAGTGGTGCTCAAACACGAAGCATAATGGCAGGGCAGATCGAGTACAGTAGAAAGAAAACGAGCAATGCGATCTAGAGCGGAGAAGCGGAAGTGGGTTAAGACGACGACAATTTTTTCCTTTTAAAAGACAAAATCACCATATAAGGTGATTTTATCATTTAGAAGGACGAAATCAGATTAAGTTTTATAAACGTTAAACCGATTTCGTCCTTTAGATGGACGAAATCAATAAAATCATATAATTTTTTTATAAAAAAAACCACACATGCACCAGCAAAACAGTTGGCGCCTGCGTGGAAAAAAGCAACACCACTTTGAGAAACATTTCCCAAAGTGGTCTAAATTGGTAAATAATTTTTTTTTATTATTTAAATAATTTTGCAGAATTTGAATATTAGAAAAGGGATCAACGCTCCTAACTTGAAGGGGTAATTATGGGGGATTCATGGATTGACCTTGTTGGGTGGAGTTTAAGTTTGTGATTTATGATGTTCTTCAAGTACAAGGCTTGCAATTTTGTTCTTGACATCCTTTTGTTTCATTTTACAATTATTTGTAGGAGATATACACAGAATACAAGTCACCAGATTATTAATTACGAACTTTGCTTTGTAAAAGATACAGTATTGATCCAAGCTATGTTTGGAGTTAAAATCATGATAGTATTTGTTTGTTTAGTATTTGTAGCAGCCCTATTGGTTCAAGCAAATGTGTTGATTGATTTGCATATTTTTGAAAAATTTCCTTGTCCATAGTTACAAATGTTATCACGGGCAAATGTGCTAAGAACTGCAAATGTTATCACGGGCAAATGTGCTAAGAACTACAAATGTTATCACGGGCACCAAGTACTAGGGACGCAGTGAAGCTTGGACTAGCTATGAAAGCAGCTGTTGGAAAGTTCTCAGCTTTGGATACATCAACACTTGAAAAATTTGTCAAATCAGCATGACTTGCATGTTTTTATGCTATTCAGCTAGATTTCCAAGGTTGAGCATCATGCACGTTGATTGCATTCAACTCGTATCGTACTGTGTGAATTGCATATCTTTCTTTCAGAAGCTATTATTATGGACTCGTCATTGCAGTAAACTACCTCTTTGAACCTTAGAATAAAATAAGTGGAACACACAGTAGAAAGAATTGATTGAAACGGAGACTCACCTTACCATTTTATTTTTTCTTTCTAATAGATAGCAATCTTTGTGAGGATGTTGTATTCTCAAAGAGATGTTTTTTTTACTTACAATTTCTCAGAGAATGCTGACCTTTTGACAATAAATGTATAGGCAGCTAATTTTACATACAAGTGAGATGAAAGTCTATTTCTCCTTTCCAAAGAAAGATTGGTTTATCATATCCTTGTCTCTTTACTGGATTTTCCCTCCTATTCCTGATACAGGTGTTCCACCTCTAGGGGCCAAACTTTTAGGTTCTTCTCCTCCTAATATGGTTGTTCCTCCTCTAGGGGTGGCCATTGTCTATTGCCAAATTGAAACACTCACATGAGAGACCGTCCCCATAGGATAATTGCTCTAGCTCAAATAACCAGCTGACCTATAAATGATGATTACTTCTACCATCAGATTGATCATCCTAATGAACACTCACGTCTAAGAAACATACATGTCTAATTATAAGATAGTGATATCTAAAATGACCATCCTCTCACTTCACAATTTTGAAAACCGTCATCATCTCTATGTTATAGGAATTTGCAATAGTTTCACCTCCAATAGCTTACACAACTAAAATATCGTTGCAAGGAAAAAAAGATAAACAACTGTCCAAAGAAGCAAATAAATTTCATCCATTCAATGGGAAAATGCTCATAAACCTTGATGAGAGAAAATCTCGAGTGTAGTCCTGTGATGCCTTCATTTATGATAATAACCCACCTTAAACAAATGAAAATTTTTAAGTCTAATCATGAGATGCAGTACTCAACTAAAATTTAAAATGCATGCCACAACAACAAACTATAGCTGTAATGTTTACAAAAGTTTCTCACATGATCAAATTTATTCAGCATCATTCAATAAACAAAACTACAAATTTACATACAAAACCGTACTACAACAATTTACAAATGGAATAAAAAATTTGAACATTACTGGAATTGGTCATGTTGTTTTTGTATTTGTGGCATCACAAACTCACGTCCTCTGTGCGAGGTTCCATATTCCATTTTCTATGCAAGATGGCCTCTCATGGGTAAACTTTGCTTTCTCGCTATATGCTTACCAATTCACTGTACATGTTCAGAGAGGCCTTAAAGAATTCTATTAGTGATTCAAAAACAACAGTAAATCTTGTTTGAAGGCCACTAAGTAGGATTCTCTGCATCTCTTGCATGCAGTCATAGTGCTTCCCCTTCTGGATGTCCAACCTGTTACGACACATGCTAATAAATCATTCCTCCCTGTCAAGTAGTCCACTATTTGTCTTACATCTAGTTTTTTTAACCTGATATGTAAGAACTTGTGCACCCTTTACACAATATGCCAAGGGGATTTGACCCTTGATAGAGAGAGTCTCAACCAGTGCAATGAAGGATGGTTAGGCAACATGAAATAAGTATTTTACAACAAGATCATAAGTAGTTATTTTACCCCTTAATCAGTTCAACAAGCTGCAGTTGTAACTCTTCATCTTTTAGTTTTTGGATTCTATTTGATATCGATCCAGCTCTCCAAAGAGCAACCCTTATCTTTGTATATAAATCCTTTACTGCATTGCGAGTTTTGTTACAGTTCTAGATCATCACCATAAACATTTTTTTTCCAAAGCAATGCGCATTTCTGTTCATACATTCATCTGATCTGATCACCAGCCGGGAACCGGGAACACAACATTGTTTAATCATGAACTAGAGGCTACTGCCAATGACATGCTGAGTTAATAAATTTAGAGGCAGAAGTTGGCATGAAACATAGGAATTCACATTTAATACATACCTTCACTTCATCATAAAGCTTCTTTTCCCATTCATACATTCTTCCCAAGGTGAGAGAATGAAACTCAGATTTCATTTGTGTAACAAAAATTTGCTCCATCGGATGGGATAACCTTAACACTATTATGTGTGCCCACCTAGATAATAAACACGAGTACAATTAGATGGAATGACAATTCATGTAACAAAAATTTATCTTCGGTTCTAACCAGTAATTTTTTCCTTATCAAATGTGACGACAAAAATTGCAGATCTTCTTATTCCTGACATTGCAAATGCTGATGCCTGAGGAAATTGCAAATCTTCACCACCATAACTATTAGGTCCCTTGAACATGTGCATGAAAGCACCACCTGCAGAACTTGCAACAACTCTAACATGTTGAACTAGGAATGGCAATCCATGAACATCAGGTTTGTTTGGTTGCCACTTGTGCAATGCAACATGGGCAGCTGGACTATAATAGAATTTGGGGATATATATGGCAGCAGCAGGCACGTTGCATCTTTCTGGATTAGGAATCACATAAGGATTGACCTCATTTGGATTTCGAAAAATGGTCTATAGAAAAGGCGAGGAACATATCACCATAGAAAACTAATATGAGTAGGAAAAAATGTTCAATGATGCAATACTGACATAAATTAAACTAGATATCAAGATGTTTTTTTCATTGACTGAACTAAACTAGATACCAAGATGATGAGTAACTGGTGTGGTTTAGTTCAAGTATTGAAGTAAATTGGATATTTTGAAATATATGACTGCAGGGGTACTTTGGATATATTAGTAAAAATAGGGCTGGTGGTTTGGGCCTAGCTCTAAATGGTTGGGGTTAGGTTCAAAGTGAATGCACAAGAGGGGCTGGTTGAATTTGATTGATTAAGACATAATAGGCATTAGAGGATTCGTGTTCATGGGTATTTTGAGTAAAACAGTATATTGTTCATAAAGTAATTGATGGGTTTGAGGTCATGGCAGGACTGGCTTCACACTGGAAATTTTGGGTTTCTGCAGCAGAATAATAAAGAAGGGTTTCGTGATAGCAAATTAGTACATTCGGGTAGTTTGAGGATAGGAATCAATTTTCTGAAGAAAGAAGTTGACGTGGTTGAAACAAGGGTTATAGGCAGGATTTGCAGATTTAGAAGACTGGAAGAAGTAAAAGGAACATATATGAAGAAGATAAGGATAGGAGGTAAAGGAACATAAAGTAGGGAGAGAGATGAGGGCAGGAACATAAAGTACCTCTATGAAATATGATTTTCCCAATAATGCCAAGATGATATGATACTATTTTTATGCCACACTAAATCATAACAATCTGTATCAATGCGAAAAATCATTCATGTGCAACAACAAGAAGATGGCATTGAGCAATACCTTAAATCCAACAAACCTCACATCTAACAAAGCATCACGTCAGCCTCGACCACAAGCCAACTCAAACCCGATAAATGACACTAACACCAAAAGGAGGTCACGTTCTTCAATGAATTTACCACTCCAAGCCTGAAATTTAGAAACATCTACTTCAATGGCACTCCACGAGAAGTAGAATCCAGGGAGTGGTCGGATTGAGACACCAAAGACCAAGACAAAATGAAGAAAAATAATAACTTGAAAAAGAGAGAAAGTTTGACTGTTTGAGCTCCGTAAATGTAAGGAAGATATGCCAAATTTACTAAGAATCTCCAACAAGGGTAGAATGAAAAACTCTTCAGTCATTGTCTGTGCTTTGCTCCTCGTTCCCTGCTTTCTTAATAAAAAAGTTGTCCTTGTTGTCGGTGTCAAGGAGACAACCTCCTGCAATGGTGGGGCGGAGGTAACGAGGCATGCAATGGTGGGGTAGAGGGAATGAAGCCTGCGATGGTGGGTTGAAGGGGAAGACGCGTTGCGATCGTGGGGCGAAGGTGATGACAGACTACAATTGCGGGGCATAGGGGGAGACCAGGGGTCGACTGCTTGCAGATGGAGTGGAGGCGGCGACCAGATGTGACAGTGGAGTGGACAGGCTGATTTGAGGCTGGAAGGCAAACAAATTTAGAAGGAGTCTAGACGAAAATAAATACCGAGGTTAATTGGACTGGGCCGTTCAATATTATCTAACGGCTATTAGTTAAGGCTCATATTAATTATATGAGACGAGGCTATTAGTAACTTTTACCTTATCAAATTTATATTTCTTTCTTATATGAAATCATGTAAACAACAAATAAAAGACAAAGAATAAATAGGTGGGGCTTTAAATAAAATAATCAAAGAAAAAGAATTGAAGTATTGCTTTTGGGTATGTCGAATTTGACACACCAAAAAACATGCTTCAATGAAGTTAGAGACACTGCCTATGTGTCACTTCAAATCTGACCGTTAAAATGTTCACATATATAAATTTGAGAAATGTTGTTGGAGACACTCTTGGGCTCTTCAGCAGCCCATATCAATCTTGCTCTTTTCTTTTACACACCGAGCAATAAATTCTAGCAGTTGACTTCGTTATTTTGTGTTTTTTTTAAGTAAATTGAATTCGTTGCTCAATTGTGGAATCCCTTCTATCAAATCAAGTTAGTGAAAGCCGTTGGGCCAGGTTATGACAGTTGCTCACTAACTCAACTCGCTAACCCCCTTAAGCAATGACTAATGCATGGTTGTTGACGGCTTCCCTTGATTTGTTGGATATGACCTTTTGCCTCAACAAAATCGACCATTATTTTTATCAGTTAATTGAATTCATAGGTATACACTTTTCAAAATAGATGTATTTATGATAACAAAGGCCAAGAGTATTTAGTATGAGCAACAGTCAGTACATTGCCGTTGCTATACAGTTTTTTTTCCGGTCCGAAGTGTTGGACCATGGTATGGGCTTGAGCCCGGTTTGGTCCAATATATAGCGGTCTAGGTGAACCGGTACGGGCCACGGGGTCCAAAGGTGGTGGGGCTGTCGCGCCGAACCTACATGTACCTTCGTTACACATAATTCGAGTAGGACTTATAAACGTCACACACGCGCACTAAGCATTCGCTAGGTTGTGCATTTATACATTGTAGGGCCTAGTCGTACAAATTAGGTGTTGAGGGTGAGACCCGTAGTTAGCGAGGGGTCGACCGTGTCGCGGGCTTAACCATGTGTAGGGGGTCAAGCCTCCGCTGGTTCTAAGATACAAAGCCTGCTCCCGTTGTATAAGACCCTCCAGTAAAACCCGAAGAAATTAAGTAGGTTGGCCCAATTGGAATCAGCCCATATATAAGCCCATTAAAAATAACCAATTCTAGACCGGCCAAAATTTGGAAAGGATGAAATATTTAAAGGAGAGAAAGAGAGGAGACAATCCTAGTTGCAAAAGCAAGGGCCGCCCCACTCTTTTGGGTCTCCTCTCTTCCCAATTGGCCGCCCCCCTCTCTCTCATGATCTCTCTTGGTTTGGCCTGCTCAAGCAAGGGAGATTTTTGCTGCTGGCTGCCCTTCTTGCTCTCCTCTCCGTGACTGATTTGGCGTGCTGAAAGAAGGAGAAGCCTCTCCTCCTAGGTTGGGACGTGTTGGCTGGTTCAAAGGGGCTAATCTTGCTGTGATTTTCCTTCATCCAAGCAAGGTTGGGAGGGATCTGCACATTAGAAAGGTAAACTCTAATCTCTACTTGTTATTCTTGTGATTGGCATGCAAGATTTGGTTCGTGGAAAGTGTGTAAGGGCTGGAACGCCCAGGTCCGTTAGTATTTGTTCTGTATTTCAATTCTCTTTAATTGATTCATGTTTGGATGAATATTTATTAGTTAATCAATTGTGTATTATGCATATTTGGTGTAGATTTGTTTTAAAGATTAGATTTTTATCTGTGCGCCAACCGCCTCCCACCACGCTTCCGCTGGTACAGCCACTCTACACAAAGCTCATCTTCCTCTTAGGTTTCATGATTAGGTAAAATCTAATTTTTATCGTTGATGCATCCTTTCATGCCCATATAGAGTCAGTGGTCGTATTCAGCATACTAATGCGTAAGTCAATAAGATACCTTTTGCCCATATTATCTTGCTTCCCACTAGCTATTCGAGTCCATGACAGTTTCATGAAATGAAAGACTGACAGTCGTCATTTATTTTATTCTGATTTGGTTCCTCTACACAGCTATCAAACCTTAATATGGAGAAGTCCTATATGATACCTAATATGCCGAAAGTATTATTTATGAACTTACATCCATGAACCCAATAAAATCTCTAAAATTGAAGCTTAATTTGCATATCAAAATATGATTAAATCTTTTTAGCACAATACATGTATTTTGTACATGTACTTCTACTAAGTATTAATAAGTGCAACTGGGTGGATGTTTTCAAAATTTTAATATATTTAAAGTATAAAAATAGTATTATTTAAATAAAGTACCAAATAGGAAGAGAGAGTTTTAATTACTAAGCATGTTTAAAAAAGGTAAAACTACATGGATTACACAATCCAAGTGGCATCCTCACTTTGAGTAACAAATTACATGGCTTTCACTAAGACAAAATTTATAATTTCGTCATTGAAAATGACCAAATTGCATGTGATGAATTTACATAAAGTTGATTAAAAAAGCACGCCATTTTGCCGTGTTGGTGCCTATGTGGCATAGTGACTACCATAAAAATACATGTTTGGTAATTAAAATTATCTTTGTTCCTATTGAGTAATTATTTATTTAAATAATATTATTTTAATACTTTTTTAAAAAAAGCCAGATTACTAATGGGAGAATGAATTGCATAGAGTATTGGCCTCATTTGTATTAAAAGGAATGCTACTTTCTTTTGAGTAGAAGATATCACATCACAAAGAAAGTTACTTTGAAAAATAACCCTCCTTATGATGAAATGTCTTTGTTTTTTAAAGTGTCGCCAATCAGCTCCTAGAATAATTAAGATCCTTCGTGAAAACAAAAAAATAATTAAGAGCAAAGATTTTTGCAATGTGTACATAATAAACATTTTATCACCTAGATGAGCCAATTTCTTTTTTAGTCATTTTATTTTTAACATATTTCTCACCACAAAGATACAAGTCCGTAGGCAAGTCTAGAGCTGAAAAGAGTTTTTTATGCTCTCATCTGACAATGAACCCAATGTAAGAAATATATGTGAACCCTTAATAGTTGAGATAGATGACATACACCCTAGCACATGTTAATGCTAGGACGATTGACACTAATGTGCACAAGTGTATGTGTCATCAATTTCATAGATAAAAGGGCTTTCATACGTTCCTTGTTTTTCTTTTTTAGGACTTGTTTCCACCATTCACTAAGTTCAAGTTCATTACTAACAACGAGAACTCTTTATCAATAAGATAAAACAATAATCTTATGTCTCCCCTCAGGCCATTAATGAGGGCGTTTACATGCCACTTTCCATGGTAGGTTATGAGTAGCCAATCCTATGCAATCACAATGTGTACATGACTAAGATGGATGGCAGAACAAACAACAACATGAAAGCATTTTCTTGCAATGACATGTATTTGCATCCTCCAATAGACCACCTCCGTGACATAAAAATGTACCTAGGTAATCAAGCATTGTCCTCTTTGTTTACAAGTCTCAAAAAACATAAGGAATCATCGCTTTCACTTCCTTGGGAAAATTCGGAAACTTAGTGAAATACCATTTCCTTGTGGCATAACTCCTCCCCAACAAGTACACAGCGGTGCCCAAGGTGAAGGGGATGGTGTAGATGGTTGGAGAGATGAAGGAGATCCCAATGAAGACTATAATCTCAAACAAATAATGGGGGCATACAACCAGGTTAAACAGACCACCCCTGGGGATTTTGTAACCTTCATCATCCTTGGTTCTCAATTTTGAGAGAAGATAATGGTGATAGAAGTTTCCTACCATGCCCACAACAAATAAAATGATGCCTGCGTATTTTACATCCACGGTGGGATCAGGGAGTCCATCTGCAAGATACTGACTGTAAATTGAAGTCACCGAGAAGAGGAAGTAACTCAGCGAAATAATCACTACAGACTCAAGAATCATGCGTCCACTGTACTTATGAACAAACAGGACCTGCAAGGGACCAAATTTGAGCATAACTCAATTGGTATAAACAGAAGCAATACAAGAATGCAGCATAACATGTTTTCTTATGTACACATGACCAAAGCAGAGGAGAAACGAAGGAAAGAAAAAAGGCAGAATGCACAAGTAGTATTGCTGTGAAATTAAATATTGCCTCAACTTAATAATAAATCATATGCAAAATGGTTGTGTAATAATTCATCCAATGTCCTAGTAAAGTAAATTTCTGCTTTTACAGGGAAACAGAGTTGATATAGAGATCATTTATAAACTCCAAGTATCTTCCATGATTTCCCCTAAACCATATTCGGCTAGAAGGTAACAAGAAAACATAAATGTATTTGGTGCAAAGCATAGGAAAAGAAGGAAACCAGTTCATAAACCTTTATTAGCAATAGAAAATACTCCCTCCGTCCAATATTAATAGCCACATTTGGAAAAATAGCGGTTTTTATTAAATGATAAAACTCACATCTAAGAGAACGGAAAATAAGCTTATGATACCCTTCTTTAAGTACCCAACTAATTAAATTTAACAAAATAAAGCTATTAATATGGAACAATTTTTTTTTGCCAAATGGAGCTATCAATATAGGACGGAGGGAGTATCCAGTTAGATATCAAAATAGAGATAAACTAATTACTAAACTCCAAAGGTCCTAGCTTACCTCATGTAGGATCCTGCAGCATCAAAGGGATCAATATAGAACCTACCCAACTACGGCTCCTCTCCTACATTCTATAATTAACAGTATATATTGGTTCTTCTTCTACTTCCCCTTTTCAGGTCATTGGGGTCTATTACCCTGGTTGGCTACAGACATTTTCTTACTCATAAGTCACTCAATTAGGTCTTATATATTATCATTTACCGTATGTGATATGATCCTTTTATGAGGAAAAATAGACTCCACAACATCATTAAGAGAGTCTAAAACTAATCCCTTTGTCCTATATTAATAGCTTCATTTGGTTTTTCAAAAAGAACTATAATAATTTGATTTAAAAAACCAAATAGAGTATTAATGAAGGACAGAAGGAATACTATTTAATTCATTCAATTTTGCTCTACTATAAAACATTATGAGTAAAAACCATTCTAGAAATTCAATAAGTCTATCAATTTTCATTCCCACAGACTTACTTCATTTCTGCCTTTATGGTGGTGCAGATCCATCCATTCTCAGCCATGATCAAAAACATTGAATGGTTGACACTTAAAATTGAAAGCCCAAATAAATTCACCCCTCTCAAATCTCAAAAAAATACATTCTTTAGTTTTAGTTCGAACAAGTTGCATCTCGTCTAATAATTTAAGGACTTATCTTCGTTAGTGCCATTAAAATTTCTTAAAAGGAGCGCAGCAATTCTAAATATATCAGAAAAAATTCATGTCCTTCATCTCTCTTCTGTTCACTTCAATTTCTGATTCGACGTTCAATTTGGCTGAAAATGGCACTGAAATCGGCGAGACGAAGGACAAAATCGCAGTTTTTTTTAGATTACCTCAAGGACCCTTTTGAGGAAATGAACAGAAACGGCGGTAGCAAGCAGGGAAAACCTCAAGGACCTATCTCCTGCGAAGAGCGCCAGAGAGGCCGCGGCGGCGAGAAACGCCGGGGCGTACATGGCGACCATCCCCGCTCTGCTGGAGACCGACTTCTTCTCCTTCCTGGCCACTACCGTCCCCCCCTCCTTTCCCTTCTTCTTCTTCTTCAACTGCCAGTCCCAGAACTTTGAGTACTGGAGGTGCATCCCACAGACCTCCAAGAGGCCGATGCCGGCGATGCCCAGGAAGCTGGCCAAGGACATGGCCAGGACGAAGAGCGACGGCGGGGGCGGGAACACGAACTTCTGCAACAGACCCATTTCCATCTTTATGATATCAGGCTGCACTGCAGCAGCAGAAGGGAGAAGAAGAGCTTAAATAGTAGCTGCCATTAATGGCCGACAGCAAGCTAATGAAATTCCCAAGTTCGCAATTCTACCGCCTTTTCTGTGCACGGAAAAATAAGCGCGAGTCGTTTGACGAGCTGGTTTTGATTGCTGGGCACGTGGGCCATAGGTACTGAAGAGAGTGGGTACGCAGTGAAGATTGGAACTTAGACATTCGGATGAGAATATGAGATGTCGACACAGATGGTCATAATTTTGACTGTTACGTTTCTAATATTTTTGTTATACGAAGTTAGTAAGTAAGGTAAGGTTGTGCTTGTTTCGTCTAAATTTAATATATATAAAATTATCTAATTTTAATTTTTTTTAAAAGTTTATCATCTGAATTTTATTTTAAATCTGAATTAGATTTAAATATGAATATAAATATTTTAAAATTTTTAAATAAGCTTTTTTCTATTTTGAATAAAAAAATTATTATAACAAAGATAATATGTAAAGAAAAAATTTTATTTATTTATTTCTTGAATCACCACATTACTAAGGTCTTCGAGGCTCTTCGCAAACAAGGTATTACTTTCATTGTTTTTTTATTTAACATTTGCCAAACGAGTACTACAAAAAAAAGCATCTTTTAATTTTTTGTGCTAAAAAATGAATTTTTATATTTTAATTGAATATGAGAAAGATTAATTTAATCAAAGCTTTGTTAACGTTCTGGGTTACATCCAAAAGCGAAAGAGACTTCCTAGACGTTCTTCTTAGGCCTTAGCTCATAAAAGTTTTACTTTTTTGGCAAAAGTTTATTTCATTATCTAGGTCTAGATGGAGCTGGAATGAGTAGGAGACCATCCCAAATTGAAACTTAGAACCCTTCTGGCGTATCACATCTCAAAACATTACAGTGTGCTGCCTCGTTTGTGTAGAGTAATAAATTATTATCACATATACAAAGTTTCTTTTTAGGTAATTAAAGTCATTTCAAAACAAGGCCAATGAAAGTAATTTTCATTATCTTCCTATGTTTCCCCACGTCTTGTAAAAAATAATAAGCTTAAATTAAATTTATAAATAAACCCCAAATCAGATCTTCAAAGACATCAGAGTTGAACATCTATTGCATATGATAACTTTTCGCACAATCTTCACTTGTTTACTCTATCTAGTGTATAGTAGATAAATTTTAACATTGGTGCATGAATGGTAAAAGTAATCAAATAATTTTAAGGTTGATAATAAATGGACGAGCTGTTGGACGATAGTATGGGCTCGGACCCATTTCAGTCTACATTGATCGATCTGGGTGAGCCGGTATGAGTCACGGGGTCCAAGAGTGGTGAGGGCGGTCCACATGAACCATTATTACACTAATTTGGTTGGGACCCACCTATGTTACACACACACACTAGGCAATTAGGATGTGCATTAACAAGTTGTGGGGCCCAGATGCGCTAATTATATATCAATGGTGGGACCCGTGGTTAGCAAGGGGTCAACCCTGTCGCGGGCTTGGCCGTGTGCAGGGGTTCCAGGCCTTCGCATGCTCTATCTCTTTCTCTCTTTGAGAGATAGAGCCTGCTCCCGTTGTGTATGACCCTCTTAATATAAGCCTTTAAACTCAGTAGGAAAGGTCCATTTCGAGAAAGCCCAAAAGCCTAATCTAAGCTCAGCTTAATTGGAGAAAAGAAGAGGAGTATTTAAAGATAAAGAAGAGGGAGAGGAGCCCTAATTCAATCTGCCCCACTCCTCTCCTCTCCCTTCTCCCAATCCGGCCCTCTCTTCCCTTGTGGTTTGGCCTCCTCTCTAGGTTTTTTTGGTGAAACCCTTGTTGGCCGCCCCCTAACTCCTCCTCTCTTCCTTCTTGGACATGGTGAAAGAGAGGGATTCATTCCCTTGCTAGTGTTGGTGCTTGAAGAAGAAGGTTTTGGTTCGCCATTCTATTAGGTTTTGCTTCCAAGAGTGAAGGCTTTGAGGGATCAACACATACAAGACATTTATTTTCTCCCCACTCGATTCCTTTAAGGTTAGTACGTCTTTGCTCATTAATTCAATTTCATATTATGCATACTCTTTGATTAATAGTTCATTGCTTATATATGTGTGTATATATGCATGTTTGAGTGTAGATTGTCATAAAACTTTGATTTTTGATTGGTGCGCCACCTCCTAGGCTCGTGACTGCCACGCTTAAGCCAGTCAGAGCAGAAAATTCCAATTCAGAAAAAAGCTGGCCAATGGAAAGAAGAAGCTAGAAAGCTTCACTGAATTCAAGGACCACATCATATAGAGAATAAAGAGAAAAAGAGCACCCAATGAAAGAGAGGCCAAGGAAAGGAAACTCAAGCAAGAGAAAATTTGAAGCAGCCTTAAGATGGAAAAAAAAAAAGAGAAGAAGGGCCTTAACATGAAATTAAAGAGACCAACAATGAGAAGGGTGGCCAATAGCAGCTTATGTGAAGCCAAATAGAGCAGCAATTAACGTGAAGAAGCCAGAGAGTTAATAAAAAGGAAAAGCAGGCGTCCAATAGTAAAAGGCTTCAAAAAACACAAAGCATCGTCAGAAACTTTTCACCAAAGGAAAGAAAGATATCCATGTAATGTAATAGAAAGATGGTTGTAAGTTGTAACAAGATTTCAATATGAAAAGTATGCATCATATGAATGAAAGTTACAGAAGATGATACGAAGCAGAAGGAACTTACAGATTGCTTCACCCTCCTGAAACCAGTTTAGCGAGCACGAATAATTAAATCAAACACAATTCGTACTAAAATAATGCCTTTGTGCACCACCAAAAATTCAAGCCCTGCGCCAGATGACTGAGAATAACAGTTTATGCGGAGGACAGAAACGTTTAAAGTTGTCAGTCTGCCTGAAGCTGAAAAAAAAACATACAAAACATAACAAGCACTAAACCGGGAAAAAAACAACTTTGCCAAGCAAAAAAAATTTGTAAACTATAATAACAAACAGAATAAAAAATCACATGAAGTAGTCCACAAAATAAAACAATTGATAATGTACAAAACAACCATAAGTAAAAATCCTTCTTCACTAGTTTGATTTGTAAGAACTTACAACAGCTGTGGAGCTTAGGCCAGAACTATCAAGTCCTTGAGAACAGCAAATGAACCCAGTGAAGCCCTACAATAGCAACAATAACCAGATCACTTATTGGATTGACTTGCTTTTGCTTTCTAGCTAGATGATACTCTTGTAGTTGATGAGCATAGCCATGACACATAATTGCATCCCCCATAATTATAAATGTTTTGTCACCCCCATATATGTATCCCATACTCGATTATGGTCCACCACAAAGAGGCCAAACAGCCGACAAAATTATGAAGTTACAATGAACCCAGTTTATAAAGATAAGTAAGCATCATGTAGAGAATCCTATTTAATTATAGTGCATCCACTTCCAAAATATTAGCATTAATATTTAGAATGAGTCTATATGCACCCCAATGATCCCCTTAGTACCCCAACAACCCTATAAAACCCTGGGTCTGTTCGGATTGGTGGAAAGTAGAGGAAAGGAAATGAATCTTCTTAAAATCCCTTAGTTTCTACTATTTGGTGCAACAGGGAAAGAGAACCTAGACTGAAAACTAAGAGAAAATGGATAAAAAATTGGCCAAATTTTTTTCCACCCATCAACCTATGGATTTTAGGAGAAAATTAGCGTACTAAAGACTTATGTCTTACCGCTACTACCACCATCATCATTGTCACCGCCTCCACTACCACCACCGCTACTGCCACCACCGCTGTCGCCACCACCATTACTACTGTCACCGTCACTGCTGCCATCACCACCCCCGCCACCACTACCGCCATCACCACCACCGCTGCTACCACTACTACCACAACGACTACCGCCACCACCACTACTACCACCATTGCCACTACCCCTACTGTCACTGCCGCCACCATCACCACCACCGCCACCGCAACTACCACTGCCACTACTCCCACAACCGTCATCGCCTTCACTACCACCAGCCCCGCCACCGTCATCATGCCACCAAGTTATGCCCGATATGGGCACAAACGGTACCTTGAACTCTCACGCAGGGAAAGGGAAGAGAAGAAGAAAAAAGGGAGAAGTTCTGAATATTCAATTGCATAAGCAAGAAACAAGGCAGGGGACGACCCTTATAGGGAGTTGCATCCTCTCTCCTAGGGATCTGTGCCAGCTAGTGGGCCCAACTATCCTGTGAGCCACTAGCTGGCCAAATACAGTTATTTATCCTATTACATAAACAAATATGAAGGAAATATAAAAGAAAGTTGTCACGACCCGGATTTTTCAAAGTATTTTTAAATAGCACGAACGGTAAGTAGCAAGAATTTTCTTTCTTTCTTTAAGTACAAAACAAACCCTTCTATTAAATATCCAGGTCATGATAACTGCGGTTTACAAATAAAAATATCAAAGTATATGATATTATTTAACGTCTGAAAATTCATAAAGACTAGCTCATCCAGCTAAGTACAAGTCTGTCACCCGTATGAAAATAAATAACAAGTTGACTCTCATGCTTAAGGTACACTTACGTACCAGAGTTGCAAACACGAAGAAACTTCATCCTACACGCGTCAATCTTGGTCTCACTCGTTGTCGCCTAGAAAACCTGCAACAAAGCAAACCAAACAACAACTACAACCACAATGGAACCTCTTTGCCTTTAGGAGAAGAGCTTCCAAAGGACAAAAGGTTTTATTAATATTTTTCGGATTGGGCCAACATTACCTGATGTTAGTTGCCTACGTACTCATCAGACAACATCTCCAATGTTTCCAACAAGATCGGATCCAGACGTAGTTCTATCTAATACTACACTATACTAAGAAGCATAGCATCACACATGCAATACTTAAGTATTTTCAAGCAACCTACATTTTATGCAAGTCCTTTAATCGTTCCACTTGTTCTAATTAAACAAGCAATATCAATCAATATTATTAATTATCTCTCGAACCATTGTTCGATAATTAATATCCCTGTCTAATCCCAATGATAGACAGACTCATTAGATGTCAACCTAAGTGACAAATGACAACGAAATACCCTAGAATCCACCAGGCCCCTGGAATCCACCAGGAAGTGCCATCTCCCAACCTAGCCCATATGGACCTGACCGGAGTGGAAGGGCATGGCCCACAACTGCACCTGAACAGAAGTGGTTAGAGACGCCAACCAAGCAGGATGTCAGCGACCCTAATTGCATGTACACTAAAAGATCTTCAATAGATCTGCGGTGAGCCCGGCTCACAAGGAACTTCGTCCAATGGGGAGGTACAACTACACGGTCAAATCAGTAGCTCCTCAATAGGGCTAAAACTTAGAAAACCATTCTGAACCCTATCTTACTCATCTATAAGCCAGGATTCCGAATGATTATCCCAAACCCCATTAGTCCCTTCTAGACTAAGGTTTACAACTCGAGACATGCCATTGGTTCATCAACTAAGGCAAATCATCAGGTCAAAGGCTTTGTTCATTGTATGAACTAATCCCAGACGCCTCTGAGGTATTTTAGTCTTTATCTTGATTAGGTGTTCTCGCCCAATCCAAAGCTATCAAACCCCATCAATTAATCTTCCAATAATCTTAAGATAGTGATAAATTACTATCACAACATCAATATCACAAATTGAAACAAAGAACAATGTAAACCATCATAACTACACAGGTCCAAGAAAATCATAATATCAATAATAAAATTCATTAATGATATAAGAATTATTCAAGCTCTCATGCCCTAGCCCTCCTTGGGTTTTCTTAATAAATCTTTATGAAACTGGTCGTAATGCACCTAAAGGCATTAGAGTAATTATCTAACATTGGATACATTCATCTCTGCACTCGGGTAGGTTTTTAACCTCTCAAAAGGTTTCAGTATCACATTGGCCCGTTAACAACATCCACGCAAATGCAGGCTAGTTTGCATAGGGGTATTTCTATCATTTGGTTTAAGGCCTTAATGACATTCAACGGGTCCAAAATTGAACTCAAGTATACTACTTGACTTCATGGACTCTGTGTAATTTTCCTGGCATATAATGGGGTTGTGAACCCCTTAAACCGACCCAGGTTTATTTAACAGTTTACGATTAAACTTAGGGGCAAAAAGGTCAATTACCCACTCATTGGTATTTTTACCCACCAAAAGGTCTAGTCTATAATTTAGTTACCCATTAAACTCTCACTGAGAATTTTCCCACTTTTTAGATCAACTCATAGGCTCCTGAACCAGAGCCTCTAAATTGGGTAAGTTAATATTGTACGATAATTAACTAACAAGGGTAAAAAGGTCATTTCACAACCTCTAAGATTTTTAGCTGATATGAAACTTAGTCAGAAAACTCCCACACCTATCAAGGTTCAACAGTAATTTTCTACGATTTTTTTCCACACCTAAACCCTACTTAACCGGACCTGGTTCAGTGGGTGTTAAATTTGTTTTTTTTTTCAAATCAGACCAGACCGAATTGGGTTGGGAAACCCGACCCGGTCCAGCGGCTGACGACCCGCATTGCGGGTCATCTTCTTTGCGACGGACAAGAGGCAGTCCGGCCTCTGGCAGTGCCGCCAGCGGCAGAGGAGGGATGGCCCAGGTGTTCTCGGACCGCCGGCAAACGGCGGAACTGACAACATCTGTTCCCTCGCCACCCGGTGGCTAGCCGGCAGCCAAAGGCTGCCCTTTCTTTTTGTCCCTCTTTTTTTTCTTTCACTGTTCGTGCGGCCGGGGCTACTGTGGCGGCAGGGCGCCATGGCCGACGATAGGTTAGGCTAGACCAGGATCACCTTAGCCCAGCTATTCCGGGAATCCGATCCCTCTTTCGGCTAGCGGCTACCCACCATCGTCCGGTGGTGGGTCTGTTCTAAGTTTTTATTTTATTTTTTCTCGCACAATGACCAGACGGCCTGCAGCAGTAGTTTCACTGCTGCTGCCAAGGCCGCCGGAGTTAGGGCTTCCGTGGCCAGAGCCACGGTCGCCACGGCAAGGGCCAATGGTCCCCATAATACAATGATTCCGGCTATTGAAAGTACTGTTCACTAATCACGTGAACAGTATTTGCAAAAATCGCTATAACTTTCATTAAAATTAATTAATGATGTCTTCGTCAGTCTCAAATTGAAATCTTACCTCTAAGGTCGAGTTGTTGTCGATCCACTACCGCCAACACCTCGCCGGAGTCTCGCTGGAAAATTCACTTTCCTTCACCGTCCAAAAAGCTCCCCCAATCGGGCAAAGGACCCCCAAAAAGCCCTAATTCTCTCTTTTTATAGGCATATGGGATTAGGGCTCCTAATCCCATGAGAATTTGGAATAAAAACTCTTCAATTTAGCAACCAAATTGGGCCCCAAAAACACAAATTCGGAATACTAATTGATCAAGCCAGTATAGTGACTTAAATGGACAATTCGCATGTTCAATTCGGGTAAACGTGTCCTGCATGATATGTTCAACTTCATACGGTCATTTCTCCCTCATCCAGACTCTGATTCGCATGTTCTTGGTGGCATTTCGAAGCTCTTTCTGTCTACTTTCCATTCATATATGATTCCATCACCACTTCCAACTGATGATCAAGATATTCCCATGATAAGATAAAGGAGTCCAACACCCTAATTTCCCCGTGTACGACTTTGGGAATTTAGAAAATTCCCAGACGTTACAAAAGTAGTCTACTACAATGCAATAAAAGGAAAATAAGTAGTTTAGGTGATCATGCACAACACTCTACCACGCTTCTGCTATTCGCCTTGATCTTAAGGTGACCAAGCCGAGTAGCGAGTCATGAACTTGTCCCTAGAGAGCCACGTAGCATCCTCCAGAGACTGGCCCTGCCAAGAAACGAGCACCTCTATAATGATATGACCCGAACAATGGATCTGACACTAATCAAGCACCAAGGCTGGAACAAGAATAGAAGGATGGACCGGTCCCATCAAAGGAGGTGGTGGAACATTAGTGGCGAGGGAGGCATCACCTATACAACAACAGTGCCTGGAAACGTGGAAGACAGGGTGGACAAAAAGTCAGGCTTTAGAGCAAGGCAATAAGCCATCGGGTCGATATGATCCACCATAGCATATGGACCATGGAAACAAGGGACAAGCTTGGAATGCTCAGACTAAAACAAGGATGTCTGGCACTAAGGAAGAACGGAGACATAAACCAAGTCACCCACCACAAACTCCCTATCAGTGCGATGGCCATCATAAATTTGCTTCATCTGGTTCTGAGGAGAGGACAAGTTCTCCTTAAGCTGACGAAGAACCTCAGCCACAGAGGGGAGGTGAGGAACATAAGATAACACGGTCGAAGGTGGGAGGCCATACATTAACTCAAAAGGAGTAAACCCCATGCGAGTGTGAAAGATGGTGTTGTACGACCACTCCACCCATGGAAGAAGTTGGAGCCACCGGAGAGCCTGAGACATAGTGAAATAGCGGAGATACTGCTCCAAATAATGGTTCACCACTTCTGTCTGACCATCTGTTTGTGGGTGATAAACGGTGCTCATGTGGAGTGCCCTAGAAATCGAAGAACTCCCGCCAGAACTGAGAGATGAAGATCCTATCTCAGTTCGATACAATAGTGCAAGGCATGCCGTGGAGTTTGGCTACCTCCCGCACATAGAGCTTTGCCACTGTCTTGACGGTGAATGGATGGCGCAAAGCACAAAAGTGAGCATACTTGGACAACTTGTCCACCACCACCAGAATCATTGACTTGCCTTGCACTACGGGCAAGGCCTCCATGAAGTCTATTGAAACATCCTCCCAAAACTTGTCAGGAATGGGTAACGGTTGAAGCAAACCGGCAGGAGACATCATGGCAGCCTTAGCTCTCTGACATACATTACAAGTGGCAACATACTCCTGAATGGCCCGGTGAATACCCTGCCACATAAAGCTTTTGGCTGACCGACTTATAGGTGTAGAATGCACCTTCATGACCAGCCACTAGAGTGTCATGGAAGTGGGAGAGAATGTGTTGGCAAAGATCATCAACATCCAGTACCCCAAGACGGTCCTTCCAAAAGAGCAGGTTATCCCGCCACAAAAAGAAGGGACAAGCAGCCCGGTTCGGCCTAGAGAGCTGTAATCAAGGTCTGTGTCGGAGGATCCTCAATGTATACCTACCTCAACTCATAAATGAAGGGGTAGGACGGAGTAAAAATAGCCAAGCATGAACCGGAAGTAGAGTTACGAGAAATGGCATTGGCCACAGTGTTTTCCGACCCTTTCTTGTAAACAACCTCATAATCATACCCAAGTACTACTAACCCACCATTGCTATGCTGGAGTGGACACCCTTTGCTCAAGGAAGTACTTTAGGTGCTGGTGGTCAGTGCGGGTGAGAAATATGCGGCCTAGCAAGTAAGGCTGCCATTTGTTAACGGTGAGGACAATAGCCAACATCTCCTTCTCGTAAATGGACAAGGACAAGGAGCGGCCAACCAAAGCCTGGCTGAAGTAGGCTAAAGTAACACCTCCTGATGCCTCACCAATAAATCAAGAAGATCCGGAGGCAGCTTATCTTGAGGCACCTCGATTGTTGCCCGCTGTTGCAAGAGGAACCCGTGGGGTACGAACCAGAAAAAAGAACTCACGCGACTAGGCTGAGAGAAGGGTGCCCGGCCAAGATCCTTCAATCCAAACCCACTGCCCCTGAACCTCAAAGTCCATAACCATATCTCTGAAGTTCCAGACCATATCACAGAGCTCCTGTAGCCACTGAACCCCTAACACCACGTCTGCCCCCTTTGTAGGAAGCAAGAAGAGGTCGGTGATGAAGGTCTTGCCCTAGATGGTGAGGGCGGCCTGAGCACATACTCCAGAGCTCCTGAGATGTGTCCTATCACCAATCAAAACATCAAAGGGCTTTAAATCGGACACGAAGCAGCCAAGACGCTGAGCCACCTTATCATTGATGAAGTTGTGGGTGAAACCACTATCGATCAAGATGGCCACTTGCTGCCACTTGAGGTGGCCTTGAATCCGCTTCGCAGGAGGAGTGAATGCCCTTGAAAAGGCATGCACAGAAATCATGGACAACACATCATCATAGTGGGAAGAGTAGGCCCTATCCACCATGCCTTCCTCCTCGGTCTCCTCAACGAGGAGGCTGCCTTTGACAAAGCAACAGTGTCCTGGAACAAACTTTTCATCACAATAGAAACATAGTCCCTTGGACCGACGCTCCTCCATATGTGCTAGTGTAAGACGACGAACAATCTGGCTTGACGAAGGGGGCTATTGGCCGAGTCAGCCTAGCACTGGGCTGCTAGACAAGGCAGCAAGGGGGCTAGCGCTGACATTGGAATGTGGGAAGGGCCCAAGCCACCCCCCTCTCCATTGTTGGACCAACTTCTCCTCCTCAATTCATGCATGCCGCACGATGTCTCGCATACTGGCGCATGGGAATGGCACATCTCCTTAGAAATCTCAGGCTTAAGACCTCTCTTGAATGTAACCACCAAGGCTGCCATTGTCCAGTCGGGAAGGCGGTTACCACCTTCATGAACTCCGTGTAATAGGCCCAGATGGTGGTTGTTTGGCACAACATTGAGAGCATCTTGTTGAAATCCTTGAATTCGTTGGGGCCAAACTGTATTCATAGCTCGTCAGAGAAGGCGATGCAAGTGGGGTAACACACCTCCTTCCTGAAGCTATGCATAGTCATTCAGCCTTGGAGTACATTCCCTGGTAGGTAAAAAATTTCTCAGCCATGTACAACCACTCTACTGGGTTGTCATCCCCATTGTAACAAGGGAACTACAGGCGGGCTAAACGAGGCTCAGCTCCTCCTCGTGGTCCTCTGCAAGGCCCCGAGTACTCATCCTAGTCGACCTACATCTCTTGGAAAAGGTTTCTGGGAGGCAGCACCATTGGGGACTTTTCCCGAACACCTGGTGGGCCTCGTATATCCCAGGCCTGGTGCCTCCCTTCTCCAGCATGGTTGATGGTGCCAAAGCGCAGAGGAGCCTGTGGAATACGCGTCTCCCTTTCTGCCACTGCCTGGGTGCTTGGGCAGTGCTGTTCCAGTGCCTACGACCCTTGTTCATGTTCGCGATTGGTGGTCTAGAGAGGAGAGGCACTAATGGAACTGAAGGACTTGCCTAGAGCTACGCAACGGCCATAATCTACGCTAGGGTAGGAGTGCTGATGGTCTCCAAGGCAGTTTTGGGACTGTCCACTAAAGCTTCGGCCTCCTTCTTGGGCTAAGCTCCTGGGCCCGTGGCGAGTTGCGTGCATCGCGCCATGGCCGGGGATCGTGAAGGCTCCAATACCAATGTTGTGCCTGATATGGGCACAAATGGTACCTTAAACTCTCACGTAGGGAAAGGGAAGAGAAGAAGAAGAAGAAGAAGAAGAAAGGGGAGAAGTTCTGAATATTCAATTGCATAAGCAAGAAACAAGGTAGGGGACGACCCTTATAGGGAGTCGTGCCCTCTCTCCTAGGGAGCCGCACTAGCTAGTGGGCCCGACTATCCCATGGACCACTAGCTGACCAAATATAGTTATTTATCCTATTACATAAGCAAATATGAAGGAAATATAAAAGTAGTCTAATACAATGCAATAAAAGGAAAATAAGTAGTCCAGGTGATCTTGCACAACACACCACCACTGCTGCCGCCAGCACTACAACTGCCACCACCACTGCTGCTGTCGTCGCCGCCACCACCGCCACACCCACCACCACCATTGCTGCCACAACCGCTATTGCCGCCATAGCCACTGCTGCCACCTCCGCTGCCGCAGCCACCGCTACCACCACCACCACCGCCACAATCACCACAACCGCCACCATCATCGCTATCACCACCGCCACTACCACGACCTCCGCTACCTCAACCGTCACCATCAATTTTCTCTAACATTATTTGTGCAACCAAATAGTAGAAACATTTTAAGAATCTCCTAGTCTCTCTTTCACCTGGATTCACTCTCTTTCTCTTTCCCTATCTCCCAGTTTCCATCAATCCACATAGAACCTTATGAATTTATGAGTAAAATGGGATATTGAGTGAATTAGTGGGGTGCATATAGACTCATTCAAATATTTAAAGCTGGTAGGAAGAACAATGCAAGTGGAGGAGGAAAACTTACTATATTCTTAATTTACTCATGCAGCCCCAATTAGGGTCAGCAGACAAAGATGGCTTGCCTTTGACGGGAAGACAGATTCTTCATGGTCAAATTACACTTGGGAAGAGAGCATGCAATATAAGAGCAAATTTGAATATAAGTTTGAGAAGCTTCACTCTGTAATTGTTCTAGTATACACGTATATAAAATCCTAGATAGATAGAGGTATTTTAATTGAAGTTGAACTATCAATTTAAAACAAGTTCACGGTGTTGACTCAATTTACTAACTTTCCAGAGCAGGAACATGTTTAGTTGGCCAAACAAACATTTAGGCTGAAGCTATCCACACTGAACATTTAGAAACCAAATCGGCAGACATATCTATAATCTCTCTAATGCGTGGTATGAATGCACTGCAAACAATAAACAATATCTAATAAAGCCTAAGGTTCAGTCAAGAAGAGAAAAGCAAGAAAACTCATAAACATAATTGTAAGTGTTGGACCAGGGTATGGGTTAGGGCCCATTTTGGTCTATGTTATTCGTGATTTGGGTGAGCCAGTACCGGCCAGGGGGTCCAAGGTTAGTGGGGGCGGTCATGCCGACCCCACATGAGCTATAATGACACAAATTCTAATGGGACCCATATTCGTCATACATGCACACTAGGCATATGACTAAGATGTGTATTAACATGTTGTGGGTCCCGACTCACGAATTAAGTGTCGATGGTCAGAGCTATAGTTAGGAAGGGGTCCAGCATGTCACGGGATTAGCCGTGTGTAGGGGGTCTGGGCCCCCTTGGGCTTTGAGGAGCAGAGCATGCTCCCATTGTGTCAGACCCTCTAAGAAGAACTCGGAAATTTCAGCAAGGGGTCCAACCAATAAAGCCCGTTTAAGAAGCCCAATTAAGAGCAGATCAAGAGGGCTATAAAAGGGAGAGAAGAGGGAGAGGATTCCCTAAGTGTGCCACCCCACTCTCCTCTCCTCTCTCCTCCCAATCCACCCCCTTCTCCCTTGCTTAGTGCGTCTCCTCTCTAGGTTTTGGAGAGAAAACCTGCTGGCCACCCCCTCTTTCTCCTCTCTTCCTTCTCTTGGACAGGGTGCTTGAAGGAGATCTCTCTCCTTGCTGGTTGGGGCTTCAAAGACAAGGCTTGGCAAGCCCTCCTTTCTATGATTTTCATCCAAGAAGAAGGTTTCAAGAGGTATCTACACATAAGAGGTAATAACCCCTTCCTTTGATTGATTAATTGAGTTACAATTGTGATCAAACAACTGTGTGAAGGCTTGAGAACATCCAAGGGGGTGATCAGCCCAAGGACAGTTTATATTTGCTCCTTAATTTCATTTTGATGATATGCATGCCCAAGATTTCATGTTTATTGCTTATGTGATTGCATGATTATGCCTCCTGTGTAGTTAATCATTCAAAAGAAAGGATTTTTATGTTCTGTGCCCATCCTTGGCCTAAGGACCGCCACCCTTTTTGCTGTTTAACCACTCTACAGTATTATCGAAGCCTAGGTTAGGGGAATAAGTCACTGATTTGCATAAAGATTGGATCTTTTTACCCTATTTAGGGTTTTGATGCTTGAAAGGGCCCTAATTTGATTAATACACTGTTGTGAACTGATGTCCACAACGGTTTGGCTGACCGGTAACGAAAAGGGAGCGGCGCAGGAAGGCCGGGAAAGGGGAGAAGACAAGAGGATTAGACAGTAGATAATTGATATATTAATCCAAATTAGGGCATTGCCCTTACACTTAAATAGAATAACTAAGTAGGCTCACTAACAGGCACCGAAAGCCCATTTACTTAATTAAAAGAGAACCACTAATACCCTAATTACCTATTGACCTAAATGCCCTTATTACACAATAATATAATTAAAACCTATCCTACTAGCATGTGGGCCCCATGAATAGACCCTTAGGACGTTCACAACATTCCACCATGCTTCCGCATCACCTCGTCCTTGAGGTGGCCCTAAAACTCCAAGCATCAGGCCAACCAAAGCTCCACTGTGAACAGCCGGTCCAAAACTGTGGATGAGACATGTAGAATGATGGAGATAATGGGTCATTACTCAAAAGCAGACGCGCATAAGCCAGCACAAACATGATGGAAGTGCAGTTAACTGAACCCAAGGGCAAGGTATAGCTATAGTCGGTAGAGACGGAAGATTAAGGAGGTGGCAGAGCAAGGGAACAATGTTGGTGCAGGACAATGTGGAGTGCCTTCATGGTCTCCAACAAGAGGGGTCACCATAAGGACTATAGGGCACCCCAAGATTGCCCACAGAGGGCATGAGACTGCATCAAGGTAAGATAAATACTGAAGGCAGCAATCAGCAAAGGCATCAGCAGTGCAACAACATTGAACATAGGTGAAGTAATGGACCCATGTGGCCACCAAAATTTTAGAGCCAACGGGAAGCCCAACCCATGTATGAAGCTGCATCTAGATCCGAGTAGGGTCAGACTCACGCAAAGTCCATGCAGAAGGATTGCCAAGTTCTAGTATAACCCACGACACACACATATTGTGTGAGTGTCAAGCGGACACAATAAGGCATGTCTGTCTTGCATAACTCCTTGTGGGAACCTAGTGAAAATAGGGATGCAAGCCAAGATTTTCGCCAGGGGTGAAGGGAAAGTGGATCTCAATTTGGGCGCTACTAGATTGGAATCCAGCAAATCTTAGGTAGGCACCGGAATTCCAGCAACACCAGAGTCCCCTTTGCTGGTGAATCACTAGAGATTTTGATGGTGAGCAGTGGAAAATCTCCAACTACGGTGAGTGGAAATCAAACCCACATAGGAAATAAAATCCCCCTTCACCAGGGCCATCTCTTGGAAGATCCAGTTCAAGCTCTGTCTCTCGATTCTCAGCTTGCGACACTCCTATGATCTCCTTCCATGGCATCCACCAGAGACACCCATGAGGCCGCCGCCTCCACCCCCATGGCCAAGCCAAAGAAGACCGCTGCCGCAAAGAAGGCCCACGCCATCGCTGCCGATGTACTTGGAGATTCTACTGTGTACCACGACGTCCACCCCAAGCTTGGCCGGGGACACCTCCATGGGTGCGAACATGTTGTCCACCACCAATGTGATCCCCTTCTCCAGCGCAACAAGCTGCCGATAGAGGGCCAACACAATCGGGTTGAAGTGACAATCCATAGAGAAGGCAGTACTGTGGCTTTGTTTTGGGATGGTAGTGATCCGGCAATGACGGAGGAGGAGGCCGGGCTTCAGGCGATGGGGCCACTGCTGGAAAGGCCCCAACTTTGGAGGTTTGGCTGCTGGTATAGACTTAATCAAGCCATTGGACAAAGGAAAGACAATGAAGCTACGACAGTGGGGCTCGATGGGTGGTCACTGGAGGAGGATGAGCCACCGAGAGCTAGCTATGGTAGACGTTTCCAAGACCCCGAGTGCTGAAAGGTCACATCCCCTGTTTTCGATAGTGAAATAGTGTAAGATCCTTGATCGTAACTGGTTTGAATTCATTTTGTTTAAATGCTTTTCTGTGGTTTAATATTAATTCTGATTGGATTGGGATGATTTTCTAAATATGAGTATTTTCTAAAGGTTTTAATAAAAACCAACTTTGCATTTATTAGTTTTAAGTGGTTTTGGGTCAAATTTGAAGTTTTGGGAATTTTTTGATTTGTTGCTAAGTTTTTAAAAATTAGGGCTTGGCAAAATTGAGGTTTTTAGACCAAATTGACCCAGGCATTAAACAAGCTTATATAAAAAAATTTAGATTTTTTTTGGATTTAATTAGTGCTGATTCAAAATATCCATTTTTAGCTAGAATTTCTATTTATACCCCATCTAGTTCATTAGGTATACCCAAGCCTTACTTTAAATAGAAAGGGTTGAGCCATTCCCTATTTGAGAATAGGCTAGGAGAGGGCGATTAAGGCTTAATTACTGAATTATGCTCAAATTAGAAAGGGATTAAGGTGTGTTCTTTTTTAATCAAGCCTAAACCCTAGGTTTTCTTTTAATCTATTCTTAATCTTGACTTCAATCATTGTTTTAATCTATTTTGAAAGCATAAAACTACTCTTTTACCTCTCTTCTCCAAGCCTTAATCTTCAAAATCTCATTTTTAGGCTTCTAAAACCCTAGATCAAATGTTTACTTTCGATTTCTCAAAGCTAAATTGAGATTAGTTGTATGTTAACTTAAAATCATGTTTTTGGAAGGTGTTGGAGGAAATTGAAGGTTCATTCCTACCCAAATCAACAAGGAAAGGTAATGGATTCTTCAATCTCAGCTTTGGGTGGTAAACATGTTATTTTTCATGATTTTATTTGAATGGGATTTGCTTGATTTGACCTCTAATGGTGGGTTTAATAAATGTTGATCTTTTACGTTGATTTCTTAGGGTTTTGTTTTAGAATGATTTAGATTAGTGTTATGGAAGGTTTGATGAGTTTTTGATAGAGTTTGAGGCCATGGATGGAAGTTTTAAGGTGTTTTCATGGTGTATCGGTTTTGATTTTCAAAATGAAGAAGGTCAAAACTGCTATATTGGTGATTGAACGGCCAATTGATTGATCAACAACACTACATTTTTGTCACATTTTCAGTTTAGCCGATCGAATGGCCTTGCAGGCAATCGAACGGCTACACGACAGTTTTGCTATTTTTGAAATTTATGTTTATTTCAATGTTTTACTCCAGCTAATGATTCTAATGGTTATGAGAGGTGTGTTGTGATAAAATTAGGCTACTGGAGGTGTAGAATTGATGATGAAAGTTTATGGAATGTGTTTAAGCGTGGTCATGTGGCATCACATTATGTTGATAATTATGCATGTTGATATTGAAGTACCTTGAACTTTTGAATGTTGGAATTCTTATGATTAGAATATATTTCCAACAGGGATATTATGTGGAAAATGGTGAGATGTGTTCTCGAGGATGGTTTATGGGTAATGGACATGATTATGTTGTGGCTTAATGTGTGGAAAAATCATGTTTGTGGGAGTGAATGTTCAATTTCACATGGATAGATTTAAGCTTTATAGTGGATTTTGCTTTGATTTCAGTTAGGAATTATTGTTTTGAATGTCTTTAAGTAGGCGTATATTGTTTTATGAGTTTATGTCAAGCATTGGTCATGTGCTTAGATTATGCAAGAATACACACACGGATGGGGAATCTACTATGAAATTGTAGTTAATTATGCTTTGATTATGATGATTGAGAGTACATTCTATGTGTTGGAACCCACGTAGTATCATGATATCACACATCATGTATTGGACTTCATGAATGAGTTTTACCGATGTTTTGCCGGAGTTAATCGATTGTATGCAATGGTTTAGATTGCATGCCAGATTAATCGCTTGGTGAATTAATAGGAACCTAGTTGGTCTGTAAGGACATGTTTTCGATTTAAGTCCTGTGTGGAACATGTATACTCCTAGGTTGAGTTGAATAAAATTGAGTTATGTGGGAATGAGTTGTGTACTTGTCTTGTGGATGAGATTAGTTATTGAGATTATCTAAACCCTGAGAATCCAGCCGGTTTGTCCTAGTGCACCAGCTTACCAGGTATTGTTGCTTGGGACTTCGATCTTGACAAGCAAGGTTGCCTAGGAGTTTAGGCTTGATGGGCAGGAGTTGCTCAAAGGCTTTGACCTTGATGAGTAGGAGTTGCTCGAAGGCTTTGACCTTGAGGAGCATGAGTTGCTCGAAGGCTTTGACCTTGAGGAGCATGAGTTGCTCGAAGGCTTTGACCTTGAGGAGCATGAGTTGCTCGAAGGCTTTGACCTTGAGGAGCATGAGTTGCTCAAAGGCTTTGACCTTGAGGAGCAAGGGTTGCTCGAAGGCTTTGACCTTGAGAAACAGGGGTTGCTTGAAGGCGTTGGCCTTAAGGAGCATGTTTATTTGGTATGGGTTTGCTCAAGGGCTTCGGCCTTGAAGAACATGTTTATTCCCTCTATGAGTGGACTTGCATATTAGACTAGTGTGTGTGAGACACTTATACATGCATGATGAATGAGAATGTTAATGTATGATCTAAAATGTATGTTAGAGATACATCTCATGCAGGTTTATATGATGTTGATGCATGATCTGAAATGTATGTTAGAGATACATCTCATGCAGGTTTATATGATATAAATGCATGATCAGAAAGTGTGTGAATGAGACACTATTATGCAGGTTTATGTGATATGAATGCATGATCAGAAAGTGTGTGAATGAGACGCTATTATGTAGGCTTATGATATAAATGCATGATCAGAAAGTGTGTAAATGAGACACTATTATATAGGTTTATGTGATATAAATGCATGATCAGAAAGTGTGTAAATGAGACACTATTATGCGGGTTTAGATGAAATGGTTGAATGATCAGAAAAGGGTGTGAAAGACACTTCTTATTGATTTATGGGATTATCATGCTTGATTTGAGTAGATATGAACAAATACCTATGTGGGATGCATGTTAGGTTATAACTTGAATATTTATGACTTGACTTGATAGGTATGTCTTATGCAAGGTAGTTCTTATGTTTATGGTTAAATAGGAGTTTTAGCTAGTCAATGATTAGAAAGTGGTATAGCATTTTAATTTTGGATATGAATTGCTACATTGCCATGCCATCATGTTTTCTGATTATTATAGTTGTATTCGAACCATTATTGAGTTTTTATACTCACCCCACTTTCCTTGTTTCATTTTGGGGCTACGTGACATGCAGTCGGACAGGATCCTCTTTATAAGGAAAGGTCAGGGAGAGCTTGAGAGTAGGAGTGGAGTCCACTAGATTTTGTATCTCTCTCTGATTATTTTGTTATGATGCTAGAACCCTCGTGGAATGGTTCTTGTTTCAGTCTTGTGATATATTATATCTTTAGTTTTGTTTGAGACCTTGTTTTGAGCCAAGTGTGTTGGCTATGGATTATTAGTATGTGGGTTTGAGATTTGTGGTTTAATTTAGAGTTTAAGTAACTCTTTTGGTTCTACCTATTTACTCTTGCTCAAAGTAGTGTGTAACTCCGTTAATTAGACCGCCCATGGTAAGGGCATAAGTCTTTTGCTATTTCTTTAACCATTTTCAATACCATCACCCCCGTGCACTAGACCAGCCCTTGGACCAGGTTCAGCTCAGGTCGGGCAGTGTTGGGGTAGACAAATAGGGAGTTGATCAGGCGGAGGAGAAGAAGGTGACCGGGGTTTTGGCAGAAGGCGGAGCACATAAGGAGGCAGCCGTTTTTGCAAGGGAGATCGGCAATTCTGCCATCACCTTGCAGATCAGACTCATATATACAACCATCAAAGTCGGTGTCGAGGCTCAGCGCGAAGGCCCCATTGGCAATGGGCTAGACCAGCTGGGCAAGGGAGATGCGATTGGCTGGGAGGAGGACAATGGAGCCACGACGGTGGAGATGGCTAGCCATGGCGGAAGCTGATGAAGGCGACCCTGGGAGGAGTTGCAACGACTGCCATCTCCATGGTAGTAGTAGCGACTACCAAAGCTGAGGAAGATGACCGGGGCGAGGGAACTGCAGAGCCCATGGAGACGTAAAGTGGGTGAAACTCCTTAGTGGTGTGGGCAAAGAGGCAGACCCGGCGCCTGGCTTTCTCACCGGGGTGGATGAAAGGGCACTCTATCCAGTCGTGAGAGGAGGCCCGTGAGAGTAGATCCCTGGCAGGACCACTAGTTCTGCTGCGACGACGAGCATACTAGATGCTGGGGTCATCCACCGTAGGTGGTTTACAATCAAGTGTTCGCCTAACAGTTTCCTCATCAACATCTACAGTGAGTTCAAGGAGACCGGAGAAGTAGCTATCCATCTCGACAGAGAGATGGCGATGGTCGCTATTCATCATCTTCTTACGACTCATTCTTTTGGCTTCTTCCCCTTCATGACGAAGCAGAGATGACGAAGAAAGGGACGATGGCAAGATCAGTGATGAGAGAAGATTTGTTGCTACAGACTAGTTGATAGAGCGAAGGTGATGATTCCAGGGATCGATCGCTCCGATACCAATGTTGTGAACCGATGTCCACAACGGCCTAGCTGACCAGTAATGAGAAGGCAGCAGAGCAGGAATGGCAAGAACATGGAGAGGGAATGGCATGGCCGTCGGACAGGAGGGAGAGGCAAGGGAGAAGACAAGAGGATTAGACAGTAGATAATTCATTCATTAATCCAAATTAGGGCACAACCCCTACACTTAAATAGACTAACTAAGTGGGCTCACTAATAGGCACCTAAGGCCCATTTACTTAATTAAAATAGAACCACTAATACCCTAATTACCTATTGACCCAAATGCCCTTATTACACAATAATATAATTTAAACCTATCCTACTAGTATGTGGACCCCAATAATAGACCCATTGGACATTCACAACATACACTTGATCTATTGATAGGTCTTTTGCTATTGAATTGAAATTGACTATAATTGAGACTGATTGACATATTTTGATTGCTAGAATTTTTGTGATTAGTCAATTTATTGGGATTTGTGCATTTGGCACATTTAGGGGCAAAATAGTAAATTAATGCGTGTGAAGTTTTGCCCAATTAAAATTTTTGGATTACTCTTTGCTCATACACATAGTTTGTAGTCTAGTAGATTTAAATAATTATTTTTTGGTAATTTAATTAATTAATAGGATTGAATATAGTGTAAATTGATTGATTTATCCCTAGGGACATTTTGGTCGATTCACAAGGTCTATGTGTGTGGCTGAATGTTTCCTGGCCAGAATATTATTCATGGTCTTTCATGCTGATTGGATGATTCCTGGGTGTTTTGTCTTGGTGTGAGTAAAAAGACCAAATTAGCTCTAGGGTTATTTTGATAATTTCACACCAATATTTTTTTAGACAGAAAACTATTAATTCTAGAAACCCTAAGAGGTGCTATTTTGTGCTGATTGGGTGTGTTTAAGGGATTGCATAAGCCATAAACAGATAATTGCACAATTATGGTGATTACTTTCCTTAAGGGGAACTTCAGGGTAGTTAGGGTTTTTACTTGCTAGTGACATGAGCCTAATTTATATGCAATTAATCTAATTGAATTAGCATAATATACTTGTCCCTTTTTTTGTTGTTAGAGTAAGTGAATCTAAACATAATTAACTAAGAAGCTTTTGGTCATAACTTAGTATTAATTCTTGTCTTTTTGCCTTATTCTTTGTAGTTGTAAAATGACTTCCAAGATGGTCACCTCTGAACTAGGAAAGATAGAGGAGCTTAATGCTGATAATTACATGGTATGGAAGAAGAGGATATATCATATCCTCACACTATCTAACCTTGATCATGTCATAGAGCAGATAATTGAGCCATGTTCAGAGAATTGTTCAGCTGCATAGAAGGTCTATGACAAATTGAAGGATGATGATAACAAGGCTAGGTCCACCATTCTTACTTTCATGGAGCCTAAGATGCTGAGACTCTTTGAAAAGTAAAAGACTGCCAGTGAGATGCTAGATGTTGTATCTGTGAGGTATGGGGAGTAGATTGAGGCTCATAAGAGGATGTTGCACTCAAAATACCATAATTCTAGGATGAAAGAGGGAGATGATGTAAAGGAGCACTTGTGTGTCATGTCTATCATTGTTGATGACCTGGAGACATTGGATGACCACATCTCTATGGGAGTCTAAGTGTCTACTATGTTGAATAGCCTCTCTAAGTCCTGGAAGAGTATAGTGGTGTAATTCGACATGAGCGACCAGAAGCTGACAATAGAGGCTATGACTGCCAAGCTTAGGTTTGAGCAAGAAAGGAGGAACCATGTGAATGCTTTAGGTGCTGCTATTGCCAACTTGACATAGAGCTTTGGTGGAGGTAAGAAAGGTGGACATGGGCCAGGACCTTCAAGGAAAAGAGCCTTCGAGAAAAAGAGGCAGAAGCCTCAGAACAAGGGCAATGACAAGGGGAATAACAAATTACAGGTGCCTTCTTCAAGGGTGGCTAGGTGGGCCACTTCAAGGCGAACTGCCCTCAGAAGCATGATCAAGCAAGCAACAACGAGGGCAAGAATAGATAAATTATTTGTGTTATCTCAAAGGTCATGATAGCTGATATCAAGGGGAAGACTTGATGACTGGATTCTGGAGCCACAGTGCATGTGTCTCATTCGAGGGGTGAAATTTAAAGTTGAGCTAGAGACCTAGTGTAACGCCCATGATTTTTCATCACATTTTTTTAAAATTCACGGATAATTTTTTCAATGCAACGACTGTAAATCGGGGGAAAATGACAAAATACAAAACTGGTAAAAATAATTTATAATTTAAAACATCACACATCAAGTTTTCCATCCAAAATTTTCCTTTTTCGATCAAACATCGTATAACCAAACCAAATATCCTCATGCGCTACTAAAAAAAACATATAGATAAATTACCATGATCATGGATTTTAAATACAAGTCTATCCCAAGCATCCCTAAGTACAAGTCCCATAAATAGTCCACTGTCTGATCCAAATTAAATGTCTAGAATACATAAACACATTAATTCTCATCTCAACCAATACATTAGATCGTGACACAAATGATACTCATAGTGAGTCAAATATACCTGAGTCAAAGGGGGAAACAATCCATCATAGAAATGGGCATCCATCTCCAGGAGCTCTCCATCACAAACCTGCAAAAGCCTCCTGAACAATAGGGCTAAAAAACAGGGTAATGAGTATTTTCATACTCAGTAGGAAAATACCCAGTAGGGGAGTTCTAAACAGTGAACTCAGTAAGTCTATAAATAGATGTGTTCATGCAACTCAAACATGAAGCAGGAAAGCATATAATAATTATGCACATATGCATTCAATCATGCCGAACACACCATCCGCAATCTTACAAATACACTCTTAATCGGAGTCTTACAAACTTACTTGTACAATCATACGGTTACTCATACAACTTACACATACTTGTATGACCTTATTCGTACAATCTTACATTTACTCATATGACCTTACTCGTATAGTCTTACTCATAAATATATGCTTACAGTCTTGCTCAGAATCATACTCTTACAGTCATGCTCAGACTCATACTCTTATAGTCATACTCAAAATCATACTCTTATAGTCGTACTCAAAATCTGTTATGCCCCGACTTTTACATTAACTTAAAAGTTGGCATTACGTAAAATTTGTAAGCGAAGAGGGCCCGGATCAACCATGTATAAACAAGAAACTCATAATAATATTAAAATGCGTACGTACAAAAATTGAAAATAAATTAGAGCTATACACGCCATAAGTTTATGTCAGCAGAAATATACAATGCATACAAAATATTTAATTAAACAGAATCCAGCATATCCGGGGCTGCGGCAAGCTAGCCCTGCGGTTAGCCGCGCTAACCGCAGGCTAGAGCGGCGGTTAGACACAGGCTAGCCGCGACTAGCCTACAATTTATCGGCTGTTGGATGCACGCCGGCTCGTTTTGCCTATTTATAGGGAAGGGGAGGGGGTGCCCAACTTGCCCCTACCCAATACTCCCCCTCCTTTGCCTCATTACACACCGTTTTTATACTTTAAACGTGCGTTTCTTAACCATTTCATATCCATTTCTAACCATTCAAAAACCGAATCTACCTAAATCGAGGGTGTCTGACGTTGTGAGAGGGTCTGTTCTTTGAGATAACCCCTCTAAAAAGTAGAAATGACCCAAGGCACGAGGAGGCCCTGTCTGCCACTCTCCACTCAGAAGCGAGAACTGTCCCGACATTAAAGGAGGTTCTGCCCGCCTCACCCAAGCCGGACGTGGAGACTACCCTAGGGCTAGGGGAAGTTTTGTCCTCTTCACCCGAACCGAACGAGGAAACCATCTCTGTGCAAGGGGAGGTGCTGCCCACCACTTTTAAGCCGATTTTAAACGTAGGCTGAACAAGGGTAGGTGGTTTTAAATTCTATTCTCGTGTTAGGGATATGCTCCATTCTTTTCTCTTATCGTGTCAAGTCGTATGATAGAGATTATTTTAAAGGGTTTAAAATATCGTTAAGGGTCGGACAAAGGTCTGTCCTTACGAAATCATTTTAATATTAAATATTTGAATATTATTTTGTTATTCTGTTTATTTTAAGAATTCAGAATTTGAAGGGTAGTTCTTTGGTATGCAATGCCAAAGACTATCGGAGTTTATTACTCCTCAATACTGCCTAAAGAGGCTTTTGGCGTGCATAGGAGTTGGGGTATCATGGGAAAACCCCTCTTCTGATCCCGTTGCCCTATGAGCATGGGTGTATGTCATTTAAATATCGGTGACATTCTGGATATGAAAATATTTTGTTTTAAGTTATGTTTGATTTTAAACTTATTTTGCTTCTGCATGTTTATAGTACATAACGCTACCTACTGGGTATAATGTTTTATACTCACCCACCCCCAGTTTGGGACTGTAGCTGACCAGTCTGTGGAATAGGAGCGGATATGCTGGATTCTATTTAATTAAATATTTTGTATACATTGTATATTTTTGCTGACATAAACTTATGGCATGTATAGCTCTAATTTATTTTCAATTTTTGTACGTATGCACTTTAATATTATTATGAGTTTCTTGTTTATACACGGTTGATCCAGGCCCTCTTCGCTTACAAATTTTACGTAATGCCGACTTTTAAGTTAAAGTAAAAGTCGGGGCGTAACAAAATCATACTCTTACAGTTGTACTAAGAATCATACTCTTACAGTCTTACTCAGACACTTACACTTACTCAGAAACATACGTACTCACTCATACAGTCATACACATACTATCAACCCTTGAAGCTCATCACAACTAATAAGCTCCAACATCAAAATGGAAAAGAATGACACTAGCGCATCACCTTAACCTTCGAGGAGTGGCTAGACGCCATGGACATTTCCGAAGGCAAGGTGTACCAATGCTCATGGGTCACAAGATCAAATAGGTATGAGCAATTCCATGATACTACTTACCTAAATGCGCAAACATAAACACCCACACACAATTGGTCATACAAATGCCCACACTCTAGGGGTCTTATAGTTCCACTGCCACTCTTACGAACCCTCCGGTCTCAAACTCACAACGCTAACATTAGTTTTGCTTATAATTATAGTTTGAATTAAGTAATTTATGCAGTACAATTATGCTACAAAAACTCTCGAACATATGGTGCTCTATGGATCAAACTCAAGCTGAGCCTGATCCGAAACCCTAGTTCGTTAGGGCAGTAGACTTCACTTAACCCTTCTAACTCAAAACATAGCTCATCATACACAAATCCTTACGTATGCATACAATCTTCACCATCTACATTATGGCCAAATCATCTTACACAGACATCATCAAACTGAGCTCCTCATGGCCAACCCTAGTTATCACCCTCTTACTTATACCTCACTTATGATGCTTACTTTTTACTTTATAATCTGTATGTTATGCTTATACAATTATGCAGCACTCTTACTGTCTAATAAACCCCCATAAGGCTCCAAGCCTAAATACTCTTACTTATTGAACCCTTAATGTACGCTCCAAACTAATCCTCGCCCGTCATACTTACATCCACCATTTTCCGTCACACGCTTACACATCCACAATTCTATACCAAACCCTCTATCATCTCTTATTGTTCATCACCCAAAGTTCTGCCAACACACACAACCCACATATGTAACTTACCAACATACTCGCTAGCCATCACTAGCACATACATATTACACATACATAAAACATACTTACAACTCACATACATATCATATGCATTTCAACGTGGCATAATTCATTCTCTTACATCATGCAAATGGATTATGATTTAACATTCAAAGCATTGAATCATACAATCCGAGCATGCTACTACACATTCAAAGCATGCTATCATGAAATTATGAGTTCAAAGATCCCCTACCTCGTAATCATAACATTTGATGGCAAGAACATGATGGTGGTGGCGTTAGTGGCGGATTTGGTGGCCAAAAGCATTGCCAAGTTAAGAGAGCTTTTGTCCTGAGGGTTTAGGAAACACTAGAACTACTCACGAACAAACGGGGTGTCAGAAGACAATGCGGAAAAATCTGTGATCACAGCAGCATACTAAGGGTGGCTGGGAGAAAGGTTCTGCCAACAAAAATGGCAAGTGCAACTAGAAGTTGAGGTGTACCCACTGAAGGTTGGTTGACAGCTGAGAAATACTCGATCGGCTGCAAAACATCGAAATTGGCCATGGACAGCACTAAACAGTGTTGATTTTGCATTTACAATGGCCCACATAAGGGTGGAGGGCATGAGGCGACACTCAAGGATAGAGGAGAGGTGGAGGAGGGCTCTGGTGTCAAATCCATTCGGTGGTAGAGCCATCGATGGTCAGGCGGCGCAAATGCGGAACCTAAACCATAAACCACAGCGTAGCTACATGCATACGTGGCTACATGCATATGCCGCCCAAAGGGGCGGGGGAGAGGGCTGGATGGAGGTGACCCAATGCTCAAAAGGGCAATAGGGCCATGCCCAAGGGTGGTGACTGAGAGAGACTGCATTTTCCATTGTCGTGTCAAGGTAGGCCAACTAGAGGCCAATCGGCATCCCGTGGAGGTAGGATGGTAAGAGGGCAAAAAGTGGCGCCCTATATAGCGTGGTCAAACATATAATCAGCAAAGGAGGAGCCTATCTCATGCCAAAAAAAGAGGGGTGGTGCCATAGTAGGGTGGCCAGCCATCTCCAGCTGAGACCCTCTGAACTAAGGTGGTCCAAAAGGTGTTCAAAGTCCAACGAGGCTACGGTGGCCCAAAACAGGGGAAAACCCTATGGACACAGGGAGGATCTGGGGGTTACTGGCAGCTTTGGCCGGCTCCACCATGATCGTAGCAGCCAGGAGAAGCTATATCTGGCTAGAGGTAATGACCAAAGGTAGTGGTTTAGATGGGTGCCGGGCAGAGCCCACTGGCCATCGCCGATGCCACCACAATGCTCGACTAAGCGAGAGAGAAAAAAAATAGGGGAGGGGGTCTAAACATTTTGGAACGGGCTCGAACAAGCCCGATCCATTTTTTCTCTCTTTTTTTCTTTTTCTCTCTCTCTCTCTCTCACTTATCCTTTTCTTTCTCTCTCAATTTTTCATGTCGTAAGCATGCGTTCAGACCCGCGGCCTATGACTGAACCACATACCCTACTCTACAGGTATGTATAATGAGGTCAAATATGCCAAAGCGTCACATTTTCTAACAAAGAATGACTAGAAAAATAGTTAAAGAATTATAAGAAATCTTAGAAAATATGAGGGAGATTACACATAGTTAGGTAGGAAAGTAAAAATCCTGAGGACTGACAAGGGTGGTTAGTGCACCTCTGACTTGTTTATGGATTATTGTACCAATCAGAGAATAGTGTATCAATACACCCTACCTTACACTCCACAGCAAAATAGAGTGGCCAGAAGGCATAATAGGACTCTTATGGACATGGTAAGATCCATGTTAAATCACTTTGAATTAGGAACCAATTTTTGAGGTGAGGCTTTAGACACCGCCGTGTACATCTTTAATCATGTACCAACAAAGGTAGTCCAATGAAAACCTTTTGAGTTATAGATGGGTCGACGTCTGAGCTTAGGGCATCTTAGAGTGTGGGGGTCCAGGATACATGTAAAGGTCTAAGCTGGACCCTAAGACCATAAAATGTAACTTTATTTGTTACTATAATCACTCTAAGGGGTACAAATTTGTGGTTCACCACATGGATGAGACAGTGGGGTTTATAGAGTCTAGAGATGTTTATTTCTTAGAAGAAGAATTGAACCCAAAATACTTAATAAAAGAATTAATTTATTTGAGATTGTAAAAGAGGCTGGTCCTAGTACTACCCCAGAGGAAGTAATAGGATCCGGTCAAAATCAAACCAAACAGGAACTAAGGGCATTGAGGGAAAGAAAACCTTCAACAAGGTTTAGGGATTTCTAGGCAATGGTAGGGGAAGACAACATCACTCTAGATGTACCCATTGTAGATGACCCAATTACACTTGAGCAAGCTCCGAGTCTTCCAAAAGCTCAAGAATGGCAAATGCTATTTAGGAGGAGATGGATTATATCCTAAAAAACAAAGTCTAGGAGATAGTGGATCTACCTGAAGGGTGAAAGCCCATAGGGTGTAAATGGATCTTCAAAAAGAAGCTTAAAGTAGATGGGTTAATAGACAAGTACAAAGCAAGATTAGTGGTCAAAGTATTCACGCAAGTGTATAGGATGCACTTTAAAGAGACATACTCGCTTGTGTCAAGATTTGACTCAATCCGATGTCTCTTGGCATGTGTTTCTTATTTTGATTTAGAGCTACACTAGATGGATGTAAAGACTATCTTTCTAAACGGAGATTTAGAGGAGGAGAATTACATAGAACAACCTGAAGGTTTTGTAGCTCCTGGAGAGAAACACAAAGTATGCAAGCTAATAAAATCATTGTATGGCCTAAAACAATCTCCAAGGCAATGATACTTCACTTTTCACAAGGTGATTAGTGAGTATGGCTTCATAGTGAATGAGCACGATCATTGTGTCTATACCTTTTGGGACGGGACTAGGTATATGATGTTGTCATTGTATGTAGATGACACACTCTTGATGGGAATGACTTAAGTACGATTGTCAGTCTACATGAATGGCTCAAAAACCCAGTTTCAGATGAAGGACATGGGTGAGGCATTCTACATCCTCGGGATAAAAATTTATAGAGATAGAAATGATAGAAAGCTTAGTATATCTCAAGAATCATATATAGAGAGTATTCTCAAATGCTTTAATGCCATTGGTTGAAGACTATTGAGTCCCCTATATACAAGGGTGTAATACCCCACTTTTCCGATTATGTCTAACGAATGGGGTTAGAGGTAATTAGTATTTTTCTAATAAATTATAGACTGTTTCAAAGGTTGAAACCTCCATATTTGAGTAGAGCTCGAAGAAATGATTGTAATGAATCAAAGAATGAGCAAAATGGAGGTCGGGACTGGAAGTTACGAGCTTCAAGAATCATAGAAAATAGGTGGGACCCACTTAGAAAGAGCACAATTTATTGATTTAAGTGGGTTAGTATCGAAGGGCTCATTGATACGAGTCCAATGGTACCTAAAACGCGTGAATCCGAATCCGGAGTAGGGAGATACGCGTGCTTGAAGAAAGAAGAAAAAAAATGAAACGGCGTATGGCTGGCACGGCGTAGCGCGGGATGACGGTGCCCTTGAAACTGTGGGCACCATGGTCTATTTCTGCGGGCGCTACAGCCTGTTTTTGAAGGCACTGCAGAAACGCAGGCTCGACTCGCACTGCGCGCGGGGTTTCAGCAGACCTGCGCCCCAAGAGGAGAGGTCCTGCCCGTTGTCGTTGAGCATCGACAATCTTCTTTTTCTCTGTTTCTGAGCATCCTAACTCCGATTTAGTCCATCCAGGAGGTGTTCTTGACTAAATCGAGCATGCTCTTCACAATGGAGGGGTCTATTCTATGATTTGGTGATCGTATGAGGAGGAAATACCCAAGACAAGGAGAAGCTTTGCTTGTTGTCCTCAAGCACCGAAGATAGAAAAAGGAGTCAGAAGTAAGATGGGGTTCCACCCGAAGTTGCCGGGCCACAACAAGAGAAGCAATCCAAAGTAGGGGAGGTTTTGTCTTCCACTGAACAGCCATGATGTGTAAGGAACTCCCCCGAGTAGGGGAGGTTCTGTCTGCCACCCACTGGCATGGAAAATGAGAAGAATCTCTGGCAAGGAGAACGTCTGTACGTAGTCTTTTAGTACAAGATGAGGAACATATGAAAGCTAGAGGAAGCTCCGTTTAATGCCTTTGAATCCTAAGGGAAGGACGCTAAGGAGAAACGAGCAACTCCAAATACCGTTATCTTACGAGACATGAGGGGAGTAAGTATTTCTAATATCCTGTTGAAGAGCTGCATGTGCTAAATTATGATGTGTGTTATGCCATGACCCTTTGTGCTCTAATCTGCTATGCTTTGATGTGACATGTTTATGTTCTGTCTTGCTCTAGGGTAGAGCAAGATGTATAGTATGTGTGTGAGTTCGGTCTCGGCTTAGTGATGGAGCGAGACGTGTGTATGTAGTTTTGATCCCGCTCTGTGGTAGAGTGAGATGTACATTTTCGTTGGCTTATTAATTTCCATTTGACTCCGATATATAATGAATGTTTGTATAATTCCTACTAAATATCAGTATATACGTATTTTAATGAATATGAGATTTTGTGATGCTTGTTGTATGTAGTAGCCGTTAGGCAGAACTACGTTCGGATTCGATCGTATTGGAATAATATCCAATACGTACGTAGGCAAACAATGGCAAGACAACATTGGGCCAATCCAAATCAATTATAAGTATATGTGTTATTTTGTTTTACACGCAATGAACTATGAAGCTTCATTGTGTGTATGTGTCCGCTATAACCTAAGTCTACGTATGAGAAGGCTTGAAGCTCCGTAGTATGTAAACGAATGTTATACCTCTCGCACAAGACGATGATTCCTGGCTCAAGGAAAGAAAAATTTTCTATTAGTGATTTTGTGGGCCCGACTTGGGTCGGGTTGTTACAAATGGTATCGGAGCATTGATCTATCTGTGAGAGTATAATAAGAATTTTGATTTTAAATTTATGTTTTGAATGTGTTGTGATTGTCTTGAAATAAATTTGAAGTAAATTTCTCTTCTAAGATGTGTTGTCGTTGATTTGAATAAAATTCTGATTTTCAACTTTTGGTTATGCATATACGATATTAGATTTTAATCCAAAATTTAGTTTTGAACTTCTATTCCGCACATGTAACATTAGACTTAATACAAACCTCGATTTTGAGCATTCTATTCTACATGTGCGACTTTAGATTAATATGGGCTCTAATTTTAAGAATTTGATTTTTAAGTAGATTTTGAATTGAAATTTCTGTTTGCATACCTTGGAATGGATTTGCTATGAATGCAAATCTTATGAATTTTAATCTTAAATAAAAATGATTTGAAAATGTTATTATGAATAAATCGTACAAGATTGTGACTTGTAATATTGTTCTGCTTATGTGATGTTAAAATTACATCAAACTCTAATTTTGATAAATTCTAATTTGTTTAATTAGAAGTAATTTTTATTTTATCTTACGTATGTGTATCTGACTGATGGCATGCTTAGACTTTATAGATGTGGATTTTAAATTAGAATTGATTTAGAATTTTTGCTTTGAATATGTTGCATCAGATTTAGTATGAGATTTAATCAAAGAATTCTTTGAGATTTCTATCGCCATATGTTGCATGAGTTTTGATGCAAACATCAATTTGATAATTTTCATTTTTCAATTGAAAATTATTTATAGTTTAAGTCTAAATGTGTTGCATTTTGTTTAATATTTTTTTTATGAACTTTGCTTTTGAACTTTTCATCTTGTATGTGTGACATCGGGATTTATATTTATTCTGATTTTTATCAATTATAAATGTTAATCGTAAGTTATATGAAAATTTTTTCTAAATAATTTGATTGAGATTTAATTCAAAATTCTATTTTGCATATGTTACATTGAATTTAAGACAAATTTCAATTTTCTCCAAATTTGAATTTCTCATCGAGATTGGATTGAAATTTTGTTTTACATGTGTAGTTTTATATTTAATCTGAAACTTTATTTTTTACGAATTTTGAATTTGACTTGATCGAAAATTCTATTTTGGATTCATTACATTTTTCGGTTTTCCACAACTTTGATTTTAATGTGTTTTAAACTACGGTAGAATTACCACGGGGTAACCACCAACCGCTCATGCTATGGGAATTTGACTAGAAGAACTTGATCTAGTTGGTTGCAAATAATCATGTATAGTTTTAACTTGAATATTTTGTGCATTATTATCCCCAATATCACTTCTTTGCTCCTCATTAATTCTTAGATTCTCCATTGTATTAAAAGAAAGAGAATTTTTAAAAGATTTGTTCACTCTTCTCAATCGCCTAGAATTATCACACACCCATGCGAACATGCAACAACAAATTTTTTTTGGTTACAATCAAAAGTAAAAGTGCAGAAATTAAAAGACAAAATATAAAAAGTTAGAGAGTTAGAAGTTAATAGACAAAATTTAAATTACAAAATAAGGCCAATTGCACTATCAAGGTACACATTTGAACCCGAAAGATCTCCGGTAGTAACGTGGGTAGTGCCTCCGGTCTAAAAAAAAAGAAAAATTGCAGAATTTAAATACTAAAATTAAATGACATAAAGTAAATGATTGAATTTAAAGAGTTAGTGTGCAAAAATAAAAGTTAGAAAATTAGTAAAGTTAGAGTGAGGGTGAGTTTTTTTTTGTAACGGATTCTTGTCACACATTGCAATCCCCGGCAATGACGCCAATTTGTTGTTATGTCTGAAACAAGACTGTGAAAAAGTCAAATTCAGATTTGTTTTACTTGCCAATTGTAGTAGACAAGATCGATCCACAGGAAAAGCCTTGTGCAACAAAGAAAAGGATTACGAAAAAATAGAGGAAAGAAAAACTAAAAAGGAAAGAGTAGAAGAGTATTGAAGGAATAAAGAGTTAAATAATCAAGAAAAGAAAACATTAAGGCATTAAGGGTCATTGTAACATCTAGTGATGTTCTTCATGTGTCATGTTATCTCAGTTTGAAGCAAATGAAGATTCTATCTAACCAGAAGATATGAATATTGAAAGCAAAAGTAAAGATAGAAAATGCTTTGGATAGATGAAGGATAAAAACAATTGTCTCTTCAAGATTTCTATGTATCAAAATTACAAAAGATCAAGAAGGAGAGCCTTTAAGCATCTTATGTATCTAAATTATAAAGAAACAAAAAGAAGAATAATATTAAATAAACATCACTTCAAATAACCAATACTTACTTGAAACCATTGATAAAACAATAATACAATTCCATTATATTGTTACAAATCACCTCTAGCCTTAGCTTGAGAGCTTAAAAGGCCATTACAATAAAACTAAAAATAAAAATACAAAAGAAGAAACGATAAAAAGGATAAGAGAGATCCAAAGAGGAGGGGATGATGCATCTATCATGTCCACCCTTTTATTTATAGGAGTAGAAGGGGTTGCTTTAAAGAGGAAAGTCCAATCATATCTCTAGATTGCATCCTAATTAATTGCCTCATTGGTTGCTTCTTTGGCAATGATTAGATTATAAATCAATCAAATACATCAATAATTTATTTAGCAAATAAGTATATTTGAATCTTCCTTTAGTTATCTAATCAGCCTCATTGTCTTTCCTTATGCGTATCAATCACAACCAATAAAAATATTTTTCATATGTTGGCCTCGGGTTAGCTTACTAGCTTTCTGTTTGCATAACAAATTTGACCCATATTGTTTCAGAATTATGAATTTCTTCTTTAAATAGAGATTGTAGCCAGGATAGTCTTCTTTACAATGCCATCAGAATCGTATAAATCTAAATTATACATAGAAAGATATAGTCGAAATACTAAGGCTATCTCAATCTATCCAAATCAGCTTCTTCCCAAATTTAGTTCTCTTGATGCAAATCTAAAATCCAACATGTCTACAAGTTGTATTCGATTATTTTATGCATGTTTAGACTATTAAGAGCCCATTCTTGACTTTTAAATAGCTTTGGGTAGTTGGACTTCACTTTATCTTCTAGTTGGATCTTATTGAAGCCTGTTTAGACATGTAAACTCAATCAAGGTCGAACTAACTTATTCAAAACATAAATAATGCAAATAAGTAATGAATTAACATAAAATAGGATTGCAATTCGAAATGTGAGAATATTTAATTGAACATTATTTCAGCCCATTACAATACCCAAAACATCTATAGTGAACATAATCTCAAGCTTTAGGGCTACAATATATCAAAAGCCATCACCAGATAACTTAAGTATAAGATAAAGTTAAGTATGAGATCATCATATCACATCACAAGTCTAAAACCACTCAATATATATCCCCTCTCATGCTGGAAGTCCATCCTCAAGCTCAACATAAAGACCATCCAGGGCACCTGGATGACACAACATACAACCCCAAAACAATAACCACAATCAAAAGGGGGGTGAGCTTAGCTTAGTGAGGGTTTTAAAACAAAAATTAAACACAGGATAAATCATATGAATTCTCAATTTAAATATGCATCACATATCTATTCTCCACACCTGTGCATCATGATATAAATCAAATTATATATATATATATATATATATATATATATATATATATATATATTCATACCACTTGTACATCATAGTTTCATTCATAAGTCATATCACACATACACACCCTGTGTAATCATTTCAGGCTCATGGTTGATTCACGTCTTGCATGAAGCATGTGTCAATATTCACATTCACCCTGCATAATCAAATGTATCAAACCACATTCCATCCTACATGTTCAAGTAAAATTATTTTATACATACCATGTGTAATATAAGCATCATTGTCCCTACACAACATGTGTTAATGAGCATTATAATCTCTACACATGTATAAACCATTCAGTGAATATCTCACAATTGAGAAAACAACTTTGCTTATTTGGCTGAAGCACAAACAAACTTGCTCCCTAGACAATCCCTAACAAAGAAGTCTGAATTTCGAAAAAGAAAAACTAGAGTAGTTTGGGTAGGTTCCTAACGAGGAAAGTACCCCCTTGTCAACCAGTGTACAAAGACAAACCAGCCTAGAATCTCCTATCTAGAAACATATCAATTTTACTCATTATAGCAAATACACTCTTCTCACCCGGGGAGGAAACCGTCCTCAACGGGAAGTAAAACCCCGTCCTTCTGGATGTAATGATTCGATAAACCTCTGATGAAGCTAATTCGGAAAACTATGGCACCCAATCAATTAATCACTATTAAACATGAATAATCTTCACTTACAAATCATTCTTATGATGAATTCAACATGATACATATGTGAGAAAATGTTAAATGAATGCAAGCATAGGTAAACATACTCTAATAAGTCCTAATATGTTGAAACATGGTTCATTTGTGACAATTAAAATATATAAGCACAATCAAGAATATACATACATGGTTGACTTCATATTTGAGCCAAAACATGCCACGCCTAGCCACCCGGCAACCCCAAGCCGAATGCGGTCTAAGGGGAAGATGAAGCGTGGCGCGATGTAGTAACATTCGATTGCGGAAGTCTTAACCCCTACTTGGGTAGTTCACAACGGAGTTGTGCACATCAACTTTGTACAAGAGAGAAATGAGAAAATAAATGACTACAAATTAAGTATTAGTCCATGCAAAACCCATACACTTAGTCCAACATAGCCCTCACATGGCTCAAGAAGTAGAGTCCAAGCCCACATCGACTAACAAAAGTCTAAGCCGATCTCGGTAAATAGAGCATGAGGCATAATCAAGTAGATATAAGTCTCAATATAACAAGCTATGTAAACAATCATATAGCTCAAGATCTCTAAATGGCCCCTCCTATGCAACATCATCACCCATACTCCCCTCATAAAGTCTATCTTGACCACCTGCATGACATGACATGCAGCCCCAAAATAAAACATGAGAAAGAGGGGTGAGCCTAGTGATGTCGCCGGGTCGGGTTCGGGTCGGGTTTTGCCAAACCCGAACCTAATACCACATAACAAAACTGTGACCCAAACCCAACCCGATCCGAACCCGACCCGTTTGACCCGAATAAAATAAAAAAAATTATTTTAATAATTTTTTTTTTTCAATTTTTTTAAAAAATAATATTAAAAAATATATAAAAAAATAAAAAAAATTTATTTACATTAATATTGGGGTTGGGTCGGGTTGGATCACCTAAAACCTAAACCCGACCCAAACAAGCTATTTGGGTTTTTTTTAAAACCAAACCCAACCCATTAGGGTCGGGTCGGATTTACCATTTACCCGACCCAAGTGGCATCCCTAGGTGAGCCACAAGCTCAGTTTCACGATACGGATTTTTAAAAGCCTTTCTAAAATCGTATGAACAATAGTCACAATTTTTTTTCTTAAATGCAAAACAAACCATTCGATTAAATATCCAGGCCATGATAACTGGGGTTCAAAAATATGAATATCAAATCATATGATATTATTACATGTCTCAAAAATCAATAAGAACAACTCATCCATCTAAGTACAAGTTTGTCAACCCTCTGAAAATATATAACTAAGTTGAATCTCACGCTAATGAAACAATTACGTACCAAAGTTACAGAAACTTCTTCTTGTGCTCGCTTGTTTGGTCTTACTTGTTGTCACCTAGAGAATCTGCAACTAACCAAACCAAACAACCACAACAATAGCAATGGAATCTCTTTGCCTTCAAGAGAAGAGCTTCCAAAGGATAAAAAGTTTTATTAATATTTTTTAGATCGGGCCAACATCACCCGATGTTAGTTGCCTACGTACTCATCATACAACATCTCCAATGTTTCCAACAAGATCGGATCCAGACGAAGTTCTGCCTAAAAACTACTATATACTAAGAAGCATAGCATCACCCATGCAATGCTTAAGTATTTTAAAGAAACCTACCTTTTTTGCAAGTCCTTTAATCGTTCCACTTATCTAATTAACAAACAATATCAAATAATGTTATTAATTATCTCTCGAACCATTGTTCGATAATTAACACTAATAAATCTGTATTCACTTAGAGACAACTCGCTCGTTGAGAAATCTCCAGACATAAGACTCCAACATGCAGAAAATCAATATATAGTGACACATGTAAAGTAATATACGGAGCACTGAATATAACATAGCTTAGAAACATGAGCTAACCTTTAACCAATAAAGACCAACACAATGCACAAAACAATGGACACCGTTCAGGAAACAATGAACTAATTGTTACCTAAAAATACTAATTCTTGCTCAAAGGAGTAATTGTATGCTAACAGAAATCCTAGCATCTCTAGAGATCCACTTGGATCAGCCATGGGCCTAGAGATGAAGGTACCAGCTATGCTCATGGACACACTGGCCAGAGGTAGATGAGCCTTCATGATGCTCAAAAACCTGATTTGCGCATTTGCAGGGATCGATCATCCCGAAGAAACGGAGACCATGAAGGTCTAAAAGATTACCACTATCGCTATTATCAGAAATCCTAGCATCTCTAGAGATCCACTTGGATCAGCCATGGGCCTAGAGATGTAGGTACCAGTTGTGCTCATGGACACACTAGCCGGAGGTAGATGAGCCTTCCATGATGCTCAAAAACCTGGTTTACGCATTTGCAGGGATCCATCGTCCCTAAAAAACGGAGACCACGAAGGCCTAAATATCCGCCATGGCTATTACTGTGAACTTAAACTTTTACTCCGAGAACATCCCATAACCATCCTCGGTTCATTAACCAAGGTAAAATGCTATGTCAGGGCCCCGTTCACTCCATGAACCGGTCCCAACCCTAAAGAGGTATTTTAGTCATTATCTTGATTAGGTGTTCTTCCCCCAATCCAAAGACAACCAAAATCTCTTGATTATTCTCTATTAACCTTAATTTATTGATATAGCTTAATACAATAATAATAAATGTGAACATCAAAATAATCAACATGACAAGAACTCCGACTCATGTTGAGATGAAATAACCAATTCAACATTATAATGAAAAGGATTTGGGGTTGAGATGCATAACTCAAGTTATACACCTAACATGACAAGGTTAGGATGAAACAACCATCAACATTCACCCTAATGTATATCACAATCAAGGCAAAAATTCCGGGACAAATTATGCTGAATTTCAAAGGCATCTTAGGCTGAAATTTAGAGCCTTAATAAACATGAATATTTCATGAATTAAGGCTCAAAAGTCAGGGATTCAATCAGCAAGATTATAACCTAAATCAAAGCTAAGAATCAAGTATTAGGTAGGCAATAATGCAACCTAAAATGGGGCTGAAACTTAGATATTCTTGCAACATGATTATAACATAAATCAAGGCTGAGAATTTTGTATTACTTTGGTGAAAATAGAGCCAAAAATAAGGCTGCAAAATAGGGATCTAAGTAAGCAAAAGCAGAGCCTAAACCAAGGCTTCAAATCAGGGATTTAATTAGCCAAAGTATGGCCTAAACTAAGGCCACAAATCAGGAAATAAATTGGCCAAAGTATAGCCTAAAGAAAGGCCACGAATCAAAGATTTAATTGGCTAAAGTATGACCTAAAGTAAGACCACGAATTAGGAATTAAGTTGGCCAAAGTATGGCCTAAAGTCAGGCTACGAATCAGGGAATAAATTGGCCAAAGTATGGCCTAAAGTAAGGCCACGAATCAAGGATTAAGTTGGCCAAAGTATGGCCTAAAGTCAGGCCCCAAATCAAGGAATAAATTGACCAAAGTATAGCCTAAAGTAAGACGACGAATCAGGGATTAAGTTGGCTAAAGTATGGCCTAAAGTAACGCAATGAGTCAGGGATTAAATTGGCCACAATATGGCCTAAAGTAAGGCCACGAATCAGGGATTAAGTTGGCCAAAGTATGGCCTAAAGTAAGGCCACAAACCAAGGAATAAATTGGCCAATGTATGGCCTAAAGTAAGCCTACAAATCAGGGAAACAATTGGCTAAATTATGGCCTAAAGTAAGGCCACAAACCAGGGAATAAATTGGCCAAACTCTGGCCTAAAATAATGCCACTAACTAGGGAATAAGTTGGCCAAACTATAGTCTAAAGTAAGGCCATAAACCTGGGAATAAATTGGCCAAAGTATGGCCTAAAATAAGGCTGCAAACTAGGGAATGAATTCAGTAAAGTGTATGCCCAAATCATGGATAATAAACATGATTAGAATAAGAATCATTCATGTCTAACATAGGGCTAAGATAGATGACAAAAATCTGCAATATGTTTGAATGAATTAAGGCTAGTTCATGATATCAAAAGAAACCCCTAGAACCAGGCTGAATTATGGCTAAATTACATCTATCAAAACCTCATGCTTAAGGGTATAAAAAGAAACACCTACTTGTACCAGTTGTCCCCAAGGTTCCTAGCTCTTGCTACTATGCTTCTAGGCCTTCGATTCAATCTAAAGGTGGTTGCTTTGTGCCTTCTAAAGTTGCTAGCTATAGAGGTCGTTGCTGAGAGAAGGAAGAGGAGAGAAGAGATGGAGAAGAGGGAGGTTAAACTCAATCAATGCCCCCTTTTTTCTCTTATATAAGGCTTCCCTTCTTCCAACTCTTGGGTGCCCTCCCCCTCTAAGACTCTCCATTAATTACAATCCCTGCCCCATTAACAATAAGAAACTAACCTACATATATGGTCAAAACAGTCCCAAAAGAGTTATAACGTAACTAGATGTATTTTTGATCCCTCCTCCAACTTTTTCCACCACTCCTAGCACTGCTCGGACTCCTACTTGGGCTAAAAGTCCTATGCTTGCATGCTATCTTGTCTCAACAAAATTCTAGTTGCGTCCTCTTCTTGCTTGGAGTCCTTGTCCGGCTAGGACTCTCTCCCTCTTTAAAATCCTAGTTCTTTTAGAACTTCTAATTCCTAGTACGTTTAGGGCTCCTAACTCCTAGTACGTTTAGGACTTCTAATTTCTAGTATGTTTAGGGCTCCTAACTCCTAGTACGTTTAGGACTCCTAACACCTAGCACAATTAGGACATCCAACTCAAAGCACGAGTAGGATATCTAACTCCAAGCATGAGTAGGACATCCAACACCAAGCACGAGTAGGATATCTTACTCCAAGTACGAGTAGGACATCCAACTCCAAGCACAAGTAGGACATCCAACTCCAAGAATGAGTAGAACATTCAACTCTAAGCATGAGTAGGACATCCAACTCTAGGCACGAGTAGGACATCTAATTCGGGTAAACAGGCCCTGTGCAATAAGATTAAATTCGAACGGTCGTATCTCCCTCATCCGAACTCTGATTCACACGTTCTTGGTGGCATTTTGAAGCTCTTTCTATCTACTTTCTAACTAAAAAGGTTTTATCCATCACTTATAACTTATGATCAATTAATTGTAACAAAAAGGTCAAGGGGTACAACACCCTAATCCCCACGTGGGTTTCGGGAATTTAGAAAAATCCCAGACATTACACTCAGCAAGTGTTTTAAATTACGGAAAATGAATCCAAAAGATATCATAGGTAAATCACATAATGTTCATCACATAATCAACCATCATACCCATTCCTCATGGGATCTCCGCATAACCTATGCATTTATGTCCTAATTTACCATCCATAAGCATTTACTTATGAACAGATTCTCATGTCATACTATTTCTAGCCTATCTCATGAACACATTCCTATGTCACCTGCATATTATGCTATAACCCACACATCTCATTATCAAATTCATATACCTCTTGTGCATCATGGGTCCACCATAATTCACATCAATCATACACCTCATGTGTAATATAATCACATCCTGCATGAGTGACATTTCAACATAAATAGATCATGCATATCTATTCTCATTGAAAACATTCACCCTTCATGAAAAGTATCTCAAACACCCTATCCTACATATCATGCCAATTAAGTCATACCCACATGTGTAATATAAGCTCCCTTATCCCTACACCACAACTATGTAGTAGGGCATAACATCACATACACATGCAACAACAACAATTGGTGAATGTCTCACACATAGAGAGAAATAAACATGCTCATCAAGGCCACAACCCCTGAGCAACCCAATATAAAATAAACTCATCAAGACCAAAGCCCCTGAGCAACCCTATATCATATAAACCTGCTCATTAAGGCTGAAGCCCCCGGACCCATCAAGACCAAAATCCCAAGTAGCCCTGCTTTTTAAGACTGAAATCCCTATACATGATAAGCAAATGCACACAGACAAACCAGCTGTATGCTCAGGATCCAGATAACTCATCAAATAACTCATATAACAATTAGCTCACCTCAACATGCAATTAACTCATCTCAATAAATAACACATATAGTATTCAGCTCTTCTCAACCCGGGGAGGTACCAAGTCCCGAGCAATACTGCTCATCAAGGCTGAATTCAAAACAAAATTATGTCCTTTCGGACCCAACCAATTAGATAAGCATTCGATCGATTAATCTGGCAAACAATGACATCCAATTGCATCCAATCGATCAACCACAGCTAATCACGACAAATCTCTTTTATAAATTATTTTCATGATGCATGAAACATGGTTCATACATGAGTAACGCTACATGAGTCCAACTATAAGAGACATGCTCAAATCAGTCCATATGTGCATCATTCAAAGTCCATTTGTGTCAAATAATCACCACAAATACCTTCAAAAGTGTGTACATAATGGTAATGTTCAAGTCTAAGCAAGGACATGTGCAACATGAAAAAACCATCATCTATATATTATATACATGCATCCATGATTTTATCATAGTTCCTTCTAACTAAAATCTTGAATAAAACATGGTAAAAACATCAAAAATATGAGTCCAAGACAAGTATAACATCATGTTAGACTTAGGCAAGTATAAGCATCACTATACTTAAGCTAGAACATAGGAAACATTGTTCACTAAAAATTAGCACATGTGCAAGCATACATGCACAACCTCATGGTTAAACTATCACGACCCGAATTTTTAAAAGCCTTTCTAAAATCGTATGAATGGTAGTCACATTTTTTTTTCTTAAATATAAAACAAACCATTCGATTAAGTATTCAGGTCATGATAACTGGGGTTCAAAAATACGAATATCAAATCATATGATAATATTACACATCTCAAAATTCAATAAGAACAACTCATCCATCTAAGTACAAGTTCATTAACCGTCTAAAAATAAATAACTAAGTTGACTCTCATGCTAATAAAATACTTACGTACCAAAGTTATAGAAACGCAGAAACTTCTTCTTGTGCTTGCCTGTTTTGTCTTGTCGTCACCTGGAGAATTTGCAACTAACCAAACCAAACAACCACAACAACATCAATGAAATCTCTCCGCCTTCAAGAGAAGAGATTCCATAAGGAAAAAAGATTCTATTAATGTTTTTCTGATCGGGCCAACGTCACCCAATATTAGTTGCCTACGTACTCATCAGACAACATCTCCAATGTTTCCAACAAGATCGGATCCAGACGTAGTTCTACCTAAAAACTACACTATACTAAGAAGCATAGCATCACCCATGCAATGCTTAAGTATTTTAAAGAAACCTACGTTTTATGCAAGTCCTTTAATCGTTCCACTTGTCTAATTAACAAGAAATATCAAATAATGTTTTAACGATCAATCGAACCATTGTTCGATAATTAATACTAACAAATTTGTATTCACTCTGAGAGAACTTGCCCTTTGCAAAATCTCCAGACATAGGATTCCAACATGCAGATCGTCAATATATAGTGCACTGAATAAAACATAGCTTAGAAACATCGGCTGACCTTTAAGCAATAAAGACCAACACAATGCACAAAACAATGGACACTGTTCAGGAAACAATGCACTAATTGTTACCTAAAAATACTAACTCCCACTCAAAGGAGTAATTGTATGCTAACATAAATCCTTGCATCTCTAGAGATCCACTTGGATCAGCCATGGGCCTAGAGATGTAGGTACCAGTTGTGCTCATGGACACACTAGCCGGAGGTAGATGAGCCTTCCATGATGCTCAAAAACCTGGTTTACGCATTTGCAGGGATCCATCGTCCTGAAAAAACGGAGACCACGAAGGCCTAAATATCCGCCATGGCTATTACTGTGAGCTTAAACTTTGACTCCGAGAACATCCCATAACCATCCTCGGTTCATTAACCAAGGTAAAATGCTATGTCAGGGCCCCGTTCACTCCATGAACCGGTCCCAACCCTAAAGAGGTATTTTAGTCATTATCTTGATTAGGTGTTCTTCCCCCAATCCAAAGACAACCAAAATCTCTTGATTATTCTTTATTAACCTTAATTTATTGATATAAATTAACACAACAATGATAAATGTAAGCAACATAATAATCAACATGACAGGGACTCAGACTTATGCTAAGATGAACTGACCAATTCAACATTATAATGAAAAGGATTTGGACTGAAATGCATAACTCAAGTCAGCCACCTAACATGACAAGGTCAGGCTAAAACAACCATCAATATTCACTGTAATATATATCACAATCAAGGCTAAAATTAAGGGTCAAATTATGCCAAATTTCAAAGGCATCTTAGGCTCAAATTCAAAGACTTAATAAACATGAATATATCATAAAGTAAGGCTCAAAAGTTAGGGATTCAATCAGCAAGATTATAACCTAAATCAAAGCTAAGAATCAAATATTAGGTAGACAATAATGCAACCTAAATTAGGGCTGAAACTTAGATATTCTTTCTTGACTATAACATAAATCAAGGCTGGGAATTTGTTTTTACTTTGGCAAAAATAGAGCCTAAAATAAGGCTGCAAAATAGGGATCTAAGTAAGCAAAAACCAAGGCTCCAAATCAGGGATTTAATTGACCAAAGTATGGCCTAAACTCAGGCCACAAATCAGGGATTAAATTAACCAAAGTATGGCCTAAAGTAAGGCCATGAATCAAGGATTAAGTTGGCCAAAGTATGGCCTAAAGTAAGGCCACAAATCAAGGATTAAGTTGGCCAATGTATGGCCTAAAGTCAGGCCATGAATCAGGGATTAAGTTGGCTAAAGTATAGCCTATAAAGTCTAGCCATAAATCAGGGATTAAGTTGGCCAAAGTATGGCCTCAAGTAAGGCCACGAATCAGGGATTAAATTGGGCAAAGTATAGCCTAAAGTCAAGCCACGAATCAGGGATTAAGTTGGCCAAAGTATGGCCTAAAGTGAGGCGACGAATTAGTGATTAAGTTGGCCAAAGTAACATGGAGAGAGTCAATATTTTCTGTTTCCTGAACGGTGTCCATTGTTTTGTGCATTGTGTTGGTCTTTATTGGTTAAAGGTCAGCCCATGTTTCAGGGATTAAGTTTGCCAAAGTATTGCCTAAAGTAAGGCCACGAATCAGGGATTAAATTGGGCAAAGTATGGCCTAAAGTATGGCCTAAAGTCAGGCCACGAATCAGGGATTATGTTGGTCAAAGTATGGCCTAAAGTAAGGCCACGAATCAGAGATTAAGTTGGCCAAAGTATGGCCTAAAGTCAGGCCACGAATCAAGGATTAAGTTGGCCAAAGTATGGCCTAAAGTAAGGCCACAAATCAGGGATTTAATAAACAAAAGTATGTCCTAAACTAAGGCCACAAACCAGGGATAAAATTTAGCAGAGTTTATGCCCAAATTATGGATGATAAACATTGCTAGAAACAGAATCATTCATGCCTAACATAGGGCTAAGATAGATCACAAAAATTAGTAACATGCTTGTATGAATTAAGGATAATCTACTTGACAAAAATCAGAATCATGCATGCCTAACATAGGGCTAAGATAGATGACAAAAATCAGCAACATGCTTGCATGAATTAAAGCTAATTCGTGACATCAAAAGAAACCCCTAGAACCAGGCTGAATTATGGCTGAATTACATGTATCAAAGCCTCATGCTTAAGGGTGTAAAAAGAAGCACCTACTTGTACCAACTTGTTCCCAAAGCTCCTAGCCCTTGCTCCTACGCTTCTAAGCCTTGAATTCAATCCAAAGATGGCTACTTTGTGCCTTCTAAAGCTGCTAGTTATAGAGGTCCTTGCTAAGAGAAGGAAGAGGTGAGAAGAAATGGAGAAGAGGGAGGCTGAACCCCCATCAATGCCCCTCTTTTATTCTTATATAAGGCTTCCCCTCTTCAAACTTTGGTTGCCCTCCCCCTCTAGGACTCTCCCTTATTTATATTTCTGGAATCACAATCCCTGCCCCATTACCAATAGGAAACCAACCCACATACATGCTCAAAATAGTCCCAAAAGAGTTCTAACCTAACTAGATGTATAGTTGATCCCTTCTCCAACTTTTTCCACCACTCCTAGCACTCCTCGGCTCCTACTTGGGCTAGAAATCCTAGGCTCGCATGCTATCTCGTCTCAACAAAGTTCTAGTTGCATCCTCTTCTTGCTTGGAGTCCTTGTCCTGCTAGGACTCTCTCCCTCTTTCAATTCCTAGTTTTTTTAGGACTTCTAATTCCTAATATGTTTAGGACTCCTAACTCCTAATACGTTTAGGACTCCTAACTCTTAGTATGTTTGGGACTCCCAACTCCTAGCACAAGTAGGACATCCAACTCCAAGCACAATTAGGATATCCAACTCCAAGCATGAGTAGGACATCCAACTCCGAGAAAGAGTAGAACATCCAACTCCAAGCACGAGTAGGACATCTAATTCGGGTAAACGGGCCCTGTGCGATAAGCTCATCTTCGAATGGTCGCATCTCCCTCATCTGAACTCTGATTCACACGTTCTTGGTGGTGTTTCGAAGCTCTTTGTCTACTTTCTAACTATATGGGTATTAGCTATCATTACTAACTTATGATAAAGTTATTCTCATAAGAAAGTCGAGGAAACCAACACCTTAATCTCCACATGGTCGACTTCGGGAATTTAGACAAACCCCGGACGTTATATAAATTTACTGGAATCATCAATAAATCATGGAGAATTATCAAACATGAATTTTGGATAAAGAGAATATCGTGATAAAATCCAACAAATATATAACCTAAATTATGTTTGAGCTATATCATAACTTTCAAGATAATATTTATGCACTCATAGTAGCATTTATAGGTAAACATAACTCATTCTAAACATAAGAAATGAGATTTATATAAGAGGACCAATAAATGGACAAAAATACAAGAAAGGCAAAAACTATTATTTTGCCATTCGATCGGCTGGATAGTCATTTGAACTCCAGGCCATTCGATTGGTCAGATAGGTTGTTCGAATGCCTGTTGGGCTGTTTGAAAGCCCTTAACAGTCACTTCATACCCAAAAAATGGTTCATCTTCAACCTTACGAACACCAAACCGAAAATACCTAAAAATGATAAGAAAATCCTAAAATTACTTACAAACTTCATAATATCAAAATACAAGCATAATATATACATGATAGATCTAGTCATTCCTAAGCTAAACACAAGAATATCAACAAAAAGAGCAAGCTTTATTTAACCCACCATTAACGCACAAACATGAGAAACAAACCACTTAAAGCATTCTAAACTTGAAATCTGAAGTATCAATAAACTTAAAAGGAAAACCCCTTACCATCAATAAGCTTTTGGGTCGAAATCAAAGCTCTATTCTTTAAGAGTTTCTACCCAAAGTTAGGGTTTGGTTAATACTTAATTAAATTCAAATATTAAGCTTAAACAACATTGAAAATATGTAGATCTAGGGTTCCCTTTGATTAAAAATAAAAATCCCTCTTTTAGGGTAAATCAAGAATCCATTTTGGGGGGAAATGGGATTAAAAGAGAATAAGGAAAAATTGGGAAGATTAGTGGAAATTAGGGCTTAAAACATACCTAAATCAGTTTCCTTATTTGGCAATGGGGATTCGGGCACTTCTCAACCTCCTATCTCAGCCCTTCCCAATTGGGAAATTGGCTCGGACTTTCCTTATATAGTAAGTCAATAGGGTGTAAATACTAAATGTTGGGCTATAAATACAATTTAGTGCCCTAAATGGTTAATTTTTCTCATTTTAAGGCTAAAAATGAATTTAAAATTCTGAAACTCCTTAACAAGAAATAAGTGAAGTTTACGGTCTTGTGAGACCCTCACCATCTGAATGTAGACATGGGGCCCATGGTGGGCTCCACACACTAAATTTATGAAAAATTCTCTAAAAATAGAATAAGTTAAGTTTGATATAGAAACTTATAAAATGAGAGAAAACCTTACTAAACCATCATTATCAACCTTTAATCCCCAAATTAAGTCAAACTGGCAAATCAAAACAAAATCACATAATAACACATAATTAAATCAAAATTAAACCGGGTTAAGGTTAGAGATCTTACATCCTTCCCTCCTTATATGAATTTTGTTCCCAAAATTTTCTATCAATCAGCAGTAAAAAGATGAGGGTATTTCTCTTTTACTTCATCCTCTTGTTGCCATGTGGCTTCCTCCACATTGTGATGCCGCCATAAGACCTTCACCAACGGGATTACTTTGTGTCGAAGAGTCTTCTTCTTCTTGTACAATATACGCACCGGTGCCTCCAAATAAGAAAGATCCTCCCTAAGCTCCACGGGTTCAAAATCTAACACATGGGATGGATCCGGGTTGTAATTCTAAAGAATTGAAACATGGAACACGTTATGAATGTTTCCGAGCTGACGAAGTAGGGCCACCTGATATGCCACAGTGCCAATGAGCTCAAGAACACATGATCACCCACATCAAACTATAAGTCTCGCCACCTCTTGTCGGCATAGCTCTTTTGCCAACTTTTTACTGTTTGCAACCTCTCCCGAATGAGTCGGATCTTCTCCACCGATTGTGCACAATATCAAGACTAGTAAGAAGATGTTCCCCAACCTCACTCCAACAAAGGGGAGATTGGCACTAATGCCTATAAAGTGCCTCAAAAGGTGTCATCTAAATGCTCGCTTAATAATTGTTATTATAAGAAAACTCTACCAAAGGTAGGTGCTACTCCTAACAGCCTTTACACTCAAGTATACACGCCCAAAGCATGTCCTCAAGTGTTTGGATGGTCATCTTGGATCGCCCATCGGTCTGGGGATGATAGGCTGAGCTAAGATGCAATGATGTACCCAAGGCCTTCTGAAAACTCTGCTAAAATTGGGAGGTGAAGCGAAGTTCACGGTCGGAGACAATAGACACTAAGACACCATGCAACTACACAACCTCCCTCACATATAAGGCATCCCACACACCCAAGGAAGTAGTCATCCCTATCGCTATAAAGCGCATGGACTTGGTGAGTCTATCAACGATGACCCACACCACGTCATTACCACTCAGCGATCTCAAAAGTCCGAAAACAAAGTCCATAGCTACATTCTCCCACTTCCACTCCGGGATAGGAAGGGGTCATAGTGTACCACCGGGATTATGATGCTTGGCCTTAACTTGCTGATAAATAAGGCATTTAGATACAAAGGAAGCGATGTCCCTCTTCATACTGCTCCACCAAAAGTCCTTTTCACATCATGATACATCTTGATTCACCCTAGGTGGATGGAGAACCTAGAATGGTGTGCCCCTGATAAGATATAGTCCTTAAGCTCCAAGGAGTTTGGCACACAAAACCAGCCTCTATAACATAAGCTCCCATTGGACCCCTCCTCAAAGTCATCCATTGCCTTCTCCCTCAACTTAGCCTTAAAGGCATGAGTCTCCTCATCCCTCTATTAAGCTTTAACCACATCATAAACTAAGCTAGAGCTTATGGAATGGTTGACGAACCAACTACATGCATCCTCCATAGCTAACTCCAGTTTAAGCTCAATGGCTTCCTCATACAAAAGCGATTCTTCAATGCACACACAAGCCATCAAAGTGGTTGATTTTCTACTCAAGGCATCTACCACCACGTTAGCTTTCTCAGTATGATAAGTAATAATGAAGTCATAGTCATTAAGGAACTCTAACTATCTTCTTTGCCTCATATTCAAATCTCCTTAGGTGAAGAGATACTTTCAGCTCTTGTGGTTAGTGAACACATCAAATTCCTCACCACAGAGATAATGCCTGGAATAAGATCGACATGGAACTCGATCACCTTCTTGGGATGCAATCTCGACAAGTTGTTAGGAAACACATCCACCACTCTGACACTAATTGAATGATTTCAAGAGGAGGTAGGTCCGCTCTCCTCATTGAGATGCTTGTATAAAAAGCTACACACCCTCCATTAATCCATTTTCTAGCCTTAGTGAAAGATACTAAGAATTTTTCGCTAACCCATCTCACACCTTGGAAGGTGAAAGGCTCAAATCTGACAAGGCAAACACCATTTCTTCCCACAACAATCAACATGTACATACTACATAGACATCATGACCATGCCTAAAATCACATCAAAGTCAATCATAGACAAGATAATCAAATCAACATACAACTCATGCCCATCAATCCACATTGAGACCTTCTCAAGATATTCCTCTGCTCGAAGGGAAGACGAAGGAGTAGACACACGCAAAGGAATAGATAACATCTTATGTTCAACATTAAGCTCACAAGCAAAACATGGAGAAATGAATGAGTGAGATAAATCAATATCAAATAACACCTTAGCATAGTGAGAGACAATTATGATCATACCTTCCACTACCACTGAGGAGTTGGCCGCTTTGTGAGCCGAAATAGCATAAACTTTCCCTCGTTTACTGGCCTCTTCCTTTCACTTCCTTCTGCCCACATTTGTTGGGTAGAATTGGCTGATGCCCAGGTGCTTCACCCTGAGCATTCCGAGGACATTGATTCTTGTAGTGCCCCTTTAGCCCACAAAAGAAACAAGTAGTGTCAGCATGGTGGTTGACTAGGCTATAATTTGGTGGAACCGGTTGATGCCCCGGTGCATCTTCATGAGCTCTCTTATAACACTCCCTTTTGTAGTGCCCCATTTTCCCACATAGGTAGCAAGTGATGTGAGTACGCCAACTATGGTGGTCCGGCTACACATGGTTTGTGTGCAAATAAAATTAAACCTTAAGAAATTTATAATTAAATAACCTATAACCCCAAATCAAACCAAACCAACAAATAAAAAACTTTCACACAATTAAAAAGGAAAATAAAATTAGAGATCTCACAATAATTATGACACAAAAAATCAAATAGCATCAACTTTTTGCTTGTTAGTCTCATTCTTTTCAAGGACAAGACATGTTTTAGTCAAGAACCTGGAGAGGTTGAACGTAGTTAGATAAAATAGCATCTTTTGCTGCCATTGCTTGAAATCTATTCTACTGAACTTCTTTGGTTTCTCCCATGTTTCACTACATGGGGAACATGCAAAGGGACTGTGATTGGGTCACAATGTTGCTGGTACCTTTGATGTTTGTAGCCATCACTGCATGCATACAGTAATTAGTCCAGAAAGAAAGAAAAAAGAAATAGATAAACAAAAAGAAAAATACAGCATAAGATATTTGTCTTAAGCTTGTTGTATCTGGATTCCCCTTTATAAATCGTAACTTCCTTGAATGAATCCCTTGATGTATACCTACATACACAGTATGAGTAGGAAATTAGAAAAGAAGATTGAGTCTAGCTCGACTATCTCCTTAAGAAGATATGCCCTCCCCACAGGTGCTTTGGGACAATAGGTAGCCTATCTCCAAGGATGAAATGATCTATTGCTGCTTGCTGGAAGCACTCCAATAGCAACCCATGATGAAAATAATTATATTTTTTTACTCTCATGACACAAAGTCAACTTATGAAGGAAAATTTGTATTGAGTGCATATAAAAGACCATCTTATTTAGACTAGGAACCAAGGAGACACATGCATAGACTACGAAAGGGCATCTTGGGAAGACCATATGGATAAGATCCTTTGACCCCATCAAGAGTCCATCTTTATCCAATTTCAGAAGGATAAGAATGACATTTAATTCTTAAAAAAAATTGACTCAATTCTTTTTTACCCAACCCATGCGAGCAGAACCTGGCTGAGCTAGCTGGCGGCGGTGGGGCGCACATGTGGGTTAGCCCACCTAGGTTCATGGGTTCAACATGTATCTTCCCCATAGAAGTGAGGTTGCCCAAGGGCCTATCACTAAAGGCCAAACTTGAGTCTTATATACTCACTCTAGGAAAGTTTCATTTCTTATGTGGGACTATTCTAAATGCAATTCCCTTACAATACCCAAATTTTATTATCTCGCTCATGATTTTGGGTTTAAGTAGATTTAACTCACTTAACCTATCATAGGTGATTAAAGCAGTAAGCCATATTATTTAACAAAAGTTGCATACTTGGAACATGGAATCAAATGAGCAAGATTTGTAGAGAGTTTGGGTCGGAAGCGGATTTTCTCAGGTGGGGAGATTCTGGAGTGCATCTAACATCTGCCATTTAGTAGGGGAAAAGCCTTTGAAAAGAGGAGGCTGTCACATCCATGACGGATGACAGTGATGATGGAGAGCTTCAGGGCTAGGTAGTGGGGAGTAGATGCGAAGGAGGTGAGGAGCTGAGATACACTGAATCATGAGGGGAACGAGGAGAGGAGCTAGAATGGTCGACAGGGAGAAGAGTGATGAGGTAAGAACTTGGGCTCGGGTTTTGGGTTTCTCAAAGGCATTTAGTCGACCCCGATTTATTAACATATATATGATTTCGAAATTGATTCAGTAACTAAAATGGGATGGGTGTTGAATTTTATAGAAACGGAAGTTGAAGTTTTTAGAATTACTTTTAATAACTTACCATTGATTGAGAATTATGGTTGGTAATGAAATCTCTTAGAATTAATTCGGATGTCGTGTTAAACCCATATTTAAAATTTTTAACTAATATAACTCTCTCTGAAACTCGGATATGCATGTTTTTGGTACTATTGCACTCCTAAATTCAAGCCCCATCAAATAAGATCCCACATATGTAGGTAATTTTAAACTTTTAATGTACGCCCTATCTATATGGCATGTTTTTTTAGACTCAAATTGATATGAGAGGTAACAATTAAAAAATAATGGAATTTTTAATTATGAAATGGGAGGTTGTGAGCCGGAATCGACAAAATCACCTCAATTTCGTAGAAATGGCATGAAATTAACTTGTGGATGGAAATAAAAATTCCTTCCACCTTCTATACGCAACTAGGGTTCTAGTAATTCTGACTTGAATAAGGGCGGAATCGATGAAATTTTATTAAAAATTCACACTGAAAAGCCAACTTTTAAGTGGCTTAATTAATTCAAGTTTGAATTAGATGAAACAAATGAACCCTAAGAAAAGTCTAGCCTTAGATGGAAGATAAATGCGCATGGCCCACTAGACATACCATACTGGGGATGATGATAATGGAGAAGTCTCACATGATAATAAAAGAATTCAGTTTTGATTGGGTAGATTATGAGTTCAGTAAAACTTTATATGCAAACAACATGAGATAATAATAAATTATGTATATCAAAATTAATGATAGCTCATGACCCTAAACCTTCATCATAAAAAGAAATTAAAAAAATAAAATATATGATAATAGAAGGGCTCTTAGCAAGATTTTCTAGGCTTCCATCATTAAATATAAAAAAGAACCAAAAATTTCACCTATTAGAAAAGGTAAACTTGGGGAAGTTATCTTTAAGTTTCATCCAAAAGTTAATTTCATGCCATTTCTACGAAACCGAGGTGCTTTTGTCGATTCCGGCTCACAACCTCCCATTTCATAATTAAAAATTCCATTATTTTTTAATTTAAAAATACCATCCACAAAAAGCAACCACCAAGGTATCCTATCTTGTATATATATAGTTAGCTCATCTATAACTAAAGCAAAAAGATTTTGGCTTAAGGATGACCCTTGATGGAAACCTATGGTGACCGGGAACTCAATGATTTTTTCCCCAATTGTCCATACACTAGTCACTACCCCATGTATGTATTTTTAATAATATCAATGTAACTACTTATAACTCTTTTCTTCTTTAAGACACTCCAAAATGAGATCTCTAGGTACTCTATTGTAAGTTTTTTTCTAAATCTACGAAGGTCATATAAAAGTCTCATCTCCTATCCCTATATTTCTCAATTAGTTGTCATAACAACAAGATAACATCAATTATTAACCTCTCTTGTATGAAACCAAAATAGTTTTCAGTAACTTTAGTTACTTTTTGGAAGCATATTTCTACCACTCTCTTCCATACCTTCATATTATGACATAAGTTTTATGCCTCTATAGTTTGTACAACTTTGGATATCCCGTTTATTTTTATATAAAGGTATGAGAGTGTTTTTCCTCCACTCTTTTGATATCCTCTTTGACTTTTAACTGTTATAAATAATTTAATCAATCAAATTAAGCCAACATGCCCAAGATACTTTCATACTTCAAAAAACATTTTTTTGGGTCCTAATGTTTTACCTTTATTTTAAGGTAACTTCTACCTCCTCTATTGTAAACTCCCAAAATAGGTTATATCCTTAACAAGACTAGGCTCAATACTTTGAACACCACCATAATCTTTCTCCAATAAATGCTTGAAATATCCTATCCATCTCTCCTTTATTTTCTCATCCTTTACTAAATCTCTTTCATCTTCACTCTAAATGCATCTAACTTAATCTAAGTCCCTACTTCTCTTCTCTCTAAAATTAACTAGCTTATATTTGTTGATTTACCCCTACAATCATAACTCATTATACAAGTAAGCAAATGCTTAAAATCTAGCTTCACTTACTGCTTTCTAATATATCTTTCACTACTCTACCTTTTTTTACATTTTTTCCACTCCTAAAAGGAATATTTATTTTCCTTGAAAACTCTTTGAACTTCCTCACACCAAAATTCCATCTTTAAGTCCTCTCTGTTCTCCACTTTCTCAAACATTCCTTTTCCCAACTTTTTAATGCAATTAGTCATATTATCCCACATTGTTTTCGATTCTTCATCCAACATCCAATTTCTATCACCCTCAATATCTTCATCAAAGTGTTGAGTAATTCTCCCTTCAAGTTCTGCCACTTGATTTTAGGTTAAACTTTATTATTCATTTGCTTCCTCCATCTTTTCATGCGAACATATAAAACAATTAACCGATGTTGTAGTGTTGAAGATTCACTAGGAATAGCTTTACATTCATTGCAATTTCTTCTATCCTCACTTCTAACCAAGAAAAAGTTTGTTTTAGTCTTATTAGGTCTACTCTTGAAGGATACTAAATGCTGCTCCCTCTTCTTAAAGTGAGTATTTGTAATGCCCCAGTCATTTGCTTTTGAAAACTTAAAGATAACTTCCCCAATTGACTTAATAAATGTTCAACAATTTTCTTAGAGAGTTAATTTCATGTAGTGGCGATGGTAGTGGCAGAGGCAGCTGTGGCAGGAGTAGTGGTGGTGGTGGTGGAGGTAGATGTAGCGGCAGCAGGGGTGATGATGGCAGCAGCAACAGCGGTGCTGGTGGTGGTGGAGACGACAGAAATGGTGGTGGTAGCGATGGTGGCAATGGTGGCATTAGTGGTGCTGGTGGTGGGGGCAATGGCAATGGTGGTTGTGGCGGCAAGGCATAAGTCTTTAGTACTCCTAAAATCCATGGGTTGATGGGTGGTTGTTTTGGAGCCAATTTTCCATCCTTTTTCTCCCAGTTTTCACTCTAGTTTCTCTTTCCCAGTTACACCAAATAGTAGAAACTGGGGGATTTATAGAATATTCCTTTCCTTTTCCCCACTTTCCACCAATCCAAATGGACCCTAAGGGTTTTGTGAGCACATTGGTGATTCGGTGAGTGGAAGGGATGTAGAGGACATGCATCTTGCTAGCTACGACTTGCTCATGGGTGTAGTGGTGGTCAATTCCGATGTACTTAGTCCAGGCATGAAATATGGGGTTGGCACAAAAGGTGATGTGGATTAGTTGTCACATCAAAAAGTGGGAATGTCTAGGGTGGTGAAGCAAAGGAAGCCGAAGATCATAGTAACCCAAGTGAGCTCGGTCTTGGGAGAAGAGAGTGATCGGTACTCGGCTTCGGTGGAGGATCGGGCGATAGTGTTCTAATTTTTGAACTTCCATATGACGAGCATGGAGCCCATGAAGAGGCAGTAGTCTATGATGAACTTCGGTGAGTAACATGAATGTACTGGAGAATGCTCTTCAAAGTTGCATAGTGGGCGGTGTTGGGGTTGTGCATGTGTTGGCAAACATGGTTGATGGTGTAAGCAATGTCAGGGAGGGTAGTGGTGAGGTACTTGTGTAATGACCCGGATTTTCATGTGGTTTCTACTTTTGTTTTGTAGAGAAAAATCAAGTTGTTTCTCATAATTAGCTTGTATTTTGTTTTGTATATTGGTGTTAGATTTGGAGCTTAAGAGTAAATGAAGAGGTTTTGAGCATAAATTAAAGTTTTGACATGAAGAGAGGGTTTCGATGCGAAAAAATGGGTTTTGCACCAATAATACACCTTTGGCACGAAAGTTGAGGCTTTGGTATGTAAAATAAAGTTCTAATGTGTGAAGGGAGGCTTTGGTGTGAAAAAGTCGGGCCCGAAGTGTTTATCGGAATTTGGGCACATTAGGGGAGGCTTGGCATGTGTACGGGAGTTACGACGCGTGAATTGAGGGTTAGCGTGTGAAGGAATTAAAAATCATATAAATGAATAGTGGATCGTGGCTTTTCAACCTCGACTCTTCTATTCATTCCAGAATCATCAGAAACTCACAGTGCATAGTGGAAAATGAGGGCTTTTCTAGATCATCGTCGGAATCCATTGCTTCTTGCTGGATCCAGCTTCACCATGCCACCATGAGTTCGGTGGTACCGACTAGAGCTTCCACCATCCCCTCCTTGCTCATCCTCATGCTATCAGAATTTGGCCAGTTTTCTACCATTTTAGCTGTTTGGAGCGTCGGAGCACCGTTTGGCAACCCCCGTGCGCTATTTCTAGCTGGCCACCACCTCTCTGCCCTTCCTCTGGTCAAAGCTTTCCTCCCCACGCCCTCATTTCTCCTCTCCGACCATCCTCCCATCCACCGGCTCTTGTATTTGCACCCAAAAGTCACAACAAGGATGCAAAAAGCTTGTTGTATGGCAATTGTGTGGCCTTGCCGACAGTTGTGGCTAGACACCGTCAGCTTGTTTCTCCTCCTCCTAACCTCCCTACCTTAACCCATGCCCCTCTAGCTCTTTTACATGGGTTTCAGCCTTTGGAACCACGACCGTCAACCTCTACTCTGGACGGTTTCGGCTTCCAATGATTTGCCACAACACCCAGTGATCGACGGTGGAGCTAGACATCGCCCGGGATTTGGGTTTGCATATCAGCCCTATTGGGCTTAGTGTCCACCCCCGACCATCTCTTGTACGCGTCGACGGGAGGCATGGAGATCGATGGGCAATGAATTGGGACCGGACCATTCATTGCATAAACCCCCGGCAAGCCTACGACACTTTTGCACCCAGGGGCAGCTCATTTTATAGAAAGTGACGCTTGGGGTCGCCGAATTTGCTATTGACGCCAACACAGTTGTGTGCCTTGACATCAGTCGTACGCTCGGAAAGTGAGGTAGGGGGCTTTGAACTTGTAATTCTATAATAGAGTGCTTTGTATGTTAGAATGCATGCTAGGGCCAATGTGCTTCGTGATGCATAATGATATGGATATCACGTGTAATGGTTGGATATTAGCTTATGCAAATGCTAATTACATGACATGTTATCAGCTCAATGAATGATGGATTGTATATATTTGTAGTGCATTGATTTGCATGTTAGTAAAATAATTTATTTGCATGCCTATGAAATTGTTTATGCATATGTTGGATGCACTATAATTGTAAGCAGTGCTTGGTTGGATGTGTGTGGATTAACATGTGGAATGGTGGAGGTAAGTAGTGTTTGGTTAGATGTGTGTAGATTGATATACGAAATGGTGGATGTTTATATCGATTACATCGATATGTGTACACTTGACGGGCTAGAGTTAGTTTGGATTGGATCATGAAGCAATGAGTGGAAAGCTTTAGGGTTCAGTGGGTAGACAAACATAGTTCAAGCTTACTGGGAGATTATATGAGGGTATGATTTCAAAGGAATTTTACAAGAGCATAAAGTATTTAATTCAAACTGGAATGTTAAGTCACAACAAAAATGCTAACCTTGTGAGTTTAAGACTTTAGAAGTTCGACGGGTTAAGTTCTATGGCTGAGAATTTCTCATGTCTAGCCATGGTGTGTATCTTGCAAGAGTTTGTCTATGTGCTAAATTTAAGCTCAGACTTCTGATGCTCTATTGAGAGTGATGTATGTTTCATTTTTGTTTACATGCTGTAAAAGTAGAGTCTGGGCGATTCATCTGGGAATTTTGTCACCATGCACAACACTCCACCACGCTTCCGCTATTCGCCTTGACCTCAAGGCGACCAAGCTGGGAAGCGAGCCATAAAATCATCTTCAGGCATCCACATAGAGTCCTTGAGAGGCTGCCCCTGCCAAGAAATCAAGACCTTAGTAATAATACAACTGGAGCGACGAACCCGACGCTTCTCAAGCACTAAAGCAGGGACAGGGTCAACTGGCGAAACAGGTCCCATCAAGGGAGGAGGAGGAGCACCCACCGCCAATGACTTATCGCCCACAAATCGCCGCAAATGGGACACATAAAACACAGGGTGAACCAACGAGTCAAGGGGCAGAGTCAGGCGGTAGGCCACAGGACCAGCATGTTCCTCAATAACATACGGACCATGGAAGCGGGGAGCAAGCTTGGAGCTCTCAGGCTGAAACAAGGAGGTAGGACCGACACATAGACCAAATCACCCACCGCATACTCATGATCAGTATGACGACGATCATAAACCTGTTTCATCCTATTTTGGGTAGACGACAAGTTCTCCTTGAGCTGGCGTAAGACCTCATCGCGCGTCTGCAACATATAATTCACCTTTGCGATAGACGAACGGTGGGGTACATAGGACAAGATGGTAGACGGCAGTCGGCCATAGAGCACCTCAAACAGAATGAACCCGGCATGCATATGATAGGCCATATTATAAGACCACTCGGCTCATGGAAGGAGTTGAAGCCACCGACGGGGCTGTGTCATAGTAAAGCATCGAAGATACTGCTCCAAAGAATGGTTGACGACCTCAGTCTACCCATCCGTTTGGGGGTGATAAGCAGTGCTCATGTGGAGAAAGGTCCCCTGTAGAGTGAAAAACTCTTGCCAAAACTACGAGAGGAAAATCCGATCACGGTCAGAAATAATCGTACGAGGCATTCCATGAAGTCGGGCCACCTCGCGAACATAGAGCTCAGCTACGGTCTTGGTGTTGAAGGGATCCAGTGCGCAGAAATGAGCATACTTGGACAGCCGATCCACCACCACCATAATGACAGACTTGCCTTGCACCACGGGCAACGCCTCCTCAAAATCCATGGAAACATCTTCCCAAACCTTATCGGGTATGGGCAAGGGCTGTAACAAACCAGTAGGCGAGGTTGTGGTGGCTTTAGCCCATTGACAAACATCACAAGTAGCCACATAGTTCTGAACTGCCCTGCGGATGCCATGCCAAAGAAAGCTCTGACTGACCCGTTTGTAGGTATGAAAGGAGCCTTTGTGACCAGCCATAGGAGAGTCATGGAAGTACGACAGGATGCGGCGGTGGAGGTTAGCGACATCAGGGACCCACGAGCGGTCCTTCCATAAGAGAAGATCATCCTGCCACACAAAGAAAGGGTGGGCAGCAAGGTCGGCTTGCAGGCCGGAAATGACCTGCTGCGCCCATGAATCCTCACCATAGGCCTTCCGTATCTCATCAATAAAGGGGCAAGAGAGAGTGGAGAAAGCCAAAAAAGATCCCAGCGCCGGACTGCGAGAGAACGCATCGGCCACGATGTTCCCCGATCCCTTCTTGTACACGACCTCATAGTCATAGCCCAGCAACTTGCTTACCCACCACTACTGCGAGCGGGTAGACAAGTGCTGCTCCAAGAAGTATTTTAGTGGCTGGTGATCAGTACGAATCAGGAACCTGCGAGGACGATGGCCAACATCTCCTTTTCATACATCAACAAGGACAGGGAGTGGCCAGCCAGTGCTTTGCTAAAATAAGCAATGGGGCACTCGTCTTGCAAAAGCACCGCCCCCAAACCTGCCTTAGACGCATCGGTCTCCACCACAAAAGGCCGGCTGAAGTCAGGTAATAGCAGAACCGGGGCGGAGGCCATAGTGTGCTTGAGACCCTCAAATGTCGAACCAGCCTCCACGGGCAACGCGAAAGCCCCCTTCTTAAGCAACTCTGTGAGGGGTCTAGCCAACTCGCCATACTAATGGATGAAATGATGATAATAACCTATAAGGCCCAGAAAACCATGGAGTGCCCGAATGGATGTGGGCAGCAGCCAAGAGAGCATGGTGGCCACCTTGGCCGGGTCAGTAGCAACACCACTGCTCAAGATAATATGACCTAAATAATCAACCTGCGGACTGCCAAAGGAACACTTCGAATGCTTCAGGAAAAGAGAATTAGAGCACAAGATATTAAAGACCAACTTGAGATGCGTCAAGTGCTCCGACCACAAACAGTTGTATACCAAGATATCATCAAAGAAAACCAATATATGCGATGCAAGAACGGCCAGAAAATATCATTCATGAGGCATTGAAAGGTGGAGGGGGCATTGGTCAGCCCAAAGGGCATAACTAGGAACTCAAAATGGTAATCATGAGTCTGAAACACCATCTTGTGCACATATGTTGGCTGCACCCGAATATGATGATAGCCCGAATGAAGGTCGAGCTTACAGAAGACCGTGGCACCTGTTAGCTTATCCAACAGCCCCTCAATCACTGGTATGGGATACTTGTCCTTGACGGTGATTGCATTCAAAGCATGATAGTCCACACAAAACCGCCACAACCCATCCTTCTTGCAAACTAGCAACACTGGAGATGAGTACAAACTTGTACTAGGGCGGATGATCCCAGACTGTAACATGTCTCCCATCAACTTTTCAATTTTAGATTTCTGGATGTGGGGGTAGCGGTAGGGGCAGACGTTGGCTGGGGCTGCGCCGGGAATGATAGGACCAGGGGTAGACTCTATGGCTCTGCGAAGAGGTCCTGGTGGTCGGTCAATAACTCCTGGAGGTCAAGCGGCAGTTCATCCTGAGGCACTCTATAGTGGCACGCTGCTGCAAGAGTAGTCCCTGGGATGCGAATCGGAAGAAGGAGCTCATGGCCTGGGCGCAGAAAAGGTTGCCCAGTCGCGAGCCTTCGATCTGAACCTGCTGCTCGTTCAGAACAAAATCCATCACCATGTCCCTGAAATTCCAAACTACATCACCGAGCTCTTGCAACCACTGCACACCTAACACCACGTCTGTACCCTTTGTGGACAACAAGAATAGATCGGTAACAAATGTGTGGCCCTGAATAGATAGCGTCACCTAAGCACATACCCCTGCACTCCGAAGATGTTTACGGTCACCAATCAGTACATCAAATGGCTTCGAGTCCGGAACAAAACAACCCAGCCGATGAGCAACCTTGTCATTAATGAAATTATAAGTAGACCCACTATCGATCAAGATAGCCACCTGTTCCTACTTAAGGAATCCCTGAACTCGCATCATGCACAGAGTGAATGCCCCTGAGAAGGCATGGACTGAAATTATGGGCAGCACGTCCTCCTGGGGACAAAAATCAACTCCGTTCCCTCCTTCGCTGTCCTCTTCGACCTCCTCCACAATCAGGCTGCCCTTAACCGAACAATGGTGCCCCGGAACAAACTTCTCGTCATAGTGAAAGCACAGCCCCTTGGACCACGCTCTTCCATCTGGGCTGGTGTAAGGCACAGACAATCTGGTTGGGCAGTGTGGCCTGCTGGCCAGGCCAGCCTGTTGTCTAGGTGTTGGTGGCCGCTACCAATGGGTTGGCACTCACAACAGGCTGGGGCAGAGGCCCAAGTCGCCCGCCTCGACACTGCCTCGTCAGCTTCTCTTCCTCGATGCAGGCATGACACACAACGTCCCTCATGCTAGCGCAAGAGAGGTGGTGCATCTCTTCAGATATTTCAGGCTTTAAACCACGCTTGAATGTGCCCACCAAGGCAGCCACCGGCCAATCTGGAAGTCGGTTGGCCACCTTCATGAATTCGGTATAGTATGCATGGACGGTGGTGGTCTGGCACAGGGAGGAAAGCATCTCGTTGAAATCCTGGAACTCATTCGGCCCAAACTGGACCATATCTCGTCGGAGAATGCCGCCCAAGTAGGGTAGCGCACCTCCTTTTCGAAACTCTAGAACCAGACCGAAGCGTCCCCATCGAGATGGAAGGCAGCGATGCATAGACATTCAGCCTCTGAATGTGTCCCCTGGTAGGCGAAGAACTTCTCAGCCTTGTACAGCCATTCTACAGGGTCATCATCACCATTATAGCAGGGAAACTGTTGGCAAGCCAAACTAGGTTCAACCCCCCCTCGTTGTCCACCGCGATGCCCATGATACTCATCCCACTCCTCCTTTGCGTCTTGGAACTGATTTGGAGGGGGCGACATCATAGGGGCATTTTCTCGAATAGCTGGCATGCCTTGCATGTCCCAGGCCTAGTGCTTCCCTCCCAACGCTGGATGGCTAGTGCCAAAGTGCACCGGGCCTATGAACACCCCCGCGTCGAGGCTGGCCGGAGCTGGGGGGTCGGTGAGGGTCGGCTCTGGATGCTACGATGGCCTGCCCTTCTCTAGGGTAGCAGTGGGCGGCCCAGGTAGGATGGGCGTTACGCGCCCAGCCAGGGGTTGTGTGTGGGCTGCTTGCTGAGTCTTCACGCTAGTCATGTCCACAGTGAGAGTTTGTAGTGCCATCATAATTTCTGACAGTCTTGTGTCAAGTGCCGCCAGAATGGCTTTCGGGCTGTCCGCTGACATTGAATCAGGAACCTCCTTCTCTGAAGGAACCTCTAGAATGGCAACTTATTTGCCTCGAGCCATGGCCGGGGATCATAAAAGCTTCGATACCAATGATGTACACGGTGTAGGCACAATCAGTACCTAGGAGATCTACGCAGGGAAAGGGGAGAAGTAAGGAAGAAAGGGGAGAAACACAAAATAACTTCAATTGCATAATCCAAATAAGAGAGAGAGCCGCCCCATATAGGGGACAACCAGTCCCCTAGGGAGTCATGCCACCTAGACCAGGTCTGCCTGGTTCCCTAGGAAATATGACAGTTAGTGGGTCGGATAGCCCGGGCCATTAACTAAACCAACATAGTTTTATATCTAAATACCAAACAAAAGCAAATACTAAACTATTACAAGAATAATTAGTTCAATGCATCTAAGTAAAAGCAATAAAGTTGAGTCTGGGCGAGTCATCTGGGAATCTAGTCACCGTGCACAACACCCATTTAAGGTGATTTTGTCATTCTAAAGCACAAATCACCAAAAAAAAAATTTGCGCTATGAGTAACAATGTAATTATGAGATATACAAGGGCCATTTTTGAGGAAGTTCCCGCATTGCAAGCTGGCCATGCAGTGATGTGTCCTTCTTGCACCATTGTCTCCATGCTTTTTCCATTTGGTCCTGAACTTGTGCTGCTCTTCCTTTATTTTAATGGAGGCAGAAGACAAGTCTTGTCAAATGTTTGGACAGAGATTATGGTCCTTCATTGAGCTTTTAATTGTCTCACATTCTTCTCTCAACAAAAAACTGCTACTGATATTGCTACCGTTCCAAACCTTGATGAAGATTATTATGTAAAAAAAATATTTCTTGCTGGAACTGGATGAATTTTTTTAGAAATAGACCTGACATTCGGCCGAAATACAAATTTAGGTGAGGAAACTTGAATTTCCAAAACTAGACTTCAGCACATTTGAGTTGCCCACATGCACGCGAGAAATGGCCAAAATGCCTTCAGGGTATATGAATAGAAGACAACCCAATATAGAAGGAGACATTTCACCATTTTCCTTCCTTCGCTCCCGCACCTTCCCACCTTGTCTCTCCCCTCCGGCGATCTCTCCTCTAGTCGTCATTTCCCATCCAACGATCTCTCTTCCAGCGGCCTTCTCTCCTTCCAGCATCGATCCTCCCATCAGCATTTTCCCTCCCTCCCCCTCTTTTGTCACTCGCCGTCTACCCTAGCTAGGTTGTCATCCCTCTCTCCTGCCGGCCTATACCCTCCCTGGTTTTCAGCGTTGACCCTCCCTCCCACTCTTGCCTCCCTCACCCATTAGCCCTCTCACACACCACCCTCTTCCCTCTTTCAGTGTGTGTTGACCTCAACCTTCCTTCCACCTCTTCCTTTACTTGCCCATCTACCCTATCTCCCGCCACCCTCTTCCTGGTTTTTGGCATTGGTCCCTCACTCTTTGCCACAACTAGTCCACTGCCCTCCCTCGCCCATCTTACCTCTCTCCCTTGCACTCTATAAACATTCTAAATGATCATCCGGCACTCCCATCTAACACAATCTCCCGTCACTTCCCATCGCATTGTTTAGTGAAAGCATCTCGTCAACCATAGATATAAATGGCAAGGTAAGATCCTACATCGCTGGTTGGTTAATTGAACATTTGAAAATATTTTTTGTGTTTTATATGATTTAGTTTGAATTTTTTTGATTTGGTGTGATGAAATGCATAATTGATTTAATGGAATATAAATGAGCAAAATTGCTATAATTGGTTAATTTGATGTTCAAAGTACATTGTGTGGTCATTAGATTTGATCTAGTAAGGTATATGTATGGGTAGATAAGGATGCGAATATGTAAGATCTTTTATGAAATGTATGTTGTGTGTTTTATGCTTAGTGTGCATGCTTTTAATTGATAATAATATAAGGAAAGTAATTAACTAATTATATATGTTTTGTTGGTAGTCTAAGTAAGAAAAATATTGCTCATTAGTTTTACGCATGATTTCAAGGATGTGATTTGATTTCTAGCAAGTAGGAGATTATATGCCCTACTTTATATGGTTAATACGAAGTTAATTGATAGGGCCTAATTGTTGACTGGTAGATATCAGAAGGCTTTTTTTTTTGCTAAAAGTACATTGTATGGTCATTAGATTTGATTAAATTAGGTTTAAATATGGGTGGATAAATACGAGTGTATGTAAGTTATATTGTCAAACTTATCTTGTGTGTTTGGTGATCAGTGTGCATGCCTTTGATATACTACAAATTGTGTTTGCGTAATGCTAATTAAGTGTTGGTTACATAAATATTTGCATATAGGTTTGTGGTATTGGAAGTGTACATTCTAAATTATGAACATGTTTTGTGTATTTTGAACAATACATTGTACGTTCTATATGAACATGTTGTGTGTGTTATGTATATTTGCATATATGTTTTTTATAAATTTTAACACTTTAGCAATATGAAATTTTCAAACATTGCAGGATGAAGGTACTGAGTAAGGAAAATGTGACCTTCCAGACAGTGGATGCGGATAAGGGTAGAGCCCATGAGGCCGACCCTAAACCGAAATCAATATATGCTTATATAAGGAGGGTTCTAGATCATATCAATAAGCACAATCGCCAGGCAAAACTATTTGAAGGTTCATGTTTGGGCAAATACTTGCAGTTGGATATAGAGAAGTTCATGTTCCCCCTTCAAGCCTTGAACCACATAATTAAAGTGCATCAGGGCAAGTATAGGTTACTCTATGAAGTTGTCTCCCACCAAATTTACCCATGTAACTAGTATGCATATGGCAGATGTGCTCTCACCCCTCCCAATAGTGCTGAAAGTGTTGAGAAAGGACTCCCGACTCTATAGGGTGTTCGGCAAGGAGAAGCTCCACATAACAAAAGAGCATATTTATCAAAAGATCATCATTAGCAAAAGTGATGATGACGTGGTGAAGCTAGCATGCATACTGGTATTGGCTACTTTCATTGTGGGTAGAGGGTGGGTGCATTAGGTGGACCAACATTTTTTTCTTTGGCAGATGATGTGGAGGAGTTTGGTTCCTCTCCTTGGGGTAACATTGCATATTAGGACACCCCCATGGCTTGGAGGAAACAAGGAAGGCCCTAACCAAAACCACATACATTGTGCATGAATTTGTACCGGCACTATTAGTACATTTGTGTGAGTAGTTTAATTAAGGATTTAATTCAATATGTTGACTATAACAATATGACATATATTTAATGATTTGAACATGGAGGTTTGGGCTATGGAAAGGATTCCTTCACCCGGAGACTTGTGTGGCCGCCGAGTATAGGATGTTTTTCCATGATTGCTGAATTGGGCTAACTATAAGAAGCCCAGTTATAATGCAAATAACCAAGCTATTTTGGGGGCGGAGAAGGTAATCTATTCTAATTTGTCATCTTACTATTACTTCAAATTTGTGACTAATATATATCCTAACTTAGATTCAAATTATTTATCTTTTAGCTTTTGGAGTATAGGTGCTTGGAGTTGACCAAAGTTGAGCCTGATGATGAGATTGTGTAATCAGCCATAGGGCTAAAGAGTTTTCTTAAGGGGGACCGGATAATTTTTGATAAATCTGAGGTCCCCCTTGGTGGTGTCCTACAAGGGGTAAAGGAAGATGAAGATGTAGATATGGAGGAGGAGCCTCTTAGAGCTCCTGAAACAATTGTTTCTTTTGTTGTTGAGGAACCGAATGAGGTAAGTGGCCACCAGATGCTGCAATGGGAGAAAGCTTGCGAAGCCAATTTCAATGGATGGACACATTACACAAGCTTGTTGGCACACTTGATCTCATTCAGCTAAAGGTGGTTGCAGTCAAATTGTCATGGATGGACACATTTCCAAAGCTTGTTGACACAAATTGTCTGAGGATGTTTCAATTTTGTAGTCTAGGCATGGGATGTCAGCAAACCTATTTGAGGTTAGATTCAATATAATAATAATAATGACTTCTTACTAATGTTTAGTTTTATTATTTATGTCATTCCATGATAATCTTACTAACATTTATATTAACTACATTCAACCAGGAAGGGATAGATGAGGGATATGCAGGTGTTGATGAAGATGAAGCCCAGCAATACCCCTTCAATGAATCTTGCTGGCAGGTTAGGGTATAAAAACTTTTTTATATCAGGGACATGCATGTCTTGCTCCTATGTTATACAACTAAAATTGACATGCTTCAGACCTTGCTATCTTTATTCTCCCACATTGTCCTAATTTTGTTCTATGTTTATTTAACCTTCTACTAATACGTTCATATCTACGTAGGCACTTGTCACAAAGGAAGTTCACCCCGATGAGGGTACAACTTCTGTGGACGTTGGGGAGGCAAGGGTCGACATTGGGAGTGATGCCCCAATAGTAAAAGAGGTGGTGCCCCCCCGATGTCCCGGCTAGGAAGAGGACCGCTAGCAAATATATAAGGACCCCTTATATGGCTCCAAGGAGAAACAAGAAGAGACTTGTGAGGGGCCCAAGTGATGTTCGAGAGAAGGATACATCTGGCGACCCTTTAAATGGCGATGATGTGCACTGCGAGGGAGAAGAAGATGGACTTGATAACCTTGAAGTGGCCAACAAAATCCTGGATTAGATTTAAGATGGAGGAGATTCAATTGCTGCCATCCCACCTACAGGGCAAGCTCCAGCCGGCCAAGAAGTCCACAGAGGCAAGCTATTGTACTCGTTGCATATCAGAGATAGCATTGTTGGAGTTCACAAACCCTAAACCCCATCAACTAATGGAGCGATAAAACACTTCGAAAGGGCCTCTAGAAGGGTTGGAAATATGAGTTAGTTCATTTTGTAGTTTTAGGTTTGATTAACATTTCCTTTCAGATTTGCTCAACTTTATCTAGAAGCATTTGTGTTCACTATCATGTCATTCATAATTTCTTGGGACATCAAGCTCCCGACAATTGGTGGAATCTAGCTAACAACAGAGTTTATACAGTCTATTATGCATTCTCATAGGTGTCTTTGGGACAATATATGTGTGACTTTGAGTTGTATTATTAGTTGATTGTTTTGTACAACATTATAATAATTCAATTGTTATTGATATTGAAACTCTACTCTTTCGGTGTTCGATTACCATGGTCTAGCATATTGATGCATATGTTCTGACATTACGGAAGAAGGAACTTGCTACCCCAACTACAAAGCAAGCCTTCCATCTTGTCCATTTTATTGTAAGGTTTATGTTTTAAAAATTTATACTAAACTGACAACTAGCAACTAGTTGACTGATGTCTGATTATATTCGATAGGAGCTCATGAGAACGGTTACATCTCCGCTCCTTAGCTTGTACGCATCATTGAAGGAAAAGGAAGCCAATGTCTCCAGGGTATCCGTTGCAAAAGCATGGCTTGAGGTTCCCACAAGCATTGTGAAGTTGCTAAAGGTGAATGAAAAAGACTTCCAGGAATATGATGTCCACCACTTCCCGCTTCATGTAAATGGTAACCATTTGACTCTCACTTTTCTTGACTTGAAGAAATATGTCATATACATAATGGACCCTTATTACTCTAGAGCTGAGATAGAGCAGTACTATAAGAAATTGGTCGTACTCAAACATGTTCTACCCATAGTTCTATTGAAATTGGGATATGAAGCAGTTGCTACCTTGCATCTCCTGGTGAGAGAGACAACCAGACACCCACGACTAATCAATAACAATGATTGTAGTGTTTGCCTATCCATTTATATGTGGTACTTGTCGCATGGGCATTAATTTAACTTACCGGGGAGGATGTGTGCATCATGAGGCATAGGGTTGCATACCAAATTATGCAACATTCCATATGAATATGAGATATTGTGATTGTATGTGGCTTACTTTTATAAAACATTAGCTTTTGTTATGTAGACATGAATCAAATGTGAATATAATAGCTACGAACATTGTGCTGTGAATGTGGGTGTAAATGGTGTTGGTCCTTGACTATTTGATGTGGATGTGTGTGTGACTGTTGGTGTTGAACAAATTTATAATTTGAATGGTGAATATCAGCATTTTCCATGTGGGCAAATGAATAGAAATTTGATGTGAATGTAGCTTTAGGTTTTGAATGGTGTTGTTCTGATTACGAGAAAAATGCTTGATGATATTGGCTTGTGGTATTTGATGGTAAGATATATTTGACTTCTTGTTTTAATCAGGATATTATTTGTGGACTGTGACCATGATCATTGAATTGCTTGCTCTTAGCAACTTCAAGTCTTTGCTAATTGGTTAGGTATGCAAGTTGTTGTCATGGAAAGGAGGGCTTTCGGTGATGAAGAAGACCAACTTTTCCTTTACTAGTGATGATGGGTAACTAAACGTTTTATATTATGAGGTCAATTGTAAACAGGTTTCAAGGTCTCCTCTGCCCTCATTTCCTTCACCCTCATCTCCTCATCCCTCATCTCCTCGTCCTTCATCTCCTCGTCCCTCATATGCTCCTCCATCACCCCTCTAATGGCGTACTAACCCCACAAAGTGGAGAGGATCAGTGAATGTTCTTCCTGGACAAGCTACCTCCCTCTTCTCCTCCTCCCTCGTTTTCTCATCCCCCATCTCCTCTATCATCTTCTCCCTCATCTCCTTGTGCCAATCAACAAAGGGTCGACAACAACATTAACAAATAGTCTACATATGATAACTAATAGGGCTTGAAAGAGGTAAATGCTCAAGACATGTATTTCTTTTCACTTATATCACGTATATGGTGGGTGTGAAACATGTTGAGATGAAAGAAAGGTCGAAAATGATTGGGTGTAGAAGAAAGTCAACATACATGGTGGAAAAGGGAGGGAAAAAGCATTGACTGATAAGGCTCAACTGATAACTGGTAATGCCAAAATGAGGTGACTCACAGATACATTTAATGTTTACTTATGGAAGTACTTATATGGTTGGTGTGAAGCATATTGAGATGAAAGAAAGGAAGCACAGGATCGGGTGTACTATCAAAGTGAAGAAGGTCAACATACATGCTAGAAAAAGGGAGGGTGAAAGCATTGACTGATAAGGCTCAATTGATAATTGGTAGTGCCGAAATGAGGTAACTCTCGGGTACATTTAATGTTTACTTATGAAAGCATTTATATGGTGGGTGTGAAGCAAATGAGATGAAAGAAAGGAAGCAAAGGATTGGGTGTACTATCAAAGTGAAGAAAGTCAACATACATGGTGGAAAAGGAGAGGGAGAAATGAGGTAACACTTGGGTACATTTAATGTTTACTTTTAGAAGCACTTATATAGTGGGTGTGAAGAAAATTGAGATTAAAGAAAGGAAGCAAAGGATTGGGTATACTATCAAAGTGAAAAAAGTCAGCATACATGGTGGAAAAATAGAGGGCGAAAGCATTGACTTATAAGGCTCAACTGATGTAGTGCCGAAATGAGGTAACTCTCGGGTACATTTTGAAATAATATATATCTTCAAGTTTATAACAAATATTTTTAACCTAATAACAAAACTATATACAAAGGAATTAAAAACCACTATTTCCACAAAGCCCATATACATTATCAACAAAATTGTATACAAAGGCATTTTTAACCATTACAAATAGGACCTACTTTAAAAGTTTGAGATAACCTAACTATGTAGGGTCTAGTTTTGAAGGGCTCATCTATACGAGTCCATCGGTACCAAGAATGTGCAATTCCGACTTCGGGATAAGAAGTTATTACATTTTAAAGTTGGAATTGTATTTGATAAAAATAAAAAAAAATAAGAACGGACAGCAGCTTACATGAGCCCCGGAGTAAGCCACGGCTTGTGAGCCGCACCGCGCATTGCACACATGGCGGGTCCTCGCGAGCCCGCATGACGCGCGGCGTAGCCTTACGGTTCGCTTGCGCCACACCAACGAGCGCGCCACGCACATGGCAAGAGCGGCAGTGCCGTGTATTTGGCAAATAAATGTGCAATACACGTCGCGCGCATGTGTGCATGACACGCCGTTGGCTCTTGGGCTTCTCCTATAAATTAAAACTTCCATTCATTTTTTCGGAGAAGTTTCTAGTCATTTTGAGTATGTTTTATTCCGTTCAAAAAGTGTTATTAGCTAAATTGAGGGTGTTCTATGCAATGGAAGCATCCATTTCTTGAGTTACAACCTTATATGAGGGAAACAACCGAGGGTAAGGGGAGGTTTTGTCCGTCGCCTACGGGACCGAAAGGGTAAAGTGTCTCCAGGCAAGGGGAGGTTCTGTCCTCCACCTACCGGTGCGGAAAGGGTAAAGTGTCCCCAAGTAAGGGGTTCGTCACTTACGGGCATGTTGTGAGAAAAGTGTCCCTGGCTAAGGGGAGTTTTTGTCTGTAGCCTATGGGCACGAAAAGACAAAATTGTTCCAGGTCAATGGGAGATTCTGTCCCTAGCCTACGGGCACGGAAAGAGAAAAGTGTTCTGAGTCATGGGGAGGTTCTGTTCGTAGCCTATGGGCATGGAAAAAGAGTTTCTGGAGTCGGTCTGAGTCCATTTTCATCTCTTAAAGAGGTGTTCTTACTTAAATCGAGCATGTCGGATGTCGTGGCGGGGTTATTTTCGTGGTTGGAGACCTCCAGAACCACAGAAGTGGACATCCAATTTTGTGGTGTCCAGTTTATCAGTTTTGAACTTGCATGAAGAGCAAGGTAGGGGCTTTTGTCCTTTCTTAAGGCATGATTATAAACTATGGTTATGTTTTTAACTTATTATTTATATGACTGCCACGTATTATGCGTTAGAGATTATTTTCAAGTTATGATTTATGATTTCTGCACATATATTCGATCTGTCGAATGGATAATCATTGAGATAGAATATGATTTATATATCGTATGCTATTATGTATATTTGATTAGTCGAATGATTTGCCACTCGAAGCATATATGTTTTATATACTGCATATTTTACGATTGCCTAATATATGATAGTTTAATCGAATGATTATTTGTGGATTTTCATATAAATTATACACGTTGGAGCACGTGAGATAGAGACAAACTAGCTTCGTCACTGTTTTCATTGCGAATGAATACAGTATGCTTAAAAGATAGTTTTAGAGGAATCATCCTTATTGAAAGGAGGATTTGCAAGATTATTTTTGAAAAGTCATACAAGCATGGTAATCGAGTCACTAAAGTAGGACAAAGAAGGGGTAACTGTCTCATTGAAATGAGCGACCAACCTTGCCTTTGTAGTCGTTAATAGTGACGCTCCCATGTCTTGTAGAGGCGGAGTTAGGGTTTTCAAAAAGATAAACATTGGGATAGAATGTTTTAAAAGAAAATAACCCTTTTTGGAGTTTGGGAACTCTAGGATATTTTGATTGAGTCTGGGACATAAGAGTGTTTTGGTTGTCAGGAGCTATTGTTGGGTGCCCCGATAGAGCTCCGTTGACTAGTTAAGGGCACAATTAATCCGGTTCAAAATCGGATGCACTATACCTATTTTAGCCTGATGAGCCCCTAATAAAGCGCAAGACCCCTGATTAGCCCCTAACGAATGGCACATATCAAGGCTACGCGTGCTAGGGTAGAGAGTATCATTGAAAGACTCTCTACTCACTAGATCCCAATGCCCCATGAGCACGGGTGGCTCTTCTATCTACAAGCATGAAATATTTTAAGATGATCTGTGGAGGAGTAAGAGGTCACTACTTTGTACCCACAGCAAAATCTTATTAATATATATATATATATGTCTAGGACATTTGTAGCGAGCCGTGAGAGCTTGCAAACCCTAGTAGCATCTTCGATACATAGGAAGAAGCTCTAGGGGTAGTTTTGAGTGAGAAGCGTACCCTGTTTTCATGAAAAATATTATATATGATACGTGTTGTGAAATTGCCATGTGTTTATTCATGCCTAATCGTATAAACTCCCCTACTGAGTATTTTAAAATACTCACCACCCCCCAGACTTTGTAAGACTCAACGAAGCTTAGTGTGCAAGTAGAGGGCCTACTCCGAGTTTTATCGATGTGATTTCAAAGATTTCAACCGCACCGAAATGAGTAAGAACTCTCCTTATCATTTATCTCTTGTGTGTTTGTACATGGACCAGAGTTTTTGGGAAATTATTATTATATTATCACAAAGGCGAGCAGCTCCCATAGCGGCCTGGGTAAACTCTGATATTTTTGTGAAAAGAAAATTTATATGCTTCCAAAAGAATACCAGGGTGCAACAAGTAGTCATTTGAGGACACTTTATAGATGTTCGTGCAAGACCAGACAACCATCAATAGTCTAACAATGCAAGCTATAAATGATTTGAAGACCTCGATGACTCAACTTACTACAAGCTTGAGCATACAAGAAAAAAGAGAGTTTTCCCTCTCAACCTCAACCTAATCCAAAAGGTCATAACATATAATCTTTAAATTCACCAAAGAATGTCAACTTAGTCACTACCTTGAGAAATGGAAAGGTCATAAATAAAGATACTCCAAAGAAGGTAGCTCAACCTGAGGAGTTTTTGCATTCTGAAAAATGTGATAAAGTTGACAACTCTGAGAACTCTGAAAATGTTTCTCCAATTCCTGCTCCTTTTCCTCAAAAGCTGAATTCTTCTAAAATAGTTTCTCATTCTGACATCGTAGAGATTTTTAAACAAGTGAAAATTAATATTCCTCTTTTAGATGTCAATAAACAAGTTCCATCATATGAAAAAATTTTGAAAGTCCTTTATACAATCAAGCGTAAACTAAATGTACAAAAGAAGGCATTTTTGACGGAACAAGTGAGCTCAATTTTGTAACACAATACCCCACCCAAATACAAGGATCCAGGTCTTTCAACCATATCCTGTGTAATTGGGAACTTTCAAATTCAAAAAGCTTTGCTTGATTTGGGGGCGAGTGTAAATCTTTTCTTTTTTTGTTTATGAGCAATTAGGTTTAGCAGATTTGAAGCCCACCAACATAACACTTCAATTTGCTGACCGCTCAATCAAAAGGCCAAGGAGAATAGTGGAAGATGTCCTTGTTCAAGTGGACAAATTCTATTTTCCAATGGACTTCATTGTTTTAGACACACAAGCGGTTTCAAATGCATCTTCTCAAATCCCTGTGATTTTGGGTCATCCATTCCTTGCTACATCTAATGCTTTAATAAATTGTCAAAATGGAGTTATGAGGCTTTCTTTTGGGAACTTGACATGTGAGTTAAATGTATTTGATGCCAATAGACAACCATCAGACTTTGATGATAGTTTTGAGGTTGACATGATTGAGAGTCTAGTGGAGGATGTTTTTCCTTTCAATTATTCTGATGATCCACTAAATATTTGTTTAACTCACTCTGATTTGATAAGTAGAATTAATAAAGAGAAGATAATTACTTTAAAGTACCTTGGATGAGTTTAGATGCTTGTGTGTCTGGCTGAAGACAGTAAACGTAGTGCTCCTTGGAGGCAACCCACTTTTGGTTTTGATAGTTATTTTTGTTTAATTTAATAGTTAGTTTTTTAATTTCTTGAATTTGTTTTTAGTTTATTATCTTTGTTGATTGCTCTAATCATTATTAGGGTGTGCTTATATGATTCATTATTGATTTACCCTTATGTGATTATGCTTGTGCTTTATTGACTTTTTCTTTTGATACATGAGCACGTCAACAAATGTACTATCTCTTCTTTCCTCTTTTCTTATCTTAATCATTGCATTTGTTTTCTTTTATACATTGAGGACAATGTTTAGTTGAGCTTCGGGGATAGAAAGTGATTTCTCTTTTATGTTTTTTTAGTTTTACTTAAAAAAAAATTGAAAAAATTAATTAGATTTATTTTATTTTATGTTTTGTGCTTATTTACATTGATGCTTATTTTAGACATGTGACTGTATTCAATGACATCAGATTGCTTAAGCATGACTTGACAGATTTAATGATTTTGAGTTCTTATTACTTCATATTGGTTTCTTGTGCTCCTATTTTGAAAAAAAAACTTAGAAAGCCATTTGTCTAAGTAAGAATTTGAGCCCTTAATTATGGTCTTACATCTTGGTGATATCATTGAATCTAAGTAATTATTTCTTACAAGAGTAAAACTTTGGCATGATCTAGTAGTACTCATATTATCATAATAGAGTTTTGGGCTTCATTATTCTTGGTTTGTAGAACATTCGAGGACTTTTTGTCAACACAATTCAAGTTGATTGTATAATGTGCTTAAGAAAAAAAAGAAAAAATGTGAAAAAAAAGAATGAAAAATTGTAAAGAGCTAAAGTCTCTCTATTGAGTAGACTAGGACTCGGCGTGCTTTGCTAAGCATAGGGTGTTCGAGTCAAAAGGTAGAGTTGACTAATTTATGACATGCATAGCCTTGAAGCCTATTTGGTTCAAGTTAATAAGCTTGATGGGTGCTTTAACACCTAATGCCCTGAGCCAACCGAATTGGGAGTCACTAGCCTAACACTTGTTACATAGATCTTATAGAAAGCTTAAAAAGGCTAAGCCTTACACATGTCATGTGAGATGAGCATAAAATTCGAGTAGGACATTATACAATTATATCCCGAATGAGTTGTTAGGTGATTCAAGGTATTTTACTTTTCAAGGAAGGTTTTACATGATTCTCTATTTTGATCTCTTGAAGATGAATAGCTGCTAATGTCTATTTTTTAGTGTTAAAATTGAAATTGCTGAGTGGACATGAGACACATTGAGTTGTTCGATTCATGAGATTGAGATTGAGATTGTATAATTACTTGGCAATGTCTGTTTTTTTTTTAACTATTATGTATGTATAAGTACTTGCCACCAATATGAAGTTGTCAGAATGAATTATTGTTTAAGAAGACAAGTTGTATTATGCATGATTAATTTTACTAAATAAAGTCACATGTTTGGGACGAGTTGATTTGTAAATTTTATGTATTTATATCTTTTCAGTATTGAATTTTGTGGGTAGATTCACTGTAAACCCTCAGGAGACTATAACTCATCCACTAGTGTAAGCCCAACTACCTAAAGCTATTTAAAAATCAAGAATGGGATCCTAAAGGTTTATGAATGCATGAAATGGTCGAACACAACTTTTTGAACCCGTTGAATTTTATATTTGCATCAAGAGAACTAAATTTGAGATGAAACTGATTTGGCAGATTGACACAACCTGAGTATTTCGATTATATCTTTCTATATATAATTTGGATTGCTACGCTTCTGGTGGCATTAGAAAGATGATGTCCGTAGCTACAATTGTTATTTCAGTATGAAATTCATAATTCCGAAGATATATGGGTCAAATCAGCATGCAATGAGACAACTACTTAACTAACCCGAGGCAGCACATAGAGATTATTTTCATTGGTTGTGGTTGATACATATAAGGAAAGACAATGAGGCTAATTAGATAAAAAAATGAAGACTCAAAGATACTTATTTGATAAATAAATTATTGATTTATTTAATTGATTTAGAATCTAAATATTGCTAAAGAAGCAACTAATTAATTAATTAATCAGGATGCAATCAAGGGATATGATTGGACTTTCTACTTTGAAGCAACCCTTTCTACTCCTATAAATATAGGGGTAGAGATGATAGATGCATCATCCCCTCCTCTTTAGAGCTCTATTCTCCTATTTTTCTTCTCTTATTTTTGTATTTTTATTTTTAGTTTTATTTTAATGGCTTTCTAAGCTCTCAAGCTAAGGCTAGAGGTGACTTGGAACAATCTAATGGAGTTCTATTCATGTTTCATCAATGGTTTCAAGTAAGTATTGGTTCTTTTAAGTTATATTCATTTAATATTGTTCTTCTTCATGTTTCTTTGTGATTGGGATACATATGATGTTTGAAGGCTCTCCTTCTTGATCTTTTGTGATTTTGATATATAGAACCCTTGAAGAAACAATTGTTTTTAACCTTTATCTATCCAAAGTATTTCTTCTCTTTATTTTGGTTTTAATGTTTATATCTTCCTGTTAGATACAATTTTTATTCAATTCTAATTGAGATAACATGACACATGAAGAACATCACTAGATCTTACAATGACCCTTAATGCCTTAGTGTTTTATCTTATTTATTTATTAACTCTTTATTGCCTATATACCTTTCAACTATTCTCTCTTAATTTTTTTATCTATTTTTTCATAATCATTTTCTTTGTTGCACAAGACTTTCTCTATGGATTGACCTTGTCTTCTACAATTGGCAAGTAAAAAAAATCTGAATTTGACTACATCATAGTCATGTTTCAGATGTAACATCATATGGGACACGAGGCGGTAGTGGAAGACTCTATGATTAATTCTACCAAGGTATTAAAATAAAATTAGATTTCAAATTGTCTGTTTCAAAAAATATATTTAACTAAGAAATGAATAAGGTTTGAAAGATAATGGAACCACCTAGGAGCAACCACTACACGCCATCGTATGGGACGTGAGGTGTTAATGGAAAGCTATCGGGTTTGTTTTGGTGGTATGTTGAAAATAAAATTATATTCAAAATTATATGTTTCGAAAAACACTCATTTGCTTATCAACTGAATATATTTTGAAAAGCGGTAGTGTTGCCAAGCTACACACCACGGAATGGGACATGAGGTGTTGGTCGATAGCTCTATGGCAAATTCTGCCGATATTTTGACACAAGATTTACTTTTGAAATGTCTGCATTTTGAAAGTTGCTTTTAGAAAAACAGTGGAACTACCTAGGAGGAACCACTAAACGCTCGTGTTATAGGACACGCAGTATTAGTGGATTACTCTCAGGCTGGTTTTGCTAGTATGTTGAGATTAAATTCAATTGTCTTCAAAGATAGTGGAATTTCCTAATAGAAACCGCCAAATACTCATGGTATGGGACTCGCGGTATTAGTGGTCCACTCTAAGGTTGAGTGTGCTAATGGATTTAACATAGAAATTGAATTCAAATCCTTTGTGTTTTGGAAAAATGGTTTGAAATTGTAAAGTTGTTCCAATAGCTAATTAGAATCATTATAGAGAATCCATCAAACGCCCGTGGTATGGGACAAGGGGATTAGTGGATAGTTTCTAAGGTTGATTTTGCTAGTATTTTGTGACAAATTTCAATTTCAAGTCTAGTTTGCTTTGAAATGTTGCTCTGAGTGTGATGTGACTCTGGAATGTACGCTTTGACTTAAATGTGTGACATGTCTATTTTCTATCTAATATTAAATTCTAATATGTTTTCTATCAAATGATTTAAATTTCAAAAGACTCTGTATAAAGTCAATTTTTTGTCGAATGTTTTAACTTCTGAATAATTTTATGTCAGAAAATTCCTCGCTTATTGAGCCTCTCGCTTCTCCATTAATGTCGTGAGGAATTGTAATGCCCGAGATTTTTCATCACATTTTCTTAAAATTCACGAATTTTTTTTGCAATATAACAGCTATAAATCGGAGGAAAATGACGAAATCAAAACTTGCGAAAGCAGTTTATAATTTAAAATATTAAACATCAATTTTCCATCCAAATTTATCCTTATCCGGTCAAACATCATAGGCCAAAGCAAATATCCTCAGGCGCTACTCGAAAATAAACAAATGACTAAATTACCATGATCATGGATTTTTAAATACAAATAACTCCCAGACATCCAAGTACAAGTCCCATAAACAGTCCACTATCTGATCCAAATTAAAAGTCCAGAATACATACACTTTAAATCTTATCTCACCCAACACATTAGATCATGGCATAAAATAATATTCACAATTGAGTCAAGGTTATACCTGAATCAAAGGGGAAACAATCCTTCACAGAAACGAGCATCCATCTCTAGGAGCTCTCTGTCACAAACCTGCAAAAGCCTCCCGAATAACGGGGCTAAAAAAATAGGGTAATGAGTATTTTCATACTTTGTAGGAAAATCCCAGTAGGGGAATCCTAAACAGTGAACTCAATAAGTTCATAAATACATGCGTTCATGCAACTCAAACATGAAGCATACAATATATAATAATCATGTACATGTGCATATAATAATGAATAACAAACCATGAAACCAAACTTATACAAACACCCTTAATTAGGGTCTTACAAACTTACTCTTACCATCGTACACATACTCAATTCCTTACACATACTCATACGACCTTACTAGTACAATCTTACACTTACAGTCTTTCTCAGAATCTTATACTTACAGTCGTGCTCATAATCATACACTTACAGTCTTACTCAAAAACTTACACTTACAATCTTACTCAAAATCATCATCTTACAGTCGCGCTCATACTCCTACTCTTACAGTCATACACAAGGCAAGGCACACCTATGCTCATGGGGCATAGGATCAAACAGGTAAGAGTAGATCCATGATACTACTCACCTGAGTGTGCAAATGGCCACTCTCTGGGGCCATACAATGCCAACAAGGGCCATGCAGTGCCAACTAAGGGCGGAAAAATTATACAGTGCCACTCTTGGGCAGGAATCTTATAATGCCACTCTTGGGCAGAACATACAGTGTCATCTGTAGGCAAAAAACATACAATGCCCACAGAGGGCGGAAACTTATAGCGCTCTCAACAAAGCATCAAACGTCTAGGCTAAAATATAGCACCAAGACTAAACTGAAAAATATGCATTGCGCTCAACAGAGCATCAGATGTCTGGTGCTTTATACAGCACACAGACAACATCCCCAAGATAAACACCATGGCAAGACATGGGAAAATGCTCAGCCAACTCTTTATAGGCTAGCTCAACACAGAACTTAATCCGTCGAACCCTCAGGTCTCAACTCACAATGCTAGCATTAGCTTTGCTTATAATTCAAATTTTAATTAAGTAAATTATGCCACACAAACTCACACTGTTCGACTGATCAAACTGAAGTTGAGCCCGATCTGAAGCCCCAGTTCATTAGGGCATCATACTTCACTTACCCCATCCATATCATGATCATAACTCACCGTACATCAAATCCTTACATAATCATACAGTCCCCACCATCCACCTTACAACCAAAACATCTTACTTGGCACCATCAAACTGAGCTCCTCATAGTAGATCCCTATTATTGCCCACTTACTTAATACCTCACTTATTATGCTTACTTTTCACTTTGTAATATGTACGTTTTGCTTGTACAATTATGCACACTCTTACTGCCTAATAAACACCATAAGGCTCCAAGCCTAAGTCCACTTACTTATCGAATCCCAGACATACGCTCCAAACCAAACCAAACCAATCTGCTCCACTCCTTGTCTATCAAACTTAGATCTGTTGTCTTTTGTCACATGCTTACACATCCACATACACATCCAACTCCATACCAAACACTCCATCACCGTTTACTGTTCATCGCCCACACACACAGTCCACATACGTAACTAACTCACAATCGCTAGCCATCACTAGCATGCCCATAATACACATATGTAGCATACTAACATATTCGCTAGCCATCACTGGCGCATACATATTCCACATTCATAAAACATACATACATCTCATACATATCATATGTATCTCAACGTAGCATAATTCATTATCTTACATCATGCAAACAGATCATGATTTAATATCCAAAACATGGAATCATACAATCCTAGCATGCTGCTACTCATTCAAAGCATGTTATCATTAAATTATGAGTTCAAAGCTCTGCTACCTCCTAATCATGACGTTTGATGGCGATCATACGATGGTGGCGAGGTCGATGGCGGAGTTGGCGGTCATAACCATTGTTAAGTTGAGAGAGTTGTTGTCCCGAGGTTTTAGGAAGTGTCGAAACTACTCGCAGCCAAATAGGGGTGACACATGTCAATGCTGAAAATCCACAATCCATGGCGGCACACTAGGGGAGGCCGGGAGAAAGATTGTGCCAACGAGTGGCAGGTGCAATCAAAGGTTCAGGCGTACACACTAAAATTCATCGGTGATTGAAAAATACTCAACCGGTTACAAGACGTCAAAATCGGCCATGGAAAGCCCCCAACGGCATCGATTTCACATTCACAAGGGCCCACATAAGGGTGTGGGGTGACACTACAGGACAAAGGAGAGGTGGTGGAGGACTCCGATGTCAACTCCAGATTATGGTGGAGCCATCCGATGATTAGGCCGCATTAAAGCGGCACCAAAACCCTAAACTGCATGTGCGGCTACTTTGCACATGCAACCAAAGGGAGGGGAAGAGGGCTAGACAGAGGTGGTCCAAGGCTCATAAGGGCTGACAGGGCTAAGGCCTTAGTGGTGGCCAATCAAAGCGGCGACATCACCGATCACCCGCAACCAAAACAATAGGTGTGGGCCGCTATGCATCTCACATGGCAGAGGGCAGAGGGAAGATTTAGGGTCGAGCAAAGGCCATGAGGCTGTCTGGCCACAACCTATGTGATCGTTTATAATTAAACCCTTTCCAAGTGTACAAGGTAATTATACTAGGATAAGTATTTAAAGGTTGTCGAACCACAGGGACGGATGAATTATTACTAAATCTAAAGAGGAATTTGCTGATTAAAAACTAAAACAAAGTTAAACTTTAATTCAGTAAAGGAAATGAATCAACTAGTTTAAAAATAAGAGATTAATATGATGGAAATTACTTAGGAAATCGAATCCACTATAGAACCATAACAATTCCTTAACTTTTAATCTAAATCTAGTGTGAATATGAACAAGTATTCTCAGCTACAAGCTAGAATTACTTCAGAAAGAATCATTAATTAAATTCCATGGCATGAACTATCTTCGACAATAGTACGAATCATCTACACTAAACTAGCTATAGGCATGACCCGTCTAATCTTAGTATAACTCATCCAAGTCATTAATTATCTGAACATTAAAACTATTGTATGAACATCTCATCTAAATCACAGAAATTAGAATCGATGAAAATATCAAAACCACATCAATCTATCATCTACAAGACAATAAATCAACATAGAATTGAATAAATATTAAAAGCTCTTCCATTAAAAAGGAAATCCATATCATACAATTCTCATAATTCACTACTGAGATCTAAATTAAAAAGAAAAGAAACTGAAACTAATTTATAGCTTCATCAACTCCTAAGTAAAAGAAAAGTTTAGCCTTCCATTGTAGAAGAAAGTACTTGAATCTCCATTGAAAGCTTTGAGTTCTCTTCCATCTTCTTCTTCCTTTTTCTCTTCATAAAATCTACTGAAATCCTCTGATTTTAAGCCAAATATGTCTTTTTATAGGCATAAGATCCATAGGAAGAAGTCCAATATGAAAAGGATTGAAATTTGGGTCAAACAAGGAAACTGCACGTTATGCCGTTCGAACGCCCTGCATGCCCGTTCGAACGGCTATACTGAGTTTTTCTTCAAAATTACGTTATCCCGTTCGAACGCCCTGCAGCCCGTTGGAATGGCTACAGTGTTTCTGCAATCTAGACAGTTCATATTCTGTTCATTAAGCTTTCCTTCGTGTCCATATTAGTTTCCAACTTGTTTATAACTCCGAAACGTTGTCCAAATCACTTTAAAGCATGTCAAAACTATTTTTAATCATTCCAAACATCGTCCAAGTACCTCGATAAGCACACTTTACCTAGAAAGCATAAAATATCATACTTTAGACATGTAGAATATAATTAAAATTTTAACTTGATTTAAATACATATCTAAACTACTAATAGCTACAAAATTATTAATAATTAAACTAAAGTACTAATATCTATTTTAATCTAAATAAACTATAAATAACACTAAATTAACCTAATCTATATTAGCAAATAAGGTAAAAAGGCATATAAAATAGATATATATTTCATACTTATCAAATACCCCCAAACCTATATTTTGCTAGTCGTCGAGCAAAACAAAAACAAAATAAAACAACTAATCTAGAAAAATAAATAAAAACCACTTTCGTAGGGAATCACGATTGCATTTAGCATATGCAACAAGCCTTTAAACCCCTAGGTGTCCCTAGTTGGACGACTTGTGTCTCATGAGGGTTTGCAGTAATGATACCCACAAACATCAAAACCTAAAAAAAATAAAACAAACAAGAAAACAAAAATTAGAAAAACAATATTCTCTTAAAAAACACATAACTATTTTTAAAAAGAACCAACCATAAATACTTGAAACAAGTAAACAATTAAGATCTGATCACTTTCAAGTAAGGAATAATCCATTCTATAACCCCATCTTAGAAATAATTGTGCAACTACATATATACATTTCAAAAACATAAAGTGTAGAAACTTTGTAGTCATAGAATTTCATTCTTTATTAACGAGCATATCTTATGTGACCCATTAACCAAGCTCATTAAAGTTCACTAACTCAAAAATATAACAATGACAATCTTTCATCCGTAATATCTCATAATAAACCCTAGTGTAATAGCCTTCAAATTCAATTAAATTCAGGGAATAAGAGCATGATATACATCAAAATATGACTTGTGCAATACTTAGTTCTATTAAGCTTTCTAAATAGTCCATGTAACAAGCGTTAGGTCAGTGTCCCTAATCCAGTTGGCTCAAGGCACTAGGTGTTGAAACACCCCTCAGGCTTAATAACTCGAACTATAAAGGCTACAGAACCAAGTAAGTCATAAAAGAATTTATCTCAACTTTTCACCTTTTGACGCGATCCCTTATACTTGCCTAGGCACAAGGTCCGGTTACTCAGTAAAAAGAGAAACAAACCTTTATTTTATTTTTTTCAACATTTTTTTTTCATTCAATCTATTTTTTTCAACTTTTTTTTTCAATTTTTTTTTCATTCTTTTTTTTCTATACACACTTATCCAATTTTTTTCAAATAAAAGCTAAGCATAAAGATCTATCATAAAATATTAAAAATTACTCAATTGCCAAGTTTTCAAAAATATATGCCCAGTTAAAGATATCCCACTAAGATTACAAGTAATAAATCATAAAATTATATTCCTACAAGCTTCATGTGTGTGAAATGTGATTTAAAAATATAAGCACATTTATCCAAGACAATGAAAATAAAATAGAAATTACTCACTTAATCATTTTCATCACTTAATTAATTACTTGAACTTTCTTCATGAAATTGATCTCTTTAAAAACAAACATATACTTTTAAAAGAGAATAAGCGATAAAACCCACTCAAAAGAAAACAAAAGAAAAATGAAAAAATACTCTAAAACATCCTAATAATAAAGAAAAATATCTTTCTACACCCCCAAACCTAAACTGAACATTGTCCTCAATGTTAAAGAAAATATATACTACAATAACAAGAATAAGTAAGAGAGGGAAAGAAAGATATCACCTGAGAGCAGAAATAACCCACTAATCTGAAAATGAAGTACATAGGATTGGAGAAAACATGAGAAACATACAGGTAAAGAGCAATTTCCCAAACCTAAAATACCAATCTACCAGAAAAGAGATAAAAAAATAAAATAAATTAAATTAAAATAAAAATAAAAATAATAAAGAAAAGAAAAGATAAAAGTAGCCCCTGCACAGCTAAATATCAGCATCATCAGAATCATCGGCATCAGTATAACTCTAGTCACTATCATCTGCATCTACCGGAGCTGATTGGCTACGAATCAAATCAGCCAGTCCCTGTATAAGTCCCCTCATCTCAGTCATCTGAGTAGCCATCTGAGCATCTATATGGGCAGTAAGCCTCGTCTGAAACTGTGCCAGAGAAGAATCAATATGTCCGCAAAGACGATGCTCCATCTCAAGGAAAGAGTCGTTAGCATGTGCGGGAATGTGCTGCTCAGATGCAACCTCTGGTACACCCTCTGTGGCTGGCTCCTCCTCGTTCACCTCGTCGAATGCTGGTCGAGGCGGACGATGTGTGATCATCTGGTTTAGGGTCACCTGGGAAATGACCCCTAAACCTCGGCTCGTGGGTGCATATGAAGGAAAATCCAACTGAAAGTGAACAAAAATCCGCTCCAAAAGAAAAGGAAAAGCTAATCGAGCATCCAATGGTCCAAAAACTATATCTGCCATCCATGCGAAGACAAAGGAGGGCAAGTCGATGTGAATCCGCTCTGCACGACCCAGAACATAAAGAAGGCGAGCTAAGGTGAAGTCAACCTTCTCATGACAGCGGAACCATATGTCATACTCCAATATCAGATGTGCAAAATGATAGTCCTGTGTCATGAGAGAAGCTGGCAATCCATATGTGAGGGATGGGCCTCGCTCCTGTCCCATAAGAGTCCCCGTGATAGTATACTCATTAGGAAAAGCAAAATCAGCAAAAGAGGGATAAGTGAAGTTGGAGAGCGCAAGACCCATCACTGCAGCTATAAGATCTAGTGTGATAGTGATCGTAATATCTCCAATGGTGTTGACAATATATCCCATCTCATTAAGAACGGCGGATGCATAAAAAGATCGGACCTGCTCATGATGTACGCGAGCGTCAGGGGCTGCAATCTGTGAGAAAAAGGAGTACCAATCCTCTCGCTCCATAAGCCATGACTGGGCAGTAGTAATGGTGGGTAAAACTCCACCTGTCGCTCGTAAATAATAGCACGAAGAGGTAGATCGGCAACGGCGGTAGTAGACGATGAAGCACGCGAAGTAGAAGAGGCTCCCTTCCTCTTCTTCAGAGCATTAGGACGAGACCGTGCGCCATAGATATGCAAAAAGCTCAAAAACAAGTGCTAAAAGTGATATGGAAGCGACTGGAAAGCAGAATAATTTTGTACACGCACAATAATGTCAAATTACGAAAATACCCCTAGGAAAAAAATTGAGCAGAAATGTCCCAAATTAAAGTATAATATGTACAAGTGAAAATTGAGCATCTTTCGTAAAGCAAGTACATATAAACTGATTCATTAAAGCCTCAAAAATTGAAATTTTTGACAAAAACAGTGCGGACTGAAAAATCCGAAATCTACCGAACATAATGCATTAATCATTCAATCAAATTGTACCAAATGATCAATCTAAAGTATACAAAACGTTTCTAACAAATTTCCACAAAAAATTGCACCTGATTTAGTCAAAAATTGAAAGAAAAAATCAAAAATCGAATTTGGGGCTTACCGGTGAAATAGAGGCCGATTCAGCTCAAATTGACTCCGGAAACGGATTCTACGCAAAAATTCGGAGGGAAGAGACGATTTTTGACAAAAAATCTTGTCGGACAGGGTACTAAAGACGGCGGAGGAAAAACAACGGCGGAACCGAACTGGCCGGCGCGCGCGATGAAAATGACGACTCGGCCGTTCGAACGGCACTTACCAATCGATCGGGCCGATCAATCGGGAACAATCCCGATCGAACGGGAAAACACAAATAAATTTTTTTTTAATTAAAAAAAATCCAGTTAATTAACTAAACTACTAAATAAAAAACATCACTAAATGGATTAAATAAAGGAAAGTTAATTAAAATAAAAGAAAAAGAGAGAAAATACACATAAAAACATATCGAATAAAACAAGGGTTGCCTCCCTAGAAGCGCTAAGTTTAGTGTCTTCAGCCAGACAGTGTGCACTCCCTTAATGTATTAATGGATCAATCAAATCAATAGAGTCAATGTCACCCTTCTCAATATCTCTCTCGATGACAGGCTTAAGTCTCTGACCATTAACTTTAAAAACCCGATTATCTTGTGGGTCAGAGATTTCAATTGCTCCATGAGGGAAAACCTGAGTAACGACATAGGGGCCATCCCAGTGAGATCTAAACTTACCTGGGAAGAGACATAATTTAGAATTAAAGAGCCAAACTTTCTGGTTAGGTGCAAAGGACTTTCGATGGATTAAACGGTCATGTAGAGTCTTAGTCCTTTGTTTATATAATTTGGCACTCTCGTAAGCTTCATGACGCATCTCTTCCAATTCATTAAGTTGGAGTTTGCGGTGGGAACCAGCTTTGTCCATGTCGAAATTAAATGATTTAATGGCCCAAAAAGCACGGTGCTCCAACTCAACGGGTAAGTGACACGCCTTACCGTAAACAAGACGGTAAGGGGACATGCCAATGGGGGCTTTATAAGCGGTCCGATATGCCCATAAGGCATCATTAAGACGCATGGACCAATCTTTTCGATCAGGGCACACTATTTTCTCAAGAATTTTCTTAATCCCACGATTAGACACCTCTACTTGACCACTGGTCTGAGGATGGTAGGGGGTTGCAACTTTATGTGTGATGGAATATCTTCGAAGAAGAGCTTCAAAGGAACGGTTACAAAAGTGGCTACCCCCATCACTAATGATTGCCCTAGGTGTACCAAATCGACAAAAAATATGTTCCTTGAGAAATGCCACCACAACCTTATGGTGATTGGTTTTCGTCGCTATGGCTTCAATCCATTTGGAAACATAATCAACAGCGACCAAAATATAAGTGTAGCCAAAGGAGGGTGGAAATGGTCCCATAAAATTGATTCCCCAAACATCAAAAATCTCAACAATGAGGATGGGTTGGAGAGGCATCATGTCTCTCCGAGAAAGGGCCCCTAGTCGCTGACATCTATCACAAGACTTACAAAACTCATGAGCATCTCTAAACAAGGTGGGCTAGTAGAATCCACTTTGAAGAACCTTAGCAGCAGTTTTCTTTCCCCCAAAATGACCGCCACAAGCGTGAGAATGACAAGATGTGAGAATACTATGGAATTCACTATCAAGCACACATCGGCGAATAATCTGATCAGAACAAAACTTAAAAAGATTGGGGTCATCCCAATAATAGTGCTTAACATGAGAAAAGAATAAATCTTTGTCCTGTTTAGTCCAATTAGAGGGAATGCGACCCACAGCAAGATAATTAACAATATGGGCAAACCATGGGGGTGAATTGGTAGAGACAACAAAGAGTTGCTCATCGGGGAAAGAATCATCAAGTGGTTCAGGGTTGGAAGGTTCCTCAAGTAAGATGCTAGACAATTGATCAGCCACAACATTCTCAACACCCTTTTTGTCTTTAATCTCATAATTGAACTCTTGAAGGAGCAAAATCCATCGGATGAGCCTAGGCTTGGTATCCTTCTTAGAAAGAAGGTAGCGTAAGGCTGCATGGTCAGAAAAGATAATGATTTTTGACCCTAAAAGGTACGATTGGAATTTATCAAGGGCATAGACAACAGCTAGCAATTCCTTTTCTGTAGTGGTATAGTTCAATTGGGCATCAGAAAGGGTCTTACTAGCGTAATAAATGACATGGGGGGCTTTGTTCACTCTTTGGCCAAGGACTGCGCCCACAACATAGTCAGAGGCATCACACATAATCTCAAAGGGTGGGAGTAATCAGGGGTCTGAATGATAGGGGTGGTAGAGAGGAGTGTACGAAGCTTGGTGAAAGCTTTCGTACAGGCATCATCAAACTCAAAAGGAACATCCTGAGCCAACAAATGACACAAGGGCCGGGAAATCTTACTAAAGTCCTTGATGAATCGCCTATAGAAACCGGCATGGCCAAGAAAAGAACGAACTTGTCTTACCGTAGTGGGTGGAGGCAAGTTAGATATTAGGTCAACTTTGGCCTTGTCTACTTCAATACCACGTTTGGAAACAACATGACCTAAAACAATGCCCTCTTGAACCATAAAATGACTTTTTTCCCAACTCAAAACCAAATTAGTCTCCTCACAACGTTTAAGCACAAGAGATAAATTATGGAGACACTCATCAAATGAAGCACCAAAAACAGAAAAATCATCCATAAAAACTTCCAAAATTTTATCAATCATATCAGAAAATATGGACATCATACAACGCTGAAATGTAGTAGGAGCATTACACAAACCAAATGGCATACGTCTATAAGCAAATGTACCAAACGGACAAGTGAAGGTGGTCTTCTCCTGATCCCCCGGAAACACAAGTACCTGATTATACCCTGAGTAGCCATCTAGAAAGCAATAGAAGTCCTGACCTGCTAGTTTTTCTAAGATCTGGTCAATAATGGCAAGGGAAAATGGTCCTTTCGGGTCATGGAATTCAACTTCCGATAGTCTATACACACACTCCACCCTGTGGTTTCCCTAGTAGGGACTAACTCTCCTAATGAATTGGACTTAACAGTGAATCCAAACTTCTTGGGAACAACCTGGGTAGGACTCACCCACTCACTATCAGAGATAGGGTATATGATACCTGCATCTAAAAGCTTAACCACCTTCTTCATGACTACCTCCCGCATGTTAGGGTTCAACCTCCGTTGTCCTTCTCTCGAGGGTTTGACCGTGTCCTCTAAGTGGATCCTATGCATACAAATGGATGGGTCAATCCCTCTAAGGTCAGCTACCGTCCATCCTATGGCTCTCCTATGTGTGACAAGGACGGTAAACAATCTACTCTCTTGGTCACTAGTCAAACTAGAGGAAATAATGATTGGGAGAGTGTCCTTGGGTCCCAAGAAAGCATACTTGAGAGAGCTGGGTAAGTTTTTCAATTCAAGCTTAGGGGGTGACTCTATGGAGGGCTTAAGAGGTGTGGAGGCTGATATAGGTAAGGGCTCTACCTGGGGCTTCCAAGAGGAAGACTCGGGAACACTAGCAGCCGCTAGTTGTCTATGGGCCTCCTCCAAAGATGGGTCAATAGTGGACTCCTCTAACCCTGGGTATAGTAAAGTCATTTCAAGAGCATCTCTCATTAGGGTAAGGGGGAGGGCTTCATTGACTAGGTCATCTAAATGGTCAACCATTAAGCATCAAAGTCACACTCAATAGGTGGCTGATTAGATGCATGGAACACATTAAGTCTCACATTCATATTCTCAAATGATATCTCCATCACTCCCGTTCGACAATTGATACAAGCATTAGCAATGGCAAGGAAGGGGCGACCTAGAATGACGGGGATTTGGTGTGTGGTATTGCAAACAGGCTCCATATCTAAGACAAGAAAGTCAACAGGGAAGAAGAACCGATCAACTTTCACTAAGACATCCTCAATGACTCCTCGAGGCTTACGCACAGAACAGTCGGCTAGCTGCAAGGTAACTGATGTAGGCTGCAATTCTCCTTACCCTAGTTGCTCATACACCGAGTAAGGGAGTAGATTGACACTCGCACTAAGGTCAAGGAGGGCTCTATGGATGGAGTGATCACTTATGACACCAGAAATAATGGGTACTCCAGGGTCCTTATACTTAGGTGGGGTGTCAAACTTCAAAAGAGAGCTAACTTGCTCGGTGAGAAAGACCTTCTTAGACACATGGGTCTTAGATTTACGCTTTTGAGTGCATAGGTCTTTGAGGAACTTAGCATAAGCAGGGACTTGCTTAATGGCATCTAAGAGGGGGAGATTAATTTTGACTTGTTTAAAAGTCTCAAGAATATCATCCATCTTAGTTGTGCTTTTTCTAAATGGTGGGGCCATGTCAAGACACTGAGGAAAGGGTGCCCTAGGGATATAAGATCCATCGGAAGAGGTCTTGGACTGTGGCTCTAAGGAAGGGGAAGGAGAGACTGACTCCTTTGAATTTGGTTCACTCTCTAACTGATAAGGCTCATTAGGGGCTGAATTATCTAACCCTTTATTTGTGGTACCCAAGGACTCCTCTCCAACCTGATTATCAATGTGTCAACCACTCCTAAGGGTAGTTATGGACTGAACTTGTTTATTAGATGAAGGAACTATCTCTACTCCACATTGACCTTTAGGGTTTTGTTGGGGCTGACTCGGCAATGTTCTTGTCTCTCTCTTATTGATAGCAATGGCTAGTTGTCCAATTTTGGCTTCTAACTTTGCTATAGATTGTGTGTGAGAGTGGAGGAGTTGGGATTGAGATTGAATGCCTTGCAGGGCACTCAAAACCTTTTCTTCAAAACTTGGACTCCTATTGGATTGGACATACGGAGGTTGGACTTGAGGTTGGTGGATATGGGCTGGTGGGACTTGGAATGGGGGCCTAGGGGGTTGGTTACCCATAACCCCTTGGTTTTGTGTCCGCCAAGAAAAGTTAGGATGATTTCTCCACCCAAGGTTATATGTATTTGAAAATGGATTGTTCTCAGCCCTAGGGAAGGATTGAGTGACATTCACATGGTCTTCGACAAGCTCATGAAATTGAGAGGCAGAGGAGCACTCAATGATAGTATGGGCTGGGCTAAGACATATTGTGCATGTATCTTGAGTGAAGGGAGTGGGCTGATGGGTTGAAGTCATAAGGAGGTCCAGTTTCCAACTCAAAGTATCAACTTTAGAGGATATGTCTAATGGGTTTTTGACTTCATACAAGCCACCCCTAGAGGGGGCATTGTTTAAGGTAGATAATCCACTCTCATTTCTATTCAACGCAGCATGTTGAAGAGAATTTTCACTCAAGTCCTCAAAAAGTTTTCATGCCTCATTTTCATTTTTTAGCAAAAAGGTACCCCCACAACTTGCATTAACAAGATGACGGTTTAGTTCAGTAAGACCCTCATAAAAACGTTGCACTAATTGCCACTTAGGGACAGCATGATGAGGACACCTCCTAAGAAGATCCTTAAGTCTATCCCAACTCTCATGGAACTGTTCAGTGGGAAGTTGGGCAAAAGTGGTTATGGCCTTTCTCATTTGGTTGGTCTTACCTATGGGGAAGTACTTTTTAATAAACTCTTGTTGCATTTGGGCCCATGTTGTGATAGTGTTTGGCTCTAATGAATGAAGTCATTCCTTAGCCTTATCTTTCAATGTGAAAGGAAAAAGGCGAAGTTTAACAGCATCATCAGTTAAATTTGAGAGCTTAAAAGTTGTGCATAGTTCTAAGAAGTCATCTAGGTGCCTATACGGGTTTTTATTATTAAGCCCATAAAAGGATGGAAGCATTTGAATAACATTGGGCTTAATTTCATAATTTTGAGTAGCAATCGCTGGCAACCTAATGCATGAAGGAGAGGTGTACTCATTAGGAGTGTAATACTCCCTTAGAGCTTTGAGTGGTGCATCTACTAACAGATGTTCAGCCATGATGGGGGTAGAAGTAGTGTGGGAGGAGGAATTGGTAGGTAAGTTTGGGGGTGTAGGGATGTAGGTCGTGGGCAACTCAGCTCTCCTAGATGTCCGCTCAGGCTCAGGGTCAAATGGTACTAATCGGGGGAGTAAAGAGTGACAACCACGCATACACCACAAACATACCACACAATTTTAAGTGTAAAAAGGGGAAGAATAAGCAAAAACTAACTAAGAAAAGAACTAAAAATAAATGGAGAAAGGGATCTTGCAAACCGAAGAGAAGCATTATGCTTGTCCATGTCCACTTGTGGCCACAAGTGTAGAGAGTACAATCTTCAACTCAGCCTACAAGATCAATTTAAAAGAAGGTAAGAAACTAAGAATTAACCTAAAAACTAAAGTAAAATGAATCTAAATTAGATAGAATTATCCTAATACTAATTTAGTAACAAATCAACACCGTCCCCGGCAACGGCGCCAAAAACTTGATCGTTTATAATTAAACTCTTTGCAAGTGTACAAGGTAATTGTACTAGGATAAGTATTTAATGGTTGTCGAACCTCAAGGACGGATGAATATTTACTAAATCTAAAGAAGAATTCGCTGCTTAAAAACTAAAACAAACTTAAACTTTAATTAAGTAAAGGAAATGAATCAACTAGTTTAAAAATAAGAGATTAATATGATGGAAATTACTTAGAAAATCAAATCCACTATAAAACCATAACAATTCCTTAACTCTTAATCTAAATCTAGTGTGAATATGAACAAGTATTCTCAGCTACAAGCTAGAATTACTTCAGAAAGAATCATTAATTAAATTCCATGACATGAACTATCTTCGACAATAGCACGAATCATCTACACTAAACTAGCTATAGGCATGACCCGTCTAATCTTAGTATAACTCATCCAAGTCATTAATTATCTGAACATTAAAACTATTGTATGAACATCTCATCTAAATCACATAAATTAGAATCGATGAAAATATCAAAACCACATCAATCTATCATCTACAAGACAATAAATCAACATAGAATTGAATAAACATTAAAAGCTCTTCCATTAAAAAGAAAATCCATATCATACAATTCTCATAATTCACTACTGAGATCTAAATTAAAAATAAAAGAAACTGAAACTAATCTATAGCTTCATCAACTCCTAAGTAAAAGAAAAGTTTAGCCTTCCATTGTAGAAGAAAGTACTTGAATCTCCATTGAAAGCTTTGAGTTCTCTTCCATCTTCTTCTTCCTTTTTCTCTTCATAAAATCTACTGAAATCCTCTGATTTTAAGCCAAATATATCTTTTTATAGGCATAAGATCCGTAGGAAGAAGTCCAATATGAAAAGGATTGAAATTTGGGTCAAACAAGGAACCTGCACGTTATGCCGTTCGAACGCCCTACATGCCCGTTCGAACGGCTATACTGAGTTTTTCTTCAAAATCACGTTATCCTGTTCGAACGTCCTGCAGCCCGTTCGAACGGCTACAGTGTTTCTACAATCTGGACAGTTTTCCTGGACTGTTCATATTCTGTTCATTAAGCTTTCCTTCGTGTCCATATTAGTTTCCAACTTGTTTATAACTCCGAAACATTGTCCAAATCACTTTAATGCATGTCAAAACTATTTTTAATCATTCCAAACATCGTCCAAGTACCTCGATAAGCACACTTTACCTACAAAGCATAAATATCATACTTTAAACATGTAGAATATAATTAAAATTCCAACTTGATTTAAATACATATCTAAACTACTAATAATACAAAATTATTAATAATTAAACTAAAGTACTAATATCTATTTTAATCTAAATAAACTATAAATAACACTAAATTAACCTAATCTATACTAGCAAATAAGGTAAAAAGGCACTATGTAAGTGAACTCATCCACATTTGGTCAAGATAGGTCATATAGAATCTTGCCAAAGGCCATCCGGTACCGATGACGTAATATGGGCAATAGGGTTCAATGATCGGAAATGTCAGTGAGCGGAACTAGCTATGGCTATGGCCCACAGGGGGAGCATGGGTCAAATGAGGTCGAACTAGCCAAGGGTGTTAACCTAGCCATCTTAGGCTAAAACTGGCCAAAATGAGGTGGTCTAAAGGTCATCCTGCATCCAAAGGTACTACGATGCCCCAAAACAGAAAAACGTCCACAAAACAAAAAGGGCTGGGGGACACGGGGAGGAGCAAAGAGGTTCCAATGGCTCTAACTAGCTCCATCATGACCCTAGAGGCTGGTCAGAGCTGGGTTCGATGGAAGACAAAGGCAGACGGTGGTGGCAAACCGTCGGTAGCCCAACATAGAGAGGGCAGACCAATTTGGGCTAAATGACATAGGGGAAAAGAGCGGCCCTTTTTAGGGTGAAAGGGAAGGAGGTCGAGTGGGGTGGCTCTCCACCATTGCCGGACTAAGATAGGCTAGACGGGGTTCGGCCGGCTCTAACCAGCCACCGGTGGCATTTGAATCAAAGACCAAAGAGGCGGGAAAATAGGGTAGATCCACAACTACAAGGGGGAAAATGGAGTGGGGTGGTGGAGGAGGCCCATTGGGGCTAGGAGGGGTGGCCCTCTATAGTCGCCGGGCTAGGGCAAAACTCACGACGGCCAGCCGGCCCTTGCCGACCCATGGTGGCATCGACCGAAACTCAAAACAGAGAGAACATGAGGAGCTAACCGGGGCGGAAGATGGGGCAAAGAGGTCAGGGAAAGGTCTAGGAGGCCAGGAGGGAAGGCTTCCCTTGTCGGCCCTTGGCGGCGGCACAACACTAAATAGAGAAATATACAGGGGAGGGACAAACCAGGGAGGAAGGGGGGAAGGCAGATCGGGGTAGGGTGGTGTCGGGGAGGCGGCCTGGTTGTCCTCAGGCCGAGGTCGGCCCGTGGCCTGCTGGCGGCGCTCCTCTGGCTTAGACAAATGAGAGAGGGGGGGTCGCTTCTCTTGCAAAAATGTCTGGATTAGACTCGGCCGAGCCCGAGCCAGAGCCATTTTTCTTTCGTCTTGTTTTTTTTTCCTTTTTCTCTCCCTTATCTTCTACAATACATTCTTTATTGATTTTTTGCGTCAGAAAGCACATCTAGGCCTATGGCCTACGATGAACCCCGCACCTGACTCTACGGGTATAAGTACTAAGGACCAATTTAGTCACATTTTCATGTTCCAATTGAACACTTTCCATTTTGGATTATGATGAAAGGAGAATATTCTTCTTTTTGGTAAGCGACTATTCCCTAGATACATACGTTGTGGTATTTTATTTTAAGGTTAAATCAATTTGAAAAAGAACTAAAGTTAGCGATTTATCAATAGGTAATGTTGCTCCAATACCTAACCAAAGAGCTACTGCAATACCAATCAAAAAGACTGTAGGAATTTGTCGAACAAACCGCACTCCTTCGTATACATCAGGAGTCCATTGATGAAAAGGGGCTGGGGAAAGCTTGAACATAATTCCTACAGTGATGAATATAAGCGCAATTGAAATTCCTGGGGAGTTATACATTTGTGTATTGATAAGACCATTCACTATTTCTTGAAGCTCGATCTCTCCCCCGGATGAACCATATAGCCAAGAGAAACCATGAACCAGAATAGAACGAGAAAAAGTATCTCTTGTTTTTCATTCCCATTCCCCTAAGAATGAATACTATGATTTGCATTTTGAACAAGCATGAATACAGCATCTATAGGATAACTTCCATCTTGATAGTTATTGGGGGTTTTCATACGATATATGCGGTCCCTCTTGATTTGTAATTCAATACACAAATGAATCGGTTCCGTTAGGTTAGCTATATGCTGTGTAGCATCAACTATTTCGACAGAAGGTGGTAAGATGATATCTAGGACCCTTGACGCAAATGGATGCGTCGAGAGTTCCATACAAATTACTTCTCAATACAAGTTCTTTCAAATTCATTAAAATTTCATGTACAGATTCTTCAATACCGATTATCGTAGAAAATTCATGTGGTACCTTCTCAGATTTTACATGTGTGATACATGTTCCTTCTATTTCTCCAAGTAAAGCTCTTCGCATCGCGATACCTATCATATCCACTTGACCTTTTGTAAGCGGGGACAGAATGAAGCGGCCATAATAAAGGCACTTACTGTCTATTCTTGATTCAATGCACTTCCACCATAGTGCCCGAGTGGATACTGCTATTTCCTCTCGAACCATGCTAATAATATTGATCAGATTTTGGAATCATCATTTATTTCTCTTGAAATCCATTCAATTTTGATTTCTACACACGTCTTTTTTTAGGGGGTCTACATCCATTATGTGGCATTGGGGTTACATCACGTACGAAACTTAAAAGTATACCACTTCTACGAATGGCCCGTAATGCTGCATCTCTTCCGAGACCAGGACCCTTTATCATGACTTCTGCACATTGCATACCCTAATCCACTACTGTACGGATAGCATTTCCCACAGCGGTTTGAGTAGCAAAAGGTGTCCCTCTTCTTGTGCCTTTGAATCCACAAGTACCGGCAGAGGCCCAAGAAACCACCCAACCTCGTACATCTGTAACAGTCACAATGGTATTGTTGAAACTCGCTTGAACATGAATAACTCCTTTCGGTATTCCATGTCCAGTCTTACGTGAACCAATACGCCCACTCCTACATGAACCGATTCTTGGTATAGGTTTTGTCATATTTTATCATCTTATAAGTATGAGTCAGAAATATACGGATATATCCATTTCATATGAAAATGGATCCTTTGTTTGTTTTTGTACATCGGATCCCTTGGAGAATCCCTTTTTAGAAAGATTATCCTTGTCTCTGTTTATGTCTCGGGTTGGAACAAATTACTATAATTTGTCTACGTCTACGAATTAAACGACATTTTTCACAAATTTTACGAACGGAGGCCCTTATTTTCATATTTTTCATTCCTTACCTTAATTCTAAATCTACTCCTTCGAAGAAAATAAGTTTCTTGAGTTCTTACTTTTCGAGGGAGACTTTGTTCCACTTCATAACATATGAGTTAGAAATTTATCCAGTCAAAAGAGTATTATTATATTTGTATATTTGTAGAAAAGAAAAATAAAAAAAAGGATCTCTTGCTCTGATGTTTTAAACCACTGCACTCTTTACTTTCTGACGCTATTTTTGAAGAATTGATTGATTCATACTATCTGGTCTCCGCATAGAATAGTATGAACGGATTCTTCTTAAATAATAAGAAAGAATCAATTTCTTTTCTGGATGACACTATATAGATTCAAAGGAACCCAATAATAGAATCAACTAAGTGATAACGGTTTTGTGAAATCTTCTAGGATGTTAATTGGTAAAAGTATTGGAGTTGGTTGAATGTATTTACCAAAATAACCCAATCCACTTTTGGTAATTCCATTTACCCCAAAAAAAGAAAATGGATCTATTTCAAATTGGAGGATCTAAATGAAGCTCCAGCCCACCTAGAATACGAATGAGAGTGCTATTACTCTGTTTTGTTTCATCTGGAGCAGAACATAAAAGGATTCCTTGAATATCTGGTCTAGAGCTGTAGAAGTGAATATAAGTTTCTTATCATTCAATGGGCATCTTGTATTTCATAGAAATTGGGGGCAATATAATCTTTACGTAAGGGCCAGCCTATCCAACTTTCAAGCATCAAGATACGTTTCAGACGTGGATGATTCTCATAAGAGATTCCCAACATATCATAAGATTCCCGCTCTTGGAAGTCTGCGCTTTTCAAAATCTAGAAAACAGACGGGATTCTAGGATTTGCCCTTGGGACAAATACTTTTATGCATACCTCTTTGGGTTGATCTACACCATACTGTATTCTCGTAAGATGATACACACTAGCTAACAACCTGCCAGGTGCTACATCATAAGCACATTGGGAACGTAGATAATTGTAACCATATACATATGAAATGACAACAATGGAGTACCAATCCTCGGGCTTTATTTGTAAAGTCTCTATTCCTTGGTAATTGAAGCCCAAAGATCTATGAACTAGCTCATGTTTGACTAGCCAAGCAGATGAACGACCCTGCATCTTCTTGATCTCTCCCACATTTGTATTTGTATGAATATTTCCAATTTACGATGAAATTTATGAAGATTGATCCGCCGTTTGTTATTCTTCATAACAAAATTCCGCCTTACCTAATTTACTAATTCATAATTAGAGACTGAACTTTTGTATTTTAAAATTTTTTCAGAGGGTATTTCTGAAGTAGATGGAGATTGAGAAAGTAATCCTTGATCGTAATTTCCAATATGATGAGTACTACGCCCAACATGAAACTTGTGATTGGTAGTAAAATATCGATTTTCCTGTTGAGACCCAATTCTATCTTCATCAATTTCTCGAGATAATTTCTTACGAAGTTTCGTTATAGCATCCATAATTGCTTCTGGTTTAGGCGGGCAGCCCGGCAAATAGACATCCACAGGAATTAGCTTATCAACTCCCCATTCTAACAAGAGAAAAATGGTGTTTTTTTTATCCCTCGAGCCTAACTTTGTTTGATGAAAAGTTTTCGATTTCTAATTGATCGGCCGTACCTGTATTGCAATAATTCAATAATATCAATAACTCGCTATTCAATCGGTTTCTGGGCCATAATCCGAAGATTATGTAGGAAAGATGGCCGAGTGGTTCAAGGCGTAGCACTGGAACTGCTATGTAGACTTTTGTTTATCGAGGGTTTGAATCCCTCTCTTTCCGAACCTTCCCCTAATTCACCAACATTATCGACCACCATGTATCTAATAACAATGGATACCATTATTCCAATGGTAAGATCTTTCTTTTCTAGAGATTCTCTATTCCTTTCCTAATAACTTTGGTACCGAAAATTTCGGAAAGAAAAGAGTAGACAAGGAGTGAGAATCTCACTACTAGTTGTAATACGCGAATCGGAGAAAAATACGGATTAAATCCCCTATACATCAGAGAAAAAGGGTCCAAATTGTCCGAAGCTTTGTGTTCTTTTTATTTAATCAGGATCAAGTCTGACGTGAATAATATTCCACGACTAGCAACTCATTGATTTTTAAACTGACCCATTTACTATCTATTATTTGATTTACTACCCCTTTATATTGGGATGACTCAAGAGTCAAATGTTTTGGCAATTCCTCCCGGGAAGTTGAATCCATATAATTTTGAACTAGAACTCTGGATCTTTGTTCATCTCTCGTAGTAATAATATCTTGAGGTTTACAACGATAACTCGGGATATCTACTATACGCCCATTAACTAAAATGTGTCTGTGGTTAACCAATTGTCTGGCTCCAGGAATGGTCGAGGCCATGCCCAATCAAAAAAGGATGTTATCTAAACGCATTTCAAGTAGTTGTAGTAAAACCTAACCTGTTGATCCTTTGGCTTTTCCAGCGATACAAACATATCTAAGTAATTGTCGCTCTGTCAGACCATAATGAAAACGCAATTTTTGTTTTTCTTCTAAACGAATACGATATTGAGATCTTTTCCCGGAATGTGGTTAGCTTCTAAGACCACTTCTGGATCTAGGTCTTTTACTAGTGAATCCCGGTAAAGACCCCAGGCGGCATATTTTTTTGAAACGAGGCCCTCGATAACGAGACAAAAACTCCTTATTTTATTGAAATTGAAAAATAAAAATGGACAGAATGAACTTAAATTAAGACTGAACTAAACCATAAAGGAAGCTGAATCTGCTGAAGTACTACAAAAAAGAATGAGATGAATTGTATTCAATATATGGATTATTTTGTATATGTATATATAGGAAGTTAAGTGTCCCCCTCTTTATTTGTTCTGTATGGATCTAAATACCCCAATCTATTTTTTATTCCTAGTTGGAAGTTCCTCCAACATAATAGATCTATGATCTGACATTTGGAGAAAAGGGTAGGAGCCTTTTCAATATTCCTTGATCTTAAGAAGACGGTATGATTATCAATCATGAAAAAATCGAACAAACAGAAAAAGCCAGCTATCTGAATCGAACCGATGACCATTGCATTACAAATGCGATGCTCTAACCTCTGAGCTAAGCGGGCTCGCATAAAAAGAAAAAATGCATCTCTAAAAACATAGAAGAAAGGAGTTTGTGCACTAATATCCGCCATAAAAGGCCCAAGCCATAATAAGTGAGAAGCTATACGACTCAGTTCCAACATAATTACTCTGATATAGCTAGCTCTTTTAGGTACTTGAATATTTTCCAACTGTTCTGGTGCATTGACTGATATTGCCTTTGTGAACATAGTAGCTAAATAATCCCAACGGGTTACATAAGGAAGATATTGTATAATTGTTCAGTTTTCTGCAATTTTTTCCATCCCTCTGTGTAAATAACCCAATATGTGTTCACAGTCAATAACATCTTCACCATCTAGAGTAATGATGAGTCGAAGAACACCGTGTATTGATGGGTGGTGAGGACCCATATTGACTATCATTCGATCTTTTCTTGTCGCCGGTACACTCATATGTTTTTTCCCGATTCATTATTCCACGAATTGCCGAAAACAAAACAAGGTTTATCAAAATTCAAGATCTCATTTTAAAAACCAAATAATTCAAGTGAATCCTCAAATGAAAATTAACTTAACTAGTTTTTGGTTCCAGAATATTCAGTTGACCAATTAATTCTTTATACCGTACATCTATATAGGGATCATTTTCATTTTTCCTTAATTGATCGGATCAGGAAAACACTTTGGGATTGCTGAATCACAAACAAGATAAAATAAATATCTAAAGCAACGGGACCATCATAGTATTTTTGTTTTAACTCCTCCTAAGGGAAGGATGGTAAGTGGATCACTGGATCTGATAGATTCTATTTGTCTCTTTCTTCGACGGAAGAGAAAAGAAAATTCTATAACAGAGCCACATCCAATGCACAAAACATGCTTGTTTGGTTGTTCCATTCTATCTTTCTTTTCTCTTCTTGTTTTATTTTTTATCCCTTCACCGGATCGAGCGAGATAGAGGAATTTGATTATGTTATATCATCAAGGTTATGATCCACCAACCTGCTAGTTCTTTTTATGAAGCACCTACGGGAGAATTTATCCTGGAAGCGGAAGAATTACTGAAACTCCGCAAAACCCTCACAAGGGTTTATGTACAAAGAACGGGCAATCCTTTATGGGTTGTATCCGAAGACATGGAAAGGGATGTTTTTATGTCAGCAACAGAAGCCCAAGCTCATGGCATTGTTGATCTTGTAGCGGTCAAAAATAGCGGGGATTTCGCATAAACCTGCAATCCTGTTTGGATCCATAATTCGATTAATCTGCGATTTCCTATTTTATCCTCTTTTCTTACCCAAGTAAAATATAAAGTAAGAAGTAATTCATAATTATCCGGTTAGGATCGATTTAAACCAGCCCATTCTGTATATTCAAAATTCAGGATGCCAACTATTAAACAACTTATTAGAAACACAAGACAGCCAATCCGAAATGTCACGAAATCCCCCGTTCTTCGAGGATGTCCTCAGCGCCGAGGAACATGTACTAGGGTGTATGTGCGACTTATTCAGATCATGCGCTTGGAAGAAGAAGTAGGAAAAGGAATAAATATAGTGATCGTTTTATTCTTCGTCGCCGTAAATAGGAATTTGGATATGGAAAAGAAAATCGAATTGATAAGAATCCATTCGATTATGTTTCGTTTGTTTCTTCCATATCCAAGTTCCATAACCCCCCATGAACTGAAAATCCATAACCCCAATTGCTATAGGAATACCGTTTAGTTTACCTACTCCTGTTTGAACAG